>CM073733.1:57064491-58412876 GCA_037113605.1 Calophaca sinica
GATAATCGGATAGAACTATCATCAGCTACGCTTTCCAGCAGCCTCGAACACTCTGCAGTCTTCATTATCTGGGTTACAATCATTAATTGAAAGAACCACGGGCAAGAGTCATCTTCTCAACAAAACATATAATACTAACAACATGTATGCCAATCACATCATACCAATAGATTGTACTTAAACACAAGATAGCATAGCATAAGAAACAGACATAACACTTCAACATGCAGTTCAACAACATCATAAATGCATCTAGTCAGTATGTAGATGTAGTCAGCGTGAAGTTTACGGCTTAATTCCTATACCAATAGGATAGTAGGCAACCCGCCATCAACAAATAATGTATACCCATACCAATGGGATATGTGACACCAGGCTAACCAACGCCCCCGGTATACACTGCCCCCTACAACAGACTTTAAGTTCGTAATCGTCCTTCAGGCCAGGGCTAACGCGCGAATACTTTGACACTAGGAGTAACCATCTAGTTCAGAGTAAACGATATTTTATGATTGCATGCTTGCACAACATTTATTTTCTTTCGGGTTCACTCGCGAGGAGTGTCCGTGATTACAATTTATTGCAAATATATGCGATCATTTTTTATGTATCGACAAACCTTCCTTTTTAAAAACCCTTCTTGTGACTTTCCACGTAATTATTTGAAAACCCCTTTTTAAAGAACCTTACTTACTAAGAATCTAGTGATTTTAGAAATCCCCTTTATACCTAAAAAGAGTTCTTAATTTTCCCTTGGAAAAATGTCGTTTGAGGTTGTATTTATTTCTTTGAAAATTCTCTTATTTGAAACACAATCCTTTTTAATCCCCAAAAATCGTCATGTCATCAATACATCAATTACGTCATCATAATTTACATCATCATCACATGCATACGTACATGCTTCATCACACAATACAACATAGCAATTCATCCAATACAACAACACATAATATTTACTACTTAAATACCATAAGGAATCATAACACACCATTCAAAATAAACAATTCAATCAACACACAACTCAAGGATGCTAAAACTCATTGGAGAAAATTTCCCTTACTAAGAATCATATAAAACATAAACACATATCACATTTACATATCAAAACAATATATCTAGAAGAAGCCCTTACCCAAGTATACGATAACAAGAATACATCACTAAAACAATATCTAGAAGAGGCCCTTACACAAGCATACGATAACAAGAATACATCACTAAAACGATATCTAGAAGAGGCCCTTACCTAAAGGCTTTCCTTCCAAGTCAAAGTAGCACACACGAGCTCTACCACGAATCTGATCACGATCTCGTACACACGATCCTAATCAAGAATCACTTACGGCTTAGTAAACAAACTAGAACCTTAAATTCCTAGAAACAGCCACGGTTTCTGTAACACCTGAGGACGAGATCGACCTCGTATTAGGACGTCGGATCGAGACCTCGCGTCGAGATCTCGTGTCGAGACCTCGTACCAGACCTTGTGTCGAGATTCCGTGCCAAGATCGCGTGCCGAGGTCATTTACCGAGCTGAGGAGATCGCGTGTCGAGCTGATGAAGTCGCGTACCGAGCTGAGGAGGTCGCATGTCGAACTGAGGAGGCCGTGTGCACGAACTCGTGTTAGAGCCTTGTGCGCTTGCACGAGCACCCTTGGTCGACATCGTGTCGAGATGATGACACTCGTATTCTTACGAACGATATTCAGCGTTATTATTATATTGTTTGTAATAATTATATTGTCGGCGTGCGCCTCGTCGCGTGTCTAGATCTCGACCTATAGAGTAGAGGGTAATCATGAGAGAGCGATTAGATGGGTAGAATGATTGATGGGATTGGCATCTCATAGCTGGAGTTACGATAATGCCCTTCCCTCACCAGCTGTATACCACGATCGGTTCCCTCAGATACTCACTTCTCTTTTCTTCTTCCTTCTTCCTTCCTTCTGCTCTGAGTTCCTTGTTTTTCTCCAAAATCTCCATCGAAGAAACCTTGAGTTCCATCGAGCTTCTGCGTAAATTTTCTTCGTCAATCTTGTTCATCATCATCCTCTCGACATATCTCACCATCTCGACCACCATCTGAGGTATGAAGAACAGATTTTTCTCTTCCTTCGTGCTACTGTTTAGCGCTATTTCTTCTTTCCATTTTAGCTAGTTTTATGCTTCCAAATCATGTCAAACTGATGGGTTTTCTTCTTCATGATATTACCTCCCTTTCTAACCGATTATTTAGGCTTGTAAAACAAATTTTCTTCCTCCGATTTCTGCAATAGCGATGCCCAAATACCTTTCCTTTTTGGTTTGTTTCGATTTCTTGTTTTTCGTTCGTTGCTTCTGGCTGTTGTTGTTGGCGATTTATCTGTTGTAGCATCATATAACCTTTTCATGAACTTTTGATCGAAAACCCTAACTTTGTGTTAGAGGAAAAATATATTTAAGTTCTTGAGTTTTAATATTTACTGGGTTGTGGTTAAGCTTGGGATGAGAGCTAAGTGTTATTAGAACCCATAGATCGAATCGAAGTTGTGCTTGTTTTAGGAAGTCGATTCAGAGATCGAGTGATTTCTGAATCAAGGTGTACGGGAGAGCGAACCCGAGGACATGAAAGCAGTGGGATCCAGATCGAGAACTGTACGTGTCGAGGTCGACTGAAAAGCGTACGTGTCGAGGTCGATTGAGGACGGTACGTGTCGAAGTCATTGTCGAGCTCGTTGAAGACAGCCGTGTCGAGATCGAGTAAGAGAAGTCGTTGTCGAGCTCTTTGAAGACAAAGTGTCGAGGTCGTTGTCGAGCAGCGTTATCTTGGAGTTCGGTAAGGGCGCTTCACATTAATACTTTCATAGTATGCTAGCGTAAGGGCACTTCATATTCTACGTGTTTATGTTATTGTGTATGTGTCGAGCTTGGAATATTGAAATATGATTGGGTTTTTGCATGTAATTAATATGTGATTGAATATATGCTGTGAATTGTGTATTGCATGTTGAATTGCGTTTCTTCATGTCGAGCTTGCTCTTTTTATTTGACATGCGGTTGAATATCTTGTGTTTAACTCTTTGAATATCGTATCGTGGCTAATTGTTCATCGAGTGAGCGAGCTAGGTGAGTCGTATGACGTTTTGAGCCGTGACCGGATAACTAAGGGTGCTAGGTCCCTTTGTTTACGGGAGATTGACTAGACGGCGCCACGCTATGGGACCTGAGTTGACTGTCCTGGGAGAGCGAGGATCCCAAGGCTTCGCTGGACTTTTCGACATACCTGATGCAGCGTGTGCATTCCGGAAAAATTGTCGAGTCGAGAGAAAATGGATTGCGAGTTGTGTCGAGTCTAGAGTGAGATGGTCGAGTCACGTGTGGTGATTGAGATACATTATTGTGTTGCTTATTTCTTTATGCCGTGTTTATATTGATTTGTTGAGAAGTTGACCCTTTCCCGTGGTGCCTTCAATCCATGACTAACCCAGCGATGTCGAGGGCGCAGGAACTCGGCGGCAGATGATGCCGAGGAGGAGCTCGACGAGGACCAGGCGACGACTGCATTTGTCGTGATTGATTATGTTTGTTCGACGTATTTCTTTTGATGACTGTACTTGTTTTTCTTTTTGTGTTCTGAGGTCGTGACCAGTTTGGGCGGTTATGTTTTGTTGCTCTGAGGTAGGCTGGCGGTTTACTTTTGGAGCGGCCTGCGTGGGAGTTCTGTGAAGTACCCCAGGGTATGATTGCTCTTTTGAAGTCGCTATACCTTAGGTGTATTTTCTTTATACATTGCTACTGTATTTTGTATACATTATTATTTCGAGTGGTATATATGCATGTATGTTTTATTAGAATTTAAGTCTTGTGTCTTAGTTGCACCATGTTTCAAAAGTCATAATTACTCTGATGTGCACGAGTTGGTTTTATAAAAAAATAGATCGTACTTTTAAAAGGCACAAGAGTACCGTTTTAAAACACATCTCATACAGGTTTAGTTGAGCTCGGTGTGTTGAGCTCGGTAACTCGAGCTCGGTATATTGAGCTCAGAGCGGTCCTAAGCGGGTCGTTACATTGTTGGTATCGAGCGCTTGATTCGGTTCGAAGCCGTATAGGAGATTTGAACTGGTCACTGTGTCGGGATTTATATATATGTGTTGGGTACCTAATTGTAATATGTTGATTGCTGTTTGATTAAGTGAAGCACTTATTGCTTGAAAAATTGTTTGAACTATTTCTTGATTGAAGCAGTGTGTTTTAACACATCCTTGTTGTGAGATTCTGACAGGGTTTTGAACTTTGTGGAATCTAATGCCACCTCGTCGAGATACGATACCAGAATCGAGAACGCCGACATGGAACGAGCAATTCAAGCTATGACCGAGATGGCGGCAGCCATGGCCCAAAGAATCACCGCCAGAACTCAACAGCTAACGCGATGGCTCAACAGACGGCGGCGTTAACTCAAAGAGAACTTACAAAGAACAAAGAACGAGCAGAGCGAAATGCTGAAGCTAGAGGATTGGCAGACTTCAGGAAGCATGATCCACCGAAGTTCTACGGTGAGCCAAACCCAGATAAAGCTGATCTTTGGATGCAAGAGATCGAGAAGATCTTCGAGGCACTCCATTGCCCGGACAACGTGAAGGTCGACTACGCCACCTACTTGCTGCTAGGAGACGCAGAGTATTGGTGGAAAGGGGTGAAGCAAACATTTATAGCAGAACGTCGCGAGATGACCTGGGAGCTTTTCCGTGAAAGGTTCTTGGACAAGTACTTCCCAGATACTGCACGAGCCGAGAAGGAGCAAGAGTTTTGTAACGACCCGTTTCCGGACCGCTACCGAGCTCAATATACCGAGCTCGAGTTACCGAGCTCAACACACCGAGCTCAACTAAACCTGTATGAGATGTGTTTTAAAATGGTACTCTTGTGCCTTTTAAAAGTACGATCTATTTTTTTTTTATAAAACCAACTCGTGCACATCAGAGTAATTACAGCTTTTCGAAACATGGTGCAACTAAGACACAAGACTTAAATTCTAATAAAACATACATGCATATATACCACTCGAAATAATAATGTATACAAAATACAGAGTAGCAATGTATAAAGAAAATACACCTAAGGTATGACGACTTCAAAAGAGCAATCATACCTGGGGTACTTCCGTGAACTCCACGCAGGTCGCTCCAAAAGTAAACCACGGCCTACCTCAGAGCAACAAAACATAACCGACCCAAACTGGTCACGACCTCCGAACACAAAAGAAAAACAAGTACGCCATCAAAAGAAATACGTCGAACAAACATAATCAATCACGACAAGTACAAAGTCGCCGCTCGTCCTCGCCGAGCTCCTCCTCGGCATCATCTGTTGCCGAGTTCCTGCGCGCCTCGACATCGCCTGGGTAACCGTCATGGATTGAAGGCACCACGGAAAGCGGTCAACTTCTCAACAAATCAATATAAACACGGCATAAAGAAATAAGCAACACAATAATGTATCTCAATCACCACACGTGACTCGACCATCTCACTCTAGACTCGACACAACTCGCAATCCATTTTCTCTCGACTCGACAATTTTTCCGAATGCACACGCTGCATCAGATGTCGGAAAGTCCAGCCAAGCCTTGGGATCCTCGCTCTCCCTAGGATACTAACTCAGTCCCATAGCGTGGCGACGTCTAGTCAATCTCCCGTAAACAAAAGGGGACCTAGCACCCTTAGTTATCCGGTCACGGCTCAAAACGTCATACGACTCACCTAGCTCGCTCACTCGATGAACAATTCGCCAGATACGATATTCAAAGAGTTAAACACAAGATATTCAACCGCATGTCAAATAAAAAGAGCAAGCTCGACATGAAGAAACGCAATTCAACATGCAATACACAATTCACAAAGATATATTCAATCACATATTAATTACATGCAAAACCCAATCATATTTCAATATTCCAAGCTCGACACATACACAATAACATAAACACGTAGAATATGAAGTGCCCTTACGCTAGCATACTATGAAAGTATTAATGTGAAGCGCCTTACCGAACTCCAAGATAACGCCGCCGACAACGACCTCGACACTACTGTCTTCAAAGAGCTCGACAACGACTTCTCTTACTCGATCTCGACACTACTGTCTTCAACGAGCTCGACAATGACTTCGACACGCATCGCCCTCAATCGACCTCGACACGCACGCTTTTCACGACCTCGACACGCATAGCCTCGATCCGATCCCATCGCTTTCATGTCCTCGGGTTCGCTCTCCCGTACACCTTGATTCGAAATCACTCGATCTCTGAATCGACTTCCTAAAACAAGCACAACTCGATTCGATCTATGGGTTCTAATAACACTTAGCTCTCATCCCAAGCTTAACCACAACCCAAGTATATTAAAACTCAAGAACTTAAATATATTTTTCCTCTAACACAAAGTTAGGGTTTTCGATCAAAAGTTCATGAAAAGGTTATCGATGCTACAACGGATAAATCGACAACAACAACAAATGTAAGCAACGAACGAAAAACAAGAAATCGAAATAAACCAAAAAGGAAAGGTTTTTGGGCACTGCCTATTGCAGAAATCAGAGGAAAGAAAATTTGTTTTACAAGCCTAAATAATCGGTTAGAAGGGAGGTAATATCATGAAGAAGAAAACCCATCAGTTTGACATGATTTGGAAGCATAAAACTAGCTAAAATGGAAAGAAGAAATAGCGCTAAACAGTAGCACGAAGGAAGAGAAAAATCTGTTCTTCATACCTCAGATGGTGGTCGAGATGGTGAGATATGTCGAGAGGATGATGATGAACAAGATTGATGAAGAAAATTTACGCAGAAGCTCGATGGAACTCAAGGTTTCTTCGATGGAGATTTTGGAGAAAAACAAGGAACTCAGAGCAGAAGGAAGGAAGAAGGAAGAAGAAAAGAGAAGTGAGTATCTGAGGGAACCGATCGTGGTATACAGCTGGTGAGGGAAGGGCATTATCGTAACTCCAGCTATGAGATGCCAATCCCATCAATCATTCTACCCATCTAATCGCTCCTCTCTCATGATTACCCTCTACTCTATAGGTCAGAGATCTAGACACGGCGACGAGACTGCACGCCGACAATATAATTATTACAAACAATATAATAATAACGCTGAATATCGTTCGTAAGAATACGAGTGTCATCATCTCGACACGATGTCGACCAAGCGGGCTCGTGCAAGCGCACAAGGCGCTAACACGAAGTTCGCACGCGCCTCCTCGCTCGACATGCGACCTCCTCACCGGCACGCGACTTCATCAGCCCGACACGCGATCTCCTCAGCTCAGCAGCTAGTGCACGCAGTCTCCTCAGCTCGGCAAATGACCTCGGCACGCGATCTTGGCACGGAATCTCGACACAAGGTCTGGTACGAGGTCTCGACACGAGATCTCGGCGCCGAGGTCTCGATCCGACGCCCTAATACGAGGTCGATCTCGTCCTCAGGTGTTACAATCTCTCCCTCTAAAAAATTTCGTCTCGAAATTGCAAATAAGATTCTTACCTCGGAAAAGCTCAGGGTACCGAGTCTTCATCTTCTCCTCCAGCTCCCAAGTCGCATCTCCCGTCTTCTGATCCCACACAACTTTGACAAGCTGGATCTCTTTGTTCCGCAATCGCTTGGCTTTCCGATCAACGATCTTCCGGTGATGCTTGAAAGATAGGTCGCCCTTCGCTTGAATCACATCCGGTTCGATGACATGAGAGGGGCCTAAATATACTTCCGCAATTGTGAGACGTGGAAGACGTCGTGAATGTTCGACAAGAATGGTGGCAAGGCAACTGATATGCCATCGGGCCGATCTGACGAAGAATCGGTAAGGTCCAATAAATTTAGGGGTGAGTTTCTTGGATTTGATCGCTCGACCAACTCCGATGAGTGGGGTGACTCTAAGAAATACATGTTCTCCTTCCTCGAACTCGAGTGGTCGACGCCGTTGGTCCGCATAACTCTTACGCCGACTTTGAGACGTTCGTATCCTATCTCTCGATCAAAGCGGATCTTCTCGGTAGTCTATTTGGATCATATCTGGTCCCACAATGTAACGCTCGCCCCGGTACCAACAAAGAGGCGTCGACATTTCCGCATAAATGTTGCTTCAAAAGGTGCCATTCCAATACTCGCATGGAAACTGTTATTGTAGGTGAACTCCACCAATGGTAAGACGTCGTCCCAACTTCCTCAGTGATCTAACGTACAAGCTCGCAACAAATCTTCAAGCGATTGGATCGTTCTCTTAGTCTGACCGTCAGTCTGAGGATGATATGCCGAGCTAAGCCTGAGCTCGGTTCCCATCGCTTCTTGCAATCCCCTCCAAAAATGAGACGTGAACTTCGGATCTCGGTCCGACACGATCGAAGAGGGTATACCATGAAGTCGCACTATCTCCGCGATGTAGATCTCGGTCAGCTTTTCCACGTTGTATGTCGACCTCACTGGCAAGAAATGAGCAGATTTGGTCAATCGGTCGACGATCACCCAAATCGAATCATTCTTCTTCTGCGTCTTCGGCAAACCTACAACGAAATCCATGGAAATACTATCCCATTTCCAAACTGGTACGTCAAGCGATTGTAGCATTCCCGCAGGTCGTTGGTGTTCCACCTTCGCTTTCTGACACGTTAAACACGAAGCTACGTACTCGGCCACTTGCTTCTTCATTCCGGACCACCAAAAATGCTTCTTCAAATCTTGATACATCTTCGTAACTCCTGGGTGAATACTAAAGTTGCTCTTATGCGCTTCGTCGAGAATCAACTTTCTCAGCTCGGCTACGTTAGGTACACACACTCGGCCATTGCATCTCAAGATGTCGTCCGCTCCGACTTGGAATTCTGTCGCCTTCCCTTGCGCTATCAACTTAACCTTCTCTTGCAGGAGCTCGTCATGAACTTGCTGGTCTCGGATCTCGTCCAATAATCTGTTAGAAATGGTAAGCATACCAAATCTCAGCTTCCCCGGTGAAACTTCGACACTCAACTTCAAGTCTCGGAACTTCTCGAGCATCTCCAACTCCTTGATCATCATTGCCGAGGTTAAAACGCTCTTCCTGCTCAATGCATCTGCTACTACGTTAGCCTTACCGGGATGGTATTCCAATGTAAAGTCGTAGTCCTTGAGAAATTCTGTCCATCTTCGCTGACGCATGTTGAGCTCTTTCTGATCGAACAGTACTTCAAGCTCTTGTGATCGGCGAAAACAGTAAGAGTGCTCCCATAAAGGTAGTGCCTCCATATCTTCGGCGCCAAAAACTACTGGCCGCTCCAAGTCGTGAGTAGGGTAGTTCCTCTCGTGAATCTTAAGCTGTCTTGAAGCATACGCGACCACCTTCCGATGTTGCATCAGCACGCATCCCAATCCCTGGTGTGACGCATCACAATACACCTCGAAAGGCTCTTCGGGTTGAGGCAAAATCAGCACAGGCGCTATCGTCAAAAGCTCCTTCAATCGTTGAAAACTGGATTCACACTCCTCGGTCCAGGCAAAAGGTTGATCCTTCCTCGTAAGTCGTGTAAGAGGCGCGACAATCTTCGAGAAACCTTCAATGAATCTTCGATAATAGCCTGCTAAGCCAACAAAACTCCTGACCTCGGTAACCATCTTCGGCTGTTCCCACGCTAGCACAGCTTCAATCTTAGTTGGATCCACAGCTATCCCTTCTTTGGAAATCACATGACCAAGAAAATTCACCTCTTCAAGCCAAAATTCACACTTCGACAGGTTGGCATAGAGTTGCTTCTCTCGTAATATCTGCAGACTCGACATAAGTGTTCTTCGTGCTCTTCTCGGTTCCTCGAGTAGATCAAGATGTCGCCGATGAACACTACAACAAACTGATCCAAGAACGAATGGAAAATCCTATTCATGTAGTCCATAAACATACCGGTGGCGCGATTCGTCCTCCAAAGCGGCATCACCAAGTACTCGTAGTGACCGTGTCACGTCCTGAAAGTCGTCTTGGGAACATCTTCCTCCTTCACGCGAATCGATGGTAGCCCGACTTCAAGTCTATCTTGGAAAAGATCGCCGCTCCGCACGGTTGATCCATCAAGTCGTCAATACGAGGTAACGGATAACGGTTCTTCACAAGAACCTTGTTGAGCTCGCGATAGTCCACGCACAACCTCGATCGTCCATCCTTCTTCTTAACCAACAACACCGAGCTCCCCACGGTGACACGCTCGGTCGTATGAATTGCTTCGACTCCAAGTGTTCGATCCGGGACTTCGATTCTTTCATCTCGGCAGAGACATCCCGTATGGCGCTTTGGAAATCAGTCCATTCCTGGAATCAGTCGATGGAGAACTCGACCTCTCGTCTTGGTGGTAACCTGGCACGCGTCTTGAAAAACGCCTTCAAAGTCACACACCACCGGGTACATTCTTCACGTCGATCTGTGGAAAACTTCCGAACCAGCGGATACATGTATTCCCTAGTTCCTTCTTTCAAAGAAACTCCAATACGTTCAAAGAAAGATAATTGAGACTCCAAGGTCCTGGAAAAATTACAGTTTTACGGGCACAGTCCAAGAGGACATGGTGGTGTGACAACCAATCCATCCCGAGGATGACATCTAAGCCCTTAAGAGGCAAACAAACCAAATTGACCACAAACTTTCTACTCTGAATAACCACTACACAATCAAGACATGCAGTGTTTGTGACTAAGGTTTTAGCAACGGGTTGTAACTACTAATTTGAAGCAGTAAAGCGATCCGATCAAGTTCAAATGGTTCACACAATCAGAAGAAATAAAGGAATGGGTTGCACCCGAATCAAAAAGGACGGATAAGAATTTACCCTCTATCTCACATTCACCTTGAAAAAGATCTTCAGCTCGATCTGCTTCCTCACCGCTCATGCAGAAAACTCTGCCTTTAGCTACCTGACGCTTCCCTTTGGCCTTTGCCGCAAGCATCGTCGGTTCAGCTTTAGGTGTAGGACAATCCTTGGCAAAATGCCCTGGCTTCTTGCAGTTGAAACACACCTCCTCCTTCTGAGTACAGTTACTCGCATAATGTCCCGGCTTTCCACATCGAGCAAGAAGTCACCTCGACACCGGCCTCGACCTCCACTCGCTCCTTGGGTCATCGGACGACATCGCCCTCTATTGTCGTTCCCCCGAGGTCGGTTGTAAGGCTTCTTCTGCGCTTGTTTTCCTTTCGTGTAAACCTCGCCCCGCACTCTGGGTCTCACCGTCCGCCTACATTCTTCTTCTTGTGGTTTCTTACACCTTCTACCTCGACACAGCGATCAATCAGCTCTTGGAGATTTCGAATCCTCAACGACACCACTGACTTCTGAATGTCAAATCTCAGACCTCGTTGGAACCTCTCGCTTAACCATCTTTGGTCAACTCGATCACGGAATGGACTGAAATACCTCGCAAGCGACTCGAACTTGGCTGCATACTCGGATACTGTCGAGCTGCCTTGCTGCAATTGAAGAAACTTGTAACACCTGAGGACGAGATCGACCTCGTATTAGGACGTCGGATCGAGACCTCGCATCGAGATCTCGTGTCGAGACCTCGTACCAGACCTTGTGTCGAGATTCCGTGCCAAGATCGCGTGCCGAGGTCATTTGCCGAGCTGAGGAGACTGCGTGCACTAGCCAGCCGAAATGAGGAGATCGCGTGTCGAGCTGATGAAGTCGCGTACCTAGCTGAGGAGGTCGCATGTCGAACTGAGGAGGCCGCGTGCACGAACTCGTGTTAGAGCCTTGTGCGCTTGCACGAGCACCCTTGGTCGACATCGTGTCGAGATGATGACACTCGTATTCTTACGAACGATATTCAGCGTTATTATTATATTGTTTGTAATAATTATATTGTCGGCGTGCAGTCTCGTCGCCGTGTCTAGATCTCTGACCTATAGAGTAGAGGGTAATCATGAGAGAGGAGCGATTAGATGGGTAGAATGATTGATGGGATTGGCATCTCATAGCTGGAGTTACGATAATGCCCTTCCCTCACCAGCTGTATACCACGATCGGTTCCCTCAGATACTCACTTCTCTTTTCTTCTTCCTTCTTCCTTCCTTCTGCTCTGAGTTCCTTGTTTTTCTCCAAAATCTCCATCGAAGAAACCTTGAGTTCCATTGAGCTTCTGCGTAAATTTTCTTCATCAATCTTGTTCATCATCATCCTCTCGACATATCTCACCATCTCGACCACCATCTGAGGTATGAAGAAGATTTTTCTCTTCCTTCGTACTCTTTGTTTAGCGCTATTTCTTCTTTCCATTTTAGCTAGTTTTATGCTTCCAAATCATGTCAAACTGATGGGTTTTCTTCTTCATGATATTACCTCCTTTCTAACCGATTATTTAGGCTTGTAAAACAAATTTTCTTCCTCGATTTACGCAATAGCGGTGCCCAAAAACCTTTCCTTTTTGGTTTATTTCGATTTCTTGTTTTTCGCTCGTTGCTTCGTCATTGTTGTTGTTGTCGATTTATCATTTGTAGCATCGAGATAACCTTTTCATGAACTTTTGATCGAAAACCCTAACTTTGTGTTAGAGGAAAAATATATTTAAGTTCTTGAGTTTTAATATTTACTGGGTTGTGGTTAAGCTTGGGATGAGAGCTAAGTGTTATTAGAACCCATAGATCGAATCGAAGTTGTGCTTGTTTTAGGAAGTCCGATTCCCGAGATCGAGTGATTTCGAATCAAGGTGTACGGAGAGCGAACCCGAGGACGTGAAAGCGATGGGATCCAGATCGAGAATCGTGCGTGTCGAGGTCGATCGAAAAGCGACGCGTGTCGAGGTCGATTGAGGACGGCGTGTCGCAGTCATTGTCGAGCTCGTTGAAGACAGCCGTGTCGAGATCGAGTAAGAGAAGTCGTTGTCGAGCTCTTTGAAGACAGCCGTGTCGAGGTCGTTGTCGAGCAGCGTTATCTTGGAGTTCGGTAAGGGCGCTTCACATTAATACTTTCATAGTATGCTAGCGTAAGGGCACTTCATATTCTACGTGTTTATGTTATTGTGTATGTGTCGAGCTTGGAATATTGAAATATGATTGGGTTTTTGCATGTAATTAATATGTGATTGAATATATGCTGTGAATTGTGTATTGCATGTTGAATTGCGTTTCTTCATGTCGAGCTTGCTCTTTTTATTTGACATGCGGTTGAATATCTTGTGTTTAACTCTTTGAATATCGTATGCGGCGAATTGTTCATCGAGTGAGCGAGCTAGGTGAGTCGTATGACGTTTTTGAGCCGTGACCCGGATAACTAAGGGTGCTAGGTCCCCTTTTTGTTTACGGGAGATTGACTAGACGTCGCCACGCTATGGGACCTGAGTTGACTGTCCTAGGGAGAGCGAGGATCCCAAGGCTTCGGCTGGACTTTCCGACATACGGTACGGCGTGTGCATTCCGGAAAAATTGTCGAGTCGAGAGAAAATGGATTGCGAGTTGTGTCGAGTCTAGAGTGAGATGGTCGAGTCACGTGTGGTGATTGAGATACATTATTGTGTTGCTTATTTCTTTATGCCGTGTTTATATTGATTTGTTGAGAAGTTGACCCTTTCCCGTGGTGCCTTCAATCCATGACGGTTACCCAGGCGATGTCGAGGGCGCAGGGAACTCGACAGCAGATGATGCCGAGGAGGAGCTCGACGAGGACCAGGGCGACGACCTGTACTTGTCGTGATTGATTATGTTTGTTCGACGTATTTCTTTTGATGACTGTACTTGTTTTTCTTTTGTGTTCGGAGGTCGTGACCAGTTTGGGCCGGTTATGTTTTGTTGCTACAGGGTAGACTGGCGGTTTACTTTTGGAGCAGCCCCCTGCGTGGGAGTCTGCCGGAAGTACCCCCAGGGTATGATTGCTCTTTTGAAGTCGTCATACCTTAGGTGTATTTTCTTTATACATTGCTACTCTGTATTTTGTATACATTATTATTTCGAGTGGTATATATGCATGTATGTTTTATTAGAATTTAAGTCTTGTGTCTTAGTTGCACCATGTTTCGAAAAGCTGTAATTACTCTGATGTGCACGAGTTGGTTTTATAAAAAAAAAATAGATCGTACTTTTAAAAGGCACAAGAGTACCGTTTTAAAACACATCTCATACAGGTTTAGTTGAGCTCGGTGTGTTGAGCTCGGTAACTCGAGCTCGGTATATTGAGCTCGGTAGCGGTCCGGAAACGGGTCGTTACAGTTTCCACCACCCGACCCCTAATCAAAACACTTCAAGTCCTAACTTATTACCCACACTCAAAGAGGTAGAACAAGGTTCGAAGGTACTAAACTCTTTTAGAAAATTTTCAACACTTAAACACTAAAATATTTTTGAAAGCAACTCCACCTATCTTTCTAAGGATTCAAGCCCTGGTCTTGTTCCTTATCATTAAGATCCAAACTCAAAACAACTTGATCCAAACTTATAGCATTGACTCAAACGCATGCAAGCACCAAATCTATCCTCCAACTTCACCGATTTTATTAATATAGCAACCGACGTCGGATTTGAGCAAATGACCACTCTCTGGAAAGCTTGGAGGGTCTAGTTTTTGAAAGTGAATTTTAATTTAACAAATCATAAGCCATTCGGTGCAGTTTTTCAAAACAAGACTCGGGTGTCAGGAACAGGGCAGCATTCCGTCTGTCAGTTTGTAATAAAATTTTACATAGGAATACTCAACCAAATCCAGTGATTCTTGTGCGACAAATGTAGAGAAATGAGTCTAGTTTCAAAAAACTCAAGAATCAATGAAAAAGGATATATGTGGAAATCGTTATGACCAAAACACTAAACATATATCAGTGCAGTTTTTTTTAACAAGAATTAAACTAACATACATTTCCTTAACTCAGTCTTTTTCTTGGAAACACATAGGTACCATAACACTTACTAATTATTTCTTTCTTTGAAACCAAAACCATACACCCAAAGTTTTAAGAATAAACATCTTTTAGCAAGGCTAAGTGTAACACCTGAGGACGAGATCACGAGATCGACCTCGTGTCGAGACCTCGTACCACGACCTCGTGTCGAGATCCCGTGCCAAGATCGCGTACCGAGCTGATGAGGTCGCGTGTCGAGTTGATGAAGTCGCGTACCGAGCTGAGGAGGTCGCATGTCGAACTGAGGAGGCCGCGTGCACGAACTCGTGTTAGAGCCTTGTGCGCTTGCACGAGCACCCTGGTCGACATCGTGTCGAGATGATATCACTCGTATCTTTACGAACGTTATTCAGCGTTATGATTATATTGTTTGTAATATTATATTATTCGGTTTGCAGTTCTCGACGCTGTGCTTCTTTTTAGACCTGTAACCTATAGAGTAGAGGGTAATCATGAGAGAGGAGAGATTAGATGGGTAGATTGATTGATGGGATTAGCATCTCATAACTGGAGTTACGATAATGCCCCTTCTCTCACCAGCTGTATATCACGCTCAGTTCCCTCAAACACTCACTTTCTCTTTTCTTCTTTCTTCTTCCTTCTTCTCTGAGTTCCTCTTCCTCTCCAAATCTCCATCGAAGAACCTTGCATGTTACTGAGTCTTTGCGCAAACTTTCTTCATCAAACTTGTTCCTCATCATCTTCTCGACATATATATATCACCATCTCGACCACCATTGAGGTATGAAAAACAGATTCTCTTCCTTCATGCTACTGTTTAGCGCCACTTCTTCCTTCCTTTTTAGCTAGTTTTTATGCTTCCAAATCATCTCATACTGATAGGTTTTCTTCTTCATGATATTACCTACCTTTCTAACCGATTATTTGAGCTTGTACAACAAATTTTTTTCTCTGTTTTCTGCAATAGGCAGTGCCCAAAAACCCTTCCTTTTTGGTTTGTTTCGATTTCTTGTTTTAGTTTGTTGTTTGTTGTTTCTGGTTGTTGTTGTCGTCGATTTATCTGTTGTAGCATCAGATAACCTTTTTCATGAACTTTTGATCGAAAACCCTAACTTTGTGGTTAAGATTGGGATGAGAGCTAAGTGTTATTAGAACCCATAGATGGAACTAAGTTATGCTTGTATTAGGAAGTCTGATTCCCGAGATCGTGTGATTTCCGAATCGAGGTGTACGGG
Organism: Calophaca sinica; assembly: GCA_037113605.1. Classification (NCBI taxonomy): domain Eukaryota; kingdom Viridiplantae; phylum Streptophyta; class Magnoliopsida; order Fabales; family Fabaceae; genus Calophaca; species Calophaca sinica. The sequence continues at coordinate 57,080,569 of CM073733.1, forward strand.
AGAGCGAACCCAAGGACGTGGAAGCAGTGGGATCCAGATCGAGAACTGTACGTGTCGAGGTCGACTGAGAAGCGTACGTGTCGAGATCGAGTAAGAGAAGTCGTTGTCGAACTCGTTTGAAGACAGCCGTGTCGAGGTCGTTGTCGAGCAGCATTAGCTTGGAGTTCGGTAAGGGCACTTCATATTTTACGTGTTTATGTTTTGTGCGTAAGGACACTTCTAAACATTCTAGGATTTTTATTGTTATATCACTATGTATGGATTCCTTGATCTGTGTCGAGCATGAAATGTTGTGATATGATTGGGTTTTTGCATGTATTTAATATGTGATTGAATATATGCTGTGAATTGTGTATTGCATGTTGAATTGCGTTTCTTCATGTCGAGCTTGCTCTTTTTATTTGACATGCGGTTGAATATCTTGTGTTTAACTCTTTGAATATCGTATGCGGCGAATTGTTCATCGAGTGAGCGAGCTAGGCGAGTCGTTATGACGTTTTTGAGCCGTGACCCGGATAACTAAGGGTGCTAGGTCCCCTTTTGTTTACGGGAGATTGACTAGACGTCGCCACGCTATGGGACCTGAGTTTACTGTCCTAGGGAGAGCGAAGATCCCAAGGCTTCGGCTGGACTTTACAAAGATACTGATGCAGCGTGTGCATTCCGGAAAAATTGTCGAGTCGAGAGAAAATGGATTGCGAGTTGAGTCGAGTTTAGAGTGAGATGGTCGAGTCACGCTTGGTGATTGATATACATTGTTGTGTTGCTGATTTCTTTATGCCGTGTTTATCTTGAATTGTTGAGAAGTTGACCCTTTCCCGTGGTACCTTCAATCCATGACGGTTACCCAGGCGATGTCGAGGGTGCAGGGAACTCGACAGCAGATGATGGCGAGGAGGAGCTCGACGAGGATCAGGGCGACGACCTATATTTGTCGTGATTGATTATGTTTGTTGGATGTTTGTTTTTTTTGGATGACTGTACTTTGTTTTTCTTTTGTGTTCAGAGGTCGTGACCAGTTGGGCCGGTTATGTTTTGTTGCTACTGTAGATCAAGCGGTTTACTTTTGGAGCAACCTGCGTGGGTGTCTGCCGGAAGTACCCCCAGGGTATGATTACTCTCTTGAAGTCGTCATACCTTAGGTGTATTTTCTTTGTGCATTTACTATTCTGTATTTTGTATACATTACTATTCGAGTGGTATATATGCATGTATGTTTTATTAGAATTTAAGTCTTGTGTCTTAGTTGCACCATGTTTCGAAAAGCTGTAGATACTCTAATGTGCACGAGCTGGTTTTATAAAAAAAAAAAATAGATCGTACTTTTTAAAAGGCACAAGAGTATCGTTTTAAAACACATTGCATACAGGGTAAGTTGAGCTCGATGTGTTGAGCTCGGTAACTCGAGCTCGGTGTGTTGAGCTCGGTAGCGGTCCGGAAACGAGTCGTTACATTGTTGGTATCAGAGCAGTTCGATTCTGACCGAGCTGTACATAGGAAATTTGGACTGGTCACTGTGTCGGGTTATGTGTGTCGGGTATCCAATTGTACGATGTTGATCGCTGTTTGATTAAGTGAAGCACTTATTGCTTGAAAAATTGTTTGAACTGTTTCTTGATTGAAGCAGTGTGTTTTAACACATCCTTGTTGTGAGATTCTGACAGGGTTTTGAACTTTGTGGAATCTAATGCCACCTCGTAGGGATACGGCAATTTGTGCAGAACGCCGACATGGAACGAGCTATTCAAGCTATGGCCGAGATGGCGGCAGCCATGGCTCAAGAATCACCGCGCAACTCAACAGCTAACGCGATGGCTCAACAGACGGCGTTAACTCCAAAGAGAACTTACAAAGAATAAAGAATGAGCAGAGCGGAGTGCTGAGGCGAGAGGATTGGCAGCCTTTAGGAAGCATGATCCACCGAAGTTTTATGGTGAGCCTAATCCAGATAAAGCTGATCTCTGGATGCAAGAGATTGAGAAGATCTTCGAGGCACTCCATTGCCCAAACAACGTGAAGGTAGACTATGCCACCTACTTACTGCTAGGAGACACAGAGTATTGGTGGAAAGGAGTGAAGCAAACATTTATAGCAGAACGTCGCGAGATAACTTGGGAGCTTTTCCGTGAAAGGTTCTTGGACAAGTACTTCCCAGATACTGCACGAGCCGAGAAGGAGCAAGAGTTTCTTCAATTGCAGCAAGGCAGCTCGACAGTGTCCGAGTATGCAGCCAAGTTTGAGTCACTGGCGAGGTATTTCAGTCCATTTCGTGATCGAGCGGACCAAAGATGGTTAAGTGAGAGATTCCAACGGGGATTAAGATTTGACATTCAGAAGTCGGTGGTGTCCTTGAGGATTCGAAACCTCCAAGAGCTGATAGATCGCTGTGTCGAGGTAGAAGGAGTAAGAAGCCACAAGAAGAAGACTGTTGTAGGCGGACCGGTGAGACCCCAGTGCGGGCGGAGGTTTACACGGGAAACAACCGCAGGTTAAGCCTTACAACCGATCTCAGGGGAACGACAACAGGGGACAGTATCGTCCGATGACCCAGGGAGCGAGGAGTGGAGGTCAGACCGGTGCCGAGGTGACTTGCTATCGTTGTGGAAGGCCAGGACACTATGCGAGTAACTGCACTCAGAAGGAGGAGGTATGTTTCAACTGCAAGAAGCAAGGGCATTTTGCCAAGGATTGTCCCACACCTAAAGCTGAACCGACAATGCTTGCGGCAAAGGCCAAAGGGAAGCGTCAGGTGGCTAAAGGCAGAGTCTTCTGCATGAGTGGCGAGGAAGCAGAGCAAGCTGATGATCTTATTCAAGGTGAATGTGAGATCGAGGGTAAATCCTTATCCGTCCTCTTTGATTCGGGTGCAACCCATTCCTTTATTTCTTCTGATTGTGTGAACCATTTGAACTTGACTGTGACTGCTTTACCGTTCAAATTGGTAGTTACAACCCCAGCTGCTAAAACCTTAGTCACAAACACTGCATGTCTTAATTGTGTAGTGGTTATTCAGAGTAGAAAGTTTGTGGTCAATTTGGTTTGTTTGCCTCTTAAGGGCTTAGATGTCATCCTCGGGATGGATTGGTTGTCACACCACCATGTCCTCTTGGTGTGCCGTAAAGCGTAATTTTTCCGGACCTTGGAGTCTCCAATTATCTTTCTGCTGAACGCATTGGAGTTTCTTTGAAAGAAGGAACTAGGGAATACATGTATCCGCTAGTTCGGAAGTTTTCCAGCGGTCGACGTGAAGAATGTACGGTGGTGTGTGACTTTGAGGACGCTTTTTCCCGAAGACGCGTGCCAGGGTTACCACCAGTCACGAGAGGTCGAGTTCTCCATCGACCGATTCCAGGGACAGACCGATTTCCAAAGCGCCATACAGATGTCTCCTGCCGAGATGAAAGAACTGAAGTCCCAGATCGAACACTTGGAGTCAAAGCAATTCATACGACCGAGCGTGTCACCGTGGGGAGCTCCAGTGTTGTTGGTTAAGAAGAAGGATGGACGATCAAGGCTGTGCGTGGACTATCGCGAGCTCAACAAGGTTACTGTGAAGAACCATTATCCGTTACCTCGTATTGACGACTTGATGGATCAACTTCGTGGAGCGGCGATCTTTTCCAAGATAGACTTGAAGTCGGGCTACCATCAGATTCGCGTGAAGGAGGAAGATGTCCCCAAAACAGCTTTCAGGACCAGATACGGTCACTACGAGTACTTGGTGATGCCGTTTGGAGTGACGAATGCGCCAGCTGTGTTTATGGATTACATGAACAGGATTTTCCATTCGTTCTTGGATCAGTTCGTTGTAGTGTTCATCGACGACATATTGATCTACTCGAGGAACCGAGAAGAGCACGAAGAACACTTACGTCGAGTACTGCAGATATTACGAGAGAAGCGACTCTATGCCAACCTGTCGAAGTGTGAATTTTGGCTCAAAGAGGTGAATTTTCTTGGTCATGTGATTTCCAAAGAAGGGATAGCTGTGGATCCAACTAAGATTGAAGCTGTACTAGCGTGGGAACAGCCGAAGACGGTTACCGAGGTCAGAAGTTTTGTTGGCTTAGCAGGCTATTATCGAAGATTCATCGAAGGGTTCTCGAAGATTGTCGCGCCTCTTACATGACTTACGAGGAAGGATCAACCTTTTGCCTGGACCGAGGTGTGTGAAACCAGTTTTCAAAGACTGAAGGAGCTCTTGACGACAGCGCCCGTGTTGATTTTGCCTCAACCAGAAGAGCCTTACGAGGTGTATTGTGATGCGTCACACCAGGGATTGGGATGCGTGCTGATGCAACATCGGAAGGTGGTCGCCTATCCTTCAACACACCTTAAGATTCACCACAGCAACTACCCTACTCACGACTTGAGCCGACAGCAGAGTTTTTGGCGCCAAGATATGGAGACACTACCTTTATGGGAGCACTCTTCGCTTTTGGCCGATCACAAGAGCTTGAAGTACCTGTTCGACCAGAAAGAGCTCAACATGCGTCAGCGAAGATGGACAAAATTTCTCAAGGACTACGACTTTACGTTGGAATACCATCCCGGTAAGGCTAACGTAGTAGCAGATGCATTGAGCAGGAAGAGCGTTCTAGTTTCCTCAATGATGATCAAGGAGTTGGAGATGCTCGAAAAGTTCCGAGACTTGAAGTTGAGTATGGAAGTTTCACCGGGGAAGCTGAGATTTGGTATGCTTACCATTTCTAACAGATTGTTGGATGAGATCCGAGACCAGCAAGTGCATGACGAGCTTCTGCAAGAGAAGGTTCAGTTGATAGCGCAAGGGAAGGCGATAGAATTCAAAGTCGGAACGGACGACATCTTGAGATGCAATGGCCGAGTATGTGTACCTAACGTAGCCGAGCTGAGAAAGTTGATACTCGACGAAGCGCATAAGAGCAACTTTAGTATTCATCCAGGAGTTACGAAGATGTATCAAGACTTGAAGAAGCATTTTTGGTGGTCCGGAATGAAGAAGCAAGTGGCCGAGTACGTAGCTTCGTGTTTAACGTGTCAGAAAGCGAAGGTGGAGCACCAACGACCAGCGGGAATGCTACAATCGCTTGACGTACCAGTATGGAAATGGGATAGTATTTCCATGGATTTCGTTGTAGGTTTGCCGAAGACGCAGAAGAAGAATGATTCGATTTGGGTGATCGTCGACCGATTAACCAAATCTGCTCATTTCTTACCAGTGAGGTCGACATACAACGTGGAAAAGCTGACCGAGATCTACATCGCGGAGATAGTGCGACTTCATGGTATACCCTCTTCGATCGTGTCGGACCGAGATCCGAAGTTCACGTCTCATTTTTGGAGGGAATTGCAAGAAGCGATGGGAACCGAGCTCAGGCTTAGCTCGGCATATCATCCCCAAACTGACGGTCAGACTGAGAGAACGATCCAATCGTTTGAAGATTTGTTGCGAGCGTGTACCTTAGATTACCGAGGAAGTTGGGACGACGTCTTACCATTGGTGGAGTTCACCTACAATAACAGTTTCCATGCAGTATTGGAATGGCACCTTTTGAAGCACTGTATGGACGTAAATGTCAGACGCCTCTTTGTTGGTACCAGGATGGCGAGCGTTCTGTTGTGGGACCAGATATGATCCAGTAGACTACTGAGAAGATCCGTTTGATCAGAGATCGGATGCGAACGTCCCAAAGTCGACAGAAGAGTTATGCAGACCAAAGACGTCGACCGCTCGAGTTCGAGGAAGGAGAACATGTATTTCTTAGAGTCACCCCCACTACTGGAGTTGGTCGAGCGATCAAATCCAAGAAACTTACCCCTAAATTTATTGGACCTTATCATATTCTTCGTCGTATTGGTCCAGTGGCATATCAGATTGCCTTGCCACCCTTCTTGTCGAACATTCATGACGTCTTCCACGTCTCCCAGTTACGAAAGTATATTTCCGACCCCTCTCATGTCATCGAACCGGATGTGATTCAACTGAAGGACGACCTATCTTTCGAAGCATCACCAGCACGGATCGTTGACCGAAAAGCCAAGCGATTCGCGAACAAAGAGATTCAACTTGTCAAAGTTGTGTGGGATCAGAAGACCGGAGATGCGACTTGGGAGCTGGAGGAGAAGATGAAGACTCAGTACCCTGAACTTTTCCGAGGTAAGAATCTTATTTGCAATTTCGAGGACGAAATTTTTTTTAGAGGGAGAGATTGTAACACCTGAGGACGAGATCACGAGATCGACCTCGTGTCGAGACCTCGTACCACGACCTCGTGTCGAGATCCCGTGCCAAGATCGCGTACCGAGCTGATGAGGTCGCGTGTCGAGTTGATGAAGTCGCGTACCGAGCTGAGGAGGTCGCATGTCGAACTGAGGAGGCCGCGTGCACGAACTCGTGTTAGAGCCTTGTGCGCTTGCACGAGCACCCTGGTCGACATCGTGTCGAGATGATATCACTCGTATCTTTACGAACGTTATTCAGCGTTATGATTATATTGTTTGTAATATTATATTATTCGGTTTGCAGTTCTCGACGCTGTGCTTCTTTTTAGACCTGTAACCTATAGAGTAGAGGGTAATCATGAGAGAGGAGAGATTAGATGGGTAGATTGATTGATGGGATTAGCATCTCATAACTGGAGTTACGATAATGCCCCTTCTCTCACCAGCTGTATATCACGCTCAGTTCCCTCAAACACTCACTTTCTCTTTTCTTCTTTCTTCTTCCTTCTTCTCTGAGTTCCTCTTCCTCTCCAAATCTCCATCGAAGAACCTTGCATGTTACTGAGTCTTTGCGCAAACTTTCTTCATCAAACTTGTTCCTCATCATCTTCTCGACATATATATATCACCATCTCGACCACCATTGAGGTATGAAAAACAAATTCTCTTCCTTCATGCTACTGTTTAGCGCCACTTCTTCCTTCCTTTTTAGCTAGTTTTTATGCTTCCAAATCATCTCATACTGATAGGTTTTCTTCTTCATGATATTACCTACCTTTCTAACCGATTATTTGAGCTTGTACAACAAATTTTTTTCTCTGTTTTCTGCAATAGGCAGTGCCCAAAAACCCTTCCTTTTTGGTTTGTTTCGATTTCTTGTTTTAGTTTGTTGTTTGTTGTTTCTGGTTGTTGTTGTCGTCGATTTATCTGTTGTAGCATCAGATAACCTTTTTCATGAACTTTTGATCGAAAACCCTAACTTTGTGGTTAAGATTGGGATGAGAGCTAAGTGTTATTAGAACCCATAGATGGAACTAAGTTATGCTTGTATTAGGAAGTCTGATTCCCGAGATCGTGTGATTTCCGAATCGAGGTGTACGGGAGAGCGAACCCAAGGACGTGGAAGCAGTGGGATCCAGATCGAGAATCGTGACGCGTGTCGAGGTCGATCGAGAAGCGACGTGTCGAGATCGAGTAAGAGAAGTCGTTGTCGAACTCGTTTGAAGACAGCCGTGTCGAGGTCGTTGTCGAGCAGCATTAGCTTGGAGTTCGGTAAGGGCACTTCATATTTTACGTGTTTATGTTTTGTGCGTAAGGACACTTCTAAACATTCTAGGATTTTTATTGTTATATCACTATGTATGGATTCCTTGATCTGTGTCGAGCATGAAATGTTGTGATATGATTGGGTTTTTGCATGTATTTAATATATGATTGAATATATGCTGTGAATTGTGTATTGCATGTTGAATTGCGTTTCTTCATGTCGAGCTTGCTCTTTTTATTTGACATGCGGTTGAATATCTTGTGTTTAACTCTTTGAATATCGTATGCTTAATTGTTCATCGAGTGAGCGAGCTAGGCGAAGTCGTTATGACGTTTTGAGCCGTGACCGGATAACTAAGGGTGCTAGGTCCCCTTTGTTTACGGAGATTGACTAGACGTCGCCACGCTATGGGACCTGAGTTTCTTGTCCTAGGAGAGCGAAGATCCCAAGGCTTCGCTGGACTTTACAAAGATACCTGATGCGGCGTGTGCATTCCGGAAAATTGTAGTCGAGAGAAAATGGATTGCGAGTTGAGTCGAGTTTAGAGTGAGATGGTCGAGTCACGCTTGGTGATTGATATACATTGTTGTGTTGCTGATTTCTTTATGCCGTGTTTATCTTGAATTGTTGAGAAGTTGACCCTTTCCCGTGGTACCTTCAATCCATGACGGTTACCAGGCGATGTCGAGTGCGAGGAACTCGACAACAGATGATGGCGAGAGGAGCTCGACGAGGATCAGGGCGACGACCTATATTTGTCGTGATTGATTATGTTTGTTGGATGTTTGTTTTTTTGGATGACTGTACTTTGTTTTTCTTTTGTGTTCAGAGGTCGTGACCAGTTGGGCCGGTTATGTTTTGTTGCTACAGGGTAGACTGGCGGTTTACTTTTGGAGCAGCCCCCTGCGTGGGTGTCTGCCGGAAGTACCCCCAGGGTATGATTACTCTCTTGAAGTCGCCATACCTTAGGTGTATTTTCTTTGTGCATTTACTATTCTGTATTTTGTATACATTACTATTCGAGTGGTATATATGCATGTATGTTTTATTAGAATTTAAGTCTTGTGTCTTAGTTGCACCATGTTTCGAAAAGCTGTAGATACTCTGATGTGCACGAGCTGGTTTTATAAAAAAAAAAAAATAGATCGTACTTTTTAAAAGGCACAAGAGTATCGTTTTAAAACACATTGCATACAGGGTAAGTTGAGCTCGATGTGTTGAGCTCGGTAACTCGAGCTCGGTGTGTTGAGCTCGGTAGCGGTCCGGAAACGGGTCGTTACACTAAGCTTCAAAATCACACACTCAACACACACACACACTCTCTCACAAAGCTTTGATCACAATAAAACCACTTTAAAACTTAACAAAGTCATCTTCGGGGAACCCTAACAACTATCCATTTCTTTTCCAAAACAAACCATAGATCTCAAAAATACTTTCCAACCACAACGCCAACAACAACAAGAACCACAAGATCAATAACAACCATGAGCAAAATGGAAGGAAAAAGCAAAGAGATCTCACCTAAAAGCACTTGGGTGCTCACGGCTTAGGGAGAGAAGGAAGGAGGGAGGTCTTTGTTCAAGTCACCCACAAAAGAACACTCACAAGTAAGCTCACAATGTCACAAAATAATAACCAAAAGGGGTGATGCTTGCGCCACCAACAAGAAGAGAAAAGGGAGGGTTTTTCTTTTTCAATCTTCCACCCACTCAAACACAAGGATTAAAAGCACAAAGAGAAGGAAAAGATGAAGAAGATGGGTGATCTTTTGGTGGCAAACTCACGGCATCAAGGGAAGAGGGGAGTAGAAGGTTTTCTTGAAACTTCACCACTAACACCAACACAAAACCCTTTGCACCAAAAAAAATGAATAAATGAATGGAATTTTGGTTCTAAATGGGGAAAAGGCCATGGTTCTCATTCAAGGGAGGAGGAAGATATTTTGGCAACTTAACACATGGTTAGTCTATATAAATCATGGTAAAAATACTTGGCTAGAAATGAATTTCATTAACCATGGTTTAAAAGTAATCATTACTAAGATCTCAACAAAATCTCAACAAAATCAACAAAATCTTATCCAAATCTTACACAAAATCTCAACAAAATCTTATTCAAATCTTTGAAAATCTACTTTTTTTTAGAATATCTATTTGGTTCCCTCACACATTCCAAGGTTGTCGCAGTAAAATATTACGACGATGAACTAACGTGTTATCGATTAATGGTACGTGCTATTAATCTGAAATATAATATTAATATAAATACACGCTCACGAAAATTTTCGAATGGATTTCCTTCGCCGAAAAATCACAAACTCGCTCTAATATAAACAAATATAATCAACCAAAGCTACGATTCGAGTTTCATTGAAATCGGAATTCGTTTCAAATTTTATTGCGGGTAAAATTTACCCGGCAGCTCAAAACGCGACAAAATTTCGGAAGAATTTTTCGACGAGATTTGAACCATGAATTAATAAAAATATTAATCCTCAAATATAATTTTATCTTTATTAAATTCAATCACTTTCTTAGTCAATAAAAATACGCGTTGCCGCGTCAAACAAAAAACTTGCCAAAGACTCGGTTGATGAATCCACATTAAAAGCAGCATACGGCTACGCCGTCTATTAATTTGAATTGCCATCATAAATAATAATTATCTAAAATATTTCAATTATCTAAAATAAATCGAAACAATTCCTCATACTCTTAGTAAATCACTGAGGTGATCAGTCTCTACGACTTACCTTCAAGTATTCGAGATTTTATTGCTAAATCAATTTTCCTTAAAAATTAGGATGTTACGTTCGGCATGGCCTACGCTATTAGCATCGGTGTCGTGGCCTACGCTACGTTTTGGTAGCTAAAATCAAACATTCTAGTAGTGCCAGAACTTGGTTATTTAGGTAGGAAACTCCTTTCCAATTGCATCACCATGCAACTCTTGGATCAGTTGGGTGAATAACTCTTTATTCTAATTTATCATATAAATTGATGCCCAACTCTTGCCTATAAGTCATTTCAATCATATTGAATCTGCTTAGTTATGTCAATACAATGGTTGGCAGTTGGATATTTCACCTATCGCGCCTCACCGAGATAAAATGAGGTACTCAGCTTTGGCATGACCCACACTCATTCAATCAAGGCCTTGACGAGTGCCACTCATTTGAAGGCATTCAAACTTAATATTTTGATTGAGTGAATTTTTATTAAAGTGATCTCACCTGCTCTCAGCATACATGTCTCACATGCTCTCATACAACCACAATTATATAAGGCATACATACATACATACATACATACATACATACATACATACATACATGCTCACATAGATTTAAATAAACTATTTAAATCATATACATATCACACGCCATATATTACATGCATCTCATACACAAACATACAACGCGATAAACATATATCTCACACATTTTATGTATCATTTATACAAACATACAAGATTTGATTTTATGATTATGACATCCTAATATGCGAGAATTTAAATAGCTAAACTACTACAATTATTTGACCCACAAGCAACTTCCCAAGCTCTAACTGGCGTCAACATATGATGTTCCCTATCTCCAACTCTTGAAGAAAAAATATTTATTCAAATAAATAAATAAATAAATGACACGACATGCAGGTCGCATTTAAATTTACATTAAAATAAATCACAACATGCAAATCGTATTTACGAAAACAAATAAACACCATGAACTAAAGCCATGACCATAAACCACGTATTTAAAATATTTAATAACAAATAATAATAATAAACTTTGGATTCTTTAACATGTGCAACATTGCACATGTTAAAGAATCTAAAAATAGTAACTATTTATTGAAAACAACATCTATTTATTAAAAAGTTTAGTATTTAATACAAAATACACAAGTTCCAATGTGTTAGTACACGAAATGGCAGGGCTCTCCTTCTCCTTGGAGTAGCGTCCTTTCTCCTCTGGTACGACTGGGGGGTACCTGCAAAAGGCACTCTGATGCCTAAGTCAGATAAGGCTTTAGGAGAAGAGAAGGTGAGCTTAAGTGTTTAGGGTTTCAGAGTGTGTAGAGAGTATGCAAACCTAGGGGGTCAAGCCCCCTTTATATAGTGGAGTCTCGCATGAGGATGATAACTAACGACCGGAATCCTGCGCGTGGTAACTCCTCTCCCAAGCTTCAGGGGTCAGCTCATCTCCTCCTGATATCTCGCACCTGCTAGGTTTATCACGTACTGGCTACGTGCTCCTCAATCTTCGGAGTGGCAATGGCCTCAAGTGTTGTCTTTGGGCACATCTTCTTCCAGAAGGTTCGATACCCACAGGTCGGCTCGGCCCTGATGTACTCGGTGCTCGCCCCTGAATGGCTATACCTGAAGGATGGGTTTGGCCCGCTCCTGGTCGGATTGGCTCTGCTCGGTAGATTGGCGGGAGCCCAGCTCGGAGACCGGTCCGTAACACAAGCCCCCTAGACTCTTTGCACGAAAGGGCACAGGGTCTAACTATCGTTCCCTAGGTCGGTATCTGAGCCGAGTGTTATTCTCGAGAGCGTATCTCAGAAGCTTCCATGCCTAGGGCACTACACTCCACGTGTCGTACCCTTACTCGGCATTCTGCCACACGATGGGACTTGGATGGGACACCCGCTCAATCATTCCCCTTCCCACCTTTAATCGCTTGGTATGGCCTGAGCCGTTAGATCTGCATCTGGTTTTGAAGATGGAGGGCTCGGATTGGTTCGTCTTTTGGTCTCCCTTCAACAGTGCTTATAAAACTACCCCTTTCTCCTCTCTTCTCCTCTCTTCTTCGTCTCTTTGCTCCTGCGACGCTCCTTCTGCCTCCTCTCTCTGCATTTGTTCCCCGAGCTGTCATCTTTGCCCATTTCCTTCGCACTTCCTGGTAAGTTTCTCTTCTAGTCTTGCTAATGGCTTCTTTGTCTTCTTCTCGTCGTCCCCTTCTCCCATATCTCTGAGTTCTGGGGGTGACTGGTCGTCCGAAACGACGAGCACTTCCTTCGATCTCTCCACTCTACCACGCACCGGAGGCTCAGGCCAAATGGAATTTTCCTCTGCTCGTGGCTACGATGGCCGTGACCCGGTGCCCTTCCAGGTGGTTCCCCCTGTTTCCTGGGTTCCAGCTTCTCCTCCTGTCGCTTCCGTTCCCTCGTATTCACTTCACAAGGAGAGCAAACGCCGAGTGGGAGACAATAGGTCTCCTTATGCTTGGGTGCACCTGGATGTGCTCAGGGTGGCCTCTAATATCTTTTCAGACACCGGCGTGGCCGCTCTTCGGTCAAGCGTATCTTTTACGCGGAACCGGGAACGAGACGAGGAGGTGACATGCCTTTCTTGCTCTCCCGAGGACCGAATGTGTTTTGGTAAGGGCGAGTCGAGCTCTTCCGACTTCTGCTTTTTCTACAAAACTTTCTTTACCCGAGTCGGCCTTCGGTTTCCCCTCAGTGGATTTGAGTGTGAGGTTCTCCAATGGTTGAATGCAGCCCCCTCGCAACTTCACGCCAATAGCTGGGCTTTTATCCGAGCTTTCAAGCTCGTGTGCGAGTACTTTGGGGTTACCCCTTCTGCTGCCCTCTTCTTCAGTTTCTTCCAACTCAGGCTTGGCAAACAGCTTAAGTGGTGTTCGCTTAACAAAATACCCGGCTCCTATATTCTGGAGCTCTTCGACCAATCTTATAAGAGCTGGAAACCCGATTTCTTTAAAATCCGAGTACGAAGGGGATACCCCTTTTTCTTCTCCGCTCAAGACGAGCCCTTGTTTCCTTTCTACTGGAGTCCCAATCCTCGCCCTATAAAAGAGGTGGACTTCAACTCGTTGTCGGTCACTGACCAGACAATAGTGAACTTCCTCGCCCGTTTACCGACATTGCACTGTGGTCCCTTGCTTACCCGAGCTCTAAAGGACCCACCACAGTGGAGGGAATACTTATGTAAGTTTTGTTATCTTCCTCTAGTATGATTCTCGGCCTGAGTCTGGGTACTAACTTTACCTTCTTTTTAGGTACGATGGCCCCGAAGATGAGCAAGAAGGAGATGGCCGAGCTGCTTAAGAAAGCCCAGAAAGAGAAGGTCGCCCAGGTTCCTGGACCGGTACCTTCCCAAGCTGCTATCTCCCCTTCTCCTGCCAAGGCTACCAAGAAGCGACCCCATGCTTCTTCGACCCAGCTCGACCAAATTTCTCACGGCGCGCCGAGGGCCTCATGGAGGGATACCTTTGAACATCCCTAATGGTTCAGAGTGGTTTCTCCACCTCGGAGAGTTTGTTGATCAAGGTGAGAACGCCGAGGATTCCCTTTGGAATGTCGGGATCGATCATTCCGATCAGATTGACCAGGTCATGCGTCGAGCCGATGACAGGTGCATGGCCGAGGCGGGTGAGCTGGGTTTGTGCAAGGCCTTGGGCATTTATGGGCTTTGTGCCTCTGCTATGGCCCAGTTCCTTTCTGATCGGATAAGGGCGCGGGCCACCGAGACCGAGCTGATGAAAAGGAAGTACCAAAACAAGGCCACCGCGCTCGGTGAGCTTGAGGAGAAGATGAGTAAGCTGAAGGAGGACTATGCTCGTCTCTCAGAGGCAAGAGACGCTCTAAATAAGAGCACCACTTCTCTGCTCGGGCATCAGGAGGAGCTCCAAGCCAAGAATGGCCTTCTGTTGGGTCAACTGCGAGAAGAGAAGAAGAAGTCTTTGACCAAGGCTGCTCGGGTCGAGGAGTACCGTCAGTACAGTGCCCTTCAGTACAAGGAAGGATTCGATAATGTTGTTGCTCAGCTAAAGGTGATCGCCCCCGACCTCGATATCTCCGAGCTCGAATTCACCAAGGTGGTGAGGGAGGGGAAGATAGTGGAGGAAGAAGAAGAGGGCGAGGAGGAAGACCACACCGAGCAGGAGAAAGAGACTGAGGGCGAGTTGGAGAAGGAAAATGAGGTTGAGCTCGAGCCCGAGCCCGAGAAGAAGACCGGAGTCGGGCCCAATATGGAGGTCGCTGGTCAGAGTGTTGCGGCTGAGGAGGTCGTTGAGACCCGAGTCGAGGACCAAGGGAATGCCCTTGTGTAACTTGTTTTTGTTTTGATTTTGTTTTCATTCTCTCCTGGTGATGTACTTGCTCCTCTAGGAGCTCCCCTTTCGTATTTTCGTTTCAAATGAATGAAATTGACTAAGTTAAACGGTATTCGCATAAACTTACTTTGTTTAGCACTTAGTAGTCGTCGGTTACCGTACTCGAATGGGGTGGTCCTCGGGTGGCTCCTACTCGGCTAGGGTAGTCCCCGGGTAGCTTCCCCCGAAAAAACTTGTTTCAACCGTTGAGTTTGGAACATTTTCTCTACGCAACGATACTAGCCGAGTACTAGTATCCCTACAAAACCTTTAGGTCGGGCACGACCTTCCGACCTGCGAGCAAGTTCGCCAAGTTTTTATGCTAACTTGGGTTTGGGACCACAGGGGTCATTTAGGTCGAGTAAGACCTTCCAAGCTGCGAGCGAGCTCGCCAAGTTTTTATGCTAACTTGGGTTTGGGACCACAGGGGTCATTTAGGTCGAGTAAGACCTTCCGAGTTGCGAGCGAGTTTGCCAAGTTTTTAGGCTAACTTGGGTTTGGGACCACAGGGGTCATTTAGGTCGAGTAAGACCTTCCGAGCTGCGAGCGAGCTCGCCAAGTTTTTATGCTAACTTGGGTTTGGGACCATAGGGGTCATTTAGGTAGAGTAAGACCTTCCGAGCTGCGAGCGAGCTCGGTGAAGCACCCGAATGATGTTCTGAATGCAATGGAAGGTGGACTTTATTAAATGTGGAAAAAGGAAATAAGGATGTGCCTCGTTAAAACCTTTACAAACCAAAATCCCAGTGGTAAAAAAGGTCTGCAAAGGAAAAAGAGTACGCCATCCGTTTACATATGTTGTCAACTAAAGTAAAGCTTGAGGTGCGTGGCATTCCACATCCTTGGTATCTCCTTCCCGGATACTTTTTCCAGCTTGTATGCTCCATGGCAATGTTCCGATCTGATGCGGTATGGTCCTTCCCAAGTTGGTCCGAGCTTTCCTTGCCTTGTATTTTTTCGCGCCAGTTCAATCTTTCGGAGGACTAAGTCTCCTACCTTAAATCCTCTTGGTCGGATCTTAGAGTTGTAATGCTTGGCAATGCGCTGTTTAGTTGCAAAGTCTTGTATTCAGGCGAGCTCTCGAGTTTCTTCCAGCAGGTTGAGCTCTACTCTTGCTTCTTCTCCCTGTGCCAGCGACTGCATGTGCTCTCTCCTGATTGAGGTCGACTCGAGCTCCACTGGTATCATAGCATCCATTCCGTATGTTAATCGGAAAGGTGTTTCATTTGTTGTTGATTATGGGGTGGTGTGGGATGCCCATAGCACGCCGCAGAGCTCTTCTGCCCAATTTCCCTTGGCTTGGTCTAGTCGTTTGCACAGGCCTCCTAGGATGACTTTGTTTGCAGCTTCAACCTGACCATTGGTTTACAGATGCTCGATCGAGGCATAGGTGAGTCAGATACTAAGGCCTTTGTAGAAGTCTTTGAATACCGAGCTGGTGAACAGCGTGCCATTATCCGTAATGATGGTGTGGGGCAGACCGTGGCGGCTGACTATGTTTTTCCAGACAAATTTCTTGACCCTCTCGGAAGTGATAGTTGCTAGTGGATCTGCTTCTATCCACTTGGAGAAGTAGTCTATGGCGACCACAATGAACTTGAGCTGGCCTGGTGCAAGGGGAAAGGGGCCAAGTATGTCGAGCCCCCAGGTATTAAAGGGCCAAGGGGCGATGACTTCGTGTAGGACTTTAGGGGGGAGGTGGTCTCGCTTTGCATACCGTTGGCAGTTGTCGCACTTTTTTATGAATTCCATGCAGTCCGATCTGATTGTTGGCCAGTAATATCCAGCTCGAAGGACCTTGGCAGCTAACGTCCGAGTTCCACAGTGGTTACCACATATGCCTTCATGTAACTCCCTCATGATATACTCGGAGTCTGACTTATCCACACAGGCGACCAGCGGCTGCGAGAAGCCCCTCCGGTGAGTTTGTCCCCGACCAGAGTGTAATGTGTGGATCGCCTTTGGACCCTGTGCGATTCTACAGGGTCATCGGGTAGCCTTCCCTGCTGCAAATACTCTATGATATCTGCCATCCATGATTCCGACCGGTTCACAGAGTTGGTTTTTGCTGTTTCTACACTTGGCGATTTCAAGGTTTGAACAACAACTGTGTGGAGCTGCCCCTCGGTCTTCATACTGGCTAGCTTTGCTAGCAGATCAGCTTTGTTATTCTGCTCTCGAGGAATGTGTTCGAGCTAGACCTCTTGGAAATTTTGGATCATGGCAGCTACTTTCTGGGCGTACCGAGCTAGGACATCGTCTCGGCACTGATACTCGCCCTTGACTTGGTTGACCATGAGTTGGGGGTCGCTTTTGACTCAGAGTGTTTGGGCGCCTAGCTCCCATGCGAGCTTGAGACCGATCAGCAATGCCTCGTATTCGGCTTGGTTGTTGCTGGCTTTAAACAGAAACCTGAGTGCCTGTTCAACACAGATTCCCGCAGGGCTTTCCACGATGATTCCTGCTCCGCTGCCTCTGGAATTGGAGGAACCGTCCACGTAGAGTGTCCAGTACTCGACCTCAGGGGTCGGTGTTAGTTCTGCACTGAAGTCAGCTAAAATTTGTGATTTAATGGGTCCTCTAGCTTCATCCCTGATTTGGAACTCGGAAAGCTCAACTGACCATGCCACCATCCGACCTGAAAGCTCGGGCTTCTGCAGGATTCTCTTAATGGGGTAGTTGGTTTTGACTATCATCGGATGGGCATGGAAGTAAGGCCTTAGCCTTCTTGCAGAGTGTAACATCCCAATTTTTAAGAAAAGTGATTTTAGCAATAAAATCCTGAATACTTAAGAAAAGTCATAGAGATTGATCACCTCAATGATTTACTGAGAGTACGTGGAATTATTTTGACTTATTTTGAATAATTTATTTATTATAAATAATTATTATTCATGATGTCAATTCGAATTAATTGACAGCGTAGGCATTATCTTTGCTTTTAAAGAGAATTCATCAATTATACTTATTCTAAGTTTTCTGCGTGTGATAGAACGCCGTATTTTTGTTGACTAAGAAATTGATTGAATTAAACCAAGATGAAATTAAATTTAAGAATTAATATTTAATATTAATTCATGGTTCGAAAATCGTCGAAAAACTCTAACGAAGTTTCGTCGCGTTTCGAATTGCCGGGTAAATTTTATCTGCATTAAAATTTAAAACGAATTCCGATTTCGATGAAAATCGAAACGTAACTTGTTGTGAATATTTTTGAGTGTTTTAGATTGTTTTTATTATTTATGATAATATTTTATCACGTGATGAATTAATTCTTCGGCAAATTAATTTTCGCGAATTAATCGGCGGAAGAATTAATCGGTAACGCAGTTTTTCAACACCGTGTTTTAGCACTCCTAGACTCTAGAATTAGAGGGTAATCATAAGAGAAGAGAGATTTGATAGGTTAGACTAGTTGATAGGATTAGCATTTTACTTTTTGGAGGTTAGGTGTCACACTTTTGGTGACTAATTATTTTAATCTTATCCTAAGTTATTCTTGACCAAGTATTATGCTTGTTCATTTAAGTTTGTTTTCTTTCTTCTATTCTCTTTCTTCCCTTATTCAGCGTCACTTCCTTCCCTTCTTTCATTCATTTTTATTTATTTCATTTCCTACTAGTTTATCTAAGCAAGAGCAAAAGGCTTAGTAAATTAATTTTCCTCTCCCTGTTTTTTTTCCTCACTTGGCCGCAGCACTCCCTTTTAATTGTGCCCACTTTAATTTTTTGTCTCATCTCCTTATATGCCTAAACAGGCCACGACCCCCTTTTTATTTCTCACCCTCATTCTTTTCACTTCTTCTTGTTCAAAGTGGAGAAGACAAGCAAACTCAAGCTTCCATGGCCATCATCTTCTTTCTTTAGGCGTGATCCCACCTCCCTTCTTCAACCTCCATCACTTCCAACTTCTCCTTCTTCTTGTCTTCATCTTCACAACCTTGTAAGTGAGCTTGGAAATCAATTTTTCCTCCCCACTTTGCTGCTGAAAATCGTGGCCTCCTAATAGGTGATAGGATGAGTTTTCTTGCTTTTATACTTGTATTTATGCATTGTATTTTGGTTGTTTAGGATTATGAATGAGATGAACCAAATTTTCCCCAAATTCTTGGAACCCTAGGCGCAAGTCAAGAGGGAAAATAGGGGTAATGTGAACGCAATTACTTTCCCAGCAAGCGCCGATTAAATGTCTTGTGACATTTTAATCTACGCGAAACCATTCTACTCAGTCGAAGGGAAGCTGGAAAGTTAGTGAGAGAGGTTAGCAAGGGGTATGGTGTGGTTAGTGTGTGACTAGATGCTGAACTAGTTCTGGGGTAGTACCTAAGATTGTATCAAAGCTTAGCTTCACCTTACCTTAAGAATAGTTTCCCTTGAAATAAGACTAACCAGACAAACTTGAGAAAACACCGCCTTACCTCTTACCCTCCTTGACCGGTTACTGCAAGAAGAGCGAAAGTGGGAGAGAATAGTTAGTTGCATTACTGGTTTAATATGGGCATAGGAAGATAGAGAGAGAACCTAGTTCCCTTCCTTTTCCTCATGTTCCATGTTGCGGACGAGTTCTGCATTAGAGACCACCATCTTATGTAATTCCTTCCTTAGGTTATACCAAATCGTGTGGTGACTTGAGTGTGTGGCCAGTGATTGTGAGAGCTTTTCGTCCCTTTTTATGTATTAACACACCGAGTTCTTTGAGGAACGCTTGGTGAGTATTTCAACTCTCTTGCTTTGATTTTTGTATTATTGTTTATGACCTCGTTGACTGCAGTTTTAAGTTTAAAATGATTTTTGTTAAATTATTATTTTATTTTTACCTTGTATTGTTTGTTAATGATTTTGTTGAAAATAGTTCCAAGTTTTAGATGATTCTATGAAATCATAAATGAGGAGTTTGAAATATTTATTTGAGTTAGCATCTTGTAAATTGTTATTTTTGTGTTTCAAGACAATGAAACGCCTAATATTTAAGGGAATCCTAGTATTCCTAAACAAGGTGGAGTCTTAGGAAATGGCATGTTTGAAATTCTTGATTCTTAGTGTAAGTTTTAAAACTTCAAAAATTTTGAATGAAGAAAAATTCTTGGATACTAATTGCTATTTTTAAAACCCAAGGAGCACTTCCTACCTCGATAGTATTTTTAAAATTTTACGTGCTTAACTGATGGTATTTGTAATTAGGCATTTTGGAAGTTTAATAATTGCCCGAAATTCAAAAAAAAAAAAAAGAAGTGATTTTGAATCTTGAGTATTTAGTGATTGGTGTATGAAATTTTTGTAGGAAAAACTTTGATTTAAAAAGGTTTTTAAGAGATGAGAGAATGTTAGTTGGTTTGTCTTAATCTTGAATTAAAGTGTGTGTAATGATTTTGAGACAATGAGAACCTAATCTCAAAGGAACTTTAGTGTCCAAGAGAATGGTCGAGCCTTAACAACAAAAGTCGTGTTTTAATAGTTCCTCGCATTGGTAATGTCTTTAAGAAATTGATGTTTTCCTTAGAAAAATGTTTGAATTGGAAAAGAGAAGTTTAACCTTTTTGAAGTTGTAAAAGGTTTTTGTGTTCTAGATGGCTGTACCCACGATCTGCGAACAGGTTAGTATTATTTTTGAAAGTAATGACGCGTAACTGTAATCGAGGTCGTGTTCGCATCCGCGTTCGTGAGCGTGACCGTGGATGGGCAGATGTCGTGATCAGGAATGAAGATCAGTCAGGCGCAAGGGATTCTTCGTCCACTAACTACGCTCATTTTGTGGTGTGCTGTATGTTTATACCTTGTGATCGCTATTATTGCATGCTATATTATGTAGTTACAAAAATATAGTACTATGTACAATAATAAGTATTGTGAATGCTTATGTCAAAATTATTTTATGGTTTTGAGTAAAGTAATTTTTCGTATTTTACTATCCTTGTAGTTTCGAGGATGAAACTATTTTAAGGGGGGTGGTATTGTAACATCCCAATTTTTAAGAAAAGTGATTTTAGCAATAAAATCCTGAATACTTAAGATAAGTCATAGAGATTGATCACCTCAATGATTTACTGAGAGTACGAGGAATTATTTTGACTTATTTTGAATAATTTATTTATTATAAATAATTATTATTCATGATGTCAATTCGAATTAATTAACAGCGTAGACGTATGCTGCTTTTAAAGAGAATTCATCAATTATACTTATTCTAAGTTTTCTGCGTGACGCGGTAACGCGTATTTTTGTTGACTAAGAAATTGATTGAATTAAACCAAGATGAAATTAAATTTAAGAATTAATATTTAATATTAATTCATTGTTCGAAAATCATCGAAAAACTCTAACGAAGTTTCGTCGCGTTTCGAATTGCCGGGTAAATTTTATCTGCATTAAAATTTTAAACGAATTCCGATTTCGATGAAAATCAAAACGTAACTTGTTGTTAATATTTTTGAGTATTTTAGATTGTTTTTATTATTTATGATAATATTTTATCACGTGATGAATTAATTCTTCGGCAAATTAATTTTCGCGAATTAATCGGCGGAAGAATTAATCGGTAATGCGGTTTTTCAACAGCGTGTTTTAGCACTCCTAGACTCTAGAATTAGAGGGTAATCATAAGAGAAGAGAGATTTGATGGGTTAGACTAGTTGATAGGATTAGCATCTTACTTTTTGGAGGTTAGGTGTCACACTTTTGGTGACTAATTATTTTAATCTTATCCTAAGTTATTCTTGACCAAGTATTATGCTTGTTCATTTAAGTTTTTTTTCTTTCTTCTATTCTCTTTCTTCCCTTATTCAGCGTCACTTCCTTCCCTACTTTCATTCATTTTTATTTATTTCATTTCCTACTAGTTTATCTAAGCAAGAGCAAAAGGCTTAGTAAATTAATTTTCCTCTCCCTGTTTTTTTTCCTCACTTGGCCGCAGCACTCCCTTTTAATTGTGCCCACTTTAATTTTTGGTCTCATCTCCTTATATGCCTAAACAGGCCACGACCCCCTTTTTATTTCTCACCCTCATTCTTTTCACTTCTTCTTGTTCAAAGTGGAGAAGACAAGCAAGCTCAAGCTTCCATGGCCATCATCTTCTTTCTTTAGGCGTGATCCCACCTCCCTTCTTCAACCTCCATCACTTCCAACTTCTCCTTCTTCTTGTCTTCATCTTCACAACCTTGTAAGTGAGCTTGGAAATCAATTTTTCCTCCCCACTTTGCTGCTGAAAATCGTGGCCTCCTAATAGGTGATAGGATGAGTTTTCTTGCTTTTATACTTGTATTTATGCATTGTATTTTGGTTGTTTAGGATTATGAATGAGATGAACCAAATTTTCCCCAAATTCTTGGAACCCTAGGCGCAAGTCAAGAGGGAAAATAGGGGTAATGTGACCTTGAGCTTCAATCTAACAATTAAATTGTTTATTTGAGCTATTTGAAGTTGTTTGATGCTTGTTTGAGAAATAGTTTTTGATTTGGCATGTTAAACATGTTGTTTAAGGGTTTAGACCTTGTGTTATCTTGATGTTTTGATGCTTTGAAGTGTATTTGAAAATGACTTGGAAATGATTAGTAGTTGTAAAAGAAGTTTTGTAAAATTTTTGGTGAGAAAATGGAGTGAAGGCCGAGAGGCCATAGGGAGTGTTGGAGAGAAATTTTGGTTTGTGAACTTGATTTATAAATGCTTGAATGAGTATGTGTTTAGGTTTTGAAAATTATGAAAATGATAAATTGCATGGTGTTGCCTTGAAGTTCAAGAAAGTTTTTTAGTTTCAAAACTTTATTCTTTCAAGTTGAATAACATTTCTAAATGGTTATGTGTGCTAGGTTACCTTTTCAAGAAGTGTGTTGGTTTTAAAACCTTATTTCTTTTCAAGTAGCTAGTATTTAAATGCTTGAGCAAATTTTTGGTTAGAAAAGGGCTAGGTTTGAGAGACTAAGGGGTATAGAATTAGGCCCTTAGAATTGTGCTAAGTTTGTTTGTTGTGTTAGGCTTTAAGTAAATTCGAGACCGTGCGGCGTAGGATCGAAGAATACGTGGATGCGTGGCTTGGAGTTCGGTAAGGGCGCTTCACATTTAATACTTGCTTTAGTTTGTTAGCGTAAGGGCACTTCTAGACATTTGTAGGCTTTTATTTTTGTATGTCCTTGTGTAAAGGCAACTTTTAAATACAATAGGAATTTAATTTCAAGTATGTATGCGAAGAAGTCTGAGAATCTAAGGGTTCGAAGTGAGGGTCTCGTACCCCTTCGTTTTATTGTTTAAGCATTATTACGAATATTTAGTGGGCTTGTCTGCAAGTGGTTGGCAGCTGTCCCCAACCCCCCACACTTGTTTGTTCCTCTCTGTCAATTTCATCGAATTGCAGAGGGGTGGATTCCATATTGATTGACGACTGTTGCTGCTAAGTGTGATTATTTGAGATGAGATGCTTATGTTGTTTATCATTGATGAATTGAGTTATATTGATATGTTGCTTATGCTGTTGAACTGAATTATATTGTTATAATTATGTGAATTGTTCATCGGAGTGCGAGAGTTGGTCGAGTCGTTGAGTCGTTAAAACGTTTTTGAGCTTGAGCCGATTCACCTAGGGTGCAAGAATCCCCTAAAAGGCTACGGCTGGTGTTCGGTAGGGAATGGCTAGACGTTAGTTTTGCCGGGACGTTTTTGAGCTTGCGTCGAATCACCTAGGGTGCTAGAATCCCCTAAAAGGCTACGGTTGGTGTTCGACAGGGAATAGCTAGGCGTCGTAATGCTAATGGAACCTGAACTGAATGTCCTAGGGTGAGGAGAGAGCCCAAGGCTACGGCTGGTATTCAGTGGATGGATCTGCGTTACTTCCGGTATGTGGCAAAAGTGTCGAGAGAGAATGAGTCGTGAGTTGAGTCGTGAGATGAGTCGTGAGTGAGTCTTGCATTGTGTCTTGAGAACTGTGCATATTGTTGTTTTGCCTATTGTCATGTTTTGCTAATTCCTGTAATATGTTGTGCTATTACATGCTTTGTTGCCGAGTGTGTTGTCGAATATGTGTACCTGTCTATTTTATTTTAAGAAGTTGACCCTTGCCAGTGGTTATTTCAATTTAATGAATGTAACTCAGAAAGCGGAGCAAACAAAGGATTTAGAACTGCAGGGAGGAGCAGCTGAGGATCGTCATCTGGCCTTCTATCTGTGTTATGTTATGGAATTTACTAGTAGTCTAGTAAGGAGTATAGCTTGTCGACCAGCTCTAGGATATTTGTCTTTTAATTTAGTGTTGTAATAAATCTCTGTTATATTTCATGACACGTTTATTATATATGATTCAACAGAATAAATGAATGTGGTCTATGTGGTGTCTTAAATTATTTTTCGCCATGTTTCTAAAAGTCGCTGTGATGCTCTGACTACTTCTTTAAAGAACCTTTTAAAAAAAATAGGACCACATTTCTCGAAAACCCTACGAACAGAGTATTCCACCTTTCGGAAACATGTCAACTCTTGTCAGAATGTTCACTTAGTAGCACTCCGGAAACAGGGTGTTACATAGAGACCACTATCGAGAGTGCCAGTTTCTCCACCTTTTGGTACCTGAGCTCTGCCCCATGAAGAACTTTGCTCACAAAGTACACAGGGTGCTGCACGGAATTTCTTTCTTCAACCATGGCCGAGCTGATCAAGCTGTCAGTGGCTGCCAGGTAAAGGAGCAAGGAGGTTCCTTTGGTGGGGCGAGTGAGGACTGGTGGCGATGCCAAGAATTCTTTAAGCCTTTGAAAGGCTGTTTCTCACTCTTCGGTACATTCGAACCGAGCTGGCTTCCTGAGTACCTGGTAGAAAGGAAAAGACTTGTCAGCAGAGCGAGTTACGAACCTGGAAAGGGCTGCTATCCGACCAGCCAGTCGTTGCACTTCTTTGATGGAGCTTGGGCTCCGCATCTCCATCACAGCTCGACACTTATCGGGGTTGGCCTCGATGCCTCTGTGGGTGATCATGAATCCCAGGAACTTCCCTCCGAGTACCCCAAAGGAGCACTTCTCGGGGTTGAGCCTGATGTTATACTTCCTCGCGATGTCGAATATATCTTGAAGGTCCCGATGGTGTGCATCAAAACTGGAGGTTTTTACGACCATGTCATCCATGTATACCTCGATTGTTTTCCCGATCTGGTTGGTGAAGACTTCGTCCATCATCCTCTAGTAGGTTGAACTTGCATTCTTCAAACCAAAGGGCATAGCGATGTTGTAGAAGTTGGAGGTTTCTGTCATGAAAGCTGTCTTTGGTGCGTCGAGTGGGTGCATTCTGATCTGATTGTACCCCGAGTATACGTCCATGAAACGTAGCACTTGGTACCCTGACGTGCCGTCTACCAGGGCATCGATGCTTGGAAGAGGGTAAGGGTCCTTAGGGAAGACCTTGTTCAGGTCGGTAAAGTCAGTGCACATCCTCCATTTTCCATTGCTTTTCTTTACCAATACCACGTTAGAAAGCCAAGTAGGGTACTTGATTTCCTTTATGAATCCTACCTTCAGGAGTTTGGAGGTTTCTTCTCGGACTGCTTGCTTCTTTTCTCCTGCAATCTTCCTCTTGCGCTGGGCGATGGGGCAAGCCCTGGGCTCGACGGCGAGTTTGTGGCAGGCCACTTTTAGATCTATCCCGGGCATGTCTTCCGGGCCCCATGCGAATAGATCAGCGTTAGCGAGCAGGACCTTTGTCAGGGATTGCTCGCTTTGCTGGGGTAGTTAGGTTCCGACTCGTACGCTCTTCCCTGGCCCCCTTACTTCAACATTCTTGATATTGTCCACTGGTACTGGTCAGAAGTCGCTCTCGCCCCTGGGGTCCAGCTCGATCATGTAGCTCGACTTAGTTCGATCCCTACTCTTGTCATCTCTGAGACTGTTGACATAGCACTGCCTGGCTTCCTTCTGGTCGGCATGTACTGTGGCTATCTGCCCATCGGAAAATGGGAACTTCATTGCCAAATGGGGGGTGGAGACTATGGCTCCGATCCAGTTGATGACGGTTCTTCCGATTATCATATTGTACGCGATGTCGGGCCACGACTCGGCCTCTACTACTAGTAGGTGTGCTTCGATTGTTTTGACCCCTATGTCTGCTTTGAAGGTGAGCAGGACATCAAAGTACCCTGTCACCCGAGCTTTAGCACCTGAAAAACCAACCAGCGTACCTCGGTAGGGTCTGATTATTGAGCTTGGCAGATTGAGCCAATCAAAGGCTTCCTTGTAGATGATGTCTGCCGAGCTTCCTTGATCGATAAGCACTCTCCTGACGTTGAACCCGGAGAGGTGGACAGTGATTACCATGGGGTCGTCCTGGTGTCGATCTAGTCCTCGGTAGTCCTTCTCCGAGAAGGACATGGTCGGCAGGACAGTGGGAGGAGCGGTTACTGAGCTCGAGCTATTGGCAGATCTCAAGTGTCTTCTTCGGCTGCTGCTCGACTCGCCTCCGCCTGCAAAACCACCTGCAATCAAGTTAAGTGAAGGAGTGCCTCCATCCTGTCCTTGCCTGCGTTGCCGAGCAAGTGAATGTCTCTCTCCCCCTCCCCGAGCCGGTGATCGGTCGCACCTGCGCTCAGGCGTACGGGATCTCTTGCGATTTCTGTTGCTTCCTCTAGGGGTTTCTCCAATCCCTTTGTCCACATACTTTGTCAAATGTCCTGCTTGTATGAGCTTCTCGATTTTTACCTTTAGTGCCTGGCATTCGTTGGTGGTGTGTCCATAGACTCGGTGGTACTTGCAGTACCTTTGACGGTCTGCGTCCGGCGGGGAGTCTCTTCGAGGAGACAGGGTGATGAGGTTGCCTGCATAGGCTTCCTTTAGCACTCGGTCCCTTCCCACTGTCAAGGGGGTGAATTGTCCTCTATAGTCTTGTCATCCTCGGCGGTCGTTCCTTCTGTCTGTCCGATCTCTGGGTGGTTCTCTGCTTTTGTCTTGTCGACCTTAAGTCTCCTTTTTGGCAGCGGCGACTTCCTCCATGTTGATATATCCCACAGCTCGGCGTCTCAACTTGTCCAGGGACTCGACGGGGCGACGAGCGAGGGAGTCCGAGAAAGGTCCAGGCTTTAATGCTGACACCATGGCGTGGAGCGCCACATCGGTGCTGAGGTTCCTGACTTGGGCCGTTTCATTGTTGAAACGCTCTATGAATGACTTGAGGGTCTCGTCTGATCTCTGAGTCAGGCCAGGCATGTGGAATTTTTCTGAATGCTCGGCTCGTGGTGAACCTCGCCACGAATCGCCGTAGAGTCAAGCTAAAGGAACGAATCGAATGCTGGGGGAGGTTGGAAAACCACATCATGGCGGATCTCTTCAAGGTGCATGGGAAAGTCCTGCATTTTAAACCTTTCGAGGCCCCCACTAGCAGCATCCGAGCATTAAACGAGGTGAGGTGCTCCTCGGGGTCGGTTTTACCCTCGTAAGCATCCATGTTGGGGATCTGGAAATGCTTGGGGACTGGATCGGACATGATCTCCTCGCTGAAGGGGAGTAAGGTTAGCCCGACCTCCGAGGGTCGGTCTCTGTGGCGATGGGCGCGCCGGCGCTTGGGGCTTTCTGTTTGGCTCGACCGATCCGTTCTCGACGAGTCTCCCTCATCATCGCGCCTTGTCTCCTGGAGCGTTCTAGAAGGTGTTTCGTGGCCCATCCTCCTCTCACGATCGAGAGCATCTTCGATCTTGCGTCTTAATTCTTCGTTCTCAGCCCTGAGAAGCTCCAAGACCGGGTCTGGAGGCGGGCGTTCGTCCTGACTGACTGAGTTGTGGCTTGGTGGTGGTGACTTGTGATTCGCCGTGCTTCTAGTGCGTACCATCCTTGCTCAGTGGTATCTTTGAGGCCCAGGCTAGTTTTACCGAGCCCCACGGTGGGCGCCAATGTTAACGCACGAAATGGCAGGGCTCTCCTTCTCCTTGGAGTAGCGTCCTTTCTCCTCTGGTACGACTGGGGGGTACCTGTAAAACACACTTCGATGCCTAAGTCAGATAGGGCTTTAGGAGAAGAGAAGGTGAGCTTAAGTGTGATAAGTTAGAATTTATCTCGTTTTTTTACCTTGCTTTAATAGGTTTTATTAGTGGTTTATCTTTATTTATGTTTTATTTTTATTACCTTTTGGTTTATATTTTGATTTGTAGGAAAAGGAGTTGAAGAGTTGATGAATTTGATGCAAAAAGAGAGGATTACGACCCCCCCAACGTTGAAGAACATGGCCATAATTCGTGGGAAGCAGTTGGAAGGTCAAGTGAAGAAACATAGAGAATTACGGCCCCCCAGTGTTTTCCAACATGGCCGTAATTCGTGGTAGATGAGCTGAAAAGTAACAGTTTGAAGATTATGGCCCCCCAGTGTTGCGCATTACGGCCATGTTTATGGCAGAATTTTGTATGTACCAATTTAAGTCTTTGGCTGTTGAAATTTGTTTTAGAGGGGTCTTAAAGGGGATAAAATGACACTTGATTGGGGTAGAATTGGGCTATAAATTGAGGCTTTCAGGGCACGAAATTGTATCATCTTCCTCTCCATTTTTCTTAGCTAAACTTGTGTTCTTTTGTGTTTTTCTTCATGTATGTTCAAGCAATTTTTCTATGGCTTTAAGTTTTGAATGAATTTCAGTTTCTATTACCTTCTAATCTTCATCTTTTACTGATTCAAGTTCTGAATGTTTAATTTACATTGTCTTATTTACATTTCAATCATGTGTGAGTAGTTTCTTTTATCTTGGGATTGATTATATTCTAATGATGAATTATTGTTAAGTCTAATTTTCTTTCCTTAGATGTTATGAGCATTGTTCCATTCTTAATTTAATCTTGAATTTTACTTTCTCTGCAATCATAACTAATATGATTGTATGAATCCTAAATATCTTATTAAGCACTGAAAGGTGAAAATTCGATATTGGAATTACAAGATTAAACAAGGGGATCAATTCATGAAAATAGAATTGGTTTTCTTGAGGCTTAGAAATAATTGTTCTGAATGAGTTTTATCATTCCTTCTACCATAAAAATAGGTAGATTCTATGTTTGAAACATTTTATTGTACTTTGAAAGAAGACAATAATCACATTTGATTATTTGGCCTTTAAGAATCCATTGTTCATACTCAAAGGAAAGTGACGAAGAATTGGCTTAAGAGTAATTTTCATTGGAAGAACATCAATCCCAAGAGCCTTTTATTTTCTAAATTAAACTCATTTTATTTTCCAACAACAACAATAGCATTCTAATTTATTCCTTTAGTTAATCATCTTAGTGAGAGAAATTGGTACTCAATTCTAAGTCCTTGTGGGAACGATATTTTACTACGCGATAAAACCGTGCACTTACGGGCCTATCAAGTTTTTGGCGCCGTTGCCGAGGATTTAAGTCAATGATATTGATTTTTCTCTCTATTTCGGTTAGACTAAATTTTTTTTTCTGTTTTTGTTTCTGTTATCGTCTTCTTTGTTTTCTGCTGATTTTTCAGTGAATGCGAAGAGTCCGAAGTGTTGGTGATCTTGTTGAACCAGTTCCTGAGATAGAAAGATTCTTCCATAGGAGAAGAAGAGAACAACGCAAGGCAAGGACTGACACAGGAGAGTCCAGAATGGCTGAAGACACAAGGTCTTTGAAGGAGTTTGCTTCCCCTAATACCACGGGGTTGCAATCTAGCATCACTCGCCTGACAGTGGAGGCAAACAACTTCGAGTTGAAGCCTTCTCTACTTTCCATGGTGCAGCAAAACCAATTTGGCGGTGTTCCAACGGATGATCCAAATCTCCATTTGTCTATGTTCTTGGAGTTTTGTGACACTCTAAAGATGAACGGTGTCTCTACGGATGCCATAAGATTAAGGCTTTTCCCTTTTTCCTTGAGGGATAGAGTAAGAGCTTGGCTACACTCACTTCCAAATGGTTCTATAACTATATGGGATCAATTGTCTCAGGTGTTCCTTTTCAAGTACTTTCCTCCGAGCAAAACTGCACAACTCAGAAATCAAATAACAACTTTTACTCAAAAGGATGGAGAGTCTCTCTATGAGGCATGGGAACGTTTCAAGGAATTGTTGAGGCTTTGTCCTCATCATGGGCTGGAAAAATGGTTAATAGTGCATACCTTTTACAATGGGCTCAATTACAACACCAGGATGACAGTGGATGCATCAGCAGGAGGTGCTTTGATGAACAAAAACACCACAGAAGCTTATGCTCTTATTGAGGATATGGCACAAAATCACTACCAATGGTCAAGCGATCGTGCTCCTCAAAAGAAAGGTGGCAGGTATGATGTTGATGCTATAGACCATTTAGCTGCTAAGGTTGATGCTTTGTTTCAAAAATTTGATAAAATGAGTGTGAATACTGTTACTCCTAATGTTGCAACTTGTGAAATTTGTGGTGTTGTTGGTCATACTGTTGTTGAATGTTGCAACGAACCGTTTCCGGACCGCTACTGAACTAAAACTAAACCTGTATGTGATGGATTTTTAAAAACGGTACTCTTGTGTCCTTTAGAAATACGGTATATTTTAAAAAAAAACAATAGTGCCCGTAAAGCACACACAGAGTACTTACAGCATTTCGAAACATGGTGCAACTAGGACACAAGTTACGTACTGGAAATGCATACACGCATAAACATATATAGTTAACATACACAGTACGTACAAAATAAAGCAGAGTAGAAATGTATGAGAGAATACACCTATGATATGAAGACCCTCGCGAGAGTAATCATACCCTGGGGATACTCCCGGCAGACACCCACGTAGGGGCTGCTCCGAAAGTAGAACCACCAGTCTACCCTGTCTCAGCAAAACATCACTAGCCCGACCGGTCACCAACCAACTGTACCCAAAAGATGTATATATACTACAGTCATCCAAAAAAACATAACAGCAGATAAACGGTCAGCATGTAATCAAGACAAATAAAAGTCGTTGCCCGAATCCTCGAAGGGGCCCTCCTCATCAACGTCCACCAATTGGTCTTCCGCGTCCTCGACATCGCCTGGGTAACCATCATGGATCGAAGGCACCATGGGAAAGGGTCAACTTCTCAACAATTCAAATATAACAATTCACAAAGCAATAAGCAAACAACAATGTATACAGTTCACAAGACTTAATTCAAAATGCCCGCTCAACACTCGACTCACGACTTTTCTCACGACTCATTTTCTCTCGACTCGACAATTTTTCCGGAAAGCAGACGCCGATCCATCCACTGAATACCAGCCATAGCTTTGGGATCTTTGCTCTCCCTAGGACATTCAGCTCCGGTTCCTTAACGCTGCGACGCCTAGCTAATCCACCATGAACGAAGGGGACCTAGCACCCTCAGTTGTCCGGCTCACAGCTCAAAAATGTCTCGACGACTCGACAAAGCTCTCAGACTCGATGACCAATTCGCCGCATACGAAATTCAAGGAGCAATTCGCATAATTATTCGACCGCATATCAAATAATAAGAGCAGGCTTAATATGAAGAAACACAATTCAACAACTTAAGCAATAAAAACAGTTTGCATGGAGAAACGCAATTCAGCAAGCAATACGCAATTCGCAGCATGCATTCAATCTCATATAAATAATTGCACAGCTCAACAATCAATCATAGAATCCATCCCTCTGCAACTCGATGGAGTTCACAGAGAGGAACAAACAAGTGTGGGGGTTTGGGGACAGCTGCCAACCACTTGCAGACAAGCCCACTAAATAATCAGTATATCAAAAAAAAGCAATAAAACGAAGGGGTACAAGACCCTCACTTCGAACCGTGAGGTTCTCAGACTTCTTCGCATAAACACTTGAAATTAAATTCCTATCGTATCTAAAAGTTGCCCTTACACAAAGGCATGCAAAAATAAAAGCCTACAATTATCTAGAAGTGCCCTTACCACAGGCTGTCACTAACGTAGCTCCGACTTCCTCAGGTCCACGTCGCTCGGTCTCCGATAATACGATCCCTATTACCACGAACAACTTAGCACATATCTATAAATATTAACTTAAACTTAGGCTCTCAACCTAGCCCTTTTTCTAACCAAGCATCCACTAAAGAATTTAGTTCTAACTCCTAGAAAAACAATTAAGGGTTTTGAACCAAAAATCACTTTTCTTGGAAATTAACTAACACATAACACTTTTACTTTAAGAAAATGCTAACTTTTAAAGAACCCTTTTTCTTGAAACCTTAAGCATAACACATACTCAATTAATCACTTTGCATAAAGTTTCCAAGACCTAAACATAACACATTCAAGCATTACATACAAGTTCACAAATAAAATCATCCTTTCACACCCTTTAAAGCCTCTCGGCCACAACTCCCTTTTTCTATAGAAAAATTTTACAAAAACTCCTTTTCATTACTACTAACATTTTCAAGCCAATCAACCACATTTAAAGGCAACAACATCAATTCTTATCTAGACATCATTCACACACACTCTTGAAATATGTTGTAAATCATTTTCCAAATCACTTTTCATTCCAAAACTCAATTCTTATAACCATTAAATTCACCAAACATGCTATACATCATACAATACATGGCTAACCAGTTAAACTAGATTACCAAGTTCCCAAAACTCATCTTCAACTTTTTCAAGAATAAGTGCTTTCCCAAAATTTCTTCCAATCACCCAAACTCCAATTCCAAGAATCCAAAAGCATTTAACACATTTTCCTTATCATGATAAAATTCATGTTCATGCCAAACTAAAATTTAAAGAACAACCTATTCATGTTCACATGTCAATCTAGTCCTTCATAAACTAATTTTTTTGCATAAAACATAACCTTCACTCAAGCTAATTCATGCATACAAGTTCTAATAACCTTAAAAATAATTCTAATGACTTTGTTAAACATCTAACACATATTTAAACATCACATCCTCATGTTCTCATAGTTCAAGAATTGAAAAATGCTAGAACTATCATGTTACACCTAATTAATTTAAAACAATCACTACAATCAACACATATACACTCCCAATAACACAATTAGACATTTAATTAGTTGATTCCTTAAGGATCACACCATTTCCATCTTTTTCACACTTAGGGTTTTCACCCTCAAGTACCAAAGAGAGATTAGAGATGTTCATCTCCTCATATTCATCATCAACTACCTAAACAACATCACAAATCAACAATATCAATTAAATTAAAACAACAATTTAAACAACACCAAGGAGGGAGGGTTTAGGGCGCTGTTTTGGCTTCATTTAGGGGTGGAAAAATTCTGTTTTTCTCCTCAAATAATTGCTAGGAAGAATAGCTAAGACAAAGGGGAGAATCACCTAGCAAGAAATCAAGTTTTGGAAGCAAAACAAGTGTATAAAAGGGGGGTGGGTGGCATCCTAAAATCTGAAATTTGGAGGGAAATCTAATTTTTCTCTTACCCAAATGATGTAGATGATGAGAAACTATGTTGAGGTGATGATTTAGAACAAGTTTGATGAAGGAATCTAGCTCAAAAACTCAATGGAGGTGGAGGTAGCTTCCATGGGGTTTGTCTTGCTCAAGGAGAGGAAGAAGAAGAAGATGAGAGCTTTTTGGGAGGAAGATGGCGTGGAATGGGGCTGAAGTGGGGGCTGCATATAGCCCTTATTTCATTTCTTTTATAATAAAAATAAAAGCAAAGTTAGTAATTATAACACCTGAGGACGAGATCGACATCGTCTTAGGAAGACGTATCGAGACCTCGCGTCGAGATCTTGTGTCGAGATCCCGTGCCAAGATCGTTTGCCGAGGTCATTTGCCGAATGAGCGGCATCGCGTGCACTAGCCGGCCGAAATGAGGAGATCGCGTGTCGAGTTGATGAAGACGCGTACCGAGCTGAGGAGGTCGCATGTCGAACTGAGGAGGCCGCGTGCATGGACTCGTGTTAGAGCCTTGTGCGCTTGCACGAGCACCCTTGTCGACATCGTGTCGAGATGACACTCGTATTCTTACGAACGTTATTCAGCGTTATTATTATATTGGTTGTAATAATTATATTGTCGGCTTGCCGTTCTCGTCGCCGTGTCTAGATCGTTGACCGATAGAGTAGAGGGTAATTATGAGAGAGTAGCGATTAGACGGGTAGATTGATTGATGGGATTGGCATCTTATAGCTGGAGTTACGATTATGCCCTTCCAGCTGTATTCACGATCGGTTTTCCCTCAAACACTCACTTTCTCTTTTCTTCTTTCTTCTTCCTTCCTTCTGCTCTGAGTTCCTTGTTTTTCTCCAAAATTTCCATCGAAGAAACCTTGAGTTCCATCGAGACTCTGCACAAATTTTCTTCATCAACCTTGTTCCTCATCATCTTCTCGACCTATATCTCACCATCTCGACCACCATCTGAGGTAAGGAAAAACAGATTTTTCTCTTCTTCATGTTACTGTTTAGCGCCATTTCTTCCTTCCATTTTAGCTAGTCTTATGCTTCCAAATCATGTCAAACTGATGGGTTTTCTTCTTCATGATATTACCCACCTTTCTAACCGATTATTTGAGCTTGTAAAACAAATTTCTTTCTCTGTTTTCTGCAGTAGGCAGCGCTAAAAACCCTTCCTTTTAATTTGTTTTGATTTCTTGTTTTAGTTGTCGTTTGTTGCTTCTGGTTGTTGTTGTTGTCGATCTATCTGTTGTAGCATCAGATAGCCCTTTTCATGAACTTTTGATCAAAAACCCTAACTTTGTGGTTAAGATTGGGATGAGAGCTAAGTGTTATTAGAACCCATAGATCGAACTAAGTTGTGCTTGTTTTAGGAAGTCTGATTCCCGAGATCGTGTGATTTCCGAATCGAGGTGTACGGGAAAGCGAATCCAAGGACGTGGAAGCAGCGGAATCCAGATCGAGAACTGTACATGTCGAGGTCGACTGAGAAGCGTACGTGTCGAGGTCGATTGAGGACGGTACGTGTCGAAGTCGTTGTCGAGCTCGTTGAAGACACTCGTGTCGAGATCGAGTAAGAGAAGTCGTTGTCGAGCTCGTTTGAAGACAGCAGTGTCGAGGTCGTTGTCGAGCAGCGTTATCTTGGAGTTCGGTAAGGGCGCTTCACATTAATACTTTCATAGTATGCTAGCGTAAGGGCACTTCATATTCTACGTGTTTGTTATTGTGTATGTGTCGAGCTTAATATGTTGTGATATGATTGGGTTTTTGCATGTATTTAATATGTGATTGAATATATGTTGTGAATTGTGTATTGCATGTTGAATTGCGTTTCTTCATGTCGAGCTTGCTCTTTTTATTTGACATGCGGTTGAATATCTTGTGTTTAACTCTTTGAATATCGTATGCGGTGAATTGTTCATCGAGTGAGCGAGCTAGGTGAGTCGTATGACGTTTTTGAGCCGTGACCCGGATAACTAAGGGTGCTAGGTCCCCTTTTGTTTACGGGAGATTGACTAGACGTCGCCACGCTATGGGACCTGAGTTGACTGTCCTAGGGAGAGCGAGGATCCCAAGGCTTCGGCTGGACCTTCCGACATACGGTACGGCGTGTGCATTCCGGAAAAAAATTGTCGAGTCGAGAGAAAATGGATTGCGAGTTGTGTCGAGTTAGAGTGAGATGGTCGAGTCACGTCGGTGAATGTTATACTTTGCTGTTTGATTATTTCTTTATGCCGTGCTTATCTTGTATTGTTGAGAAGTTGACCCTTTCCCGTGGTGCCTTCAATCCATGACGGTTACCCAGGCGATGTCGAGGGCGCAGGGAACTCGACAGCAGATGATGCCGAGGAGGAGCTCGACGAGGACCCGAGTGACGACCTCTACTTGTCGTGATTGTTTATGTTTGTTGGATGTTTGTTTTTCTGATGACTGTACTTCGTTTTCCTTTTGTGTTCTGAGGTCGTGACCAGTTTGGGCCGGTTATGTTTGTTGCTACAGGTAGATCAAGGTTTACTTTTGGAGCAGCCCTGCGTGGGAGTTCGCTTAAGTACCCCAGGGTATGATTGCTCTTTGAAGTCGCTATACCTTAGGTGTATTTTCTTTGTACATTTACTACTCGTATTTTGTATACATTATTATTTCGAGTGATATATATATGTATGTTATGCATGTATGTTTTATTAGAATTTATGTCTTGTGTCTTAGTTGCACCATGTTTCAAAAGTCAGAATTACTCGATGTGCACGAGCCGGTTTTATAAAAAAATAGACCGTACTTTTCAAAAGGCACAAGAGTTTCGCTTAAAACACATCTCATACAGGTTTAGTTGAGCTCGGTGTGTTGAGCTCAGAACTCGAGCTCGGTATATTGAGCTCGCTAGCGGTCCGGAAGCGGTCGTTACATTGTTGGTATCGAGCAGCTTTGCTCGACCGAGCTGTGCATAGGAATTTGGACTGGTCACTGTGTCGGGATTTATATATGTGTGTTGGGTACCTAGTTGTATTATGTTGATTGCTGTTTGATTAAGTGAAGCACTTATTGCTTGAAAAACTGTTTGAACTGTTTCTTGATTGAAGCAGTGTGTTTTAACACATCCTTGTTGTGAGATTCTGACAGGGTTTTGAACTTTGTGGAATCTAATGCCACCTCGTCGGGATACGACAGCTGTAACCGAGAACGTCGACATGGAACGAGCAATTCAAGCTATGACCGAGATGGCGGCAGCCATGGCTCAACAATCACCGCCGCGAACTCAACAGTTAACGCGATGGCTCAACAGACGGCGGCGTTAACTCAGAACTTACAAAGAACAAAGAACGAGCGTAACGAAATGTCAAGCTAGAGGATTGGCAGACTTTAGGAAGCATGATCCACCGAAGTTCTATGGTGAGCCAAATCCAGATAAAGTTGATCTTTGGATGCAAGAGATCGAGAAGATCTTCGAGGCACTTCATTGCCCGGACAACGTGAAGGTCGACTATGCTACCTACTTACTGCTAGGAGACGCAGAGTATTGGTGGAGGGGAGTGAAGCAAACATTTATAGAAGAACGTCGCGAGATGACCTGGGAGCTTTTCCGTGAAAGGTTCTTGGACAAGTACTTCCCAGATACTGCACGAGCCGAGAAGGAGCAAGAATTTCTTCAATTGCAGCAAGGCAGCTCGACAGTGTCCGAGTATGCGGCCAAGTTCGAGTCGTTGGCGAGGTATTTCAGTCCATTTCGTGATCGAGTTGACCAAAGATGGTTGAGTGAGAGATTCCAATGAGGTCTGAGATTTGACATTCAGAAGTCAGTGGTGTCATTGAGGATCCGAAACCTCCAAGAGCTGATAGATCGCTGTGTCGAGGTAGAAGGAGTAAGAAGCCACAAGAAGAAGACTGTTGTGGGCGGACCGGTGAGACCCCAGAGTGCGGGCGAGGTTTGCACGTAGGGAAACAACCGCAGAAGAAGCCTTACGACCGACCTCGGGGAACAACAACAGGGACAAAGATCGTCCGATGACCCAGGGAGCGAGGAGTGGAGGTCGACCGGTGCCGAGGTGACTTGCTATCGCTGTGGAAAGCCCGACATTACGCGAGTAATCAGACTCGTAAGGAGGAGGTGTGTTTCAACCGCAAGAAGCCAGGGCATTTTGCCAAGGATTGTCCTACACCTAAAGTCAGACCGACGATGCTTGCGCAAAGCGCCAAAGGGAAGCGTCAAGTGGCTAAAGGCGTAGTTTTCTCGCATGAGTGGCGAGGAAGCGGTCGAGTGAAGATCTTATTCAAGGTGAATGTGAGATTGAGGGTAAATCCTTATCCGTTCTTTTTGATTCGTGCAACCCATTCCTTTATTTCTTCTCGATTGTGTGAACCATTTGAACTTGATTGTGATCGCTTACTGCTCAAATTGGTAGTTACAACCCCACCGCTAAAACCTTAGTCACAAACACCGCATGTCTTAATTGTGTAGTGGTTATTCGTGAGTAGAAAGTTTGTGGTCAATTTGGTTTGTTTGCCTCTTAAGGGCTTAGATGTCATTCTCGGGATGGATTGGTTGTCACACCACCATGTCCTCTTGGACTGCGTGCCCGTAAAGCGTAATTTTCCCAGCACCTTGGAGTCTCCAATTATCTTTCTCACGAACGTATTGGAGTTTCTTTGAAAGAAGGAACTAGGGAATACATGTATCCGCTAGTTCTAAGTTTTCCAAATAGATCGACATGGAGAATGTACCCGGTGGTGTGTGACTTTGAGGACGCTTTCCGAAGACGCGCTGTGGTTACCACCAATACGAGGTCGAAGTTCTCCATCGACCGATTCCAGGGATGACCGATCTCCAAAGCGCCATACAGATGTCTCCGCCGAGATGAAAGAACCGAAGTCCCGTGATCGAACACTTGGAGTCGAAGCAATTCATACGACCGAGCGTGTCACCGTGGGGAGCTCCAGTGTTGTTGGTTAAGAAGAAGGATGGACGATCAAGGCTGTGCGTGGACTATCGCGAGCTCAACAAGGTTACTGTGAAGAACCGTTATCCGTTACCACGTATTGACGACTTGATGGATCAACTTCGTGGAGCGGCGATCTTTTCCAAGATAGACTTGAAGTCGGGCTACCACCAGATTCGCGTGAAGGAGGAAGATATCCCCAAAACAGCATTCAGGACTAGATACGGTCACTACGAGTACTTGGTGATGCCGTTTGGAGTGACGAATGCGCCAGCTGTGTTTATGGACTACATGAACATGATTTTCCATTCGCTCTTGGATCAGTTTGTTGTAGTGTTCATCGACGACATACTGATTTACTCAAGGAACCGAGAAGAGCACGAAGAACACTTATGTCGAGTACTGCAGATATTACGAGATAAGCAACTCTATGCCAACCTGTCGAAGTGTGAATTTTGGCTTGAAGAGGTGAATTTTCTTGGTCACGTGATTTCCAAAGAAGGGATACCGTGGATCCAACTAAGATTGAAGGCGTGTTAGCGTGGGAACAGTAGAAGACGGTTCTGAGATCGGGAGTTTTGTCGGCTTAGCGAGGATATTACCGAAGATTCATTGAAGGTTTCTCGAAGATTGTCGCGCCTCTTACACGATCGACGAGGAAGGATCAACCTTTGCCTGGACCGAGAGTGCGGCCGCCAAAGATCAAGGAGCTTTTGACGACAAATACCAGTCTTGATTTTGCCTCAACCCGAAGAGCCTTTCGAGGTGTATTGTGATGCGTCACACCAGGGATCGGGATGCGTACGATGCAACATCTAAGGTGGTCGCAGATGCTTCAAGACAAATTTTAAGATTCACGAGGAACTACCCTACTCACGACTGAGCCGGGCAAAGCAGAGTTTTTGGCGCCAAGATATGGAGGCACTACCTTTATGGGAGCACTCTATCGCTTTCAGCGATCACAAGAGCTTGAAGCACTGTTCGACCGTAAAGAGCTCAACATGCGCCAAGATGGACGTAATTTCAAGGACTACGACTTTACGTTGGAATACCATCCCGTAAGGCTAACATGGTAGCGGATGCGCTGAGTAGGAAGAGCGCTTTAACCTCGCCGATGATGATCAAGGAGTTGGAGATGCTCGAGAAGTTCCGAGACTTGAAGTTGAGTGTCGAAGTTTCACCGGGGAAGCTGAGATTTGGTATGCTTACCATCTCTAACAGATTGTTGGACGAGATCCGAGACCAGAAGGTTCATGACGAGCTTCTGCAAGAGAAGGTTCATTGATAAGCGCAAGGAAGGCGACAGATTCCAAGTCGGAGCGGACGACATCTTGAGATGCAACGGCCGAGTGTGTGTACCTAACGATCCGAGCCGAGAAAGTTAATTCTCGACTTAAGCGCATAAGAGCAACTTTAGTATTCATCCAGGAGTTACGAAGATGTATCAAGACTTGAAGAAGCATTTTTGGTGGTCCTGAATGAAGAAGCAAGTGGCCGAGCACGTAGCTCGTGTTTAACGTGTCGAAGCCGAAGGTGGAGCACCAACGACCGCGGAATGCTACAATCGCTGATCGCATCAAAGTATGGAAATGGGATAGTATTTCCATGGATTTCGTTGTAGGTTTGCCGAAGACGCAGAAGAAGAATGATTCGATTTGGGTGATCGTCGACCGATTGACCAAATCTGCCATTTCTTACCAAAGGAGGTCGACATACAACGTGGAAAAGCTGACCGAGATCTACATCGCGGAGATAGTACGACTTCATGGTATACCCTCTTCGATCGTGTCGGACCGAGATCCGAAGTTCACGTCTCATTTTTGGAGGGAATTGCAAGGAGCGATGGGAACCGAGCTCAGGCTTAGCTCGGCATATCATCCTCAGACTGATGGTCAGACTGAGAGAACGATCCAATCGCTTGAAGATTTGTTGCGAGCTTGTACGTTAGATCACCGAGGAAGTTGGGACGACGTCTTACCATCGGTGGAGTTCACCTACAATAATAGTTTCCATGCGAGCATTAGAATGGCACCTTTTGAAGCGCTGTATGGACGAAAATGTCAGACGCCTCTTTGTTGGTACCAGGACGGCGAGCGTTCTGTTGTAGGACCAGATATGATCCAGCAGACTACTGAGAAGATCCGTTTGATCAGAGATCGGATGCGAACATCTCAAAGTCGATAGAAGAGTTATGCAGACCAACGACGTCGACCGCTCGAGTTCGAGGAAGGAGAACATGTATTTCTTAGAGTCACCCCCACTACTGGAGTTGGTCGAGCGATCAAATCCAAGAAACTTACCCCTAAATTTATTGGACCTTACCAGATTCTTCGTCGTATTGGTCCAGTGGCATATCAGATTGCCTTGCCACCATTCTTGTCGAACATTCACGACGTCTTCCACGTCTCACAATTGCG
The DNA here is from genome assembly GCA_037113605.1 of Calophaca sinica. Lineage (NCBI taxonomy): Eukaryota > Viridiplantae > Streptophyta > Magnoliopsida > Fabales > Fabaceae > Calophaca > Calophaca sinica. The sequence continues at coordinate 57,120,849 of CM073733.1, forward strand.
GAAGTATGTTTCCGACCCTCTCATGTCATCGAACCGGATGTGATTCAACCGAAGGACGACTTATCTTTGAAGCATCACCAGAAGGATCGTTGATCGGAAAGCCAAACGATTCGGAACAAAGAGATTCAACTCGTCAAAGTTGTGTGGGATCGTAAGACGGGAGATGCAACTTGGGAGCTGGAGGAGAAGATGAAGACTCGAGACTGAACTTTTCCGAGGTAAGAATCTTATTTGCAATTTCGAGGACGAAATTTTTTAGAGGAGAGATTGTAACACCTGAGGACGAGATCGACATCGCCTTAGGACGACGATCGAGACCTCGCGTCGAGATCTTGTGTCGAGATCCCGTGCCAAGATCGCTTGCCGAGGTCATTTGCCGAGCTTAGGAGACCGCGTGCACTAGCCGGCCGAAATCAGGAGATCGCGCGGTCGAGTTGATGAAGACGCGTACCGAGCTGAGGAGGTCGCATGTCGAACTGAGGAGGCCGCGTGCACGAACTCGTGTTAGAGCCTTGTGCGCTTGCACGAGCACCCTTGTCGACATCGTGTCGAGATGACACTCGTATCTTACGAACGTTATTCAGCGTTATTATTATATTGGTTGTAATAATTATATTGTCGGCTTGCCGTTCTCGTCGCCGTGTCTAGATCGTTGACCGATAGAGTAGAGGGTAATTATGAGAGAGTAGCGATTAGACGGGTAGATTGATTGATGGGATTGGCATCTTATAGCTGGAGTTACGATTATGCCCTTCCAGCTGTATTCACGATCGGTTTTCCCTCAAACACTCACTTTCTCTTTTCTTCTTTCTTCTTCCTTCCTTCTGCTCTGAGTTCCTTGTTTTTCTCCAAAATTTCCATCGAAGAAACCTTGAGTTCCATCGAGACTCTGCACAAATTTTCTTCATCAACCTTGTTCCTCATCATCTTCTCGACCTATATCTCACCATCTCGACCACCATCTGAGGTAAGGAAAAACAGATTTTTCTCTTCTTCATGTTACTGTTTAGCGCCATTTCTTCCTTCCATTTTAGCTAGTCTTATGCTTCCAAATCATGTCAAACTGATGGGTTTTCTTCTTCATGATATTACCCACCTTTCTAACCGATTATTTGAGCTTGTAAAACAAATTTCTTTCTCTGTTTTCTGCAGTAGGCAGCGCTAAAAACCTTTCCTTTTAATTTGTTTCGATTTCTTGTTTTAGTTGTCGTTTGTTGCTTCTGGTTGTTGTTGTTGTCGATCTATCTGTTGTAGCATCAGATAGCCCTTTTCATGAACTTTTGATCGAAAACCCTAACTTTGTGGTTAAGATTGGGATGAGAGCTAAGTGTTATTAGAACCCATAGATCGAACTAAGTTGTGCTTGTTTTAGGAAGTCTGATTCCCGAGATCGTGTGATTTCCGAATCGAGGTGTACGGGAAAGCGAATCCAAGGACGTGGAAGCAGCGGAATCCAGATCGAGAACTGTACGTGTCGAGGTCGACTGAGAAGCGTACGTGTCGAGGTCGATTGAGGACGGTACGTGTCGAAGTCGTTGTCGAGCTCGTTGAAGACAGCCGTGTCGAGATCGAGTAAGAGAAGTCGTTGTCGAGCTCGTTTGAAGACAGCAGTGTCGAGGTCGTTGTCGAGCAGCGTTATCTTGGAGTTCGGTAAGGGCGCTTCACATTAATACTTTCATAGTATGCTAGCGTAAGGGCACTTCATATTCTACGTGTTTGTTATTGTGTATGTGTCGAGCTTAATATGTTGTGATATGATTGGGTTTTTGCATGTATTTAATATGTGATTGAATATATGTTGTGAATTGTGTATTGCATGTTGAATTGCGTTTCTTCATGTCGAGCTTGCTCTTTTTATTTGACATGCGGTTGAATATCTTGTGTTTAACTCTTTGAATATCGTATGCGGCGAATTGTTCATCGAGTGAGCGAGCTAGGTGAGTCGTATGACGTTTTTGAGCCGTGACCCGGATAACTAAGGGTGCTAGGTCCCTTTTTGTTTACGGGAGATTGACTAGACGTCGCCACGCTATGGGACCTGAGTTGACTGTCCTAGGGAGAGCGAGGATCCCAAGGCTTCGGCTGGACTTTCCGACATACGGTACGGCGTGTGCATTCCGGAAAAAATTGTCGAGTCGAGAGAAAATGGATTGCGAGTTGTGTCGAGTTAGAGTGAGATGGTCGAGTCACGTCGGTGAATGTTATACTTTGCTGTTTGGTTAGTTCTTTATGCCGTGCTTATCTTGTATTGTTGAGAAGTTGACCCTTTCCCGTGGTGCCTTCAATCCATGACGGTTACCCAGGCGATGTCGAGGGCGCAGGGAACTCGACAGCAGATGATGCCGAGGAGGAGCTCGACGAGGACCCGAGTGACGACCTCTACTTGTCGTGATTGTTTATGTTTGTTGGATGTTTGTTTTTCTGATGACTGTACTTCGTTTTCCTTTTGTGTTCTGAGGTCGTGACCAGGTTGGGCCGGGTATGTTTGTTGCTACTGAGGTAGGCTGGCGGTTTACTTTTGGAGCAAACCCTGCGTGGGAGTTCTGGAAGTACCCCAGGTATGTTTGCTCTTTTGAAGTCGTCATACCTTAGGTGTATTTTCTTTGTACATTTACTACTCTGTATTTTGTATACATTATTATTTCGAGTGATATATATATGTATGTTATGCATGTATGTTTTATTAGAATTTATGTCTTGTGTCTTAGTTGCACCATGTTTCAAAATACAGAATTACTACGATGTGCACGAGCTGGTTTTATAAAAAAAAAATAGACCGTACTTTTCAAAAGGCACAAGAGTTTCGTTTTAAAACACATCTCATACAGGTTTAGTTGAGCTCGGTGTGTTGAGCTCGGTAACTCGAGCTCGGTATATTGAGCTCGGTAGCGGTCCGGAAACGGGTCGTTACAGTAATAATAGTTTAATAAAAGATATTTTCAAAATAATCACACAACTAATGACATCTAGCAACTTCATGAGATGCTAATCACATTATCTAATCCTACCCATCTAATCTCACATCTCTCATGATTACCCTCTAATCTAGAGTCTTAAGATTTAAAAACACGGCGACGAAAAACCGATTTATTTCTCGCCGGAAAAATCCCGAAAAATTAATTCGCGAGGAATTAATTCTTCTCGTGATAATATTATTTCATAAATAATAAAAATAACAACAACCACTCAAAAATAGTCTCAACAAGTTACGATTCGATTTTCATCGAAATCGGAGTTCATTTAAAATTTTATATGCGGCGAAACTGCCCGGCGATTCGAAACGCGCCGAAACTTCGTTAGAATTTTTCGACGATATTCGAACCGTGAATTAATATAAAATATTAACTCTCAAATATAGTTTGATCTTGATTTAATTAATTCACATACTCAGAGAACAAGAAATTGCTTTACTATAGCGTAAATACGACAAAAATACACTAATTAACGCTACTTAACGTATCGTAAAAACACGCGTGTTACAATACTCCCCCCCTAAAAATAGTTTTGTCCCCGAAACTATGGGTGAGTTACGTACCGTGGAAAAGTTCTGGATACAGATTCTTCATCTTCTCTTCCAGCTCCCAGGTAGCGTCTCCGGTCTTCGGGTCCCATACGACCTTAACCAATTGCATTTCCTTGTTCCTTAGTTGCTTAGTCTTTCGGTCTACAATCCTTGCAGGTGACGCTTCGAAAGATAGGTCATCCTTCAGTTGGATCACATCCGGTTCGATGACATGAGAAGGGTCGGAGACATATTTCCGCAACTGCGAGACGTGAAAGACGTCATGAATGTTTGATAAGAAAAGTGGCAAGGCAATTTGATAGGCCACTGGGCCGATACGTCGGAGAATCTGATAGGGCCCAATGAATTTAGGAGTAAGTTTCTTGGATTTGATCGCTCGACCAACTCCAGTAATAGGGGTAACTCGGAGAAATACATGTTCTCCTTCTTCAAACTCCAGCGGTCGGCGTCCCTGGTCTGCATAGCTCTTCTGTCGACTCTGAGACGTCCGCATCCTATCTCTGATTAGTCGGATCTTCTCGGTAGTTTGCTGGATCATATCTGGTCCCACGACAGAACTCTCGCCATTCTGGTACCAACAAAGAGGCGTCTGACACTTACGTCCATACAACGCTTCATATGGTGCCATACCGATACTCGCGTGGAAACTGTTGTTATAGGTGAACCCCACCAGCGGTAAGACATCGTCTCAACTCCCTCTGTGATCCAAGGTGCACGCTCGTAGCAAATCTTCCAGTGATTGAATCGTTCTCTCAGTTTGACCGTCGGTTTGGGGGTGATATGCTGAGCTAAGTTTGAGTTTGGTTCCCATTGCTTCTTGTAGTTCCCTCCAAAAGTGAGATGTGAACTTCGGGTCTCGATTGGAAACGATAGAAGAAGGTACACCATGTAAACGCACAATCTCTGCGATGTAGATCTCTGTCAGCTTCTCTACGTTGTATGTCGATCTCACTGGCAAGAAATGTACCGATTTAGTCAATCGGTCGACGATTACCCAAATCGAGTCATGCTTCCTCTGCGTTCTCGGCAATCCCACGACGAAATCCATAGAAATACTATCCCACTTCCACACTGGTATGTCGAGCGGTTGTAGCATCCCTGCTGGTCGTTGATGTTCTACCTTCGCTTTCTGACAAGTTAGACAGGAAGCTACATACTCTGCCACTTGCTTCTTCATTTCAGGCCACCAAAAATGTTTCTTCAAGTCCTGATACATCTTCGTAACTCCCGGATGAATACTCAAACCACTCTTGTGTGCCTTGTCAAGAATCAACTTCCTCAGCTTAGCTACATTGGGTACACAAACAGTCCATTGCATCTCAAGATGTTGTCTACTCCAACCTTGAACTCTGTTGCTTTTCCTCGTGCCATAAGCTCAATCTTCTCTTGAAGTAGCTTGTCACGAGCTTGATGTTCCCTAATCTCCTCCAATAGTCCGCTAGAAACGGTGAGCATTCCAAACCTCAGCCTTCCTGGTGACACTTTCATGCTCAACTTCAAGTCTCGAAACTTCTCTAGCATCTCCAACTCCTTGATCATCATTGCTGAAACTAAAATGCTTTTCCTGCTTAGTGCATCAGCTACCACGTTCGCCTTCCCCGGATGGTATTCCAAAGTAAAATCGTAGTACTTCAGAAATTCCGTCCATCTTCGTTGTCGCATGTTGAGCTCCTTCTGATCAAATAAGTACCGCAAGCTCTTGTGGTCGCTGTAAACGGTGAATGTGCTCCCATAGAGATAGTGCCTCCAAATCTTTAGTGCAAAAACCACCGCAAAGAAGCTCCAAATCGTATGAGGATAATTCCTCTCGTGAATCTTAAGCTGTCTTGAAGCATAAGCCACAACTTTCCGATGTTGCATCAACACGCATCCTAATCCTTGGTGTGACGCATCACAATAAACCTCGTAAGGTTCTTCCGTCAGCGTAATCAACACAAAGCGGTTGTCAAAAGCTCCTTCAGTCTCCGGAAACTGGATTCGCACTCTTCTGTCCAAGCAAACGGTTGATCCTTCCTTGTAAGCCGTGTGAGTGGTGCGACAATCTTCGAAAAACCTTCAATAAACCTCCGGTAATAGCCTGCTAAGCCCATGAAGCTTCTGATATCTGTCACAGTTTTTGGCTGCTCCCAAGCTAACACAGCTTCTATCTTAGCTGGATCCACAGCTATTCCTTCTTTAGTTATCATATGCCAGAGAAAGTTCACCTCTTTAAGCCAGAATTCACACTTAGCAAGGTTAGCATAAAGTTGCTTCTCTCGGAGGATTTGAAGTATTCGACGCCGGTGCTCTTCGTGCTCCTCTCTACTCCTTGAGTAAATCAAAATGTCGTCGATGAACACTACCACAAACTGATCCAGAAATGGATGAAAGATCCTGTTCATGTAGTCCATAAACACTGTTGGTGCGTTCGTCACCCCAAAAGGCATCACTAAATACTCGTAGTGACCGTATCTCGTCCTGAAAGCGGTCTTGGGAATATCCTCTTCCTTCACTCGAATATGGTGATAACCTGACTTTAAGTCAATCTTGGAAAACATCGCAGCTCCCCTTAGTTGATCCATCAAATCATCGATGCGCGGTAGCGGATACCGATTCTTGACAGTAACCTTGTTGAGTTGGCGATAATCCACGCATAGTCTTGATCGTCCATCCTTCTTCTTCACTAACAATACTGGGGCTCCCCATGGTGACACGCTTGGTCGTATGAACTGCTTCGACTCCAAGTGCTCAATCTGAGACTTCAACTCCTTCATCTCGGCTGGTGACATTCGATAGGGCGCTATCGAAATTGGTCCTGTTCCTGGAAGCAAATCAATGGAAAATTCGATTTCCCTTGCTGGCGGTAGTCCTGGAACATCTTCTGGAAAAACATCGACAAAATCGCAAACCACAGGAACATTCTTCAATTCGAGCTCTTGAGAAACTTCCGAACTAGCTAAGTACATGTATTCCTGGGTCCCCTCTTTCAATGAAACACCAATGTGATTAACAGATAGGTAGTTGGAAATTCCGAGGTCGGGAAAAACCACGGTTTTTCGGGCACAGTCCAAAAGGACATGGTGGTGAGACAACCAATCCATCCCGAGAATGACATCTAGACCCTTAAGTGGTAGAGAGACCAAATTAATCACAAATTTCCTACCCTGAATAACCACTACACAATTAAGGCATGTAGTGTTGGTAACTAAGGTTTTAGCAGCTAGGGTAGTAACTACCAGCTTGAATGGTAAAGCAGTCACAGTCAACTTTAAACGGTCTACACAATCTGAGGAAATAAAGGAATGGGTTGCACCCGAATCAAAAAGAACGGTTAGGGGTTTACCCTCAATCTCACAATCTCCTTGGATGAGGCCATCAACTTGTTCTGCTTGTTCTCCACTCATACAGAAGACTCTGCCTTTAGCCATTGGGTGTTTTCCTTTAGCCTTTACTGCATGCATTGCCGGTTCAGCCTTAGGTGTCGGACAATCCTTGGCGAAGTGCCCCGGCTTCTTGTAGTTAAAGCACACATCTTCTTTCTGGACACAGTTGCTTGCATAGTGTCCCGGCCTTCCACAATGATAACAGGTCACATCGGTACCAGTCTGACTCCCACTACTCGTGTTCTGGGCCATTGGGCGATATTGTCCCCTGCTGTTGTTCCCTTGGGGTCGATTGTAGGGCTTCTTCTGCTGCTTTCCCTTTTGTGCGAAACTCGTCTGTACATGAGGTCTCATCACCCACCTGCGCGCCTTCTTCAGGTGGCTCCTCATTCCCTCTACCTCGACACAACGATCGATCAACTCTTGGAGATTCCTGATCCTCAGTGACACCACTGAATTTTGAATATCAAACCTTAACCCTCTCTGAAATCTCTCACTCAGCCATCCTTGGTCAGTTCGGTCACGAAATGGACTGAAGTACCTAACAAGTGATTCAAACTTTGCAGCATACTCGGACACTGTCATGCTGCCTTGTTGTAGTCGAAGAAACTCTTGTTCTTTCTCTGCACGTGCTGTGTCAGGAAAATACTTGTCCAAGAATCTTCCACGGAAAACCTCCCAGGTTATCTCACGATGCTCCGCGGTCAATGCTTGCTTCACACCCTTCCACCAGTACTCAGCATCCCCTAGCAACAAATAGGTGGCGTAGTCTACCTTCACATTGTTTGGGCAATGAAGTGCCTCGAAAATCTTTTCGATCTCTTGTATCCATAAGTCAGCTTTGTCCGGGTTTGGCTCTCCATAAAACTTCGGTGGGTCATGTTTCCGAAAGTCCGCCAATCCTCTCGCTTCAGCATTTCGCTCAGCTCTCTGTTGTTGCTGCAAATTCTACTGGGCCAATGCCGCCGTCACGAGCCATTGCATTAGGATCGTTGGGTTCTTTGCGGTGATTGTTGGCCCATGGCGACAACGACCAGTTTCGACCGCTACCGAGCTCATATACCGAGCTCGAAGTTAATGAGCTCAACACACCAAGCTCAACAAAACCTATATGAGATGTGTTTTAAAACAAAACTCTTGTGCCTTTTAAAAATGCGATATATATATTTTTCATATAAAACCAACTCGTGCACATCGTAGTAATTACAAATTTTTCAAACATGGTGCAACTAAGACACAAGACTTAAATTCAAATAAAACATACATGTATAACATACACATATATATCACTCAAATAAGAATGTATACAAAATACGAGTAGCAAATGTGCAAAGAAAATACACCTAAGGTACGACAACTTTAAAATAGCCATTATACCCTCGGGGTACTTTCCAGACTCCACGCCTTGCCTGCTCCAAAAAGTAAGACCACCAGTCTACCCTCGTGAGCAACAAAACAACATCGCCAACCGGGTCACGCACTCGAACATAAAAGAATTACAAGAACAGCCTCAGAAAAACCAACATCCAATAAATAAACAATCACGACGGTAGGAGGTCGCACTGGGTCCTCGCCGACCTCCTCCTCGGCATCGTCATCTTTAGCCGAGTTACCGCGCTTCGACATCGCCTGGGTAACCGCCATGGATTGAAGGCACCACGCGAAAAGGGTCAACTTCTCAACAAGTTAAGATAAGCTCGACATAAAAATATAAGCAAACAAAGAAAGTATAACAATCACCGACGTGACTCGACCATCTCACTCTAAACTCGACACAACTCACAATTCCATTTTCTCGACGACAATTTTTCCTAATGCACACGCTGCATCGTCAGAGTATGTCGGAAAGTCCAGCCGGCCTTGATCTCGCTCTCCCTAGGGCCGACTCAGTCCCGTAAGCGTGGCACGCTCTAGTCAATCTCCGTAAACAAAAGGGACCTAGCACCCTCGATTATCCGGTCACGGCTCAAAACGCCATACGACTTCACCTAGCTCGCTCACTGATGAACACCAATTAGCCGTATACGATATTGAGTTAAACACAAAATATTCAACCGCATGTCAAATAAAAGAGCAAGCTCGACATGAAGAAACGCAATTCAACATGCAATACACACTTCACGACATATATTCAATCACATATTAAATACATGCAAAACTCAATCATATCACAACATTTCATCTCGACACAAAGAATTCCATACACAATAACATAACCACATAGAATATGAAATGCCCTTACTTAAGGACTTATACAATAAAGCCTTAGAGGTATCTAGAAGTAGCCCTTCGAACTCCAAGTTAATGTCGCTCGACAACGACTGACACACCTGCCTTCAAAGAGCTCGACAACGACTTCTCTTACTTCGATCTCGACGGCAGCCTCTTCAACGAACTCGACAACGACTTCGACCGACGTGCGGCTTTGATTGACCTCGACACGTACCCTCGCTCGACTCACGCACGCCTGGCCCCTGATTCGCTTTCCGTACACCTCGATTCGAATTCACTGATCTCGAATCGACTTTCAAAACAAACACAACTCAGACGATCCATGGTTCTAATACATCCGCTCTCTCTTCCCCAAACTCAACCACAACCCGTAAAAATATATAAAACTCAAGAACTGAAAGATATTTTTCCTCCAACACAAAGTTGAGGGATTTCGATCGTAATTCATGAAAAGTTATCGATGCTTCACAGAAAGATCGACAACAACAATATTCGTAAGCAACGAACTAAAACCAGAAAATCAAACGAACCAAAAATGGGGTTTTCGGCATATGCGATCTAAAAACAGAGAAAGAAATTTTGTTTTACAAGCCCAATTAATCGGTTAAAAGATAGGTAATATTATTGAAGAAGAAAACCCATCAATTTGATATGATTTGGAAGCATAAAACTGATTAAAAATGGAAGAAGATTTAGCGCTAAACAAGAGTTACGTATGAAAGAAAATCTGTTTCTTCATACCTCAACGGTGATGGTCGATCGACGAGATATGGGTCGAGAAGTTGATGATGAACAAAATTGATGAAGAAATCTTGTGCAGATCTGGCTGAACTCACGGTTTGGCTCGATGAAGATTTTTAAGGAAACAACGAACACAGAGCGAGGAAGGAAGAAAGAAGAAAAGAGAAATGAGTGAAACGGCTGCGTGGTATACAATGGCGAGTGGTAAAACGTAACTCCGCCTATAAGATGCCAATCCCAATAATCATCTACCCGCTAACTCGTTCCTCTCATGATTACCCTCTACTCGCTTCGGTCCAACGGCAGTTGCCGACAATGTAATAATTACAAACAATATAATAATAACGAGTAACGTTTCGAAATAATACGAGGTGTCATCTCGACACGATGTCGACAGAGTACTCGTGCAAATGTACAAAGTTCTAACACGAAGTTCGCGGAACGCTGGTCTCCTTCAAATGACTTGCGCCCTCATCGCCATTTCGACGCGACTTCATCAACTCGACTTCGACTCCTCACCAAGAGCTAGTGTAATGTCTATCATTTCACCGACAAAAGATCTCGCAAACGATCTAGTCACGGATCTCGACACAAGGTCTTGGTCGAGGTCTCGATACGTCGTCTAATACGATGTCGATCTCGCCCTCAGGTGTTACAATCTCTCCTCTAAAAAATTTCGTCTCGGAAATTGCAAATAAGCTTCTTACCTCGAGTAAAAGTTCAGACCGACCTTCATCTTCTCCTCCAGCCTCCCAAGTCGCATCTCCCGTCGATCCCACACAACCTTGACAAGTTGGATCTCTTTGTTCCGCGAATCGTTTGGCTTTCCGATCAACGATTCTTACCGTGACGCTTTCAAAAGATAAGTCGCCCTTCAGGTTGAATCACATCCGGTTCGATGACATGAGAAGGTCGGAAACATATGCTTCGCAATTGTGAGAGGCGTGAAAGACGCCGTGGATGTTCGACAAGAATGGTGGTGGCAATGCACCGATATGCCACCGACCAATACGACGAAGAATCGGTAAGGTCCAATGAATTTAGAGGTAAGTTTCTTGATTTGATCGCTCGACCAACCTCGATGAGTGGGGTGACTCTAAGAAATACATGTCCTCCTTCCTCGAACTCGAGTGGTCGACGCCGTTGATCTGCATAACTCTTCTGCCGACTTTGAGATGTTCGCATCCGATCTCTCGATCAAACGGATCTTCTAGCCTGGCTGGATCATATCCGGTCTCACGACACCGCCGCTGCCCCTGGTACCAACAAAGAGGCGTCGACATTTCGTCCATACAGCCGCTTCAAAAGCGCCATCCCAATACTCGCATGAAGCCTGTTGTATGTGAACTCCACCAATGGTAAGACGCCGCCCCAACTTCCCTGATCTAACGCATGCTCAGTAACAAATCTTCAAGCGATTGGATCGCTCTCGCCGTCCGTCACCGTGGATGATATGCCGAAGCTAAGCCTGAGCCTCGTTCCCATCGCTCCTTGCAATTCTCCAAAATGAGGACGTGAACTTGATCTCGGTCCGACACGATCGAAGATGGTATTCCATGAAGTCGTACTATCTCGCCGATGTAGATCTCGGTACGCCTTTTCCACGTTGTATGTCGACCACCGGCAAGAATGAGCGATTTGGTCAATCGGTCGACGATCACCCAAATCAATCATTCTTCTTCAAGGCTTCGCAAACCTACAACGCGAAATCCATGGAACATCAGTCCCATTTCCATACTTGCACGCTCGATTGTAGCATTCCTGCAGGTCGTTGGTGCTCCACCTTCGCTCGACACGCCAAACATGAAGCTACGTGCCACTTCGCTTCTTCATTCCGACTCACCAAAAAATGCTTCTTCAAGTCTTGATACATCTTCGAACTCACGGATGAATACTAAAGTTGCTCTTATGCGCTTCGTCGAGAATCAACTTCCTCACTCGGATACGTTAGGCACGTGCACTCCGGCCATTGCACTCAAGATGTCGCCCGCCCCGACCAAATTCTTCGCGCTTTGCGCTATCAATCAATCTTCTTGCGTAATTCCGAACTTGCTGGTCTCGGATCTGCCCAACAATCATTAGAAATGGTAAGCATACCAAATCTCGCCTTCCCTGAAACTTCGACACTAACTTCAAATCTCGAACTTCTCGAGCATCTCCAACTCCTTGATCATCATTACAGGGTTAAACGCTCTTCCTGGCTTCAACGACCGCTACTCGTTAGCTTTACCAGGATGGTATTCCAACGCAAAGTCGTAGTCCTTGAGAAATTCGTCCATCTACGCTGGCGCATGTTGAGCTCCTTCAGTCGAGCAGGTACTTCAAGCTCTGTGATCACTGAAAACAAGAAGAGTGCTCCAGAAGGTAGTGCCTCCATATCTTCGGCGCAAAAACTACCGCCGCTAGCTCCAAGTCGTGAGTAGGATAGTTCCTCTCGTGAATCTTAAGTCGCCTTGAAGCATACGCCGACCACCTTCCGATGTTGCATCAAGACACATCCCAACTCCTGGTGTGACGCGATCACAATACACCTCGAAGCGCTCTTTCGGGTTGAGGCAAAATCAGCCAAAGCGCCGCCGCCAAAGCTCCTTGATCGTTGAAAATCGCTTCACACTCCTGGCCCAAGCAAAAGGTTGATCCTTCCTCGCCAATCGTGCGCAAAACTCGCCTTTAGCCACTTGACGCTTCCCTTTGGCCTTTGCCAAGCATAGCCTGTTCACTTTAGGTGTGGACAATCCCAGCAAAATGCCTGGCTTCGCTGAAACACACCTCTCCTCTCCGAGTACAATTACTCGCGTAATGTCCCGCTTCACATCGGTAGCAAATCACCTCGACACCGGATCGACCTCCACCTCGGTACTTGGGTCATCTGGACGACATCGTCCCCCCGTCGTTCCCCGAGGTCGGCCGTAGTGTCTCTTCTCGCGTAGTTTCCTTTCACGTAAATCTGCGCCAAGACTGGGTCTCACCGGTCCGCCCAACGATCTTCTTCTTGTGGCTCCTCACTCCTTCTACCTCGACACATCGGTCAATCACTTGGAGATTTCTGATCCTCAACGACACCACCACTTCAATGTCGATCTCAATCCTCGCGTTGGAATCTCTCACTCAACCATCTGCAGTCGGTCTTCGGTCCGCAATGGACTGAAATACTCGCCAGCGATTCAAACTTGGCGCATACTGCGACACCGCCGAGTCGCCTTCTTTGGGCATTGAAGAAATTCCTCGCTCCTTCTCGGCTCGTGCAAGATCCTCAGGAAGTACTTTGTCCAAGAACCTTTCACGGTGTTCCCAGGTCATCTCGCGATGTTCGCTATAAACGCTTGCTTCACTCCTCTCCACCAATACTCGCGCCTCCTAGCAATAAGTAGGTGGCATAGTCGACCTTCACGCTGTCCCGACAATGAAGCGCCTCAAAGATCTTCTCGATCTCTTGCATCCAAAGATCGCTTTATCCCGGATTGGGCTTACATCGAACTTCTGCGTGGATCATGCTTCCTAAAGTCGGCCAATCCTCTTCCTTGCTTCAAAGATTACGCTCGTTGCTGTTGCTGCAAGTTCACTGAAGTTAACGCCGCCGTCTGCTGAGCCATCGCGTTAACTGTTGAGTTAAGCAAAGAATGATTGTTGAGCCATGGTCACGCCATCTCGGCCATAGCTTGAATAGCTCGTTCATGTCGACGTTCGCTGCGGTATGTCGATTCCTCACGAGGTGGCATTAGATTCCACAAAGTTCAAAACCTCGCCAATCTTCACAACAAGGATGTGTTAAAACACACCGCTTCAATCAAGAAACAGTTAAACAATTTCTCAAGCAATAAGTGCTTCACTTAATCAAACAAAGAATCAACACAAAACAACTAGGTACCCAACACATAACCCGCACAAATTGGACTACCCAAATTCTATGCACAAATGGCCAACCGAATCGCTCGATACCAAAAGTCAGAACGACCCGTTTCGACCGCTACCGAGCTCAATATACCGAAGCTCGAGTTACCGAGCTCAACACACCAAGCTTCAACAAAACCTATATGAGATGTGTTTTAAAAAACAAAACTCTTGTGCCTTTTAAAAATGCGATATATATATTTTTCATATAAAACCAACTCGTGCACATCGAGTAATTACAGCTTTTCAAAACATGGTGCAACTAAGACACAAGACTTAAATTCAAATAAAACATACATGTATAATATACACATATATATCACTCGAAATAAGAATGTATACAAAATACAGAGTAGCAAATGTGCAAAGAAAATACACCTAAGGTACGAAGCAACTTCAAAATAGCCATTATACCTGGGGTACTTACAGACTCCCATCTAGGGGCCGCTTCCAAAAAGTAAGACCACCCGCCTACCTGTAGCAACAAAAACAACATCGCCAAACTGGTCACGACCTCAACATAAAAGAATTACAAGAGCAGTCCCTCCGGAAAACCAACATCCAATAAATAAACAATCACGACAGTGAGGTCGCCACGTCCTCGCCGACCTCCTCCTCGGCATCGCTTCATCGCCGAAGTTACGCCCTACGACATCGCCTCGGGTAACCGCTATGGATTGAAGGCACCACGGAAAGGGTCAACTTTCTCAACAAGTTAAGATAAGCTCGACATAAAAATATAAGCAACAAAGAAAGTATAACAATCACCGACGTGACTCACCATCTCACTCTAAACTCGACACAACTCACAATTCCATTTTCTCTCGACCTGACAATTTTCCTGAATGCACACGCCGTCATCAGATGTCGGAAAAGTCCAGCCAAGGCCTTGGGATCTCGCCTCCCTAGATACAACTCAGTCCCGTGAGCGTATGGCGACGTCTAGTCAATCTCCAGTAAACAAAAGTGGGGACCTAAAGCACTCTCGCTTATCAGGGTCACGGCTCAAAACGCTATACGACTCCACCTAGCTCGCCACTGATGAACACCCGCCAGCATACGATGTTCAGGAGTTAAACACAAAATATTCAACCGCATGTCAAATAAAAGAGCAAGCTCGATACATGAAGAAACGCAATTCAACATGCAATACACACTTCACGACATATATTCAATCACATATTAAATACATGCAAAACTCAATCATATCACAACATTTCATCTCGACACAACCGCACTAATTCCATACACAATAACATAACCACATAGAATATGAAATGCCCTTACTTAAGGACTTTATACAATAAAGCCTTAGAGATATCTAGAAGTAGCCCTTACCGAACTCCAAGTTAATGCCGCCGACAACCACTGACACGGTAATGGTGCTTCAAAGAGCTCGACAACGACTCTTACTCGATCTCGACACTGGCAGCCTTTCAACGAACTCGACAACGACTTCGACACGTGACGCTTTCGACCGACCTCGACACGCATACCCTCGCTCGATTACACGCCTCCCGCGTCCTGATTCGCTTTCCAGACACCTCGATTGAATTCACTGATCTCGGGAATCGGACTTCCTAAAACAAACACAACTCAGACGATCCATGGTTCTAATACATCCGCTCTCTTCCCAAACTCAACCACAACCCGTAAAATATATAAAACTCAAGAACTGAAAGATATTTTCCTCCAACACAAAGTTAGGGATTTCGATCAATTCATGAAAAGTTATCCGATGCTTCACGTAAAGATCGACAACAACAATATTCAAGCAACGAACGAAAAACCGAAAATCAAAAAACGAACCAAAATGGGGTTTTCGGCATTGCCGATTGCGTAAAAACGAGAAAGAAATTTTGTTTTACAAGCCCAATTAATCGGTTAAAAAGATAGGTAATATTGTGAAGAAGAAAACCCATCAATTTGATATGATTTGGAAGCATAAACTGATTAAAAATGGAAGAAGATTTAGCGCTAAACAAGAGCACGATGAAAGAAAATTGTTCTTCATACCTCAATCGGTGATGGTCGATCGGCGAGATATGGGTCGAGAAGTCGATGATGAACAAAATTGATGAAGAAATCTTGTCACCGAATCTCTGAACTCACTAATGCCGATGAAGATTTTTAAGGAAACAACTAAAACACGAGCGTATGGAGGAAGAAGAAAGAAGAAAGAGAAATGAGTGAAAGCTCGTGGTATACGCTGGGCGAAAGGGGTAAAACGTAACTCAGCTATAAGATGCCAATCCCAATAATCATCTACCCGTTAACTCGTTCTCCTCTCATGATTACCTCTACTGCTTGGCCAACGGCAGTCGACAATGTAATAATTACAAACAATATAATAATAACGCTGAGTAACGTTTCAAATAATACGAGGTGTCATCTCGACACGAGCACAGAGTACTCGTGCAAATGTACAAAGTTCTAACACGAGTTCGTGAACGCGGTCTCCTCACCGACTTGGCGCCCTCATCGCCTCTCTGTGACGCTGACTTCATCAACTCGACTCCCGGCCTCACTCAAGCTCGGCAGTGTACGTGGTCTCATCAGCTCGACAAAAGATCTCGGCAAACGATCTAGTCACGGGATCTCGACACAAGGTCTTGGTCGAGGTCTCGATACGTCGTCCTAATACGATGTCGATCTCGTCCTCAGGTGTTACAGCCGCCATTTCTGTCATAGCCTGAATCGCTCGTTCCATGTTGGAGTTATCGGATCCAGTTGCAGGGTCTCTGCGAGGTGGCATTAGATTTCGAAAAATCCAAAACCTGCCAGAAACTCACAAACAAGTGATGTGTTAACACACATTGCTTCAATCAAGAAACAATTCAAACAATTTGACAAACAACTGCTTCACTTAGCAAACAATAACAATACAAATCAGCTAATCACACCAACAAGCACAACCCAACACGGTGACCAGTTCCAACTTTCCTATGCACAGTCCAGTTAGAACCCAACTGCTCTGATACCACCATTGTAATGACCCGTTTTCGGACCGCTACTGAACTAAAACTAAACCTGTATGTGATGGATTTTTAAAAACAGTACTCTTGTGTCCTTCAGAAATACGGTATATTTTTTTTAAAAAAAAACAATAGTGCCCGTAAAGCACACACAGAGTGCTTACAGCGTTTCGAAACATGGTGCAACTAGGACACAAGTTACGTATTGGAAATGCATACATGCATAAACATATATAGTCAACATACACACTACGTACAAAATAAAGCAGAGTAGAAATGTATGAGAGAATACACCTATGATATGACGACCCTCGTGAGAGTAATCATACCCTGGGGATACTCCCGGCAGACACCCACACAGGGGGCTGCTCCAAAAGTAGAACCACCAGTCTACCCTGTCTCAGCAAAACATCACTAGCCCGACCGGTCACCAACCAACTGTACACAAAAGATGTATATATACTACAGTCATCCAAAAAAACATAACAGCAGACAAACGATCAACATGCAATCAAGACAAATAAAAGTCGTTGCCCGAATCCTCGAAGGGGCCCTCCTCGTCATCGTCCACCAACTGGTCTTCCGCGTCCTCGACATCGCCTGGGTAACCATCATGGATCGAAGGCACCACGGGAAAGGGTCAACTTCTCAACAATTCAAATATAACGATTCACAAAGCAAAAAGCAAACAACAATGTATACAGTTCACAAGACTCAATTCAAAATGCTCGCTCAAGACTCGACTCACGACTTATCTCACGACACATTTTCTCTTGACTCGACAATTTTTCCGGAAAGCAGACGCCGATCCATCCACTGAATACCAGCCGTAGCTTTGGGATCTTCGCTCTCCCTAGGACATTCAGCTCCGGTTCCTTAACGCTGCGACGCCTAGCTAATCCACCATGAACGAAGGGGACCTAGCACCCTCAGTTGTCTGGCTCACAGCTCAAAAACGTCTCGACGACTCGACAAAGCTCTCAGACTCGATGACCAATTCGCCGCATACGAAATTCAAGGAGCAATTCGCATAATTATTCGACCACATATCAAATAATAAGAGCAGGCTTAATATGAAGAAACACAATTCAACAACTTAAGCAATAAAAACAGTTTGCATGGAGAAACGCAATTCAGCAAGCAATACGCAATTCGCAGCATGCATTCAATCTCATATAAATAATTGCACAGCTCAACAATCAATCATAGAATCCATCCCTCTGCAACTCGATGGAGTTCACAGAGAGGAACAAACAAGTGTGGGGGGTTGGGGACAGCTGCCAACCACTTGCAGACAAGCCCACTAAATAATCAATATATCAAAAAAAAGCAATAAAACGAAGGGGTACAAGACCCTCACTTCGAACCCTGAGGTTCTCAGACTTCTTCGCATAAACACTTGAAATTAAATTCCTATCGTATCTAAAAGTTGCCCTTACACAAAGGCATGCAAAAATAAAAGCCTACAATTATCTAGAAGTGCCCTTACCACAGGCTGTCACTAACGTAGCTCCGACTTCCTCAGGTCCACGTCGCTCGGTCTCCGATAATACGATCCCTATTACCACGAACAACTTAGCACATATCTATAAATATTAACTTAAACTTAGGCTCTCAACCTAGCCCTTTTTCTAACCAAGCATCCACTAAAGAATTTAGTTCTAACTACTAGAAAAACAATTAAGGGTTTTGAACCAAAAATCACTTTTCTTGGAAATTAACTAACACATAACACTTTTACTTTAAGAAAATGCTAACTTTTAAAGAACCCTTTTTCTTGAAACCTTAAGCATAACACATACTCAATTAATCACTTTGCATAAAGTTTCTAAGACATAAACATAACACATTCAAGCATTACATACAAGTTCACAAATAAAATCATCCTTTCACACCCTTTAAAGCCTCTCGGCCACAACTCCCTTTTTCTATAGAAAAATTTTACAAAAACTCCTTTTCATTACTACTAACATTTTCAAGCCAATCAACCACATTTAAAGGCAACAACATCAATTCTTATCTAGACATCATTCACACACACTATTGAAATATGTTGTAAATCATTTTCCAAATCACTTTTCATTCCAAAACTCAATTCTTATAACCATTAAATTCACCAAACATGCTATACATCATACAATACATGGCTAACCATTTAATCTAGATTACCAAGTTCCCAAAACTCATCTTCAACTTTTTCAAGAATAAGTGCTTTCCCAAAATTTCTTCCAATCACCCAAACTCCAATTCCAAGAATCCTAAAGCATTTAACACATTTCCCTTATCATTATAAAAGTCATGTTCATGCCAAACTAAAATTTAAAGAACAACATATTCATGTTCACATGTCAATCTAGTCCTTCATAAACTAATTTTTTTGCATAAAACATAACCTTCACTCAAGCTAATTCAAGCATACAAGTTCTAATAACCTTAAAAATAATTCTAATGACTTTGTTAAACATCTAACACATATTTAAACATCACATCCTCATGTTCTCATAGTTCAAGAATTGAAAAATGCTAGAACTATCATGTTACAGCTAATTAATTTAAAACAACCACTACAATCAACACATATACGCTCCCAATAACACAATTAGACATTTAATAAGTTGATTCCTTAAGGATCACACCATTTCCCTCTTTTTCACACTTAGGGTTTTCACCCTCAAGTACCAAAGAGAGATTAGAGATGTTTATCTCCTCATATTCATCATCAACTACCCAAACAACATCACAAATCAACTATATCAATTAAACTAAAACAACAATTTAAACAACACCAAGGAGGGAGGGTTTAGGGCGCTGTTTTGGCTTCATTTAGGGGTGGAAAAATTCTGTTTTTCTCCTCAAATAATTGCTAGGAAGAATAGCTAAGACAAAGGGGAGAATCACCTAGCAAGAAATCAAGTTTTGGAAGCAAACACAAGTGTATAAAAACGGGGGTGGGTGGCGTCCTAAAATCAGAAATTTGGGGGGAGGAAATCTAATTTTTCTCTTACCCAAATGATGTAGATGATGAGGAACTATGTTGAGGTGATGATTTAGAACAAGTTTGATGAAGGAATCTAGCTCAAAAACTCAATGGAGGTGGAGGTAGCTTCCATGGGATTTGTCTTGCTCAAGGAGAGAAAGAAGAAGAAGATGAGAGCTTTTTGGGAGGAAGATGGCGTGGAATGGGGCTGAAGTGGGGGCTGCATATAGCCCTTATTTCATTTCTTTTATAATAAAAAAAATAAGCAAAGTTAGTAAGAATAGTTTAATAAAAGATATTTTCAAAATAATCACACAACTAATGACACCTAGCAACTTCATGAGATGCTAATCACATCATCTAATCCTACCCATCTAATCTCACATCTCTCATGATTACCCTCTAATCTAGAGTCTTAAGATTTAAAAACACGGCGACGAAAAACCGAAAAACCGATTTATATCTCGCCGGAAAAATCCCGAAAAATTAATTCGCGAGGAATTAATTCTTCGCGTGATAATATTATTTCATAAATAATAAAAATAACAACAACCACTCAAAAATAGTCTCAACAAGTTACGATTAGATTTTCATCGAAATCGGAGTTCATTTAAAATTTTATCTGTTGCGAAACTGCCTGGCGATTCGAAACGCGCCGAAACTTCGTTAGAATTTTTCGACGATATTCGAACCGTGAGTTAATATAAAATGTTAACTCTCAAATATAGTTTGATCTTGATTTAATTAATTCACTTACTCAGAGAACAAGAAATTGTTTTATTATAGCGTAAATACGACAAAAATACACTAATTAACGCTACTTAACGTATCGTAAAAACACGCGTGTTACAAATGTCAACTTGGGAATTCTTCTAGTGGGGGGTCTAATAATGAGCAAGTTAACTTTGTTAACAATTTTAATCAAAAAGGGGATCCATTTTCTAGTACTTACAATTAAGGGTGGAGGAATCACCCAAATTTTTCCTATAAAAATCCTCCTTTGAATCCCATTCCCCAAGCTACATCTAAGCCCCTTGGTTTTCAAGGACAAAGGAGTTTTAATCCTCCTCAAAAATCCAATTTGGAAAATTTGCTGGAAAATTTTGTTTTGACTCAAAGCAAGCAAAATGAGGAGTTTAAAACTCAAAATCAAGTGGTGGGTGAAGCCATTAAGCAATTAGCATCTAAGGTAGATTCTTCACCACCCATAATAAGATGCTAGAGACCCAAATCACCCAAATAGCCCAACATGTTAGCTCTTCCTCTAGGCCACCCGGTACGTTTCCAGGACAACCAGAACCTAATCCTAAGGCAAATGTGAGTGCTGTCATTTTGAGGAGTGGGAAACAACTAGAGGAACCTAAGGATGGAGAAAAGAAAAAAATGAGAGTGAGAGGAAAGAAGAGGACCAACCACTACCCAAGGAGGATGAAAAGAAAGGGGAAGAGGAAGAAGAAACACCCTATATTGCTCCAGCACCATATAAGCCACCTATACCCTTTCCCTAAAGATTAGTTAAGGCTAAAAATGAGAAGCAATTTAGGAAGTTTCTGGATGTTTTGAATAAGTTGTTTATAAATGTTCCCTTCATTGAAGCTTTGTCTCAAATGCCATCATATGCTAAGTTTTTGAAAGAAATTTTGTCAAATAAAAGAAAGCTTGATGACAATGAGACAGTAGCTTTGACTGAAGAATGTAGTGCTATAATTCAAAACAAATTGCCCCAAAAGATCAAGGATCCAGGTAGTTTTTCTATTCCATGTGTTATTGGTGATATGAGTTTTGACCATGCTTTATGTGATCTTGGGGCTAGTGTTAGCCTCATGCCTTTGTCAATTTGCAAAAGGCTTGAGATGGGTGACTTGAAACCCACAAAACTTTCTTTGCAATTAGCTGACCGGTCGGTCAAATACCCAATTGGAATATTGGAGGATGTGCCTATCAAGGTAGGTGAGTTTTTCATTCCAGCTGATTTTGTTATTTTGGAAATGGAAGAGGATGCAAAAATTCCCCTCATTCTTGGGAGACCTTTCCTTGCTACAGCAGAGTCATATTGATGTTAAAAATGGGAAACTTTCTTTAAATGTGGGTGATGAGAAGGTAGAATTTAATTTACCCAATGCTATGAAATGTCCTTCTGAGAATTCTTGTTGCAGGATAGATTTGATTGACCATTGTGTTAAGGAAAGTTCTCTTGGAAAATTTTCCAATGATGCATTGGAGGACTGTTTGGTAGGGAGTAGTGATCAAGGGGATGAAAATCAAGAGGTTGTTGCATATGCAAATTTTCTGGATGCCAACCCTTTTTCTTCAAAGTTCAAAGTTGAAGAACTCAAGGTTGAACCCAAGGGTGCTCGGTTAGGAGAAGCTCCACAGGTAGAACTGAAGCCTCTTCCTTCAAATCTCAGGTATGAATTTCTTGGGCCCGATTCTACATTTCCAGTCATTGTGAATGCTAATTTGAATGATAAGGAAACTGAAAAATTGCTTGAGATTCTTAGAAAGCATCAAAAAGCAATTGGGTACACTATAGATGACATTAAGGGGATTAATCCATCTATTTGTATGCATCGAATTCTGTTGGAAGATGATTATAAGCCTTCCATTGAACATCAAAGAAGGTTAAATCCTAATATGAAAGAAGTTGTGAAAAAGGAGGTGCTTAAGTTGTTAGATGCAGGGGTAATTTACCCTATTTCAGATAGCAAGTGGGTTAGTCCGGTTCAAGTTGTTCCTAAAAAGGGGGGTTTGACTGTTGTTAGAAATGAGAAGGATGAGCAAATAGCTACTAGGACAGTCACGGGTTGGAGGATGTGTATTGATTATAGGAAGTTGAATAAAGCAACCTGAAAAGACCATTTTCCCCTTCCCTTTATAGACCAAATGTTAGAAAGGTTAGCAAAGCATTCACATTTTTGTTACTTGGATGGTTATTCTGAATTTTTTCAAATTCCTATTCATCCTAGTGACCAGGAGAAAACTACTTTTACTTGTCCTTTTGGCACTTTTGCCTATAGGAGAATGCCTTTTCGCTTGTGCAATGCTCCTGCTACCTTTCAACGTTGTATGATGTCTATATTCTCTGATTTCACTGAAAATATTATGGAAGTGTTCATGGATGATTTCTCTGTGTATGGTTCAACTTTTGATGATTGTTTGACTAATCTTGTCAAAATGCTTAAAAGATGTGAACAGGTCAATCTTGTCCTTAATTGGGAGAAATGTCACTTCATGGTAAGAGAAGGAATAGTCCTTGGACATTTGGTTTTTGAACGTGGTATTGAGGTGGATAAGGCTAAAATTGAGATTATAGAAAAAAGGCCTCCTCCTACTTCTGTTAAAGGAGTGCGGAGTTTCTTGGGACATGTCGGTTTTTACCGTCGTTTTATAAAGGATTTTTCTAAAATCTCAAAGCCTTTGACTAATTTGCTCCTTAAGGATGTACCTTTTGAGTTTGATGATCTTTGTCAGGAGGCATTTTGCAGGTTAAAAGAAGCTCTAATTTCAGCTCCAATTATGCAGCCACCTGATTGGAGTCTTCCATTTGAAGTCATGTGTGATGCAAGCGATTTTGCTGTTGGTGCAGTGTTGGGGTAGAGAAAAGACAAGAAGATTCATGCAATTTACTATGCAAGCAGAACCTTAGATGAGGCTCAAATCAATTATGCCACAACAGAGAAAGAGTTGTTGGCGGTTGTGTTTGCCATTGACAAATTCAGGCCATACTTGGTGGGATAAAAAATAATTGTTTATTCAGATCATGCAGCCATCAAGTACCTATTGAGCAACAAAGATGCTAAGCCAAGGTTGATTCGGTGGATACTCTTGCTTCAAGAGTTTGACATCGAAATACGGGACAAAAAGGGGACTGAGAATGTTGTGGCTGATCACCTGTCAAGGTTGAGGCAAGAAGCTAATGAGAAGAGTGGAGATGAGCTGCCCTTTGATGATTCTTTTCCAGATGACCAGCTATTTGCAATTTCAAAGGTGGAGGTACCATGGTATGCAGACAATGTGAATTACCTTGCATGTGGCATCCTAGCCACAGAATTGAATTACCAACAAAAGAAAAAGTTCTTTTCTGATCTCAAGTTTTATTATTGGGATGAGCCCTTACTCTTTAGGAGAGGTGCAGATGGCATTTTCCGGCGGTGTATTCCAGAAAATGAGGTTGAAAGCATCATATTCCATTGCCACTCTTCTGCATACGGAGGACATGCTGGCTCTTCTAAAACTGCTGCAAAGATACTTCAAGCAGGCTTTTATTGGCCTACTCTCTTTAAGGATGTACAACAATTTGTGCTTCAATGTGACCGGTGCCAACGCACTGGCAACATTTCAAGAAGGAATGAGATGCCTCTGAACAACATACTTGAAGTGGAAATTTTTGATGTATGGGGAGTAGATTTCATGGGACCTTTCCCATCATCTCTTGGTAACAAATATATCCTTGTGGCAGTTCATTACGTGTCCAAGTGGGTTGAAGCTGTAGCTGCCCCAACAAATGATGCCAGGATAGTGATCAAGCTTTTCAAAAGAACCATCTTCCCTCAGTTTGGAGTGCCAAGAGTTGTGATTAGTGACGGTGGATCTCATTTCATTGCCAAATAGTTTGAAGCTCTGTTGAAGAAGTTTGGGGTGTCACACAAAATTGCCTTACCATATCACCCTCAAACAAGTGGTCAAGTGGAGGTATCCAACCGAGAAATCAAAATCATTCTAGAAAAGACGATTTCAAAGTCAAGGAAAGATTGGGCATTGAACCTAGATGATGCACTTTGGGCTTACCGCACAGCCTACAAGACTCCCATCGGAATGACTCCTTTTAAATTAATCTATGGGAAGTCTTGCCATCTACCAGTAGAACTTGAGCATAAAGCCTATTGGGCCATCCAAATGCTTAATTTTGATTTGAAGGCTACTGGTGAAAGAAGAAAGCTCCAACTTAGTGAGCTTGAAGAGTTAAGATTGGATGCTTATGAGAATGTAAGAATCTACAAGGAGAAAACCAAGAGATGGCATGATAAGCATATCATTAGAAGAGAGTTTAAGGAAGGTGACCTTGTGTTGCTTTTCAATTCTAGACTCAAGCTCTTTTCGGGCAAACTTCGGTCTAGGTGGTCCGGGCCATTCCAAGTTTGTAAAGTCTTTCCATTTGAGTCATGGAAGTTTGGAGTGAAGCTACAGGTGCTTTTAAGGTAAATGGACAGAGATTGAAGCGTTATGCAGCTGGAGAACCAATAGAGAAGGGGATGAACTTCACCCTTCAAGCACCACATTGAGCAAAAAGAAAAGGGGTCGAGCTAATGACCATAAACAAGCGCTTCTTGGGAGGCAACCCAAGTTTTTAATTTGTTTCTTTTGTTTCTTTTAATTTTCTTTGTAGGTAGGTGTTGGGTGTGGAAGAATTTGGAGTTTGGTAGTTAAAAAGAAAAATCTGTGGAAAATATGGCCTGGCAGTGTTCTTCATTATGGCCATAATTTGGCCAAACCATGTGGCCAAGAAATCTCTCAGAATGAATTATGGCCACCCCAGTAATAATAATTACGACCGTAATACTCCCAGAGAAAAAAATTTTGAAAAATTTGAGCAGGCCCTTAATTACGGCCGTAATTCGGGCAGCGTTTTTTTAAGAAAAAGGGAAGTGGGAGAAACAGAGCGAATGGGAGAAACAGAGCGAATTACGGCCTGGCCGTAATTCTCGTTATGGCCGTAATTCGGCCTCTGCGTGTTTTAAAACCCAAAATCCCTAATTTTTTCTTCCTTTCTTCTTCTCCCACCCGCCTCCTCCTTCTTCTTCCCCCATTTCTTCTTCTTCCCCACTCCCCCAATCTCTCTTAGTCTCCCAAATCCTTCCCTCCTTTCACCATTTTTACTAAACCCATTCTAATTCTTTCATCTTCTTTCAATTTCTTCCAAATATTTCTGCATTTCTTCACTGTTTTTAGCAGGTGCAAATTCTTTTGAGGAATCTTCCTTTCTCTTCAACAATGGCTTCAAAAAGGGCAAGAACAAGCAAGGGTTCAACTTCCAGAGGTGGGTCTACCCAAAATCCTACAAGAACCAGAGCTAATCCTGTTCCTAATCACTATGGTATTGAATTTAGAGATAATGAACAAAGGGATAGATACAATATGCTTGTTAAGAGGAAGATTTTGGCAACTAGGTATGCTGATGATAGTGCATTACAAACCCTAGGATTGCTTGATGATGTTAGATGGATGTTTGATAGGGTGGGATGGAATTATTTTATGTCTTTGAAATCTCCCATTTATGTGAAGTTAACTTTGGAATTTTTGAGTTCTATTGAAACCCAAGTCATTACAGGGAGAGAGTGTGAGAAGAGCAGGATAGCATTTAGGCTGTTTAATAATGAGCATGTTTGACCCTGTCTGAGTTTAATGCTGTGTACCATTTGCCTGAGGGGGTGCTAGGAGGTTGTCAAAAAATTTCAATGATGATCATTTTTGGACTGAAATCTCTGGTAAACAGACTTATCAGGCTGCTCTAGCTATGACTTCTAACATTCATAACCCCTGTTTCAAATATGTCCAAAGGTTAATGGCAAATACATTGTTTGGTAGGGGGGAAAGTGAGGGAGTGGCTAGGCAAACTGAGCTTTTCTTTTTATGGGCAATGATAGAAAATTTTGATGTTGATACTGGTGCTTATTTGGCAAGGCAATTTGACCGTGTTGCTAAAGCTAGCAAGGGGGACATTGTCATTGGTGGATTGATCACCCCCATAGCAATTGCACTTAATTATGCTAATCAAATCAGTGAGCTAGCTGAATTGCAGGGAAACACCAGAATTGATTTGGAAGCTTGTCTAGCAATAAAAATGATTACCAAGCTGAATGATATTTATCATTTGATACTCCCGGATGGTTCAACAATGTCATTACCAAATCCAGTCAGAACCACTGTGAGGAATAGAGCCAATTGGAGGTTTGTGGGAGTCATTGATGAACCGGAAGAGCCATACTTGCAACTTCCTCCTCCTTCAGAGCATGACAGTCCATCTTCATCTCGTCATCATGAGAATCCTGACTTGAATGCTAGGATGACATCCATGGAGGAAGAACAGCAAAGGCAAGGTCATGTTTTGGACAGTATGAATACCATTATGTCAGCTATGTATAGTTAGCATATTTCTCAAAGCCATTTTCCCCCGCTGCCATAACTTGAGCTGTGAAAGAAGAGGCACTACTGATGGTGACCTCAAGACTAGAGGAGTATTGTTTTTCTTTCTCTTATTTTATTTTGTTTCGTTTCTTTATTTTGTTTTTGCATATGTCTGTGTCTGTTTTCTGACTTTTATCATTCTTCCCATGTGAGATCCTTGTTGTGAAAAATGTCTTGAATTGGCCTCTTTGGAAATCCTTGTTTTTGTGGCACTACTTGGTTAATTAATTGGTATTCCATGAGCACAGTTGGGAATGTTGAAAGCTTTACTGCTTGTTGGGGCCACACACACACAGCTTAGATGGGTTTTAGCATTAGGATAATTGGGAAGAACCTTGCTTTGATATCTAATTATTGGTTCCCTTGGTGACACTCACTGCATATTGGTTACTGGAGAAATGTCTGTGTTGAGCTAGAAAAAAGAAAAAAAAAGAGTGGGGTTAGTTAAAAAGAAAAGAATAAATGCTGAAAAAAAAAAAGAAGAATAGAAAAATTAGCTCAACACCCCTTTGAGGTCATAGGTTACTAGGGAAATACTCTTTGTACCTTTTTGAGACTGATTGGCTACTGGGAAACAAAGACACTCCTTTGAGACCAAGTGTGGCAATTGCTTTGTTTGCATATGAGTGGAGGACCCAAGCAAAAGTGCGGGAATCTAAGCTTAAAAATGAAAAGATCATAATAATAATTTAGGTCTCACTCAATGTTCTGATGCCTTGAACCATCTGATAATGCTATGCACTAGGTTCCAATAAGTGGTGTGTTGAAATTGTGCAAATTGTGTCATTGGATATCATCAAAGAACTTTGATATGGTGTGGTTGAAACAAGGCATTTCCAAGTCTGGCCATTTGTTGGGATTTGCTTGAGGACAAGCAAAGATCTAAGCATAGGGGAGTTTGATAAGTTAGAATTTATCTAGTTTTTTACCTTGCTTTAATAGGTTTTATTAGTGGTTTATCTTTATTTATGTTTTATTTTTATTACCTTTTGGTTTATATTTTGATTTGTAGGAAAAGGAGTTGAAGAGTTGATGAATTTGATGCAAAAAGAGAGGATTACGGCCCCCCAGTGTTGAAGAACATGGCCATAATTCGTGGGAAGCAGTTGGAAGGTCAAGTGAAGAAACAGAGAGAATTACGGCCCCCCAGTGTTTTCCAACATGGCCGTAATTCGTGGTAGATGAGCTGAAAAGTCACAGTTTGAAGATTATGGCCCCCCAGTGTTGTGCATTACGGCCATGTTTATGGCAGAATTTTGTAACAGCTCAATTTAAGTGCTGAAACTGTTGAGCTGTTTTAGAGGGGTCTTAAAGGGGATATAATGACACTTGATTGAGGAAGAATTGGGCTATAAATTGAGGCTTTCAGGGCAAGAAATTGTATCATCTTCCTCTCCATTTTTCTTAGCTAAACTTGTGTTCTTTTGTGTTTTTCTTCATGTATGTTCAAGCAACTTTTCTATGGCTTTAAGTTTTGAATGAATTTCAGTTTCTATTACCTTCTAATCTTCATCTTTTCCTAATTCAAGTTCTGAATGTTTAATTTACATTGTCTTATTTACATTCCAATCATGTGTGAGTAGTTTCTTTTATCTTGGGATTGATTATATTCCAATGATGAATTATTGTTAAGTCTAATTTTCTTTCCTTAGATGTTATGAGCATTGTTTCATTCTTAATTTAATCTTGAATTTTACTTTCTCTGCAATCATAACTAATATGATTGTATGAATCCTAAATATCTTATTAAGCACTGAAAGGTGAAAATTCGATATTGGAATTACAAGATTAAACAAGGGGATCAATTCATGAAAATATAATTGGTTTTCTTGATGCTTAGAAATAATTGTTCTGAATGAGTTTTATCATTCCTTCTACCATGAAAATAGGTAGATTCTATGTTTGAAACATTTTATTGTACTTTGAAAGAAGACAATAATCACATTTGATTATTTGGCCTTTAAGAATCCATTGTTCATACTCAAAGGAAAGTGACGAAGAATTAGCTTAAGAGTAATTTTCATTGGAAGAACATCAATCCCAAGAGCCTTTTATTTTCTAAATTAAACTCATTTTATTTTCCAGCAACAACAATAGCATTCTAATTTATTCCTTTAGCTAATCATCTTAGTGAGAGAAATTGGTACTCAATTCTAAGTCCTTGTGGGAACGATATTTTACTACGCGATAAAACCGTGCACTTGCGGGCCTATCAAAGTGTTTAGGGTTTCAGAGTGTGTAGAGAGTATGCAAACCTGGGGGGTCAAGTCCCCTTTATATAGTCGAGTCTCGCATGAGGATGATAACTAACGACCCGAATCTTGCGCATGGTAACTCCTCTCCCAAGCTTGAGGGGTCAGCTCATCTCCTCTGGATATCTCGCACCTGCTAGGTTTATCACGTACTGTGTAACACACGTATTTTTACGGTACGTTAGTTAACGTTATTTAGTGTAATTCTGTCGTATTTACGCTATAATAAAGCAATTTCTTGTTCTCTAAGAAAGCGTATTAATTACATCAAGATCAAATTAAATTTGAGAATTAATATTTTATATTAATCCACGGTTTGAAAATCGTAGAAAAATTCTAACGAAATTTCGTCGCGTTTCGAATAGCCGGGCGGTTTTGTCACAGATAAAATTTTAAATGAACTCCGATTTCGATAAAAATCGAATCGTAACTTGTTGAGACTATTTTTGAATATTTGACATGAATTTTATTATTTATAATTAAATATTTTCACGCGATGAATTAATTTCTCGTTAAATTAATTTTCACGAGTTTATCGGTAACGCGGTATTTCGTCGCCGTGTTTTAAACAACCCCTAGACTCTAGAATTAGTGGGTAATCATGAGAGATGTGAGATTAGGTAGGTAAGACTAGATGATGTGGTTAGGTAATAGGTGTCACATAATGTGTGATTTATTTAAAAAAAATTTACTTTACTTATTTTAAATTTTTATCAATGATGTGCTAACTAAAATGTGAACCACTCCCCATTTTTTCAGCACCATTCACGCCACCCCCACCTTCTCCAACCTTCATCTTCATCTTCATCTTCTTCTTTCTTTCCTCTTGAGCAAGAAATGAGTTCCAAGTTCCATAGCCAACAACATCCACACCTTTGAGATTTTGGTCTTACTTCCTTCATCAAAGTTGCTCCAAATCTTCTCCTCTATCTAGTTCCTCATCCTCATCATCATCTAAAGTAAGGAAAATCAGTTTTTCCTTCCTCCATTTTACTGTTTAAAATCGCAAATTCCCTCCCCTTTGTGTAGTTGATTTTTCTTGTTTTCAAACCTTGTTTCTTATTAGGTTTTCTTCCATACTTCATTATCTATGTATCCTAACTATTTGAGCATGAGAAAATCAAATTTTTTTGGTCCCAAAACAGCCCCTTGAACAGCGCCCCACACCCCTTTTTTTGTTTGATTAATTGATTTTGCTTTCCTAGTTTTAATTAATTGATGTTTATGTGTTGTTTGCTGGTTTGATTTGTGCAAGAGAAGATGAGACATCCTTAAACCCTCTCATTAAGCTTTAGGGTGAATACCCTAAGTGTTAGAAAGGGGGAAAATGATGTGATTCTCTTTGAATCAAACAATTAGTGATTTGTTGTGTTAATTGCAGTTATATGATGCTTGATTGGGTTAGAAATTGTAATGAGCATGCTTAGTTTATTATTTTTGGGTTTATGTTCATTCTTGAACTAGAGAAAATGTGGGTTCTAGTTGTGGGTCATTGCCTTGAATTGTCTAATTAAATTGTTGGGGTGATTTAATTGATTTTGGAAGTTGTGTGATGCATATTAGAGTTAGAGTTTTTAGTGAGCATGAATAAATTGTTATTTTAAGGTTTTGCCTATTCTTGGAACTATAGAAAAATTGGGTTGTGATGTATAACCTTGTGTTCAAGTGTTTAATTAAAATGTTTTAGTTAATTTCAAGGTTTTTGAGATAGAGTTGCATGAATGAGTATAAGTATTAGGCTATGTTTTGGGCAAAATTGAAGCTTGGAGGACTAAACTGGCATGTAAGATTTGATTGAGTTATTCTTTAATTTTTAGCATGTTATAACTATGATTTAAATATTTTTGGAACTTAATAGTTTGGTCTTGAGAGCATGATTAGGTATTTATTTAGAATTTTGAGATTCTTGAAGTGTTGTATAACATGCCTAGACTTGTTGATATAAGTTGTCTTAGGGGATTAAATGCTATTTGATGATTGTTTAAGTTTAGAAATCATGCATGGAAAATGGTTACCTATTTAAAAGAAGATTTTGCAAATTTTTTTAAGGGGAACGAAGGGTGTGGCCGCGAGCTCTTTGAGCTTAGAAGGAAATTATTTTGTGTGTTCTTTGCTTTAATTATGTGCTTAAGTGTTAGATAACATGTTTAGAATAACTTAAGGCTAGTAAGATAGATATGCATGAGTTAGCATGATTGTAGTTTATGTCTTATGCAAAATTTGGTTTTTGAAGGATTAGAATAGTATGTAGGATTTGACTAAGTTGTTCTTTAAATTTCTAACATGATGATGACATGATTCAATATGTGTTAAATAGGAAATTGAGAGTAACTTGTCTTTGAAAGGAAAAGGGGTTTAGATGTGGTTGTTTGAAAGAATCCTTAAAAACTCTTGTTTTTGGAAAATATTCTAGATTATGCTTGAACTATGTTTAGCTATAGTTGTTGTTCTATTGCCTTGAAGTGTGTTTGGAATTGCAATTGGAAATAACTTGGAAGTTACCATGGATATGGAAGGAAGGCTGCAAACATTTTTGAGAAAAGAGGAAGTAGAGGTCGTGAGGCCATAGGTGTTTTTGGAAAAGAGATTTTGGTTTGCTGACTTGTTTAAAGCTTCATTGAACATGTGTTTTGGGTCTGATAAGTTTTATGTAAGTGCTTAGTAGTTATGCTTTATGCTTAAGGTTTTAAGCAAGTGTTTTGTATGGTTAAGTGTTAGGATTTTGATTATGAAAATTGATTAATTAAATTGTGCTTACTTTAAAACTTTCAAGTACGTTGGCATTTTTCTAAAGTGAAGTGTTATGCGTTACCTTTCGAAAAATGTTTGATTTAAAAACCCTATTTATTTTCTAGTAACTAATTATTGAAAAATTCTTGAATGAATTTGGTTAGAGAAAGGGTTAAGTTTGAGTGCATAAGATTGTAGAATTAAGTTTTTAGAATTTTGCTAAGTCGTTTCATGTGTTAGGCTCGAATAACCCGAGACAGTGCGGTACGGAGATCGAGGAGCACGTGGACACGTAGCTTGGAGTTCGGTAAGGGCGCTTCACATTTATATTTATTGTTGTATGTCCGTATGTAAGGGCAACCTTAGATATTGTTAGAATTTAATTTCAAGTGTTTATGTGAAGAAGTCTGAGAACCTAAGGGTTCGAAGTGGGGGTCTTGTACCCCTTCGCTTTATTTTTGTTATATACTGATTATTTAGTGGGCTTGTCTGCAAGTGGTTGGCAACTGTCCCCAACCCCCCACACTTGTTTGTTCCTCTCTGTGAACTCCATCGAGTTGCAGAGGGATGGATTCTATGATTTGATTGTCGTTTGTTGTTGTTGAGCTGTGCAATTATTTAATATGCGGTCGAATAATCTTGCGTATAACTCTTTGAATATCGTATGCGGCGAATTGTTCATCGAGTCTGAGAGCATTGTCGAGTCGTCGAGACGTTTTTGAGCTGTGAGCCAGATAACTGAGGGTGCTAGGTCCCCTTCATTTATGGTGGATTAGCTAGGTGTCGCAGCGTTAAGGAACCGGAGCTAATTACCTAGGGAGAGCGAGGATCCCAAAGCTAAGGCTGGTATTCAACGGATGGATCGGCGTCTGCTTTCCGGAAAAATTGTCGAGTCGAGAGAAAATGAGTTGTGAAATGAGTCATGAGTCGAGTCTTGAGCGAGCATTTTGAATTGAACTTTGTGAACTGTATGCGTTGTTGTTGGTTATTATTTTGTAAATTTGTTATATTTGATTTGTTGAGAAGTTGACCCTTTCCCGTGGTACCTTCGATTCATGATGGCTACCCAGGTGATGGAGAAGAGCATTCTGATACCCGAGATGCAGAGCTCATCGGAGATTATCTTCGACTTTCCCGACATTGAGCTACCTACGGCTATGGAGTTTGATCCTATCTCCCGCCGCGTGGTCTACACGGGAGATGTTGTGCAGACCTTTAGAGAGGATGGTATGGTTGTGAGGCGGGAGGTGACTAGACGTACTGTGAGCTTCCCGATTAGGACGACACAGATCATCGAGGCTTGGAGGGCTTCTCAGGGAGAGGAGGCTATGCTAGACTCTTCCTCGTCTCCCGAGGGATCGACTGACATCCCTAGAGCGACGGTTCCCAGGCTTTTATCCCGCGGACGTGGTCGAGGACCACGGGTGAGATGGACCGCTCGTAAGAGCGTGATTAGGCGAGGATCAGCAGGAGCATCGACTTCGAGGGTGGTTGCTATTCCGAGTTCCCCTCTTGAGGACCGAGTTCTCACCCCACCAGTGGAGCGAGCCCCTGTTTATGCGGTATGTGGGGAGCGGTGCTTAGGTGCACTGACCGATGACGATATGGTGGAGGAGAAATGCGTCTTGAGTGATGTGCCCGAGGATGTTCTAACTGTGGCACCCTTCATCGATTTGACGGGCGAGGATCCGATGGAGGACGAGGCGGAGGAGGATCCATCGGAGGATCGGGACAGTGCCTTGTAGTTGTTGTGTTCTCTGATTGCTGATGTGTTTCTTTCTGGGGATGACTGTAGTATATATATATATGCATCTTTTGTGTGTAGTGAGTTGGTGACCAGTTGGGCTGGGTGATGTTTTGCTGTCACAGGGTAGACTGGTGGTTTTCACTTTTGGAGCAGCCCCCTGCGTGGGTGTCTGCCGGGAGTACCCCCAGGGTATGATTTTTCTCTCGAGGGTCTTCATACCATATGTGTATTTCTTTGCACATTTTCTACTCTGTTATTTTGCACATACTATATATATATGACTTATGCATTTATGCATGTATGCTTTATCAGCTTTAGAGTCTTGTGTCCTAGTTGCACCATGTTTCGAAACGCTGTAAGTACTCTGTGTGTGCTTTACGGGCACTATCGTTTTAAAAAAAAAATTACCGTATTTCCTGAAGGACACAAGAGTACCATTTTCAAAAATCTATCTCATACAGGTTTAGTGTTAGCTCTGTAGCGGTCCGGAAACGGGTCGTTACATACTGGCTACGTGCTCCTCAATCTTCGGAGTGGCAACGGCCTCAAGTGTTGTCTCTGGGCACATCCTCTTCCAGAAGGTTCGAGACCCACAGGTCGGCTCGGCCCTGATGTACTCGGTGCTCACCCCTGAATGGCTATACCTGAAGGATGGGTTTGGCCCGCTCCGGGTCGGAGCAGGTTGGATAGGGGTCGGATTGGCTCGGCTCGGTGGATTGGCGGAAGCCCAGCTCGGAGACCGGTCTGTAACACAATGTGAACTTACTATTTTGGATTTCTTAACATGTGCAACTTTGCACATGATAGAAAAATCCATAAACTTTTTATTATTATAATTTTGCTAAAAATATTTTATCAATCACCCAAAGTGCACAATTGACCAACGAAAGCCCAAATGCTGGGCAATTGAAAAACCAGTGCACGGTGTCGGCGCTGTTCAAAAACGAAGGAAACAGAAAAAGAATCGCATAGGTTTTAATGCGTTGTAACTATTCATGAATGCGCTGAAAATGCACTAAATACACTTCCAATTTGTTGTGCGGGCAAAATAAACACTTTCAATTTTGAAAATGCACTAACCAAACGTGACCAATGAAATGAAAGGAATGAAAACAAACACTGTTTCCATTGGCCAAAACAAAAGCAAATGCGCAACCTTCTACATTTTCTTTCAATTTTTTTTTTATTTAAAAAAATGTGACATATCAAGATGTGTAGGAAACCAATGCACATATCAAATGAAATTGGCCAAAACATTTTCTAAACATTTTTGCGTAGGTGATAAGCGATTGGCCCAAAAAGTTTTCCAATCTTTTCAATTCATGGTACCCAAAATAAAACCTATTCACGGCCTGGGATTGAAAGAACAACACTTTACTGAAAACAAGAGATGGAAACGAAAATGATTTCACGGAAATCGCACTGACCAAAATAAATTGCCTTGCACCGAAAACGGAAATTTCGTTTGCGCATGGTCAAAGACAAAGAATCGGACCAATCATTTTTTTTCAAAACGTTACACTGCAGAAACAAAAACCGTAAATATCAACATAAACCATATAGTCAAGCAAGCCGAGCAATCATGGATTCAAGCAATCAAATACCCCAGCCTCTGATACCACCGTTGGGTTTTCAAGAGGAATAATTTGATTTTTCTTAATAGAAAAATCCTCTTGAACGGAAAAATTCTTTTCTCAAGGATCATGTTATTGTCAAGAATCACAAGCAAAGATTAAAGGTGATACCTTTGAAGCATGCTTTCACAATCTTGATCACCAAAGCCACCAAAGTCGCCTCCTACTCGATCCACACGAGATCCTAGGAGCTCTTAGGTGCTAGCCCTCTTGGGAAGATGATGATTCTCTTCAAAAATTAGGTCTTCAGGTGATGAGCATCACTTCCCTTGAATAGAGAATGACCTCACCTGCTTAGGTCACCACACACCAAATGGGTAAAATCCACTTGGGTCCGTTTAATTAAAACTCTTTTAATTAAATCATCTCTTAACTAATTGAATTTTATTTAATTAATTCTTTCCATTAATTAAATTAAGTTCTCCTTAATTTAATTAATTCCTTACTCCATCATAGAACCTCTATGCGTGTGACTCCTTAGGTTCTCACTAGACTGACCACGATGTTAAATATCATATTAATATTCAATATTCAATATAATATTAAACATCACAAACAGTGATTAACATCTAGCAATGTGCCACTGCCACCCAGCCTATGAAAATATCGGTGATTCGATATTAACCTTATTGCAACCATAATCACTGAGAAGTCAATGTCCCTTCGTCCAAATGTCTTGATTGAACACGAGGCATAAATGTGTCATCCTCGTTAAGTCCAATCACAGGTCCCTCGATCTCCAAGTAGATGTGTAATCACAAAATGAGTCCAATATCTCATATTGGCCCATCACGGCATGGCCACGCATATTTTCATGTCCTACTCTATCGAGAGGCCCAAGACATTACTCCTGTTATGTGGGAGGGACAAATCTGTCTACATCACTCAGACCCCTCAACATGATTCATTACAGGTCCAATACTATCTTTATGATCATCCTGTTACGGACAGCGTTTGATAGCATTAAAGCCTACAACCCCTCACGTAGGAATCGTAGTAACTTCAAGTCAAAGGACTACTTCACTATGGTCGCCATGATGATCACCTATGACATTTACAACTATTATGAAGCATCCTTATAAGGCGTTAGTCCAGTATAAATATTACTCCTAATATTTATACCTATGTGACGACTTGATATCGCATATCTATGACCCATGAGTTGTGGTCATCAGTTTACTCACCCAATAGTCTCTATGTATTATTGTCGTTCTAGTTAACAATAATACTTCGACTATGAATACTTTAAAAATTATAGTTCAATGGGGTCTCACGATCAAATCATATTTGATGTTTTATTGAACGAACTATATATATTCTAAGTAGTTTATTATGATATACACTAATAACATAATAAATGATGCTTTACATATATTAAATATATGATACAAAAAATAATAATCTATAAAAAAATATTGGACCATTAGGGCTTACACCAACAACCTATACTCCTACATTTATGCTCTGCATAATTAACCATCACTACTCATGAATACTAATGAGCATTCATACAATCGACATATCAAACCAAACACGACAACAACCAGCATATCAACATCAATGGTCATATAGAGTTAATTGTAACACCTTACTTTCATTAACTTGAAAATAAGATAATTATCATTAGGTACAGTCCTCCTAATACAATTTTAAACTTAAAGTTCGACATTAAGTCCAAATACCACAAAAGACTAAAACTCAAATACATAAGTTTCATAACGGTACAACACCAATACATAATTCTAGAAATTACATATTCAAGGTGTTACTTTAAACTACTACAAAATAAACAAGCTCTCCAGAGCTGGCAGCTGTCAGTCTTCCTTTGAAACCTGTGCATCTGTAAAAATAATTAAATAAAGGAGTGGGGTGAGATAATAATCTCAGTGAATCCTTCCTTCGACTCCTCACCATCCACTCACATAATAATCTATCAGTTAAAACTTAATGACACACATTTATGCAATGCATACCCTTACTATGAATTTCTAATTCATCTTTGGCTCGTATTCATGGGTAGCGTTATATGCTTACGTCCATATAACCCCATAAATACGCTTTCGATATGGTGGTTAGACGTATTAACCGTCCGAGTGCGTCCCACACAGCTAACCATATCGATCACCCCCTTTAGAGGCATCTTAGTGTCTTTTAGGGAATTTAATTCACCAACTATGTCCTTAAATGCATGCTTTATTCTAATGTAGAATTACAATTAGGAGCTACTCTAACTCATCATGCAACTGAACATATTCATGTAAAAAGATACATTTCAAATTTAAAAGAGAACATATATCATAATAAGTCAAGGAAAATACATCAAGACAAAAAGCGCTTTCATTAGAGCTCCATGGAGCTCTCAATGGTCAAACATTCATTTCACCATCTATAGGGGTACAACATTACCCCCTTAATCAGTCCCAATAACACATGCATAGCTATTAACACTACAAACTGTACATAAAAGAGGGATTTGGGGAAATTCCTAACATAGGGTTCAAGGGTTTTCTTCAAGGGGACCCTAATGTGGGACTTATGGGTGCCCATCACCTAAGGGAAGAAAGAACTCACCACAACTCCTAAGATTCAAGCTTAAAGTTGATGTTCAGCTCCTTCTTCTTCCTTCTTCACGTTCTTCTTCTTCTCCTCCAAGCTTGCTTTCTAGGGATTCCTTCCAACTTTCCAAACCAAGAATAAACACTCCCCCAACTTGGATTTAAGCTAAGATTGATGGTGAATCTAGCATGAATCCATGTTTTTCAATTAGAAATATGAACCCTAGGTGTTTAATCCCCTTTCTCTTCTCTCTCTCGCATCCTCTCTCTAACCCTCTCTCTAAAAATCGCGTTCTGTTCTTTTTCTGCTGAGTTTTTCTGATATACTGCAGCTGTGAATCGATTCACAGCATAGGTGAATCGATTCACTCAGTGCAAAAATGACAGGAATCGCAGTTTTAAGTGGATGAATCGATTCCTGCAGCTCCCAGATTCGATTCACAAAGAACTAATTTTCGTGAATCGATTCAAGCTTCGATTCACAGAGAATCAACCTTTGTGAATCGATTCACTCTCCGATTCACTGAAAGCCTGATCGAGTCCCAAAGAAACTCCACGATACTGAATCGATTCACAGGGCCTGGGAATCGATTCACACTGGGCAGAAATTACTAAACACAATATTTACACATTCAATTTTGACAATCAATGAGAAAATCACTTAAAATTCATCATTAAGCCATACTAAGCTTATGCATGCATATCAACCAAGCTTGAGGAAATTTGGGGTGTTACATTAATAATTAAACATGACAAGCAAATATCCATTTCAGCCACATATTCAACTAGTACTCATAACAAGGCAATCGATATATCAAACCATTCACAACGTTGCAAATGAACACGTAAATAACGTAATCACATCCTAATTGACACTCTATTCATGACAGCACCATAATTGTCAATTTCCCACCACAATGGCAGTGGTACTCAAGCACGCTCAACCGTGCAAAGCGTAGGAACTATGGGATGTCCCTATTGCTCATTAATTAATTCCATACACTCACTATTCAAGCATTATTCTACTCCTTTGCCTTCCAAAATGAAATTCTTGTTCCTTCCAAAGTGACTATCTCCTTCAATAAACACAAGAACATGATAGAAAAATGAGAAATGATGAGTTTGGAACCCTAACAAGGAAGGAAAAGCTTAACCCTAGTCAAGGAGACTTACCTTACACTAATCCCCTTCAAAACAAGAGAATGATGACAGTAGTTACAAGGCCTAATTTCGAGTCTCTCAGTCCAAGTTCAAGGTGAGTCCTCCAAGTGCAAAAAAATTGAGAAAATGGTTGAAGGAGCAGTTTTGCTTTTGAGAAAGAGAGGTTAAGGTGTTTAGAAGTTAACAAATGATGGTTTAGTGGAGGGTTATACTCCTCCGGTCGTAACTCCCTTTAATGGATCGAAAGTGGGTCCCATGAACTCAGAAAAGCCACCCAAACGAAAAAAAATCACAGTTAATAAATGATAACAGATGCCAGGTGCCTGGGCAGTGTGGGTACCCTGTGCCTGGCTTTGACTGTCTGGCGCGCCCTGCGCACACGGTAGGTGCCTTGCGCTATTGTTTTGGGTATAACCCGAGTTATGGGTGTCCGATTGAGACGTTCTTCTTGGCGTTGGAAAGAAAAGAGAATTTTCTACAAAATCATATTTCATGGTCCTTTCCTAAAATAGACTTTAACATGGTGTAAAATCTATATAAATTCGAATCATGCATTCCCAACTCTACACTCGCGCTACATTGACTCAAGATAGCATATCTAGAGTTGTAGATATCAAAATCGAGTCAAACTAAAGCAAATTGAAAGATAAGTGGTAAAGATTCAACTTTCATGAAGACACATAATTTCCACTTAGTCCTTAAAGGGTTAGAAAATGAAGAATAAAGTGACTGAATTGACTAAAAATAATGATAAAGAAAGGTCTAGACACGTCTTTGTGCATATAGGTACTAAGGCACTCTAATATGCATCCAACCACACACTTGCAAGCACCTAAATTCTAATTCCTAGGAACAAAAATTTAAGGGTGTTACAACCTTCATCATTGGTAGACATATTATAAATCCATATATGTTTACAAAATATGTTGCGAAATATAAAAAATTTTACATAAAATATTTTTCAAAGCGTATTAAGATTTGAAGGAAAATACTTACGATGTATAGAAATGAGAAATTTGCAAAAAGTTTATTGATATGTGAGACATAAAAGTAATTATAAATAAAAATAGAATACATTAGGGATAAAAATATATCATAAGAAGACAGTTATTTTAAACAAAAACATATCACTATGTAAAGATTAATTAATATTGAAACTAAAGAGTAAAAAATATATTGTTAGGAAACTAAATATTTTATACGAATGAATATTAGAATATAAATTACTATTGATGATTATTTTATTAGAAATACATTAATATAAT
The DNA here is from genome assembly GCA_037113605.1 of Calophaca sinica. Taxonomy (NCBI): domain Eukaryota; kingdom Viridiplantae; phylum Streptophyta; class Magnoliopsida; order Fabales; family Fabaceae; genus Calophaca; species Calophaca sinica. The sequence continues at coordinate 57,161,079 of CM073733.1, forward strand.
TTTTGAATATGTACTTTTCTAAAATATAGTGTACATGTTTTTGTTATTCTTGCTTTCTACTTTTGTTATACTTAACTCTTTTTATGTTTATATTGTAATTGTTAATGGTAATTTATATTATTTTAATAGGACATGTTTATAACTATTAATCGTGTTATACAAAATATTTTTTTATTTTAAATTGGGTATATATATATATATAATTTTTTGAAAAACTCAGATGTTCTAATAACTTTTCTAATTTTTGTATCAAACTTATATTTACACTAGTGTATATAGAAAACTAGAACGTGACTCGTGCGATGCACAGGTGTTATGTGCTTTGTTTATTTTTTAAACAGAAAGTTTCAATTATAGTCAATATTACTAACCTAATTTATAGAGTTTAAATATCATATGTTGACCATAATTGGTTTATTTAGTTTTTACAACAACGATGATTTCTGTATGAGGTTGGATTTTAGATGTAACTTTTGATTTGGCAAAACTTGTTCATAAGAATCACTCAAAGTAAACATGATAAATTGTTTGTTAGATCATTGCTTAGAAGTAGATACATTTGTCAAAGGAATATTGAAAAGTACTTGCTTGGAACATAGTTTATCATAATGTACATATGAATTGACATCTTTTCTTGAATTTTACCGTAAAGGTTAGAGCAAATCGGTGGAGAGTTGTTCATATTATAATTATAATTTGATATTTTGACTAAAATTAATTTGTTTAGTTTTTACAAAAGTGGTGTTTTCCTTTTAGGCTTGTTAATAATATTATTCTACTCAAGGATAAATATGTTAAGGGGTTGTTAATATATTGGTTAAAGACATGCTAGACTATTGCATATAGGTTGATGCCGGGTTTGTTTGACTATTGTTTTTCATATTTTTTATTGTATTTTTATATAATATTAATTTATAACTAAGATACTGATTTATTTTTATGTTATAATTTACCTTTAAAATTGTAACAATTACCATTATTAATTAGCGTCACTTGTCATGATTTATGAAAATTAACATAATGTTTAATAAAATTCACCTTCCCAACTACTTCCAATTTGACATATTTGTAAATGTTATTTAATACTTTTTTTATTGTGTTATAATTTCTTATTTAGTTTTTTGTCAATAAAAATGCTTCGTGTCTGTTCATATTTCAAATCTTTCAAAAAATTTGCATAATTTTTTTTTGTTATTTTACCTTATATTCAAAATTTACTTTTATTTAGTTGTTTTATTTAATAAAAATATCATGAATAACATTGGGCTACTTCAATTTTCTATATGGATTAGTTGAATTTATTCTTGATATCACTTTGTTTTAAAAAATGTGAGTGATTTTATCATGAGAATCATAAATAATGTATACATACTACTGAAAAGTGTGTCTTATTAATCAATAGTATAAAATGAAATCATTAAATGAAAATGCTGGGTTAGCGCAAATCCACTTTTCTAATACATAATACATAATTATATATAAAGTGCATCAGTTATAAAATTATTAACTAATCATCTACCGTGTTAACATTGTGTTAAAATATGTAATCCATATATCCAAGCCTAAATGCTTAAGTTTTTAGAAGATATGGTTTTATGACAGCCTCTGTGAGTAAACATTCCACAATTTGTTTTTTTTACCAACCCCATTATTCTAATAAAAAAATCATGCTATGTCATATTTTTAACCCAGAAAAAATTGATAGGAAGGGTACCGACACAGTTAAAAAGTATAATCAATATCAAAAAAATAAAATACTTCATCCAAAAAATTCGCCTAGTACATGAAGGGCAAATGTTTACAACACAAAAACAATGACAACATGTATATGTTAGAGAAGAAGTAACAGTCACCTAGAAAATATTAACATCAAACAAAAATACAACACAAATGTCAGGAGATGCAATGACATAATGGAGACCAAGGAAATAAATACAATAATAAAAACATAATTGATCCGGAGTGGCCCAAGGCCCACTCTGCTTAGGGCTAACCGACTTGAATTGGGAAGTCCTCACACTAATCAGTTAAACCCTAAAATCACACCCTCTGCGGCGCAAACTCTAAAGCACTCACGTTGCGGTGCAAACCCTAAAGCAACACCTTAGCAGCACAAAACCCTAGGGCCGACCTCAACCGTTCGATGAATGCTAGGGTAAATAATCAATCAAAGGTAGCAAAAGAACACCGACCCTCCAGAGCGCTAACCTCACCTATTAAAGGTCACTGGCCTCAGCATGACAAGTTACACATTCTATTATGTTACCTCACCTTATTTTTGTACTGACTTAGGCATCGGAGTATGTGCAGGTACACCCCTACCATCAACACCACTGTGCTCCGCCGTTCTCTCTCCAAGACTTCGGCCATCTCCGAGGTCCACTTCGGTTCATTGGCACCGTCCGTGGGGATGTTTTTTGCTCCTTTTTCTCAAATCGAATCCCATCGATTCTCCATGGCCGGATCCAAACGAATCATCGCGATGCTGAGTTCTCAGTAGATCCCAACATCCACTTAACCTCTCGACCACAAAGACACGATTCCCGTCTTCGTGGAGGACAAACCACAACCAGAACCACATGATGAAGCCGTTCCCATCACTGAGCTGAAGCCAGTGCCGACTCCCCAATAACCACCCCCGCTCGTTACCACCTCGGTCATAAATGACCTCTTAAACCTCGTTCGGGAACAAATGCAGACTATTGCGGCACAGAACTTGCGCCTGATCCGCATTAAAGATCACCAGAACCACTTATCCGAGAGAGTGGCCGCTTACCGCCAAAACTAACAGAGACCCCCTCCGTCGAACCACTCAGAAGCCTCTGGAGACCAGAGTTGGAATCAAGTGGATTAAAAAAATGACCCTTAATTGTTTTGATGATAACAAATAATGATAAGAACAATTTATCCTCTGATGTGTTTGTTTGTGAGCAGATACTAGTGACTAAGTCATTATTTGTAACACCCCAACTTTCTAAAGCTTGGTAATTAAAGACCCTAATTAAAAAGGGGATTTAATTCCTAAGGATTAACGAGGTTAATAGCCTTTAATTTAGTGATTTAAGAACCAAATTAGAACTTAGGCATAAAATAGTAATTTTTCCCAATAATTAAATAAATGTGGGACTACTTATTCATGAGTAGTTTTTAATTGATTAATTTACCTAAGGATCTCATGAGGACCGAAGGATAAATTATGAAATTAAATGAGGACTTGTAAGTCAAATTTTATAAAACTTATGCATTTACCCCCACCATACACCACACTTGTAACACCCGTATTTTTACGATACGTTATTTAGCGTTATTATAGTGTATTTTGGTCGTATTTATGCTATAATAAGCAATTTCTTGTTCGCTAAGTAAGTGATTTAAATAAATCAAGATCAAATTAAATTTGTGAATTAATATTTTATATTAATTCATGAACTTGAACACAAGAAGGGGGGTTGAATTGTGTTGAAAACTTTTCGTAAATATTAAGTTAAAAACACTTAGACCACAGGTTTTTCAAAATAGATTGTTAAACGGACGCACGAAATAAACCGGACGCTGGAAAAGCAGTTTGTGAAAACTTGTTTTTAACACAGCAAGATAGAAGTAACTAGAAAGCAGTAAAGAAAAAGACACAGAGATTTATACTAGTTCACTACCAAACTGGAAGCTACGTCTAGTCCCTTCGTTCCTGAAGGATTTTCCACTATAATCAATCTGATTACAATTTCCTCAAGAGTATTCTTCTGTCACAACCTTGACAATACTCTCAACTTCTCAAAACGACTCAGTACAGTCGAGCCTTTGAGGATACAGCCTTAACTAGGCCAAAACAACTTTTACAAGGAAGTTGAAATATAGTAAAAAATAACTCTCACAAAGAGGATAAACGATTAGGCTCAAATATAGAAATGCTTTCTAAAAGAAAGGGTCGGACGCTGAGTTCAGTTCTTGTAGTCCAGAGACTTAGCACGAAACTTGATTGCTCACAGAAGCAGTGCTTTCAGAGTATTGACTCTTTGTAGTGTTTAACAACAGTGCTTGATCTCAGTAAATGAGGCAATATTCTCTTGTAGAGTTTGGACAGTTTTTCGACAGTTTTCCAGTAGTATTTCGGCCAGCTCTTCAATGGATACCATGAGGTATATATAGGAGTTCCAAAGGATATTACAAGCATAAAGAAAATAGCTCCTTTCCATTGAGTGAGGTAAATTCAAAAAGCTGTCTCTTTCTTCCTTTCCAGAGAATATCCCAGTAGTACATATTACCGTTTTCGTACTACCTTGTTTTTCACAATTGCTTGTACGATTTTTGTCTTGTAGCTAAATGTAACGACCCGTTTTCGGAGCGCTACTAAACTAGGACAACTATAATGCAATGAAGTTTGGTAAAGAGATACACACAAGTAGGAATACACCTAGAGTATGAAGACCCTACAAGAGTAGTCATACCCTTGAGGTACCCCCGGCAGTTACCCACGCAGGGGACTGCTCCAAAAGTAATAACCTCGACACCTAATCAACAACTACCACAGAAATCTAGCAATAATGCATGCATCGTCACCAACCATAACTATATACAAAATAGATAGACATCATCAACTACACAACTACACAAATATTCTCCGGTCCTCTTCCGCCTCCTCCATCAGTCGTTCGCATCCTCGCTACCCACCTACGTGCAAAATCTCTGACGCGCCTCCTGAATATACATCTAGGTCAAAGTGGGGCTGAACTCCAGACTGAGGAACTCTTCATGCTCGGGAAGTCAAAGACCTCCTCTGACGATGTCGTCATCGTCGGAATCCCCACCACGTCCATCAGCGTCTGGGTTACCATCATCAATTGAAGGAACCACGGGCAAGGATCAACTTCTTAAATACACATGTATAACATAACACAACAATTATATACAATCCACAAACATGCATGAATGCCCAGCTGATACAACTACATGCCACTGTTTTAGGTCCCGAAAATGTCAAAGACACTGAATTCCTTCACTGCACTATTCAGACTAAGACTATGCCGAAGTCCCTTCACTGCACTACTCAGGTCCAAAATCAGATCAATCCCTTCACGGTACTATTCAAGCCTAGGACCACACCGAAGTTCCTTCACTGCATTACTCAAACTGAATCATACTAATCCCTTCACTGCACTATTCAGGCCTAAGACTGTCCCGACGACATCGAATTCCTTCACAAGACTATTCAGGTTTGGGTTACCAAGATACGACAATGCTTTCCACCAATCCCCAATGAATGCATCATATGCATAATATTCCAACAAGGCATAAAAACAATAAATATTTAACCATCCATCATTAAATAGATATCGAATTATCCAACAATATACTTCCATAAGAATCAACATATAATCACCCAAATAATTCAATCATCCAACAACACAAAACCACTACAATTCATCAAAGATCAAGAACACAGTTCATCCCTTTAAAACTCGGTGGAGTTAGTAAAGAGGTAATCAAACAAGTGTGGGGGGTTGGGGGCAGTCGCCAACCACTTTTAGACAAACCCACTAAATATTTAAATATAAAGCTTAAACAATAAAATCAAGGGGGTACGAGACCCTCACTTCGAACCCTGAGGTTGTCAGACTTCCTTGATGTACAAAATAAATATTAAAACCTAAACTTGACTAGAAGTAGCCCTTACCGAACTCCAAGTCATGCGTCCACGTACTCCTCGATTCTACGTCGCACGGTCTCGGATCACTCAAATCCTAACACCACAAAATAAGCTTAGCACAATCTTAGACATAAACTAACTCTAACTTCCTAGGCTTAGATTCAATTCTAACCCCTAAGCTCTCAATCCCAAAAATCTTCTTAACAAGGTACACACACTTGAAACAATAAGTAAATTGAAATTAAAAGATTTCTAAAGACTCAAGACTTACTTGAAATAGTACGCAAAGTTGGAAAACGAAGCTTTAAGACTAGAGCTTTATGTTGTTTGAAACATCAAACAACACCAAGATTAAATACTTCTCATCCCAAACTCAATCAAAATTCGAAACATCAAACAACACCAAGATTAAATACTTCTCATCCCAAACTCAATCAAAATTCTCAATTAGGCTCCACTTGGCTTTTAGGATTTCAAAGAATCCAATTCACCTAAGTGTTTCATTTCCTTAACCATCAAAACAACTTCTAATCAAATCATACTATTTCTAAAATTTTTCCAAACTTGAAATATAAACTAATTAAGGTCAAAAAAACACAAAAATTATCTCCTCCCAAGCTCATAATAGCTCTCGGCCACACCCTTCATTCTAAATTTTTTTTGCAAACTTCCTAATTAATCAAAACAACACCATCCAACACTTAATTTCTTTCCAAATTTTTTTTTTCAAAACATAGCCATTAACACAATTAAATTACCCTATCATGACCAATTCAAACATCAAGGGTTTCCCAAAAACATAATTTCCTTGATCAAACTCAAATTAACAATAACAACAACTAGACTACAAGTACCATACTAAAAATTAAGATTCAAAAGGAAGCAATCCTTTCCTTTTGTCTTCCTTCAAGTCATGGCCTTAGGGCTCAAAAAGGAAGGGGAACAATTGCCAATTCACACAAAAGATTTAGAACCAAAAATCACCAGAAATCTTCCTAAAATACTAAAAAGGGCCACGATATGGGGCTAAAGCAAAGGGGAAAATCTTGGCCCAAAACCCTTACCCACTTGCTCATGAAACTATCACTAAAATGGAGATGAAAAAAATTGAAGAAATAGATGGTATTTTAAATGAAGAAGGGTCACGGTTTTTGGGGATAAAAAGGAAGAAACTTTTGGTTCCATCTCTCATACTTGAGCAAGTATCTAGCATAAGAGGTTAATAAGAAAAATTCAGAATTTTTTGCAGCACAAAAGACAGGTGCTTACGGCTGGAAATCAAGAAGAGGAAAAGAAGATGTTGTGTTCTCCAAAACCACCCATGCCTAGACAAAACAAGAAGCAAATCAAATGAATAAATGAATGGATGAAAGGAGGAGAGCTACGGCCAAAATTCAAGGAGAAGGAAAAGACTAGAAGAACAAAAAGAGAAGGGAATAAACTTGCCTTGTTCTCACTTCCACCCACACTTACAACTAAAAGAAAAATAAAATAAAATGAGAGTGAATATGGGAGGGGAATGCTTCGGCCAGATTTTACAAAGGAAGAAGAAGAATAAAATTGTGAAAGAGAGGGTAATTGGGGGCAGGTCACGACCTGTTGAGGCAAAAGAGGGGAAGAGGAAATTTTGATCAACTAAACATGTGGTTCTTAATTAGTTACTTGGAGCCAAAGTAAATTGACTTGGAGACCAAGTAAGAAAATAATAAAAAAATAATGAATGAATGGGAGTGGGAGGGCTTCGGCTGAACCACATAAAAGGAAGGGTTAAAAAAAATTTATTTAATCAAATTAATAACACTTGGCTCACATTTGATTAGGATAAGATCAAAGTGGATATTGTTTTAAGACAAATAGAAGAATGACACCTAGCCTAAATCAAAGATTTTTTTTTTATAACCCACCACATCTTGACACCTAATTACTCTACTCATAATTACCTACTAATCCTAGAGCTTTGGTATCCTAAAAATCACAGCGTCAAATAATCGCGTTAATAATAATTCGTTCGCCGATAAATCGCGAAAATTAATTTACTTAAAAATTAATTCACCGTGTGATAATAATTTATCATAAATAAGAAAAACAATTGAAAACACTCAATCATAGTCACAAATAGTTACGATTCGATTTTCATCGAAATCGGGGTTCGTTTCAATTTTTATTGACGGGTAAAACTGCCCGGTGATCCAAAACACGGCGAAACTTCGTTGGAATTTTTCGACGATATTCGAACCATGAATTAATATAAAATATTAATTCTCAATTTTAATTTGATCTTGATTTATTTAAATCACTTACTTACAAACAAGAACTGCTTATTATAGCATAGATACGACAATATACACTATAATAAAGCTAAATAACGTATCGTAAAAATACGGGTGTTACAATACTCCCCCTCTAAAAATAGTTTCGTCCTTGAAACTACAAATCAGGTACGAGCTAAGAAAACAAATCTGGGTACTGCTCTCGCATCTTCTCTTCCAACTCCTAAATCGCATCACCTGTTTTCTGGTCCCAAATTACTTTGACAAATTGAATCTCTTTGTTCCTCAGTTGCTTGGCCTTCCTGTCGACAATCTTTGCAGAGAATACTTCGAAAGATAAGCCATCTCTCAGCTAAATCACGTCAGGTTCAATAACGTGAGATAAGTCAGGAACATATTTTCGCAACCGTGAGACGTGAAAGATGTCATGAATATCAAACAAGGAATGTGATAAAGCTATCTGATATGCAAATGGACCTATATGACGAAGAATTTACAGGGTCCAATGAATTTAGGAATGAGTTTTTTTGGATTTGATCACTCGACCAACTCTAATTATAGGTGTGACTCGAAGTGATACACGCTACCCTACTGTAATTTCTAACAATCGGCGACCCTGGTCTGCATAACTCTTTTGTCAACTTTGTGACGTTTTCGTCCTTGCTCTGGTCTATCGTACTTTCGTAGTAGTCTGTTGAATCAAATCTGGACCTACAATCGAGCCTTCATCATCTTGATGCCAATGCTCGCACTAGAAAGATTGGCGTAGGGTTGCTTCGCTCGTACAGTCTGCAATACTGGTCGTAGATACCCTTCATGCACTCCTCTACTTCGCGAGTTGATCAAGATATCGTCCGTAAATACCATCGCGAACTGATACGTTCTTCAACCCGATCTCTTAGCAGCCTCTAAGCTAGCAAGGGAATATGAAATCCTGAGCTCCCTCTTGTAACAAACTCTGATGGAATTAACAGAAAAGTATTTAGAAACTTCGGGATTGGGAAAACCACGATTTTTGGGCACAGTCCAAAAGAATTTGGTGGTACGAAAGCTAATCCATTCCGAGAATAATGGTAAGACTTTTAAAGGTTTGCGAATTGAATTAACAAGAACTTCCTACACTCGACAATCACCACACTATGAAGTTGTGCAGTGTTGGGAATTAAGGTCTTAGCAGTTGGAGCAGCCACTACTAAGTCAATAGATAAAACAATCACAAGTAATTTTAAATGGCTCACACAATCCAAAGGAACAAAAAGTGTGTGGTATTAGAATCGAAATAGATGGATAGAGAGTTACCCTTAATTCTGCAATTCCCCTGAGTTAGATCATCTGATTGCTCTCCTTACTTGCCGCCCATACAGAAGACTCTACCCGAGGAAATCAGACGCTTCCCCTTAGTCTTCGCTGTATTCACTACTGGTTCAGCCTTAGGAGCTTTGCAGTCCTTGGCAAAATGCCCTAGTTTGTCACAGTTGAAGCACACAATGTCTTTTTTTCCTGTGCAATTGTACGCATAATGCCCCGGTTTGCCGCAATGATAGCAAACCTGTCCATCTCTACTCTGACTTCCACCACCTGAGTTCTGAGCCATAAGGCGATACTGCCCCTGGTTGTTCTTCTGAGGCTTGTCGTAGGGTTTCCCCTGCTGGTTCCCTCTCTGACCATTTCCCTGGCCTTGATTCTGCGATCTGATAGGCCCTCCTGAACCATTTTTTCTCTTGCCATTCCTCATGACTTCCACCTCAATGCATCTATCAACCAACTCTTGGAAGTTCCGAATTCTCAGGGACACAACAGACTTCTGGATGTCGAACCTCAATCCCCGCTGAAATCTATCACTCAACCAATTCTGATCTATTCGATCACGAAATGGACTGAAGTACCTTGAAAGCGACTCAAACTTGGCGGCATACTCCGATACCGTCATGTTGCCTTGATGCAGATGAAGGAATTCTTGCTGCTTCTCCATCCTTGCAGTCTCCGGAAAGTACTTCTCCAAAAATCTCCTGCGAAAGATCTCCCAACTAATCTCCTGACGTTCAGCCGTCAACATCAGTTTAACTCCCTTCCACCAGTACTCAGCATCTCCCAGCAGTAAGTAAGACGCATAATTCACCTTAACGTTCTCGGGGCAGTGGAGCGCTTCAAAAATCTTCTCTATCTCCTGTAACCACAGATTTGCCTTGTCCGGATTCGGTTCACCAAAGAACTTCGGTGGATCATGCTTGCAAAAATCAGCCAGTCCTCTAGCCTCCACATTCCTCTCGATCCTTTGTTGTTGCTGCAGATTATGTTGGTTCATGGCCGCAGTCTGTTGAGCCATAGCAGCAGATTGTTGGGTCGCAGCAGCAGATTATTGTACCATAGCCGCCGCCATCTCGGTCATTGCTTGAATTGCTCGATCCATGTTGGAGTTATCAGGTCCAAACGTACGGTCTCTGCGAGGTGGCATTAGATTCCTACAAGGTTCAAAAACCTGTCAGAACCTCACACTCAAGTGATGTGTTGACACACATTGTCAATTAAGAAACAATCCAAACAATTCTAAGCAAGGTTGCTTCATTCATCAGACAACGTCAACACTAGTACAACTAGCTACCCAACAAAACAAAACCCAACACGGTGACCAGCTCAGTTACCTAATACACAGTCCGGTTAGAACCGAACCGCTCTGATACCACTATTGTAACGACCCGTTTTCGTAGCGCTACTAAACTAGGACAACTATAATGCAATGAAGTTTGGTAAAGAGATACACACAAGTAGGAATACACCTAGAGTATGAAGACCCTACAAGAGTAGTCATACCCTTGAGGTACTCCCGGCAGTTACCCACGCAGGGGACTGCTCCAAAAGTAATAACCTCGACACCTAATCAATAACTACCACAGAAATCTAGCAATAACGGACAGACTGGTCACCAACCATAACTATATACAAAATAGATAGACATCATCAACTACACAACTACACAAATATTCTGGCGGTCCTCTTCCGTCTCCTCCATCAGGTCGTTCGCATCCTCGTCAGTCCACCTACGTGCAAAATCTCTGACGCGCCTCCTGAATATACATCTAGGTCAAAGTGGGGCTGAACTCCAGACTGAGGAACTCTTCATGCTCGGGAAGTCAAAGACCTCCTCTGACGATGTCGTCATCGTCGGAATCCCCACCACGTCCATCAGCGTCTGGGTTACCATCATCAATTGAAGGAACCACGGGCAAGGGTCAACTTCTTAAATACACATGTATAACATAACACAACAATTATATACAATCCACAAACATGCATGAATGCCCAGCTGATACAACTACATGCCACTGTTTTAGGTCCCGAAAATGTCAAAGACACTGAATTCCTTCACGGTACTATTCAGGACTAAGACTATGCTGAGTCCCTTCACGGTACTACTCAGGTCCAAAACTGTACTGAATCCCTTCACGGCACTATTCAAGCCTAGGACCACACTGAGTTCCTTCACGGTACTACTCAGGTCTAGAACTGCGCTGAATCCCTTCACGGTACTATTCAGGCCTAAGACTGTCCTGACGACACTGAATTCCTTCACAGTACTATTCAGGTTTGGGTTACCAAGATACGACAATGCTTTCCACCAATCCCCAATGAATGCATCATATGCATAATATTCCAACAAGGCATAAAAACAATAAATATTTAACCATCCATCATTAAATAGATATCGAATTATCCAACAATATACTTCCATAAGAATCAACATATAATCACCCAAATAATTCAATCATCCAACAACACAAAACCACAACAATTCATCAGCATCAAGAACACAGTTCATCCCTTTAAAACTCGGTGGAGTTAGTAAAGAGGTAATCAAACAAATGTGGGGGGTTGGGGGCAGTCGCCAACCACTTTTAGACAAACCCACTAAATATTTAAATATAAAGCTTAAACAATAAAATCAAGGGGGTACGAGACCCTCACTTCGAACCCTGAGGTTGTCAGACTTCCTTGATGTACAAAATAAATATTAAAACCTAAACTTGACTAGAAGTAGCCCTTATCGAACTCTAAGTCATGCGTCCACGTACTCCTCGATTCTACGTCGCACGGTCTCGGATCACTCAAATCCTAACACCACAAAATAAGCTTAGCACAATCTTAGACATAAACTAACTCTAACTTCCTAGGCTTAGATTCAATTCTAACCCCTAAGCTCTCAATCCCAAAAATCTTCTTAACAAGGTACACACACTTGAAACAATAAGTAAATTGAAATTAAAAGATTTCTAAAGACTCAAGACTTACTTGAAATAGTACGCAAAGTTGGAAAACGAAGCTTTAAGACTAGAGCTTACTTCCTTCAAAATTTGAAACATCAAACAACACCAAGATTAAATACTTCTCATCCCAAACTCAATCAAAATTCTCAATTAGGCTCCACTTGGCTTTTAGGATTTCAAAGAATCCAATTCACCTAAGTGTTTCATTTCCTTAACCATCAAAACAACTTCTAATCAAATCATACTATTTCTAAAATTTTTCCAAACTTGAAATATAAACTAATTAAGGTCAAAAAAACACAAAAATTATCTCCTCCCAAGCTCATAATAGCTCTCGGCCACACCCTTCATTCTAAATTTTTTTTGCAAACTTCCTAATTAATCAAAACAACACCATCCAACACTTAATTTCTTTCCAAATTTTTTTTTTCAAAACATAGCCATTAACACAATTAAATTACCCTATCATGACCAATTCAAACATCAAGGGTTTCCCAAAAACATAATTTCCTTGATCAAACTCAAATTAACAATAACAACAACTAGACTACAAGTACAATACTAAAAATTAAGATTCAAAAGGAAGCAATCCTTTCCTTTTGTCTACCTTCAAGTCATGGCCTTAGGGCTCAAAAAGGAAGGGGAACAATTGCCATTTCACTTCCTAGATCATCATCAATAATCACACAAAAGATTTAGAACCAAAAATCACCAGAAATCTTCCTAAAATACTAAAAAGGGCCACGATATTGGGGCTAAAGCAAAGGGGAAAATCTTGGCCCAAAACCCTTACCCACTTGCTCATGAAACTATCACTAAAATGGAGATGAAAAAAATTGAAGAAATAGATGGTATTTTAAATGAAGAAGGGTCACGGTTTTTGGGGATAAAAAGGAAGAAACTTTTGGTTCCATCTCTCATACTTGAGCAAGTATCTAGCATAAGAGGTTAATAAGAAAAATTCAGAATTTTTTGCAGCACAAAAGACAGGTGCTTACGGCTGGAAATCAAGAAGAGGAAAAGAAGATGTTGTGTTCTCCAAAACCACCCATGCCTAGACAAAACAAGAAGCAAATCAAATGAATAAATGAATGGATGAAAGGAGGAGAGCTACGGCCAAAATTCAAGGAGAAGGAAAAGACTAGAAGAACAAAAAGAGAAGGGAATAAACTTGCCTTGTTCTCACTTCCACCCACACTTACAACTAAAAGAAAAATAAAATAAAATGAGAGTGAATATGGGAGGGGAATGCTTCGGCCAGATTTTACAAAGGAAGAAGAAGAATAAAATTGTGAAAGAGAGGGTAATTGGGGGCAGGTCACGACCTGTTGAGGCAAAAGAGGGGAAGAGGAAATTTTGATCAACTAAACATGTGGTTCTTAATTAGTTACTTGGAGCCAAAGTAAATTGACTTGGAGACCAAGTAAGAAAATAATAAAAAAATAATGAATGAATGGGAGTGGGAGGGCTTCGGCTGAACCACATAAAAGGAAGGGTTAAAAAAAATTTATTTAATCAAATTAATAACACTTGGCTCACATTTGATTAGGATAAGATCAAAGTGGATATTGTTTTAAGACAAATAGAAGAATGACACCTAGCCTAAATCAAAGATATTTTTTTTTATAACCCACCACATATTGGCACCTAATTACTCTACTCATAATTACCTACTAATCCTAGAGCTTTGGTGTCCTAAAAATCACAGCGTCAAATAATCGCGTTAACAATAATTTGTTCGCCGATAAATCGCGAAAATTAATTTACTTAAAAATTAATTCACTGTGTGATAATAATTTATCATAAATAAGAAAAACAATTGAAAACACTCAATCATAGTCACAAATAGTTACGATTCGATTTTCATCGAAATCGGGGTTCGTTTCAATTTTTATTGACGGGTAAAACTGCCCGGTGATCCAAAACACGGCGAAACTTCATTAGAATTTTTCGACGATATTCGAACCATGAATTAATATAAAATATTAATTCTCAATTTTAATTTGATCTTGATTTTTTTAAATCACTTACTTACAAACAAGAACTGCTTATTATAGCATAGATACGACAATATACACTATAATAAAGCTAAATAACGTATCGTAAAAATACGGGTGTTACACTAAAGGTGTCACCTTTGATACCTCGTACAACAATTTTAGCGCTCAAGATCAATTTTGAAATCCGTTCCAGAAACTTCTGAGAGGAAGAGCAACTACGTGACCAACACGTGATTTGAAATGAAGTTCAGACGCTCGCTCAGAATCGGAAGATCGGACGCTCGAAGCAAATGGATAAGCTTAGTGTCATAAAGAGATAATTCCAGATGCTCACTTGGATGATCCGGATGCTGACACATGGAGTGTATCCTTCTCTTGAGAATTTCTTCCTTCTTGCTTGAGTGGCTTTATATGTAATATTAGTATCTGCACACTTCAAGAATTGTTAGAACATAAATTGTTCTCTTGTGAATACTTTGTTATCATCAAAATTAATGAGGGTCTAAACTTCTCAATCGTTTAGGTTCCAACAATTCATGGTTCGAATATCGTCGAAAAATTCTAACAAAGTTTCGTCGCAATTCAAATCGCCGGGCAGTTTTGCCATAGATAAAATTTTAAATGAACCCCGATTTTGATGAAAATCGAATTGTAACTTATCGTGATTATTTTTGAATGTTTGATAGTATTTTTATTATTCATAATAAAATAATATCACGCGGTGAATTAATTTCTCGCTAAATTAATTTTCGCGATTTTATCGGCGGGTAATTAATCGGTAACGCAGTTATTCGACGCCGTGTTTTAGAAACCCTTAGACTCTAGAATTAGAAGGGAAATGTAGGTTTTGATTGTTGAAGCATGCATCTATTTGTTGAATTATATACTTTGGGTGGTTTTAATTGCTATTGGAATGGTTATGTATGCTTAAATAGAAGAGTTGGTATATTATTTGTGAAAAATTAGTTCTTGAGGGACTAAAATAGCATGTAGAACTTGATTGGTGGTCCTCTAATTATTAGCATTGTTATGGCCATGATTAAAATGTTTTGATGCCTTGAAGTGTAATTGAATGACTTGGAAATGGTTGTTAGTTTGTAAAAAGAAAGTTTTGCAAATTTTTTTATAGAAAAATGAGGTGATGGCCGAGAGCCCTATAGGGTGGTTGGAAGGAAAATTAATTTGCAAACTTGTTTATAAGGATTGTATTGATGTGTTATCAAGCTTTAGAAAATTATAGAAAAGATTTGGTTTCATTTGGATTTGTTTTGAAGTTTTAAGGCTATGAAACATATGAGGTGATTTGGGTTCGTTGAGACCCAAGGTACCTAGTAGAGCCTTAACTTAAAGTTTTAGATAAAATGAAGTTGATTTTAGTATTGAATTGTGTTTCAAAATTTTGAAGGACTTGAACTTAGTTAGTAGAACCTTATTTTTCCAACTTATGCATATTTCAAGAAAAATAATGTTGCATTATGTTTTAGTTCTCAAGAGATAATTCTTTGCTCAAATATTTCAAATATGTGACTCAGTATTTTTAAATTAAATTCTAAGTGGGAGTGTTTGGTTTAGGAAAGGTTAGGTTTGAGAGCCTAAGGTTTTGAGTTAAGTTTTAGCTTGTGCTAAGTTTACTCGTGGTGATAGGAGTTGCGAATCCGGAGACCGTGCGACGTGGACCCGAGACTTGCGGTACCCCATTAGCAAACAACTATGGTAAGGGCAACTTTAGATATTGATAGGAATTTAATTTTTAGCCGTATGCGAAAAAGTCTGAGAATCTCAGGGTTCGAAGTGAGGGTCTCGTACCCCTTCGACTTTTATTTCTTAAAATTGTAATTATAATTTTTTTGGTGGGCTTGTCTGCGAATGGTTGGCAGCTGTCCCCAACCCCCCACACTTGTTTGATTTCCTCTCTGTCAACTCCACTGAGTTGCAGAGGGATGAACTGAATTGTCAATTTGCGTTGTTTGCTGAGTTGTGATTGGTTGAAATGAATTGCTTATACTGCTAAACTGTTTCGCACTATATTGAGCTTGGCATGAATATTATTTGATATGCAGTTAAATAATTATTCAATTTGCTTCATGAATTATCCTATGCAGCGACCTATTCATTGGAGTGTGAGAGTTTAGTCAAGTCGTTGAGTTGTCGTGACGTTTTTGAGCTTCGATCCGATTAACCTAGGGTGCTAGGATCCCCTAAATGGCTCCGGCTGGTTCTTCGGCAGCTTAGCTAGACGTCGTAGCGTCAAGGAACCTGAGCTGAATGTCTTAGGCTGAGCAGAGAGCCCAAGGCTACGACTGGTATTCAGTGGATGGATCGGCGTTACTTTCCAGAAATTGTCAAGTGTCGTGAGAATATGAGTCTTGAGTTGAGTTTTGTGAGAGTCTTGAGTTGCGTCTTGTATACTGTGCATATAGTTGTTTTTGCCTATTATTATGATTGTTATTCCCTGATTTATTGAGAAGTTGACCCTTTCTCGTGGTGCCTTCAACTAATGATGGTGACCCAGGTGATGACAAAGAGCGTGCTGATACCGGCGATGAGGACATCGTTGGAGATCATCTTTGATTTTCCAGACATTGAGATGCCCACAGCGATGGAGTTCGACCCCATCTCCCATTGCATTGTTTATACAGGGGATGTTGTACAGAGCTTTCGAGAGGGTGGTATGGTAGTGAGACATGAGACTTCACGGCGCACAGTGAGCTTCCCGATTCGGATGATGCAGGTGGTGGATGCTTGGCGAGCTATTCAGGGAGAGAGGACTATGCCAGCATCGTCTTCCTCACCAGAGGGACCCCTCGAGATCCCGAGGCGTACTGCTTCCCGAGGATGAGGATCGAGGGTTTGGTGGACCGCTCGTAAGAGCATGATCAGACGTGGGACTGCAGGAGCTTCTATTTCCAGGGCGGCTGTTACTCCGAGTTCTTTGGCAGAGCCAGAGCCAGAGCCAGTAGCAGAGCCGACCTTCCCCATGCTTGATAGGACCCCTACTCCGCTGGTGGACCCTCATCATGTGTGTAGTGTGTGCGAAGAGGTGGGTTGTAGCGGTGCAGGTGCTGCGGAGGATGTACTAGTAGGAGAGGATGTGCCGGAGGATGGCTGTACCTTTTATTGATTTGACTGGCGAGGACCTGATGGACGAGGAGGAGAAGGATTTGGATAGCTATCTATAGTTACCGTGACTGTCTGACTGTTTGTTATATTATTTTGGATGACTGTAGTATATGCTCTTAGTGTACAGTTTGTTTTGGTGACCAGTCGGGCTTGGTGAATTGTCTTTTGTATATTGCTGGGTAAACTGGTGGCATACTTTTGGAGCAGCCCCCTGCGTGGGTGTCTACCGGGAGTACCCCCGGGGTATAATTGCTCTCATGAGGGTCTTCATACCATAGGTGTATTCTCTCGTACATTTTCATGCACTGCTTTATTTTGTACGTACTGTTTATGTAGACTTGGTTATGTATATATGTATGTATTTCCAGTGCTTGAGTCTTGTGTCTTAGTTTGCACCATGTTTCGAAACGCTGTGGCAACTCTATGTGTACTTTGCGGATGTGACTGTTTTAAAAAAAAAAATAGACCACATTTTCCAAAGGACACAAGAGCACTATTTAAAAAAAAATTGCATCGCATACAGGTTTAGTTCTAGTTTAGTAGCGGTCCGGGAACGGGTCGTTACAACACTTCCCTCTCCCACACCTAAAGACCCTCTCTTTCTCCACTTAACACACACACACACACGCGATCAGAAAGAAAGAAAGGAAAGGACCAGAGAAAAAAAATAATTGAGTAAATACCGCTTTTGGTCTCTGTAATTTGAGCAAAATCCGGTTTTAGTCCCTGTAAAATTTTTTGTTTAGATTTTGTCCCTGTAATTTATGATTCTTCCACTTTTAGTTCATGCCGTTAAATCTCTGTTAAAAAGTTAAGTTTTTGTCCCTGTAATTTTAAGATTTTTCCGCTTTTAGTCCCTGTAATTTTATGATTCTTCCACTTTCAGTCCCTCCCGTCATACCTCTCTATTAGCCACATCAGCGTTTTTTAATAGAGATTTGACAGCATGGACTAAAAGTGGAAGAATCTTAAATTACAGGGACCAAAAGCGGTATTTACCCATGATTATTTTAGTTTTAAATCCCGACGTGGAAACATTACATGTTATCGATATAATTATTTTCTCTATTTGAATACTCTCAATCTTGCTGCATTTTTAGAAAACTAAAACTACTAAATATGTTTGTCACAATTTAAAAATTTATTTTTACAAACAAATCTATTTAAAAAATGCGTGAAAATAAAGTGACCCGTGCGAATACACATGTATCTTGCTAGCAGTATATTAAAACTGAAACTTATTATGCAATTTCTTTCCTGGTAATTAGTGTTTATTATTATTATTATTAGTAGTAGTAGTAGTAGTATTAATAATAGTAGTAGTAGTAGTTAGGGAGAACCCATGCTCCATACGTGGTTATATTTTTCTTTTTGATTTTTTTTTGATAGTTTTTAGGAAAGAAATATAATGTTTATCGATGAAGATACAGTGAAGATGATGTGTGCATAAGTATAACTAGAATCATATTATATGAAATTAAGACACAAAATTTATACTTACTTGTTCAAGACACGTCAATTGTTTGGAATCGCCTGTAAAATCTTTAAGATTCTAATAACTATAGTCAAATCTTCCTTTGTTTGTTCACTCACTTCTGAATCACACTCTCAATGGGGCAAACTACAGAGCGACAAACACAATGTCCATGTGACGATAGAGAGGGCAACTATATATAGATACTAACCCTAATTAAGCACATCCCATCATGGGCCTAGAGATTAAGACCAACAATGTTATCCACATAGATCAATATCAGGTGCTCACAACCCATTGTGAATTGGTCGTTAAATTAGCAGGCACAACCTGTTAGATAATATTATATGTAAGGGTAGCTTAATCTTTTTATATTCTCATATATATTTCTTTTATTTCCTTGTAATCTTAAGACTTTGCATTGTTATGTTATTGGAACCCTAGCGGCCTCCTTTTCCCTTTCTCTTCTTCTATTCTCCTCCTACATTCTCTATGTATGGTTTCTATCTCTGTTAACATGGTATCAAAGAGCTAGTAAGATTTTGGGAAAAACATTAGCGCGGTCCACAGCTTTTGCGTGACCCAATTTTAGCTCAACCCGATTTGCGATTACGTATTCTCCGGCGCGGTTCTGTTCTTTTTCCGGCGCGGTTTGTGTCTGTGCCGCGATTTTTGACTGCTGCGTGATTTTGGTCTCTGCGCGGTTCTGGTTTGTGCGCGATTCCGTTCTACTGCGTGATTTACTAATTGGTTCGTCCGGTGCTCTGCTTCTGGGCTGTGATTTTGTTGCTTCTTCGCTGCGATATTGGTCTGGTACTTGTTTTTCTTCTTCTGCTCAATATTTGTTGTGATAGTTCCTTGGGTATTTGATATTTGTAGAGATGGCAACTGAAAAGGATGATTCCCTTCAATCCATTAGTGTGCAACTGAATGGACAGAATTACTCCTATTGGAGCTATGTGATGAGAAATTTTTTGAAAGGCAAAAGAATTTGGGGCTATGTTGATGGCACCACTCTTAAGCCTACTGATAAAAAGGATTTGGATAAATATGCAAAGGACATGGAAAATTGGGAAGCTAACAATTTGAAAATCATTACTTGGATAAATAATTTTGTTTCACAATCAATAGGCATGCAACTTGCAAAATTTGACACTGCTAAGGGTGTTTGGGACCACTTGCAACGTCTGTATGTACAGTCCAACTTTGTAAAACAGTATCAGTTGGAGATTGACATTCGGGCTCTTCAGCAGAATAACATGAGCATTCAGGAATTCTATTCTGCTATGTCTAATCTGTGGGATCAATTGGCTCTTATTGAATCTGTTAAACTGCAAAATTTCAAATCATACACTGACCGTAGGGAGGAGCAGCATTTGGTTCAATTTCTAATGGCTCTTCGGGCTGATTTTGAAGGACTTCGTGGGACTATCTTACACCGTAATCCTCTTCCAAGTGTTGATTCGGTGGTTAATGAGTTATTGGCTGAAGAAATTTGACTCAAGTCTCAATCTAATTCTAACAAAGGACTTCTATCCACTCCTAATCCATCTGTCTTTGCTGCCCCTTTTAACAAAGGCAAGTCTCATGGGAGGGTTGGTTTTGATGAATGTAGCTATTGCAAGGAGAAAGGTCATTGGAAAGCACAATGTCCAAAATTAGTGAAACAACAACAATCTCAGTTGTTTACTCAATGGTGTCCTCCTTCAAATCAGTCCAATAAGAAGAATTGGAAGCCTCCCTCGCCAAATGTTGCTGCTATTGCTCCTGCTCCAGATGCTCTTTGTGTTGGACATGTATACCCTCCTGAGACCACCTCCCTGCCACCTGATCTTGTTGAGCAATTCCAAAAGTTTCTTGCCACTCAGTCGCATGCCTTGTTTGCCACGTCTTCCTCCACCTTTAAAGGTTTTCCTTCCTCTAGTTCGTCAGGTATATCTTCACCCTTATGGATACTTGATTCTGGAGTTGCACACCATATGTCATATGATTCTAATTCTTTTGTGTCTTTAAATCATGTCTCATCTATGTCAGTCATGACTGCTGATGGTACTCCTATGCCATTAGTAGGCACTGGGTCTATGTCCACCTCTAACTTGTCTTCTTCAAATGTATATTACACTCCTAATCTCACTTTGAGTGTTGCCCTGTTGGTCAGTTATGTGATTCTGGTAATTTAGTTTTGTTTTCTGCCACTCATTGTCATGTGCAGGATCAGCAATCCGGGAGGCTGATTGGGACAGGCCGTAGGCAGGGGGTCTTTACTTTCTGGATGAACTGAGGGTACCAGATGTTGCAGCTTTTGCAGTTGACTTGTCGTCTTTTCGTTTGAGTTCATCTTCTTCTAGTTTTTATTTGTGGCATTCTCGTCTTGGACATGTTTCTTCTTCTCGTTTGAAATATTTAACTTCTACTGGAGCATTAGGAAAGTTGCAACCAAGTGATATTTCTAACTGTTGTGTTTGTAAACTTGCTAAATTTTCTGCTTTGCCTTTTAGCAAAAGTCTTTTGGTTTCTAATGCACCTTTTGATTTAGTTCACTCTGATGTATGAGGTACATCACCGGTTCCTACCAAAGGTTTATCTAGATATTATGTATCGTTCATTGATGATTGCACTCATTATTGTTGGGTTTATCTTATGAAACATTGTTCTGACTTTTTTGGTATTTATAATATGTTTCGTGCTATGGTCAAAACTCAACATAATGTTGTTATCAAGTGTTTTTTATGTGATTTAGGTGGTGAATACACTTCTAATAAATTCAGTGAGTTACTTGCTTTTGATGGGACTTTACACCAAACTTCTTGTACTAATACTCCTGAACAAAACGGTGTTGCTAAAAGGAAACACCGTCATATTGTTGAAACTGCTCGTTCCCTCCTTTTTTCTGCTTTTGCTCCAAGAGAGTTTTGGGGTGAGGCTGTTATCACTGTTGTTCATGCCATTAATAGAATTCCATCATCTGTCACCTCAGGTTTGTCTCCCTTTGAAAAATTGTATGGTTGTGTTTCTGATTACACATCTTTGAGGGTCTTTGGTTCTACTTGTTTTGTCCTTCGTCCTCATATAGAACGTAGTAAATTGTCTCCTCGTTCTACGATATGTGTTTTCCTTGGTTATGGAGATGGCCAGAAGGGTTATCGTTGTTATGACCCTTCAAGTCAAAAACTTTATGTATCTCGTCATGTTGTATTTCTTGAGCACATACCATTTCACTCTATTCCTCCTAACTCTCATAGATGGCCAGAAGGGTTATCGTTGTCTCCCTTTGCATAGATGTTGATGACTATGATATTGAGAATTGCAAGTTTGACACTAGTACTTCTACAGCTCAAAACAGTCCCTCCGTCCCCACGGCCTCTCAAGAACATCCTGCGGTTGTTGATCCTTTGTCTCCTCCTCCTCCTCCTCCACCTCCTCGTCGTAATCCTCCACGTGATTATAAGTCCACTAAGTTACCAAACTTTGTTTATTCCACGTATTCTACTTCTTTTGCTTCTTTTCTAATATCTATTCATAGTTTGTCTGAGCCCTCTTCCTATAAAGAGGCTATTCTTGATCCCCTTTGGCAGCAGGCTATGGCAGATGAACTTTTGGCTTTGCACAAGACAGATACTTGGGACCTAGTACCTCTCCCACCAGCAAAACATGCTATTGGGTCTCGTTGGGTATACAAGATCAAAACCAAGTCGATGGGTCAGTTGAGCGTTACAAAGCTCGTCTTGTTGCCAAATGATTCTCACAACAATATGGTATGGATTATGAAGAAACCTTTGCTCCTGTTGCTAAGATGACTACCATTTGCACTCTTATCGCAGTTGCATTTGTTTGTCAGTGGCATATTTCTCAGTTGGACGTTAAGAATGCATTCTTAAATGGTGATCTTTAGGAGGAAGTCTACATGGTTTCTCCACTGGGTGTTCCTCATAGTCCGGGGGAGGTGTGTAAGTTAAAGAAGGCTCTTTAAGGCCTCAAACAAGCTCCTCGAGCTTGGTTTGAGAAGTTCTCTGGTGTGATTGCCTCTCTTGGCTTCTGTTCTAGTGATCATGATTCTGCTATGTTTCTGAAGTCCACTTCTCATGGTCGTGTTATTCCCTCCCTATATGTTGATGATATGATTATTACAGGGGATGATGTTGATAGGATTGTATAGTTAAAATTACAGTTAGCCAAGCAATTTGAGATGAAGGATTTAGGTCCTCTTCGCTATTTCTTGGGGATTGAAGTTGCTTATTCTCCTAAATGTTATCTTCTCTCTCAACCTAAGTATATTGCCAACATTCTTGCACAAGCTCGTCTCTCTGATAATCGAGCAGCAGACTCCCCTATTGAGCTTAATGTTAAATATATCCCCTCTAATGATGTTCCTCTACCAGATCCCACTTTGTACCGTACTTTAGTTGGTAGCTTAGTGTACCTTACTATTACTAGACCTGATATTGCTTATGCAGTGCATGTCGTTAGTCAGTTTGTTGTTTCTCCTACTACAGTTCATTGGGCAGCTGTTCTTCGCATTCTTCGGTATCTTCCGGGAACTCAATTTCAGAATCTGTTATTTCCTTATTCTTCTTCTTTGGAGTTGCGTGCTTACTCTGATGCTGATTGGGTTGGTGACCCCACTGATCGCAAGTCTACCACAGGGTTTTGTATCTTTCTAGGTGATTCTCTTATTTCTTGGAAAAGAAGGTTCTTGGACAAGTACTTCCCAGATACTGCACGAGCCGAGAAGGAGCAAGAGTTTCTTCAATTGCAGCAAGGCAGCTCGACAGTGTCCGAGTATGCAGCCAAGTTCGAGTCGCTTGCGAGGTATTTCAGTCCATTCCGTGATCGAGTTGACCAAAGATGGTTAAGCGAGAGGTTCCAACGAGGTCTGAGATTTGACATTCAGAAGTCAGTGGTGTCGTTGAGGATTCGAAATCTCCAAGAGCTGATTGATCGCTGTGTCGAGGTAGAAGGTGTAAGAAGCCACAAGAAGAAGACTGTTGTAGGCGGACCGGTGAGACCCCAGAGTGCGGGGCAGAGGTTTACACGGAAAGGAAAACAACTGCAGAAGAAGCCTTACAACCGATCTCAGGGGAACGACAATAGAGGACAGTATCGTCCGATGACCCAAGGAGCGAGGAGTGGAGGTCAGACCGGTGTCGAGGTGACTTGCTATCGATGTGGAAAGCCGGGACATTATGCGAGTAACTGTACTCAGAAGGAAGAGGTGTGTTTCAACTGCAAGAAGCCAGGGCATTTTGCCAAGGATTGTCCTACACCTAAAGCTGAACCGACGATGCTTGCGGCAAAGGCCAAAGGGAAGCGTCAGGTAGCTAAAGGCAGAGTTTTCTGCATGAGCGGTGAGGAAGCAGATCGAGCTGAAGATCTTATTCAAGGTGAATGTGAGATAGAGGGTAAATTCTTATCCGTCCTTTTTGATTCGGGTGCAACCCATTCCTTTATTTCTTCTGATTGTGTGAACCATTTGAACTTGACTGTGACTGCTTTACCGTTCAAATTAGTAGTTACAACCCCAGCTGCTAAAACCTTAGTCACAAACACTGCATGTCTTGATTGTGTAGTGGTTATTCAGAGTAGAAAGTTTGTGGTCAATTTGGTTTGTTTGCCTCTTAAGGGCTTAGATGTCATCCTCGGGATGGATTGGTTGTCACACCACCATGTCCTTCTTGACTGTGCCGTAAAACTGTAATTTTTCCAGACCTTGGAGTCTCCAATTATCTTTCTGCTGAACTTATTGGAGTTTCTTTGAAAGAAGGAACTAGGGAATACATGTATCTGGCTAGCTCGGAAGTTTTCCAGCAGACCGAAGTGAAGAATGTACCAGTGGTGTATGACTTTGAAGACGCGTTTTCGAAGACGTGCTGTGGTTACCACCCGGTGAGAGGTCGAGTTCTCCATCGACCTGATTCCAGGAACAGGACCGATTTCCAAAGCGCCATACAGGATGTCTCCTGCCGAGATGAAAGAACTGAAGTCCCAGATCGAACACTTGGAGTCGAAGCAATTCATACGACCGAGCGTGTCACCGTGGGGAGCTCCAGTGTTGTTGGTTAAGAAGAAGGATGGACGATCGAGGTTGTGCGTGGACTATCGCGAGCTCAACAAGGTTACTGTGAAGAACCGTTATCCGTTACCTCGTATTGACGACTTGATGGATCAACTTCGTGGAGCGGCGATCTTTTCCAAGATAGACTTGAAGTCGGGCTACCATCAGATTCGCGTGAAGGAGGAAGATGTTCCCAAGACAGCTTTCAGGACCAGATACGGTCACTACGAGTACTTGGTGATGCCGTTTGGAGTGACGAATGCGCCAGCTGTGTTTATGGACTACATGAATAGGATTTTCCATTCGTTCTTGGATCAGTTTGTTGTAGTGTTCATCGACGACATACTGATCTACTCGAGGAACCGAGAAGAGCACGAAGAACACTTATGTCGAGTACTGCAGATATTACGAGAGAAGCAACTCTATGCCAACCTGTCGAAGTGTGAATTTTGGCTTGAAGAGGTGAATTTTCTTGGTCATGTGATTTCCAAAGAAGGGATAGTTGTGGATCCAACTAAGATTGAAGCTGTGCTAGCGTGGGAACAATGAAGACGATTCTGAGGTCGAGTTTTGTTGGCTTAGCAGGCTATTATCGAAGATTCATTGAAGGTTTCTCGAAGATTGTCGCGCCTCTTACACGACTTACGAGGAAGGATCAACCTTTTGCCTGGACCGAGGAGTGTGAATCCAGTTTTCAACGATTGAAGGAGCTTTTGACGGCGGCGCTGTCTGATTTTGCCTCAACCCGAAGAGCGCTTTCGAGGTGTATTGTGATGCGTCACACCAGGGATTGGGATGCGTCTTTGATGCAACATCGGAAGGTGGTCGCGTATGCTTCAAGACAACTTAAGATTCACGAGAGGAACTACCCTACTCACGACTGAGCCGGGCAAAGAGTAGTTTTTGGCGTCAAGATATGGAGGCACTACCTTTATGGGAGCACTCTTCGCTTTCAGCGATCACAAGAGCTTGAAGTACTGTTCGATCGAAGAGCTCAACATGCGTCGGCAAGATGGACAGAATTTCTCAAGGACTACGACTTTACGTTGGAATACCATCCCAAAGAAGGCTAACGTAGTAGCGCATGCATTGAGCAGGAAGAGCGTTTTAACCTCGGCAATGATGATCAAGGAGTTGGAGATGCTCGAGAAGTTCCGAGACTTGAAGTTGAGTGTCGAAGTTTCACCGGGGAAGCTGAGATTTGGTATGCTTACCATTTCTAACAGATTGTTGGACGAGATCCGAGACCAGCAAGTTCATGACGAGCTCCTGCAAGAGAAGGTTCAGTTGATAGCGCAAGGGAAGGCGACAGAATTCCAAGTCGGAGCGGACGACATCTTGAGATGCAATGGCCGAGTGTGTGTACCTAACGTAGCCGAGCTGAGAAAGTTGATTCTCGACGAAGCGCATAAGAGCAACTTTAGTATTCACCCAGGAGTTACGAAGATGTATCAAGACTTGAAGAAGCATTTTTGGTGGTCCGGAATGAAGAAGCAAGTGGCCGAGTACGTAGCTTCGTGTTTAACGTGTCGCAGCGAAGGTGGAACACCAACGACCATGAATGCTACAATCGCTTGACGTACCAGTTTGGAAATGGGATAGTATTTCCATGGATTTCGTTGTAGGTTTACCAAGACGCAGAAGAAGAATGATTCGATTTGGGTGATCGTCGACCGATTGACCAAATCGCTTCATTTCTTGCCGTGAGGTCGGACATACAACGTGGAAAAGTCGACCGAGATCTACATTGCGGAGATAGTGCGACTTCATGGTATACCCTCTTCGATCGTGTCGGACCGAGATCCGAAGTTCACGCCTCATTTTGGAGGGAATTGCAAGAAGCGATGGAACCGAGCTCAGGCTTAGCTCGGCATATCATCCTCGGTCGACGGTCGACCGAGAGAACGATCCAATCGCTTGAAGATTTGTTGCGAGCTTGCGTTAGATCACCGAGGAAGTTGGGACGACGCCTTACCATTGGTGGAGTTCACCTACAATAACAGCTTCCATGCGAGTATTGGAATGGCACCTTTTGAAGCATCAGACGGACGGAAATGTCAGACGCCTCTTTGTTGGTACCAGGACGGCGAGCGTTCTGTTGTGGGACCAGATATGATCCAGCAGACTACTGAGAAGATCCGTTTGATCAGAGATAGGATGCGAACGTCTCAAAGTCGACAGAAGAGTTATGCCGACCAACGACGTCGACCACTCGAGTTCGAGGAAGGAGAACATGTATTTCTTAGAGTCACCCCCACTACTGGAGTTGGTCGAGCGATCAAATCCAAGAAACTCACCCCTAAATTTATTGGACCTTACCAGATTCTTCGTCAGACGGTCGATGGCATATCAGATTGCCTTGCCACCATTCTTGTCGAACATTCACGACGTCTTCCACGTCTCACAATTGCGGAAGTATATTTCCGACCCCTCTCATGTCATCGAACCGGATGTGATTCAACTGAAGGACGACCTATCTTTCGAAGCATCACCAGCAAGGATCGTTGATCGGAAAGCCAAACAGTTGCGGAACAAAGAGATTCAACTTGTCAAAGTTGTGTGGGATCAGAAGACGGGAGATGCGACTTGGGAGCTGGAGGAGAAGATGAAGACTCAGTACCCTGAACTTTTCCGAGGTAAGAATCTTATTTGCAATTTCGAGGACGAAATTTTTTTAGAGGGAGAGATTGTAACACCTGAGGACGAGATCGACCTCGTATTAGGACGTCGGATCGAGACCTCGCGTCGAGATCTCGTGTCGAGACCTCGTACCAGACCTTGTGTCGAGATTCCGTGCCAAGATCGCGTGCCGAGGTCATTTGCCGAGCTGAGGAGACTGCGTGCACTAGCTGCTGAGCTGAGGAGATCGCGTGTCGAGCTGATGAAGTCGCGTACCGAGCTGAGGAGGTCGCATGTCGAACTGAGGAGGCCGCGTGCACGAACTCGTGTTAGAGCCTTGTGCGCTTGCACGAGCACCCTTGGTCGACATCGTGTCGAGATGATAACTCGTATTCTTACGAACGATATTCAGCGTTATTATTATATTGTTTGTAATAATTATATTGTCGGCGTGCAGTCTCGTCGCCGTGTCTAGATCTCTGACCTATAGAGTAGAGGGTAATCATGAGAGAGGAGCGATTAGATGGGTAGAATGATTGATGGGATTGGCATCTCATAGCTGGAGTTACGATAATGCCCTTCCCTCACCAGCTGTATACCACGATCGGTTCCCTCAGATACTCACTTCTCTTTTCTTCTTCCTTCTTCCTTCCTTCTGCTCTGAGTTCCTTGTTTTTCTCCAAAATCTCCATCGAAGAAACCTTGAGTTCCATCGAGCTTCCGCGTAAATTTTCTTCATCAATCTTGTTCATCATCATCCTCTCGACATATCTCACCATCTCGACCATCAATTGAGGTATGAAGAACAGATTTTTCTTTTCCTTCGTGCTACTGTTTAGCGCCGTTTCTTCCTTCCATTTTAGCTAGTTTTTATGCTTCCAAATCATGTCAAATTGATGGGTTTTCTTCTTCATGATATTACCTCCCTTTCTAACCGATTATTTAGGCTTGTAAAACAAATTTTCTTCCTCTGATTTCTGCAATAGGCAGTGCCCAAAAACCTTTCCTTTTTGGTTTGTTTCGATTTCTTGTTTTTCGTTCGTTGCTTCTGGCTGTTGTTGTTGTCGATTTATCTGTTGTAGCATCAGATAACCTTTTCATGAACTTTTGATCGAAAACCCTAACTTTGTGTTAGAGGAAAAATATATTTAAGTTCTTGAGTTTTAATATTTACTGGGTTGTGGTTAAGCTTGGGATGAGAGCTAAGTGTTATTAGAACCCATAGATCGAACTGAGTTGTGCTTGTTTTAGGAAGTCCGATTCAGAGATCGAGTGATTTCGAATCAAGGTGTACGGAGAAGCGAACCCGAGGACGTGAAAGCAGTGGGATCCAGATCGAGAACTGTACGTGTCGAGGTCGACTGAAAAGCGTACGTGTCGAGGTCGATTGAGGACGGTACGTGTCGAAGTCATTGTCGAGCTCGTTGAAGACAGCCGTGTCGAGATCGAGTAAGAGAAGTCGTTGTCGAGCTCTTTGAAGACAGCCGTGTCGAGGTCGTTGTCGAGCAGCGTTATCTTGGAGTTCGGTAAGGGCGCTTCACATTAATACTTTCATAGTATGCTAGCGTAAGGGCACTTCATATTCTACGTGTTTATGTTATTGTGTATGTGTCGAGCTTGGAATATTGAAATATGATTGGGTTTTTGCATGTAATTAATATGTGATTGAATATATGCTGTGAATTGTGTATTGCATGTTGAATTGCGTTTCTTCATGTCGAGTTTGCTCTTTTTATTTGACATGCGGTTGAATATCTTGTGTTTAACTCTTTGAATATCGTATGCGGCGAATTGTTCATCAAGTGAGCGAGCTAGGTGAGTCGTATGACGTTTTTGAGCCGTGACCCGGATAACTAAGGGTGCTAGGTCCCCTTTTGTTTACGGGAGATTGACTAGACGTCGCCACGCTATGGGACCTGAGTTGACCGGCCCTAGGGAGAGCGAGGATCCCAAGGCTTGCTGGACTTTCCGACATACGGTACGGCGTGTGCATTCCGGAAAAATTGTCGAGTCGAGAGAAAATGGATTGCGAGTTGTGTCGAGTCTAGAGTGAGATGGTCGAGTCACGTGTGGTGATTGAGATACATTATTGTGTTGCTTATTTCTTTATGCCGTGTTTATATTGATTTGTTGAGAAGTTGACCCTTTCCCGTGGTGCCTTCAATCCATGACGGTTACCCAGGTGATGTCGAGGGCGCAGGGAACTCGACAGCAGATGATGCCGAGGAGGAGCTCGACGAGGACCAGGGCGACGACCTGTACTTGTCGTGATTGATTATGTTTGTTCGACGTATTTCTGTTGATGACCGTACTTGTTTTTCTTTTGTGTTCGGAGGTCGTGACCAGTTTGGGCCGGTTATGTTTTGTTGCTACAGGGTAGACTGGCGGTTTACTTTTGGAGCAGCCCCCTGCGTGGGAGTCTGCCGGAAGTACCCCCAAGGTATGATTGCTCTTTTGAAGTCGTCATACCTTAGGTGTATTTTCTTTATACATTGCTACTCTGTATTTTGTATACATTATTATTTCGAGTGGTATATATGCATGTATGTTTTATTAGAATTTAAGTCTTGTGTCTTAGTTGCACCATGTTTCGAAAAGCTGTAATTACTCTGATGTGCACGAGTTGGTTTTATAAAAAAAAATAGATCGTACTTTTAAAAGGCACAAGAGTACTGTTTTAAAACACATCTCATACAGGTTTAGTTGAGCTCGGTGTGTTGAGCTCGGTAACTCGAGCTCGGTATATTGAGCTCGGTAGCGGTTCAGAAACGGGTCGTTACACTTTTATTTTTGTATGTCCTTGTGTAAGGGCAAGTTTTAATGTGAAGAAGTCTGAGAACTCTCCGGGTTCGAAGTTAGGGTTTCCGAACCCCTTTGCTTATTTTATTATCGTGCGGTCGTCCATTTTTCGAGACATCGTGGGTGAAAACTTTGCGGTTGGTCTCCTGAACCCAACCCCCCACATTTGTCGTACCTCCCTATCAACTCCATCGAGTTACAGAGGGATGGATTCCTTGATGTGCGTGTCAATCATGTGATGTCTGCTGATATTATCGAGTTATGCAATTATTTAATATGAGATTGAATGCATGCTGCGAATTGCGTATTGCTTGTTGAATTGCGTTTCTCCATGCAAACTGCTTTTATTGCTTAAGTTGTTGAATTGTGTTTCTTCATATTAAGCATGCTCTTATTATTTGATATGCGGTCGAATAATCTTGCGTACCACTCTTTGAATATCGTATGCGACGAATTGTTCGTCGAGTCTGAGAGCTTTGTCGAGTCGTCGAGACGTTTTTGAGCTGTGAGCTGGACAACTGAGGGTGCTAGGTCCCCTTCGTTCATGGTGGATTAGCTAGGCGTCGCAGCGTTAAGGAACCGGAGCTGAATGTCCTAGGGAGAGCGAAGATCCCAAAGCTATGGCTGGTATTCAGTGGATGGATCGACGTCTGCTTTCTGGAAAAATTGTCGAAGGTCGAGAGAAAATGAGTCGTGAGATGAGTCGTGAGTGAGTCTTGCATTGTGTCTTGAGAACTATGCATATTGTTGTTTTGCCTATTGTCATGATTTGCTAATTCCTGTAATATGTTGTGCTATTACATGCTTTGTTGTCGAGTGTGTTGTCGAATATGTGTACCTGTCTCTTTTATTTTAAGAAGTTGACCCTTGCCAGTGGTTCTTTCAATTGATGAATGTAACCCATATGGCAGAGCAAGCGGAGGATTTGGAACTGCAGAGAGGAACAGCTGAAGATAGTCGTCCAGCCTTCCACCTGTGTTATGTTGTCGAACTTACCAGTAGTCTAGTAAGGAGCATAGCGTGTCGACCAGCTATAGGATATTTGTCGTCTATTTCAGTATTGTAATAAATATCTGTTATGTTTCAAGACATGTATTGTTAAACGTGAATTGATGGATTAATTGAATGTGGTTATGTGATGTCTTAAATTATTTTCTGCCATGTTTCTAAAAGTCGCTGTGATACTCTGGCAGTTAATTTAGAAAGAAGTTTTAAAATATATATATATATATAGAACCACATTTTTGGAAAACATGCAATGCAGAGTATTCTTCCTTTCAGAAACATGTCAACTTTTGTCAGAATATTAGTTTAGTAGCGCTCCAAAAATGGGGTGTTATATCAAGAACATATAAGGCTTAGGCATGCACATTTCAGGAGGAAGATTGTATGGGGTAACAATAACTGGCCAGCAAGAATAAGGTTTTGTATTGGATTGAACATACGGGGTAAAACCATCAGAGCATAAGCAAAGTCGTACATTATGTGGATCTGTTGCAAACTTGGGATGCACACGATCAAAGTGCTTCCAAGCTTCACCATCAGATGGGTGGCGCAACATACCTGAAGTACTTCTATTCTCATAGTGCTACGTCATTTTGCCTGCAGTCTGTGTTAATGCAGACATTCTCTATAGCCTTGGAATAATTGGCAAATAAAACATTGCCTTCACTGGAACTGGTTTTTGTCTACCCTTCCCATTATCAGTGTGTGAAATATACCTTGGCTCACCACAAAATTTGCATTCAACCAACGCACCATCGTTTTTACCGAATTCATTGCCATAATATAACATACACCCTCTCACACAATGATGGGATCACGGCAAGTGTACCAGATTGTTGCAAGTAATAAAATCGGTTAAGTACCGGATATCGTCCTCAAGGATTGCGTGTCAAATATCAATTTACTATTTTTATTACTATTTGAACAAGAAACAATATATTTTGGTGTTTTGAATTGATTAACAATGAAATTAAATAAAGCAAGAAACAATATTTTTGGGTTTTCTTGTATTAACTAAATATCAAACACTTGGTGTGTGTCAACAATACCAAATATCAAACACTTGGTGTGCACAAATAATACGGATAAAAGTGGCTAGGATTTGAATCCCCTTTGTTTTCCTCTTCTCATGCAATCAAACTCAATCCCAATACAAGTCAAATTCATGCAATTGAAGTTCAAATTCACTTAGTTAGACTAGTCTCAATTCCTTGAGCAAAAGCCCCTTTAGATTAAACCAAGAACCCTAATTCCTTAGGCCTTCCTAATTCAACTAAGCATTAAGTGTACGAATTCAAAGGAACACAAAAGCATGAAGTCCTATCCCTAGGATCATCACAAATATGGCAATCAACTTCATATCTAGCATAACAACCAATTTTCCAATTGTGAAATCACACTTAGAATCAATTCAAAGATGGTCAATCAATGAAAAGCATTAAGGAAGGAAGAAATTGCTCAATCAACACAAATACAACAAGTATTAAACATTAGAAGTCATATTACACAAGAATCCAACAAAGGTTCATCATTCCTAACCAAATGGAAAAACTAGAAATGCATAAAAGAGATAGGAGAGATAGAACTAGATGGATGGAGAGATGGTGGCATTGAAGCTCCAAGGTCTCTTCCAAGGCTTGAATCTTCAAGGGAGATGGAGATGAGATGGATTTAGGGTTGCCTCTTGGCTCCCCTAGGGTTTGGGAGTGAGAACATATGAAAGGGAATGACCAAAATGAGTTAAAAGTGTGTTTTAATAAGTGCCAGGCCGGGACGAGGCACAGGGCACTGGGTTCTGGGGCGCAGGGCACCCAAAATTGATCAAAACGATTCCCAGCAGGCGCAGGGCGCCCTCCTGGGCGCAAGACACCCTTCTGCACCCGTTCTTCCATGTTGTGCTGCCTTTTTCACCTCTTTAAAGTCTGAATTAGCTCTAGGTATCTTCACGAAAGTTGAAGATATGGATCTTAGCTTTCCAATGGCACCAGTTTCAGCTCATTTGGACAACTAAAACTCCAGATATGATTAAAACATCGAACAGGTGTCAGGTTAGGGCAGCATCACTTTGTCAACGTGTAGCACATATTACCCCAACTTAGAGATTGATTTGGGTCTCGAGTTCTTCATCAAAGATGTAGATAATTCAATTATGTTTCTAACAAGACCAAGATCATTTCATTTGGATGAGTGGATACATGTCTCCAAACAATCCCTTTCCTCCCTACAAAAAGACAAGACCACAATAAGGACATTTTTCCAACAAAGCAACAAAAGAACTAACATGGTTAACAACTAGATTATCCCAACAAGCAAATACTCAAACTCTTAAGATTAGAGGCCAAAAAAGGAATAAATTCTAAGTTTGCAAGATAATTCCCTTCAATTAAGAGCAAGAAAATGAGCATTTTAGGGAACCGTCAAACACTCCAAACTTAAACCTTGCTTGTCCTCAAGCAAGAACTCGACAAAAAACAACTACTCAAAATTTCAATCTTGATCCAACCACCGGACTAAACCAAAACTTTTCACCACTTTCAAAAGTTATCACATAACATGTACACCAATCATAGATAAATTCATTGGGCTTTATCATCATCAGAACTAACATGAGACTATCACAAATTGGAAATTGGAGTCACATAAGCATGAATTCACCATTAAAAACTCACCAAGTAATGGAATGTGCAATTGAAACTTTCAATGTGATTGAGTGCTTTCTTTTCTACTCACAAAGATTAGGAAAAATTTTCACTCTAACTCTCAAGTGTTTTGGGGTTTGTGTTTCTCTCAAGTGGTACTCATGTGAGAAAGAGATGAAAATCAAATCCATGAGGGATGGGCTCAAATAGTGTTGACTGAGAGAAACACAAACCCCAAAACACTTGAGAGTTGGAGTGAAAATTTTTCCTAATCTTTGTGAGTAGAAAAGAAAGCACTCAATCACATTTAAAGTTTCAATTGCACATTCCATTACTTGTTGAGTTTTTAATGGTGAATTCATGCTTATGTGACTCCAATTTCCAATTTGTGATAGTCTCATGTTAGTTCTGATGATGATAAAGCCCAATGAATTTATCTATGATTGGTGTACATGTTATGTGATAAATTTTGAAAGTGGTGAAAAGTTGTGGTTTAGTCCGGTGGTTGGATAAAGATTGACATTTTGAGTAGTTGTTTTTTGTCGAGTTCTTGCTTGAGGACAAGCAAGGTTTAAGTTTGGAGTGTTTGACGGTTCCCTAAAATGCTCATTTTCTTGCTCTTAATTGAAGGGAATTATCTTGCAAACTTAGACTTTATTCCTTGTTTGGCCTCTAATCTTAAGAGTTTGAGTATTTTCTTGTTGGGATAATCTAGTTGTTAACCATGTTAGTTCTTTTGTTGCTTTGTTGGAAAAATGTCCTTATTGTGGTCTTGTCTTTTTGTAGGGAGGAAAGGGATTGTTTGGAGACATGTATCCAAGACCATGATAGCTTTTGGAAGTGGAGTTACTGCATAAGTCAGGGCGCAGGGCGCCCAGCCAATCCAGGCGCAGGGCACCTGCTGGGAAGCATGGTAGCAGAAGTTGCAGGGCGCAGTGCACCTCAGAGGGGCTAGCGCCTGGCGCCTGCTCTCGGGAATCCTGAGCGCAGGGCGCCTGCTGCTGAACGATTTTGGGTCGCGTTTTGGGCTCTCAATCAGGCCCAGTTGGTATAAATACCCATCTAAGGTCTGAACTAAAGGGGGGAGGACGAATTAGAGGCAGAAAGAGGACCTTGGAGCACAAACCCTAGCACACCCATTGAAGGAGGCAAGAGGAGAAGAGTGGAAGCTCAACTCCTTGGCTTGTGGATGGGTTCTTATCTCTTTTCTATGTTTTTCTTTTCATTCTCTACTACCATCATGTTAAACTAAATCTCCCTTTGTTGGAGTTGAGTGGATTTCTATGAACACTGTGGATATTTGATGTAGTTTCCTATTAATGCATGTGAGTTTCTCTTAGTTTGGTGATCTCCTTCCTTCTTCTTAATGCTTTTTGAGACTTGATCAATCTTGGAATGAACTTTTGACTTGTGTGTTGAATGGAAGTTCAATATGCTTTTGTGCCCTAGGAAGGTGACCCTTGTTTCTTTTGAGCTAGCAATAGCCTTTGGGAACTTGCTATCTTTGTAATTTCTTTTTTCTTCATGCTTTTACCTTGTTGAATGCATCCAAGGAATTGGACTTTCTAGTTGGATAAAAAGGGTTATTTGCCCAAGGAATTGGGATTTAACTAGTTTAATGAAATTGATAGACAAATTAGAGAACCACTTTGTGTTAATTGCTATATTAAAATATTCCAAAGTTGAAGTAGAATGAAGCTTGACTCCAACACTTTTCTCCATTGAATTAAATTACCGTTTGCATTGTGCCTTTGTTATTCTCTTACCACCACCAATCATATAAAATCTTTTGGTGTTCACCTAGTAGTCGCTAACGTATATTGGTATTTGGCCTTCGATCCTTGAGAACGATAACCGGTTAATTACCGACTTTATTACTTGCAACGACCCGGTACACTTGCCGTGGCCCTATCAAGTTTTTGGCGCCGTTGCCGGGGAGTGATGGCACTAACATTCTCATGTCCTTTGGGATTTGGAACTGTATTGCTTGGTAGAGAACCCATAGGTCTTTCTGTTATTTGTCTAGCCAGCTGACCAACTTGAGTTTCAAGGTTCCTTATGGAGGCCTCTTGATTTTTGAAAGCAGCCCTTGTTTCGGTCATGAAAGCTGAAGTTTGCCCAGCTAGTTTTTCAATAGCAATTTCCCAACCGGCTTTCTGCTCAAGGGCTTGAGGTTGATATGAAGAACTTCCTTGCAGTCCATGTGAAGCTTGAGCACCACATAAGAACTTCCTTCCAAGAGAAATTCGGGTGATTTCTCCAACCCGGATTATAAGTATTTGAATAAGGATTGTTGTGTTGCCTTTGAGAATTGTTGACAAAGTTGACCTGTTCTGAATCTTTGCTAATCTCCACAGGGGCAACACAATCAACGCTAGCATGTTCTCCTCCACAAAAACCACATTTGGGGTTTACAGAACCAACTGAATTTACCATCATCCCTCCAATTTGCTTGGTTATAGAGGCTAATTGTTGACTCGTAGCCTTATTTTGGGCTAGAATAGCATCCAATGCACCCACTTCGAGCATTCCTCCTTTCCTTTGTTGCCTATCAAA
Source organism: Calophaca sinica (assembly GCA_037113605.1). Lineage (NCBI taxonomy): Eukaryota > Viridiplantae > Streptophyta > Magnoliopsida > Fabales > Fabaceae > Calophaca > Calophaca sinica. The sequence goes on from CM073733.1 coordinate 57,197,519, forward strand.
GGGTGCATTCATGGTGTTTTCTGCCATAGCCTCCATAATCTCAAGGCTTTCAGCTGGAGTTTTTAAATCAAAAGAGCCTCCACATGCAGCATCAATCATCACCTTAGTGTTTGGAATGAGCCCATTATAGAATGTTTGAGCTTGAAGCCAATCGGGTAATGAATGTTGAGGGCACTTTCTAAGCAATTCTTTAAACCTCTCCCAAGCATCATAGAGTGTCTCCCCCTCCTTTTGAACAAAGGCAGTGATTTCACTTCTCAGCTTGGCAGATCTAGAAGTTGGGAAGAACTTGCTCACAAACTTGTTGGCCAAATATTCCCATGTGGTGATACTCCCTTCAAGTAGAGAACTAAGCCAACTTCTAGCTCTATCCTTCAAGGAGAAGGTAAAGAGCCTCAAGTAAATGGCATCATCAGTAACGCCATCAATTTGCACTGTATCACACAACTGGACAAAGACCTCCAAGTGTTGATTCGGATCTTCATGAGGCAAACCGGCAAACTGATTCTGTTGAATAACTTGTAGGAGGCCCGATGGAATAGTGATGCTATGGCCTTCAACACGAGGCCTGACAAAGCTCCCATAATACCCCCTGGGAGTGGCCCTGGAGTAATCTCGGAGAGTTCTCCTTTCATTGTTCGCGTCACCCATCACCTCTTCTGGTGCTTCAACAATGGGTTCCAGAATTGTTTGTTGTGCCTCTCTTTGTCTTAGTCTTGCTTCTCTTATTTTAGCCTTTGCTTCCTTTCGGTTACGTCGGGCTGTTCTTTCTATCTCTGGGTCAAACAATAGCTCTTGAGGATCTACTGTTCCACGCATACACTGAAAAGCAAGCACCTCAAACAAGTGTCAAAGCAACTGAGAAATAAAAAAAAATGTTATGAAAAATATGAAAAAGAAGTAATTAAACTAGCACTAAAACAGAAATTAAAACGGGTTCGAAATAGAAGTCGCCTTCGAAATTACTGGTAATGGTAAAATCGATCCCCGGCAACGGCGCCAAAAACTTGATGGGATCACGACAAGTGTACCGGATCGTTGCAAGTAATAAAATCGGTTAAGTACCGGATATCGTCCTCAAGGATTGCGTGTCAAATATCAATTTACTATTTTTATTACTATTTAAACAAGAAACAATATTTTTGGGTGTTCTTGTATTGACCAAATATCAAACACTTGGTGTGCGTCAACAATACCAAATATCAAACACTTGGTGTGCACAAATAATACGGATAAAAGTGGCTAGGATTTGAATCCCCTTTGATTTCCTCTTCTCATGCAATCAAACTCAATCCCAATACAAGTCAAATTCATGCAATTGAAGTTCAAATTCACTTAGTTAGACTAGTCTCAATTCCTTGAGCAAAAGCCCCTTTAGATTAAACCAAGAACCCTAATTCCTTAGGGTTCATCATTCCTAACCAAATGGAAAAACTAGAAATGCATAAAAGAGATAGGAGAGATAGAACTAGATGGATGGAGACATGGTGGATGATCCATTGAAGCTCCAAGGTCTCTTCCAAGGCTTGAATCTTCAAGGAAGATGGAGATGAGATGGATTTAGGGTTGCCTCTTGGCTCCCCTAGGGTTTAGGAGTGAGAACATATGAAAGGGAATGACCAAAATGAGTTAAAAGTGTGTTTTAATAAGTGCCAGGCTGAGACGAGGCGCTGGGCGCTGGATTTTGGGGCGCAGGGCGCCCAAAATTGATCAAAACGATTACCAGCAGGCGCAGGGCGCCCTTCTACACCCGTTCTTCCATGTTGTGCTGACTTTTTCACCTCTTTAAATTCTGAATTAGCTCAAGGTGTCTTCACGAAAGTCGAAGATACGGATCTTAGCTTTCCAATGGCACCAGTTTCGGCTCATTTAGACAACTAAAACTCCAGATATGATTAAAACATCGAACATGTGTCGGGTTAGGGCAGCATCACCTTGTCAACGTGTAGCACATATTATCCCAACTTAGAGATTGATTTGGGTCTCGAGTTCTTCATCAAAGATGTAGATAATTCAATTATGCTTCTAACAAGACCAAGATCATCTCATTTGGATGAGTGGATACATGTCTCCAAACAATCCCTTTCCTCCCTACAAAAAGACAAGACCTCAATAAGGACATTTTTCCAACAAAGCAACAAAAGAACTAACATGGTTAACAACTAGATTATCCCAACAAGCAAATACTCAAACTCTTAAGATTAGAGGCCAAACAAGGAATAAAGTCTAAGTTTGCAAGATAATTCCCTTCAATTAAGAGCAAGAAAATGAGCATTTTAGGGAACCGTCACACAACAATCAATCCTTTTAGATTCCAACCCCAACTTAGACACTAAGCTTTTAGCCTCGTAATAACTTTTTGGCAAACCATCTCTGATAGGTGACGAGTCCAACATCATTTTTGTTATGAGATCCAAGCACACAACCGTAGCACCACAGTTGGACTTAAGAACTAAAAGCCTTACACACATTGATAACTTAGAGTCTGCAGACCCTTCAATCAGCGGCTTATTTGTTTCTAACAAGAGATTATAAAATTTTTGTGTTGTCTCATTTGAAAGTTCATCTGTGTCATCATACTGTTGCTCCTCAAATGATACATTGACCCCAAGGCATCACAAACCATATCTTGCATCAATTCAATCTGCTTACCATATCCCGTATCTACGCAACTGCTTGAAGCACCTGTGCAATTATCGACAACCCCTAAATCAACCTGAGCAACTATTCACCATGTCTAGTCCAAATCCAGTAATTAGGCCTAAATCCAACTCTCTGTAGGTGATGCATGACCTCACCTGGGCTCTTAATCCTTCTGCAATCGTAATTAAGGCACGAACATCTAATCCATCCATTAATTATGAAATCTTCATGTGCCATTGTGGCTTGGACAAAGTGATCAACCCCATCGCAAAAAGATTGTTTCAAACCCCTTCTCCCCCGAATACAACCAATCCTAAATCCAACTACAGCTCGAAGGAAAAAATTCCATCTTCTGCATGTTAAAAGAAATGACAATTTCAGCAGCACAATGTTGTTAGAACCGCTCTCTTTTTTTAAATGGTATTACCCTATCCCATTCGAGGAAAAAGTTTTTTAGAACTCGTATAATAGTCCTTCCTTAATTCTCATATCTTATACTTGACAAAATTTCGGCAGCATTTCCCAGTGGTCTCTGAGTACACTAAATGATCGTAGTTATGAATACCACGATCAAGTTTGCACCCAGAGAATAAAAAGAAATGAATCGAACATAAATTTCGTCAAATATAAAGATACGAGAATTAAGCAACAGCTATTATACGAGTAAAGAAAAAGTTTTTTTCCCAAACTGTCTAACTTAGACAATTCAAGGTTCAATATACAATGAACACGTGGTACCCTAAAAGAGTATATACACTCAATAATATATTAAACCTCAAACGAGAAGCTAAGGCTTTTCTCCAATACTAATAACAAGCATAGAAATAAAACAATAAACTAACTAAAATATGTTTAATAAAATTTAATATCGGTTTTTCTCTGTCAGGCCTAAGTTGTTTGAGGCTCGACATTACTTTTCTTTGCAAATCGTCCTTCGGTACTCCTTGCCCTTCTCAAAGCATGCTGATGTCTAGAGGATTGTACCCTCCGATACCACGCCAAAAACACATTCATAACTAATCCTAAGTTTCTTTTAGTTCATTAAACATGTTATGATTAAGTTTTCACAAAATCAATGTTCCTAGAAAACTATATAACTTGGGTACTCATCTTCCCCAAGGTTCCAACACGGCAATATTACGACTACGACAGTTTATATCACTAACATATATGCACATATCACAGCCACTACGTCATTCATCCATTTCATCAATAATCATACATCTTACTAATGGTGGTTTGGTTTACACAACAAAACCTAATAGGATCATGAAGCCTAAGCAAAAGTATAGGTAAGGAATACAAAAGTACTCACTCATGTATATTTATTGGCCAAAACATACATCATTTCAAAATTCCCTCTGTGGAGAGAACTATGAAAGAAATCAAAGAAATGTGTCGGTGTGGGGGTCAACAGCCAACCCTTTTCCACCCAAAAGGAACTGACATTTCAAGAGAGTGCTATGGAGAAAAAAAAGTACCTAATTCTCAGAACAAGAGAGTGCTAAGGTAGAACGTCCGCGTCCTTGGATGCCAGTGGCGGTCTCGGAGCAGTGTGGCGGAGCAATGAAGCTACTGAATAACACGAACAAAACAATGGGTAAATATATTTATGGAGATTAACTGCCAACACACAGAAACCAAACAACAAATCAAAAATCATGCATGCCTCCAGAAAACTCAAAATACAGGATCTAAAATCAAAATAAAAAAATAAAAACAAGATCTGAAATAGATGAAAACCTAAAACCCAAATCAGTGAGCTGCTGCTCATTAAGGACAAAAAAAATATTAAAAAAACATAGAAAAGTTAAACAAACAAGCTACCATAGCAAGTACTATTAAGACAATTTAAAAAAAAAAAAACAAAGAGGGCACACAGAAAAAATTTTATAGCCTTTGTCCCCAATTTCTCATCTATCTTACTCTTGGTTTACAAATTACCACGCAAGCCAAAAATTCTATTTCCAAAAAACATTATGATTCAAGTGTACAAATTTTACCATTTTTATAATGTGCTCAAAGGTATTGTTGACAAACCAATAATCATATAACGGTAAGAAGGGAACCAGTCTACAACTCTATTGCCAAATATTGCCAATGTCATAGCTTCTGTTGTCAATTTGCCAAATATTGTAAAGTGCTTTTAAAGCTACATTACCAAATATTATCATTGCAGCAAAATTTTGCCAAATACTTTTGGGTCGGATATCACTTTTCATTGCTCCATTGAAACAGAGAATTAAACAACAACACTTCAATTGGCATTACTCATGATCATGTCATTTGATACTTAATACTCAGGGAAATAAATACAACACCACCTACTTGTTACATATTACAATAACAACACATTCAATACACTCATAAAAATTCTTTGATTTGCTTAACAGTAACAACAATTAGTAGCTATATCCATGCATTCGTGTTTTGTAATTCTTCGATACATGTAGTAACTTTAAAATGGATATTGGGTCAGATAAATCAACAAACAAATTGTAACCAAAGTGTTACATGCTTTGCTCATAACATAACCAAATACCAGCAATTAAATACCATAAACAGAACAACCATCTTCCTCAATCTTAATAGCCAAATAAAAAAATGAAAAACGAACTACAATGGGGATGAAGGAATTTGAGATGGGCAAACGGTAACACCACCCCCTTCCCAAACACACCACAAGAAAATACTGAAATCAACATAAATGCAATAAAACATTATTAAGAAAAAAAAGCATACTAGGGAGTAACGTAGCCAAGCACAGGGTAAGTATAATAGCACTGAGATGTATTTTCTGATACCTTTGAATTTTCCTAATTCATTGTAAGTTTACAACATCAGAAACAAAAATCTAAATCTAAATTCTCTATTATACTGTAAAACCTGCTTGGTAGCTGAAAAAAATCAATTAATGTTTTTTCAAACGGTTTCTGAGAACAACCAAAGTGTAGAATCTGAGTGTAGTTTTGAAGGTGTTTACAGTGAGTTGAGCCGCGAGAGAGAGAGAGAACTTGCGGATGGAGCCACCGTGAGAGAGAGAGAGTAGCGGACCTAGATGTCTCCTTGGTGACCTGCCGCAAGCCGCTGCGAGATAGAGAGAGCTTGGGGATTTAGGGATGGAGCCTCCGCGAGAGAGAGAGAGAGCAGTGGAAAAAGAGAGTCGTCGTGAGGAGGTGGTATGGCACGGCGGTGCTACAGAAAAAGAGAACAGTGGGGCAAGGTGGTGGAAGGGGAGAGGCACGGTGGTGGCACGGTGGAGGCGAGGCGCGGTGGTGGCAGAGTTGAATATGGTGGTGGCGCGGTGGTGGAATGGGAGAGGAAGAAAGGGAGCTGGAGAAGAAGAAAGGGAATAGAGAAGAGAAGAGAAGAAGAAGAAAGGGAAAGGGTCGGGTTCTGCAACTAAAAGTTGCATACCGATGGCCATGTTAATGTTACCGACGGCCTAATACCGTAGATACCAAAAACACGGAATTACCGACGGTTGATTTTAAATATCGACGGGCTCTGCCATCGGTACATTCTAATCGTTGTCTTCTCGCGCTTATCGACGGGCTCGGCCGTCGAAAATTTCTGGCGATTACCAACGGGCAAGACCGTCAGTATTTGAAAACTGGGAGGCAATGCAAAGGCGGGAATGTTACCGATGGCCTAGATCGTCCGAAATGCCCTTATTTTGCGACGGTTGGTTGTCCGTCGATAAAAGCCCGTCGGTAAGTTCGATTTTTCTTGTAGTGCATATAATACTTGCTTCTACTAAAGTGGTTCTCCTTGATCGTCTTAGTCCCTCATCGGCCGATGCCTGCAGAATGCAAACACTTCTACTTGTATACTTTTTCCTTGTAACGTTCCTGCTTTGTGTTCTCTATTTTGTACTTGTAACCATTGTGTAACTAAATGAAAATCAGGTATTCATCTCCTTTGCTTCTTTTTCCTTACTGTTTGTGCTTAATACTTGCAATGTTTTCATTAGTTTTGATCGTTGTGCATGTAATTCGATTTTGTTGTCACCTCAGGAACGAAGCCTTGTCGGGGAACCTTTCCTCTGCCTCAGAAGATCGGGAGTTGTAACCGATCTCTGGGTGGAAAAAATTATGGGAATGTCCGTGGACCGACGGAATGGAGAGTCACGTCGGTTTGGACTCCTATATGGAACTGGTGTGACTCGCGAGACCGTGTCGTTGTGTCGATTCGAAAGTTTACCTCATTATATAGAAGATAAAGTAGCAACATTACAACAACAATGAAACATGCATCAAAAACACACTTGTCTATTATTCTTTAAACTTATAAGTGGCTTTTCCCTCTCGTAGTGGGACTAGATACTATCGTTTGGAAAGGATATCAACTGTAACATTTCTTAAGTTTTGCTCTGTTCCATGTTCGGGGGATCATTTGACCTTGTACGGTCTCTAAGGTGTAGGTGCCAGTGTCAGTCTCAGGATCTGATATGGGCCTTCCAAATTCGATGCCAGCTTCCTATAACTCGCATTCTTAAGGCCGAAATCGACCCTTCTGAGGAAGAGGTTGCCCACTCCAAATTTGTGTCGAATTACTCGTTGATTATATCTTGCTGCTATCCTCTGCTTCACGACGACATCTTTTAGGGCAGCTAGCTCCCTGCTCTATTCAATGAGGTTTAGATCCTTCCTGAGGTGTTGGTGGTTGACGAGGTTTAGAGTGGGTGGAGTGTCCTCCATCTTAGCTCCCCAATTTCAATGGGGATAAAAGCCTCGAAGCCGTAAGTGAGCCAAAATGGTGTCTCACCGGTGGAAGAATGAGGTGTGGTTAGGTATGCCCATAGTACTTGGGAAGTTCTTCTGTGCAGTTTCCTTTGGCATCTTCGAGTCTCTTTTTCAGACCTCTTAGGATTACTCTATTGGCCACCTCTACTTGCTCATTTGTTTGCAGATGTTCCACCGAAGTGAATCTCTGCTTGATCTCGAAGTTGACCATGGTTTTCTAGAATCCCTTATTGGCGAGCTAGGTTCCGTTATCTGTCACCACTACTTCTAGGATGCCGAACCCCATTAGAATGTGCTTCTTAAAGAACTTGATCATGTTTTTATCTGTAATCTTCGCCACTGGTTCGGCTACCCACTTCGTGAATGTAACATCCCAAATTTCCTAAGCCTAATTATTAGGAATCCTAAGTGAGAAAGGGGTTTAATCCCGATGATTAAAAATAGTTCATAGCCTTAATTTAGTAATTTAAAACCAATTTGGAACCAAAGGGGTAAAATAGTAATTGTACCCAATGATTTAGGAATTATGGGACTAATTAATTAGGAGTAGTTTTAATTGATTAAAATTACTAAAGATGTTATTAGAAACCAAAGGTTAGATTAAGAGGTTTATTAAGGGCTTGTTTGCAAGATTTTTAATTAATTTTAGACCTAAGTCCCACCATACACTAGATTCCACTTAAACCCACCTTAGTACCCTCTCATAACCCTAATACTCCCTCCTTTTACTCGAGCAGCAGCGGCCTCAAAGCAGGGAAAGAAAAAAATCAGAATAAGAAAGAAGAGGAAAGGAAAGGAAAGAAGAGAAGAAGGGGAGTCGCGCGCGAGAGAAGAGGAAGGAGGGGCGGAGCTGTTGGAGCTCCGACGCGGCTGCAACGGCCAGTGGTGGCGGCACACCTCCCTACGCCACTGTGCTCGGCCGGAGAAGAGGAAAGAAGCAGAGCGCGGCCAGAACGAGAGAGAGAGAACCGAGAGAGGAAGTGGGCGATCGATGGGGGAGAAGGAGGAAGGGTGGTGGTTGGCGGCTGGTGGTGGTGGCGCAGCGGTGTGTGGAGGTGGCCACGCCACTGTTCACGACCGTGCGAGAGAGTTGGGCCGAGGGAGAGAAAGAAAGAGGTGGAGGCCGAGAGTCAGAGAGAGAACTCGTGAGAGAGTGATTCAGAGAACATGGAACTCGAAAATGGTGGAGAAGATGGTTTCAGACTTGTTTGGGTTTGATTCAAGAAGTTGGAAGCTTCAAGGAAGTGCTTTAATGGAGGTTAAGGCTTAGACAACAAGAAGAAGACATGCATGTGGGTTCTGAGTGATGAGGATGATGATGCTGAACTCAAAATGAAGGAAGAAGGGGAAAAGAGGACTTTTGGAATTGAAACCCCTAACTTGGGATTTGCTCAGGTAACATAGACTTTCCCAAAACCTCCCTTAGAGTGTGCTAGGTTTTATTATTAATTTTATTAGTTCAATAATTAGCTTGTTAGTCATACTGAATGGTCTTGTATGGGGTTTGACTGAAATAGGGTTGGACGGCTGCCTCCAACCCCCCTAAACCAATGTTTGAAGTTTGTTCTGTTGTGAGCTCCATCGAGCCTCACTCGGATTATTTATGTGATTGTTATGTTTACTAAAATGAATGAATTAGATTCTGAAATGGCTCGACACCCGGGCTAGCCTATTTGTATGAGTTGGGCTCCAAGATACTTATTTTAGGTGCAATGAATGGCATATGATGAATTTAATCTTGTGAGTGTTGTCCTAGGCGTGAGGATTATTGTTGATGTTGTTGTTGAACCTAGAAGAGTTTGATTCCTGAATTTGTGAAATAACATATAAATCTTATTATGTAGTATTATATACATGTTTATTATATAATAATCGTGTTGCTGTTGTATATTACAGTTTAATAATAAGAATATGTATTCTGGAAATTTAAGTATGTAATCTAGAGAAACTATATATGCACTTACTATGTTGTTGTTTTTGTATGAGCATGCGTGAATGTTGTATGTTGTCTGCATAAATATGTAACTAATGTAATATATAATATTGCATCCTCTGTGAATTGACAACGATCCTGTACGTGTGTAGTCAGTTCTGTTGTACTAATAAACAACGCATGCAACACACGTGACAATTCAATAGTGATTTGATACATTGTCTGTGATATGTGCGTATCAGATCTTTATCGTATACACATGTGTGCATATTAAACAACGGTGTTATAATTAAGTAATGTAGTGTGTACATAGCTTCTGTTTCTAGAACCAGTTGGTTAATCAACTTTAACGTATAGTAAGTACTATATTGCTAACGTTGAATGATATGTGAACCAAAACACGATATAACAAGTTTTCACTAAAGATAACATAAGTACTACTTGTTGTGCTAGATAATGGCAATGTACAACTTATTGTTATATTATCTTTTGAGTGCTTATGAGTGCTTAGTTATGATGTACTTGTCTATTCCTTGGCTTGACTTTGATTTTTCTATGGTCTTGAAATTATGACTTGATTCTCCTATCCATTTGTGAAGGATGAAGGAATCACTTACATTATAACATAGCATCCAAATCTTAGGATAGTCTATGTCTGGAGAAATACCATGTTTTCCGTTAAAGGCTAGCTATCATGGGCCACATATATGTGGGTGAGACCCAAACTGTTTTAGTAAGTCCTTTCTATTTGAAAGGCTAGGATACGGTATTAGCGGTTTAAAGAGACGTCTAACCGTGGTCATCGAGCTCTGACTGCCGTATCAAAATTTTTAAACTGGTGTGGTTAAGTTGCTCACACTTAACTACCCAGTGAGTTTTCTTAAAAGATTGAGGATGCCTATGCTATGATGTATGACGAATAAAGTTTAATGTCATGTATTACGAATTACGTGATGTGGCATTGCGGGCTCACCAGTGGGGTAAGCCACTGGGCTGGACAATAAAGTCCAGTAACCCGGGTGTTGCGATAAAAGACTTACAAAGAGGCCCATTATGTTTGATTTGAATTATGTGATTGTATGTTATGCGTATGAATTATGTTACTTTGCAAATGAATGCTCTTGAAGCAATTTATGTTTGAGTTTGACTGAATGAATGAAGATGATGTTAAGATTTGGCCATAATATTAGTATATGTTAAGTATATGTTGTCAGGGAGGATTTTCCATACGTAGCACACGCGTATGGCTGGAAACAACGGTAAAAGCATTTTTCCTCTAAGTCTATGTTACTGAGTTTTATAAACTCACCGTTGGGGCGTTGTTTTCAGGTACACTTGATGGAGGAGGTTTAGAGCAGGAAGCGTGTTCGGTCTCGCCTTCGGCAAGACTTTGAGTCATCGGATCACGAGTCAGAGTCCTTATCTCTAGGATGAGTCCTTTGCAATTAGAAAATAATGTATATGTTATATTTGTTTTATTTTGTGGCCATTTTATAAAAAGGGATGTAAATGATAAAGTTATTCCGCTTTTGAAACTCTGATAGATATATGTGTCATGTTTGGGTCTTTGAAATATTTCTTTCCAAGTCAAACAGGTCTTTTAAACAAGGTTTTATTTATATTTTAAGGTTATTATATTTGAGAAAAATTTTCCAGGTGACGTTTTCAATCTTTAATTAGTAAGTAATCCCCTAATTAGAGTTAGGGTATTACAGTGAAGTAGTCTACGACCATAATCAAGTACCTTATTTTTGGCCGAGTGCCATTGGGAATGGCCCAAGGAGATCTATCCCCCACCATGCAAAGGGCCAAGGAGAGATCATGGAGACCATATTATAGGGCAGCACAATGTGGACATCGACTTGTTTTTGACATTGCTCGCACCTCTTTACATAGGCTATGGCATCTGCATCCATCGTGAGCCAGAACTACCCGGCCTTAGTATTTTCTTAGCTAAAGACCGTCCATCGTGGTGTTGGCTACAAATACCTTCATGGACCTCAGCTAGTACATATTGGGCTTCCGTTGGTTTGAGGCATTTTAATAGGGTGCTGAAAACCCTCTTCGGTATAACCGATTGTCAATGATGAAGTAAGAACAAGCTCTGCACTAGACTTTTGCTACCGCCTTATTATCAAGGGGAAGTTTGCCTAAGCAGATGTACTTAAGGTTCGGCATCATCCATGTATCTCCGAAATCAGTGATGGTGAACATGCATTGGCTTGTAAGGATGTGCTAGAGGTTATGTCAAACTACCTTGGGCATACTTTGGGCACTTATCATGGTCATGCCACTTGATTGGACAAGTGTTTCTTCAATGACCATCTTGTTACTTCCTGCGGTTCTTGTATTTGCTAATTTAGACAGTACATCGGCGCTCAGGTTCGGCTTTCAGGGCACATGGATGATCTCTATTTCGTGAAAGTGTTTCATTAATTCTTTGACGACGGCAAAGTATTTCTGTAACAAAGGGTCTTTTTCCTAGTATTTCCTATTTACTTGAAAAGCGACGATTTGGGATTAGGATCGAAGACTCACCTGCGAGGCTCTAAGGTCACGGGAAAAGGTGAGTCCTGCAATGCAGGCTTCGTATTCGGCTTAATTATTCAAAGTGGTGAAGGAAAAACTCAAGGAGAACTCGATCGTTAGGCCATCGACATTCTCTAGAATTAGGATAGTGTCGCTTCCCCTTGAGTTTGATGACCCATCGACTTGGATGGTCGGTGCTTGAGTTGGCAGATGATGGGGTCATCTCTGGGAATGAAGTCTGCGAAGGCATTGAGCCTTGATCGCCTGACAAGACTCAAAAGCAATGTCGAACTTAGATAACTTTATGGACCACTTAATCATTTGCCTCGCTAAGTCTGGTTTGTGTAGGACCGGTTTGATCGGTTGGTCAGTCCAAACCACGATTTGGTGGGATAGAAAATATTGCCATAGTCGCCTTGCTGCAATGACCAATACTAAGGCAACCTTTTTGATCTTCTGATATCGAAGTTTGGGTCCCTGGAGTGTTTTTCTTATGAAAAACATCGGCTTTTGCCCTTCATCCGTTTCTCATACCAGGATTGCACTTAACGCCTCCTTAGCGACTGCCAAGTATACGTATAAGGTTTTGCCAGAACAAGGGCTCGTTAACACTGGTGTAGCTGACAAAGTCTCCTTTAGCTGTTTGAAAGCTTCGTCACATTCTTGAGACCATTCGAATTGGACTCCCATCTTTAGTAATGTAAAGAAGGGGAGTGCCTTCTGGGCGGACATGGAAATGAACCATTTTAGGGCTACCAATATCCTCGTTTATTGTTGAATGACTTTTTTTGACTTAGGCTATCGCATTTTCGTTATGGCTCAACATTTAATTAGATTGGCCTCGATGCCGCGTTCTGTTAAGAAAAACCCGAGAAATTTTCCTATTCTAACACCGAAGATGCATTTGTCTGGGTTTAACCTCAAGTTATGTCCTCGAGCCTACTCGAAGAACTCTGTCAGATTTGTGACGTGATCTAGCTCTTCTGCCTTCTTGACGACCATGTCATCGACATACATTTTGAGTATCTTTTCGATATTGTTCTTTAAAACCTTATTCATCACTCGTTGATAAGTTTCACTGGCGTTCTTAAGGCCAAACCACATTACTTTGTAGCAGAAGTTGTCATTGTCAGTCATGAACGTAGTTTTTTCTTGGTAGGCTGGGTGTATTGTATCTGGTTATACCCAGAGTACACGTCCATAGAGGACAGTAATCAAAAAGCCGAGGAGTTTGGCCGAATGAAACCTAATCTTGAGGTGAATTATGAAAGTCATGGCTCCTAGCTCTCCCAGTGTAGGTTGGCCGAGGATGCAATTGTAGACAAACTTGCATGGAAGTACAATCAACTAAACCTTGATGGTTTTTGTTCCTGGCTTGTTGCCGAATGTCACCATAAGCTCGATATATCCCAGGGCTTGGTTGTGGAACCGTTGAAACCCTACAGATTTGAGCCGTGATAAAGGATCATGTCCTTCTCTGCCAATTTCAAAGTTTTGAACAGATCGAAATACATGATATTAACCAGGATTCTCCTCACATCAAAATTGTCCATATATGCATAGAGTATAGGTTAATTTGGTAATTTCGGTTACCATTCAGTAGGTCCTCATCGTAAAACGTGAGAGGGGGTCGACGGAAGCCTGGCCGATTAACGGGCGGATAGACCGAGGTGACCGACATTGCTTCCCGAAGTTTTTTCTTTGTGAAGTTGATAGAGGCTCCTCCACGATCAGTTAGACCACCTGAAATCACCAAGGCTAACGGCGGGGGTCTAGCATCATCTTCGTCCACCTGGTGAAGTCGGTTATCTGTTTGGACGACCGCAGAGTTTTAGTCGTGTATCGGTCTTGGTGATGGGGATCGGGCAATTCCCTCGCCTCCTCTTGGCTTGGTGTACTTCTGTATTTTTCCCATCTGAATGAGGGTTTCAATGGCGTCTTTTAGTTGGACACACTCGTCAGTGTTGTGTCCTTTGCTCTTGTGGAAATGGCAATATTTGGATTGTCAGTTCCAGGCTTTTCTTTCAACTACTTCGGGAACCGGATCCCTCCATCTCTGAATTCAGCATTGGCACACTCGTTCAAGATTCGGGATCGAGATGTGTTCAGTGGGGTGTATTCCTCGTACCATCCAAAGAGGACCTTAGGTTCTCTGTCTCGGCGAGGTTTGTCATCCCTGTATCTCGAGCCTTTCTCCAGGGAGATCATCTTCTTTGTCTTCGAGGCCATCAGTGTAACATCCTCATTTTCCTAATCTTGTTTAACGTGTGATTATGTGTGACTAAGTGTACTTGTGTATCCTAGGTAGGTTTTGTGTGTATTTGACTGTGTATTTGACTTTTCGGTTGTGTGTTCATTTTCTGTGTGATCAGGTGTTTGCAAAAGAACATGTGTTGAGGCTTCGTATGTTGTGTGATCTTGGAGTGGTGTGTCATAAGGTTTTGGTGTGAGTCTTAGAAGCCTCGTAAAGTTTGAGAATGATTGGAGTCGGGATTAGGGTTTTGCATGCTCGTACCCTTGGGCGAGTGCGAGTTTTCGATTGACTAAATGAGACTTTGAACTTTTGTTCTTGAGTCTATTTGATGTCCTCTTATTTTAGGAATCATGTTTAAGTGTTAGGGTATCATTTTCTGGACTGTACGAGCTTCAGAATTGAAGAAATCGCACGAAACCGGACAAAACAGCGCAAAAGCACGTGGGACGCGCTTGGGCGCGTGTGGCGCGCACTGGTTTATGGTGCACCAGCATCTCCTGTCCTCTGCGCCATGTGGTGCATGTGATTCGACCGTTTGCTGACCCTGACACATGGCGTGCATGCAATAAATTCCTTCAAGACGAAGCAGACCACGCGGACTTGCTTGGAGCGCGCGTAAGGAGCTCGTAGACAGAAGTAGAGCTCGCGCTGTAGCGCGCCTAGGGACCCTTTTTCACCTATTTAAGCCTAATTTTCACCCTTAATTAATTTTTTCATATTTCTGATCCATATTCATGACCTAAACTGAGGTGAAATAAAAAAACCTCCATTTTTGAGTTCCTTGAGCTTTGGTGATCCAATTCAAGTAATCTCAAACACCGGTTCAACAATCCGACGGTGCAAACTCATTTGTTTCTGTTAGGGCTTTCTAGAGCTTATGTCCGATTGTCATTTCATCAAGGTAAACCTATACCTCAACACTGTACCCTCTGTTTTCAGTTTGTGATTTATGATTCTCAAATTGGTTTTAGTTCCCAGCCTTAATCAGATTGTGTTTTGGACCCCGATTATCGAGTGGGTACCGAACGAGCTAGGGGTTTTGCCGAAACTCCCGGAGGAGATTCTTTGGGCCACG
The DNA here is from genome assembly GCA_037113605.1 of Calophaca sinica. Classification (NCBI taxonomy): domain Eukaryota; kingdom Viridiplantae; phylum Streptophyta; class Magnoliopsida; order Fabales; family Fabaceae; genus Calophaca; species Calophaca sinica. The sequence continues at coordinate 57,212,698 of CM073733.1, forward strand.
AGACCGAGGCTATAACCTCTATTCTACAAATGTTTTGGCCACTGATTCGTGATTCCCTTGTGGTTTGGATATTCCCTAATTAACTATTCTTCATATTTTAGGGTTTCGGTGTTAGTACGGGTATCGGTTGTTCGTGAAACTTCGTCCGGAATTGCTTTTAGGTAAGTTTTAATCCCTAGAATTCTTGGGTCAATACCTGGCCGTGAGTCTCTTAACTTTTTAGTAATTCCATAGTTTGCCCTAATTCTTATCCGAGTGCATTTTTGTATTTCCGGTTAATTATGGGTCGTTCTGGCGTGCTCGGTGGAATTTATTAGGTAAACCTTGACTAGTTTATTGATGTTGGTTGAATCTGGACCTTAGTGTTAGAGGGTTGTTTTGTTTTTTTGTTACCCTGTGATTGAGGTTCAGGGTCTGTTAGAGGTTCCGAGTACTCTGAATTCCAAGTGGGAGAAAGAATACACTTTTATTGGGTTATGTGTAGTAGTAATGATTGTTTGACATGCGTAGGGTGACCTAAGACCTATAAGGGTTAATGTCAGTAACACCTAGGGATAGGTGTTACGGTGTGCCACATCTAAGGATAGGCGTGGTAGACCTATCAGGCAACTTAGGATTAATTATTATTAAATATGATTGCCTGATTAATATGCTTATTTGTGTATTGTGTTGTACATGTCATATAAGGGTAGTAACATGCCTAGGAAATATGTGATATTGTGTTAATCCTGATAACATGCAAAATTAAATGTCCATGAATGTTGTGTAAAATGTTGTAGAACTTAAGTATGATATGATGCATAAACATGATATAAGTTTGGGTATGTGAGCATAACATGATGTGAGGCATATGATTATCAGGTGTTGGATGCATGCATATATTGCATTAGTAATCACTCCATTCTTAACGGGAATACGAAGTGGAGAGAATCCTTAACGGGAAAGGGGGATACCTCGCCCAACAGGTTAGGTCAACTTCGTTCCCTATCGGAAAAGGGGGAAACAGATATCCCTATCGGAAAAGGAGGATATCTCGTGGACTAGGCTAGTGTCGCCCCGTCTCTATCAAAAAGGGTGGCAGGAGTCCCTATCAGGAATGGGGAACTACAACCCTAACGGAAAGGGGGGTTGGCCAATACTATTCCTATCGGAAATGGGGAGTACAGTGGCAATAGTAAAATAAAAGATGCCATGATGCACAAACTCATAGAGAGACATGGGGTAAGTGGAAGGAGGTAGTTAGATCTTATTTGTGATATATGTGATTACCTGTATTGATTGTCCTCCTCTCATTCTACTTATGCATTTCCCGCTTTTTAATGGATGTGTTGTTCTTACCTCCCTGTGTTTGCATGCTTGTGTGTATATATATATTCTCTGTATTAGACTGTCTTGAGGAAGATAAAGCAGCAACCCCACCCGATGGAGCAGTTTCTACTGATGCATTCGTCGATGCTTCAGGCCCCGAGGATCCCCATGTAGGGAGATTTTGAGATACATTACCATGACTTTGACGACATTGGGTGGGAGATTGACCATGCACATCAGGCAGTGATTTACACAGGCACCATCTCCATTTACTTCCGGATTCCAGGCTTCTCGATCGCCAACTTCTCAAGGGACTTTCGCATCTGCCAGAGGCTTCCCTTTGCTTAGATGTGGCAGAAACCAGGTTTTCTGCCTGGCTTTGGTTATGGAGGTTACCCTCCAATGCCTCCGCAGCCGAGGCCAGTGCCACCTGTCAGCCATTGCAGTGAGTCCACCCATCAAGGGAGGCAGAGACGTGGGAGAGGAGCGACATTTGGTCTTTCTCGCCATATGACAGCACATGACTATAGGCGTTTGTTTCGTAGGCCGGCGAAGTCACAGAGTGGGAGCTCTCAGTATCTCCCTCACTGAGGTGTATGGTTTTTGTTGGCCAGGAGTCTGTATGAGGTTTATGTTTTGTTGTTTTTTTTAGAGGAGACACAGGTTAGGCTCGTAGGCTCAGTATATTTTGGATGACTGTAGCCACACTTATACACTATGCACACTGATGCACTCTGATGGTATACACTAGTTTACTTCACCATAATGAGTCGTAGTCTTATTTATGTTTTCGATTTTAATTCCTTCGTATTTTTATTCATGCTAATTATGCGAGTTAGGCTAATTATGTAGAATAAATTATGAATAGGACTGTGGGGTATTACAATCAACTTCTCCTCGTAGTTGATGTATTTCTCTACCCATCGGAGGAAATCGTTCAGATATGTGGGCTTGTCGACTCCGACATTTACGCTGAAGAGGCTGTCTTCTATGAGGCCTTGTACTAGCAGGTATAATTTCATCTCATCTGAAGCCTGCTTCACGACGTGACCTCTTGGTTGAAGCATTTGACGTGGTCCCGTAGTGTCTCGTCTTTCTTCTGATGAATTGCTAACAGTGTGGCAACTGATTTTGGTTGGACACGTGAGGCGCTAAAGTGTGAGGAGAACTGGGTCATCAAGTCTAAGCAGGAGTCTATAGAGTTCTTCTTTAACCCCGGGAACCATGTAAGGGTGGCCTTTTCAGGGTTAGTGGAATGATTTTACACTTGACTGGGCCTTTAGCTCACCGATATCCCATTAAAGTATCGAAGCAACCGATATGCTCATCGGGATCTTCGGTACCGTCATATGTTTCAAATGGAGGAGGATTTTGGAGGGCCCTGGGTATCGGGAATCTTGCAACTCTTGCAGTGAAGGGACCTTGTTAACACACCAATTTGTCTACTTTTATAGGGCATTTTTAGTATCTAAATACATCACTTTGCACTATTTAAAGCACAAAGATACTTATTTAAGTTCTATTTTGCAGAATTATAACAAAGACACCACTCATAGCAAAAGATGCGAAAAAGGACCAAAAACTGGCAAGTTTTGGAGAGTTTTAGCACTACAGGACATGCAGTATGGCCGTACCTAGATCAGAATTTCAGTAAGGGCGTACCCCCTTGGTCTGTACCACTAGGCACCGATGAAAAAGTGCAGTACGGCAGTACCAACGGCAGTACGGTCATACACAAATGATGTCAGGGATGTAGCATGCTTGGGTACGAGCCAATGTCACAAGAAAAGTTCGGTACGACCGTGTATATATGCGGTACGGCCGTACCCTGTCTCAAAATGTGCAGATTTGAAAGCCAGATGACCTAGTTCGCAGCCAACATTATAAATAGTGGCTCTTAAACTTTTCTAAAGACCTTTTGATGAATTCCCAAGTCAAGAGCCCCTTTTGAGAGTTCATATCAATTCCTTGCTTTTTCCATAGATTTATGTGTTTTATTGGAGCTCCGTGCCAACCCGAATTGCTACTGGAGCTCATGAGGATGCGAAGAACGTGCTTAAGGACTGTAGTCATATCGAAAGGGTGTCCCGGTTTAGATTTATTCTCTTTTTATGAATTATTCTGGTTTTATGATTAAGTTTATGTCATTATAATTGACAATGAGTAGCTAAACCCATCACTAGGGGTGATGGGGGATCCTTTACAAAACTCTTGATCCTTTATCTATTTAGTTAAATGTGTTTCTATTGAAAGTTTGATTAGTTTATGCCTATTGTGCTTTATCCTATAAGGCCTGATCAAACTTTAATTAGTTAACTTAATTGTGGTAATGTGATCTTGATTAGTTAATGGAACCATAGGAATAAAAGTACTCGCTTTATACGCCGGATAGGTTATTGCTTGTTTCTAATCAGTTATTAGATTAACAAACCTACATGTGCTTAATGCTCTTTTCTTTAATTACCTTCTAGGACTAAACGAAGTAATTAGTTAGGAGGAAGGCTATTACACGCTAGGTAGCTCTTAGTAATTTAGAATGGGTGATTAGCTCTCTTTCATAATAGATAATTCATAGTAAATATTTAGTGAACTCAAGAGTAGAGTATTGGTGAACTCGGTTCCCCTAGACTACCCATAACATAGTTAATCCGTTCTTGCATTTAGTTTGTTTATTGCTTTGATAGGTGACAACTTCTACTACTTTCATAATTACAACTTTTGCTCTCCTAATAGAATAGATTCATATTAAGTCATTGGTACTCGCTCATTTCCTGTGGGTTCGACATTCAGAGTCCTAATTATATTCCACTATTATTACGAGTTACGATCAGGTGCACTTGCCTGAGCCGCAACAAGTTTTTGGCGCCATTGCCGAGGAGTGTTTAGCGATATCAATTGACTTAAATATTTTATTTTCCTTAGGTATTATTTTATTTAGTTATCTACTTTCTGTTTTTTGTTTCCTTTGGTGTATGTAAACAAGGTCTCAATATGATGAATTAATTTTTTATCCTGAAATTGAAAGAACACTCAGATTGTTGAGAAGATAGCAACTAGCAATGGATAACGAGCTAACATTGAACGAGTCCTTCACACCAACTACGGATGTGGCAGACAGTGTCAACTATCCGGCAATTGAGGCCACTGATTTTGAATTAAAGCCAACACTGATCTGTATGGTATCTGCTGTGCAATTCTTTGGCTTATATTCTGAAGTCGCAAATGCTCATCTTAAGAGGTTTCAGAAACTTACTTTTCACATACCAATTTGTTTACTTTTATAGGGCAGTTTTAGTATCTAAGTATATCATTTCTCGCTATTTAGAGCACAAAGGTACTCATTTATGTCCTATTTTACAGAAATATCATGAAGACACCTCACGAAGCAAAAGATGCAGAAAAGGACAAAAAAACAGGCATGTTTTGGAGAGTTTTAGCACTACGGGACAAGCGTTATGGCCTGACCTACATGTGGTACGGTCGTACCTAGATCAGAATTGCAGTAAGGGCATACCCCCTCTATCTGTACCACCTGGCACCGATGAAAATGTCTAGCACGACCGTGGCAAAGGCAGTACGGCCGTACACAAGTGATGTCAGGCATGCAGCACGCATGGGTACGGATCAATGTCACAAAGAAAGTTTGGTATGGTCGTGTATATATATGCGGTACGGCCGTACCCCATCTCAGAATATGCAAATTTAAAAGCCAAATGACCTAGTTCGCAGCGAACAATATAAAAAGGGGCTCTTAACCTTTTCAAAAGACCTTTTGACGAATTTCCAAATCTAGAGCCCCCTTTTTGAGAGTTTATATCAATTCCTTGCCTTTTCCATTGATTTATATGTTTCCTTGGAGCTTAGTGCCATCCTGAATTGCTACTGGAGCTCGTGAGGACGCGAAGAACTTGCTTTAGGACCGTTGTCATACTAAAAGGGTGTCCCGATTTAGATTTATTCTCTTGTTATGGATTATTCTGATTTTATGTCTAAGTTTTTGTTATTATCATTGACAATGAGTAGCTAAATCCATCACTACGGGTGATAGGAGATCCTTTACAATACTCTTGATGCTTTATCTATTTAATTATATGAGTTTCTATTGAATGTTTGAGTGTTTTATGCCTATTGTACTTAATCCTATAAGGCCTGATCAACCTTTTATTAGTTAACTTAATTGTGGTAACAGGATCATGATTAGTTAATGGAACTATAGGAATAAAAGCACTCGCTTTATACGCCGGATATGTTATAGCTTATTTCTAATCGGTTATTGGATTAACAACCCCACCTGTGCTTAATGATCTTTCCTTTAATTTCCTTCTAGGACCAAACAGAGTAATTAGTTAGGAGAAAGGCTATTGCAAGCTAGGTAGCCCTTAGTAATTTAGAGTGGGTGATTAGCTTTCTTTCATAATAGATAACTCATAGCAGTTATTTAGTGAATTCAAGAGTAGAGTATTGGTAAACCCGGTTCCCCTAGACCTCCCATAACATAGTTAAACCATTCTTGCATTTAGTTTATTTATTGCTTTGATATGTGACAACTTTTACTACTTGCACAATTACAACTTTTGTTAGCATAATAGAATAGAATCATATTAAGTCATTGGTACTCACTCATTCCCTGGGGGTTCACATTCAGAGTCCTAATTATACTCCACTAATATTACGAGTTACGATCAAGTGCACTTGCCTGAGCCGCAACAAGTTTTTGGCGCCATTGCCGGGGAGTGATGGCGATATTAATTGAATTAAAGATTTTATTTTCATTAGACATTATTTTATTTAGTTATTTAATTTTCTGTTATTTCTATTTAGTTCTAATACATTCTAATTTGGTTTCCTTTGGTGGATGCAGAAAAGGTCTCAACATCCTGAATTAATTTTTTATCCTGAAATCGAACGAACACTCAGATTGTTGAGAAGACAGCAACTAGCAATGACTGACGAACTAACGTTGAACGAGTACTTCACTCCAACTATGGATGTGGCAGACAGTGTCAACTATCCAGCAATTGAGTCCACTAATTTTGAATTAAAGCCAACACTGATCTCTATGGTATTTGCAGTGCAATTCTCTGGCTTATCATCTGAAGACGTAAATGTCCATCTTAAGAGGTTTCAGAAAGTTGCTAACACTGTCAAGTGTCAAGGTGTGACACCGGAGGCCATCAAATTAAGATTGTTCTCTTTCTCACTGTAAAGGAAAGCACAATTATGGTTGGATTCACTCCTACCAAATTCTATTACTACTTGGGAGGACCTGAAGACCAAGTTCTTGAATAAGTATTTCCTCCCGCAAAATCTGCAAAGCTGAGAGCTGACATGTCTGGATTCACTCAAAATGAAGGAGAATCAATGCATGAGGTTTGGGAAAGATTCCAAGATTTAATTAGAAGCTGCCCTCACCATGGTTTCACCAAGTGGCAGCTAGTTCAGATTTTATATAATGGTTTCACTATGCAAACTAGAGGAGCTATTGACGCTGCCTGTGAAGGATCTTTCGAAAAGAAGACACCCACTGAGGCTTATGAAATTATGACTAAAATGGCTCAGAACAATGCTCGGTGGTCGGCTGGTGATAGACAAACAGGAAGAAAGAATCATCAGACAAGAATCTATAAGTGGAAGCCAACACAGCTATAGAAGCAAAATTGGATGCAATGACTAAGAAGATAGAGACTTTAATGGCAGTGCAAACCTAGTCTAATGCTAGTAATGAATGGGGATGCATGGCAATTGAAGGTCAATTAGAAGAAGTCAATGCTATATGACAGAAGGATTTTGACCCAAAAACGAGGATCGAAGAGGCTATGTTAAAATTTATGCAAAGACACGAACATCTGTGTATAGGAGTTTTAGCCGGTTTCATGGAGAAGACTGAAGAAAGATTAAAGACTATAGAATCCAAGGCAAATAAGGCAAGTCATGACTCAAAGGGTTGCACTGAGGTGGTGAATTTTGTTGGAAATAAGCAGCTGAATGACCCATACTCAAACACCTACAGCCCCAGATGGAGGAACCACCCAAATTTCTCAGGGGGAGGTCAACAGAGATCACAAGGTCAACATCAGAATACTTACAAACCTCCACATTTGCAAAATCGTGCTTAGAATGACAGAATTCCCGGAGAAAATGAGATTAACAACTTTATAGGACAAATGAATGAAAGATATAACAGCTTGGAAAAGCTAGTTACTGCTAATGCAGAGAGACATAAAGCGTTGAGAGAACAAATGGAAACTTTGTTGAATGCGGTGACTCAAAGAGAGAAAGGAGCACTTCCAAGTCAAGTGGAACCAAATCCAAATGAGAAGTGCAATGCAGTCTTCATGGCAAAGGAGGAATCAAAAGAGGAGAAGGCACAAACTGAGTCTCAACAGATAAGTAACTCTCTCCAAGATTTGAATTTTATTTTTGTAAGGATAGACATGTTAAATTAAATGAAGATGGCACTGCCATGTTTTCGAATAAATTAACAATTAAGCTTAAAGATCCAGGAACCTTTGTTGTTTCTTGCTCAATTGGTAATAATACTTTTAAGGCACTATGTGATTTGGGTTCAAGTATAAATTTAATGCCTCTGTCTGTTTGGAGAAAGTTGAATTTGTAGGAACCACAACCTACAAACATGTCCTTGCAGTTAGCTGGCAAAACTTTTGCTTACTAAAGAGGAATAATATAGGATATGCTGGTTAAGGTGGGCAAATTTATTTTCTTAGTTGATTTTATAGTTCTGGATATGGAAGAAGACATAGATGTTTCTATTATTTTAGGAAGGCCATTTTTGGCAACTGGAGATGTCACTATTCAAGTAAAAAAGGGAACCATGACTCTGAGAATTGAGGATGAAGAAGAAATTTTTAATATTTATAATTCTAACAAAAATTCTTCCTCTAGTGATTTTTGTTATTTCTTGCAGGATGTGGAAGTTAAAAAGGAAAAAGAAAAAGAAAAGCAAGTTAAAGAACAAGATAGCATCTCTTTGGAGCAGGACAAAGACATAACCCCTTCCTTGAATTGGAAGCACTTTGTTTGCCTAAATTTAAAGGACTATGTGGAGAGGATCCTATTCCTCATATTTTACATTTTTATGCCTTGGTCAAAACTAACAATTTTGCAGGAACCACCGCAGGTAGAATAAGACTTAAGCTATTTCCTCTTTCTCTAGGAGGATTAGCTAAGCATTGGTTTTCAATATACCCCAAGGAGAAAAAGCAGACCAATTCAAAGGATTCTAAGAACTAAAAGTTGACCCTCAAGAAGAATTTACTAGTTTTGAATTAAATCCGTCCATCATCTCAGAGGTGTCACAATTACAATTCAAGAGAACAACATGACAAGATCCTAATGAGCACGTGAGACAGTTCTGCAAGAAGATGAGAAAAGCAAAGTATGAGAGCTTGTCTCCAGATGAAGCCAAAATGATGATTTTTCCATTCACATTAGATGAGGTAGTCAAGTTATGGCTCTATCTCCTATCAATTGAATAAATAAAAAAGTGGAATGACTTAGTGAAGAAATTCATTAGGACTTTTTCACCCAACCTTGAGGAGCCAATCTATATCTGTGAAGACTGTGCGTACACAATGAACCCACTAAAAAAGTGCTCAGGTCCTATTTGGATGGACCACTCAGAAAAAGGAGACTATACTGTTGTGTTTCCCAATAGTGAGAAAACAAAAAGTAATGCCAAGGGCGGGCCATTGCCCGCTGAGGACTAATTTTTAAGTCCTCTGAACCGTCAGGCTCGAGACGTTAAACAAGCGTTTACCAAGAGGCAACCATCAAGGTTCTAAATAGCGGTCGCGGTCGCGGTCGCGTTAAGGATTTCGCGATTTCGGCTGTTGTGGAAGCTGCGTTGTGAATTGCGGTCGTCACGGTGTGAATTAATCACAATATTGCACAAATTATATTAAAATTATTTGTATTATCATATAATATACAATAACTTAAACTAATGTTTTTAGGGACATTTTAGTCCCTATCAGAGACTAATTTAACCTATATTTGAGATTTTTAATGACTAAGTTGGTATTTTTTTATTTCTCAGGATCTAAATTGGTCTCCATGATTTTTGTTAGGAACCAATTTGGGTATTTACTCTTAAAACAAACACAATCATGAATCTGGTCTACATGTAATAAACTCAAAATTAAAAAGAAAGAAAATGAAATAAGTGACTAATTATCATTACAGTAAAACAAAAAAAGGATTTGTTTATTAAAAGGATTGAAAAATTTAAAAAACCAAAATTGTGTGGTTAATTAAGAAAATAAGCATTAGTAAAAGATTGGGCTTAATAGTTAAAAAAAAAAAAGAAGAAGAGGAGAGGATAAGGGATGGGCTGAAGCCCAAGATAGGGGTATTAGCGCAAAAAAAGAAAAAGAAAAGAAAGAAAAGGCAGGGGTATTAAACTGGTTTAATTTTAGAAACCTAAACCCTAATGTTGTTGCTGCTCCCTTGCAGCCGCAAGAAGCAGGAAGGAATAAAAAGAAAAAGCGCCAGGGGAGGGCAGCGGTCTTGTGACCGTCTTATGTGAGGGAGGCGTGGTGGCGAAGCCACGAGAGAAGAAGGGGAAAGGCGCGAGAGGATGAGACCGAAAGGGAGAGGGGGAGACCACCGCGGCTCACCATGGCGCCACCGCGGCTTGCTGCTAAGCTCTGCTCTTCAGTCTTCTCTCTTCCATTCTCTCTCACGGAGTATCTGTATCCTTCCCCTTTCTTCTTTTTTTTTTTCCCTTCATTTTTGGTTCTTCTGAGGAAGTCTTCTGAAATGGGTTTCTGGGCCAAAAAAAAGCTCTGTCTCGGTTTCGTCGCGGTTGTCACGGCCGCAACACCGTTTCGTCACGGCCGTTTCGTGTGATTTTGGATCACACCGTGATTTCGTTCAAAAACGGTTTCGGCCGCAACCATTACCGTTTTGTCGCGGCCGCGACACGCGAATCGTTCCGTTTTTTAAAACCCTGGCAACCATGTTCACTAACATTTTTCTTTTATCTGTTTGTTTTATTTTTATTTTTATTTTTATTCTTGTTTTATTTTATTTTTATGATTATTTAAAAATACAAAAAAATATATACTCTTAAAAATAAAAAAAAAATCTGAAAAACTAGTAGGTACGGGCGTACCTTACATCAGGCACGGCCGTACCACACGGCTTCATCTTGAAAAAACATGGAGAATGGACAGATACAGCCGCACATAAAACTAGTAACGGGCGTCCCCGTGTCTATAGGTAGAATATAAGGTAAACAGTAAGAGGTAAGGGCGTACCTCACTCTCGTACGCCCAAAACCTCTCCATTCGAGCACCCTCTTCTCTCAATTTCTTTGCATTTCCATCCAGAAGATCATCCAGGTACTGATTCTAACTTCAATTTGTGGATTGATTGTCTGTTTTACTGGTTGTTTTAAGTTTTCAGTTAGTTTAGGTTTTTAGTTTTGTTTAATTCTAACTTTAGTAATTTAGGAGTAGTTTTGGCTTGGTTTTGCATGCTTAGAGACCCTAGGAATGATTAGAGACTTATAATCTAGGCCTAAAATTGGGAAAATCTGATCATTTGGTAGATTTTTCACAAAACCGTAGCACAGTATGGCCGTACCTACCAAGAGTAGGCCGTACTGAAGGTCGTACTAGCGGCCTTAGGCTTTAGACTGACCATAGGTACGGGCGTACCTATGGCAATGTACGACTGTACAGAGTCCTGAAGTCAGGTCATACTTACCTTTTAGAATAGGGCGTACATTGAGATGCAGTACGGCCGTACGACATGAAGCATGGCCGTAACTAATACAATTTCTGCTTCGAATTAATTTTTCTATTTATTTTGCAGGAAAAATGCCTAAATGCCAGAAAACCGAAGGCTTATCTTCTTCTGCAGCAGCATGTGCCTCTAGGGCCGTGCCTATGGCAATGTACGGCTGTACCACACGAAGCATGGTCGTACCTAACACAATTTCTGCTTAAAATTAATTTTTTCTATTTATTTTGCAGGAAAAATGCGTAAACGCCAGAAAACCAAAGGCTCATCTTCCTCTGTAGCAGCACGTGCCTCTAGGGCTGTGCCTAACTTTATTCCTGAGCAGTTCTGAGATAGATACAGGTAGTTGTGTGACTTCCACACCCACACCCAGAGGTATCTTGATTTTGATGTCCTCCAGCCGGTTGGCCTACAGGAGGATGTGGAGACTCTACTGCAGAGGATAGGGTGGCTCCAGGCAGCCTTTATTAGACAACCCTTCTATGTAGAGGTAGTCTTGGACTTCTTGGCCACTTGTGGCTATCATATGAGAGACAAGGAGCCCCAACACCCAGATTGGGAGGATGAGCCGGAGTAGGAGCTGGTTGTCACTTTTTGGATCCGTGGAGCCCTCTATGAGATCACCCTGGCCGATTTCAACATCGGGCTAGGATTTGAGATGGCGGAGTCAGTTCAGACGCTGGAGTATATGGAGGCCCTTCTGAAGATACCAAAAGGATGGCAGGATTCTGAGAGTTTGAGAGCTCTCACTGGGGATGCCTATTACATTTCCAGCCACGCCAAGGCCAGTAGGATCAGAGACCTAGCTGTGTGGATAGTGCACAGATGGATTGCCTGTTCCATAAACGGGAAAGCCTTAAGTGACAGCACGGTCACTAGACTAGATCTGTTTCTACTGTGGGCCATGACACAGGGACGCCACTGCGATGTCGGGATGTTTTTCTTGCGGACGTGCACCTAATTAGGCGTTCATCTTCAGATTCAGAAGACTGGGCACATTGTCTTGGGTTCTTTCATTTCCCGTCTGGCAGCCCACCTCGGAGTTCGTACCAGAGCAGGTGTCGCGACCATTGAGATGGAGCCCATTGGACTTCAAACTCTCACCAACAATGGTGTTCAGTGGAGACTGGGGCACGGGGACTATGATGTCATTAAACCGGAGGAGCAGCAGGAGCAACAGCAGGACAAGGCTGTAGATTTTGTACCCTTAGAAGAGGAGCATCCACCAGAGCAATTTGTGACAAAATCAAAAGAATAATGTTCTGAATCCCTCTTATATGTTTACAAAAAGAAGGCTTAGCAATTATTTCCCCTCCTAGTTCTTAAAAAATGATTGATTGCTGCATAAATGCATGAAGGGAGGAAAGGAAAAGAAAAGAAAGAACATTGAAAAGAAAAATTGTTTACCTTGCTCATTCCTTCATAAATTGCAAAAAAAAAAAAATATTCTGATTGAAAAATTTGGGATTCTTGCCTGCTCTTTAATTTGAAAAAGAAAAAGGTTGCTTGTTTTGGATGATTTGTTTCTGACCCTTTGCATAACCTTTTCTTTCTTCTATCATACCTGACATTATTACCTTGGCCCCATTACAACCTATGAATGACCCTCATTCCTCTTTTGTGTGTCATATAGATTGTAATAGTGGAGTTTTGGTCAATGTACAAGCCTATGGTAATGTCACTTCATTTGTAAAATCTGAGCGTTAATGACTATACCTATAAACAATTTGAGATTAGTGAGAGTGTAACTTGAGAATCACAGATTGTTAGCTTATTTGAACTTACACCTCTAATTGGGCATTCTATTTATTGGCATATTTTGTGATATCATGTTGTTGTCTTACTTATGTTTTTGCCCAAAGCCGGTGAAAATAGTTTTTCTTACTATAATTACCCTAGTAGTTTGCTTGAAGGCAAGCAAAGCTCAAGTGTGGGGATGTGTTAACACACCAATTTGTCTACTTTTATAGGGCATTTTTAGTGCCTAATAATATCACTTCACGCTAATTAAAGCACAAAGGTACTCACTTAAGTCCTATTTTGTAGAAATATCATGAAGACACCTATCAGAGCAAAAGATGCGAAAAAGGACAAAAAACTGGCAAGTTTTGGAGAGTTTTAGCACTACTGGACAAGTAGTACGGCCTGACCTACATGTGGTACGGCTGTACCTAGATCAGAATCACAGTAACGGCGTACTCCCTCAGTTTGTACTATCTATCACCGACGAAAAAGTCCAGTACGACCGTGCCAAAGGCAGTACGGCCGTAAACAAATGATCTTAGGGATGTAACACGCAAGGATACGGTCAACGTCACAAAGAAAGTTCGGTACGACCTTGTACATATGCGGTACAGCCGTATCCCATCTCAGAATATGCAGATTTCAAAGTCAGATGACCTAGTTCGCAGCCAACAATATAAATAAGGGCTCTTAACCTTTTCAAAAGATCTTTTGACGAATTCCCAAATCAAGAGCCCCCTTTTTGAGTGTTCATATCAATTCCTTGCCTTTTCCATTGATTTGTGTGTTTCCTTGGATCTTGGAGCCATCCCGAATCGCTACTGGAGCTCGTGAGGACGCAAAAAACGTGTTTAAGGACCGTCGTCATATCGAAACGGTGTCCCAGATTAGATTTAATCTATTGTTGCGGATTATTCTGATTTTATGTCTAAGTTTTTGTTATTATCATTGACAATGAGTAGCTAAACCCACTAGGGGTGATGGGGGATCATTTACAATACTCTTGATGCTTTATCTATTTAATTATATAAGTTTCTATTGAATGTTTGAGTGTTTTATGCCTATTGTGTTTAATCCTATAAGGCCTGATCAACCTTTAATTAGTTAATTTAATTGTGGTAACAGGATCATGATTAGTTAATGGAACTATAGGAATAAAAGAACTCGCTTTATACACCAAATAGGTTATAGCTTATTTCTAATCGGTTATTAGATTAACAAACCCACATGTGCTTAATGCTCTTTCCTTTAATTACCTTTTAGGACCAAACAGAGTAATTAGTTAGGAGGAAGGCTAATGCAAGCTAGGTAGCCCTTAGTAATTTAGAGTGGGTGATTAGCTCTCTTTCATAGTAGATAAATCATAGCAATTATTTAGTGAATTCAACAGTAGAGTATTGGTGAACCTGGTTCCCCTAGACCTCTCATAACATAGTTAAACCGTTCTTGCATTTAGTTTATTTATTGCTTTGACACATGACAACTATTACTACTTGCACAATTACAACTTTTGCTTGCCTAATAGAATTAAATCATATTATGTCTTTGGTACTCGCTCATTCCTTGTGGGTTCGACATTCGGAGTCCTAATTTTACTTCACTATTATTACGAGTTACGAACAGGTGCACTTGCCTGAGCCGCAACAGTTGCTAACATTGTCAAGTGTCAAGGTGTGATTCCGGAGGCCATCAAATTAAGACTATTCTTTTTCTCACTGCAAGGGAAAGCACAATTATGGTTGGATTCACTTCCACAAAATTCTATTACTACTTGGGAGGACCTAAAAACAAAATTCTTGAATAATTACTTTCCTCCCACAAAATCTGCAAAGCTGAGAGCTGACATATCTGGGTTCGCTCAGAATGAAGGAGAATCAATGCTTGAGGCATCGGAAAGATTCCAAGATTTAATTAGAAGCTTCCATCACCATGGTTTCACCAAGTGGCAGCTAGTTCAGATTTTATACAATGGTTTTACCATGCAAACTAGAGGAGTTGTTGACGCTGCCTTTGGAGGATCTTTCGGGAAAAAAACACTCGTTGAGCTTATGAAATAATGACTGAAATGGCTCAGAATAATGCTCTGTGGTCAGCTAGTGATAGACAAACCGAAAGAAAGAGCCATCAAATAGGAATTCATAAAGTGGAAGCCAACACAGCTCTTGAAGCAAAATTGGAGGCAATGACTAAGAAAATAGAGACTCAGATAGCAGCGCAAACCCAGTCTAATGCTAATAATGATTGGGGATGCATGGCAATTGAAGGCTAATTGGAAGAAGTCAATGCTATAAGACAGAAGGATTTTGACGCAAAAAGGGGATGCAAGAAGCTATGTTGAAATTTATGCAAAGGCACAGACATCCGTGTATGGGAGTTTTAGCCGGTTTCATGGAGAAGACTGAAGAAAGACTAAAGGCTATAGAAACTAAGGCATTTAAGGCATCTTGCAATTTCTATGGAATAACAAGTGATGACTCAAAGGACGACACTGAGGAGGTGAATTTTGTTGCAAATGAGCAACAGAATGACCCAAACTTCCCAAACTTCTACAACCCCGGATGGAGAAACCACCCAAACTTCTCATGGGGAGGTCAACAGAGATCACAAAGTCAAAATTAGAATATTTATAAACCTCCATATTTGCAGAATCGTGCTCAGAATGATAAAAGTCCCGGAGAAAATGAGATCAATAACTTTATGGGACAAATGAATAAAAGATACAATAGCTTGGAAAAGTTAGTTACTGCTAATGCAATGGAACAAAAAGCATTGAAAGAACAAATGGCAGCTGTGTTGAATGTGGTGACTCAAAGAGAAATAGGAGCACTTCCAAGTCAAGTGGAACCAAATCCAAATGAGAAGTGCAATGCAGTCTTCATGGCAAAGGAGAAACCAAAAGAGGAGAAGGCTCAAACTGAGTCTCAGCAGGTAAGTAACTCTCTCCAAGGTTCTAAAATTTTTTGTAAGGATAGACAAACAAAGAGATTGTTAGAAAAACTTAGAAAATTGCATGTCAATATTCCTTTTGCTGAAATTGTCTCTGAAGTACCAAAATATGTTAAAATTTTAAAAGAAATAATTTTTAACAAAAATAAGATAGAAGATGAAACTGTTAAATTAAATGAAAATTGCTCTGCTATGTTATTAAATAAATTACCACCTAAGCTTAAAGATCCAGAAACCTTTGTTTTTTCTTGTTCAATTGGTAACAATACTTTTAAGGCATTTTGTGATTTAGGTTCAACTATCAACTTAATGCCTCTGTCTATTTGGAGAAAATTAAATTTACAGGAACTATAACCTACTAACATGTCTTTGCAGTTAGCTGACAGAACTCTTGCTTACCCAAGAGGAATAATAGAGGATATGCTGGTTAAGGTGGGGAAATTTATTTTCCCAGTTGATTTTGTAGTTCTGGACATGGAGGAAGACAGAGATGTTCCTATTATTTTTGGAAGACCATTTTTGGCAACTGGAGATGCTACTATTCAAGTGAAAAAGGGAACCATGACTCTGAGAATTGAGGATGAAGAAAATTTTTTTAATGTTTCTAATTCTAATAAAAATTCTTCCTCTAGTGCTTCTTGTCGTTTCTTGCATGATGTGGAAGTTAAAAAGGAAAAAGAAAAAGAAGAGCAAGTTGAAGAACAAGATAGCAATTCTTTATAGCAGGATAAGGACATAACCCCTTCCTTGATATTGGAGGCACTTTGTTTGCCTAAATTTAAGGGACTATATGGGGAGGATCCTATTCTTCATATATTGAATATTTATGACTTGGTCAAAACTAACAATTTTGCACGAACCACCGCAGGTAGAATAAGACTTAAGTTATTTCCCCTTCCTTTAGGAGGATTAGCTAAGCAATGGTTCTCAGCATACCCGAAGTTTCACTTTTCAAGTTAGGAGGAATTAATTGAAGAATTTGTAAGGACTTTCCAGCTTACACAAGAAGAAAAAGTGGACCAAATCCAAGGATTTCAAGAATTAAAGAATGGCCCTCAAGAAGAATTTACTGGCTTTGAGTTGGATTCGTCCATCATCTCAGAGGTTTCACAACTACTGTTCAAAGGAACAATAGGACAAGACCCTATTAAGCACGTGAGACAATTCTGCAAGAAGATGAGAAAAGCAAAATATGGGAGCTTGTCTCCAGATGAAGCAAAATTGATGATTTTCCCATTCTCATTAGATGAGGAAGTCAAGCTGTGGCTATATCTCCTGCCAATTGAAGAAATAAAAACGTGGAATCAGGACTAATTTTTATGTTCTCCGAACCGTCAGGCTTGGGACGTTAAACAAGCGCTTACCAGGAGGCAACCTGTGTTTACTAACATCTTTCTTTTTATTTTCTCTTATCTGTTTGTTTTGTTTTTATTTTTATTCTTATTTTATTTTATTTTTATGATTATTAAATATACAAAAAAATATATATTTTCTAAAAAAATTAAAAATTTTCTAGAAAACCAGGAGGTACAGGCGTATCTTATGGTAGGCACGGCTGTACCACATGGTTTCATTCTAAAAAATGCGGAGAACATATAGGTACAACTGCACATAAAACCAGGTACGGCCATACCCCTTGTCCAGAGGCAGAATATAAGGTAAACAGTTAGAGGTAAGGGCGTATCGAGCACCCTCTTCTCTTAATTTCTTCATATTTCTATCCACAAGAACATCCAGGTACTGATTCTAAACTCAATTTGTGGATTGATTGCCTGTTTTGCTGGTTGTTTTAAGTTTTTAGTTAGTTTAGGTTTTTAGTTTTGTTTAATTCTAACTGTAGTGATTTAGGAGTAGTTTTGGCTTGGTTTTGCATGCTTAGAGACCCTAGGAATGATTAGAGACCTATAATCTAGGCTTAAAATTGAGAAAATATTATCATCATGTAGATTTTTCACAAAATCATAGCGCAGTACGGCCGTACCTACCAAGAACAGGTCGTACTAGTGGCCTTAGGGTTTAGACTGACCATAGGTACGGGTGTACCTATGGCACTGTACGGTTGTACATAAACCTTAAGTCAGGTTGTACTTACCTTTTAGAACAGGGAGTACATTTAGATGCAGTACGGCCGTACCACACGAAGCACGGCCGTACCTAATACAATTTCTGCTTAAAAATTAATTTTTTCTATTTATTTTGCAGGAAAATGGCTAAGTACCAGAAAACCGAAGGCTCTTCTTCTTCTGCAGCAGCACGTGCCTCTAGAGCCATGCCTAACTATATTCCCCAGCAGTTCAAAGAGAGATACAAGTTGTTGCGGGACTTCCACACCCACACCCAGAGATATCTTGATTTTGATACCCTCCAGCAGGTTGGCCTGCGGAAGAAGGTGGAGACTCTGTTGTAGCGGATAGGGTGGCTCCAGGAAGCCTCTGTCAAACAGCCCTTCTTTGTGGAGGCTGTCTTGGACTTTTTGGCCACTTGTGGCTACTATATGAGGGACAGGGAGCCCCAACACCTAGATTGGGAGGATAAGCCGAAGCAGGAGCTGGTGGTCACTTTTTGGACTCCGTGGGACCCATCACATGATGACAATGGCCGATTTTAACATCGTGCTAGGATTTGAGACGGTGCAGTTAGTTCAGACACCGGAGTATATGAAGGCACTTCTGGAGATCCTAGAAGGATGATAGGATTCTGAGCGTTGGAGAGCTCTCACTGGAGATGCCCATTACATTCCTAATCGCGCCAAGGCCAGCAAGATCAGAGACCCAGCTGTGCAGACAGTGCACAGATGGATTGCCCGCTCCAGAAACGGGAGAGCCTTGAGTGACGGCACGGTCACGAGACCAGATCTTTTTTTGCTATGGGCCATAACCCATGGATGCAACTGCGATGCCAGGATGTTTTTCTTGTGGACGTGCACCCAGTTGGGCGTTCAGCTTCAGACTCAGAACACTGGGCACATTGTCTTGTGTTCTTTCATCTCTCGTCTGGCAGCCCACTTCGGAGTTCGCATCGGAGCAAGAGCCATGATGGAGCCCATTGGACTTTAGACCCTCACCAACATTGGTGTTCTGCGGAGATTTGGGCATGGGGACTATGAGGCCATCAGACCGGAGGAGCTGCAGGACGAGGCTGCAGATTTTGTGCCCTTAGCAGAGGAGCATCCACCACCACCCCCACATCCTCAGCCAGCAGCACAGGGCCACTCCTACGAGGATGTCATGATGCATCTCGATGAGATGCAATCCAACTTTATGGAGCATAAGACTCATGTGGACCAACAGCTGGCACTTATTTTGGAGCACCTACAGCGCCTCCAGCTTTCCCTCCTGCCTAGTGATGCGGGACTTCATCTTATTTTCCTCTTTTGTTATTATTTCTTTTTATTTTGTTTCTAAAATTTTGAGTTTGTGTTGCACAGTTCTTCCGCCACTTACCAGCTCCATCAGTATTGCGACAAGGAAACAACATATTTTGCCCATCCCCATCCATTTTGCTCATGATATTTTTCAGAGGGGAGTCTCTTTCCACATTCTTTTATTATAGCACTTATTTTCTTTTATTTTATCTTTTTGTGCTTGCTTTAATTTAGTCGCAGTGAGGACACTGCTAGAAATAAGTGTGGGGAGGGAATTTTATATTATGCTTATTACTTGGTTGTGCTTATAATTATAGAAGAACTTAATTTTTTGCTGATTTAGGGTCTACAAAAAAAATATTTTCTTCCTGACAACACATGATTGAGTCAATTCTTTGCTAGTATTTAGAATTTGCTGAAAATTAGCATTGAAGTTCTATGAGTATTAAATGTTCTCTGTAAACTACTAAATGTGAGATTTGAGCCTGAAAAAGGAGGCCACATCATGCTTTTGCCTCTTTTACTTTGTTGAGTGATATTTTTCTATGATTGTGCATTCTAGAACTTGTGCTTAGACCATTACAAAGCGAATATGAGTTTATTATCATGTGAATTTAGAAAGGGCAAATTTTAGGAATTCTACATGCCACTACCATTTTGAATACATTGTACCACTAGTTGCCCACTCCTGTGCCTAAAAGTACTTTTTTTAATTTCTTTGGTACCCTTCTTGTTACTATTGATTATTTTCCGCGAAGGCAACCTTGGAAAAATTTTCTTTGAGAGCAATTAGTGGCAAAAAAATCAAAAGAATAATGTTTTGAATCCCTCTTATATGTTTACAAAAAGAAGGCTTAACAATTATTTCCCCTCCTAGTTCTTAAAAATGATTAATTTGCTGCATAAATGCATGAAGGGAGGAAAGGAAAAGAAAAGAAAGAGCATTGAAAAAAAAAATTGTTTATCCTGCTTATACCTTGATAAATTACAAAAAAAATATTGATTGAGAAATTGGGATTTTTGCCTGCTCTTTAAGGTGAAAAAGAAATAGGTTGCTTGTTTTGGTTGATTTATTTCTGACCCTTTGCATGACCTTTTCTTTCTTTTATAATACCTAATATTATTATCCCGGTCCCATTACAACCAATGTACAAGCCTATGGCAATGTCACTTCATTCAAAAAATCTGAGTGTTAATGACTATGCCTATAAATACTTTGAGATTGGTGAGAGTGTAACTTGAAAATTATAGGTTGTTGGCTTATTTGAACTTACACCTCTAATTGGGTATTCTTTTCTATTGGCATGTTTTGTGATATCATGTTGTTGTCTTACTTATGTTTTTGCCCCTAGCCTGTGAAAATAGTTTTTCTTACTATAGTTACCCAAGTAGTTTGCTTCAGGGAAAGCAAAGCTCAAGTGTGGGGATGTGTTAACACACCAATTTGTTTACTTTTGTAGGGCATTTTTAGTATGTAAATACATTACTTTGCACTATCTAAAGTACAAAGATAGTTATTTATGTTCTACTTTACAGAATTATCACAAAGACACCACTCAGAGTAAAAGATGCGAAAAAAGACAAAAAAACTGGCAAGTTTTGGAGAGTTTTAGCACTACTGGACAAGTACGGCCTGACCTACCTTCGGTACGGCCGTACATAGATCAGGATTTCAGTATGGGCGTACCCCCTTGGTCTGTACCACCTGGTGCCGATTAAAAAGTCCAGTACGGTCGTACACAAATGATGTCAGGGATGCAGTACGCTTGGGTACGAGCCAACGTCACAAGAAAAGTTCGGTACGACCGCGTATATATGCAGTACGGCCGTACCCCATCTCAAAATATGCAGATTTGAAAGCCAGATGACCTAGTTCGCAGCCAACATTATAAATAGGGCTCTTAACATTTTCTAAAGACCTTTTGACGAATTCCCAAGTCAAGAGCCCCTTTTTGAGAGTTCATATCAATTCCTTGCTTTTTCAATTGATTTGTGTGTTTTCTTGGAGCTTAGTACTATCCTGAATTGCTACCAAAGCTCGTGAGAATGCGAAGAACATGCTTAAGGACCATCATCATACCGAAAGGGTGTCCTAGTTTAGATTTATTCTCTTGTTATGGATTATTTTGGTATTATGATTAAGTTTATGTTATTATCATTGACAATGAGTAGCTAAACCCATCACTAGGGGTGATGGGGGATCCTTTACAAAACTCTTGATGCTATATGTATTTAGTTAAATGAGTTTCTATTGAATGATTGATTGTTTTATGCCTATTGTGCTTAATCCTATAAGGCCTGATCAACCTTTAATTAGTTAACTTAATAGTGGTAACAGGATCAGGATTAGTTAATGGAACCATCAGAATAAAAGAACTCGCTTTATACACCGGAAATGTTATTGCTTGTTTCTAATCAGTTATTAGATTAACAAACTCACCTGTGCTTAACGCACTTTTCTTTAATTACCTTCTAGCACTAAACAGAGTAATTAGTTAGGAGGAAGGCTATTACACGCTAGGTAGCTTTTATAAATCCAGAGTAGGTGATTAGCTCTCTTTCATAATAGATAAGTCACAGTAATTATTTAGTGAACTCAAGAGTAGAGTACTGGTGAACCCGGTTCCCCTAGATCTCCAACATAGTTAATCCGTTCTTGCATTTAGTTTGTTTATTGCTTTGATACGTTACAACTTCTACTACTTTTGCAATTACAACTTTTGCTCACCTAATAGAATAGAATCATATTAAGTCATTGGTGCTTGCTCATTCCTTGTGGGTTCGACATTTGGAGTCCTAATTATACTCCACTATTATTAAGAGTTACGATCAGGTGCACTTTGTAACACCCTGTTTCTGGAGTGCTACTAAGTGAACATTCTGACAAAAGTTGACATGTTTCCAAAAGGTGGAAATACTATGCTCGTAGGGTTTTCGAGAAATGTGGTCCAATTTTTTTTTTTTTAAAGTTCTTTAAAGAAGCAGTCAGAGCATCACAGCGACTTTTAGAAACATGACGGAAAATAATTTAAGACATTACATGACTACATTCAATTGTTCCATCAATTCTCGTCTAACAATACATATCTTGAAACATGACAGACATTTATTACAATACTGAACAACGACAATTATTCTATAGCTGGTCGGCACAATACGTTCCTTACTAGACTGCTAGTAGACTCTTCAATATAGTACAAGTCAAGCCAGATGACCTTCTACAGCTGCTCCTCCTTGCAGTTCCAATCCTCTGCTTGCTCCGCCTTCTGGGTTACAATCATTAATTGACAGAACCACTGGCAAGGGTTAACTTCTTAAAATAAAGAGTCTGTTACACTTATTCGACAAGGGCAACAAAGCATATAACAATGCAACATGTTATAGGAAATAGAAAATCATAGCAATAAGCAACAATAGCATGCACAGTTCTCAAGACACAATACAGACTCAAGATTTTCTCTCTCTAGACTCGACTCATTTTCTCTCGACTCGACAATTATTAGGAAGCGACCTTGAATCCATCAATCGACATACCAGCCGTAGCCTTGGGATCTTTCGCTTCTCCCTAGGTAAGCGATCCGGTTCCTGACTGCGACGCCTAGCTAATCCACCGTGAGCGAAGGGGACCTAGCACCCTCGGTTGTCGGCTCACGGCTCAAAACGTCTCGACGACTGACAATGCTCTCGGACTCGATGAACAATTAAATGCATACGATATTCAAAGAGTTATACGCAAGATTATTCGACCGCATATCAAATAATAAGAGCATGCTTAATATGAAGAAACGCAATTCAACAACTTAAGCAATAAAAGCAGCTTGCATGAAGAAACGCAATTCAACAATACAAACAGCATAAGCAATTCACAGCATTATTCAACCGCATATTGAATAATTGCACAGCTCAACAACAACAGACGGCAATCAACTCATAGAATTCATCCTTCTGCAACTCGATGGAGTTCACAGAGAGGAACAAACAAGTGTGGGGGGTTGGGGACAACTGCCAACCACTTGCAGACAAGCCCACTAAATAATCAGCATATAAAAATAAAGCAAAGGGGTACAAGACCCTCACTTCGAACCCTTAGGTTCTCAGACTTCTTCGCATAAACACTTGAAATTAAATTCATATCTAAAAATTGCTTTTAGACAAGGACATACAAAAATAAAGGCCTACAAATGTCTAGAAGTGCCCTTACGCTAATATAAACACGTAGAATATGAAGTGCCCTTACATAAGGACTTATAAAATAAAGCCTTAGAGATATCGAAGAGTTGCCCTTACCGAACTCCAAGCCACGCGCCCACGCACTCCGCGATTCTACGCGTCTCAGATCACTCAAGCCTATTACACAAAGCAAGCTTAGCATAATCTAAAGACTTAGTTCTATATCCTTAGGCTCTGGAAACCTAAGACCCTTTCCAACCTAAAACACTCACACTTAGAAACATAGTTTGAAATACTTGTTCTCAAAAGAATTCCATACACTTGAAAAAACTACTCACAATTAAAAGACTAAAATTTCGAAGACTAAGAATCTTTTTGAAAGAATACTCAAAGTTGGAAAAACAAAGTTTTTAAATACTAAGCTTGTCTTCTTCAAAACTTGAGACATAATTTAATGCTAAATTTAACGCTTTCCACCGCTACTTGAAATAAGACTCCACTTTGGCCATTGGATCACAAGGAATCCTTTGCCTTAGGTGTTTCATCGTCTTTGACAATCAAATACTCCTAATTCAATTAAACTACTATCCAAAACTTACACAATAATTCTTAACCACATCAATTATAGCTAATATAAATCAAAGGTACCAAAATCATTTTCTAAGAGGCTTAAATTAAGGCTCCACTTGGTGTCTAGGACCTCAAAGAGTCCTTTTCACCTTAATTGTTTCATAGCCCTTAAAAATAAAAATAAAAACTCTAATTTCAATCCCATCACTTCCATTGTGGAGTTTAGAGTGCCTTAAAATCAGTTTGGAGGATCATGGAATTGCTTGAAAGTGTTTCTTGAACACTGGGAATCGATTCCCTAGCTATGTGAATCGATTCAAGCATGTTTGAGTCTCTGTGAATCGAAGCACGCCTCTGTGACTCGCATGGGAAGCCTGCAGGAATCGATTCCCTTCATTAATTCGTGCAGGGGAAGTTTTTTAACTAGGTGAATCGATTCACCTATGTCTGTGAATCGATTCACAGTCGGGTTTTTTATAAAACCAGACGCTGCAGAAATCCAATCACGACGTGCAGTCTTTCTAGGGTTGTGTGCAGCCGTTCTTGAGCGTCTTTGTGAGGTTTTAGGGGCTGGAAAACACTGTTAAACACCTTGGGATCTTAGGAGAGAATAGAGGGAGGATTGAAGGCTTTCTCTATTGTTGTTCTTGAGAGTTTATCATAGAGGAAAAGAGAGAGGGATTGGGAACTCTTGGGTTTGTTCTTTGTGGACATTGTAAAAGGGGTTCAAAGCAATTGTAATCTCTTGTAAGACTCATTGATAGTGAAACGGAGGGCTGCTCTCTCCCGCAGACGTAGGCCATCTTCTTTGGGGCCGAACTGCGTAACCAAATTGCGGTGTTTTCTTCTCTACTCTCTATCTCCTTTGTTTGTGTTATTTTTCATGCACCTTGTTGATTGGTTGGTTGCTATTATTTAGTTATTGGTTGCCATTGAAGTTTGTTCCATTTATCTTGTTTGAATCTCAACAAGTGGCGCCGTCTGTGGGAAGGAACAAATCATTCAAGTGAGCACCATGGGTACTAAATGGGACATCGAGAAGTTTTCCGATAACAATGACTTCGGTCTATGGAAGGTGAAGATGGAAGCAATCCTTATTCAACAGAAGTGCTTTGAAGCCTTAAAGGGTGAGGCAAGAATGCCGGTCACTCTGTCTCAAACGGAGAAGAAGGAGATGATAGATAAGGCAAGAAGTGCCATTATCTTATGCCTTGGCGATAAGGCATTGAGGGAAGTTGCAAGAGAGAAAACCGCGGCGGAGATGTGGGCAAAGTTAGAATCGTTGTACGTGACAAAGTCATTGGCCCACAGGTTATGTCTGAAATAACATCTCTACTCATTCAAGATGGTAGAGACCAAACCTATTGTGGAGCAACTAGCAGAATTCAACAAAATTATTGATGACCTGCAGAACATTGATGTGAAGCTCGATGACGAGGATAAGGCTCTACTCTTATTAAATTCGTTGCCTAGATCCTTTGAACACTTTAAGGATGCACTCCTCTATGGCAAGGAGTCCACTATTACTTTGGAGGAGGTCCAACAATCTATTAGGACCAAGGAGCTAACCAAGCTCCAAGACTTGAAAGTGGATGATAGTGGTGAAGGCTTAAGTGTGTCAAGGGGAAGAAGTGAGAGTAGAGGAAACAACCACAAAGGGAAGAATTCTAGGTCGAAATCCAAGTCAAAGGGGAACAATAAGAAGTATAAGTGCTTCAATTGTCACAAGACCGGTCACTTTAAGAAGGACTATCCTGAGAAAGGGGGCAGGGGTGATTCTGTGGATGTTGCAATTGCTATGGAGGATGGTTATGAGAGTGCGGGGGCTCTAGTGGTGTCGAGTTTGGAATCTGAAAAGAACTGGGTCATGGACTCGGGATGTTCTTATCACATGTGTCCTAGGAAGGAATACTTTGAGACTTTGAAGCTTAAAGAAGGTGGAGTCGTTCGCCTGGGTGACAACCGAGCTTGTAAGGTGCAAGGTATGGGTTCGATTCGTCTCAAGATGTTTGACAACCGTGAATTCCTTTTACAAGATGTGAGGTATGTTCCTGAACTCAAACGAAATCTTTTATCTATAAGCATGTTTGATGGATTAGGCTATAGTACTAGGATTGAACATGGCATGATTAAAATTTGGAATGGTGCATTAGTAATGGCTAAAGGATCTAAAATGTGTGGCTTATACATATTAGATGGTTGTACTGTTATAGGGCATGCATCATTAGCTAGTCAAGCTCCGCATGATAAAACTAAACTATGGCATTTAAGGTTAGGGCATGTTAGTGAAAGAGGTTTAGTTGAACTAGCTAAACAAGGTTTGCTAGGTAGTGATAAATTGGATAAGCTAGAATTTTGTGATAATTGCATACTAGGCAAACAACATAGGGTTAAGTTTGGAAGTGGCATGCATCATTCTAGCAAGCCCTTTGAGTATATTCACTCGGACCTTTGGGGTCCCTCAAGAGTGACAACTCATAGAGGGGGTTCCTATTTTCTCACCATGATTGATGATTTCTCTAGGAGAGTATGGGTTCACATTTTGAAAAATAAAAGTGACACATTTGAAAAATTCAAAGAATGGCATACTCTCATAGGAAATCAAATAGGAACTAAACTGAAAGTTTTAAGGATCGACAATGGCCTGGAGTTTGTTTCAGAGCGGTTTAATGAGTTTTGGCAGAAACAGGAATTAAGAGACATAGGATCGTGGTAGGACACCGCAACAAAATGGTGCAGCGAGCATGAACAGGACTATTTTGGAGCGGGTCGATGTATGCTTTGGGAGCTGGGCTACCTAAAAGTTTCGGGTGAAGCTGTGAGCACAAAGACTTACTTGATCAACAGATGCCCATCAACGGCTTTAAACTTCAAGACACCTATGGAAGTTTGGAGTGGAAAACCGGCAGAATATTCCACGTTGAAGGTTTTCGGTGCTTTGGCGTTTGCTCATGTCAGACAAGACAAACTTGAAGCCAGGGCTGTGGAATGTGTCTTCATTGGCTATCCGGAAGGTGTGAAGGGGTACAAGCTGTGGAAAATGGAACCTGGGGGATCAAGATTCATAATAAGCAGGGATGTGACTTTTGATGAAACTTGTATGGGGATGAAGTGCAAGGACCTGGAGAATAGTAACTCAGAAACAGAGGTAGAGAAGACTCAGTTTGAGGTGGAGCCTTCCACTAGTGAGACCGGGAATGATGAAGAGGAGAACAGTTCTCCACCATCAGGTTCTAGAGGAAGATAACCAACAGTGGATCCTGGCTATCAGCTGGCAAGAGATAGGTAAAGGAGGGAAACTGTGGCACCTAAGAGATATTGCTATGCAGACTTAATTTGTTATGCTCTAAATGCGGCTGAAGATGTGCAAGACTCAGAACCGAAGACATTCAGGGAAGCAGTTGAGAGCAAAGAGGGTCAGAAGTGGTTAGAGGCAGTGAATGAGGAAATGAATTCATTGGAGAAGAACCAGACCTGGAAACTTGTGAAACTACCTAAGAAGCAAAGGGTGGTTGGATGCAAGTGGATCTTCAAGAAGAAGGAAGGCATTCCGGGAATTGAAGAACCAATATATAAAGCAAGACTTATGGCCAAGGGTTTCACACAGGTTGAGGGAATTGATTACAACGAGATTTTCTCACCCGTGGTGAAACATTGTTCCATAAGGGTTCTTATGGCAATCGTGAATCAATACGATCTTGAGTTGGAACAAATGGACGTGAAGACCGCATTCTTACATGGAGACCTAGAAGAGACAATCTACATGCAACAACCGAGGTTTTGTAGAGGACAAGTCTAAGGTATGTCTTTTGAAGAAATCCTTGTATGGGTTGAAACAAAGCCCTAGGCAATGGTATCTTCGTTTTGAGGATTTTCTTCCAAGACGGGATTTGTGAGAAGTGGAGTACGACCAGGTGTGTACATTTTGAAGAGGGATGAGAAAGTGGTTCTCTACCTACTTCTCTATGTTGATGACATCCTTATGGCAAGCTCTAGCAAAGAGGAGATTAACATTCTCAAGGAGAAGCTAAATTCAGAATTTGAGATGAAGGACCTTGGGGCCGCTAAGAGGATACTTGGGATGGATATCGTGAGGGACCGGAAGAAGGGTGAATTATTCTTATCTCAGCATGGGTACTTGAAGAAAGTGGTGGAGCGGTTTAGGATGCATGAAGCTAAGCCGGTTAGCACTCCTTTGGGTCATCACACAAAGCTCTCGGTGACACAAGCTCCCGAGTCCGAAGAGGAAAGGAGGAAGATGGATACTACTCCATATGCTAGTGGGGTAGGAAGCATCATGTACGGCATGGTTTGTAGTAGACCAGACTTAGCATATGCAGTCAGCATAGTGAGTCGGTTTATGGCAAATTCGGGCCGAGCTCATTGGGAAGCACTGAAGTGGGTTCTGAGGTATTTGAATGGGTCACTCAAAGGTGGTTTGAGGTACACAAGAGCAACTCAAGGAGAAGGCGCTTTGGAGGGTTATGTAGATGCAGATTATGCAGGAAATGTGGATACAAGGAAATCCTTATCTGGATTTGTATTTACATTGTTTGGAACGGCAATAAGTTGGAAGGCTAATCAACAGTCCGTTGTGGCACTATCTACTACTCAGGCGGAGTATATCGCCCTAGTTGAAGGGGTGAAGGAGGCCATATGGTTGAAAGGTATGATTGGGGAGCTAGGAATTACACAAGGATGTGTGAAGGTACATTGTGATAGTCAAAGTGCTATCCACTTGGCAAATCACCAAGTGTATCATGAAAGGACAAAGCACATTGACATCCGCTTACATTTCATTAGAGACGTCGTAGAATCTAAGGAAATTGTGGTTGGGAAGGTTGCGTCAGAGGACAACCCGGCGGATGTATTCACCAAGTCATTACCTAGATCAAAGTTCAAGCATTGCTTGGACTTGATGAATTTCTCTGAGACATAATTCCAATGATGGAGAGAGCAGCTAGTGGTTGATGGATAAAGTTGAGCATCACCACTGATTTGAAGTCAAGGTGGAGAATTGTGGAGTTTAGAGTGCCTTAAAATCAGTTTGGAGGATCATGGAATTGCTTGAAAGTGTTTCTTGAACACTGGGAATCGATTCCCTAGCTATGTGAATTGATTCAAGCATGTTTGAGTCTCTGTAAATCGAAGCACGCCTCTGTGAATCGCATGGGAAGCCTGCAGGAATCGATTCCCTTCATTAATTCGTGCAGGGGAAGTTTTTTAACTAGGTGAATCGATTCACCTATGTCTGTGAATCGATTCACAGTCGGGTTTTTTATAAAACCAGACGCTGCAGAAATCCAATCACGACGTGCAGTCATTCTAGGTTTGTGTGCAGCCGTTCTTGAGCGTCTTTGTGAGGTTTTAGGGGCTGGGAAACACTGTTAAACACCTTGGGATCTTAGGAGAGAATAGAGGGAGGATTGAAGGCTTTCTCTATTGTTGTTCTTGAGAGTTTATCATAGAGGAAAAGAGAGAGGGATTGGGAACTCTTGGGTTTGTTCTTTGTGGACATTGTAAAAGGGGTTCAAAGCAATTGTAATCTCTTGTAAGACTCATTGATAGTGAAACGGAGGGCTGCTCTCTCCCGCAGACGTAGGCCATCTTCTTTGGGGCCGAACTGCGTAACCAAATTGCGGTGTTTTCTTCTCTACTCTCTATCTCCTTTGTTTGTGTTATTTTTCATGCACCTTGTTGATTGGTTGGTTGCTATTATTTAGTTATTGGTTGCCATTGAAGTTTGTTCCATTTATCTTGTTTGAATCTCAACATCCATAATTCCCCAACTTCTACAACGATCAAATACAACTAATTTAAAAGCTAGGAACACAAAAACTTTGCCTCTCAAGCCTTAAGGAGCTCGCGGCCTACACATTTTCTTCCCCAAAAAAAAATTTGTATTACTTCCAATCTACTTAAACAACTCCCTTCAATACTTAATTTCCTTCACAAAATAACAATTATTTCCAAAACAAAGACACTATCAAAATTAAAAACCCAAATCAAGGCTCTTTCAAGAATTCAAGAGCTTCATAAAATTCATCATTCCCTTGATCCAAATCAAAATTAACAACTACAACAACAATAATAATTAATAAGAACAAAACCCACTAATCAATTGGATGATTCATATGAAAAATCACATACCCCTTCCCTTGGATCATTGACCTAGGGTTTGAGAAAATTGGGGATAATTGTTCATCTTTTCCATAATCATAATCAAACAATATATGAGGCATAAAAACAAGAAATAAGCAAGGAAATCAAAGAAAATACCTCCTATTCCTAATCCAAGGGTCACGGTTTTAGCCTACAACTCAAGGGGGAGGAATTGATTTTTCTACTCACTTACTAGACCAACCTGTAGGTGCTAATTGAAAGGAGAAATTGAAAGTGAAATGTGATGGAGGGGGTGGATGATGATCTCGCTGGAAGTGGGAAAGAAGAAATGATGGAGACTTGCCTTGAAACTTTACTTCACCCACACTTGGTTATCTTGAAAAATGGAAGTGAAGAATAAAAATGGGAGTAGATGGAAGGGAGGGCTACGCTGAAACTAAAGGAAAGGAAAAGAATTTGATCAAGGAATAATAGATGGCTAGAAGAACAAGGACGAAGGAAATAAATGTATAGAGGTGGGAGGAGGCACACGCTGCTGCTACAAAAGAAAGAGAAGGAGAAAAGCAAACATGAAATGGGGTTAGGTGGGAAGGAAGCCACGCAGGGAAAGAAGAAAAGAATGGGTCTTGCTTTCTTCCATTTCTTCACCTCACCCACACATAACAATTTTAATAGTTAAAATGAACATTGGGTGGTGAGAAAAGGGGGGCTTCGGCCTGTTACCAAAAAAAAAAAAAGGGATAGAATAAATTTTAATCCAAGAATTTACTTGGCTGGAAATGGTTTAGTAAAAGTGTTTCCTAAATAACCACCACAATAATGACACCTAGCAATTAAGGTAAGATACCAATCCCATCAAATCTCTTTCTCCCTCTCATAATTACTCTCTAATTCTAGAGTCTTAAATGTACAAAAACACGGCGTCGATTAACCGCGTTACCGATTTATTTTCTACCGATTAATATGCGAAAATTAATTTACTGAAAAATTAATTCATCGCGTGATAAAATATTATCATAAATATTAAAAACAATCTAGAACACTCAAAAATATTCACAACAAGTTACGATTCGATTTTCATCGAAATCGAAGTTCGTTTTAAATTTTAATGCGGATAAAATTTACCCGGTGATTCAAAACGCGGCGAAACTTCGTTAGAGTTTTTCGACGATTTTCGAACCATGAATTAATATTAAATATTAATTCTTAAATTTAATTTTATCTTGATTTAATTCACTCACTTTCTTTGTCAACAAAAATACGCGTTACCGCGTCACGCAGAAAATTTATAATAAGTATAATTAATGAATTTGCCTTAAAAGCAACATACGTCTACGCTGCCTATTAATTTGAATTTACATCATGAGTAATAATTATTTATAATAAATAAATTATTCAAAATAACTCAAAATAGTTCCTCGTACTCTCAGTAAATCATTGAGGTGATCAGTCTCTACGACTTACTTCCAAGTAACTGCAAATTTTATCGCTAAAATAATTTTTTCTTAAAAATTGGGATGTTACAATACCACCCCCCTTAAAATAGTTTCGTCCTCGAAACTACACGGATAGTAAAATACGAAAAATTACTTTACTCAAAACTATAAAATAATTTGCACACAGCCATTCACAATACTTATTATTATATGTAGTACTATAATTAATTATAGCTAGATAGTATAGTATGCAATAATAGCAATCACAAGACATAAACATATAGCACACCATAAAGTAAGCTTAGTTAGTTAACGAAGAAATTCTCACGATTGACTGATGCTTCATTCCGGAGTCACGATCTCTGCCTATTCACGGTCACGATTACGCTCACGAATACGGATACGAACACGAGCTCGACTATAGTTACGCGTCACCACTATGAAAATAATACTAACCTATTCGTAGGCAACCACGTTTACACATATAAAGGATATATAGAAATCGTTTAAAACCTACAAAAGGTTAAAATTCTCTTTTCCAATCAACATTTTTCTAACAGAAATCATCAATTTCTTAGGAATACACAAAAACAAGGAACTAATGAAAACATCATTTCATTTTTCTCAAGACTCAACCACTCTCTTGGACAACAAGGTCCCTTTGGGATTAGGTTCTCATCGTCTTCAATTCGTTACCCACACTCCAGTTCAAAGATTAAACCAAAATTAATACCCCACTTATCTTCAAAGTTCTTTTTAAATCAAAGCTTTTCCTAACGAAAGTTTCACATACCGACAACTAAGTACTCAAAACTAAAAATCACTTTGTTTCTTCTCAGAGGGCTATAAATTTTATACACTTACTCAAAATTTCATAACCAGACTTTTAACTCTAAAACACTAGAAATTCATTTTCCTTCCAATAACCAAAGCAATTATTGAACTTCTAGAATGCCTAATTATCAATACTAACAGATAATCAATGAAAATTTTAAAATTTATACTAAAACATTAAATACTCCCTCGGTTTCAAACAATAAATAATATCCCAGAATTTTCTCCTTTCAAAGTGTTTACAATCATAAAACTCGCACTAAGACTCGAAAACTTTAAACACTTAATTCCCTAAGACTCCACCTTGTTTAGGAATACAAGGATTCCTTTAAACATTAGGTTTTTCATTGTCTTAAACACAATCAATCAAAACAACAAATATACTAAAACTTTTAAATCAATAGCCCAACTTAAAGTCCAAAAATCAATTTCCTGCCATACTTGGTTCAAGTTCAAGGATTTCAAAATCAACTTTCTTTTCAAAAATTTTCCAACTTGGCAACACTTAAAACAATTTTAACTCAAATCTAAATTTTCAAAACTCCTAGTCTATGACACTAACCGAACTATGAAAGAAACAAGTTGAAAATCACAAAATTATCAAGGATTGGAATCAGGAAGATTTGAAATATATCTCACACCTAAATATAGGTGGCCACGGGTGGTCACTTCAATTTAACTACAACTAAAAAAAAATTTCAACAATACACACACATAAAACTCGGTTTCCCGTGACAAGATAAGATCAAGAACGTCTTTAAATCAAAGTTCAGTTAAGATACCTTGAAATCATCTTTTACAACAAAAGAATTCAAAATCATTTTCAAACTTTTACTACTAAATCATGATTTAACAAAATCATCTAAAAACTTAAGACCATTTTCAACAAGATCGTTAACAAACAATACAGGAATTGAAAACAAGAATTAAAATACTCACCTAGAGCTCCTCCAAGAACTCGCGGTGCTAAGAGATTAACAGAAGCAGAACATCAACACTCTCAATATTATCAACATTAACAGCAGTACCCACATCAACAAATAACAAGAAAAGAAAATGGAATCTTCCTCCAAAATCATACTAAGGCTCGCGGTTTCTCAAGGAGGAAATAGAAGGAAATGCAACTCCCTCACACACAACTTACTATCACACGGCTTCGGATTACCTAAGGGAGGGATTTGGAAGAAAATAGGGTCTGTAGAGTTAGACTTACCACAGCGTAAAAGAATAAGAAAAGAGGAGGAAACCCGATTCTCTCTCCTTCCACTAACACTCACCAACAATATAAGACTTATCTCAATCCCTTTTCTTTTAAGCGTGATTGACAAAATAGTAAAAGATTTTTTTTTAAAAAGTAGCCGGTCATCTATCCCAAAAGAAGGAAGGGAATCCAAATTTTTCACCATTCACACCAATACCCAAGAGCACACTATTCCCCCACTTTTTCCTTTTCACTCGTGGCCGACAAAATAATAAGAGGACCACTCAAAATCTTTTTTTTTTTAACCGGTTCCAGACCAAAAGAAAGGGAGGGAAAAGATTCATAAAATCTTGGTCCTAGTTCTTATCTTAGTCCTCTATGACCTAAAGAAAAAGGGATAAAGATAAAGTTTAGAAAAAAAAATTTTAGGCACTACCCAATACCAGTTAGACAACTTGCGACGTACTAAAACTTCTACCCATAACTCTAACTAATTTTTCCAGCTCCCATTCAGCTGAGTCAAATGGTTTCCACGTAATTTAAGTTGTCACAAGACAATTAATCTGTGTTTGCTGGAAAGTAGTCGCGTTTAATATTTCCTTTGGAGAATATTAATACGCTCACACAAATAACAAACACACAATCAATTACATACATTCACCGCAGTACTAAAGTAGACTATTGTGAACACAGATGTTAGTAGCAAACATGTAGCATTCAAAAAATCATGAAACGGTTTTCATTTTCAAATTTAGTACGTATTAAAATAATTCAAACGACAAACATTGTGGCTTATACTTAGAACCAATAATACTTCAAGGATCACATATATGCAATAATGCTAATAACGTCTCCTATGAACTATCTCTATTCCAAATCTCCGCCTAAGCATAACGCCTTATTGCTGTGTTCCCTGAAATGAATTCTTCAGCTGCTAAGCTCTCTCCTTTGCTTAATGGAGGGACACGTCCATGCGTCTGGAATCTGGGTCATCCAAATCCTCTGATCCATCTCTAACTTATCTGCTAAAACAGGAACAATTATTCGTTTCGGAGATATTGGATTTCCACGAGGTTTCTCAACCCAATAAAAATCCCACAATAGGTTTGGTGTGTCTCAGCACACGTTGTTTCAATTAAGGAACAATTTCAAACAATTACAAGCGGAATTACTCCACTTGAGGAACAAGCACACAAGCATGGTTTGACTCACCATAAGACCCAGTTTGACTCACCATAAGACCCATTTTAATGCGGATAAAATTTACCCGGTGATTCAAAACGCGGCGAAACTTCGTTAGAGTTTTCCGACGATTTTCGAACCATGAATTAATATTAAATATTAATTCTTAAATTTAATTTTATCTTGATTTAATTCACTCACTTTCTTAGTCAACAAAAATACGCGTTACCGCTTCACGCAGAAAATTTATAATAAGTATAATTAATGAATTCGCCTTAAAAGCAACATACGTCTACGCTGCCTATTAATTTGAATTGACATCATGAGTAATAATTATTTATAATAAATAAATTATTCAAAATAACTCAAAATAGTTCCTCGTACTCTCAGTAAATCATTGAGGTGATCAGTCTCTACGACTTACTTCCAAGTAACTGCAAATTTTATCGCTAAAATAATTTTTTCTTAAAAATTGGGATGTTACACACTTGCCTGAGCCGCAACAGACCTGAAACGAAGATGTCTTCGTCATCTTTAGGATCCAGAGATCTGGAGTAAAAAGGAGGAGAACTTGAGCCTCTGCGGGAAAATGACGCCGTTGTTCGACGACGATGAGGGGAGGTGACCCTATCTTCGGAACGACACGTGTAGTTGTGGCAATTTCGTGGAAACATGTATGTCGAGCATCAAGATCTGTGGTGCAACGAGTGCTCCAGTGACCCATGGGGGGAAAGTAGAGTGACGATGAGAAGGGTGCTCATTCGAGATCCGATAGTGGGATCGTTCGGAGGATCTGCAACGGAGTTGAGATCAAAAGGGTGAGAATCGCCAAGGCAAAGTGCATTGTGTAAATCGACACCGCTAGAGGCATTATCCACCCGGGGAACGACGATGAGGTGAAGAACGATTTGCAGATCTGCATTGGAATAATATTTGGACGTTTAGGAGAGACCGCTTGTAGGTTTTAGCGTACGTGTGATGATGAGTGTTTGGAGGATCTGAGGCGGGAAGCTCGCCTACCCTCAGATCTGTCCGAATCAAGTGGATTCAGAAACAATGACACTTAATTATTTTGATGATAACAAATAATAGTGTGCAAAATTAGTGAGTAAGTCACTATTCATCAGATGGAACTGTCTCAGAAAGCTATGGCTTTGTGCGCAATTAACCCTTTGGTACATTCCTTAGAGTCTGGCATTGATCCTCTGATAAGAGCTGATGAAGTCAGAGTCTTATAGACTTACTTTGGTAAGACCAAGCTCTAGTAGTCAACGCTCTGGTAAGAAGTTGTGGTAGTCAACCCTCTGGTAGGACTACACTCTATTGGAATATTGCGTCTGGTACTCCAAAGCTCTGGTAGATGAAATCCGTGAACGTGAACACAAGAAGGGGGGTTGAATTGTGTTGAAAACTTTTTGCGAACTTTAAGTTAAAAACTCTTTTCTTTGAAAACTATTAGGTATCGAAGCTGAAGTAAGACCGGACGCTGGAAGTAAGACGGAACGGCTTCATCGTGTGGTTCTAGTTGTGGTTCAGCTCCACGACTACGGGAATCGCACCTTTGTGGTTGAGGGGGTCAGTGGATGTTGGGATCCACTGAGAACTCCGCATCGCAATGATTCGTTTGGATCCGGCCATGGAGAATCGATGGGATTCGATTTGAGAAAAAGGAACAAGAAACATCCCCACAAACAGTGCCAATGAACCGAAGTGGACCTCGAAGATGGCCGGAGTCTTGGAGAGAACGGCGGAGCACAGTGGTCTTGATGGTAGGGTGTACCTGCACATACTCCGATGGTTAAGTCAGTACCAAAATAAGGTGAGGTAAGGGAATAGAATGTGTACCTTGTCATGCTGAGGCCAGTGACCTTTTATAGTTGAGGTCAGTGCTCTGGTGGGTCGGTGTTCTTTCGCTGCCTTCTATTGATTATTTACCTTAGCATTCATCCAACGGTTGAGGTCGGCCCTAGGGTTTAGTGCCGCTAAGGTCAGGGTTTGCGCCGCAACGTGAGTGCTTTAGGGTTTGCGCCGCTGAGGGTGTGATTTTAGGGTTTAACTGATTCTTGGGAGGACTTCCCCATCCAAGTAGGTTAGCCCTAAGCAGAGTGGGCCTTGGGCCACTCCGGATCAATTATGTTTTTATTACTGTATTTATTTCCTTGTTCTCCATTATGTCATTGCATCTCCTGACATTTGTGTTGTATTTTTGTTTGATGTTAATATTTTCTAGGTGATTGTTACTTCTTCTTTAACATATACATGTTGTCATTATTTTTGTGTTGTAAACATTTGCCCTTCATGTACTAGGCGAAATTTTTGGATGAATTTTTTTATTTTTCTGATATTGATTATGCTTTTTAACAGTGACGGTACCCTTCTTATGAATTTTTTCTGGGTTAAAAATATGACATAGCATGATTTTTTTATTAGAATAATGGGGTTGGTAAAAAACAAACTATGGAATGTTTACTCACAGAGGCTGTCATAAACCATATCTTCTAAAAACATAAGCGTTTAGGCTTAGATATATGGATTACATATTTTAACACAATGTTAACACGGTAGATGATTGGTTACTAATTTTATAACTGATGCACTTTATATATAATTATGTATTATGTATTAGAAAAGTGGATTTGCTCCAACCCATCATTTTCATTTAGTGATTTCATTTTATACTACTGATTAATTTGACACACTTTTCAGTAGTATGTATACAATATTTATGATTCCCTTGATAAAATCACTCACATTTTTTAAAACATAGTGATGTCAAGAATAAATTCAATTAACCCAAATAGAAAATTGAAGTAGCCCAATGCTATTCATGATATTTTCATTAAATAAAACAACTAAATAAAAGTAAATTTTGAATATGTGGTAAAATAACAAAAAATAAAATTAAGCAAATCTTTTGAAAGATTTGAAATATGAACAGACACGAAGCATTTTTATCGACAAAAACTAAATATAAAATTATAACACAATAAAAAAAAGTATTAAATAACATTTATAAATATGTCAAATTGGAAGTAGTTGGGAAGGTGAATTTTATTAAACATTATGTTTATTTTCATAAATCATGACAAGTGATGCTAATTAATAATGGTAATTGTTACAATTTTAAAAGAAATTATCACATAAAAATAAATTAGTATCTTAATTATAAATTAATATTATAGAAAAATACAGTAAAAAAATATGAAAAACAATAGTTTAACAAACCCGGCATCAACCTATAAACAATAGTATAACATGTCTTTAAGAAATATAGTAAAAACCCCTTAACATATTTACCCTTGAGTAGAATAATATTATTAACAAGCCTAAATGGAAAACACCACTTTTGTAAAAACTAAATAAATTAATTTTAGTCAAAATATCAAATTATAAATATAACATGAACAACTCTCTACCGATCTGTTCCAACCTTTACGGTAAAATTCAAAAAAAGATGTAAGTGCATCTGTACATCATTATAAACTATGTTCCAAGCAAGTACTTTTCAGTATTGCTTTAACAAATGTATTTACTTCTAAGCAATGATCTAAAAAACAAGTTATCATGTTTACGTTGAGTGATTCTTAAAAACAAGTTTTGCTAAATCATAAGTTACATCTAAAATCCAACCTCATACAGATATCATCGTTGTTGCAAAAACTAAATAAATCAATTATGGTCAACATATGACATTTAAACTCTATAATTGAAACTTTCTGTTTAAAAAAAATAAACAAAGCACATAACACCCGTGCATTGCACGAGTCACGTTCTAGTTTTCAATATATACTAGTGTATTGACCCGTGCCTTGCACGAGTTATCAGTATTGGTTTTGAACATATTTAATGTATAAATATAAGTTTGATACAAAAACTAGAAAAGTTATTAGAACATCTGAGTTTTTCAAAAAATTATATATATATATATATATGCTACCCAATTTTTTAAAAAAAAAGATTTTGTATAACACGATTAATATATATAAACATGTCCTATTAAAATAATATAAATCACCATTAAGAATTACAATATAAACATAAAAAGAGTTGTGTATAACAAAAGTAGAAAGCAAGAAAAACAAAAAGGTGTACACTATATTTTTGAAAAGTATATATTCAAAAATTATATTAATGTATTTTGTAACACCCCGTTTCCGAAGCGCTACTAAACTAGATATTACTGTCGGCACTTCAAATGCCTTCAAAAATGGAACACGCTGCTGCATGGTTTTCAAAAATGTGAGTCTAATTTTTTTTTCTTTTCAACTTCTTTTAAGAAATTGGCAATCAGAGTATTGCAGCATTTTCGAAGGCAGTGAATCAATAAGAAACCACGTACAACTCACAAAACCATACAAGGAAATTTATTTAAAACATACACATAAAACAATTCAAGTCTTGAAACATAAAGCATTTATTACAACATTGTAACTAATGCATCTGACACCCTATAGCTGGTCGGAGCACTACAGCGCTTACTAGCCCTTTAGTAAGCTGCAACAGAAACACAAGTAGGAAATCGGACCGACTATCCTCAGCAACGCTTCTCTGCAGTCCCGAACACTCCGCTTCTGTAACGACCCGTTTCCGGACCGCTACCGAGCTCAATATACCGAGCTCGAGTTACCGAGCTCAACACACCGAGCTCAACTAAACCTGTATGAGATGTGTTTTAAAACGAAACTCTTGTGCCTTTTGAAAAGTACGGTCTATTTTTTTTTTTTATAAAATCAACTCTTGCACAACAGAGTAATTACAGCTTTTCGAAACATGGTGCAACTAAGACACAAGACTTAAATTCTAATAAAACATACATGCATAACATACATATATATATCGCTCGAATTAATAATGTATACAAAATACAGAGTAGCAAATGTATAAAGAAAATACACCTAAGGTATGACGACTTCAAAAGAGCAATCATACCCTGGGGGTACTTCCGGCAGACTCCCACGCAGGGGGCTGCTCCAAAAGTAAACCGCCAGTCTACCCTGTAGCAATAAAACATACCCGGCCCAAACTGGTCACGACCTCGAACACAAAGAAAAACAAAGTACCATCGGAAAAACAAACATCCAACAACATAATCAATCACGACAAGTAGAGGTCGTCACTCGGGTCCTCGTCGAGCTCCTCCTCGGCATCATCTATCGCCGAGTTCCTGCGCCCTCGACCTCGCCTGGGTAACCGTCATGGATTGAAGGCACCACGGAAAGGTCAACTTCTCAACAATTCAAGATAAGCTCGACATAAAGAAATAAACAACACAATAATGTATCTCAATCACCACACGTGACTCGACCATCTCACTCTAGACTCGACTCGACTCGACTCTTATTCCTAATATCGTCGGCGAGTCCATCCCCAAACCGGCGTAATAGGTAGCGGCGAGTCCAACCCCAAACCGATACCATGCATTAATCAAAGTCCAACCCCAAACCGATAATGCGACGCCTAGCCAATCCACCATAAACAAAGGGGACCTAGCACCCTCGATTATCCTGGGTCCGCTCAAAAACGTCATACGACTCCCTAGCTCTCTCACTCGATGATTAGCTCGCCGCATGTCAAAGAGTAACACAACTTACTTGATCACATATCAAATAAAGAGAGCATGCTTAACATGAAGAAAACGCGTTCGACATTTAAGCAATAAAACATTCTGCATGAAGAAACGCACTGACAAAGAATACACCATTCACAACATATATTCAATCACATATCAAATACATGCAAAAACCCAATCATATCACAACATTCCAATCTCGACACCAATCAAGGAATCCATACATAAATATAACAATAAAAATAGAGTCTTAATAATGTCTAAGAGTTGCCCTTACGCTAGCATACTATGAAAGTATTAATGTGAAGCGCCCTTACCGAACTCCAAGTTAATGCTGCTCGACAACGACCTCGACACAGCTGTCTTCAAATGAGCTCGACAACGACTTCTCTTACTCGATCCCGACACGGCTGTCTTCAACGAGCTCGACAACGACTTCGACACGTACCGTCCTCAATCGACCTCGACACGCATACTTCTCGACCGACCGACACGCATAGCCTCGATCCGATTTCATTTGCTTCCACGTCCTCGGATTCGCTCTCCGTACACCTTGATTCGAAATCACTCGATCTCGGGAATCGGACTTCCTAAAACAAACACAATTGATTCGATCTATGGGTCCTAATACACTTAGCTCTCATCCCAAACTTAACCACAACCCGGAAAATATAAAACTCAAGAACTTGAATATATTTTTCCTCTAACACAAAGTTAGGGTTTTCGATCAAAAGTTCATGAAAAAGGTTATCTGATGCTTCAACAGATAGATCGACAACAACAACAACCAGAAGCAACAAACGAAAACAAGAAATCGAAACAAACCAAAAATGAAGGGTTTACGGGCCTTTGCCCATTTCGTAAATCGAGAGAAAGAAAATTTGTTTTACAAGCCCAATTAATCGGTTAGAAAGATAGGTAATATCGTGAAGAAGAAAACCCATCAATTTGACATGATTTGGAAGCATAAAACTGGCTAAAATGGAAAGAAGAAATAGCGCTAAACAGTAGTACGAAGGAAGAGAAAAATCTGTTTTTCCTTACCTCAGATGATGGTCGAGATGGTGAGATATAGGTCGAGAAGATGATGATGAACAAGATTGATGAAGAAAGTTGATGTAGAATCTCGATGGAACTCAAGGTTTCGTCGATGGAAATTTTGGAGAAAAACAAGGAACTTCGGAAGCGAAGGAAGGAAGAAGAAAGAAGAAAAGAGAAATGAGTATCCGAGGAATCGGTCGTGGTATACAATTGGTGAGAGAAGGGTAAAATCGTAACTTCAGCTATAAGATGCCAATCCCATCAATCATTCTACCCGCCTAATCGTTCTCTCTCATAATTACCCTCTACTCGCTTGGTCAACGATCTAGACACGCTGACGAGAACGGCAAGCCGACAATATAATTATTACAAACAATATAATAATAGCGAATAACGTTCGAAAGAATACGAGTTATCATCTCGACACGATGTCGACAAGGGTGCTCGTGCAAGCGCCACAAGGCTCTAACACGAGTTACGTGCACGCGGCCTCCTCGATTCGGCATCACGACCTCCTCGGCTCGACACGACCTCCTCGGCTCGGGTAGTGCCGCGATCTCCTCGGCATTTCGGCAAATGCCCTGGACACACCATCTTGGCCCGCGCTCTCGACACAAGGTCTTGGTCGAGGTCTCGATACGTCGTCCTACTACGATGTCGATCTCGTCCTCAGGTGTTACAATCTCTCCCTCTAAAAAAAATTTCGTCCTCGAAATTGCAAATAAGATTCTTACCTCGGAAAAGTTCAGGGTACTGAGTCTTCATCTTCTCCTCCAGCTCCCAAGTCGCATCTCCCGCCTTACGATCCCACACAACTTTGTGAGTTGAATCTCTTTGTTCATATTGTTTGGCTTTCCGATCAACGATCCTTGCCGTAATGCTTCAAAAGATAAGTCGCCCTTCGCTTGAATCACATCCGGTTCGATGACATGAGAGGGTCGGAAATATACTTCCGCAATTGTGAGGCGTGGAAGACGTCGTGGATGTTCGACAAGAATGGTGGCAAGGCAATCGATATGCCACTGGACCAATCTGACGAAGAATCTGTAAGGTCCAATAAATTTAGGGTAAGTTTCTTGGATTTGATCGCTCGACCAACTCGATGGTGGGGTGACTCTAAGAAATACATGTTCTCCTTCCTCGAACTCGAGTGGTCGACGTCGTTGGTCCGCATAACTCTTGTGCGACTTTGAGATGTTCGCATCCGATCTCTCGATCAAACGGATCTTCTCGATGGTCCGCTGGATCATATCTGGTCCGACAACGTAGCGCTCGCCATCCTGGTACCAACAAAGAGGCGTCGACATTTCCGCCCATACAAATTGCTTCAAAAGGTGCCATTCCA
Organism: Calophaca sinica; assembly: GCA_037113605.1. Classification (NCBI taxonomy): domain Eukaryota; kingdom Viridiplantae; phylum Streptophyta; class Magnoliopsida; order Fabales; family Fabaceae; genus Calophaca; species Calophaca sinica. The sequence goes on from CM073733.1 coordinate 57,255,295, forward strand.
ATACTCGCATGGAAATCGTTATTGTAGGTGAACTCCACCAATGGTAAGACGTCGTCCCAACTTCCTCGGTGATCTAAGGTACACGCCGCAACAAATCTTCAAGTGATTGGATCGTTCTCTCGGTCGACCGTCGATCACGAGGATGATATGCCGAGCTAAGCTCGAGCTCGGTTCCATCGCTCCTTGCAATTCCCTCCAAAAATGAGGCGTGAACTTTGATCTCGGTCCGACACGATCGAAGAGGTATTCCATGAAGTCGTACTATCTCCGCGATGTAGATCTCGGTCGACTTTTCCACGTTGTATGTCGACCTCCAGGTAAGAAATGAGCGGATTTGGTCAATCGGTCGACGATCACCCAAATCGAATCATTCTTCTTCTCGTCTTCGCAAACCTACAACGAAATCCATGGAAATACTATCCCATTTCCAAACTGATGCGTCAGCGATTGTAGCATTCCCGCGGTCGTTGGTGCTCCACCTTCGCTTTACGACACGTTAAACACGGACTACGTGCTCGGCCACTTGCTTCTTCATTCCGACCACCAAAAATGCTTCTTCAAGTCTTGATACATCTTGAAACTCCTGGATGAATACTAAAGTTGCTCTTATGCGCTTCGCCGAGAATCAACTTTCTCGGCTCGGATCGTTAGGTATGCACACTCGGCCATTGCACCTCAAGATGTCGTCGCTCAGGCGTGAAATTCTGCCGCCTTCCACTTGCGCTTATCAATCGAATCTTCTCTTTGCGAAGCTCGTCATGAACTTGCTGGTCTCGGATCTCGTCCAACAATCATTAGAGATGGTAAGCATACCAAATCTCGGCTTCCCGGTGAAACTTCGACACTCAACTTCAAGTCTCGGAACTTCTCGAGCATCTCCAACTCCTTGATCATCAATATCGAGGTTAAAAGCGCTCTTCTGCTCAACGCATCGCTACCACGTTAGCCTTACCAGGGATGGTATTCCAACGTAAAGTCGTAGTCCTTGAGAAGTTATGTCCATCTACGCCGACGTATGTTGAGCTCTTTACGGTCGAGCAGTACTTCAAGCTCTTGTGATCGCCGAAAGCGAAGAGTGCTCCCATAAAGGTAGTGTCTCCATGTCTTCAGCGCAAAAACTACTGCTGCCAACTCCAAGTCGTGAGTAGGGTAGTTCCTCTCGTGAATCTTAAGCTGTCTTGAAGCATACGCGACCACCTTCCGATGTTGCATCGGTATGCATCCCAATCCTGGTGTGACGCATCACAATACACCTCGAAAGGCTCTTCGGGTTGAGGCAAAATCGACAGCGCCGTTGTCAAAAGCTCCTTCGCCTTTGAAAACCGGCCGCGCACTCCTCGGCCCAGGCAAAGGTTGATCCTTCCTCGTCGATCGTGTAAGAGGCGCGACAATCTTGAGAAACCTTCAATGAATCTTCGGTAATATCCTCGCTAAGCGACAAAACTCGATCTCGTGCTTAGTCTTGGTGTTCCCACGCTAGTACAGCTTCAATCTTAGTTGGATCCACAGCTATCCCTTCTTTGGAAATCACGTGACCAAGAAAATTCACCTCTTCAAGCCAAAATTCACACTTCGACAGGTTGGCATTGAGTTGCTTATCTCGTAATATCTGCAGTACTCGACATAAGTGTTCTGCGTGCTCTTCTCGGTTCCTCGAGTAGATCAGTATGTTGTCGATGAACACTACAACAAACTGATCCAAAAACGAATGGAAAATCCTGTTCATGTAGTCCATAAACACAGCTGGCGCATTCGTCACTCCAAACGGCATCACCAAGTACTCGTAGTGACCGTATCTAGTCCTGAAAGCTGTTTTGGGAACATCTTCCTCCTTCACGCGAATCTGGTGGTAGCCCGACTTCAAGTCTATCTTGGAAAAGATCGCCGCTCCACGAAGTTGATCCATCAAGTCGTCAATACGTGGTAACGGATAACGGTTCTTCACAGTAACCTTGTTGAGCTCGCGGTAATCTACGCACAGCCTTGATCGTCCATCCTTCTTCTTAACCAACAACACCGAGCTCCCCACGGTGACACGCTCGGTCGTATGAATTGCCCGACTCCAAGTGTTCGATCTGGGACTTGACTCTTTCATCTCGGCAGAGACATCTGTATGGCGCTTTGGAAATCGGTCTGTTCCTGGAATCGGTCGATGGAGAACTTCGACCTCTCGTCTTGGTGGTAACCCTGGCACGTCTTGAAAACGTCCTCAAAGTCACACACCACCGAACATTCTTCACGCCGATCTGCTGGAAAACTTAGAACTAGCCGATACATGTATTCCCTAGTTCCTTCTTTCAAAGAAACTCCAATACGTTCGGCGAGAAAGATAATTGGAGACTCCAAGGTCCGAAAAATTACAGCTTTACGGGCACACCAAAAGGACATGGTGGTGTGACAACCAATCCATCCCGAGAATGACATCTAGGCCCTTAAGAGGCAAACAAACCAAATTGACCACAAACTTTCTACTCAATAACCACTACACAATTAAGACATGCGGTGTTTGTGACTAAGGTTTTAGCATTTGGTTGTAACTACTAATTTAAGCGGTAGCGATCCACAGTCGAGTTCAAATGGTTCACACAATCGGAAGAAATAAAGGAATGGGTTGCACCGAATCAAAAAGAACGGATAAGGATTTACCCTCGATCTCACATTCACCTTGGATAAGATCTTCATTTCGATCGCTTCCTCGCCACTCATGCAGGAAAACTCGCCTTTAGCCACTTGACGCTTCCCTTTGGCGCTTTGCCGCAAGCATCGCTTGCTCGACTTTAAGTGTAGGACAATCCTTGGCAAAATGCCCTGGCTTCTGGTTGTAGCACACCCTCCTTCGAGTACGATTATTGGCGTAATGTCCCGTCTTTCCACAACGGAAACAAGTCACCTCGACATCATCCGTCCTCCGCTTCTGCATTACAGGTCATCGGACGATATTGTCCCCTGTTGTCGTTCCCTGAGGTCGGTCGTCACGGCTTCTTCTGCGGTTGTTTCCTTTACGTGCAAATCTCTTCCCGCACTGGGGTCTCACCGGTCGCCTACGCAGTCTTCTTCTTGTGGCTCCTTACTCCTTCTACCTCGACACGGCGATCTATCGACTCTTGGAGGTTTCGAATCCTCAACGACACCATCGACTTGAATGTCGAATCTCAATCCCCGTTGGAATCTCTCACTTAACCATCTTTGGTCACCGATCACGAAATGGACTGAAATACCTCGCCAACGACTTCGAACTTGGCGCATACTTGGACCTTTGTCGAGTTGCCTTCTTTACAATTGAAGAAATTCTTGCTCCTTCTCGGCTCGTGCGATGTCACGGGAAGTACTTGTCCAAGAACCTTTCACGAAAAAGCTCCCAGGTCATCTCGCTGACGTTCGCTATAAATGTTTGCTTCACTCCTCTCCACCAATACTCTGCGTCTCCTAGCGATAAGTAGGTGGCATAGTCGACCTTCACGCGTTGTCCGCAATGAAGTGCCTCGAAGATCTTCTCGATCTCTTGCATCCAAAGATCGACTTTATCTGGATTTGGCTCACCATAGAACTCGGTGGATCATGCTTCCTAAAGTCGGCCAATCCTCTCGCTTGACATTTAGATTACGCTCGTTCTTTGTTCTTTGTAAGTTCTGGCTGAGTTAACGCTGCGTCTGTTGAGCCATCGCGTTAACTGTTGAGTTCTGGCGGTGATTGTTGAGCCATGGCTGCCGCCATCTCGGTCATAGCTTGAATTCCTCGTTCCATGTCGGCGTTCTCGGTTGCGGTATCGTATTCCTCTGGTGGCATTAGATTCCACAAAGTTCAAAACCACTGTCGAATCTCACAACAAAGATGTGTTAAAACACACTTTGCTTCAATCAAGAAACAGCTCAAACAATTTCTCAAGCAATAAGTGCTTCACTTAATCAAACAAAGAATCAACATAATACAACTAGGTACCCAACACACATAACCCGACATAGTGACCGGTCAAATCTCCTATGCACGGCTCGGTCGAACCGAATCAAGCCTCGATACCAACAATGTAACGACCGTTTAGGACCGCTCTGAAGCTCAATATACCGAGCTCGAGTTACCAAGCTTCAACACACCGAGCTCAACTAAACCTGTATGAGATGTGTTTTAAAGCGAAACTCTTGTGCCTTTTGAAAAGTACAGTCTATTTTTTTTTTTATAAAACCAACTCGTACAATGTAGTAATTACAGCTTTTCGAAACATGGTGCAACTAAGACACAAGACTTAAATTCTAATAAAACATACATGCATAACATACATATATATATCGCTCGAATTAATAATGAATACAAAATACACAGTAACAAATGTATAAAGAAAATACACCTAAGGTATGACGAGTTCAAAGAGCAATCATACCACAGGGGTACTTCCGCAGAACTCCCACGCAGGCTTCTCCAAAAGTAAACCGCCATCTACCTGTAGCAATAAAACATACCCGGCCCAAACTGGTCACGACCTCGAACACAAAGAAAAACAAAGTACAGTCATCAGAAAAACAAACATCCAACAACATAATCAATCACGACAAGTAGAGGTCGTCACTCGGGTCCTCGTCGAGCTCCTCCTTGGCATCATCTACTGTCGAGTTCCCTGCGCCCTCGACCTCGCCTGGGTAACCGTCATGGATTGAAGGCACCACGGGAAAGGGTCAACTTCTCAACAATTCAAGATAAGCTCGACATAAAGAAATAAACAACACAATAATGTATCTCAATCACCACACGTGACTCGACCATCTCACTCTAGACTCGACTCGACTCGACTCTTATTCTAATATCGCCGAGTCCATCCCCAAACCGGCGTAATAGGTAGCGGCGAGTCCAACCCCAAACCGATACCATGCATTAATCGGCGGTCCAACCCCAAACCGATAATGCGACGCCTAGCCAATCCACCATAAACAAAAGGGGACCTAGCACCCTCGATTATCTGGGTCGGCTCAAAACGTCATACGACTCCCTAGCTCTCTCACTCGATGATTAGCTCGCCGCATGTCAAAGAGTAACACAACTTACTTGATCACATATCAAATAAAGAGAGCATGCTTAACATGAAGAAAACGCAATTCGACATTTAAGCAATAAAACATTCTGCATGAAGAAACGCACTGACAAAGAATACACCATTCACAACATATATTCAATCACATATCAAATACATGCAAAAACCCAATCATATCACAACATTCCAATCTCGACACCAATCAAGGAATCCATACATAAATATAACAATAAAAATAGAATCTTAATAATGTCTAAGAGTTGCCCTTACGCTAGCATACTAAGAAAGTATTAATGTGAAGCGCCACTACCGAACTCCAAGTTAATCTTTGCTCGACAACGACCTCGACACGGTGTCTTCAAATGAGCTCGACAACGACTTCTCTCTTACTCGATCCCGACACGGCTGTCTTCAACGAGCTCGACAACGACTTCGACACGCATCTGATCCTCAATCGACCTCGACACGTACACTTCTCGGTCGACCTCGACACGTCTGTTCTCGATCCGATTTCATTGCTTCCACGTCCTCGGATTCGCTCTCCGTACACCTTGATTCAGAAATCACTACGATCTCGGGAATCGGACTTCCTAAAACAAACACAATTGATTCGATCTATGGGTCCTAATACACTTAGCTCTCATCCCAAACTTAACCACAACCCGGAAAATATAAAACTCAAGAACTTGAATATATTTTTCCTCTAACACAAAGTTAGGGTTTCGATCAAAAGTTCATGAAAAAGGTTATCCGATGCTTCAACAGATAGATCGACAACAACAACAACGAAGCAACAAGCGAAAACAAGAAATCGAAACAAACCAAAAATGAAGGGTTTTCGGCACCGCCCATTTCGTAAATCGAGAAAGAAATTTGTTTTTCAAGCTCAAATAATCGGTTAGAAAGATAGGTAATATCGTGAAGAAGAAAACCCATCGATTTGACATGATTTGGAAGCATAAAACTAGCTAAAATGGAAGGAAGAAATAGCGCTAACAAGATGTACGAAGGAAGAGAAAAATCTGTTTTCCTTACCTCGGATGATGGTCGAGATGGTGAGATATAGGTCGAGAAGATGATGATGAACAAGATTGATGAAGAAAGTTGATGTAGAATCTCGATGGAACTCAAGGTTTCGTCGATGGAAGTTACGGAGAAAACAAGGAACTTCGAGGCGAAGGAAGGAAGAAGAAAGAAGAAAAGAGAAATGAGTATCCGAGGAATCGGTCGTGGTATACGGTGGTGAGAGAAGGGGTAAAATCGTAACTTCAGCTATAAGATGCCAATCCCATCAATCATTCTACCCGCCTAATCGTTCCTCTCATAATTACCCTCTACTCGTGGTCAACGATCTAGACACGCGACGAGAACGGCAAGCCGACAATATAATTATTACAAACAATATAATAATAACGCTGAATAACGTTCGAAAGAATACGAGTTATCATCTCGACACGATGTCGACAAGGGTGCTCGTGCAAGCGCACAAGGCTCTAACACGAGTTCGTGCACGCGGCCTCCTCAGTTCGGCATGCGACCTCCTCAGCTCGACACCCGACCTCCTCAGCTCAGCAGCTAGTGCACGCAGTCTCCTCAGCTCGGCAAATGACCTCGACAAACGATCTTGGCACGGGATCTCGACACAAGGTCTTGGTCGAGGTCTCGATCGTCGTCTAATACGATGTCGATCTCGTCCTCGGGTGTTACAATCTCTCCCTCTAAAAAATTTAGTCCTCGAAATTGCAAATAAGATTCTTACCTCGGAAAAGTTCGAGTCTTGAGTCTTCATCTTCTCCTCCACTCCCAAGTCGCATCTCCGCCTTACGATCCCACACAACTTTGTGAGTTGAATCTCTTTGTTCATCGCTGTTTGGCTTTCCGATCAACGATCCTTCTTGGTAATGCTTCAAAGATAAGTCGCCCTTCGGTTGAATCACATCCGGTTCGATGACATGAGAGGGTCGAAATATACTTCGCAATTGTGAGGCGTGGAAGGCGTCGTGGATGTTCGACAAGAATGGTGGCAAGGCAATCGATATGCCATCGACCAATACGACGAAGAATGCGGTAAGGTCCAATAAATTTAGGGTAAGTTTCTTGGATTTGATCGCTCGACCAACTCGATGAGTGGGGGTGACTCTAAGAAATACATGTTCTCCTTCCTCGAACTCGAGTGGTCGGCGTCGTTGGTCCGCATAACTCTTACATCGACTTTGAGATGTTCGCATCCGATCTCTGATCAAACGGATCTTCTCGATGAGTCTGCTGGATCATATCTGGTCCGACAACGACGAGCGCTCGCCGTCCTGGTACCAACAAAGAGGCGTCGACATTTCCGTCCATACGATTGCTTCAAAAGGTGCCATTCCAATACTCGCATGGAAAGCGTTATTGTAGGTGAACTCCACCAATGGTAAGGCGTCGTCCCAACTTCCTCGGTGATCTAAGGTACACGCCGCAACAAATCTTCAAGTGATTGGATCGTTCTCTCGGTCGGCCGTCGATGCGAGGATGATATGCCGAGCTAAGCACGAGCTCGGTTCCCATCGCTCCTTGCAATTCCCTCCAAAAATGAGGCGTGAACTTTGATCTCGGTCCGACACGATCGAAGAGGGTATTCCATGAAGTCGTACTATCTCGCGATGTAGATCTCGGTCGACTTTTCCACGTTGTATGTCGACCTCACTGGTAAGAAATGAGCAGATTTGGTCAATCGGTCGGCGATCACCCAAATCCAATCATTCTTCTTCTGCGTTTTCGCGAAACCTACAACGCAATCCCGGGAAATACTATCCCATTTCCAAACTGGTACGTCAGCGATTGTAGCATTCCGCGGTCGTTGGTGCTCCACCTTCGCTTCGACACGTTAAACACGGCTACGTACTCGGCCACTTGCTTCTTCATTCCGGACCACCAAAAATGCTTCTTCAAGTCTTGATACATCTTCGAAACTCCTGGATGAATACTAAAGTTGCTCTTATGCGCTTCGTCGAGAATCAACTTTCTCAGCTCGGATACGTTAGGTATGCACACTCGGCCATTGCACCTCAAGATGTCGTCCGCTCCGACGTGAAATTCTGTCGCCTTCCCTTGCGCTATCAACTGAATCTTCTCTTGCAGAAGCTCGTCATGAACTTGCTGGTCTCGGATCTCGTCCAACAATCTGTTAGAGATGGTAAGCATACCAAATCTCAGCTTCCCCGGTGAAACTTCGACACTCAACTTCAAGTCTCGGAACTTCTCGAGCATCTCCAACTCCTTGATCATCAATATCGAGGTTAAAACGCTCTTCCTGCTCAACGCATCTGCTACCACGTTAGCCTTACCGGGATGGTATTCCAACGTAAAGTCGTAGTCCTTGAGAAGTTCTGTCCATCTACGCTGACGTATGTTGAGCTCTTTCTGGTCGAACAGGTACTTCAAGCTCTTGTGATCGCTGAAAACAGTAAGAGTGCTCCCATAAAGGTAGTGTCTCCATATCTTGAGTATAAAAACTCTGCCGCCGGCTCCAAGTCGTGAGTAGGGTAGTTCCTCTCGTGAATCTTAAGGTGTCTTGAAGCATCTGCGACCACCTTCCGATGTTGCATCAAGACGCATCCCAATCCCTGGTGTGACGCATCACAATACACCTCGAAAGGCTCTTGGGTTGAGGCAAAATCGGCCAGTATTTGTTGTCAAAAGCTCCTTGATCTTTGAAAACCGGCCGCACTCCTCGGTCCAGGCAAAGGTTGATCCTTCCTCGTCGATCGTGTAAGAGGCGCGACAATCTTCGAGAAACCTTCAATGAATCTTCGGTAATATCCTGCTAAGCCGACAAAACTTCTGATCTCGGTAACCGGCTTCGGCTGTTCCCACCCTAGCACAACTTCAATCTTAGTTGGATCCACAGCTATCCCTTCTTTGGAAATCACGTGACCAAGAAAATTCACCTCTTGAAGCCAAAATTCACACTTGACGGGTTGGCATTGAGTTGCTTATCTCGTAATATCTGCGATTACTCGACATAAGTGTTCTGCGTGCTCTTCTCGGTTCCTCGAGTAGATCGAGATGTTGTCGATGAACACTACAACAAACTGATCCAAAAACGAATGGAAAATCCTGTTCATGTAGTCCATAAACACAGCTGGCGCATTCGTCACTCCAAACGGCATCACCAAGTACTCGTAGTGACCGTATCTAGTCCTGAAAGCTGTTTTGGGAACATCTTCCTCCTTCACGCGAATCTGGTGGTAGCCCGACTTCAAGTCTATCTTGGAAAAGATCGCCGCTCCACGAAGTTGATCCATCAAGTCGTCAATACGTGGTAACGGATAACGGTTCTTCACAGTAACCTTGTTGAGCTCGCGGTAATCTACGCACAGTCTTGATCGTCCATCCTTCTTCTTAACCAACAACACTGGAGCTCCCCACGGTGACACGCTCGGTCGTATGAATTGCTTCGACTCCAAGTGTTCGATCTGGGACTTCAGCTCTTTCATCTCGGCAGGAGACATCCTGTATGGCGCTTTGGAAATCGGTCCTGTTCCTGGAATCAGGTCGATGGAGAACTCGACCTCTCGTACTGGTGGTAACCCTGGCACGTCTTCGGGAAAAACGTCCTCAAAGTCACACACCACTGGAACATTCTTCACGCCGATCTGCTGGAAAACTTCCGAACTAGCGGATACATGTATTCCCTAGTTCCTTCTTTCAAAGAAACTCCAATACGTTCGAGAAAGATAATTGGAGACTCAAGGTCTGGAAAAATTACGCTTTTCACGGGCACAGTGCCAAAGGACATGGTGGTGTGACAACCAATCCATCCCGAGAATGACATCTAGGCCCTTAAGAGGCAAACAAACCAAATTGACCACAAACTTTCTACTCTGAATAACCACTACACAATTAAGACATGCGGTGTTTGTGACTAAGGTTTTAGCGGTGGGGTTGTAACTACTAATTTAAGCGATGCGATCACAGTCGAGTTCAAATGGTTCACACAATCGGAAGAAATAAAGGAATGGGTTGCACCGAATCAAAAAGAACGGATAAGGATTTACCCTCGATCTCACATTCACCTTGGATAAGATCTTCACTCGACCGCTTCCTCGCCACTCATGCAGAAAACTCGCCTTTAGCCACTGACGCTTCCCTTTGGCCTTTGCCGCAAGCATCGTCGGTTGACTTTAAGTGTAGGACAATCCTTGGCAAAATGCCCTGGCTTCTTCTGATTGTAGCACACCCTCCTCGCCAGTACGATTATTGGCGTAATGTCCCGTCTTTCCCCAACGGAAACAAGTCCCCTCGACACCGGCCTGTCCTCCGCTCCTCGGTACCTGGGTCATCGGACGATACTGTCCCCTGTTGTCGTTCCCCTGTGGTCGGTCGTACGGCTTCTTCTGCGGTTGTTTCCCTTTCTGTGCAAATCTCTGCCCCGCACTCTGGGGTCTCACCGGTCCGCCTACAACAGTCTTCTTCTTGTGGCTCCTTACTCCTTCTACCTCGACACAGCGATCTATCAGCTCTTGGAGGTTTCGAATCCTCAACGACACCACTGACTTCTGAATGTCGAATCTCAATCCCCGTTGGAATCTCTCACTTAACCATCTTTGGTCAGCTCGATCACGAAATGGACTGAAATACCTCGCCAACGACTCGAACTTGGCCGCATACTTGGACACTGTCGAGTTGCCTTGCTGCAATTGAAGAAATTCTTGCTCCTTCTCGGCTCGTGCAGTATCTGGGAAGTACTTGTCCAAGAACCTTTCACGAAAAAGCTCCCAGGTCATCTCGCGACGTTCTGCTATAAATGTTTGCTTCACTCCTCTCCACCAATACTCTGCGTCTCCTAGCGATGCGTAGGTGGCATAGTCGACCTTCACGTTGTCCCGCAATGAAGTGCCTCGAAGATCTTCTCGATCTCTTGCATCCAAAGATCGACTTTATCTGGATTTGGCTCACCATAGAACCCGGTGGATCATGCTTCCTAAAGTCGGCCAATCCTGCCGCTTGACATTTAAGATTACGCTCGTTCTTTGTTCTTTGTAAGTTCTACTGAGTTAACGCTGCCGTCTGCTGAGCCATCGCGTTAACTGTTGAGTTGCGGCGGTGATTGTTGAGCCATGGCTGCCGCCATCTCGGTCATAGCTTGAATTGCTCGTTCCATGTCGACGTTCTCGGTTGCGGTATCGTATTCCTACGAGGGGGCATTCGATTCCACAAAGTTCAAAACCCTGTCAGAATCTCACAACAAAGATGTGTTAAAAAACACTTCTTCAATCAAGAAACAGTTCAAACCATTTCTCAAGCAATAAGTGCTTCACTTAATCAAACAAAGAATCAACATAATACAACTAGGTACCCAACACACATAACCCGACATAGTGACCGGTCAAATCTCCTATGCACGGCTCGGTCGAATCAAGCCTCTGATACCAACAATGTAACGACCCGTTTCCGGACCGCTACCGAGCTCAATATACCGAGCTCGAGTTACCGAGCTCAACACACCGAGCTCAACTAAACCTGTATGAGATGTGTTTTAAAACGAAACTCTTGTGCCTTTTGAAAAGTACAGTCTATTTTTTTTTTATAAAACCAACTCGTGCACAACAGAGTAATTACAGCTTTTCGAAACATGGTGCAACTAAGACACAAGACTTAAATTCTAATAAAACATACATGCATAACATACATATATATATCGCTCGAATTAATAATGTATACAAAATACAGAGTAGCAAATGTATAAAGAAAATACACCTAAGGTATGACGACTTCAAAAGAGCAATCATACCCTGGGGGTACTTCCGGCAGACTCCCACGCAGGGGTCGCTCCAAAGTAAACCGCCGCCTACCCTCAGCAATAAAACATACCCGGCCCAAACTGGTCACGACCTCGAACACAAAGAAAAACAAAGTACAGTCATCAGAAAAACAAACATCCAACAACATAATCAATCACGACAAGTAGAGGTCGTCACTCGGGTCCTCGTCGAGCTCCTCCTCGGCATCATCTACTGTCGAGTTCCCTGCGCCCTCGACCTCGCCTGGGTAACCGTCATGGATTGAAGGCACCACGGGAAAGGGTCAACTTCTCAACAATTCAAGATAAGCTCGACATAAAGAAATAAACAACACAATAATGTATCTCAATCACCACACGTGACTCGACCATCTCACTCTAGACTCGACTCGACTCTTATTATTCTGAATATCGCCGGCGAGTCCATCCCCAAACCGACGTAATAGGTAAGCGGCGAGTCCAACCCCAAATCGATACCATGCATTAATCGGCGAGTCCAACCCCAACTGATAATGCGACGCCTAGCCAATCCACCATAAACAAAAAGGGGACCTAGCACCCTCGATTATCCGGGTCCGCTCAAAACGTCATACGACTCCTAGCTCTCTCACTCGATGATTAGCTCGCCGCATGTCAAAGAGTAACACAACTTACTTGATCACATATCAAATAAAGAGAGCATGCTTAACATGAAGAAAACGCACCGACATTTAAGCAATAAAACATTCTGCATGAAGAAACGCACTGACAAAGAATACACCATTCACAACATATATTCAATCACATATCAAATACATGCAAAAACCCAATCATATCACAACATTCCAATCTCGACACCAATCAAGGAATCCATACATAAATATAACAATAAAAATAGAGTCTTAATAATGTCTAAGAGTTGCCCTTACGCTAGCATACTATGAAAGTATTAATGTGAAGCGCCCTTACCGAACTCCAAGTTAATGCTGCTCGACAACGACCTCGACACAGCTGTCTTCAAATGAGCTCGACAACGACTTCTCTTACTCGATCCCGACACGGCTGTCTTCAACGAGCTCGACAACGACTTCGACACGTACCGTCCTCAATCGACCTCGACACGTACACTTCTCAGTCGACCTCGACACGTACAGTTCTCGATCTGGATTTCCGCTGCTTCCACGTCCTCGGATTCGCTCTCCCGTACACCTTGATTCAGAAATCACTCGATCTCGGGAATCAGACTTCCTAAAACAAACACAATTCAGTTCGATCTATGGGTCCTAATACACTTAGCTCTCATCCCAAACTTAACCACAACCCAGAAAATATAAAACTCAAGAACTTGAATATATTTTTCCTCTAACACAAAGTTAGGGTTTTCGATCAAAAGTTCATGAAAAAGGTTATCTGATGCTTCAACAGATAGATCGACAACAACAACAACCAGAAGCAACAAACGAAAACAAGAAATCGAAACAAACCAAAAATGAAGGGTTTCTGGGCACTGCCCATTTCAGAAATCAGAGAAAGAAATTTGTTTTTCAAGCTCAAATAATCGGTTAGAAAGATAGGTAATATCGTGAAGAAGAAAACCCATCAGTTTGACATGATTTGGAAGCATAAAAACTAGCTAAAATGGAAGGAAGAAATAGCGCTAAACAGTAGCACGAAGGAAGAGAAAAATCTGTTTTTCCTTACCTCAGATGATGGTCGAGATGGTGAGATATAGGTCGAGAAGATGATGATGAACAAGATTGATGAAGAAAGTTGATGTAGAATCTCGATGGAACTCAAGGTTTCGTCGATGGAAGTTCTGAGAAAAACAAGGAACTCAGAGCAGAAGGAAGGAAGAAGAAAGAAGAAAAGAGAAATGAGTATCTGAGGGAATCGGTCGTGGTATACAGCTGGTGAGAGAAGGGGTAAAATCGTAACTTCAGCTATAAGATGCCAATCCCATCAATCATTCTACCCGTCTAATCGTTCCTCTCTCATAATTACCCTCTACTCTGTCGGTCAACGATCTAGACACGCGACGAGAACGGCAAGCCGACAATATAATTATTACAAACAATATAATAATAGCGCTGAATAACGTTCGAAAGAATACGAGGTATCATCTCGACACGATGTCGACTAGGGTGCTCGTGCAAGCGCACAAGGCTCTAACACGAGTTCGTGCACGCGGCCTCCTCAGTTCGGCATGCGACCTCCTCATTTCGACACCGACCTCCTCATTTCGGCAGCCTAGTGCACGCAGCCTCCTCGGCTAAGAAATGACCTCGACAAACGATCTTGGCAGGGGACCTCGACACAAGGTCTTGGTCGAGGTCTCGATACGTCGTCCTAATACGATGTCGATCTCGTCCTCAGGTGTTACAATCTCTCCCTCTAAAAAAAAATTTCGTCCTCGAAATTACAAATAAGATTCTTACCTCGGAAAAGTTCAGGTCTTGAGTCTTCATCTTCTCCTCCAGCTCCCAAGTCGCATCTCCGCCTTCGATCCCACACAACTTTGACGAGTTGAATCTCTTTGTTCCGCAATCGTTTGGCTTTCCGATCAACGATCCTTGGTAATGCTTCAAAAGATAAGTCGTCCTTCGCTTGAATCACATCCGTTCGATGACATGAGAGGGGTCGGAAATATACTTCCGCAATTGTGAGACGTGGAAGACGTCGTGGATGTTCGACAAGAATGGTGGCAAGGCAATCTGATATGCCACTGGCCAATACGACGAAGAATCTGGTAAGGTCCAATAAATTTAGGGTAAGTTTCTTGGATTTGATCGCCGACCAACTCCAAGAGTGGGGTGACTCTAAGAAATACATGTTCTCCTTCCTCGAACTCGAGTGGTCGACGTCGTTGGTCTGCATAACTCTTACGCCGACTTTGAGATGTTCGCATCCGATCTCGATCAAACGGATCTTCTCGATGAGTCTGCTGGATCATATCCTGGTCCGACAACGTAACGCCGCCGCCCCGGTACCAACAAAGAGGCGTCGACATTTCCGCCCATACGATTGCTTCAAAAGGTGCCATTCCAATACTCGCATGGAAACTGTTATTGTAGGTGAACTCCACCAATGGTAAGACGTCGTCCCAACTTCCTCGGTGATCTAAGGTACACTCTCGCAACAAATCTTCAAGTGATTGGATCGTTCTCTCGGTCGGCCGTCGATCACGAGGATGATATGCCGAGCTAAGCCTGAGCTCGGTTCCCATCGCTCCTTGCAATTCCCTCCAAAAATGAGACGTGAACTTCGGATCTCGGTCCGACACGATCGAAGAGGGTATTCCATGAAGTCGTACTATCTCCGCTGATGTAGATCTCGGTCGACTTTTCCACGTTGTATGTCGACCTCACCGTAAGAAATGAGCAGATTTGGTCAATCGGTCGACGATCACCCAAATCGAATCATTCTTCTTCTGCGTCTTGGCAAACCTACAACGAAATCCATGGAAATACTATCCCATTTCCAAACTGGTACGTCAGCGATTGTAGCATTCCGCAGTCGTTGGTGCTCCACCTTCGCTTTCGACACGTTAAACACGGTTACGTGCTCGCCACTTGCTTCTTCATTCCACCACCAAAAATGCTTCTTCAAGTCTTGATACATCTTGAAACTCCTGGATGAATACTAAAGTTGCTCTTATGCGCTTCGCCGAGAATCAACTTTCTCGGCTCGGATCGTTAGTACGCACACTCGGCCATTGCACCTCAAGATGTCGTCCGCTCCGACGTGAAATTCGTCGCCTTCCCTTGCGCTTATCAATCAATCTTCTCTTGCGAAGCTCGTCATGAACTTCTTTGGTCTCGGATCTCGCCCAACAATCTGTTAGAGATGGTAAGCATACCAAATCTCGCCTTCCCGGTGAAACTTCGACACTCAACTTCAAGTCTCTGAACTTCTCGAGCATCTCCAACTCCTTGATCATCAATATCGAGGTTAAAGCGCTCTTCTGCTCAACGCATCTGCTACCACGTTAGCCTTACCGGATGGTATTCCAACGTAAAGTCGTAGTCCTTGAGAAGTTCTCGCCCATCTACGCCGACGTATGTTGAGCTCTTTCGGTCGAACAGTACTTCAAGCTCTTGTGATCGCTGAAAACAAGAAGAGTGCTCCCATAAAGGTAGTGTCTCCATATCTTGGCGCAAAAACTACTGCTGCCCGGCTCAAGTCGTGAGTAGGGTAGTTCCTCTCGTGAATCTTAAGTCGCCTTGAAGCATACGCGACCACCTTCCGATGTTGCATCAAGACGCATCCCAATCCCTGGTGTGACGCATCACAATACACCTCGAAAGGCTCTTCGGGTTGAGGCAAAATCAGCACAGCGTATTTGTTGTCAAAAGCTCCTTCGCCTTTGAAAACCGGCCGCACTCCTCGGTCCAGGCAAAGGTTGATCCTTCCTCGTCGATCGTGTAAGGCGCGACAATCTTCGAGAAACCTTCAATGAATCTTCGGTAATATCTGCTAAGCCCGACAAAACTCCGATCTCGTGAATCGTCTTCTACTGTTCCCACGCTAGTACAGCTTCAATCTTAGTTGGACCCACAGCTTTCCCTTCTTTGGAAATCACGTGACCAAGAAAATTCACCTCTTCAAGCCAAAATTCACACTTCGACAGGTTGGCATTGAGTTGCTTATCTCGTAATATCTGCAGTACTCGACATAAGTGTTCTGCGTGCTCTTCTCGGTTCCTCGAGTAGATCGAGATGTTGTCGATGAACACTACAACAAACCGATCCAAAACGAATGGAAAATCCTGTTCATGTAGTCCATAAACACACCGGCGCGATTCGTCACTCCAAACGGCATCACCAAGTACTCGTAGTGACCGTATCTAGTCCTGGAAGCTGTTTGGGAACATCTTCCTCCTTCACGCGAATCTGGTGGTAGCCCGACTTCAAGTCTATCTTGGAAAGATCGCCGCTCCACGAAGTTGATCCATCAAGTCGCCAATACGTGGTAACGGATAACGGTTCTTCACAAAGAACCTTGTTGAGCTCGTGGTAATCTACGCACGCCTTGATCGTCCATCCTTCTTCTTAACCAACAACACCGAGCTCCCCACGGTGACCGACACGCTCGGTCGTATGAATTGCTTCGACTCCAAGTGTTCGATCTGGGACTTGACTCTTTCATCTCGGCAGAGACATCCTGTATGGCGCTTTGGAAATCGGTCTGTTCCTCGAATCAGTCGATGGAGAACTCGACCTCTCGTCTTGGTGGTAACCCTGGCACGCCTTCGAAAAACGCCCTCAAAGTCACACACCACCGAACATTCTTCACGTCGATCTGGCTGGAAAACTTAGAACTAGCGGATACATGTATTCCCTAGTTCCTTCTTTTCAAAGAAACTCCAATACGCTCGGCAGAAAGATAATTGGAGACTCAAGGTCTGGAAAAATTACAGCTTTACTGGCACAAATTAAAAGGACATGGTGGTGTGACAACCAATCCATCCCGAGAATGACATCTAGGCCCTTAAGAGGCAAACAAACCAAATTGACCACAAACTTTCTACTGAATAACCACTACACAATTAAGACATGCGGTGTTTGTGACTAAGGTTTTAGCATTTGGGGTTGTAACTACTAATTTAAGCGGTAAAGCGATCCGCATCAAGTTCAAATGGTTCACACAATCGAAGAAATAAAGGAATGGGTTGCACGAATCAAAAAGAACGGATAAGGATTTACCCTCGATCTCACATTCACCTTGGATAAGATCTTCACTCGACCGCTTCCTCGCCACTCATGCAGAAAACTCGCCTTTAGCCACTTGACGCTTCCCTTTGGCCTTTGCCGCAAGCATCGTCGGTTCAGCCTTTAAGTGTAGGACAATCCTTGGCAAAATGCCCTGGCTTCTTCAGTAGCACACCCTCCTTCCGAGTACGATTATTGGCGTAATGTCCCGCTCTTTCCACAACGGAAACAAGTCACCTCGACACCGGGTCTCGTCCTCCGCTTCTGCACTGGGTCATCGGACGATATTGTCCCCTCGTTGTCGTTCCCGAGGTCGGTCGTGCGGCTTCTTCTGCGGTTGTTTCCGCTTTACGTGCAAATCTACGCCCCGCACTCTGGGGTCTCACCGGTCGCCTACAACAGTCTTCTTCTTGTGGCTCCTTACTCCTTCTACCTCGACACGCGATCTATCGGCTCTTGGAGGTTTCAATCCTCAACGACACCACCGACTTGAATGTCGAATCTCAATCCCGTTGGAATCTCTCACTTAACCATCTTTGGTCACCGATCACGAAATGGACTGAAATACCTCGCCAACGACTTCCTTGGCCGCATACTCGGACACTGTCGAGTTGCCTTGCTGCAGTTGAAGAAACTCTTGCTCCTTCTCGGCTCGTGCAGTATCTGGGAAGTACTTGTCCAAGAACCTTTCACAAAAAAGCTCCCAGGTCATCTCGCGACGTTCCGTTATAAATGTTTGCTTCACTCCTCTCCACCAATACTCTCCGTCTCCTAGCAGTAAGTAGGTGGCATAGTCGACCTTCACGTTGTCTGGGCAATGAAGTGCCTCGAAGATCTTCTCGATCTCTTGCATCCAAAGATCAGCTTTATCTGGATTTGGCTCACCGTAAAACTTCGGTGGATCATGCTTCCTAAAGTCGGCCAATCCTCTCGCTTGACATTTAGATTACGCTCGCTTCTTTGTTCTTTGTAAGTTCTGCTGAGTTAACGCCGCCGTCTGTTGAGCCATCGCGTTAACTGTTGAGTTGCAGCGGTGATTGTTGAGCCATGGCTGCCGCCATCTCGGTCATAGCTTGAATTGCTCGTTCCATGTCGACGTTCTCGGTTGCAGCTGTCGTATTCCTACGAGGTGGCATTAGATTCCACAAAGTTCAAAACCCTGTCAGAATCTCACAACAAAGATGTGTTAAAACACACTGCTTCAATCAAGAAACAGTTCAAACAATTTCTCAAGCAATAAGTGCTTCACTTAATCAAACAGCAATCAACATAATACAACTAGGTACCCAACACACATAACCCGACATAGTGACCAGTCCAAATCTCCTATGCACAGCTCGGTCAGAACCGAACTGCTCTGATACCAACAATGTAACGACCCGTTTCCGGACCGCTACCGAGCTCAATATACCGAGCTCGAGTTACCGAGCTCAACACACCGAGCTCAACTAAACCTGTATGAGATGTGTTTTAAAACGAAACTCTTGTGCCTTTTGAAAAGTACGGTCTATTTTTTTTTTTTTTTATAAAACCAACTCGTGCACAACAGAGTAATTACAGCTTTTCGAAACATGGTGCAACTAAGACACAAGACTTAAATTCTAATAAAACATACATGCATAACATACATATATATATCGCTCGAAATTAATAATGTATACAAAATACAGAGTAGCAAATGTATAAAGAAAATACACCTAAGGTATGACGACTTCAAAAGAGCAATCATACCCTGGGGGTACTTCCGGCAGACTCCCACGCAGGGGGCTGCTCCAAAAGTAAACCGCCGCCTACCCTCAGAGCAATAAAACATACCCGCCCAAACTGGTCACGACCTCGAACACAAAGAAAAACAAGGTACAGTCATCAGAAAAACAAACATCCAACAACATAATCAATCACGACAAGTAGAGGTCGTCACTCGGGTCCTCGTCGAGCTCCTCCTTGGCATCATCTATCGCCGAAGTTCCTGCGCCCTCGACCTACTGGGTAACCGTCATGGATTGAAGGCACCACGGGAAAGGGTCAACTTCTCAACAATTCAAGATAAGCTCGACATAAAGAAATAAACAACACAATAATATATCTCAATCACCACACGTGACTCGACCATCTCACTCTAGACTCGACTCGACTCGACTCTTATTCCAGAATATCATCAGCAGGTCCATCCCCAAACTGACGTAATAGGTAAGCGGCAGGTCCAACCCCAAACCGATACCATACATTAATCAGCAGGTCCAACCCCAAACTGATAATGCGACGCCTAGCCAATCCACCATAAACAAAAAGGCGACCTAGCACCCTCAGTTATCTGGGTCCGGCTCAAAAACGTCATACGACTCCCTAGCTCTCTCACTCGATGATTAGCTCGCCGCATGTCAAAGAGTAACACAACTTACTTGATCACATATCAAATAAAGAGAGCATGCTTAACATGAAGAAAACGCAATTCGACATTTAAGCAATAAAACATTCTGCATGAAGAAACGCAATTCGACAGCAATACACCATTCACAACATATATTCAATCACATATCAAATACATACAAAAACCCAATCATATCACAACATTCCAATCTCGACACCAATCAAGGAATCCATACATAAATATAACAATAAAAATAGAGTCTTAATAATGTCTAAGAGTTGCCCTTACGCTAGCATACTAAGAAAGTATTAATGTGAAGCGCCCTTACCGAACTCCAAGTTAATGCTGCTCGACAACGACCTCGACACAGCTATCTTCAAATGAGCTCGACAACGACTTCTCTTACTCGATCCCGACACGGCTGTCTTCAACGAGCTCGACAACGACTTCGACACGTACCGTCCTCAATCGACCTCGACACGTACACTTCTCAGTCGACCTCGACACGTACAGTTCTCGATCTGGATTTCCGCTGCTTCCACGTCCTCGGATTCGCTCTCCCGTACACCTTGATTCAGAAATCACTCGATCTCGGGAATCAGACTTCCTAAAACAAACACAATTCAGTTCGATCTATGGGTCCTAATACACTTAGCTCTCATCCCAAACTTAACCACAACCCAGAAAATATAAAACTCAAGAACTTGAATATATTTTTCCTCTAACACAAAGTTAGGGTTTTCGATCAAAAGTTCATGAAAAAGGTTATCTGATGCTTCAACAGATAGATCGACAACAACAACAACCAGAAGCAACAAACGAAAACAAGAAATCGAAACAAACCAAAAATGAAGGGTTTCTGGGCACTGCCCATTTCAGAAATCAGAGAAAGAAATTTGTTTTTCAAGCTCAAATAATCGGTTAGAAAGATAGGTAATATCGTGAAGAAGAAAACCCATCAGTTTGACATGATTTGGAAGCATAAAAACTAGCTAAAATGGAAGGAAGAAATAGCGCTAAACAGTAGCACGAAGGAAGAGAAAAATCTGTTTTTCCTTACCTCAGATGATGGTCGAGATGGTGAGATATAGGTCGAGAAGATGATGATGAACAAGATTGATGAAGAAAGTTGATGTAGAATCTCGATGGAACTCAAGGTTTCGTCGATGGAAGTTCTGGAGAAAAACAAGGAACTCAGAGCAGAAGGAAGGAAGAAGAAAGAAGAAAAGAGAAATGAGTATCTGAGGGAATCGGTCGTGGTATACAGCTGGTGAGAGAAGGGGTAAAATCGTAACTTCAGCTATAAGATGCCAATCCCATCAATCATTCTACCCGTCTAATCGTTCCTCTCTCATAATTACCCTCTACTCTGTCGGTCAACGATCTAGACACGCGACGAGAACGGCAAGCCGACAATATAATTATTACAAACAATATAATAATAGCGCTGAATAACGTTCGAAAGAATACGAGTTATCATCTCGACACGATGTCGACAAGGGTGCTCGTGCAAGCGCACAAGGCTCTAACACGAGTTCGTGCACGCGGCCTCCTCAGTTCGGCATGCGACCTCCTCAGCTCGACACCCGACCTCCTCAGCTCAGCAGCTAGTGCACGCAGTCTCCTCAGCTCGGCAAATGACCTCGACAAACGATCTTGGCACGGGATCTCGACACAAGGTCTTGGTCGAGGTCTCGATACGTCGTCCTAATACGATGTCGATCTCGTCCTCAGGTGTTACAGCCTCCTTCGTCATCTAGGTTACATTCATTAATTGAAAGAACCACTGGCAAGGGTCAACTTCTTAAAATAGAACAAGTAGCACAGAACAGCAAATACGACAACCATTTATATTATACAGATATACTATAATATAAAGCGACAAATCTCCAATGTATTAACAACCATATCAATAGCAATAGAACAATCAATAAGGATGCACCCAAGATCCTATTGATGCAACTATATGCTAGTGCAGTTTTAATTCCAGAATCCATACGCCAGAGGCATATCAGGCTGTACGTACCAGACCGACACTTTTCCCTACGATGTTAAAATTTAAGGACGTTCCTGAATTCCTTTGGCCATGGGCATTTCCACTACCCAGGATAGACAGGTTGACGTTACCACAAGACACGACGCAACAATGCCTTTAACCACCCCCAATGAACATATCACCACATTTGATATTTAAATGATGGCATAATCCATAACATCAATTATCCAATAAAAATCCACATCATATATCATAATCATGTTTTAAGCACACATCACAATGCTTTTCAATGCAACCATGCACAACAATCCATCAATACGTGACAAACCAACAACACAACAAACATCAACATCAGTCAAGTTCATCCCTTTGCAACTCGGTGGAGTCAGCAAAGAGGAAGTCAAATGTAACGACCCGTTTCTGGATCGCTACTAAGCTAGAACAACTCTAAATGCAAGTAGGTTTTCAAAATAGTACTCTTCGTGTCTTTTGGAAAATGCGGTAATTTTTTTTTCTTTATAAACAAGAGTCTTTCGTAAAACACAATCAGAGTACCAACAACGTTTTCGAAACATGATGGATTCTTACCATGCTAGAGACTAAAGCAACTGAATATACATACATATTTTACAATTTCCAAAAGAGAGACAGTAAAGTTCTACACAATGAAAACAGTGAATAAATACGCACCAGAAGGAATACGCCTAGAGTATGAGACCCTACAAGAGTAAACATACATACGGAGGTACCCTCGGCAGTTACCCATGCAGGGGACTGCTCCAAAAGTAAAACCTCGACACCTAAACAACAACTGTCACAAAGTCAAACAAATTGACAGACTGGTCACTAACCCAAAGCTATATACAAAACAGTTAAACACCATCAGCTACCAACTACTCAAATCGTTTGCATCAAGTCATCTGCATCCTCGTCGGTTCCTCCACGCGAAGATCTCTAACATGCCTACCATACATACATCTCAGCCGTGAGTGGGGCTTAACTCCTAGCCGAGGGAATCTTCATGCTCGGGAAGTCAGAAGCCATCTTCAATGATGTCGTCGTCCCTGGAATCTCCACCACGTCCGTCAATGCCTGGGTTACCATCATTAATTGAAGGAACCACTGGCAAGGGTCAACTTCTTATCGCAACAAGATATAACAAGTCATAAAGCAATAACAAACAACAATGTATACATATTACGAGGCGCAACTCGAGACTCTCTCACGACTCATCTCACAACTCATCTCTCTCGACACCTCGACAATTTTCGGGAATAACCCATGCAGTGGACAATCGCTTGGTATACTCCAACCCGATAATGTTCCACGCGATAAATCCCAGATTATCCTGATGACACTGAACTTTCTTGTGACATACTTCACCCTAGGGCAATCAGGTTCAGGAATAACGCCGACACTGAACTTCCTTGTGATACTTCACTCTAGGGCAATCAGGTACACTGAACTTCCTTGCGACAATTCACTCTGGGCAATCAGGTACACTGAACTTCCTTGTGATACTTCACTCTAGGGCAATCAGGTCTAGTTCCTTAACGCTACAACGCTTAGAATCCCTCGTAGACTAAGAGGACCTAGCACCCTTAGTTGTCCGGGTCGCGACTCCTAAATGTTTTGATGACTCGCCTAGCTCTCTCACTCGATGAACAATTCGCCGCATACGATGGTCAAAGAGTGGTACGCAAGATTATTCAACCGCATATCAAATAATAAGAGCATGCTTAATATGAAGAAACACAATTCGACAATTTAAGTAATAAAGGCAGATTGCATGGAGAAACGCAATTCAACAAGCAATACACAATTCGCAGCATATATTTAATCTCATATTAAATAAATGCATAATTCAATCATATCAACAGATATCACATGCTCGACACGCAAATCAAGGAATCCCTCTCTCTGTAACTCGATGGAATTAACAGAGAGGAACATACAAGTGTGGGGGGTTAGATTCAGGAGACTAACCACAATGACTAATCACCCACGAAGACTCGGAAAAATGGCGACCGCACGACAATAAAATAAACGAAGGGGTTCGAAAACCCTAACTTTGAACTCGGGGAGTTCTCAGACTTCTTCGTATTTAATAAAACAATTAAATAACGGAAGCCTAAAAATATTTAAAATTGCCCTTACACAAGGACTTATAAAAATAAAGCCTTAATAATGTATAAGAGTTGCCCTTACCAATAATAGTTGCTAACGTCGCTCCGAAATCCTCAAGTCTGCGTCCACATATTCCTCGGTTTCCGCACCGTGCGATCTCGGATCACTCGAGCCTAACATCACAGTAAACTTAGCACAATCTATAATTCTAACTAAACTTAAGCTCTCAACGTAACCCTTTTTTTTTCTAACCAAATTCATAACTTTCCAAAAATCTTACACATATTAATTTAGAACACTAACTTGTAACCTTAAGCATAAAGCATAAGCTATTAGCCATTTTCATAAATAATTTTCCAAAATAATTTTGCAAAATACGCATTTCCATCACTACAAGCATTTTAAACAAGCTAACAAACAAAATTCCCTTTTTCTAACAAAACTTTGCAAAACTTAAATACACTTGAACACAACTAATATAGCTAAAAGAATACAACCACAATTTCTCCCAACCTATAGGGCTCTTGGCCACCACACCAAATTAAGGGACAATTTGCAAAGCTCCCAAAATAAATTAAAATCAATATATACTCAAAAGGTGCAGAATTTGACAATTTTTACGCTATTTAAAATAACCATTTTCCTACCACATCAAACGAACTCCGTTTCTTACGAAACTTTTTATACACGTCCTTGACATACATATACTCATCGACATATTTTTATTTGGGTAAAAATCATTACCAATAAGTGCAGAAAATTCATTAAATTTTCGGATTTAGGACATAAATTCTTTAGTAAAACTGTTTTGGGTTCATAATGTCCTAGAGGTCTCAAAACTTATCCAAAAATTACAAAATTTAATATGGAAGATCCCAATACCCATATGAATCATCTCCAAGTGGTCCCATGCCAAAATCATAATTCAATAATTCCCAATAATTCAAACAAAACAGGTTTGTTTTCTAAAACTTCAAGAACCAATTTTCCAAAAACTTTCAAGTTTTTCCTTTGATTCAACCCACAATCAAAACTAAGTTTCAACTAATTAAATCATGGCCGAAACAACACTAATTACTAGAAAACAACCAATCAAATTTTACCTGCCAATTTAGTCCTTCAAGAACCATTTTCTTACAAGTAACATACACTAATTTCTTTCTAATGCATGCATAACAATTCCAATAACCTTAAAATTATTCTAAATATGCTATCCAATACTTAAACACATAATCTAGCATCAAAACCACATATTTCCTATGATTCAAGGATAGGGAAAATTCAAAAATCACAAGTAAAGCATGCTTATTAAAAACTATAACACTAACTAGCATCTAACAACTTCCAACAATCAATTAGTTGATTCAAGTAGGATCACATCATTTTTCCTTTTCTCACCACTTAGGGTTTCGCCCTAAGGCTTTTAAAGGAAGGATTGATGATGTCTCATCTCCTATTAATCATCAACAACATCAACCAACCACACAATCATCAATTAATTACAACTAGAACAACAATTAAACAAATACCAAAAAAAAGGGATTTGGGGCGCTGATTTAGGGCTTAAAAGAGGGAGGAAAAATTCTGATTTCATACTCAAATAAATGGTTGGGATGATAGCTAATGGTATAGAGAAGAAAACCTAGCATTTATACAAGATTTGGAAACAAGATACAAGATGGAAAATGGGGGACTGTTTTGCGATTTCAAAACAGAAACTTGAGGGAGAGAAATTAAGTTTTTTCTTACCCCAAATGGTGTAGAAGAGGAAGAACTAAGATGAGATGGTGATTTGCAACAAGTTTGGTGAAGAAAGCTTGTCCAAAATCTCAAAGGTTGGAGAGATAGCATCAATGGAAGCTTGGAGCCTTTCAAGGGAAGAAAAGAAGAAGATGGAGGTTGGAGAGGGTGGGGGTGGCGTGAATGAAGCTGAAAAATGGGGGGTCTTCATATTTTATTCACTTAAAAACAATAAACACATCATAAAAAAAATAATTTACAATAGGTAAAAAGTAAATTTTTTTTGAAATAAATCACACACTATGTGACACCTATTACCTTTAAGAGATGTTAATCACATCATCTAGTCCTATCCACCTAATCTCACATCTCTCATGATTACCCACTAATTCTAGAGTCTAGGGTTTGTTAAAACACGGCGACGTGAAACCGCGTTACCGATAAATTCACGAAAATTAATTTAACGAGAAATTAATTCATCGCGTGATAATATTTAATTATAAATAATAAAAATCATGTCAAACATTCAAAAATAGTCTCAACAAGTTACGATTCGATTTTCATCGAAATCGGAGTTCATTTAGAATTTTATCTGCGACAAATCGCCTTACGATTCAAACGCGATTTAAACTTCGTTAGAATTTTTCGACGATTTTCAAATCGTGAATTAATATAAAATATTAATTCTCAAATTTAATTTTCTATTGATTTAATTAATACACTTTCTTAGAGAACAAGAAATTGCTTTATTATAGCGTAAATACGACCAAATACAATAAATAACGTTAATTAACGTATCGTAAAAATACGCGTGTTACATCAAACAAGTGTGGGGGGGGGTTGGGGACAGTCGCCAATCTCTTGCAGACAAACCCACTAATTAATCAAGTATAAGGCTTAAACAATAAAATCAAGGGGGTACGAGACCCTCACTTCGAACCCTGAGGTTCTCAGACTTCCTTGATATACAAAATAAAATATTAAATCCTAAACTTGACTAGAAGTAGCCCTTACCGAAGATTATCCGCTCACATGTCAAAGCACGCTATCGTCCTACTCAGCACGAACAAACTTCAAAGATTCCTAGCAACACACCAAACCTTAGTACAACTCTAGTTCACCCAAAATAATTCCCTAGGCTTAGATTCAATTCTAACCCCAAGGCTCTCAAAACCCAAAAACCTCTTAACTAACCAAATCACCTATACTTGGATACCAATTTGAAACACATATTTTTAAAGAATCACATAGACTTGAAATAACAAGCAAGTTGAAAAATTAAATATTTTAAAGACTAGAAACTCATTTTCTTTTAAATCTTGAACTTGAACAATTCTAAAATCAATTACTTTTCATATTAAATATTGATCAAGGCTCCACTTTGGTTTAGGAATACAAGGATCCCATACCACCTAAGTGTTTCATTGCCTCAAAGGCAAAACAACTTCCCAAATCCAATTCCAACTCTTTCCAAAACTTTAACAACAACTAATTACACATAACTCAAGTCTAAAACACCAAAATTTCTCTTTCCTTTTCTTCCTAAGGCTCACGGCTACAACTCAAATTTTAGGGAAGATTGCAAAACTTCCTAATTAATAAAACTTCAACACACAACCTCTACATTCCTTTCCAAACTTCTCACTTTCACCCACATGTAGTGGCTAAAGGAAAAATGGAAATGAAATTGTAAAATGGGGGGTTTGGTTTTCGGCTGATCAAGGAAATAGGGAAGATAAAAAAAAAAATAATCCAAGTAATACTTTGATCTTATCTCTTAATAAGATATTTTCCTAATCAACCACTAATCACCTAATACCTCACATTTAGTAACTTGGGAGACAAGGTAAAAAAAATATATGAGTGAGTGATTATGGAAGGAAGCTTCGGTTGATTAAGGAGAAAAGCAAGAGAAAAAGTAAAATTTGGTAAAAATTTAATATGTGGTTCTCCATGTATTAAGGCTTTTTATTAAAACTTCATGCACAAGTAATGAAAGAATTGAAATGGAGATATATGGAGAGAAAGAAGGCTACGGCAGATGCAAGAATAAAAGGAGAGAAAAATAACTTTTTTTTTTGTCAAAAAAATAAATCCCTTGGTTCTCCTTGTGACACCCTAATTAACTATTGCTTATCCTATTATAAACTAATATGATTTCAAAGTACTCTGTAAAAATAATCGGGTTTCTTTTTTTTTTTTTTTAAACTAAGTATTTTAGGAGTAAAGATTAAAATACTTCTTTCAATAAAATAACTAAGTTCATAAATCATTTCATAAATAACGTGACACGTGCGAGAATCATTTTTGTGATAAAATCCGAAATTACTAAACTCTATTCATTTATCTAAGTCCAAACCTTAAACGTTAAAACCATTATCGATTAGGGAATCTGGTCTCATAAAACATTTTCTAGAACGCATACATTGAAAATGATTTCACGTCGATCCAAAACTCATACGATTATTACACAAATGTTGCAACTTAATCTAAAATATATTTATAAACTTGATACAAAGAATTCTTTATTACAAATACTCTTTTAAACATCCAAATTCAATTTAAAAACCATCTTGATTCTCCAAGCCAAATAACTGAAAAAATGAATGGAATGGAATGAGATAAAAATCTCAATGAGTGTTCCCACACACACGCACCCGACGCTAACAAGCAACGCATGCAAAAGAGGCAAGTATTCAAGCGTGAAGCATAATGAAACTATAAAACAACTTGAGTCATTTAGCACATAAACCAAACCACATTAAATCCAATAGCATAAAGTTTCCATTTATACAAGCACGAGGTCAAGAAGGTCAATTCATTTCGAGAACACTTAAACACAAGTACAAAGTCAATCAATCTCGATGTCTGAAGCTCATACTCAAAGCATGACTATGCAAGACTCATAATACTCTACCCCATGCGTATGGTCGACGGTACATAGATTCATCATCAATGTAGGACTATGCAAATCCTAGTACTCTACTCCGTATGAATGCAGGACTATCTACTTATCCTCCGAACTCCACCAGTGTGAATCAAACCATGATGGCCCATATGGCTAGGATTGTCACAAGGTAATTGCCACTCGTCGCTGGACTTGTCATGGCCACACGCGAGTGGACTTGTCACAAAGTTCATAATGACCCGTACTCCATGATGGCTACTTATAGCTAGGAGAAAATGGTTCAAATCAATCCATGATGGCCCATATGGCTAGGATTGTCACGAAGTCATTGCCACTCATAAGTGGACTTGCCGCAAAGTAATCACAAGGTCACAAAGTAGTCATAAGATAGTCTCAAGTCTAATTAAATTCTAAATGACTCAAACGAAAGACCTATTAGTCTATATTACTCAAACCCACCAGAATATATAAAATACCATCTTTGATCCTTTAACTTAAGCATCCTAGGTGACATATTTTACGACGGAATTCTTACGCTCAATCCCTTTCTAATTCAATGAACCCCCCCAGAAACAACCACGACACAAATCCTAAAGCTTTGGAAATTACTAACAGTCCTCTCTAGCTTATCAATTCATTCCCATAACCATTCAAGGTCTTCAATTTCATGATCACAACAAGTCATATATGCACAAGGTACCATCTCAATGTCAAGGCATACTTACACAACCAATCACCTAAGAATTCAATGAGTATTAACCAATAATTTATTTCATTAATTTAATCAAGCAACAAGCATCTCGTAACCAATAGTTTGTTCACGTAATGTACATTATCAAGAACACAGTTATCATTTCATTATATTGAAGCAGAGCTAAAATTATAATAAATTTGGCATGTTAATTTAAACGTAATTACGCAAATCACTTCATACAATTATTTTCATTGCTCCTACAATGAAAAACACACCATGAATCACGCCACAACACATAATCATACCATTGCTCATACAATGGTAACGACACAAACCACATAAACACGTTTAGGGTCACCGGGTACCCCAAACAAGGGAAACACTCACCTTTATAGATCCGGCAATTATTTCAATCATTCTTTCCTCTCGATCATGACTCCAAGTAAGCCAATAATCGCTACACGGCTCCCGTGAAACGATCTCTACTCTTTGTTCTTGTCGAAATCACCGCCAAGTGCTCACCGACATCCAAACATTGCACCAACCAAAATCGAACATACAACAAGTTAAAAATAAATTAAAATGTACTTTCAAATCAATTTAAATAATGAAATCGCAATGTAATGTAATTGAGCTCGGTTCAAGGTAATTTGCTCACCCAAATACGCATACAAAACAAAATCAATTTTTGAAGTGTTTCGCTTGTGATTCTGACTAGACAGGGTGGAAGGAAACATGGCGATGAATCCAAAACAAGTCTCGGTTCGTTGGTACGATCACCGAGTGTCCGAGTGAGACCGAAGTGGCGCTCTAGGCAAAGCAGTACTTTGTCAACCTTTTCGTAACAACGAACTATATACCAAACCAGAAAGCTCTCATGACGAGGATCGCAGATATGGTCTCCGTTTTCTCCGACGACGCTCGTGGTGGCCGGAGTCGAACTTCAAAGGTGGCGGTCCTCATGACGGAGTTTTCGCTCGGACACCGTTTTCGTGAAACAAGGGGTGCTTCGTGTAGCCCAAGCGACGAGGACTCCGGCTATGGTGTTGGTTTTGCGAAACGCTGCACGTGGAGATCAGAACTCGAGGTCAAAGTTTCAGCCATGGAGGTTTTAGAGAGAGAGAGCACGTGAGAGAAGGATGCATCGCGCGGTGGTTCCTGGCATGCACGTTGCGGCTGAGTTGGGGTGGTTGATCGTTGGAAAACAGCGCCTGAAAGGCTGCCGGAATCACGTTTGCAGGTGGTGGTGGCGATGTGTGTATAGAGAGAGAGAGAGATCCGAAAACGAGGGAGAAGAAGAGAGGCTGCGCGGCCGTGGTCTGGCCGCGTCATGGTGGTCCAGGGGTGGCGCCTGGTAGGCTGCCATGGGAGGAGGGAGAGAGAACTGCGAGAGAGATTGGAGGAGAGATTGGAGAGGTTAGGGTTTTATGCTTCAACGGCGCACAGTGAGTATACGCGAGGAAGAAGAAGAAAGGGATTTGGGCTGGGCCTGGGGGGTGCGTACAGCAGTTCTAGGTGGTGTAGGAAGTAGAAGTTGTAGGCTGCAATAGAAGAAAGGAGGGGTACGCATAGCAATCAGCATAAAAGTCATATTTATATAAACTTAAACATTTCAACTCCACAAACTCATTTTAATACCTCTTTTATACAAAGTAAAATCCCAAAAATACTAATATTTCAAGTACCAATATTTTATAAAAATAAAATAAATGAATAATATATCACTAATATTTATTAAGAATACACATAAATACCAAGTAAACACTTGTCAATAATTCAAACACACTTAAGGGATCAAAATCACTAAATCTATAAATCATAACAATTAATGAAACGAACACATATTTAAATAAACAAATCACGCATTAACATATCAAAATCCTATTTAAATATAATCATGTATCATCATGCACATTATTTTATATTAGCATTCTAGAACTCATACTCACATATTAATATAATTAATCACATATCTATATAAATAAAATCACATATTAATACAAGACGTAGTAGTAATAATAATAATAATAATAATAATAATAATAACAAGAAATTCGGGGTGTTACAATTCTACCCCCCTAAAAAGAAATTTTGTCCTCGAAATTTGTGAAAATGTCAGAGACAAAATAAGAGAGGTATCTTTTATCTAATGTCCGCTCGACATACTCTGAATAGGTCTTAAACACATAAGGGTGACTAGACTCTCACAATATATGAATAGAACTGACAACGACCGTTGTAAGGGAAGAAGCAAAAATGAATTTTCCTATTAGAAAGGTCAGGTTACAGAACCTCACCTTAATAAGAAGATAAAATGAATTTTTTTGAGTAGAAGATAATGAATATCCAACGTGTAAAAATAATCTTCAATATATTCCTAAGTGTAAAGATGTGCTGGCCTAACACATGCTTACAAACAGGACTCTACCGAAGTTTCTTCCTCCACGTAAATTTCCATAATCACTACAACTCAAGCAAATATTCATGACAAATTTTGAAGTGAAGAACTATTAGAGTACCATTTAATAAATGATTTGGTCAACTCAATTTTCTAAAACACTCACGAGTAACGAGGTACGAGAGAGAAATTCTCATGTGCAAGGAGTCAGAAACTCGAGTACAATTTGTGGCTTAGTGTGATGAAACTGGGACAATAACGATCTTTAAGCAAAAGAAGTACAAAATCTACGAGACCTTAGACTGACTATCTTTTTCTAACAAATATGTCTCACAAGTTAATTGCACAATTTACTCCAACACAAAAATGCACAACTACGAGTGCATAGAATAGTAGAGATCATACTATTACACATACCACACAAAATGAAATGCATAATTGGAAGGTCACCAAAGACATTAATAAACTCGGTAATTAATAAACTCAGTAACTAAAACCATTTTCCTAGAGGACCATAAACAAAAACAAACAAAACAATCATAAGGTTAGCAAGCAATATGATATTCAAAACATAGTTTAATTAGGAAGCTCTAAAATCGCAACTTCAATATCATCTACTATCCTTGAAACCCCATCAATGAAATGAGGGACCACCTAATGTAACTCTTTATATATCACAAATAACGTCTACCAAGCCACCTAAATTCATTAATAAAGACAACCCATAAACTTATAGCAAGTCCATAGTTTTCTAGTTTTTACCATACACAAACAAAGGTCACATGCGTAAAAGCCCAAATATGCAATCTAGTAAATGTACTTCATATTCTTTGCAGTTCACAACAAAAGATGGTGCAATCTTTAGGGGACCGCAGAGGCACTGCATCTTGAGGATAGTGGGAACTATAATCCGCGAAGAAAGACCACATCAAAAAAGAGTGAAAGACATAGAAACAGATCAATTTCAAACAATCTCAGTTCCATTATATTTTGAGTTGCATTAGATTCTTTTACAATAGTATTTATAGGTAGCAGAATAACAAACCTGACTAATACACATTGAGAGATTCAAAAAGACATAGGTTACAAAACAAACAAGCCTGAGATTCGAAAACAAAACTGCACGCAAGCATTAATTCCACTCTCAAGTAATCACACATTATGCTCTTGGCATTTATTATACAACATAAAATTTTAACAAGAGCATATCACATGGTTATTCTGCTTTAGTCATGGCACAAATCATCATGTGCATTTAGACTCTTTCTTAAGGAAAAATTGAGACATAACAAAATTTTCAAGCACAGGATTCTATCAAAACAGTTTAGCAAGGCTGGATCGAGGGATAACCAATCCATTTCGAAAATGATCTCAGCTTGTGAAAGTGACAAACAGACTAAATCAATTACAAGGTAAATAAGTAAATGACTAATTAAAATAGCAATAACACAGAACCAACACGTCACAATACTATATATACAGATACATGATTTATGCATTTAACGTTTCAAAAAAAAAAATCACAGATCAGGCAGACTCAGATCACACAGGCACATAAGCCATATTGGTACACAGATCATACAAGGACAGAGTTCACACAGTAGAAACACGATAGACCATATGCACAAATTCAGCTTAGAACCAAACTGCTCTGATACCACTTAATGTGACACCCTAATTAACTATTGCTTATCCTATTATAAACTAATATGATTTCAAAGTACTCTGTAAAAATAATCGGGTTTCTTTTTTTTTTTTTTTAAACTAAGTATTTTAGGAGTAAAGATTAAAATACTTCTTTCAATAAAATAACTAAGTTCATAAATCATTTCATAAATAACGTGACACGTGCGAGAATCATTTTTGTGATAAAATCCGAAATTACTAAACTCTATTCATTTATCTAAGTCCAAACCTTAAACGTTAAAACCATTATCGATTAGGGAATCTGGTCTCATAAAACATTTTCTAGAACGTACACATTGAAAATGATTTCACGTCGATCCAAAACTCATACGATTATTACACAAATGTTGCAACTTAATCTAAAATATATTTATAAACTTGATACAAAGAATTCTTTATTACAAATACTCTTTTAAACATCCAAATTCAATTTAAAAGCCATCTTCGCTTCTCCAAGCCAAATAATCAAAAAATGAATGGAATGGAATGAGATAAAAATCTCGTGAGTGTTCCCACACACACGCATCCGACGCTAACAAGCAACGCATGCAAAAGAGGCAAGTATTCAAGCGAAGCATAATGAAACTATAAAACAACTTGAGTCATTTAGCACATAAACCAAACCACATTAAATCCAATAGCATAAAGTTTCCATTTATACAAGCACGAGGTCAAGAAGGGCAAATCATTTCGAGAACACTTAAACACAAGAACAATGTCAACCAATCTCGATGTCTGAGCTCATACTCAAACCATGACTATGCAATACTCATAATACTCTACCCCATGCGTATGGTCGACGGTACATAGATTCATCATCAATGTAGGACTATGCAAATCCTAGTACTCTACTCCGTATGAATGCAGTACTATCTACTTATCCTCCGAACTCCACCAGTGTGAATCAATCCATGATGGCCCATATGACTAGGATTGTCACAAGGTAATTGCCACTCGTCAGTGGACTTGTCATGGCCACACGCGAGTGGACTTGTCACAAAGTTCATAATGACCCGTACTCCATGATGGCTACTTATAGCTAGGAGAAAATGGTTCAAATCAATCCATGATGGCCCATATGGCTAGGATTGTCACGAAGTCATTGCCACTCATAAGTGGACTTGCCGCAAAGTAATCACAAGGTCACAAAGTAGTCATAAGATAGTCTCAAGTCTAATTAAATTCTAAATGACTCAAACGAAAGACCTATTAGTCTATATTACTCAAACCCACCAGGAATATATAAAATACCATCTTTGATCCTTTAACTTAAGCATCCTAGGTGACATATTTTACGACAGTGAATTCTTACGCTAAATCCTTTTCTAATTCAATGAACCCCCCCAGAAACAACCACGACACAAATCCTAAAGCTTTGGAAATTACTAACAGTCCTCTCTAGCTTATCAATTCATTCCCATAACCATTCAAGGTCTTCAATTTCATGATCACAACAAGTCATATATGCACAAGGTACCATCTCAATGTCAAGGCATACTTACACAACCAATCACCTAAGAATTCAATGAGTATTAACCAATAATTTATTTCATTAATTTAATCAAGCAACAAGCATCTCGTAACCAATAGTTTGTTCACGTAATGTACATTATCAAGAACACAGTTATCATTTCATTATATTGAAGCAGAGCTAAAATTATAATAAATTTGGCATGTTAATTTAAACGTAATTACGCAAATCACTTCATACAATTATTTTCATTGCTCCTACAATGAAAAACACACCATGAATCACGTCACAACACATAATCATACCATTGCTCATACAATGGTAACGACACAAACCACATAAAGACGTTTAGGGTCACCGGGTACCCCAAACAAGGGAAACACTCACCTTTATAGATCCAGCAATTATTTCAATCATTCTTTTCCTCTGATCATGACTCCAAGTAAGCCAATAACTGCTACACAGCTCCCGTGAAACGATCTCTACTCTTTGTTCTTGTCAGAAATCACCGTCAAGTGCTCACCGACATCCAAACATTGCAGGCAACCAAAATCGAACATACAACAAGTTAAAAATAAATTAAAATGTACTTTCAAATCAATTTAAATAATGAAATTGCAATGTAATGAGATTGAGCTCGGTTCAAGGTAATTTGCTCACCCAAATACGTACACAAAACAAAATCAATTTTTGAAGTGTTTCTGTTTGTATTTCTGACTAGACAGGGTAGAAGGAAACATGGCGATGAATCCAAAACAAGTCTCGGTTCGTTGGTACGATCACCGGAGTGTCCAGAATTGAGACCCGAAGTGGCAGCTCTAGGCAAAACAGGTACTTTGTCAACCTTTTCATAACAACGAACTATATACCAAACCAGAAAGCTCTCATGACGAGGATCGCAGATATGGTCTCCGTTTTCTCCGACGACGCTCGTGGTGGCCGGAGTCGAACTTCAAAGGTGGCGGTCCTCATGACGGAGTTTTCGCTCGGACACCGTTTTCGTGAAACAAGGGGTGCTTCGTGTAGCCCAAGCGACGAGGACTCCGGCTATGGTGTTGGTTTTGCGAAACGCTGCACGTGGAGATCAGAACTCGAGGTCAAAGTTTCAGCCATGGAGGTTTTAGAGAGAGAGAGAGCACGTGAGAGAAGGATGCATCGCGCGGTGGTTCCTGGCATGCACGCTATACCGAGTCAGTGGTTGATCGTTGGAAAACAAATACCGAAAGCTGCCGAATCACGTTTGCAGGTGGTGGTGGCGATGTGTGTATAGAGAGAGAGACATCCGAAAACGAGGGAGAAAAAGAGAGGCTGCAGTAGTGGTCCGCGCGTCATGGTGGTTCAGGTGGCGCCTGGTAGGTGCCATGGGAGGAGGAGAGAATCATGAGAGAGATTGGAGGAGAGATTGGATAGGTTAGGGTTTTATGCTTCAACGACGCCTTGAGTATCTGAGGAAGAAGAAGAAAGGGATTTGAAATTTGGGCCTGGGGGTGCGTCTGGCCAGTTCTAGGTGGTGTAGGAAGTAGAAGTTGTAGGTCGCAATAGAAGAAAGGAGGGGTACGCATAGCAATCAGCATAAAAGTCATATTTATATAAACTTAAACATTTCAACTCCACAAACTCATTTTAATACCTCTTTTATACAAAGTAAAATCCCAAAAATACTAATATTTCAAATACCAATATTTTATAAAAATAAAATAAATGAATAATATATCACTAATATTTATTAAGAATACACATAAATACCAAGTAAACACTTGTCAATAATTCAAACACACTTAAGGGATCAAAATCACTAAATCTATAAATCATAACAATTAATGAAACGAACACATATTTAAATAAACAAATCACGCATTAACATATCAAAATCCTATTTAAATATAATCATGTATCATCATGCACATTATTTTATATTAGCATTCTAGAACTCATACTCACATATTAATATAATTAATCACATATCTATATAAATAAAATCACATATTAATACAAGACGTAGTAGTAATAATAATAATAATAATAATAATAACAAGAAATTCGGGGTGTTACACTCCTAGTTTTAAAGATAATGGATAAGGACTAAGTAGGATATTTTGGTTTTAATCCACACAAATGTGACACATAACCCCTAAGCCACAAGATTTGGACACCTCATAAATCTAGCCATGCTTACTCACTAATTCTAGCCTAATCTTAGAGTTTTGGTGTCCCAAAATTACGCTGTCAAGTATTCGCATTAACAATTGTGACGACCCATTTCCGGACCGCTACTGAACTAAAACTAAACCTGTATGCGATGGATTTTTAAAAACGGCACTCTTGTGTCCTTCAGAAAATGCGGTATATTTTTTTTTCACAACAGTGCCCGTAAAGCACACACAGAGTACTTACAGCGTTTCGAAACATGGTGCAACTAGGACACAAGTTATGTAACATCCCAATTTTTACGAAAATTATTTTATAGCTTCCGACTACTTGAAAATAAATCATAGAGATTGATCACCTCAATGGTTTGTTAAAAGTACGAAGAACAACAAAGATTTATTGTAAACAATTTACTGTTTTAGCAATTAATTCAGATTAAGAGACAGTGTAGGACTATACTGTTTTTAATATGAATTAACCTTGAAAAATGTGAAAGATTGTTGTTTGATTAAAGAAAATTATTTTATTGAAAGAGAAATAATTTTCAGGATTTAATAAATATTTTCAAGTCATAGTTTGAATTTTCATGGTTTAGTTATTGTATTAATTGTCTGTTTTATGCCATATTTAATATGACTATTATTTTAAAGATTTTGTCTTGGTAATTTTATTGTTTGAATAATATCTAGTTAATAAGAGAAATTGAAATTAGTGATCCTCACTAATTTATAGTTTTTATTACGCTGCGAGAATTCTATTGAATTCTGCCGTAACTAGGCTATTGTGTATGTTTCTAACTGAAACATGCCCAAACGTGATCCAAATTTTATAAAATTTGAGATATTAGCATTTTCCAATATTTAGGATTTATTGTAATTTTTCTAGAATTTTTGGGCATCAGAAAATATTTAGTGTATTTTCTATGGCCAGAAACTGTCTTATCACAACGTTTCGGTTCGCATTTCGAGAAAACAAGAAACATGGGTACTTTTCTCCTGCCACGAGGAACATTTGTAACTTTTGGGTATGGGGTTATAATTAGAATTATTTTTAGAATTTTTAGTATTGAAACCTAATATACGCATAACGTCGTGCACCCGGTTGAGCGAAAACGCGTCGTAGCAAACCCTAAGATATTTTGAGCAAATGGATGCCACACATGGACCACTGGGAGACCAGCCATGTGCTTGTAGCCTACAATTTTGAAGGAAGCATTTTGATTGGTTTAGGAAGTAATGGGTAGTTAGTTTGTTAAATTAGTTTAGTTAGTTTGTAACTAGTTTGGTTAGTTTCCAACTAAATGACCAAATTTCTTCCATCCTTGTCCCTAAAATTTCGTGGCTCCTTCTCCATTTGGCTGGTCCGTTTCAGTTTCCTTTCATTTTTGGAAAGAAAAATTTTAGAAGGAGAAAGCTTGAGTTTTTGAA
This sequence comes from Calophaca sinica, assembly GCA_037113605.1. NCBI lineage: Eukaryota > Viridiplantae > Streptophyta > Magnoliopsida > Fabales > Fabaceae > Calophaca > Calophaca sinica. The sequence continues at coordinate 57,293,752 of CM073733.1, forward strand.
GTTTTGGTGATCAAAGTTTCCATCTTTACTTCCTTCCTTCTCAATCCTTGTTCTATCACCTCTAATCTTCTTGGTAAGGATCCTAATCCCTTTTCCTTTCTCCATGGCTACCATGGATGAGTTTTCATGGTATTTGTGTTGTTTCTCATGATTTTAGTTTTGATTCTTGAAGGAAAGTGATGTTTAAGCTTCAATCTTCCATCCTTTCTTCTTAATCCTTGATCCATCACCTCCAAACTTCTTGGTAAGCTTCATACCCATTCTTTTCTCTCTTGAGTTTCATGATATGGGTTTGGTTGGTTTTAGGAATTATTTTTGAGCAAAAGTGTTAGATTTTGCTAGATATGCATGATTAGTCTTAAAGCCCTTTATTTTCTTCCATGATTCACTTTGTTTTTGGGTATTTTAAGTTTGGAGAAACCCTAACCCTATGTTGGCCGAACCTAAGGGCTTCTGGAAGCCTTGGTTTTGATTTGTTTTTATTAATTTGGAGTTAGCTCTTATGGGGTTATAAGTGATATGTTTGGAAACTAGTATTATATGCATGTTAAACAAGTTTTGAGAAATTAAATTGGTTAAATTTTGGGGCTGGAAGCCATGGCCATTTAGGGCTTGATTATGGTGTTGTTAATTAAGTTTTTGTTGATTAAATTTTATGATTAACTTGTGTTAAGATGTAGTGATTAGATTTAGCATTTCTAGCAACTTGTATGGTTTGAAATAAAATGAATTTAGGGGCTGTTTTGGGCTTCCAAAAATCGTGACTTAAGAGCAAGTTTTTAATGATGTTTTAACTTGTGTTTGGAGAAAATATGTGACTTGTTTTAGTTACAAAATGGTTGTGAAAACTTGTTTAAATTATAGGTGGTTAGATCTTGTTGTTTATGTTGAAAAACAAGTTGTTTTATATCATTGAAAAATTATTTGATGGGGCTGTTTTGAAATAGAATTTTTAGATGTTTTAGAATGAGTTTCAACTTGTTTTTAATTGTATTAAAGTGGTAAAGAAGTTTGGTTTTGGTAAGAGGTTTGATTAAATAAAGTTTGCATGATTTTGATATTAAAAGGTTTGAAAACTTGGAGTTGTAATTGAAGCCTTGAAACTGTGGCCTTCAAAAGGATTTTGTGATTTGTTCTTGACTTGCATTTATGCTTAAAAATAGTTGTAAAAGTGGTTGTTGATTTGATTTAGCAAAACAATTCAAAGAAGCATGATTTTGGAAAAAGTTTCGGGTTATGTCTTAAGAATTGTTTTAAACTTGTAATGAATTTATTTCTAGAATTTTGTGACATGTTTTAGTGTTTTGAAAAGTTGTTCAAAGTTTGGAAAATACTATTCATTTAGTAAAACACTATTCCAATTGGTAAATTTTGGTTTAGCTATTTTTCTAAGTGTGTAGCTTTTGAAAAAGTTTGAAAACTTGCATGGTTTGAAATTGTTCCATCACATATGACTAGGTGTGAACCAAATGGGAGTAAGTGAGTAATTTTTAGGCTTTTTAGGACTAAAACCGTGGCTGCCCTAGAATCTTAGGACATGGGTTTTTTGGTTCTAATTGGATTAAGTTTGCGTTGTTAAGGTTCGTGCATAAGGCTCGTGGGGGGAACGACTTGACGATAGTTCGAATTTACCTTGCTTGGATTGTTAGAGCGCCCAAGGTAAGGAAAATTCTTACATAATGAGTTTGGACTTTTCGCCTTGAGTGTTGTTTGCTTGATTGTTGATTGATTGTGTGGTAGTACTTGTAGTATTACTATGTGCTGTTGAGATGTTGTAGCATGAACTGCTGTGTATTGATTTGGCCTTGTGTGGCAAGACTGAATTGTATTGTGTGAAATAAATCATACTTGATTGATTTAATTGGACTTGAAATTGATGATAATATGTAGCATGTTCTTGGCCCTGTGTGGCATTATGAGTTATATTGTTTTCCTTGAATCACCTTGGATTTCATTGGAACTTGGCATTGAATTGGAATATGAAAAATATTATAGTTGATAATGGATTAATTAACAATGCATTGATCGACTGCTATTGGTTGACGATTTACATCGGTAAATCTGATGCGATTCCACAAGCCGAATTCTGATTTCGTAAACAAATTGTTAAGGGCATTGTGAGTTAAAAGTAAGTGTGAGGGTTTTAGTACAACTAGCCAAAGCTTGCAAGGAAATTTCAATGTAATAATAGTGGAGAAAAGAACTTGAAATAAATAGTACAATTTGCGAAAACGGTTGAGTTAAATGATGCACCTGGGAAAATTCTGGCTAGGAAAGACTTGGTAATTAAGAGTGTTCGCACCACCTCTCTTTCCTGGGAATTCTTCCAGTGTGTTATTTAGCACAACTAGGGTTTCAACGACCTAGAACTAAAAAGTATTTTCAGATACATAGGAGTGATACAAGAACTGAGAAAGAGATTTCAAAGATCGAGTTTTTGAAAGAATAAAACATAGGGAACCTAGTGTTCCTATTGATCATATGGACCATGTGTCTGTCTTTGGGACTTAATGTCACCTTTGCGTCTTGCATTTACTTGATTGAGGATTGGACCTAGTGTTCCGTATGGCGTGCCTAGTATCTTAACCTAAAAGTTGAGCCTAGCATTCCGCATTACGTGCCTAGAGTTTCAATCTAAGATTGGGACTAGCGTTCCACAATTGAACACTCGGACTTTGTGTCATGTGTTGAACTCTTAGTTAATTGAGATTTGGAAACCCACTAAGTTGAGTGAGTGAGGGTTCGTCAATCCGCATTGATTAATTAAAACATTACTCGGGCACTCACTACGGTGAGCATGCCATATTGTAGAATTTGTTTGGATATCACTCGGGCGTTCACTACGGTGAGCATGCCATATTGTTGAATTTGTTTGGATGCATACTAACCATTGAGCATCGACACTCGGAGCGTTTGATTGGTCTTAAAGACTTCAAAAGACGAGTTATCATGTCACTCGGAGCATTTGATTGGTCTTATAGACTTCAAAAGACGAGTTGACACTGCATTGCCTAAGTAGAGGCAAGCCAAAGTAGTGGCCAGCCAAAGTAGTGGCAAGCCTAAGCAGAGGCTATCTTGATCGGACGTTAGGAAAGTAGTCCCCATCATACTGCTGATCTATTAAGGCTGAAAGTGTACACACAACTTGTCATATTGCATTGACATGCATAGCTAACCACATTTATGATATGTGATGAATTGTTTGATGAATTTGATATTGTAGTGACTTGATTGTTGATCTGTTGGTTGTTTTGTTTTCTCACATGCAATGCTTGATATACCATGATGATGCGTGCGGTCTATTAAGTATGTATATGTATATAAAAGCATGTTGTTGTATTATATATGTATATATTGTTTGCATGCAACATAGCCTACGATAAACTCGTGGACAAAGGATTTACCCTTGCACTGTTGTTGGATTGGATGTCCTTACGGATGTCACTTCCAGATGGAGTTCGGTAGCTGTTGCAGCTTCGTCTTTTAGGAGCATTGAAGATTGAGCCAATGGAGGAAGATTCCTCTGAGTGCTTCGTGTTATGGTCATGCTGAGCTGTTTCTCAGTAAGAGTTATAGTTGTTGGCCAGCTTAGCTTAGGGTAATGCCGTTGTTATTTGTGTAATTACTCTTTTCAGAAAACCTCGCCTTAGTGTGAAATGATTATGTTATGTGAAGTATTAGTTTATGATGCATTATACTCTGATAATTGCAAAAGTCTGAATTGGCATCATTTAGAAAACTGTAGTACTCTATGTCTCATTTTGAAAAGGGTTTCAAAGGAAAGAAAATGGAAAAAAAAAATTTATTCCTATTTTCCATTGCGAAATACATAAGAGTACTCTTTAACTGAAAGCATACAAGCATTAAATGTTTTCAGCATTAGATTGGGTTGCACAGTAGCGCTCTGAAAATGGGGTGTTACAAGTTACGTACTGGAAATGCATACACGTATAAACATATATAATCAACATACACAGTACGTACAAAATAAAACAGTGCAGTAATGTATGAGAGAATACACCTATGAAATGAAAACCCTCGCGAGAGTAATCATACCCTGGGGGTACTCCCGGCAGACACCCACGCAGGGGGCTGCTCCAAAAGTAGAACCACCAGTCTACCCTGCATCAGTAAAATATCACTAGCCCGACTGGTCACCAACTAACTGTACACAAAAGATATATACTACAGTCATCCAAAAAGAAACATAACAGCGGTCAGATAACGCAGCATCTATAAATCACTATCCAGATCCTCCGATGGATCCTCCTCCTCCTCGTCCTCCATCGGATCCTCGCCTGTCAAATCGATGAAAGGTGTCGTAGGCCGCACATCCTCCGCACGCCACTCGCACGCATTTCTCTGCAGTCGCATCATCATCAGGCTGTGCACCTAAACAATCTGCCTATCCACACACCGCGCAAACAGGGGGTGGATCCACTGGTGGGGTGAGGACCCTATCAACAGAAGGAGAACTCAGTCCTACTGGAAAACTCTGAATAGCAGCAGCCCTCGAGGTAGACGCTCCTGCAGATCCTCGTCTAATCACGCTCTTACGAGCGGTCCATCTCACCCTCGGTACTCGACCACGTCCTCGTGACAAAATCCATGAAACAGTCGGTCTAGGAATCTCAATCGGTCCCTCTGGAGACGAAGAAGAGTCCGGTATAGCCCCCTCCCACTGGGTAGCCCTCCAAGCATCAACCACCTGCATAGTCCGAATAGGGAAACTCACTGTACGTCGCGGCACCTCCTGCCTCACAACAACACCGTCCTCCCTGAAAGTCTGTACAATATACCCTGTATATACAACACGGTGAGAGATCGGATCAAACTCCATCGCCATGGGCTGCTCGATGTCGAGGAAATCAAAGATGATCTACGGCGACGTCCGCATCGCCGGAATCAGTATGCTCTTCACCATCACCTGGGTAGCCATCATAAATCGAAGATACCACGGGAAAGGGTCAACTTCTCAACAAATCAAAATATAACAATTCACAAAGCAATAAGCAAACAACAATGTATACAGTTCACAAGGTTTTGTTCAAAATTCTCGCTCAAGACTCGACTCACGACTCATTTTCTCTCGACTCGACAATTTTTCCGGAAAGCAGACGCTGATCCATCCACTGAATACCAGCCGTAGCTTTGGGATCTTCGCTCTCCCTAGGACATTCAGCTCTGGTTCCTTCAGGCTGCGACGCCTAGCTAATCCACCATGAACGAAGGGGACTTAGCACCCTCAGTTGTCCGGCTCACAGCTCAAAAACGTCTCCACGACTCGACAAAGCTCTCAGACTCGATGAACAATTCGCCGCATACGATATTCAAAGAGTGGTACGCAAGATTATTCGACCGCATATCAAATAATAAGAGCATGCTTAATATGAAGAAACGCAATTCAACAAGCATTACGCAATTCGCAGCATGCATTCAATCTCATATGAAATAATTGCATAACTCAATAATATCAGCAGACATCACATGATTGACACGCACATCAAGGAATCCATCCCTTTGCAACTCGATGGAGTTGACAGAGAGGTACAACAAATGTGGGGGGTTGGGTTCAGGAGACCAACTGCAAAGTTTTCACCCACGATGACTAAGAAAATGGACGACCGCACGACAATAAAATAAATGAAAGGGTTCGAAAACCCTAACCTCGAACTCGGAGAGTTCTCAGACTTCTTCGTATTTAAATAAGCATTTAAATAACAAAAAGCCTAGAAATATCTAAAGTTACCCTTACCACTTACTGTCGCTAACGTAGCTCCAACGTCCTCGGGTCCGCGTCGCTCGGTCTCCGGATACACGCTTCCTATCACCACGACAAATTAAATATAATTCGAGTATATTTAACCCTTAGCTCTCACTAACCCTTTTCCTAACCAAAACTCAAGTAAGTATTTCACTTAATAGTCACTTAAAAATAATTGAGGTTTTTGAAACTAAAACTTTTCTGGCAGTCCAAGCAACACCTAACAATAAACCATTTTCATAAATTTTCAAAACCTAATACATACTCAATCAAGCATTTATAAATCAAGTCCACAATTAAAATTCTCCCTCTACTTCCTTCTAGGCCTCTCGGCCACACCCTTTGTTTTTCCAAAATATTTGCAAGACTTTTCTTTCCATAACAATAACCATTCCAAATCAACTTCAACATGTTACAAGTATTCTTACACATATCATTTTCTACTTCAAAACCACCAATCACAATAACTAACCTAACTAAGTTTTCACAATTTGTTTTCAAAGCATTTTCAAGACAATTAGGCAATTACCATAACTAACATAGTTAAACCATAACTAACTCATTTTCATCGATTCAAAAATCATCGCATCAAATTTTATATCCCTTTTTAGTCCTTCATAAACTAGTTTTTGCATAAAACATAACCTTCAATCAAGCTAGCTCATGCATACAAATTCTAATAATCTTAAAAATAATTCTAATCACTTTATTAAACACCTAACACATAATTAAACATCACACCTTCATGTTCTCATAGTTCAAGAATTGAAAAATTACTAAAACTATCATGTTACACCTAATTAATTTAAACAACAACTTAAATCAACACATACTCAATCCCAATAACACAATTAAGCATTTAATTAGTTGATTCCTCAAGGATCACACCATTTCCTTCTTTTTCATACTTAGGGTTTCACCCTCAAGTACTAAAGAGAGATTAGAGATGTTCATCTCCTCATATTCATTATCAACGATCCAAACAACATTACAAATCAACAATTAATTAAGCTAGAACAACAATTTAAACAAACACAAAGGGGAGGGTTTGGGACGCTGTTTTAGGGCTTCATTTGGGGTGGAAAAATTCTGTTTTCCTTCTCATATAAATGCTAGGAAGAATAGCTAAGACAAAGGAGAGAATAACCTAGCAAGAAATCAAGTTTTGGAAGCAAAATCAAGTGTACAAAAAAGGGGGTGGGTCGCAAATTTAAAACAGAATTTGGGGGGAGAAAATTTAATTTTTCTCTTACCCAAATGATGTAGATGATGAGGAACTATGTTGGGGTGATGATCTAGAGCAAGTTTGATGAAGAAATCTAGCTCAAAAACTCAATGGAGGTGGAGGTAGCTTCAATGGAGCTTGTCTTGCTCAAGAAGGGAAAGGAGAAGAAGATGAGGGTTTTTGGGAGAGGGTGGCGTGAAAATGAGGCTGAAATGGGGGTCTCCACCCTTTTATTTTGCTTACATAATCAATTTAATAGAATTAGCATTAATAAAATAAATTAAAGTAATAGTTTTTAAAATAAAAACCACACACATGTGACACTTAAATCACTTTTAGAGATGCTAATCCCATCACTCACTCTAACCCATCTAATCTCACTTCTCTCAAGATTACCCTCTAATCTAGAGTCTTAAGATTTAAAAACACGGTGACTAGAAACCGAAAAACTGATAAACTCGGGAAAATTAATTTAACGAGAAATTAATTCATCGCGTGATAATATTTAATTATAAATAATAAAAATCATGTCAAACACTCAACAATAGTCATAACAAGTTGCGATTCGATTTTCATCGAAATCGGGGCTCATTTTAAATGTTATCTGCGGTAGAAACTGCCCGGCGATTCGAAGCGCGACGAAACTTCGTGAGAATTTTTCGACGATACTCGAACCGTGAATTAATATAAAATATTAATTCTCATGTATAGTTTGATCTTGATTTAATTAATTCACTTACTTAGGGAACAAGAATTTGCTTCATTATAGCGTAAATACGACAAAATACACTAATTTACGCAAATTAACGCATCGTGAAAATACGCATGTTACAATACTCCCCCTCTAAGAATAGTTTCGTCCTCGAAACTACAGGTAAGATACGTACCATGAAAGAGTTCTAGATGCTGGTTCTTCATCTTCTCCTCTAGCTCCCAGGTAGCGTCTCCGGTCTTCTGGTCCCATACAACCTTAACCAGTTGTATCTCCTTGTTCCTTAACTGCTTAGTCTTTCGGTCTACAATCTTTGCAGATGACGCTTCGAAAGACAGGTCATCCTTTAGTTGGATCACATCCGATTCGATGACATGAGAAGGGTCGGAAACATATTTCCGCAACTGCGAGACGTGAAAGACGTCATGAATGTTTGATAAGAAAGGTGGCAAGGAAATTTGATAGGCCACTGGACCAATACGACGAAGAATCTGGTAGGGTCCAATGAATTTAGGAGTAAGTTTATTGGTTTTGCTCGCTCGACCAACTCCAGTACATGTTCTCCTTCTTCAAACTCCAGCGGTCGGCGTCCCTGGTCTGCGTAGCTCTTCTGTCGACTCTGAGACGTCTGCATCCTATCTCTGATCAGTCGGATCTTCTCGGTAGTCTGCTGGATCATGTCTGGTCCCACGACAGAACTCTCGCCACTCTGTTACCAACAAAGAGGCGTCTGACACTTATGCCCATACAACGCTTCATACGGTGCCATACCGATACTTGCGTGGAAACTGTTGTTGTAGGTGAACTCTACCAGCGGTAAGACATCGTCCCAACACCCTCTGTGATCCAATGTGCACGTTTGTAATAAATCTTCCAATGATTGAATCGTTCTCTCGGTCTGACCGTCGGTCTGGGGGTGATATGCCAAGCTAAGTTTGACTTTGGTTCCCATTGTTTCTTGTAGTTCCCTCCAAAAGTGAGATGTGAACTTTGGGTCTCGATCGGAAACGATAGAAGAAGGTACACCATGTAGACGCACAACCTCTGCGATGTAGATCTCTGTCAGCTTCTCTACGTTGTATGTCGATCTCACTGGCAAAAAATGTGCCGATTTAGTCAATCGGTCGACGATCACCCAAATCGAGTCATGCTTCCTCTGCGTTCTCGGCAATCCCACGACGAAATCCATAGAAATGCTATCCCACTTCCACACTGGTACGTCGAGCGGTTGTAGCACCCTTACTGGTCGCTAATGTTCTACCTTTGCTTTCTGACAAGTTAGTTAGGAAGCCACATACTCTGCCACTTGCTTCTTCATTCCAGGCCATCAAAAATGCTTCTTCAAGTCCTGATACATCTTCGTAACTCCCGGATGAATACTCAAACCGCTCTTGTGTGCCTCATCGAGAATCAACTTCCTCAGCTTCGCTACATTGGGTACACAAACACGTCCATTGCATCTCAAGATGTTGTCCACTCCAACCTTGAACTCTGTTGCTTTTCCTCGTTCCATAAGCTCAACCTTCTCTTGAAGTAGCTTATCGTGAGCCTGCTGTTCCTTAATCTCCTCCAAATCTTTAGTGCAAAAACCACTACAGCGAGCTCCAAATCGTGCGTAGGGTAATTCCTTTCGTTAATCTTGAGTTGTCTCGAAGCATAAGCCATAACTTTCCGATGTTGCATCAGCACGTATCCTAATCCTTGGTGTGACGCATCGCAATAAACCTCGTAAGGTTCTTCTGGTCGGGGCAGAATCAATACAGGTGCTGTTGTCAAAAGCTCCTTCAGTCTCCGAAAACTGGATTCGCACTTTCAGTCCAAGCAAACGGTTGATCCTTCCTTGTAAGTCGTGTGAGTGGTACGACAATCTTCGAAAAACCTTCGATAAATCTCCGGTAATAGCCTGCTAAGCCCACGAAGCTTCTGATATCTGTCACAGTCTTCGGCTGTTCCCATGCTAACACAACTTCTATCTTAGCTGGATCCACAGCTATTCCATCTCTAGTTATCACATGCCCGAGAAAGTTCAACTCTTCAAGCCAGAATTCACACTTAGAAGGGTTAGCATAAAGCTGCTTCTCTCGGAGTATATGCAGTACTCGACGTAGATGCTCTTCGTGCTCCTCTCTACTCCTCGAGTAAATCAAAATGTCGCCGATGAACACTACCATAAACTGATCCAAGAATGGGTGAAAGATCATGTTCATGTAGTCCATAAACACTGCTGGTGCGTTCGTCACCCCAAATGGCATCACTAAATACTCTTAGTGACCGTATCTCGTCCTGAAAACGGTCTTGGGAATATCCTCTTTCTTCACTCGGATCTGATGATAACCTGACTTTAAGTCAATCTTGGAAAATATCGCAGCTCCCCGTAGTTGGTCCATTAAATCATCGATACGCTGTAGCGGATACTGATTCTTGACAGTAACCTTGTTGAGTTGGCGATAATCCACGCACAGTCTTGATCGTCTATCCTTCTTCTTCACTAGTAACACTGGAGCTCCCCATAGCGACACGCTTGGTCGTATGAACTGCTTCGACTCCAAGTGCTCAATCTGAGACTTCAACTCCTTCATCTCGGCTGGTGACATTCGATAGGGCGCTATCGATATTGGTCCTATTCCTGGAAGCAAATCAATGGAAAATTCGATTTCCCTTGCTGGCAGTAATCCCGACACATCTTCTGGAAAAACATCAAAAAATTCGCAAACCATAGGAACATTCTTCAACTCAAGCTCTTGAGAAACTTCTGAACTAGCTAAGTACATGTATTCCTGAGTTCCCTCTTTCAATGAAACACTAATGTGATTAACAGATAGGTAGTTGGAAATTCCGAGGTCAGGAAAAACCACGGTTTTTCGGGCACAGTCCAAAAGGACATGGTGGTGAGACAACCAATCCATCCCGAGAATGACATCTAGACCCTTGAGTGGTAAACAGACCAAATTAACTACAAATTTTCTACCCTGAATGACCACTACACAATTAAGGCATGCAATGTTGGTAACCAAGGTTTTAGCAGCTGGGGTAGTAACTACTAGCTTGAATGGTAAAGCAGTCACAGTCAACTTTAAACGGTCTACACAATCTGAGGAAATAAAGAAATGGGTTGCACCCGAATCAAAAAGAATGGTTAGGGGTTTACCCTCAATCTCATAATCTCCTTGGATGAAGCCATCAGCTTGCTCTGCTTCTTCTCCACTCATACAGAAGACTCTGCCTTTAGCCATAGGGCGTTTCCCTTTAGTCTTTGCTGCGTGCATTGCCGGTTCAGCCTTAGGTGTCGGACAATCCTTGGCAAAGTGCCCCGGCTTCTTGCAGTTGAAGCACACATCTTCTTTCTGGACACAGTTGCTTGCATAGTGTCCTGGCTTTCCACAACGATAACAGGTCACATCGGTACCCGTCTGACTTCCGCTCCTCACATTCTGGGCCATCGGGCGATATTGTCCCCTGCTGTTGTTCCCTTGGGGTCGGTTGTAGGGCTTCTTCTTCTGCTTTCCCTTTTGTACAAATCTCTGTCCCGTGCTCTGAGGTCTCATCGGTCCACATGGGCCAGTCTTCTTCTTGTGGCTTCTCATTCCTTCTACCTCAACACAACGATCGATCAACTCTTGGAGATTCCTGATTCTCAGGGACACCACTGACTTTTGAATATTGAACCTTAAACCTCTCTGAAATCTCTCACTCAGCCAACCTTGGTCAATTCGGTCGCGGAATGGACTGAAGTACCTAGCAAGTGACTCAAACTTCGCAGCATATTCGGACACCGTCATGCAGCCTTGTTGTAGTCGAAGAAACTCCTGTTCTTTCTCCGCCCGTGCTGTGTCAAGAAAATACTTGTCCAAGAACTTTCCGCGGAAAACCTCCCAAGTTATCTCACGATGCTTCGCGGTCAATGCTTGCTTCACACCCTTCCACCAATACTCAGCATCCCTAACAACAAGTAGGTGGCGTAGTCTACCTTCATATTGTTTGGGCAATGAAGTGCCTCGAAAATCTTCTCGATCTCTTGCATCTATAAGTCAGCTTTGTCCAGGTTTGGCTCGCCATAGAACTTTGGTGGGTCGTGCTTCCGAAAGTCCGCCAATCCTCTCGCTTCAGCATTCCGCTCAGCTCTCTATTGTTGCTGCAAGTTCTGCTGGGTCAAAGTTGCCGTCTGCTGGGCCATCGCATTAGACTATTGGGTTGCAGCAGCCGATTGCTGGGCCATGACTGCCGCCATTTCCGTCATAGCCTGAATTGCTCGTTCCATGTTGGAGTTATCTGATCTGGCTGTAGGGTCTCTGCGAGGAGGCATTAGATTCCGAAAAATCCAAAACCTGCCAGAAACTCACAAACAAGTGATGTGTTAACACACATTGCTTCAATCAAGAAACAATTCAAACAATTGACAGATAACTGCTTCACTCAGCAAACAATAGCAATACAAGTCAACCAATCACATCAACAAACACAACCCGACATGGTGACCAGTTCCAAATTTCCTATGCACAGTCCGGTTAGAACCCAACTGCTCTGATACCACCATTGTGACGACCCGTTTCCGGACCACTACTAAACTAAAACTAAACCTGTATGCGATGGATTTTTAAAAATGGTACTCTTGTGTCCTTCAGAAAAAGCGGTATATTTTTTTTCACAACAGTGCTCGTAAAGCACACACAGAGTACCTACAACGTTTCGAAACATGGTGCAACTAGGACACAAGTTACGTACTGGAAATGCATACACGCATAAACATATATAATCAATATACACAGTACGTACAAAATAAAACAGAGTAGTAATGTATGAGAGAATACACCTATGATATGAAGACCCTCGCGAGAGTAATCATACCCTGGGGGTACTCCCGGCAGACACCCACGCAGGGGGCTGCTCCAAAAGTAGAACCACCAATCTACCCTGCATCAGCAAAACATCACTAGCCCGACTGGTCACCAACTAAACTGTACACAAAAGATATATACTACAGTCATCCAAAAAGAAACATAACAGCTGTCAGATAACGCAGCATCTATAAATCACTATCCAGATCCTCCGATGGATCTTCCTCCTCCTCGTCCTCCATCGGATCCTCGCCTGTCAAATCGATGAAATGTGCCGCAGCTGGCACATCCTCTGGCACGTCACTCGGCACGTACTCTCCTACAGTCGCATCATCATCAGGTCGTGCACCTAAACAATCCGCCTCTCCACACACCGCGCAAACAGGGGGTGGATCCACTGGTGGGGTGAGGACCCTATCAACAGAAGGAGAACTCAGTCCTACTAGAAAACTCTGAATAGCAGCTGCCCTCGAGGTAGACGTTCCTGCAGATCCTCATCTAATCACGCTCTTACGAGCGGTCCATCTCACCCTCGATCCTCGACCACGTCCTCGTGACAAAATCCTGGAAACAGTTGGTCTAGGAATCTCAATCGGTCCCTCTGGAGACAAATAAGAGTCCAGCATAGCCCCCTCCCACTGGGTAGCCCTCCAAGCATCAACCACCTGCATAGTCCGAATAGGGAAACTCATTGTACGTCGCGACACCTCCTGCCTCACAACAACACCGTCCTCCCTGAAAGTCTGTACAATATCCCTTGTATATACAACACGGTGAGAGATGGGATCAAACTCCATCGCCGTGGGTTGCTCGATGTCGGGGAAATCAAAGATGATCTCCGGCGACGTCCGCATCGCCGGAATCAGTATGCTCTTCACCATCACCTGGGTAGCCATCATAAATCGAAGGTACCACGGGAAAGGGTAAACTTCTCAACAAATCAAAATATAACAATTCACAAAGCAATAAGCAAACAACAATGTATACTGTTCACAAGGTTTAGTTCAAAATTCTCGGTCAAGACTTGACTCACGACTCATTTTCTCTCGACTCGACAATTTTTCCGGAAAGCAGACGCCGATCCATCCACTGAATACCAGCCGTAGCTTTGGGATCTTCGCTCTCCCTAGGACATTCAGCTCTGGTTCCTTAACGCTGCGACGCCTTGCTAATCCACCATGAACGAATGGGACCTAGCACTCTCAGTTGTCCAGCTCACAGCTCAAAAACGTCTCGACGACTCGACAAAGCTCTCATAATCGATGAACAATTCGCCGCACACGATATTCAAAGAGTGGTACGCAAGATTATTCGACCGCATATCAAATAATAATAGCATGCTTAATATGAAGAAACGCAATTCAACAACTTAAGCAATAAAAGCAGTTTGCATGGAGAAACGCAATTCAACAAGCAATACGCAATTCGCAGCATGCATTCAATCTCATATGAAATAATTGCATAACTCAATAATATCAGTAGACATCACATGATTGACACGCACATCAAGGAATCCATCCCTTTGCAACTCGATGGAGTTGACAGAGAGGTAGGAAAAATGTGGGGGGTTGGGTTCAGGAGACCAACCGCAAAGTTTTCAACCACGATGACTCAGAAAATGGACGACCGCACGAGAATAAAATAAACGAAGGGGTTCAGAAACCCTAACCTCGAACAAGGAGAGTTCTTAGACTTCTTCGTATTTAAATAAGCATTTAAATAACAAAAAGCCTATAAATATCTAAAGTTGCCCTTACCACTTGTCGTCGCTAATGTAGCTCCAACGTCCTCGGGTCCGCGTCGCTCGGTCTCCGGATACACGCTTCCTACCACAACGACAAATTAAATATAATTCGAGTATATTTAACCCGTAGCTCTCACTAACCCTTTTCCTAACCAAAACTCAAGTAAGTATTTCACTTAATAGTCACTTAAAAATAATTGAGGTTTTTGAAACTAAAACTTTTCTGGCAGTCCAAGCAACACCAAACAATAAACCATTTTCATAAATTTTCAAAACCTAATACATACTCAATCAAGCATTTATAAATCAAGTCCACAATTAAAATTCTCCCTCTACTTCCTTCTAGGCTTCTCGGCCACACCCTTTGTTTTTCCAAAATATTTGCAAGACTTTTCTTTCCATAACAATAACCATTCCAAATCAACTTCAACATGTTACAAGTATTCTTACACATATCATTTTCTACTTCAAAACCACCAATCACAATAACTAACCTAACTAAGTTTTCACAATTTGTTTTCAAAGCATTTTCAAGACAATTAGGCAATTACCATAACTAACATAGTTAAACCATAACTAACTCATTTTCATCGATTCAAAAATCATCCCATCAAATTTTATATCCCTTTTTAGTCCTTCATAAACTAGTTTTTGCATAAAACATAACCTTCAATCAAGCTAGCTCATGCATACAAATCCTAATAACCTTAAAAATAATTCTAATCGCTTTATTAAACACCTAACACATAATTAAACAACACACCTTCATGTTCTCATAGTTCAAGAATTGAAAAATTACTAAAACTATCATGTTACACCTAATTAATTTAAACAACAACTTAAATCAACACATACTCAATCCCAATAACACAATTAAGCATTTAATTAGTTGATTCCTCAAGGATCACACCATTTCCTTCTTTTTTATACTTAGGGTTCCACCCTCAAGTACCAAAGAGAAATTAGAGATGTTCATCTCCTCATATTCATCATCAACTATCCAAACAACATTACAAATCAACAATTAATTAAGCTAGAACAACAATTTAAACAAACACAAAGGGGAGGGTTTGGGGTACTGTTTTAGGGCTTCATTTGGGGTGGAAAAATTATGTTTTCCTTCTCATATAAATGCTAGCAAGAATAGCTAAGAGAAAGGAGAGAATAACCTAGCAAGAAATCAAGTTTTGGAAGCAAAAACAAGTGTACAAAAAAGGGGGGGTCGCAACTTTAAAACAGAATTTGGGGGGAGAAAATTTAATTTTTCTCTTACCCAAATGATGTAGATGATGAGGAACTATGTTGGGGTGATGATCTAGAGCAAGTTTGATGAAGAAATCTAGCTCAAAAACTCAATGGAGGTGGAGGTAGCTTCAATGGAGCTTGTCTTGCTCAAGAAGGGAAAGGAGAAGAAGATGAGGGTTTTTGGGAGAGGGTGGCGTGAAAATGAGGCTGAAATGGGGGGTCTCCACCCTTTTATTTTGCTTACATAATCAATTTAATAGAATTAGCTTTAATAAAGTAAATTAAAGTAATAGTTTTTAAAATAAAAACCACACACATGTGACACTTAAATCACTTTTAGAGATACTAATCCCATCACTCACTCTAACCCATCTAATCTCACTTCTCTTAAGGTTACCCTCTAATCTAGAGTCTTAAGATTTAAAAACACGGTGACGAGAAACCGAAAAACCGAAAAACTCGCAAAAATTAATTTAACGAGAAATTAATTCATCGCGTGATAATATTTAATTATAAATAATAAAAGTCATGTCAAACACTCAACAATAGTCATAACAAGTTGCGATTCGATTTTCATCGAAATCGGGGCTCATTTTAAATGTTATCTGCGGCAGAAACTGCCCGGCGATTCGAAGCGCGACGAATTTGCTTAAGTATAGTTTGATCTTGATTTAATTAATTCACTTACTTAGGGAACAAGAATTTGCTTCATTATAGCATAAATACGACAAAATACACTAATTAACGCTAATTAACGCATCGTGAAAATACGCGTGTTACGACAATAATTCGCTCGCCGACAAATCGCATAAATTAATTTACTTAGAAATTAATTCACCGTGTGATAAATAAATTATCTATAATTATAAAAACAATTAAAAACACTTAAATAATATCACAAGAATTTACGATTCGATTTTTATCGAAATCAGAGTTCATTTTTAATTTTATCCTGGATGAAAAATTATCTGACGATTCAAAATGCGGCGAAACTCTATAAGATTTATTCAACAAACTTTGAACCCTGAATTAATATTAAATATTAATTCTCAAATTTAATTTTATCTTGATTTAATTCACTCACTTTCTGAGTCAACAAAAATATGCGTTACCGCATCAAAGAGAAAACTTATAATAAATTTAATTGATCAATTCACCTTAAAAGCAGCATACGTCTACGCTGTCTATTAATTTGAATTGACATCATGAATAATAATTATTTATAATGAATAAATTATTGAAAATAAGTCAAAATAATTCCTCGCACTCTCAGTAAATCATTGGGGTGATCAATCTCTACGACTTACATTCAAGTATTTAGGATTTTATCGCTAAAACAATTTTTCTTAAAAATAGGGATGTTACATATTTATGATAAAATAGTCATCAATAGTAATTTATATTCTAAAATTCATTCGTATAAAATATTTAGTTTCCTAACAATATATTTTTTACTCTTTAGTTTCAATATTAATAAATCTTTACATAGTGATTAATATGTTTTTATTTAAAATATTCATCTTCTTATGATATATTTTTATCCCTAATGTATTCTATTTTTGTAAATTTCTCATTTTTATACATCGTAAGTATTTTCTTTCAAATCTTAATACGCTTTAAAAAAATATTTTATGTAAAAATTTTTATAGTTTGCAACATATTTTGTAAACATATATGGATTTATAATATGTCTACCAATGATATAGGTTGTAACACCCTCAAATTTTGTTCCTAGGAATTAGAATTTTAGGTGCTTGCAAGTGTGGTTGGATGCATATTAGAGTGCCTTAGTACCCATATACACAAAGACATGTCTAGACCTTTCTTTATCATTATTTTTAGTCAATTCAGTCACCGTATTCTTCATTTTCTAACCCTTTAAGGACTAAGTGGGAGTTATGTATCTTCATGAAAGTTGTGTCTTTACCACTTATCTTTCAATTTGCTTTAGTTTGATGATGCACAATTTCCGCAAGCACACAGAGTTATCGTCAAGAAATAAATATCGATCCCACAGGGACTGCTTTGTGCTAATTAAATTAATTCAAGAAGAGAAATTGTTGTTGTGATAGAAATAAAATAAATTGAGAACGAGAACAACGCAGTTGATGATTTTAATATATAGGAAAAAGCTTCTAGGATTGGGGGTTCCACAATGATGGTCTAAAGTCCTAATTGACTACTCTCTTATTAACAATGAATTTAATTAAAGGCAAGCTATCCGAAATTAGTAAAAGTTCCCTCTCAGGATATAGAAACCATGCTTAAACGATAAAATTCCTACTCTCGTGGTAATTGAAATCAAATTAAACCCATTAAGAAATATGATAGCTTGTTTTGCCCTCGAAGGATTAAAAAAACTCACATGATTTTAATCCTAAGTTCCGTTCTTATAGTTCCGATAACTAGGTTCACATCTCAGTTCATCCCTAGGAATCTAACGCATATGAACAAGTAGCAACCGAATTCATAAGAAATATTAACAACAATAAGAACATAATCAATTATTATTCAAAGTAATAAGAGAGTAAATCAAATAATTATCCAAGAGACATCAAGGGCAAAGCCCCAAATCCTAGAACAATGGAAACTACTCTAACATGGTAGATAGAATAGAATCCATGGAAATAAACATTCAAACAAGAAAATATTGAGAGAAGAGATGAAGTGATCGATTCCAATCGTCCACCGTGTCTCTCAAAAATCAGAATTCGACCCTAGGAAAGTGTTTACAATGCCTATTTATAGTCTAGGTTAAAAAAGGGTGAAAAACAAGCCAAAAACGAGAAACAAAGCTCAAATCCGCGTTCAGCAGGTCCTGCAGCACGCGCCACGGCCAGGCCGTGCTTCTCACTGTTTCTCGCTAACGCGCAGCACAAATCCGCCTCGAAGCATGACCGTGCTTCAACCAATCTTAGCCAATTTTGGTGTTTTAGCTCCCGAAATAGTTCTGGCATCCGTCCAAGCGATTTTTCTCTGCTTTCCTAGGACAATTACCTTCCTTTAAGCTCAAAGGAACCAACACCAAGTGCATTATTCAAATCAAACACAATGCATAAAATAACATGAATGAAAATGGCTAAAATGACCATAATGCATGCAAAAACTAACACTAAACTATATGCTATTTCGAACGCATCAAATTACACCAAGCTTAGAATTGTGCTTTTCATCAAGCAATTGCTATGGCCAAAGATAAAATGGGAAATAAGAGATGCAACAGATAAAGAACTCGAGATAAAAGTAAGATCAAGCAATAGGCTAAAGGACTATTAAACACAATAGAGACAATCAAAATCAACTCCAATTAGAAACTGAGGCTCTCTAAAATCATGTCTCTCACTGACAGAGGCACTCTCCTTACCACTCTCCAAGTGTTTAAAGGTTCATACAATTCGCTCATATCCATCAATGAAAGTGCTCTACTATAGGCTTGACTATTAACCAAATCTTAACAAATAATTAATGAAAACACACAAGAATCAAAAGGTCTTCAAAAGGTTGTAACGTGGCCTTGAGATACTGATTGAAAGGTGGGATAAAAACAAGGAAGGGAGATTCAAGGGCTTTCAAAATGAACAAATAAAGTAACCCTTTTAAAGCAGAATAAGTGGAGCAATCCATTTTTCTCTTTTGCTTTCAAACTCATAACTTTTTATTATGCTCTTCATTTCACAATTTACTCTTTTGTTGTTTTCACCTTTTTTTATTTTTATTTTATTCTCCCTTATTTGAGATTTTGCAATAATTATTGGGGATGAACTAATGAACAGAAGAGATCCCAAGATCAAGCATCGAAATTCAAATAAGATTAAGCACCCAATTGCTTGCTTAAACTTACTCTAAAAGGTACCATAAACATTTGACAAGCATGGGTACAAAGAAAATATTTTTCAATCAAGGCTCAAAAGGGGCAACTAGAGGAAGCTTTCATTCAAAAATCCAGAGGCTTGAAACAAATTGCCTAAAATGCCTTAATCATTTTCAAGTGTGTAGACAAAAAAATTTCAAGTTTTGAAAAGGTTTCAGGTCAAGTTCTAGAGAGCACAGTCAAGAGGGAAACACTCATACAAGGAAAGAGGGGGCGTAAAACATAAAACATGATGAAGTACAAGCCCCAATACAAGCCCAAATCTCATATTTAGAAGCTAAAATCAGTGAAAAACATCAAATCAGAGTGTCACATGCTAAACGTCAACTTATCCTGAGATCATCTCTATGAACATTAAGAGCATTGCCTGTAAGCCTATCACGAGAGAAAATAATTCCAAATCATAGCAATCTTCAAATTTCAACAAAAATGTGGCACACATTAACAACACACGAGGATAGCAGGACAATTTTGGGGATAAAATGATGCGAACAAAAACAAAAATTAACACAAAATGCAATGCAAAGACTAAATACAAAAAATGAAAATGTAAAATGAAAATGTAACGCCCTGACTCTAATTAGGGCATTAAATACTAAATTAATCTAGAATTACTACTTAAACTGGGAAAGAATTTTTCACTTTAAAAAAAAACACTAGGAAATAAATCCTTTGGCACATACTACTTTTACTACATGGAAAATCTTTGAAAACATAAGTCATTACAAAGTAATTTGATAATAACAGTCCTTTATCAATAACTACAACCCAATCGAAGACGGTACGGAAAATTCATAACAATTATGGCTCCAATTTGGGCTACCAAACACTAATTTAAACTTATGCTAAACTCAAACGGAATAAAACCAAACTTGACTCTTACTAAAACTTAAAGAAATAAAAGACGACTCGTGATCCGGTATGAACTCGAAAGGTCTCTCCGCGAAGGCAAGACCGGCACAACTTCATGCTCTAACTGCTTCAATATACTTGTACCTAAAAACAACGCCCCAAATATGTGAGTTTATAAAACTCAGTAACATAGAATTGAAACTTCAAACATTACCGTTGTTTCCAGTCATTCGTGGTGTGCTACGTATGGAAAACTCCTCTCCTTAAATCATACTATTATGATAAACATACTTGAGGCATTTAAGCCAAAAACACTTTCCTCACACTAACATAGGCATATTTACAAGACCATTAAACATAAGAACATATAGTTCGTCTCACAACAACTTGTTACAACTAATAAAATGAATGAAACTTGAATGCAATGCAACTTGACTAAGAACATAAAGTTCTTCTTTACGTTGTGCTTAGCACATCTTAACTATTCCCTTGAGTTAACCGGGAATCTATGTTGTGACACCCTCTACCCCATCGTGTCATTATAACAACGTAATAGTGTAAAGTAAAACGCAGAGTAATTTTTTTTTTCTTTTGGTCCAATCATAATTTCATTCAACGTGGAAAAGAGTCGTCACGCTCACTTGCGGAAAACAAACATAGTAAAGGAGGGGAAACAGCAAAAGGAAGTAAAACCAAGGTTCCCGATGCCACAATAATTCAGAGCTCTTCCCCTAATTATTACATCGGAAAAATACAATGACTTGACCAAATAAAGACAAGTCTTCTATCTATCCCAACGAGCTATCGTGATCACTCGTCGGCGTTCACATCCTCAACACCTATAGTCTCATCATCTACACATACCCGGTGGGATATGCATAGCCACAAAAGGGGTTAGTCATCATAACCTCAAATAGTGCATACAGTGTAGGAAATTAACGAACAATGTGGCTCCGCAAATTCACTTGGCTTCCCTTGAGCAATCGAGATCTTCTGCTTAACTAAGAACAAATCAGTTTTCTGCCCTTCCCGAATTTGGCCCATCAGATCATTAGTCACTTTCAACATGCCAAGCTTCACGCTCACGGGGGTCTTTTCACACACCAGACTTAAATCTCTGAACTCTTCTATCAACTTCAATTCCCTAATCATCCTAGTCGAGCAATGCAACGCCTTTCTACTTAGTGCATCTGCCACGACATTTGCCTAGCCTGGATGGTAGTTCAACTCAAATTCGTAGTCCTTTAAGAATTCCATCCACCTACGTTGCCTCATGTTTAACTCCTTCTGGTCAAACAAATACTTAAGGCTCTTATGGTCACTGAAAACCTCAAACCGAGCCCCATACAGATAGTGCCTCCAGATCTTTAAGGAAAAGACAACTGCACCTAATTCCAAGTCATGAGTAGGATAATTCTGTTCATGTACCTTTAATTGACGTGACGCATACGCCACGACCTTACCATGCTGCATTAGCACGCCACATAGTCCTTGCTTTGAAGCATCACAGTAGACCACAAAAGGCTTAAGAGGGTCAGGTAACACCAACACTGGTACCGTAGTCAACTTCTTCGTTAGTACCTGAAAACTTTCTTACACTTAGCATCCCACAAGAAAACTTGTCCCTTTCTGGTAAGACGGGTCATCAGTAGTGCTATCTTTGAAAAACCTTCGATGAACCTCCGATAGTAACCAGCTAAGCCTAAAAAGCTTCTTATCTCGGTCGCCGACTTAGGAGCTTCCCAATGTAATACAGCTTCCACCTTCACTGGGTCCACAGCTATACCGCCTTTAGAAATTACGTGGCCAAGAAATCCCACCTCTTCTAACCAAAACTCACACTTCGACATCTTGGCATACAACTGTTTTTCCTTCAACACCTGTAGTATAGTTCTCAAGTGCCCTTCATGCTCTTCTCGAGTCTTGGAGTAAATCAAGATGTCGTCTATAAAAACAACCACAAACTTATCCAAGTACGGGTGAAATATCATGTTCATGTAATCCATAAACACCGCTGGTGCATTAGTCACACCGAATGGCATAACTAGGTACTCATAATGACCGTAGCGCGTTTGGAACGCGGTTTTCGGGATGTCCTCCTTCTTCACCCGAATCTGGTGGTACCCAGACCTCAAATCAATTTTGGAGAAAACACATGCTCCTACTAGTTGGT
This sequence comes from Calophaca sinica, assembly GCA_037113605.1. Taxonomy (NCBI): domain Eukaryota; kingdom Viridiplantae; phylum Streptophyta; class Magnoliopsida; order Fabales; family Fabaceae; genus Calophaca; species Calophaca sinica. The sequence goes on from CM073733.1 coordinate 57,316,173, forward strand.
CCATAAGGTCATCTATCCTCGGCAAAGTGTAGCGGTTCTTGATAGTAACTTTGTTAAGCTGCCGATAGTCAACACACAACCTCATTGAACCATCCTTCTTCTTTACCAAAAAAACGGCTCTCCCCATGGAGACAAACTTGGTCTAACAAACTTTTTCTCCAGCATGTCTTCCAACTGCTTCTTTAACTCTTCTAACTCCAAAGGAAACATCCTGTAAAGTGCCATAGAGATCGGTCCCGTTCCCGGAACAAGGTCAATCGCAAAGTCCATGTCTCGTTCTGGTGGTAAGGAGTTAACTTCTGCAAATACTTCCGGAAACTCACAAACGGTAGGTACATCTTTAGCTTCTACTTTCGTCTCTGTAGCCATAGAATACAACATCACGTATACTTGTGCACCTTCCTTCAAGGACGATCGAATCTTCTTGGCGGCAACCACCCATGGATCACTAGGCTCAGTCACTCCAAACACCACAGTCTTATCAAAGCAGTTCAAAAGTACATGATTAGCAGTCAACCAATCCATACCTAATATAACATCTATCCCCCGAAGAGGTAAACACACTAGGTTCACCACGAAATTCCTACTATTCCTATTCCTATCTATTCTAGCATAGATAATCATACAGAGTACACAGGCAAAAATACAATAGACACATACCACGGCCTGAGAATCAAGCCGAGCTCTGATACCACTAAATGTGACACCCTTTACCCCATCGGGTCATTATAACAACATAAAAGTGTAAAGTAAAATGCGGAGTAAATTTTTTTTTCTTTTGGTCCAATCATAATTTCATTCAACGTGGAATAGAGTCGTCATGCTCACTTGCGGAAAACAAACTTAGTAAAGGAGGGGAAACAGCAAAAGGAAGTAAAACCAAGGTTCCCGATGTCAAAATAATTCAGAGCTCTTCCCCTAATTATTACATCGAAAAAATACAATGACTTAACCAAATAAAAACAAGTCTTCTATCTATCCCAACGAGCTATCGTGATCACTCGCCGGCATTCACATCCTCAACACCTGCAATCTCATCATCTACACATACCCGGTGGGATATGCATAGCCACAAAAGGGGTTAGTTATCATAACCTCAAATAGTGCATACAGTGTAGGAAATTAATGAACAATGCGCAATATACAACAATTCTAATGGAAAAACCTAACCACCCGTAATACAACATCAACCACGTCATGAAGATGTTACCACAACAATTAAATATCATATGCCACAACATCAACCACAGCATTAAAGTACACCACCAAAAACAAAACAACCAGACATGTTATCATGCAAAATGATGTATTTCTAGGACCATAACTATATGCATGTGGATCCATTTATAACGAGGCCGGGATACCTTGCCCGTTTCGGAATGCCATGTCCGTAATGCCCCAATAACAACAGGACCGGGATACCGCCCGTCACAGGATACCTTGCCCGATTCGCCCCATTAACCGTAGGACTGGGAAACCTCGCCCGTCACGGGATACCTTGCCCGATTCGCCCTTTTAACCGTAGGACCGGGAAATCTGGCTCGTCACGGGATACCTTGCCTGATACGCCCTACTAGCAACAACAACAATGCCGACACCGGGATGCATGAACATGACCAAATGCGGTGTCTAACAATAACGACCTCTATCGCAATATCTTCGATAGAGTAGTAACAGCAACAACAGGACACAAGTTCATAAGTCAGCCAGTGCCTTCAACCAATAACAGAAACATTCAATGCTCTTAGCCACTTCGATTAAGCACATAATATCCAAGTGAAGTTTTAAATTAGAAAGATTAGTTCTCTCAAAATTTATCCCATCAATAAATCATTAGGCATCATAGATGAACTTTAGATATCCCACCTAGGCTTTACAATACCAACCTAAGCACGAAAACCCGAGGAAATGCGACAAAACGACATGCACGCAGGCTGTCACTGGGCACCTGGCGCTTGACATTGTGGGCGCCTGGCGCCCTGCCCCTATCATCCAAGTCGCGAACAGAGGGTTCCTACCCGTTCGGGGACCTAACGCCTCACCATTACGTCCCTCAGAACTTAGTTGAACATGGCCTAGAGTTCATTGATCCATACTTAGTCATTACACATTCATAGAGTCTAAAAACTTACCCTTTAGCTATTTAAATTCCTTACCCTATCATTTGGCAGCAAACAATTTCTGCACAACTTAACTTATCACTATCGTTGACTCTCAATTCTCTTGTTAACACTCCAAAACCTCTATCAAGGCATGGTTTACTCGTATGTCAATTATTCTAAATAATTAATCCTTACTTGATTCACCTTTGATTCCATTTTAACCTCTCCAGCATTATGTTTTTAAATCATCATCACTGCTAATTCCTTGCAACAACACTAGTGGTTTAGGCAATTCAATACTTTTAAATACTGACCATATCAGTACCAAGGCACACAACACTAATAATATAGCATATCATCAAGTCTTGTAGGAGTTCATACCGTAGCAAATTAAAATCGACAAAAACCAAAGACTTTTACCTCCCTGAACAACAAAAGGATAATCAAGAGTAATAATCGTATAAACAATCAAGACTCAATCACCACACCAAATTAATCAATCCAACGAAATTATCACATCAGGTTACAGTAAATATCACCAGTCAAGAATAATAATTGAAGGGTTCAAGTATCTTCCTATCACAGTGGCGATAGTGCTTGTTTTTCATCACCGCGCGAGGCGTAGGGGTCTTGGGACATCCCTATTGCTCACCCATGTTCCATACACTCACTAGAAGAGAACAACTACCCCTTACCTTAAGAGAATTTCGTACTCCTAGAATGGGATGAGGTAACACCAAGCTTTTCCTTTCCTAGTGAAGCTTTCTTCACCAAAAACACAAGAGCAAAGGTTTAGGAATGGAAAAATCATAGTTTAGAATCCTAACATTGATCTTAAAACAAAGCTATCATTAGAAGGCTTACCACTTTCTATTCTTCTCAATGAGGCTGTAAGAATCACAGTAACAATGCTCCCTAGTCGAGTTCCCTAGTGTAGTTTTGAGTTCAGAGCCTTTGACAGCATAAAATTGGAAAAAGGGAAAAAGAATAACTTTCTCTATTTTGATTGATCTTATGAGCAGCTCCTAATCATGTTTAGGGTTTTAGAACTGAGGCTTAGTGGCTAGGTTAAGTCTAGGGGTCGTGGCTTGCTTCTTCAGGTCGAGAATGGGTCACACGGGGTCACAGAACCGACCCAAAACGAGTTAAAACGTGGAAAAACGCACAGCCACTTAACAGCTGTGGGTGCCCTGCGCCTGCTCTCTGTGAGGCCTGTGCGCCCCGAGTTCTAGTCTGGGCGCCCTGCGCCTCCTGGGACCGTGTCTTCGCCTGTTTTGTGTCCTGACTCACCTATACGTGCACCGTGCCAATCTTATTGGACTTCTAACTAATCAATAGCATATTTAAACACATCCACATACATGAAATGCATAATCAAGCACACAAAGAATTATAAGATCCTAGCACAAAAGTGAGGGTGTTACATATGTCACTGGGTTTTTGTCATAAGCTTGATCCCTAGACCCTAATCAACATAACTTATGGTATGGTGGTTAGACGTCATTAACCATTCAAGTGGCATCCCACGAGACTAACCATACCGTTCTCTCCTCTTATGAGGAATCTTGTGTATTTTTAAGTGTCTTAACCATAACTTATGCATTATCAAGGCATGAACATAATCAAATCAATATGCAATTCAATCATTTAACTATCAACTATCTCCAATGATATTCAAAAGAAAATCAAGGAAATTCACCTTAGCATGTGTTTAAGAAACTCAAATTCACATCATGCATCTTTAAGAAATTATATGACCACGACAAAATAACTCATAAGCAATCATCAATGATCACAAGCTTGAACGTCTTTAATTTTATCTATTTATCATTCTTTTCCAACATTCTACTTGAACCAAACATTCCAAGTGGAGTTCAATGGAACTCGCATTTGGGGCAAACATCATACATACCATAATCCCTACACATATCAAGACATGTGTAATCAATTGGATATACCAAAACCAAAAATAACAACATATCATGGATACTGATGGGGTTTGGGGTTAACAGTTCAACCCTCAACCCTTAGTTCAAGCACTACATTCTCAATACATGCATCTTAAATAAATTCTTATGATTAGGACTACACAACCTCATTAAGAGATTATCAACAACCTTGAACCTAGCCAATCATGAACCAAAACATAACCCCTTGAAGCACGGTGGAGCAAACAATGGGCAAAACAACATACATATATTTGTGGGGGGTTGGGGGCAACCATCCAACCTCTTTTAACCAAACCCACTCAAATATCATTATTTCTACTCAATAGACATTCAAACTCAAGAATTAAAATAATTAATCCTAGCACACCCTAAGAGAGGCTTTAAATTAGGGGATTCTATGTTATCTTTGCTCCCAAATGCTTTGGGATGAAAACTCCCAAATTCTAGGGCTTGAGCACACAAAATCTACCATGGAAGCTCCTCCTCCAAGCTTCTTCTTCTTCCATTCTTCAACCTCTTCCATCTTTGAGCCTTGTTTCTCCTCCTTTTATTTTTTCTTCCTCTATTTCTCTCTTTCGAGCTCTATGTTTCTCTCTCGGTCTCTCTCTGCTTCTCCCTCTCGGTCTCTCTCTCATCTCACTGCTCCTTCTCTTCTTCATCTGATGCGGTGGCGCACCGCCACGTCCAGGCCACCACAGTGGCCCCTCCTTCTTCTCCACCATGAGTCCTCCCTCATCCTCCTTCTCTTCCTTTTTCTTCTTTCCCTTTTCTTTCTTCTTTCTCCTCTTTTCTCCTTTTCTCTTTTTTTTCCTTTCTTCTGCTTAATTTTCACGCCAGGGGCATGTTTTTCAAATTAGGGAGAGGGATAGGGAGTTATAAGGTGGAACAAGCTAAAGTGTGGTGTATGGTAGGTCAAAGACATAATTTATTAAAATTAAGCCGTTGAATCCCTATTTAAATCTTATAATTTATTCGTTGGTCCCTATACGAACATCAAATAAATTAATCTATTAAAATACTACTCATAATTAAGTAGTCCCATATTTCCTTAATTATTGGGAAGTATTACCATTCTGCCCCTATACTCTCATTTTGCGTTAAAATCCCAGATTAAAGGTTATTAACCTCATTAATCTTTAGGGATTAAATTCCCTTATTCACTTAGTATATTTAATTAATAAGCTTAAGAAAATTAGGGTGTTATAGAAAACCCCTTACCCCAAGCTTGAAAACTTACATTGTCCTCAATGTAAATAATTAAGCTGAAGCAGGGATAAAAAGGAAAGAACTCACTGAAAAGTTGGGTTGCCTCCTAAGAAGCACTTTGTAACACCTGAGGACGAGATCGACCTCGTATTAGGACGTCGTATCGAGACCTCGCGTCGAGATCTCGTGTCGAGACCTCGTACCAAGACCTCGTGTCGAGATCCCGTGCCAAGATCCCGTGCCAAGATCGCGTGCCAAGGTCATATGTCGAGCTGATGAGGTCGCGTACCGAGCTGAGGAGGTCGCATGTCGAACTGGGGAGGCCGCGTGCACGAACTCGTGTTAGAGCCTTGTGCGCTTGCACGAGCACCCTGGTCGACATCGTGTCGAGATGATAACACGTATTTTTACGAACGTTATTCAGCGTTATGATTATTTTGTTTGTAATATTTATATATTCGGTTTGCAATTCTCGACGCTGTGCTTCTTTTTAGATCTGTACCTATAGAGTAGAGGGTAATCATGAGAGAGGAGAGATTAGATGGGTAGATTGATTGATGGGATTAGCATCTCATAACTGTAGTTACGATAATGCCCTTCCCTCACCAGCTGTATATTCGATCAGCCCCTCAAACCCTCACTTTCTCTTTTCTTCTTTCTTCTTCCTTCTTCTCTGAGTTCCTCTTCCTCTCCAAACCTCCATCGAAGAACCTTGGATTTTACTGAGTCTTTGCACAAACCTTCTTCATCAACTTTGTTCCTCATCATCTTCTCGACATATCTCACCTTCTCGACCATCATTTGAGGTATGAAAAACAGATTTTCTCTTCCTTCATGCTACTGTTTAGCGCCATTTCTTCTTTCCATTTTAGCTAGTTTCTACGCTTCCAAATCATGTCATATTGATAGGTTTTCTTCTTCATGATATTACCTACCTTTCTAACCAATTATTTGAGCTTGTAAAACAAATTTCTTTCTCTGTTTTCTGCAATAGGCAGTGCCCAAAACCCTCCCTATTTGGTTTATTTCGATTTCTTGTTTTAGTTGTTGTTTGTTGCTTCTGGTTGTTGTTGTTGTCGATTTACCTGTTGTATCATCAGATAACCTTTTTCATGAACTTTTGATCGAAAACCCTAACTTTGTGGTTAGGATTGGGATGAGAGCTAAGTGTTATTAGAACCCATAGATGGAACTAAGTTGTGCTTGTTTTAGGAAGTCTGATTCCCGAGATCGTGTGATTTCCGAATCGAGGTGTACGGGAGAGCGAACCCGAGGACGTGAGAGCAGTGGGATCCAGATCGAGAACTGTACGTGTCGAGGTCGACTGAGAAGCGTACGTGTCGAGATCGAGTAAGAGAAGTCGTTGTCGAACTCGTTTGAAGACAGCCGTGTCGAGGTCGTTGTCGAGCAGCATTAGCTTGGAGTTCGGTAAGGGCACTTCATATTCTACGTGTTTATGTTTTGTGCGTAAGGGCACTTCATATTCTACGTGTTTATGTTTTGTGCGTAAGGGCACTTCTAGACATTCTAGGATTTTGATTGTTATATTCCTATGTATGGACTCCTTGATTTGTGTCGAGCTTGAAAGGTTGTGATATGATTGGGTTTTTGCATGTATTTAATATGTGATTGAATATATGTTGTGAATTGTGAATTGCTGTTGAATTGCATTTCTTCATGCAGAATGTTTTTATTGCTTAAATGTCGAATTGCGTTTTCTTCATGTTAAGCATGCTCTCTTTATTTGATATGTGATCAAGTACTTTATGTGCCACTCCTTGACTGCGGCGAGCTAATCATCGAGTGAGAGAGCTAGGCGAGTCGTATGACGTTTTTGAGCCGTGACCCGGATAACTAAGGGTGCTAGGTCCCCTTTTTGTTTACGGGAGATTGACTAGACGTCGCATTATCAGTTTGGGGTTGGACCTGCTGATTAATGCATGGTATCGGTTTGGGGTTGGACCTGCCGCTTACCTATTGCGTCAGTTTGGGGATGGACCAGCTGACGATATTCCGGAATAAAAGTCGAGTCTAGAGTGAGATGGTCGAGTCACGTTTGGTGAATGATATACAGTGATGTCTGCTTATTTCTTTGTGCCGTGTTTATCTTGAATTGTTGAGAAGTTGACCCTTTCCCGTGGTGCCTTCAATCCATGACGGTTACCCAGGCGATGTCGAGGGTGCAGGGAACTCGACAGCAGATGATGGCGAGGAGGAGCTCGACGAGGATCAGGGCGACGACCTCTACCTGTCGTGATTTGTTTTATCTATGTTTTGTGTACAGTGACTGTGACCAGTTGGGCCGGTTATGTTTTGTTATTACAGGGTAGACTGGTGGTCTTACTTTTGGAGCAGCCCCCTGCGTGGGTGTCTGCCGGAAGTACCCCCAGGGTATGATTGCTCTCTTGAAGTCGTCATACCTTAGGTGTATTTCTTTGTGCATTTATTACTCTGTTATTTTGTATACATTGTTATTTCGAGTGGTATATATGTATGTTATGCATGTATGTTTTATTAGAATTTAAGCCTTGTGTCTTAGTTGCATCATGTTTCGAAAAGCTGTAATTACTCTGATGTGCACGAGCTGGTTTTAAAAAAAAAAATAGACCGTACTTTCTAAAAGGCACAAGAGTATCGTTTTAAAACACATCGCATACAGGGTAAGTTGAGCTCGATGTGTTGAGCTTGGTAACTCGAGCTCGGTATGTTGAGCTCGGTAGCGGTCCGGAAACGGGTCGTTACACACTTGTTTAGTGTCACTGGCTCGGCCCTTGAAAGTGATTATCCCGGTTCTAACTTGGGGGTGGCACTCCCCTTCACCTTCCAAACTTTAAGGAGCCTTGACCCCTTCACCCTCCCTTTTCTATCAAAAATTTTACCTTGGCCAAGGAAGTCTCGATGGAAGGAGCTTCCTACGAGCACGTTTCTCAACTTTGCACTTGGCCTTTTTGTGCCCTTTGTCAATCACCTTTGACTGTTGGTAAGTATCCTTGACCACATGTGGCAGTGAGGGATTCTCTATGCAAGGTTCCTTGGAAAGAGCCTTGATGGGCTCCTTTTTCTCAGCGGACTTGAGTACGTCCAGAGTAGAACTGTGTCGTGCTTTGACACGTGGATTGTTAACTTTGGTAAGGGCACTTCATATTCAATCCTTGATATTGTTTAAGGATATGTATGAGCTATTGTGTACTTATATATGATAAGTATTGATATGCGAATGCGAATTATTGTGACTTGCTAAACTGATATGAACTGTTTAATATGTTGTGCTTGCATGTATGCTTAAATTATGTTAAGATATATGATGTTGAGAATGGTGTTGGATAATTAAATGTTTATTTAATTATGCCTTATTTGAAATATCATTTGCATTGATATGTTTATTGAAGTATGTGGAGTGCATTGTCATGCATTGTGGTAACTTCGACCTGAACGTCCTAGGGTGAGGGTATCACAAAGGAGTTCAGGGGCGTCGTTAATTCGACCATCCATGGAAAAGTGTCGGATTTGGTAGGTTATTCTGGAATCATAAACAGTTTCATGTAGTCGCATTAACAGGGCATTTATGCATTCTTATTGGGTTGTTTATTATGTTATATTATGTTATCTGTTTTTGTTTAAGAAGTTGACCCTTGCCCGTGGTTCTTTCAATAAATGATTGTAACCCAGATGATGGCGAAAGTGGTGGAGATCCCGAAAATGATGATGTCGTCGGAATCGATCTTTGACTTCCCAGACATGGACATACCCTCGGCTATGGAGTTTAATGTAACGACCCGTTTTCGGACCGCTATGAGTCTAGGATCAACCCTACATGCGACGCACTTTTTAAATAGTACTCTTGTATTCTTCCGCAAAGCACACTCAGAGTAGCCACAACATTTAGAAAACATGATGCAATCTAGACACAAGACAAATGCACTGAAAATACATACACATATATATAAACAAGGTAGTCATAACAGTGCGTACAAAATATAAGCTGTGCAGAAATATGTACAAGAGAATACACTTAAAGTATGAAAACCCTCGTGAAAGCAATCATACCCCGAGGGTACTCCCGACAGACACCCACGCAGGGTGCTGCTCCAAAAAAGTATACCACCAATCTACCTAGTTGTACTCAAAAGATAATAATCAAAAGCCCGACTGGTCACTACTAGCAACTGTACACTATAAACAGACCCCACAGTCAACCAAAATACAACAAGCAGACAGACAGTCATGGCAGCTAGAGGTAGCTATCTGGATCCTCAGACGGATCCTCCTCGTCATCATCCTCCATCAGGTCATATGTATCCTCGCTGGTCAAGTCTATGAAAGGTACCGTAGCCGGTACACCCTCTGGTAGGTCCTCCTCTACCAACACCTCATCAAGAAATCCTGCACCGCTACACCCTACCTCACCGCATTCTCCACAAACAGGTGAAAGAAGTCCCGATGGGGTAAGGGTCCTGACAATCATGGGGGAAGCCGGCTCTGCCTCAGGCTCAAACTCTGCCAAAGAACTCGGAATAGCTGCCGCTCGGGAGGTTGAAGCACCTGCAGTCCCACATCTGATCATGCTTTTTCAAGCAGTCCTCCGGATCCTCGCTCCTCTGGGTATGGGAGCATAACGAGTAGTACTACGCCTCGGAATCTCAGGAGATCCCCCCGGCGAAGAAGATGAAGCTGGCATTGTCTGCTCTCTTTGAATGCTACGCCAAGCGTCCACCACTTGCATCGTCCTAATGGGAAAGCTGACTGTCCGTCGGGAGGTCTCCTGCCTCAGCACCAAACCGTCAACTCTGAAGGTCTGCACAATGTCCCCGGTATATACAACTCGGCAGGAGATGGGGTCGAACTCCATCGCCGAGGATGCCTCGATGTCTGGGAAATCAAATACGATCTCAGGCGATGTCGTCATCGCCGATATCACCAGTGTCTTCGCCATCGCCTGGGTTGCCATCATCGGTTGAAGGAACCACGGGAAAGGGTTAACTTCTCAAATAATCATAGAAATAGAAAAATATAGAGCAAGAGATAACAAAATTCCCAAATGCCCCATAATGCAACTCAAGACACATTCTCTGAAATTTTCGAAAAGTAACGTCGATCCATCCACTGAATACCAGTCGTAGCCTTGGGCTCTCCTCTCACCCTAGGACATTCAGCTCAGGTTCCTCGACGTTACGATGCCTAGCTAACTCTATCGAAAAACTGGCCGTAGCTTTTTAGGGGATCCTAGCTCCCTAAGTTAATCGGCTCAAAGCTCACAAACGTCACAACCAAACTTTCACAAATTAAAGTTGCCCTGAGGTTCTCAGACTTCTTCGCTTTAAGACTTAAAATTAAATCCTATGCAATATCTAAAGTTGCCCTTATCGAACTCCAAGCCACGCGTCCACGTACTCCTCGATTCTACGCCGCACGGTCTCGGATCACTCAAGCCTATTACACAAAGTAAACTTCGCACAACTCTAAAAACTTAGTTCTATAACCTTAGGATCTCAAACTTAACCCTTTTCCTCACCAACACTTTTACTTAGAAACTTAATTTGAAATACTAAATTACATACTTGAAATACTTGTTTCAAAGAATCATTTTCACTTAGGGACATAATTAATAACTAATTGAAAAGATAAGGTTCTAGGACTAAGAATCATCTTTCTTGAAACTTAATGCATAAAACAACATCAATTAACCACTTTTTCTCAAATACATGAGCAAAGCTCCACTTGGTTTTCTTGGGTCTCAAGGAACCCAAATTACTCAATGTGCTTCATAGCCTTGAAACTTCAAACCAATTCCAAATGAAATCAAACCTTTTCCTAAATTTTCCAAAGCTCAATCAAACATCATTACCACCATGAAAATTTGCAAACTTCCAAAACCATGTAACAATACCATTCCTTAGAGAATTATTTTTACAAAACAACAAACCATTACTTATTAGAAAGCTTAATCAAGATCCAAAATTACTTTTCAAGTCCCTCAAGAATAAGGGTTTTCAACAAAAATCTACTAACTCTTTTAATTCAACAACTTCAACAATAACAATGGTAATTATAATAACTAAGAAACAAGAATCATCTATTAATTAAATGATTCATCAAGTATTCACCATAAATCCCTCGTTCAAGCATAGGTTTTTCATCAACAAAAACAACTCAAACAATGTGCTAAATCCAAAACTATCACTCAATACAACAACAACAACATCAAGAAGCTAAACTAACCATTTTAATTCCTGATTCACTAGGATCACACTTTTTCCAACTTTTTCCCCCTTAGGTCACGCCTAGGGTTCCAAGAATAGGAATATGATGTTCATATCCATTACTGATCACAACCAAGCATAAATCAAACATAAAACAAGTCATAAAATCAAGAAATAGAAGGGAAAGAACTACCACCTCTCATCTCCTCTTGCTCGCGGCCTACGGGCTGTTTTGGGGAGAAAAATGGTGCTCTCCAACTTGCTTGAAGATGAACTAGATGATGATGAAGAGTAGAAGAAGAAACTAGCAAGAAGATGGAAGCAAAGAGGTGAAGTGATTCAAGACATGATGGAGGTAGCTGTCGTGGAAGGTTTGGAACTTCTCTCTCAAGAAAATGAAGAAGATGAAGTAGTGAGGGTTTGAGAGAGAGGGGGCTCGGGTTTGGGGCTGCTTATCGGAGGGGAGAATTAATTTTTTTTATCACTTAAAAATAATACTTGGTTAAAACTAGCTTAAAGAAAGTGTAGAAAAAAACTAATCACACAAAGTGTGACACCTTTCAATAAAGCAAAGATGCTAATCACATCAACTAATCTATCCCATCTAATCTCACATATCTCATGATTACCCTCTAATTCTAGAGTCTTAAGGTTGCTAAAACACGGCATCGAGTAATCGTGTTACCGATTAATTTCCCGCCGATTAATTCGCAAAAATTAATTTACTGAGAAGTTAATTCACCGCGTGAAAATAAATTATCATACATAATAAAAACAATCTAAAACACTCACAAATAATCACAACAAGTCATGATTCGATTTTCATCGAAATCGGAGTTCGTTTAAAATTTTATCTGTGGCAAAACTGCCTAGCGATTCGAAACGCAACGAAACTTTGTTAGAATTTTTCAACGATATTCGAATCATGAATTAATATAAAATATTAATTCTCAAATTCAATTTGATCTTGATTTAATTAAATCACTTGATTAGCAAACAAGGAACTGCTTATTATAGCATAAATACAACAGAATGTACTATAATAACGATAAATAACGCATCGCGAAAAATACGAGTGTTACAATACTCCCCCTCTAAAAATAGTTTCGTTCTTGAAACTACAGGTAAGACATGTACCGAGAAAAAGTTCTGGATACTGGTTCTTCATCTTCTCTTCCAACTCCCACTTTGCATCGCCTGTCTTCTGGTTCCACACGACCTTGACAAGTTGAATCTCTTTATTTCTCAGCACTTAGTCTTTTGATCCACAATCCTTGCACGTGATACTTCAAACAATAAGTCACCCTTCAGTTGAATCACATCAGGCTCGATAATGTGAGAAGGGTCGAAAACATACTTCTGTAACTGAGAGACGTGAAAGACGTTATGAATATTTGACAGAAAGGGTGGCAAGGCAATCTGATATGCCACTGGACCAATACGACGAAGAATCTGGTAGGGTCCAATGAACTTAGGAGTAAGCTTTTTAGATTTGATCGCTCGACCAACTCCAGTAGTAGGTGTAACTCGAAGAAATACATGCTCTCATTCTTCAAACTCTAGCGGTCGGTGACCCTGGTCCGCATAACTCTCTTGTCGACTCTGGGACGTTCGCATCCTTTCTCTGGTCAGTCGTATCTTCTCGATAGTCTACTGAATCATATTCGATCCCACAAAAGAGTTCTCACCATCCTGATACCAACAAAGAGGTGTCTGACACTTACGTCCATACAGTGCTTCGTAAGGTGTCATACCAATGCTTGCATGGTAACTGTTGTTGTAGGTGAACTCCACTAGCGGTAACACGTCGTCCTAATTGCCTCTGTGATCCAATGTACACGCCCTCAGCAAATCTTCGAGTGATTGAATCGTCCTCTCGGTTTGACCGTCGGTCTGAGGGTGATATGTCGAGCTAATCTTGAGCTTGGTTCCCATCACTTCTTGCAATGCCCTCCAAAAGTGAGATGTGAACTTCGGATCTCGATCAGAAACGATGAAAGAAGGCACACAATGCAGTCGTACAATCTCTACGACGTAGATCTCTGACAGCTTCTCCACGATGTAAGTCGATCTTACCGGCAAGAAATGAGCAGATTTGGTCAATCGGTCGACGAATACCTAAATCGAGTCGTGCTTCTTCGACGTCCTTGGCAAACCCACAGCAAAATCCATAGAAAATGTTATCCCACTTCCACACAGGTATGTCAAGTAACTTTAACATAATTCAAATTAATTGACAGTGTAGACGTATGCTGCTTTTAAGGAGAATTCATCAATTATACATATTATAAGTTTTTTGCGTGACGCGTTAACGTATATTTTGTGCTGACTGAGAAATTGATTGAATTAAATCAAGATAAAGTTAAATTCAAGAATTAATATTTAATATTAATTCATGGTTCCAAAATCGTCAGAAAACTCTAATGAAGTTTCGTCGCATTTCGAATCGCCGGATAAATTTTATCCGCACTAAAATTTAAAACGAACTCCGATTTCGATGAAAATTGAATCTTGACTTGTTGTGAATATTTTTGAGTGTTTTAAATTGTTTTTAATATTTATGATAATATTTTATCACGCGGTGAATTAATTTCTCGGCAAATTAATTTTCGCAAATTTATCGGCGAGAGAATTAATCGAATAACGCGGTTATTCGACGCCGTGTTTTTAGCACGTTTTAGACTCTAGGATTAGAGGGTAATTATGAGGGATGTGAGATTAGATGGGGTTAGACTAGTTGATGGGATTAGCATCTCACTTTTAGTCTAGGTGTCACTTAAGTGGTGGTTTATTTTTATGCTTACTTTTAAGTGTGTTTTTAACCAAGTATTTTACACTTAATAAAATAATTAATTCCACCCCATTTAAGGAGCTCAGCCGTAACTCTCCCCTCCTTGTTATTCGCTCATTTGTTCTTATTCCTACTTGATTTTTCTTATTTATATTATTAAGTAAAAGACAAGTATGTTTTCTAATAGTTATTTATTTTACAAAAAAATAAAATGATCCCTCCCTTTATGAGGGCTGAACAGCGCCCCTCCCACTCTGTACCCCTCACTTTGCTTCTTCTTCTTAGTTTAGAGAGAGAAGCTCAAGCTCCTTCAATGGCTACCTCTTTCCTTCATCATCTTGCATCATTTTCAACTTCAATCCTTCACCCAACTTACCTCTAGTTTCATCTTCTTCTTGCCATCATCTATTCAACCTTGTGAGTAAGCTTGAAAGACCATTTTTCTCCCCCTTATACAACCCCTAAAACCGTGGCTTTCCTCCTAGCTTTAGGAGATGATTTTCTTGTTTTACTTCTTGTTTTATGCTTGATTAGTACTTGATCATGATCATTGATGAAGTGAACCAATTTTTCCCCAAATGTATGAAACCCTAGGCACAAAACCTAGAGGGAAAAGGGGTCTTGGTGATCATTGTAACGACCCGTTTCCGGACCGCTACAGAGCTAAACTAAACCTGTATGCGATGCGTTTTAAAACGGTACTCTTGTGCCCTTTAGAAAAATGCGGTACTTTTTTTTTAAAACATCAATAATTCTCGCAAGCGCACATCAGAGTAATTACAGCTTTCCGAAACATGGTGCAACTAGGACACAAGACTCAAATACGAATAAGACATACATGCATAATACATATATATATATATATACACACACAAGTCGTACTAACAGTGTACGCAAAATATAGGGTAGTAAATGTACAAAGAAATACACCTATGGTATGACGACCCTTAAGAGAGCAATCATACCCTGGGGGTACTTCCGGCAGACACCCACGCAGGGGGCTGCTCCAAAAGTGAGACCGCCAGTCTACCCTGTGACCAAAATAACACCTGGCCCGACTGGTCACGACACACGGAACATAAAAGTCATAAATACAGTCATCCCAAATATATACAACAGTCTACCGACAAAAAGAAAGCATAACGCAGCAGTCAACTAACACCACAGCTACAGGTAGCTACCCAAATCCTCTGACGGGTCCTCCTCCTCCTCCTCCATCAGGTCCTCGCCTATCAAGTCAATGAAGGGGGCCACAGCTGGCATGTCCACAGGCACATCACTCGGGGTATACTCACCCGTCAGCCACTCCTCAGTCGATCTCGCTCCAATGCAATCCGCCTCGTGGCACACAGCACAAACGGGAGGGGAAGCCACAGGCGGTGTAGGGGTCCTAGCGGCGATGAAAGCCGGTACTACAGGGGATCTCGGAATAGCAGCCGCCCTCGAAGTGGAAGCTCCTGCGGATCCTCGGCGTATCACGCTCTTGCGAGCGGTCCATCTCACTCTGGGTCCACGCCCTCTGCCTCGGCCTGCAAATCTGGTAGCAGTGCTCCTAGGAATGTCATGAGGTCCCTATGGTGAAGAAGAAGAGGCTCTCATAGCCCTCTCGCGCTCGCTGGCACGCCACTCCTCCACCACCTATCTCATCCGAATTGGGAAACTCACCGTACGTCGTGTCACATCCTGCCTCACAGCTACGCCATCCTCTCGTAGTGTCTGCACCACGTCCCCAGTGTATACCACACGGCGGGAGATGGGGTCGAACTCCATCGCCGTGGGTTGCTCCATATCAG
The DNA here is from genome assembly GCA_037113605.1 of Calophaca sinica. Lineage (NCBI taxonomy): Eukaryota > Viridiplantae > Streptophyta > Magnoliopsida > Fabales > Fabaceae > Calophaca > Calophaca sinica. The sequence continues at coordinate 57,332,214 of CM073733.1, forward strand.
GGAAGTCAAAGAAAATCTTCGGCGACGTCCTCATCGCCGGAATCCAAACGCCCTTCGCCATCGCCTGGGTAACCGTCATGAATTGAAGGCACCACGGGAAAGGGTCAACTTCTCAACAGATCAAGATAATCAATGCATAAAGCAATAAGCAAACAACAATGTATATCATTCACAGAACGTGACTTAACTCTCTCACTCTAGACTCGACTCGACTCACTACTCATTTTCTCTCGACTCGACCATTATTCCGGAAAGCAGACGCAGATCCATCAACTGACATACCAGCCGTAGCCTTGGGATCTTTTGCTTCTCCCTAGGTAAGCAGCCCCGGTTCCTACGCAGCGACGCCTAGCTAATCTCCCGTAAACGAAGGGGACCTAGCACCCTCAGTTATCCGGGTCACAGCTCAAAAACGTCACGACGACGCCTAGCTCTCTCACTCGATGAACAGTTCGCCGCTTACGATAGTCAAGGAGTGATACACAAGATTACTTGACCGCATATCAAATAAAGAGAGCATGCTTAACATGAAGAAACGCAATTCGACATTTTAAGCAATAAAAGCAATCTGCATGGAGAAACGCAATTCAACAAGCAATACGTAATTTCGCAGCATCTATGCAAACTCATAATAAATATTGCATAACTCAATCATATTACAACATCACATGCTTGACATGCAAATCAAGGAATCCATCGCTCTGCAACTCGATGGAATTAACAGAGAGGTACAAACAAGTGGGGGGTTGGGGCCAAAAGACCAACCGCACAATTTTTCACCCACAATGACTCGGAATATGTTCGACCGCACGACAAAAATAAACGAAGGGGTTCGAAGACCCTAACTTCGAACTCGTAGAGTTCTCAGACTTCTTCGTATTTAAATAAGCATTTAAATAACAAAACAAGAACTTAAGCATATCTAAAAGTTTCCCTTACACAGGGACATAAAAATAAAATCCTAAAAATGTCTAGAAGTGCCCTTACCACAAGTCGCCGTTAACGTCGCTCCTATGTCTTGAATTAAAGCTTTGCTTGATCTCCGGTACTTCGATTCCTATTACCACATACAACTTAGTACAATCTAGGAATTCTAGTTAAACTTATGCTCTCAACTTATCCCTTTCCTAACCAAACTCAAACAAGCATTACAAATTAATAACACACTCAAAATCATTTGAAAAAGTAAGATTTTGATACTAATTCTCTTTCTTGAACTTCAAGTAAGCATAAATAATAAATCTTTCACAACTATCAAAAACTTAGCACATATTCATGCAAGAATTCAAGCAATTAGAAATCAACTTCTTTTTCCCAAAATCCCAATTAGGCCTCACGGCCTCTACTTGTTTTTCTCCAAAAATTTGCAACTTATCTTTCCATAACCACAACCCTTTTTAAATCATTTTCTAAATACCAAAACAACATCAACTTCAATTAATACATTAAGCACACTTAAGCATATCAAGGGTTATGTTTCTAAAACCTTTTCCTTAACCAAATTAGTGCCCTTTTTCACAATTCTTTTCAATCATGCTTCAAAGCCAAAAAGTAATAAGTCATAATTATAATCATGTTGGAAATTTAAAGAACAAAATGATCATTTCCCTACATGCCATTCTAGTCCCTCAAGAACCAATTTTACATATACATAAGCTAACACCTATACTAACTCATGCATATCAATTCCAATAACCTTAAAATTAATCTAAGCATGTTATCAAATACTTAAACACACATATTAACATCAAAACCACATAATTTCCATGATTCAAGAATAGGTAAACATCCAAAAATCACAAGTTATACATGCTTATTACAAACCATCACACTAGTAAGCATCCTACAACTTCCAACAACACATTTAAACCATCAATTAGTTGATTCAAGTAGGATCACATCTTTTTCCCCTTTTTATCCTCTAGGGTTTTCACCTTAGAGTATCAAAGGAAGGATTTTATTGATGTTTCATCTCCTATTGATCATCAACCAACATCAAACAACCATAAACAACAAGAATTAATACTAGAAACAAGCAAAAACCAAAACACTAAAAATGAGGGACAGTGGCGCTGTTTTAGGGCTTGAAATGGGGTGAGAAAATTCTGATTTTCTTCTCATCTAATTGGTTGGAAACATAGGTAATGGTATAAGGAAGAAAACCTAGCAATATGACAAGGTTTGGAAGAACAAAACTAGCTCAAAAGGGGAGGGGGAGGCCGCGGCTGTTGAAGAGGAAAAGGGGAAGAAAAATTTGTTTTCTTTACCTTAGATGATGATGGAGATGAAGATAGGAGAAGGTATGAAGGATTAGACCAAGCTTTGATGAAGAAATAACTTGAAAACTCAAGAGAACCTTGGAGGAATGGCTATGGAGCTTTTCTTGATTTTTGGAGAAGAAGAAGAAAATGAGAGTGAGGGTTTGAGGGAGAGGGGTCACGAGTTTCAGCTGGGGGGGAGGGGTTTTATTTATTTTTTTCTCATTTAATCACTTAATCAATACTTAATAATAAAAGAAATCAAATAAAAAGGTAAGTTTTGAAATAACCCACAAGTTAAGTGACACCTAATCACCTTTATTAGATGCTAATCACATCACTCACTCTATCCCATCTAATCTCACTTCACTCATGATTACCCTCTAATCTAGAGTCTTAAGGTTTAAAAACACGGCGACGAGAAACTTCAAAACCGATTAATTTCTCGCCAGAAAAATCTCGAAAAATTAATTCGCGAGGAATTAATTCTCCGCATGATCATATTATTTTATAAATAATAAAAAACAATATAATTCATTCAAAAACAATTAAAACAGGTTACGATTCGATTTTCATCGAAATCGGGGCTCATTTTAAATTTTATCTGCGGCAGAAACTGCCCGGCGATTTGAAACGCGCTGAAACTTCGTTAGAATTTTTTGACGATCTTCAAACCGTGAATCAATATAAAAATATTAATTCTTAATTATATTAGCTCTTGATTTAATTAAATCACTTACTTAGGGAACAAGCAACTGCTTTATTAAAGCATAATTACGACAAAAATACAATATTACCGCTAATTAACGTATCGTAAAAATACGCGTGTTACAATCATCTTGTGAATCATTGAAATTAGTTTGTATTTCTTGCTTAGTAGATGATATTGTAGTTCTTAGTTTTGAGTTGAGACTTGAATTGAGTAGTTTTTATGAAAACCCATTGTTCTTGAAGAGGCTTAAATTGATGATTGAACTTGAAATAAGCATGTGTTTTGTAGGAAATGGTTGATTTGTGAAAGAAACAATACATCGGATGATATCGTGTTAATAGTTTGGAAACTTGCTAAAATTTTTGGGGAAAAAGGGGGGCTTGGCCGCGAGCCATTCAAGGTGTGGGAGAGAAATATTTTTAAGTTCCTTGGTTCATATTAGTTGTGTTTAGATGTACTTAAGTTTTTGAAAAATTATGGGAGTGATTGGATTGAGAATTGAAGTTGTTTTGGATCCTTAAAGCTATGAAACACAATAGGTAAATTGGACTCTGAGATCCTAAGGACTTAGTGTAGCCTTAACTTAAGCTTTTGGATAAGATGAAGTTGATTTTGGGTATTGTTTTGTGTTTCAAGTTCTCGAAGGACTTGAGTTTAGTAGTAGAACCTTACCTTCCAACTTGTGCATATTTCATGAAAACTTTAGGTTTTGAAAATATATGAACTCCTAGGTTGTAAATTTCTAACTGTAGGTAATTTCTTATTTAGGAGATGTTTTTGGGATTGGCCATGAATTAAGCTTTCTTTTGTGCAATGGTTTATTGTTAGTGAAAAGAATTTCATATGAAGTTGTGTTCAAGCTTTGGAAAAAATATGGAAATAGTTTGCTAATTTTAAATGGTAGTCTTCTAATTTTTTTTTTTAGAAAAGGGGTGGTGGCCTAGAACCCTATGGGGTGTATAGATGGAAAATTATTTTGCAAACTTGTTCATAATAGTTGTAATGATATGTTTCTAGGTTTGGAAAATTATGGAAAAGGTTTGATTTTATTTAGAATTGTTTTGGAATTTAAGGTAATGAAGCACATAAGGTAATTGGGTTCCTTGAGACCCAAGAAAACCAAGTAGAGCCTTGCTTGAGTATTTGAAAAAAAAAAAAAGTGGTTAATTGTGTTGTTTCTTGCTTTAAGGGTTTCACAAAAACTAATGATGCTTTATATTCTAAGTTTTAAGAGAAAGATTTTCTAGCTTTTAAGGTTTGGTTCATTAATTAGTGAATAATTTTCCAATGTGTTATGTTTTAGTTTCTCAAGAAATGATTTTTAGTCCTAGAACCTTATCTTTTCAATTAGTTAGTAATTATATCTCTAAGTGAATATGATCCTTTAAAACAAGTATTCCAAGTATGTAAATTATTTAAAACTAGTATTCTAAATTATGCTTTTAAGTGAAAGTGCTTTGGTTAGAAAAGGGTTTAGTTTTTGAGAGCCTAAGTTTATAGAATTGAGTTTTTAGATTGTGCTAAGTTTGTTCTGTGGCGTTAGGACTTGAGAATCTGAGTTCGTGCGGCGTAAGTGCGGGACGTGCGTGGACACATGATTTGATGACCTTTGGTAAGGGTGCTTTACATTTTATGTGCTTATGTTATGTGCACTTATGCGTAAGGGCAACTTGTAGATATTGATAGATTTTAAATTTCTGTCATAAAGTGAAGAAGTCTGAGAACCTCAGGGTTCAAAGTGACGGTCTCGTACCCTTTCAATTTTTAGTTCTTAAAGCTTTAATTATGATTATTTAGTGGGCTTGTCCACAAGTGGTTGGCAGCTGTCCCCAACCCCCCACACATGGTTGTTTCCTTTCTGTCAACTCCACTGAGTTGCGGAGGGATGAATTGTATTCTGATTTGTTTGCGATATGACTTGGTTGCATTGTCTTGTTATGAATTGCTGAACTGCGTTATATCATGATGAGTTTTTGTGTGAATATTATTTAATATGAGGTTGAATAATTATTCGAGTTTGCTTCTTTGAATCATCGTATGCGTCGATTTATTCATTGGGGTTGTAAGAGTTTGTCGTGATGTTTTTGAGCTTCGATCTGATTAACCTAGTGTGCTAGGATCCCCTAAAAAGCTCCAGCTGGTTTTTTGGCAGCTTAGCTAGACGTCGTAGCATCAAGGAACCTGTGCTGAATGTCCTAGGGTGAGCGGAGAGCCCAAGGCTACAGCTGGCATTCAATGGATGGATCGGCATTACTTTCCGAAAATTGTCGAGAGTGTCTTGAGGGAGTGTCTTGAGTTGCGTTTTGGGAATTTATGCATTTTGTTATCTCGTGTGTCATGTTTGTTGATTTATTTGTGTCGAAGCATGTGAGTTCCATAACGTCTATGTAATATGCTTTGTTGTCAAATATGTTGTTGTATTTGTACCTATCTTTTTGTAAGAAGTTGACCCTTGCCCGTGGTTCTTTCAATCAATGAATGTAACCCAGATGGCGGAGCAGACAGAGTGTTCGGGATTGTTGACCAGTGGAACGGAGGATAGACTATTCAGCATCTACTTGTGTGTTATGCTTGTGGTAACTTACTAGTAGTCTAGTAAGGGGCGTAGCGAGTCGACCAGCTATAAAATATTTGTCATTCATTTCGGTGTTGTAATAAATATATTTCAGTTGTAAGGCTTGGAGTGTCATATGTGAAATACTTAAATAAATTATGAGTGTGAACCCTGTGATTTTATTTTGATGTTTTTATTTATTTATTTTCCATCATGTTTTTGAATTCGGTGTGATACTCTGACCATCCTTTTAAAAGAAGTTTTTGTAGAAAAGAGAATAAAAATAAATCCACATTTTCAAAAACCCTACAAACAGAGTATTTCACCTTTCAGAAATATGTCAACTTTTGTCAAAATATCTAGTTTAGTAGCGCTCTGGAAATGGGGTGTTACACTCAACTCCTCATGTAGGGACCATACTGGTTTCAGGTCATAGGGTGGCATACACCACTATCACTATGAGAATAACTTATGACACTTACATAACACACTATGTAGTATTCTCATAGTGGGTCAATCCAGTACACAATTACCCTAATGTGTACCTATGTAGTGACTTGATATCTCATATATATAACCTGTCAGATGAGGTTATCAGTCCACACACATAATAGTCTTGATGTATTATTATTGCCCTTAATAATAATACTCGACTACGGATGTTTAAGAGTAAAGTTCTATAGTATCTCATAACCAAGTCGTCCACTCGATGTTCTATTAAAGTCAAACTTTTACTCAAGGGCTTTATTACGCTAAAACAAACATAATAACTAAAATACCTCAAATCATAGAAAAATAGCATGATACAAATTCTAAGTTCAAAGGAAAAATATTGGCCTCTAGGGCTTACACCAACAGTTATCCCTTTCTTGAATCTACCTATTTTCTTATTGCTTTCTTTTGGAACTGTCTAGATATACTAGTTCACTACTATTGGTAGCTACGTCTAGTCCATTCACCACACTGAAGGATTTCTCCTCTATAATCAACATATTACACTTAAGAGTATACAACTGCCAAACTGGCTATACTCTTAACTTCTTAGAGCAGCTTAGTACAGTCAAGCCTTTAAGGAAAATATACAGCTACTACTAGACTAAATACAAGTGTTCAAAAATATTTGAAATAGTATAAACATACTCTCAGCAAGAGAGGATTTACAATGAAGAACTTAAAGCACAAAGAAAACTTTCTAAGAAAAAGAATACAACTTTTGATTGCCTGTTCACTTGGTTTAGAAACTTGAAATATTTCTTTGTTGCTCACAGTGAATTTGTTTTCGTTTTGTTGTTTTGTTAACCTTCTTCACTGAAATGAGAAGGGTATTTATAGCTCGGGTTACATAAAGTGCCATTGTGACTTAAGCAGGTCTTTCACCAATGGACAAAACTTGAGATCCACTTTTTGTTGCTTTTAGAGCGTCGTGTCTCTTTCACATTGTCTTCCGTACACTAACACATCAGCTTGCTACAGTGTCTGTCCTTTTGTGATCCTTTTTGAATTTTTGATCCTTTCGGAGAAGACATATTTGAAAATTATATCCCTTGACATTCTATTTTACCTTTGAATCCTCGTACATTAAAGAAACCATCAACGAAGTTTCTTTAATGCTTGAAATGGCCTTTAATGCTTCACTCAGTCTGGTTTCCAACCTGAGGCATCTTCCTACCAGATGATGCTTGAGACTGAGATATTCTTCTTCTAGAGTAATCTTGAACCAGAGTCAAGGTCTTCAGAGCTTAACTATACTCAGACTTTCATCTACCAGAACTTTGGTGTACTAGACGCAAGATTCCAACAGAGTATAGTCAACAGGGTTGACTACCACAACTTCTTACCAGAGCGTTGACTACCAGAGCTTAGTCTTACCAGAGCAAGTCTATAAGACGCTGGTGTCGTCAGCTCTTATCAGAGGATCAATGCCAGAATCTAAGGAGTGTACTAGAGGGTAAAATGTGCACATAGCCATAACTTTCTGAGACAATTCCATCTGATGAATAGTGACTTACTCACTAATTTCTGCACACTAACAAACACATCAGAGGATAAATTGTTCTGTTCAATATTTGTTATCATCAAAGCAATTAAGGGTCATTGTTTCTGTCTCCACTTGACTCCAACAATATCCCCCTTTTTTATGATGACAAACACGTGGATTGATGAACAATTTTCCTTTAGAAAAATAATAATTTCATAGGCTCCCCCTGAATTATGCACATATAAATATTTTTTAAGTACCGTAACACATCAGATTCACACTTATATGCAACCATTCAAATGACATATCAGAGTGTAAAATATATCAGAGTGTAACATGCAATACAAATGCATAGTGTTCATTTCTCTTTAATACTTGGTTGATACATTGAGGTCATCAATTAGTCTCCATAAACTTCTCTATTTTCTTCTTCCACTTTTGTCATCAGACAAAAAGGTTAAGAAATAAAGGACATCATTGTCAAAATATGTGAAAGATGAAGATTAAAACAGAATAGGCACCAAAATCAATTTTGTCATTAATCAGAAATATACCAAGTTACAAAAATTTTGAACTAAAAACAAAAGAAGTACAAGGCTAAAATAACGGTGGCAATCCTATAGGGCTTTCTAAGGCTTGTTTAGCTTTTCCAAGATTATTTTCAGCATGTCAGCAACTTCCTCATGCTTCTTGCTTGAAGAGACCATTAATTGCCTAAACTCTCTGTTATCTTCAATCAACCTATCCAAGACATCCCTTGGAACATCAATGCGATCAGAGGCAGAGGTAAATGCGTGTGCAGAGGCAGAAGCTTGTGCAACCATAGTAGATGAAGATGCAAGAGGAAGAGTAACAGGTTCTAGTTCAAGTGCTGGTTTGGGCTCCCAAGCAGCTGGTCTGAGCCATGGATTGGTTTACAACAAATCCCTGTTAATTTTTTTTTCTAAGTTGCATTTGAAGTTGTTTGCAGAAAATAATAGAGGTTCCTTGTCCTCTAATCTTTGGTGCTTTTATACTGATGCCTACAGTCCTACAGTTATTTCTTCTACTAATCAGTAGGTGGCTTTCTCTTTCGCTGTGTATAATCTACTCTCTATTTCTCAGCTGTTTATGCATCCACAAATTACATTGCTAGGAGACAGCTTTAGAGTGATTTGAATCAATTACAGCACGATTATCCAGCTCCTTGGGGTTTTATAGGAGACTTTAATGCTATTTTGGGTGCTCATGAATAGAGAGGTAATGGTCTAACTGTAGAGTTGGAAATAATTATACTAAAAAGAGATTGGATAGATCTATTTGTATTGAGGACTGGATTAATTTTTGGGATAGTGTTGACTGTAGCACCTTTATTAGAAGTAAGTCGGATCATTACCCGCTCCTTTTGCTTATAAAAAAGCATGCTCTTCAGAAACATTCTTCTATCAAATTTATGAAGATGTGGGCTCAACATCCTGACTGTAAGAGGGTTGTTTCTGAAGTTTGGCAGAATTCTATTGCTAGCTGTCCTATGCATGTTCTTTCTAAGAAGTTGAAAAATTTGAAGGCTAGGATTAAAGATTGGAATGTCTCTATTTTTGGTAATGTTTTTACTAATGTTATAGAAGCTTTAGCTAAGCTTGATAGCATCCAGGCGCATATTAATACCCATGGAGGTTCTGATAAGTTACTTTCTCTTGAGAAGGAGGCTCAGACTAGTTTACAGATTGCCTTGAATTATGAAGAAGCTTACTGGAAAGAAAAATCTAGAGTTAATTGGAATTCTTTTGGGGATATAAACACAGCTTTTTTCCACAAAATGACTAAGATTAGAAATGTTACTAAGAGAATCTCTATTATGAAGGATGGTGATCGTATTCTCTCTCAGGCTAGTGATATAGAGAACCATGTTTTGAGATACTATCAGAATTTGTTTTCTATTAATAATGATTGTCATCGTAATGATCTTATTAGTGAGGTTATTCCTTCTCTAGTCTCGGATCAAGATAATGTTATGCTCACTAGTTTGCCCTCTCTAGAGGAGGTTAAAAATGCAGCTTTTTCTCCCAATGAGGATAGTGCTCCGGGCCCTGACGGTTTTGGGGTCTTTTCTTCCATCAGTTTTGGGACATTGTTGCTCAAGATGTTTATAATGCTGTCCTGCAATTTTTTAAACAAGGTTGGTTGCTTCCTAATTTTAATTCTAATGTTGTTACCTTGATTCCTAAAATTATAGGAGTTGAAAAATTGAGCAGTATAGACCTATAGCTTTAGCTAATTTTAAATTCAAAATTATTACTAAAGTTATTGCTGATAGACTTACTCTGGTGGCTCCTAAAATTATTTCTGATAATCAAAGAGGTTTTGTGAAAGGTAGGAATATTTCTGATTATATCTATGCCGCTTCGGAATCTATTAACCTGCTTCAGAAAAAAGCTTTTGGGGGTCAATTAGCCTTGAAGATTGATATTAAGAAGGCTTTTGATAATATAGATTGGAATTTCTTGATTCACGTTCTGACAGCCTTTGGTTTCAAAGATAAATTCTTCTCCTGGATAAACATTATTCTTCATTCTGTTATGCTCTCTTTTTCTGTTAATGGTTGTTGTGTAAAATGGAGTTGTGCAAGTATACACAATCGTGAACATCAATCACGATTTACTCACTAAAGAGGTCGGTCTCAGAAACTTGGAATAATACTTAGTTGCTCACTTGTCTAAAACATTAACTTTCTTCAGGGATTTGAATAAGGTATATATAGCAACATGTTCAAATAGTGCCGTTGTGACCTAAGCAGGTCCTTCACCACTAGGTAAAAATTGAGATCCGCTTTTTGTGGCTTTTAGTGTGTTGTGTCCTTTTCACCTTTCTCTCCGTACACTGACACGGCTATCAAATAAAATATTGTCCTTTTGTGAGCCTTTTTGAATTTGAGATCCTTTCAGAGCAAGACAGATTGAATGATTGTTTTCGTTGGCATTCCATTTGGCCTTTGATTCCTCATACATTAAAGGGTCATCAATGAGGTTTCTTTGATGCTTGATATAGTCTTTAATGCTTCACTCAGTCTGGTTTTGTATCAGAGGCATCATCATACCAGATGATCTACGATACAGTGATCGTATGCTTACTAGAGTAAGCTTGTACCGGAGTCTAATACTTCAGAGTGTTGTTCCACTTAGACATCTATTTACCAGAGCTTTGATGTACCAGACCCAGGATTCCAATAGAGTGTAGTCTCAATAGAGCTTGGTCTACCAGACCATCTCACCAGAGCATTGACTTCCAGAGCTTTATCAATTAGAGCATAGATATAAGATGCTGATGTCATCAATTCTTACCAGATGATTGATGCCAGACTTAATTCAATGGACTAGAGGGTTAAATACATGTAGAACCAAAGGGCTTTCTGAGACACACTCATCTGATGAATAATGTAACACCCCGACTCTAATCAGAGCATTATTTAAAAAATTTACAAGGATTTGAGTTAAATGCAGAAAATTTTTCGCTTTACATCATAAACCATAGAAAGTAAATCCTTTGGAAAAACAATACCCTGACTAAATAAAATACTTGAATACACCATTACATAAGGGGATTAGAAAACAAATTCTCTAATAAAAAAAAACTTCGTCGATAACAGAGTTCGCAACTTTCTAAAACATTTCCACACAAATACATATTTACTCTAACTAAATTACAGGATTAACATCCAATACTATTATAGACTTATAACAGAAAAGGAAATACTTTTACACTCTAAAAGACTCCGACTTGTGATCTGGTACTCAAGGTCTCGCGTGGCGACAAGACCGAGCACAAATTTATGCTCTGAACTTATCCAATAAGCTTGTACCTGAAAACAACGCCCCAAACATAGTGAGTTATGGAAACTCAGTAACATAGACTTTAATTTAAAATGCTTACCATTGTTTTCAGCTATACGTGGTGTGTTATGTATGGAAAACTCCTTCCAAACAAACAAATTCCTAATACAATTGAAAATATTCATTCATTTTTAAAATTTGTCATACATAATCAAACCTTAATTCTATAGAGTTTAAAACACCAAAATTCAAATATTCTTAGCCCTAAAAGCATTTGGAAGTAGAAAAAATACACAAAACAACACAAACCGGCGTGCTTCGCTCGCATTTGCTTCTGTTTTGGCGCGCACGCCTGCAGAAGCAGAATTTTCTGCTTCCAATTTCTTCCAATCTCAAATCCTTCTTATTCCAAACCATTTCTAATCATATTAGGACACCAATTCAAGCATCATACATGATCACATCGAAGAATCAATCTATTCTCATGATTCCCACCTCATTCTAATTGGAGCTCTGTGGAGTTTGTAATGGGCAACACATTTCACGGATATTTGTGGGGATTGGGGACAGCAATCCAACCCTCCTCTAATACACAACAAAATTCACAAAATAGGCTAGTTCAAACACAAAACCACTTCACAAACAATCAATGTCTATAAGATCAAACCTACATCAATTTATCATACCTTGAACATCTTAATTACCATTTAACTTATTTCAAGAACAGCATCTAAAGTACAAAGAGGTTTCTAACATCTTATTTGTCTCATAGGACATAACTCAAACACTTAGCCTACAAACTCCACTTACACATAAACTAATCAAAAGCATGAACTTCAATCAAACAAGTGACAAAGATAAAACCTAGCACACCATAAGATGAGAGGTTTTAGATAGGGGAATATAGTTACCTTAGGGTCCATTAAATTGGAGATAAAATCCCCAATTTCTAGGGCCTGAGCTCCATCATCCTCTTAGATTTCAAGCTTTCCCATTTGAGCCTTGATCTTCTCCCCTTCCATCTTCCTCCTCTTTTTCCCTCTGCTCGAGCTCTCTCGTCCAATCTCTGCTCGAGCACTCTCTCTCTATCTCTCCCTCTCTCGCTCGGTCCCCATCTCTTTTTCTCTCAGTGCACCAATGCGCCTCCGCCTCCAGGGCTGTCGCGGCCCCCTCCTTCCTTCTTCCTTTCTGTCGTGCCCTCCCTCTTCTCTTCTTTCTCTTCTCCCTTTTCTTCTGAGTATCTGAGGGAACCGATCGTGGTATACAGCTAGTGAGGGAAGGGCATTATCGTAACTCCAGCTATGAGATGCCAATCCCATCAATTATTCTACCCATCTAATCGCTCCTCTCTCATGATTACCCTCTACTCTATAGGTCAGAGATCTAGACACGGCGACGAGACTGCACGCCGACAATATAATTATTACAAACAATATAATAATAACGCTGAATATCGTTCGTAAGAATACGAGTTATCATCTCGACACGATGTCGACCAAGGGTGCTCGTGCAAGCGCACAAGGCTCTAACACGAGTTCGTGCACGCGGCCTCCTCAGTTCGACATGCGACCTCCTCATTTCGATGCAGCGACTTCATCACCGACACGCGATCTCCTCACCAAGGCCTAGTGCACGCAGTCTCCTCAGCTCGGCAAATGACCTCGGCACGCGATCTTGGCACGGAATCTCGACACAAGGTCTGGTACGAGGTCTCGACACGAGATCTCGACGCGAGGTCTCGATCCGACGTCCTAATACGAGGTCGATCTCGTCCTCAGGTGTTACAAAAAGCCTACAGTATCTAGAAGTGCCCTTACCGAACTCCAAGTCATGCATCCACGTATTCCTCGATCCTACATCGCACGTTCTCGGATTTACTCAAGGCCTAACACAGCAAACAAACTTAGCACAATTCTAAGGGCCAAATTCTATAACCCTTAGTCTCTTAACCTAACCCATTCCTAACCAAAAGTTCATTCAAGCATTTAAATACTAGCTACTTGAAAAGAAATAAGGTTTTTGAACTAAAACACTTCTAAAAAAAAAGTAACACATAACACTCACTTTAGAAAATGCTAACTTATTTGAAAGGAGTGAAGTTTTGAAACTAAAATCTTTTCTTGAAACTTCAAAATAAACAATCATGCAATTAGCCACTTTCATAAGTTTCAAGGCCTAAAACATATAGTCATGCAAGCATTTAGACAAGTTTACAAACAAAATTCCCCTTCCAATACCTCCTAGGGCATCTCGGCCACAACCTCCTTTCTTTCAAAAAGAATTTGCAAAAATTCCTTTCATGATCTACAAACCACAAATCACTTCCAAGTCATTTTCAATTATACTACAAGGCAATAAACATCAAGTTAACACAAGACATGACTCAAGCACATTCAAAGATATGTTTCTAAAACCTTTTCCAAAAACAAGAGTTTCAAGAGTTCTTTCAATCCACCAAACACTTTTTACTTAAAAACTAGTTTGAAATACTAAGTCACATACTTGAATTATTTGGGTAAAGAATCATCTCTTGAGAACTAAAACACAACACACAATTTAAAGGCTAGCTTTTGAAGAAGTATTTTTCTACATTTCTAAAATCCTAATTATCATACCTCTAAGCAAATGGTTCCCACAAAATCAATTACCAACTCAAGCTTACAAGAAAAAGCACAATTCCCTTTCAATTGATATATCATGTTCAAAACTAAATTCTAAGTTTCATAGCTCATTTACGAAAAACAATTCCAAGGTAAAAGTTTCAAGAGACTTTCCAAATTCTTTTGGCCAAAACATTTTCATCATGGCCATAATCATGCTAATTAATCAAAGAACAAGTCAAACAATTTTCACATGCCATTCTGGTCCCTCAAGAACCACTTTTTTTCACAAAACATATACTAACTCTTCTACTTACTCATGCATAACAATCCCAATAACAATAAAATTACCCAAAACATATCATTTAACAATTGAATACATGATTCTACAACATAAACCCTTATTTCCCAATTTAAAGAAGAGGTTTAAACCATAAAACAACTAGTTAACATGTTAGTTCCAAACTACTAACCCAAATAACAACAACAACACAGCCAATAGTTCTATTTACTAACTAATAGCATGATTGAGCCTCAAGATCCCACTACCCCTCTTTTCCCCTTTAGTTTCACTTAGGGTTTCAAGATTGGGGTTTATGTGTTCATCTCTTTCATCAAGTCATGATCAAACAACACAACAACATTAAACAAACATAAATCAAGACTAGGAAGCAAAGAAAATACAACCTAGTGAGAGGAGGATGGGGGCGCTGTTTTTGACAGAAAATGGGGGAGGAAATTTCAGTTTTTCTCCTTGCTTGGTTGATTGGAAGATGATGAATCAAGTAGAAGTTGAGCTTAGGTGAAAGAATGGTGGAGATTGGGGGTCAAAAATGCAAGAAAATGGTGATGCTTGAAGGTTATGGAGCTTGAACCCTTTCTCACACTAAGAAGGAAAGAAGAAGAAGATGAAATAAAATAGAAGTGAGAATGAGGGGAGGGGGCGTGGCTGCAGCTCCAACAAAAGGAAGGGTAAAAAAAAAAAACTTACTAATTCCTTGCCTTTATTCTCACTTAAATGAAACTAATATGAAATAAAATAAATAAGAATAAATGAAAGAGATGAGTGAAGGTGGGGGTGGGGTGTGCGCTTCCAGCAGCCCCAAAAAAAAGTTGTGATCAAAATTTTTTATTAAAAGCAAAAATACATGGTTAAGAATGAAGGTAGAAATAAGTGAAAAATACTAATCACCCAAAAAGTGACACCTCCCGTCTAAAAGCTAGATCCTAATCCCATCAGCAAGTCTAACCCAACAAATCTCTCTTCTCTCATGATTACCCTCTAATCCTAGAGTCTAGAGCGTACTAAAAACACGGCGTCGAGTAATCGCGTTACCGATTAATTCTTCCGCCGATTAATTCGCGAAAATTAATTTGCCGAGAAATTAATTCATCACGTGATAAAATATTATCATAATTAATAAAATAATCTAAAACACTCAAAAATATTCACAACAAGTTACGATTCGATTTTCATCGAAATCGGAGTTCATTTAAAATTTTATTCGCGGGTAAAGACTACCTGGTGGTTCAAAACGCGACGTAACTTCGTTAGAGTTTTTCGACGATTTTCGAACCATGAATTAATATTAAATATTAATTCCTAAATTTAATTTCATCTTGATTTAATTCAATTAATTTCTAAGTCAACAAAAATACGCGTTACCGCGTCACACATAAAACTTATATAGAATTTATTTGAAGAATTCACATTAAAGCAACATACGTCTACGCTGTCTATTAATTTGAATTGACCTCATGAATAATAATTATTTATAATAAATAAATTTATTCAAAATAAGTCAAAATAGTCCTCGTACTCTCAGTAAATCATTGAGGTGATCAATCTCTATGACTTATCTTCAAGTATTCAGGATTTTATCGCTAAAATCACTTTTCTTAAAAATTGGGATGTTACACTTGACCTGTATTATACCAAGCCCAGATAGTCCAAAAGACGGTATTGACATCTATTTATAGCCTCTCATTGATGATCTCAAAAGGTTGTGGAATGGCATTTTGATTTATGATATAGCACGAAAGAAGAATTTTATAATGAGAGCAGCTCTGATGTGGACCAATAATGACTTCCCTGCATATGGCATGTTGTCTGGTTTGCATACTCATGGTAAAATGGCATGTCCGCATTGCATGGAGCATACAAAGGCCTTTACCTTGAAATTTGGGGGGAAGAATTCTTGGTTTGACGCACATCGCAGGTTTTTACCGGGTGGTTGATCAATGCATTTTAATGCATTTTTTATAGCATTGCACTTTGTGTTTTTAAATATGTGTTATGCCCAATAATTACTTTTTAACATTTTTTAAACATTTGGGTCTTAATTGTGCTTTAGTGAAATTTTTTTGCTAATTTTCGGATTTTGTTGCATCCTGACCCATGTTCCTTCTGTAGACCATAACTTCGGTTATACTTATCTGATTGCAGTGATCTTGGTGGCGTTGGAAAGCTAAGAAGTAGAGCTACAACTCATGTTGGTACAGAAGCCCCATTCGGAAGTTTTGATGGTCACAAATGCAAATTACTGAGGCTGATGGAATCATTGCGAGTTCTGGATCACTTTCTCATGTGATTAGTTGTTACTGGGCTAATTAATCTCTTTGGGCCTTTCTTTTTGGTCAGAGATTTCAGATTACTTAGTTTAACCTAGGAGGAGATATTATAAATAGGATTTTTAGAGTCTTAGGAGTACCCTTTTGAATCTGTTTGTCGTTTTTAAGTTTTGATCTTTGTTTTATTTCGAGAGCAATCTTCTCTCTTTCTTAGTCTCGTTTTTGGCCAAACCTTCCATGGAAGGATAAACCTTTTAGATTAATTCACTAGTTAGAGAGTTTCTATAAGGATCTTGAGGTTTGATTCTAATGTTAATTTCGTCTTTCATGATTCGAATTTGTAACACCCCGTTTCTGGAGCGCTATTGTGCAACCCAATTTAATGCTGGAAACATTTGATGCTTGTATGCTTTCAGTTAAAGAGTACTCTTATGTATTTCGCAATGGAAAATAGGAGTAAACTTTTTTTCTTTTTCTTCCCTTTGAAACCCTTTTAAAAAATAAGACATAAAGAGTACTACAATTTTCTAAATAATGCAAAATCATTCTTTTGCAAATACCAAAGTATAACGCATCACAATCAATACTTCACATAACATAAAACATAACATAATCGTTTCACACTGACGCGAGGTTTTCTGAATAGAGTAATTACAAAACAATGGGTAATCATGCAAATAACAATGACAATACCCTAAGCTAAGCTGGCCAACAACTATAACTCTTACTGAGAAACAGTTCAGCAAGGTCAAAACACAAAGCACTCAGGGGAATCTTCCTCCACTGGCTCAATCTTCAACACTTCAGAAACAGTAGTAGCAATGCGAAACTCCATCTGATGACATCCATAAGAATGTCCAATCAAACAACAGTGCAAGGGTAAATTCTTTGTCCACGAGTTTATCATAGGCTATGTCGCATGCAAATAATATACATATATAATACAACAACATTCCTTTATATACATATACATACTTGATAGACCGCACGCATCATCATGGTATATCAAGCATTGCATGTGAGCAAACAAATCAACTAACAGATTAACAATCAAGTCACCACAGTATCAAACAACTGCATGTGAGCAGACAATGCTATTAATAAATCAATGATCAAGCCATAACATAGCAATTTCATCAACAATTCATCACATGTCAATATGTGGTTAGCCATGCATGCCAATGTATTATAAACAAGTTTGTGTATACACCTGCAGCCTTAATAGGTCAGCAGTAGACGAGGAATTTTCCCAACGTCCGAAAAATATAGTCACACATTAGGCAATGCAGTGGCAACTCGTCTTTTAAAGTCTTTAAGTCAAATCAAACGCTCCGAGTGAAATGACAACTCATCTTTTGAAGTCTTTAAGACAAATCAAATGCTCAGAGTGAAATGACAACTCATCTTTTGAAGTCCTTAAGACAAACCAAACGCTCCGAGTGTCGATGCTCAATGGTCAGTATGCAGCCAACAAATTCTTCAATATGGCATGCTCACCATAGGGGGTGCCCGAGTAATGTTTTAATTAAACAATGCGTATCGACGAACCCTCACTCACTCAACTTAGTGGGTTTCCAATTTCAATTTTTGTGTCACTCCTAAGTGGTGTTGTACGAGAAATAACTCTTTAGCACTAGGTCGTTCAAACCCTAGTTGTGCTAAATAATATGCTAGGATAATTCCTAAACACATTACTTAACTCAATGTTTTCAAAATTTACGATGTTTTCCTTTCAAAAGAACCTCTTAAACAACTTCTAACTCTCTGATCCATAAAGCGTGTTTGTACGTCGACTTATTTTAGAAAGATACCTTTAGTTTACATCGAAAACATTTCTCGGCTCATGGAATCGCATCAGACTTACCGTTGTAAGTCGTCAAACCAATAACAGTCGATCAACGCATTGTTAATTAATCCATATCATCAACAATATTTTTCATATTCCAAATTAATACCAAGTTTCAATTAAATCCAACATGATTCAAGAAAACAATACAAATCATAATGCCACACAGGGCAAAGAACATGCTACAGTATTTTAGACAATATATAACAATTCAGCATGCTACAACATGCTACAGCATTTCAAATAGCATATAGTAATACTACAAGTACTACCACACAATAAATCAATCAAATCAAACAACATACAAGGAAAAAAGCCCAAACTGATTATGTAAGAATTTCCCTTACCTTGGGTGCTTTAACAATCCAAGCAAGGTAATTCCAAACTATCGTCAAGTCGTTCCTCGCACGAACCTTAACAACGCAAGTTTCAATCAATTAGAACCAAAACTCAAATCTAAAGCCCATAGGTCAGCCACAGCTTAGGACTTCCTAAAGCCTAGGAATTACTCGACTTAATCCCTAATTGGTTCTATCTAGCCATATGCCATGACACATATTCAAATCATGCAAGTTTTGAAACTTTTCCAAAAGCTACACACTTAAAAAAATATCTAAACCAACATTTAACAATTGGAATAGTGTTTTACCACATTGAATAGTGTTTTTCCCAACTTTGAAACCGCTTTTTAAAGCACTAAAACATGTCACAAAATCTTAGAAACAATTTCATTACAAGTTCAAAACAATTCTTGAAACATAAACCAATTCTTTTCCCAAAATCATGCTTCTTTGAAAAGTTTTGCTAAACCAAATTGCTAACCACTTTTTACAACATATTTAAGATTAAAAATAATTTAAGAACATGCTCCAAATTCCATCAAAGTGCCACGGTTTTCAGCTTCCAAAAACAACTCCAAGTTTTCAAATCTTTTAACATCAAAATCTTACAAACTTTGATTAATCAAAACTTCTTATCAAAACCAAACTTCTTTACCACTTTAATACAATTAAAAACAAGTTAAAACTTACTCAAAACTTGATCCTAAGCCACTGTTTTGTAAGCCCCAAAACAGCCCCAAATTTAATTTAATTCAAGCCATTTTTCAAAGCTTTAAACATACAAACCTTTATAGATTCAAAGCCATAACCAAAAACCAAATTCTTAAACAATTAAAACACTTTAAAAACAAATTAAAACATCATCTAAACACATATATATGCCACTGTTTTCAGCCCCATAAATTTACCAAATTAATTTCACAAAAACTTGCTTAACATGCATACATAACTAGATTTAAGTATACTAAACCAAAACCCTCAAAGATCTAACTCAAATTCAACAAAATAAAGCCAAAAATGAACTCTTACCCAGCCCCTAAGGTTCGGCCTGTTCAAAATCTTAGGGATTTCAGAATTTTAAATTCATCAAACAAGCATAATCTTGAAGGAAAATGGTGAATCTAAAGGTTAATCAAACTAATCTAACAAGTTTCAAGACTTTCTAAGCAAAATCAACTCTTAAATCAACCAAACCCATTCATGGAACTAAGAGAGGAAAAGGAATGGATATGGAGCTTACAAATCAAGATGATGATGGTAAATCAAGAAGGAGGAAGAAAGGATTAAGTTTACAAGCTTAATCTCCAAGTTTCCTTCAAGAATCAAGTGTTTCTCTCACTAAATTTTTTTCCAAGCTTTCCAAAAATGAAAGAAAACTGAAATGGATCAGCCAAATGAAGAAGGAGCCACGAAAATTTTGCGACAAGGATGGAAAGAAAATGTTCATTTAGTTAGGATTTTACCAAACTAGTTACAAACTAACTACACTAACTAACTACAATTACAAAACAACCAATCCTATGCCTACACTTGTCAAGGAAGGTTCTAACGATGAGATTCATCTCCCCTAGTTTCTGGATTCACGCCCTCCAGCCCAAAATATCAAGATATTTCGTTTCGTCGCGTTCTCGCTCAATTGGGTGCCCGGCGTTTCGCGTATATTAGGGTTTTTCTACCAAAAACTCCAAAAATAAATCTAATAAATTATTTTATAATCAAAAAATACCTTATTGGAGCTTTGTAACTAGTTGCCGCTTTCTCGTCGCTAGAGCCTTTTCCCAATGCGCGGAGCCCCAACGAGGAAGGTGTTAGTGGTAAAATCTCGTATATAGAGAGAGTCAAGCCATTCCAATCTGCTATAGCAAGTCCTTCTTCATTGGAAGGATGGAACCTTGATTGGTATGCCAACATTTTCTCTGGGTAGGTTGACCACATTGGAGGAAACTGGTTACCGGGCTTGTTACCATGTCTCCCGAGTGATGATCTCCTCAATACATATGCATAAGATGTGATTCTACGTCTCTAGTTTTGTGCCGCCCCAGGAACACTCTTTTTTTTTGAAAAACTTATTGAACCGTAGCCCCGGAATTCAAAGGAGAAGAATTGACTGTTGGTGGAGCAATGGCTAATGGGAAGGTTGACTAAAAATATTAGAAGTATTTCTATGAATGTCGCTTTCTCGATTTACGAGCTAAAACGCTACGGTAATGCAGTTCTGGGCGTAGAAAACACCCTATATTTTTTTGATACCCAAAAATTCCATAAAAAATCCAATAAATCCTAAATATTGGAAAATGCTAGGATCTCAAATTTTATAAAATTTGGATCAGGTTTGGGCATGTTTCAGTTAGAAACTCACTCAATAGCCTAGTTACGGTAGAATTCAATAGAATTCTCGCAGCGCAATAAAAACTGTAAATTAGTGAGGATCACTAATTTCAATTTCTCTTGTCATCTAAATATTATTCAAACAATAAAATTATCAAGACAAAATCATTAAAAATAAAAGTTATATTAAATATGACATAAAACAAACAATTTAACAAGTAACTAAACATCGAAAATCCAAACTGTGACTTAAAAATATCTATTAAGTCTTAAAATTATTTCTCATTTAATAAAATAATTTTCTTTGAACAAACAAAAAATTTTCACATTTTTCAAGATTAATTCATATTAAAAACAGTATACGTCTACACTGTCTCTTAATCTGAATTAATTACAAAAACAGAAAATTATTTACAATAAATCTTTGTAGTTCTTTGTACTTCTAACAAACCATTGAGGTGATCAATCTCTATGATTTATTTTTAAGTAGTCGGAAATTGTAAAATAATTTTCATAAAAATTGGGATGTTACATTACCACCCTCCTTAAAAAAAATTTCGTCCCCGAAAATTCTCTTATAAACCAAGACAAAGTTAGAGATCTGAAAAATCATAACTTAATACTAAAAAACATATCATAAATATTGGACTTTGAAGGTTAATACAACATGGTAATTATGACACTCGAACAGTCAAGCACCAAAGCATACATTTTATTCATATATCAGTAACACGTTAAAACATTACATCTTCACTCAACATTCACAAAACACAATGATAAGCTCTCACGAGAAAGAAGTCTTTGGAAATGACGCTTTATTCCAAACTACGATCTCTACTCCATCACGGTCACGAAAACGGTCATGGCAACACTAAGTCACGGCTACATGATAACGCCAACGAAACTTCACTAACACAAATATACCTACCCAACCATGTTTTAACACAAAAACCATCATCAAATTTCTCTTATTTTTAAAACATCTAATTTCTAAAATAACACAAAGCAAGAATTAATTTTCTTAAAACCCACTTGATCTCTTCAAGACTCAACCATTCTCAAGAACATTATGATTCTTTTGAGATTAGGTTTTTCATTGCCTTAAAATCATCAAGACACACTTAATCAAAAATCGAAACTTAAATCAAACTGTAAGTCATCAAAATAAGCTTGGATAAAAAATTATCACTTATCCTAAAAGCTTTTTAAGCACCACCAATAACAAAATCAATAAGAACCTATTATTAGAACTTGAAATCTTTTTACTTTTTCTCAAAGAGCCTCACGGCTTACACACATACACTCAAATCTATTTCTCGAAATCATTCTACTCACACTCAAAAGCTTTTTAACCAAAGATAACACAAAATTTTTCTCTACGACTCTTAAATCACAATAGACAACAAATCATCGGAAGTTTAAGTCGGAAAAAACTTGAAATCCAAGCTCACACATGTAAATGTGGTCATGGGTTCATGCTTCCAATTTAACATCAAACTTTCAAAATTTGTTTCGACACTACATACATGAAATTTGGTTTCCCAAGCAAAACAAGATCAAAAACATTTCTCCAACACAAGATCAACTAGAAAAACCACAAAATAACTCACGATTTTCACACATCAAAAGAAAAGAAAAGTTTTCCAAATCCATCTACAAAATAATTTAGAACAAAACAAAATCTAAAGCTTAAATAATTTGAAATACTCACCCATAAATCCTTCAAAACCCCATGGTTGTAAGACATCAAGGGTAAAGGACAGCTCTCAAAATCACCAACAAGAACAATATCACTAACACCATCATTACATTCAGAAATAAAAGAGGATCTATCCGAAAAATCATCTTAAAGCTCGCGGTTTGCAAGAGAAAGAAGAAGATGAAAGCTTAGTTTCTTACACACTAACTCTGACCAATATTTCACACTAAATGGAAGAAAGTTCCTCCCCCTAAATGTATTAAAAGGAACCGGCCAAAAGGTTAAACGGAAGGAAATGACTCACAAGAAAACAAGAAAGGAATCTTATGTTTTCTCTCCACTAATATCAACACCAATAATAGACCTATACTCTCCCATCATTATCGAGAAGGAATCAATAAGAAAGAAAGGAAGAAAAAAAGACCCCCACCTAAAGTTTCCACTTAGCTATCCATGTGTGTGAAGACAAAGAAAAAATTGGATAGGATTTTGCAACAATGTCTAACCAATAATCATCATGCACCATACTCTCTCCACTAACTCTCACCTACTCCAAATTGCTCTCCTAACTTAGCCCCCACGGCCTCTACATCGCACCAATTCACTATGTCAGGTGGTCGGGTAATCGGTTGCTCGATTAACGGTAAATCACGTAAATTAAATTATCATGAGAAATTTAATTCAACGCGCTCTAAAAATATTCGCGTATAATAATACGTTCACAAAAATAATCACAACAACATATATAGTAATACCAAAAGTATGTTAAAATTTGGATTTTGGAATCTAATATAACAATAAAATACGTCACAGAGTTAATACACTTATGTGGTCTATACTTAGAACCACGCACACACCATAATACATATAATACGATAATTATAGCGTCTCCTACGGATAATCTCTCTTGTGAAACACTGCCCACTCGACTCCATTGTGTCGCGTTTCCTGGAATAAAGTCTTCAGATGGCGAGTTCTCCGCTCTACTTAGTGTGTAAACACGTCCCTTAATGGTTGATCTTGCAGCTTCAACATTGTTGATAGCAGACTCAGCTCATGGTACTTTGCAGTCTCTGGACAGATGTCCCAGTTCCTTGCAGTTAAAACACAACCTTTCCTTGGTTGGATACTGGTTAACGTTGTGCTCTTCATCTTCACTGTTGAAGCAATGCGTCTTCGACTGTCGGTGCTTGTGACTCCCACTTCTGCCTATAATACAAGTATGTCTTCCAGCAGCTGGGTGCGCAAACTTCGCAGCGTTTTCGGTTGATCCCTCCTTTGCCAACAGACAGTCCCTAGAAAAGAGTCATGGATTCTTGCGGTTGAAACACAGTCGGTCCTTTGATGAGTATTTATCCGCCAAGTGTTCCTATCTTCCACCTTGGTAACAGTGCAACTTCTTCTTCTGGCTGTTCCCAATAGCCTGTGCCACAGGACAATCCTGATTGTGGTCATTTCCCTGAGGATGGGAATGAGGTGCTCCTTGTTGTTGTCTTCCCTCTTTGTCCTTTGCCCTAATAATATGGCCTAACTGGCACTCCAATAGCTCGCTCCTCCCTCTGTTGTCTCAGCAAATAATGTTGATTCTCCACGGTGATCTGTTGTGCGACAGTAGTTGCTATCACAACTATCACTTAGATTACATGATTCACGTCTAAATTACTAGCTCTAGTAGAAAGACTCGTTCGTCTCAAAGGCATCAAATTTCTACAAAGTAAACTAACCAGAAACCCACGACAAAATCAATCATCTGAGATGATCGCACATAATTTCACATAATGTCACATATATTTCAACTAGGAAACATTACAGACAATCACAAACAAGATTCACATAACCTAGGCATAACAAACTTATACCGGACAATTCCCAACATTCTAGGCCAGCTTAACCCAAAGCAGTCCGGTTAGAACCGAACTGCTCTGATATCACTATTGTAACACCCCATTTCTGGAGCGCTACTGTGCAACCTAATTTAATGTTGGGAACATTTGATGCATGTATGCTTTCAGTTAAAGAGTTCTCTTATGTATTTCGCAATGAAAAATAGGAGTAAATTTTTTTCTTTTTCTTCCTTTTGAAACCCTTTTCAAAAATAAGACATAAAGAGTACTACAATTTTCTAAATAATGCAAAATCAATCTTTTGCAAATATCAGAGTATAACGCATCACAATCAATACTTCGCATAACATAAAACATAACATAATCGTTTCGTACTGAGGCGAGGTTTTTTGAATAGAGTAATTACAAAACAATAGGTAATCATGCAAATAACAACGACAATACCCTAAGCTAAGCTGGCCAACAACTATAACTCTTACTGAGAAACAGTTTAGCAAGGTCAAAACACGAAGCACTCAGGGGAATCTTCCTCCATTGGCTCAATCTTCAACACTTCTGAAACAGCAACAGCAATGCAAAACTCCATCTGATGACATCCATAAGAATGTCCAATGCAACAATAGTGCAAGGGTAAATTCTTTGTCCACGAGTTTATCACAGGCTATGCCGCATGCAAACAACATACATATATAATACAACAACATTCCTTTATATACATATACATACTTGATTGACTGCATTGCATGTGAGCAAACAAATCAACTAACAGATTAACAATCAAGTCACCACAATATCAAACAACTGCATGTGAGAAGACAATTCTATCAATAGATCAATAATCAAGTCATAGCATAGCAATTTCATCAACAATTCATCACATGTCAATACATGCCAATGCATTATGAACAAGTTTGTGTATACACCTGCAGCCTTAATAGGTCAGCAATAGATAAGGAATTTTCCCAACGTCCGAATATATTAGCCACTCATTAGGCAATGCAGTGGCAACTCATCTTTTGAAGTCGTTAAGACAAATCAAATGCTCCGAGTGAAATGACAACGCGTCTTTTGAAGTCTTTAAGACAAATCAAACGCTCTGAGTGTCGATGTTCAATGGTCAATATGCATCCAAAAAATTCTTCAATATGGCATGCTCACCGTTGGGAGCACCCGAGTAATGTTTTAATTAAACAATACGGATCGACGAACCCTCACTCACTCAACTTATTGGGTTTCCAATTTCAATTTTTGTGTCACTCCTAAGTGGTGTTGTACTAGAAATAACTCTTTAGCACTAGGTCGTTGGAACCCTAGTTGTGCTAAATAATATGCTAGGATAATTCCTAAACACATTACTTAACTCAACCGTTTTCAAAATTTACGATGTTTTCCTTTCAAAAGAACATCTTAAACAACTTCAAACCCTCTGATCCATAAAGCCTGTTTGTACGCCAACTTATTTTAGAAAGATACATTTAGTTTAAATCGAAAACATTTCTGAACTCATGGAATCACATCAGACTTATCGTTGTAAGTCGTCAAACCAATAATAGTCAATCAACGCATTGTTAATTAATCCATATCATCAACAATATTTTTCTATTCCAAATCAATACCAAGTTCCAATTAAATCCAACATGATTCGTGGAAAACAATACAAATCATAATGTCACACAGGGCAAAGAACATGCTACTGCATTTCATATAGCATATAACAATTCAACATGCTACAACTTGCTACAACATTTCAAACAGCATATAGTAATACTATAAGTACTACCACACAATAAATCAATCAAACCAAACAACACACAAGGCGAAAAGCCCAAACTCATTATGTAAGAATTTCCTTTACTTTGGGTGCTTTAACAATCCAAGCAAGGTTATTCTAAACTATCGTCAAGTCGTTCCTCGCACGATCCTTAACAACACAAGTTTCAATCAATTAGAACCAAAACTCAAATCTAAAGCCCTTAGGGCAGCCACGGCTTAGGACTTCCTAAAGCCTAGGAATTACTCGACCTAATCCCTAATTGGTTCTATCTAGCCATATGCCATGACACATATTCAAATCATGCAAGTTTTGAAACTTTTCCAAAAGCTACACACTTAGAAAAATACCTAAACCAACATTTACCAATTGGAATAGTGCTTTACAACTTTGAATGGTGTTTTCCCAACTTTGAACCACTTTTCAAAGCACTGAAACATGTCACAAAAATCTTAGAAACAATTTCATTACAAGTTCAAAACAATTCTTGAAACATAAACTAATTCTTTTCCCAAAATCATGCTTCTTTGAAAAGTTTTGCTAAACCAAATTGCTAACCACTTTTTACAACATATTTAAGCTTAAAAACAAGTTAAGAACATGCTCCATATTCCATCAAAGTGCCACGGTTTTAAGCTTCCAAAAACAACTCCAAGTTTTCAAATCTTTTAACATCAAAATCTTGCAAACTTTGCTTAATCAAAACTTCTTACCAAACCCAAACTTCTTTACCACTTTAATGCAATTACAAACAAGTTAAAACTTATTCAAAACTTGATCATAAGCCACTGTTTTGGAATCCCAAAAACAGCCCCAAATTTAATTTAATTCAAGCCATTTTTCAAAGCTTTAAACATACAAACCTTTATAGATTCAAAGCCATAACCAAAAACCAAATTCTTAAACAATTAAAACAATTTGAAAAACAAATTAAAACATCATCTAAACACATATATATGCCACTGTTTTCAGCCCCAAAAATTTACCAAATTAATTTCACAAAAACTTGCTTAACATACATACATGACTAGATTTAAGTATATTAAACCAAAACCATCAAAGATCTAACTCAAATTAAACAAAATAAAGCCAAAAATGAACTCTTATCCAGCCCCTAAGGTTCGGCCTATTCAAAATCTTAGGGATTTCAGAATTTTAAATTCATCAAACAAGCATAATCTTGAAGGAAAATGGTGAATCTAAAGGTTAATCAAACTAATCTAACATGTTTCAAGACTTTCTAAGCAAAATCAACTCTTAAATCAACCAAACCCATTCATGGAACTCAAGAGAGGAAAATGAATGGATATGGAGCTTACAAATCAAGATGATGATGGTAAATCAAGAAGGAGGAAGAAAGGATTAAGTTTACAAGCTTAATCTCCAAGTTTCCTTCAAGAATCAAGTGTTTCTCTCACTAAGCTTTTTTCCAAGCTTTCCAAAAATGAAAGAAAACTGAAATGGATCAGCCAAATGAAGAAGGATCCACGAAAAGTTTGGGACAAGGATGGAAAGAAAATGTTCATTTAGTTAGGATTTAACCAAACTAGTTACAAACTAACTACACTAATTAACTACAATTATAAAACAACCAATCCTATGCCTACACTTGTCAAGGAAGGTTCTAAGGATGAGATTCATCTCCCCTAGTTTCTGGATTCATGCCCTCCAGCCCAAAATATCAAGATATTTCGTTTCGTCGCGTTCTTGCTCAATCGGGTGCGCGGCGTTAGGGTTTTTCTACCAAAAACTCCAAAAGTAAATCTAACAAATTATTCTATAATAAAAAATTATTAATCAACCAAAATGTCCCTAAAAATATTAGAGGTATTTCTATGAATGTCGCTTTCTCGATTTACGAGCTAAAATGCTACCGTAATGCATTTCTGGGCGTAGAAAACACCCTATATTTTTCTGATGCCTAAAACTTCCAAAAAAATTCCAATAAATCCTAAATATTGGAAAATGCTAAGATCTCAAATTTTATAAAATTTGGAACAAGTTTGGCCATATTTCAGTTGGAAACTCAATCAATAGCCTAGTTACGGCAGAATTCAATAGGATTCTCGCAGCGCAATAAAAACTGTAAATTAGTGAGGATCACTAATTTCAATTTCTCTTGTCATATAAATATTATTCAAACAACAAAATTATCAAGACAAAATCATTAAAATAAATTTCATATTAAATATGACATAAAACTGACAATTTAACAAGTAACTAAACATCGAAAATCCAAACTGTGACTTAAAAATATCTATTAAGTCCTAAAATTTTTCTCATTCAATAAAATAATTTTCTTTGATCAAACAACAATTTTTCACATTTTTCAAGATTAATTCATATTAAGAACAGTATACGTCTACACTGTCTCTTAATCTGAATTAATTACAAAAACAGAAAATTATTTACAATAAATCTTTGTAGTTCTTTGTACTTCTATCAAACCATTGAGGTGATCAATCTGTATGATTTATTTTTAAGTAGTCGAAAACTGTAAAAAAAAATTCATAAAAATTGGGATGTTACATAATTCTTTTTCTCTTTAATCCGTTATCATTGGTTACAATTATGATTTATTTGTGTTGATGCTTATTCATCCAAATGCCGTTTTTGCTTTCTATTCTTATTGTAAAATCTGATTATTCTATTCAAAGCATTTTAAACGCTTGTTTTAATCTGTTGCAAATAGGGATTAAAGAGGATCTATAACGCATAGTTAGAGGTTTGATTGAATTCGATTATTAGATTAATTGTGTTCTTGTGACACTTGTTCCTTGTTCATAATTTATCGAATTCAGTGATGCTTAATCCAGTAGGAATTAATATAAAATTAATTGACACTTGATTGATTAATTTTATGATCAAACAAGAATAGAATCACGAAGGAGAATAATCTATTAGGAAAAAAGTTTTATTGTTCACCTCTCGCCTTAAAATCTTGGCTGGTAAGCTTTGATCTAAGTGGATTAGCCCTTTTGTTTCCACAAACACTTTTCCTTATGGTGCAGTGGGAATAAAGAGTGAAGCCACCAATAAAGTCTTCAAAGTTAGTGGACACCGCCTCAAGCTTTCCCATGAGAGCCCCGCACTTGAAGAGGAGACTGTAAAAGAGCTCTCCTTGGGAAAGCCACCTTGAAGAGGGCGTTTTTCTTTCCCTACTCTTATTTTATATTTGTTGCTTACATTGAGGACAATGTTTGATTTAAGTGTGGGGGGAGATCTTTTAGCATTTTAATTGTTTTGTTAGTATTAAATTCTTGTTTTTGTTTTGCGATTTTTGTTTTAAAAAAATTGTTATTTTTGTATGCTTTTTCATTGAATTTCTTGGTTTGTATGAGTTGGGAGTGATTTCACTATTCTAGGACTATAGGCTTTGTGGCATGATATGGATGACTTCCTTTCATTCTTAGTATGATGAGTTGGATTTGAATACTAAATTGTGCATCATTTGTGATAGATCATTGTCCTTGGTGAGATTTGGGCCTTATAATGAATTGGAATACACTTTGTCATTCTCTTTCTTTCTTGTGTGATTTCACTCATGATTGTTAGTTACTCTAGAACTTGACTTGACTCTTGTTGAAACTTCTTGTTCACATGCATGCATTGAAATGATCTAGGCAATTTTTGTTCTTATTAAACCACTAGCCAAATAAGCCTACCTTGCAATTATCCCTTTGATAGCCCTTTTGAGCCTAATTATCCCATTCTTTGTTATATAGCTCATTACAAGCCTAAAAGTGAAAAACAATTATTTGACCCAATCTTAGGGGATAAAGGAGCTTCGCTTTGGAAGAATCGTGATAATAAATATTGCATAATTGTGGGGGTGCTCAAAGATGTGGTTGTGTTAGAATATCTAATTGTTGTTGCTTTATTGGAAATTTGGCAAGTGCTTAAAAAAACAAAAAAAAAAGGAAGAAGGTGATAATAAGAGGGAAAGTGTGAAAGTTGAGAAATGGATTGAAATCATATGTGGTTGAATTGCCTCCCATGGTTATTTAGCAATTGTTTTCCATTGCTCCTCTATCCTCTTTGATTTTATAGCCTAGTTACCCCTTTCAATTATCTCAGCTTGACCTTGGCCCCATTATAACCTTAATAAAGACCTTTTGATCTTTGTATGCATGTGTTTCAAGTGTGGATATTAGAGGCTTGTCAAGTCTATGGTAGTGCTAGCTTTCATGATGTGCTTTGAGTGTAAACATTAGCCTAGACACTTGAGAGTTTGAGAGAACTTTATTTCTTATGAGGATTCTATCACTTTTGATTCATTCTTTGGTGATTTTATCCTCTTGTTTGATTTGAAGGTAATAAGATGTTATTCTTTTTTTTTTTAGGCAAAAGAAAGGAGAGGGGCCTCGTTAAAACCTTCTGATGCAAAACCCTCCTTAGGGAAAAAACATCCAGAAGGAAAAAGAGTACCCCCGCCTAAAATTTATTAATAAAAATTGGAAAAAAAAAAAGAGAAAATGGGGGGACTAGGCCAAAACCCATTAAACAGCAACAAAGCAATAACAATAGGTCCGACCAAAAGCCCTATGCAACTACAATAAAGAAGAAAGTAATGTTGGTATGCAAAGGCATCACTTGAAACCTTGATTAAGCATTTCGCTTGCCACTTTGCATCCTTAGGATTCATTAAAAATGCATCTTTGCTTTGTTTATTTCTTTTTGTCTTGACCATGAGTTTTGCTCAGAGTGCAAAAGCTTAAGTGTGGAGGAATTTAATCAATGCATTTTAATGCACTTTTTATAGCATTGCACTTTGTGTTTTTATATGTGTGTTATGCCCAATATTTACTTTTTAACATGTTTTTATATCTTTGGGTCTTAATTGGGCTTTAGTGAAATTCTTTGCTAACTTTTGGATTTTGTTGCATCCTGACACATGTTCCTTCTACAGCTATAACTTGGGCTATACTTATCCGATTGCAGTGATCTTGGTGGTGTTAGAAAGCTAAGAAGCAGAGCTACAACTCTTATGTTGGAACCGAAGTCCAGTTCGGACGTTTTAATGGTTGAAAATACGAATTACTGAGGCTGACGAAATCACTCCGAGTTCTGGATCACTTTCTCATGTGATTAGTTGTTATTGGGCTAATTAATCTCTTTGGGCCTTTCTTTTTTGTCAAAGACTTCAGAGCTTAGGTTAACCTAGGAGGAGATATTATAAATAGAATTTTTAGAGTCTTAGGAGTCACTTTTTGAATCTGTTTGTCGTTTTTAAGTTTTGATCTTTGTTTTATTTCGAGAGCAATCTTTTCTCTTTCTTAATCTCATTTTTTGCCAAACCTTCCATGGAAGGCTAAACCTTTTAGATTAATTCACTGGTTAGGGAGTTTTTATAAGGATCTTGAGGTTTGATTCTAATGTTTATTTCATCTTTCATGATTCAAATTCTTTTTCTCTTTAATCCGTTATCATTGGTTGCAATTATGTTTTATTTGTGTTGATGCTTATTCATCCAAATCTCGTTTTTGCTTTCTATTCTTATTGTAAAATCTGATTGATCTATTCAAAGCATTTTAAACGCTTGTTTTAATCTGTTGCGAATAGGGATTAAAGAGGAACTATAACGCTTAGTAAGAGGTTTGATTGAATTCAGTTATTAGATTAATTGTGTTCTTGTGACACTTGTTCCTTGTTCATAATTAATGGAATTCTGTGATGCTGAATCCAGTAGGAATTCATATAAAATTAATTGACGTTTGATTAGTTAATTTTATGATCAAACAAGAATAGAATCACAAAAGAGAATAATCCTTTCACTAATGCAGAAAATGGCTTTTAAATCGGTTAAAATAACCCTTTAAATCAGTTATGAAACCGATTTATATACTGCCGATATAGTATGTCTAGACTTTTTAAATCGGTTATATGGAAAACCGATTTAAAAATTGATATAAAAAAAGACTTTTTAAATTGGTTTTTTAAATCGGTTTTTCTAATAACCAATTTAAAAGATGACTTTTTAAATCGGTTTTTCTAATAACCAATTTAAAATGTCCTTTTTTTGTAATTTTTTTTTCTTTGCTGCCATCCTACAGAACCATTCGACAACTTAAAAATTAGCAAACACAGAGCCATTCAATTCGACAGAGTCATAGCTCACAAAACAAACATCAAATATCAAAACTTCAACTATTACATATATTTTCAACAAGAATTGAATCTTATGTTCAAGGATTACGATTTACAAAACAACATCAAATGAGTATTCTATGATAAATATCAATGACATTTTGATCAAACACAAGCAGCACTAATGGATTCCAACCTATCTGGAAGCTTAGCAGTATCAACCCCAGGGAGATACTTCCGTAATTGCTGCTGCTCTTCATTTGTCAAGTTTCTCAAAAACTCCCCATAGTTCACCATATCCTTTTCTGCTTCCTCCACCTACTACTTTTGCTGATCCTCTGTTCACATTTCTCATCATTCCTTGCCTCACCTTGCGACAGTTTCAAATCTGATTCCTAAAACAATTAATCAGTTGGAGAAAACATAAACAGTCAAAACATAAATATATTTTCATTTGATGAAGAGGTCAGAAAATTAACAATAAATATATTTTTTACTTCAGGCTATAATAAATATTATCTAATGCAACAAACCATCATAATGTTGACTGCAAGTTATCTGCCAATCCTACTTTATCATTCTGCAAATACATACTTTTTGCTTTTTTCCTTTCTATATTCATTATTTGACACTTGGCAATAGAAATCTCCAACTTAAATATATATAAAAAACAATTTCACTATAAATGAGAGCAGCACCAAGGAATAAGCAATTGAAACTATAAACAACACAAAACGGGATCAAAACAGCATTTACCTTAAGAATTGTTTCTGTTTGCAGTTTGCATTGCATGCTTTCTTTCTCTTTCTCAGCTTTTCTTCTATTTCTATCCAATTGTTTAATTAGCATTTTTTCTTCTTGGTTTACTTTTTTCTTATCCCTACAATTATAATTTAGAAAAATCACATAAAGCAAATTTACACATTTGAAGAAACAATAAAACATGTCAACAATATGAGGTTATGTACATGTCTTCACTGTTTTTCTGCAACAAGCCTTCAACTAACAAGCGGGTGTCTGCTCCGGGGTAAGCTTTACTGAGCTTTTTGGATGCCTTCACTAAGTCTTGATTGTAATTCGGTTCACTCTCTAGCTTCTTCAGGGAAGCTATCATTTCTGCAAGGCAATCAAGATTTAAAAAAACACTAAGAAGATGACCAAGTTACCCCTTTTCCAAAACTTACTCGAAATGCAACATTCTCTAAAAAGGCAATGAAACATTGACATAATGTCAAAGGTAAGGTAAAGGTGACTATCACAGGCAAGTAAATTGAAAAAAACATAAAAACAAGTAATTGTAATAACAACATATCTCATTATCTTAAGTAAACACATGTTTTTGCGTTTAATGTAAAAGATTAATAAAAATGAAACAAGCCACCAATAGAAAAGAAGTGATGTTCAAAACTACCTCCCATTTTCTTGGATTTGAATGAGTATCCTCTGGATTACAAAGAAGATAATGATAATCAACTGTTTACCACCCAAACAAGTTTAATGGATCAGCTACATTTATTAGAAAGGCCTAAAAAATGGTTACAAATATTATACAATAAGAAGGATCTTAACTTGATTTAGTTTTAGAAGTATAGATCTTTTACCTTTGATGATATGGTAGATAATGTATTCACAGTCATAAATTTAAAGTCTTTTGTGTGCCTTATACTAATGCAAACATTTTCATCTGATTCTTCTACAAGCAAAACATCTTCGTCAGTTGATCCAATAAGACTATAGTAGATACTGCAGCAACATGTGGACGGATGAGATCAGGGAAGATTACCTGGATTCAAAATCTAATAATCATGAGATCAAGGGATTTTTTTTGTTGGGGTGTGTGTGGAGATATGAAGACTGACCGGGAACTTCATGCAGAGCAATCAACAGTTTAACGGTCTTCACATTTTTTCGTGACAAAAGCTGTTTCAATGTTGAATGCAGGGCGTCTTTATGGCGCATAAGGTACTTCTCTGCATCACCAGATACAATATTTCCTAAAGGGCATGCTTCAAGAACAATATTTCCAATACCCAATCTTATAGAAGCTATCTTTAGTCATCAATAATGAAGATAGAAATCAAGAATTTTAAACATTCTCATTATACTTTTGTACTTAGCCTATACTTGCGCCAAAACGTAATGAGAGTTGTATCTTATTAAATTGCAAAAAGTACATCAAATAAGAGGACCAAATCATTGCTTACAAATTTACCTGATTCGATTGAGGAGGGAAGAGTGGATGGCATGAAATAACAATCATGAGGAGGTTCCTTTTTCTTTTGCCTCATCAGATAGCAACTCCAATGAAGCCAAGCAACAAAATTCTACCAAACACAACAATAGCCACAAACGAACAAATATATTCTTCTTGTCTATTCCATGTATTCTTTGCAAGGCAATCTATTCCAAAACCCAACAAATTCCTTTTTCCATAAAACAACAAAAAGCCATAAAAGGCCAAAGAATTAAGGAATTTATAGGACTAATCATTTATGGGTAGTTTAATTCATTAATTTATGGGACTAATCATTTATGGGTAGTTTAATTCATTAATTTATCTCAGGTTGAATTGAGGACCAAAGAATAAATTAAGGAATTAAATTGGGGTTGTGAACTCACTTTTTAAATAAACCATGTTCATTGCCCCACCATACACCACCTCCTCCTTGACACCACCTAAGCACCCTCCCATTCCCTTTTTTATTTTTCCCTGCGTGAGGCACGAACAGAAAAAAGAAAAAAAGAAGGAAAAATAGGGAAAGAAAGAAAAGGGAAGAAAAGAGAGAAAGAAGAAAGGGAAGAAGGAAGGGAGGGCGTGCGATGGAAGAACAGGAAGGAAGAGGGAGCAGTGCGACGGCCTGGAGGTGTGACGGTGTGTGTTGGCGCGCCAAAGAAGCAGAGGAAGGGAGACCGCGAGAGAGAGGAAACAGAGAGAAAGGGAGATCGAGCATGAGAGAGAGAGATGGAGCTCAAATCAAAAGGAAAATCATGGAATCTCTTTTATTCTTGCTTAAATTGGAAGATTGGAAGCTTAGATTTGGCATTTCGGAGAAGATTGGATGAACCCTAAGAAGCGAAATTGGGGAAAAAACAAAATTGGAAAGGAGAAGAAGGAGAAGACCAAGGTTTCACACATTCTAGCTCAAGCCCTTGGGAGTATTGTGAGATCCTTCCTCCCCTAGGTTTTGGGCGCCCTTAGTCCCACCTTAGGATTTTCTTTTCCCTAATTAAGTTTTAGTTCAAGTTTAGGGTCTTGAATACTATGATAATTAGATGTTTGATCTTATGATTATTGTTATGATTTTATAGTGGGTTTGACTGAAAGAGGTTGGATGGCTGCCCCTAACCCCCCACAATTGTGTGTATGTTTGATGTTTGCTCCTTTGTTAGCTCCATAGAGCTTCAATGGGATGAGTTTGGTATTTGTATTGTCAACTAAATTGGCCAGGTTCGATGCTTGTTAATGAGCCCTAAGTTCATGGCAATGATGCTGATTAAATGATTTAATGGAATTATATATGATGGGAAGGGATTTAGTATAATCTGATTATGAATTAGAATGAGTTTTCAATTGATTGGTATGATGATAAGTTATGATATCTTCATTAAGTGATTTCTAAGAATAAGGATTGAGCTTTCTAAATGTTGATAAAGTTTAAATGAGTTTTAGGATGTTTGACTATTTGAGTGTCAAATAATTCATAGGTTAAAGGAGTTGTTTTCTACTCGTAAAGCCTGAATCCTTGACGTTAGTTTTATTTTCATAAAAGTTTGCTTAGGTTGAAAAGGAGTGGTGGTTGAACAAGTTAATGCGGTCTTTGATCAAGTATTTTATTTACAAATTCATGTAGTGTCTTAAATGCATTGATGATGTTTGAACCATGTGTTGTTTTCTCCTTGTAACATGTGTGTTTGATGATGTTGTTTAGCTCTTATTTCATTTGGGAATGATGTGTGATTGTGTAAAAGATGAGATTGGATGAGTTTAGGAAGTAGAAAAACTATTTATGAAGTATTTGGGCAACCTGATAGTGGGGCACGGTCGTGCCATGCACCACAGCCAGGCCGTGTTCCACTCTACCTCTCGGTTTTCAAATTTTCCAGCAGATCACAACCGTGCTTCAGCCCACGGCCAGGCCGTGCTTTCTTCCTTTCTTGATTTTTCTGAATTGTTCAGGGGTTGTTTGAGTGACTTCTAAACCTCTTGATTTGGGTTTTTTCCTTAATCTCATTATTAAGCTTAATATGTTATATGGAAGCATCTTTAACTACATATTCATGCCATTATGTAAAAGCTTGTGAATTATTGAATTGCATATTCATTTCATCATGTTTATGCATTAATAATGCATAAGTCATGTTTAAGAGTCTTAGAAGACACCAAGATTCCTCATAAGAGGAGAGTACGACATGGTTAGTCTCGTGGGATGCCACTTGGAGGTTAATGACGTCTAACCACCATACCATTAGCTTTGTTGAGCGGGGCCTATGAACTAAAGCATATGACCAAATCTGACAACATAAATTCCCGGTTGAATATTAATTCAACCATACGGGACTAGTTAAGATGTGCTAAGCACAAAGTAAAGAAGAACTCTTTGTTCTTGGTCAAAATTGCATTGCATTTCGTTTCTACTGTGCTAAGTATAAGAATAAATGTAGATGTTTATATGATTTGTGTGTGTCTGCTATGTAATCCTAGGTATAGCTTATCACGAGTAGTCACTGTGTATGTTGGACTGGGATAATTACGACCAGCAATATACTAAGTTTAAGTTTAAGTTTAAGGTAGTGCATCCTAGGGTTTCAAACTTAAGGTGCCTATCAAGTACTATGTTTCAAAGTTAGTTTTGATGAAGAAGAAAAAAGTAAGTCTTGACAGGACAAGCTTAGTTAGTCTTTCCAGGCTAGTAAGAATCGACGAGAGAATGGTGAGGAGTCCGTGAAGGGCTCATTGAGATTTTTAATCTCACCCCGTTCCATTTTATTATTTTACAGATAAACAAGTACTGAAAATTGATGAGGCGGAGCTCCAGGCTTGGGACTCATAGACTAGTATTATATTGTAATGGAATATGACATTCCATGTATTGTATAAGTTGTAATCTATTTATTAGATTTATGATTTAAGTTTTAATTTATGACTTGGATTACTCTAATCAAGTTTGTAAATTATTAGTAATTCCTGTGTTTTAATGTAACTTGTCGTACTTTCAATTTACATTGAGGTATGGAGGTTATAACACCCGCTAGCCTTATCAGTATTTTTGACTTCCCGGTCGTCATGCTGGAAAGGAGTTGACTCACTGGTTAACGGGAGAAGAGTTCATGTCAGCCCATGTTCACGTGTTAATCAACTGTACCGAAGTATCACCATATCTTACGTATGTATCATTTTGATCACTTTCAATTTCTTTTATCCACAAAACTACTCATGATCATTTGTTTGATAATGACTTGATCAGGGCATTCTTGTTAACTAACCCTAAAGCGAACAAGACTCTTCTGCCTATATTTATGAATATTTCCCAACATGGTTTATGAACCAGGTATGTGCTTTTAGTCCTATTTGAACTATTTATTGTTTGAAAATACAAGATTGTTTGAAAAAAAGAACCATAATCTGTTTGCATATGGTGTATATGCAGGTGTACAGTGAGGCAACATCTCTTAAAATCTAACACTTGAGAAATTTATCTCATGGTCCTAAATCACGTGTAAAAGAATGGCACACGTTTTTCGTAAACAGATACAAATTTCAAAACTAGTCAAAAATAGAGGGGAAAAAACAATTAACAATAGAATTTATGTAAAAGGTGCCATAGATGAAGGTGAAGATGACTTTTACGGCGTGATTCAACATATATATGAACCGGCGTACAATACTTTAGACTATACTAAAAGAATAGTTCTATTTTATTGTAATTCATTTGATCCGTCAAGTAGAGGCACAAGAGTGGATCGAAAATATAATACTGTGGAGATATGCATGAGCAGAAGATACTAAATGTTTTATCCATTTATCATGGCACAACATGTAAGACAAGTGTATTATGTCCCTTATCCATCAACTCGAAGGGACAAACAAGGTTGGTGTGTCGTATAAAGACAAAACCAAGGGGTCGCATGGAAGCAGATGATTCACAGGAAGAAGTGGCTTATCAAGTGGATGAGATGTCTCATGTTAATGTAGTAAATGAAGTAGGACCCATTTCTTGACTACGTGACAATCCAATCACATATGAAGATGTAGATGGAGATGAGGAATTAAATGAAGAAGTGGCAAAACCATCAAGATCTGAAGACAATGCCGAAGTAGAGTGGGAAGAATGGGCAGAACGAAATTGTTTAACTTTTTACAATTAGAGAAATGTCTAACAATATATTTTAATTTGTCAGTTATTTTCATAACTTGTTGATTATTTTTTATGGAATTCATTTTTAATATTGTTATGTTTAAATATAATATTTAATAACTGTTATTGTTGAATTGCTCTATAGACATATATGGCATCGAGATCAGGATTCGACCCCCCAGACCACCCACTGGTGGTAAAGGAAAAGGAAAGGGCATCGCCATCGACCCCCCCGTCGTCGGAGGCCAAGCATTATTAGGCGTGACACTGTTGGGTTTTCAAGGTTGTCATCCACACAATGTCCGTGTACATCTACGCCTACACAGCCTCCAGCACGTTCGACCCGTACACAGCCTACGACACATTCGACACCTACACAGCCTCTAGCACCTTCTGCACCGACACCCTATTTGCCTCCCATTTACATGATCCCCAACCTGGGGTTCCAGCAGACACATGGCACTTCTTCCTCCCATGTTGTGCCTGAGACGGTGCCCGCTACTTATCAGTCCGAGCATGAGTAAATTACAGGCCATACACCTGATCAGACTGGGGTTGAGCAGGACGAGGATGAGCAGCAGGAGGTTGAGCAGCAAGAGGTTGACCAGGAGGTCATTGAGGATCTTGAGATGCTGCATGATGGCCGAGTTATTATCAGGCCGGCTGGTAAAGGGTAAGTATTTATATTTTTTTGTCGAGTTATTAATAATTTACATGTATATATATATATATATATATATATAATTTTAATTTGTTTGAAATCTTTTTATTGTTCAGTTCCTTCCCTCAAAGCCAGCTGTAAAGGCTATCACAACAACAATTGAGGAGAATTACCAGACGTTTTGGCCCACCTGGGGGACGTTGAAGGACGAGGAGCAGAGGCATATGTTCAAATCTATCGGAGTAAGTTGCAATTTTTATTTTGTTGCATATTATTTTTTTAATTCATAAATTTCAATTATGTTTAATAATGTCTTATATTGATACAGGAGAGGGTTGCTTGGAGGATGAGGATGAGGATGAGGAGCGGATCGAGAAGAACTTCCATATGAAGGCCTCCCACAGCCTCTCTGATATGCTTAGAGATGCCCGCCTCAGGAGACAGCCCCACTGGATAGGGCATAATCTCTGGCAACAGCTAGGAGAGCATTGGCGCTTCACTGAGTACAAATCCATCTGCGCAAAGGCTAAGGAGAACTGAGCCTTTAAGAAGGGTGGAAGCTTGCATACTGGAGGTTCCATCAGTCACGCGGAGCTTGCAGCTCGACTTGTACGTGTTATATAATAATAATAATAATAATAATTATTATTATTATTATTGTTAGTTATTATTTATTATTTATTTAAGGTTTTTTATTAAATAATTACAGTCGAAGAGGTTAGGTAGAGAGGTAAGTTGCACGAGCTCCATCGTGCAACTCATATTAGGAGGAGTACCAGTGATTTTGTTGATGATCGGTCCAGGCGGACCCAGGTAATTATAAAATATAATGAATAGTTTTTTAATAATGTTTATATTGTTTTCTTACAAAAAAATTGACTTATTTGTTTATGTTTGACATGAGGAGTTTAAGGCGAGGATGTCTCAGATTAGATCTCAGAAATCATCTTGTTCCCCGTCTTAGATCCCTGAGGATCCATCTGCACCGCTCAGGGTTTAGGCAAATGTTGTTGGCGGCATGAAGAAGGGTCGCCTATACGGTGCTGGGGACCTTGTCAGCAACTATAGGAAAGGGACTAGCCGCTTCCACATCAAAGAGTCATCGAGTAGTGGTGGTGCCAGTCATCGCTCTGCCGCGGATGAGTATGAGTTAGCTGCTCTGAGGCAGAGAGTGGCCGCTTCCGAGGAGGAGACCCGTCGGACAAACGCCATTTTGGCTCAACTGCTGGAGCGGCATGAACAGATGCCCCAGATGCTAGCTCGCCAGCAGCTCCAGCCGCCTCCGCCTCCGCCTCCTGGTACTGATGATGTCGCTAACGCGGATGGTTTACAGCGTCTTAATCATGATCAGGACTACCAGGATTATTAGTGATGTTTGTATTTTTTTTATATATTTTTGATATTGTTCAGATATTTTTATAATTTATTTTTTATGTTTGTTCGGATATTTTTTTTATTTATTACGTTTCTTTTTTAATTTTTTTTTGTTTACATTATCACATTTCTTAATATAGAATAAATTATTAATTAAATAACTAAATAATTAATTAATTAATAATTAAATTAAATTAATAGTTAATTAAATTAATTAAAGAAATTAATAAATTTAAAAATTAAATAAATAGATCAAGTAATTAATTAAATTAAATATAAAAAATTTAATCAATTAACTAAATTAATTATTTAATAAAATTCATAAAAAAAATAACAATACCGATGGGTATGGCCGTCGGTAATCAACGTCGGAATTACCGACGGG
The DNA here is from genome assembly GCA_037113605.1 of Calophaca sinica. Classification (NCBI taxonomy): domain Eukaryota; kingdom Viridiplantae; phylum Streptophyta; class Magnoliopsida; order Fabales; family Fabaceae; genus Calophaca; species Calophaca sinica. The sequence goes on from CM073733.1 coordinate 57,373,388, forward strand.
CGAGTCCGTCGGAACCTTACAGACGGCCTTGACCGTCGAAAATTACTTAGCCCGTTGGTAAGTTTACATTTCCAACGGCTTTTCGGAGTTACCGACGGCTTTTGGTCGTCGGTGCGCCCGCGTTTTCTTGTAGTGATGGTCCCCAGAAACGATCCGAAGGTTCGTAGCCCCTTCAGTTTGGACAGCAACACCAGGGTTCAGAAATAACACCTGCTTAATGCCATTCTCGAACTGCTTAATGCCGATCTGCATCATCGTCCCTCTCGGCCAAGGCAGATTTATAAAGCTGATCCTTTTCCTCCAGTGCCTTTTTCAATTCCTCCAAGTCTGCATCTTTCTTGCCTTTTTCCTCTTTCAATATCGTAATCACAAAACGTAAGTAATCCCTTTCCTTTGTAATTTCCTCTTTCTGAGACTCAAGGGCAGACTTCTCCTTTCTGAGCTTGGGTCTCGTTCGATAACTTATTTTGAAGACACACCGCGGTCTGAAGCTTGTCTCGGAGATCATGGTTATCTCTCTCCATCTTGCAAAGACGATCTTGCAGATCCCTATCCTTTTTCAAAGCTGTCTTGGTAGTCGACTTCACCTTGCACAGTCGACCCACCTCCTCTTTGAGGTCCATCACTTGATTCCAAAGAGTTTGGGCGACATCTCCTGGTGCCTGAGTAGGGTCCTTCCTCACAAAGGGTAACACTTATTGTTTAGAAACCTTTGTCTTTTTTGGAGGATGTGGGAGCACACCGAAAGAAAGACCCTGCTTGTTACCTTCCAGGTTGATGATGTCAGCAGTAGTGCTGACCACTTGGAGGGAACCAGAAGGTTCAAACATCTGCGAAGGAGCCAAGCTTGTACCTGAATCACTATCTTTGGACAAGCTCGAGGGCTAAATCTTGCCCGCATCAAGCACATTGGAAGGAGGGACGTCCAAATTAACCTTCATATGTTTTCCTTTCTCTGAAGTTTCCTATATCTTCCTGGTCAAGGCAGCTTAGAACTCGGCGAATTTGGCAATGCTCGACATTAAATTTACAAAGAAGAAAAACAAGTATGGTCAAATGCAAACACGAAGTGAATAAGAAATAAACATAAACAAATAACTCCCTACCTAAACATGCTCAAGCCTTCCTCCAAGTTTGCATCTCAGGAGAGTCCAGGTATAAACAAACCGCCTACATGACATATCCTCTTTGATCCTATTATTGAATTACACGCCGGGTTTGAAACTATTCACCCGCTCTCTGATTCTCCTGACCTAACTTTGCATGAGGTCATTGAGAGCGGATAGCTTGAAAGAGTACGAGCCAATAGAACGTTCGAAGAAATGCTTCAACCAACAGAAAGGAAACTTAAGCACTTCGTTTTCGTCGTCGGTGATATCGTATAGACACTCCCGAGCAGCGTCATTCATCAGCACTAAGAAAAAATACTTAGTCTTGAAACCTTTAAGGGACTTACTGTACAGCTCAAATAGCTTGTCGTTAGGCTTGTAAAAGATCCAACCCGGCCTCTCATCGGCATTCTTTGCAGTTTTCAGAGGCGAAAACAAGGTAAAAAATACTCAGAAAGAGGCCGATATTTGAAGGTAAGAATGGACTATTTCAAAAACCCTAAGAAAAGCCCAACTGTTGGGTGGAGTTGAGAAGGGGCACACTGAGGTGTTTAAGAACGGAAACTTTAAAGTTTGAAAAAGGAAAACCCACTTTGAGTTTGGTTAAAAGCACCCCATACATGGGGTTGTGGTCCAAGTCACTAGTCTCTGCTGACCAGATCCGTTAGTACCCCAATGGAGCCAAGAAAGTCCATTCCCCAACTAAATGGATAGTATCGGCCACTTAAATTAAGTCCTCCAAATCAGCCAAGTCCTCCTCGGAAGTGTACTCGGATCAAAGGCTGAAGGCTTCAAGCCATACCCACCTGTAATTTTCGGCATTGGAAGGAAGGGTCGAAGAATCCGCTAGATCAAGACTTTTCTTCTTTCCCATGGTAAACCTATCCACTAGGACTTCAGGATAAGATACAATGTCATAAACCTCTTTATACCACTAAGCCACCTCATGGGGGTACAGGACCTTTGAAATCTCTTTTCTAAGACCACCCTAAAAAGATTCAAGCGCTTTGGTACAACAAAAACTCCGTGTTTTGATCGCTTCTCCTCCTCTCCCCGAGGGGACAACAACACCGCCACCAGAACTGTCGTGGGTGCTAGTACTATTGGGGGAACCACTACTGGGTTCTCCCCATTACCAAAAGCACTAGATCTAGGTTGAGACAACCCAGAATCGAAGGAGGGAGAAAGGGTTCCTTCTCCAGAAGGCAACCGCTGTGACGCCATCAAAACTTAGTTCCCCCTTTTTATTCTGATAATGATAATGAAAGCAAAGAGAAGGAAGAATACCTTGGTTAATCACAATGAAAAAGCAGAGCAGTAAGCAAGAAGACCCCAAAAACTCCAAACGTTCAGACCACCTAAATCATGAAGGAGCAACAGAGAAAGAAGAAGGAAGTATAGGAGAAAACTGAAGCAGAAGGCAAGAAAGTGGAAATGAAATCCTAGGGTAGAATTTATAGATTCTGAGAGGACGCTAAGAAATGCAAAAAGACACATTGAACAAGCACACAGGAAACGAGGCAATCTTTAATCAATTGTCATCAAACTACTACTGTTCCCGTTTAGGGAAACGAGCGTGTCTTTTCAAGTCATTCAAATTTCAAAAACAAGCGCCTCTGTTCCCGTTTCGAGAAACAAGCGTGTCTTTTCAAGTCAATCAAATTTCAAAAACAAGTGCCTCGGTTCACTTCCCTTAGGAGATCCTAGAAACGTAAACAAAGAGGAGGACACGTGTCTTGAAGCTGAGCTCCCGTGAGCACTTTAGAACCCATTTCGGACCCTTAACAAGAGAAAATATTCGAAGTCATCACTCACTAGATGACATTGACTAGGGAGCTACTGACTCGGAGTGGCCAAAGTCCCACTCTGTAACACCTGAGGACGAGATCGACATCGTATTAGGACGACGTATCGAGACCTCGACCAAGACCTTGTGTCGAGATCCCGTGACTAGATCGTTTGCCGAGATCATTTGTCGAGCTGATGAGACCACGTGCACTAAGCGGTGGTGAGGAGGTCGCGTGTCGAGTTGATGAAGTCGCGTCTTGGCGATGAGGACGCAAGTCGGTGAGGAGACCGCGTTCACGAACTCGTGTTAGAACCTTATACGTTTGCACGAGCACCCTTGTCGACATCGTGTCGAGATGATACCTCGAATTCTTTCGAACGATATTCAGGGTTATTATTATATTGATTGTAATGATTACAATGTCGACTGCCGTTGGCCAAGCAGTAGAGGGTAATTATGAGAGGAACGAGTTAACGGGTAGATGATTGATGGGATTGGCATCTTATAGCTGGAGTTACGTTTATACCCCTATCTCGCCAGCTGTATACCACGACCGATTCCCTCACACTCATTCTTTCTCTTTTCTTCTTTCTTCTTCCTTCCTTCTGCTCTGTGTTTCGTTGTTTTCTTCAAAAACTTCCATCGACGAAACCGTGAGTTCCATCGAGATTCTGCACAAGCTTTCTTCATCAATTTTGTTCATCATCAACTTCTCGACCCATATCTCGTCTGATCGACCATCACCGTTGAGGTATGAAGAACATATTTTCTTTCATCTATGCTCTTTGTTTAGCGCTAATTCTTCTTCCATTTTTAACCAGTTTTATGCTTCCAAATCATGTCAAATTGATGGGTTTTCTTATTCACAATATTACCTATCTTTTTAACCGATTAATTGGGCTTGTAAAACAAATTTCTTTCTCTGATTTCTGCAATTGGCAGTGCCCAGAAACCTCCATTTTTGGTTCGTTTCGATTTCTTGTTTTTCATTCGTTGCTTCTGGTTATTGTTGTTGTCGATCTTTCTGTTGAAGCATCAGATAACTTTTTCATGAAATTTTGATCGAAATCCCTAACTTTGTGTTAGAGGAAAAATATCTTTCAGTTCTTGAGTTTTATATTTTTCTGGGTTGTGGTTGAGTTTGGGGAAGAGAGAGCTAGATGTATTAGAACCCATAGATCGATCTGAGTTGTGTTTGTTTTAGGAAGTCTATTTCTCGAGATCGAGTGATTCCGAATCAAGGTACGGGAAAGCGAATCCAAGGACGCGGAAGCAGCAGAATCCAGATCGAGGACTGTACGTGTCGAGGTCGACTGAGAAGCGTACGTGTCGAAGTCGTTGTCGAGTTCGTTGAAGACAGCCGTGTCGAGATCGAGTAAGAGAAGTCGTTGTCGAGCTCTTTGAAGACAGCTGTGTCGAGGTCGTTGTCGAGCAGCATTAACTTGGAGTTCGGTAAGGGCAACTCCTAGATATCTCTAAGGCTTTATTTTATAAGTCCTTATGTAAGGGCGCTTCACATTTATACTTGTTATAGTATGTAAGGGCGCTTCACATTAATATTTTCGTAGTATGCTAGCGTAAGGGCATTTCATATTCTACGTGGTTATGTTATTGTGTATGGATTTCCTGATTTGTGTCGAGCTGAAATGTTGTGATATGATTGAGTTTTTGCATGTATTTAATATGTGATTGAATATATGTCGTGAAGTGTGTATTGCATGTTGAATTGCGTTTCTTCATGTCGAGCTTGCTCTTTTATTTGACATGCGGTTGAATATCTTGTGTTTAACTCTTTGAATATCGTATGCGGCGAATTGTTCATCGAGTGAGCGAGCTAGGTGAGTCGTATGACGTTTTGAGCCGTGACCGGATAAGCGAGGGTGCTAGGTCCCTTTTTGTTTACGGAGATTGACTAGACGTCGCCACGCTACGGGACCTGAGTTATCGCCCTAGGGAGAGCGAGGATCCCAAGGCTTCGGCTGGACTTTCCGACATCTGATGCAGCGTGTGCATTCGGAAAATTGTCGAGTCGAGAGAAAATGGATTTGTGAGTTGTGTCGAGTTTAGAGTGAGATGGTCGAGTCACGTCGGTGAATGTTATACTTTCTTTGTTTGTTTATATTTTTATGTCGAGCTTATCTTGAATTGTTGAGAAGTTGACCACTTTCCCGTGGTGCCTTCAATCCATGACGGTTACCCAGGCGATGTCGAGGGCGCAGGAATTCGGCGATGAGAGCGATGCCGAGGAGGAGCTCGGCGAGGACCCGAGTGACGACCTCTATCTGTCGTGATTGTTTATTTGTTGGATGTTTGTTTTTCGAGGACTGTACTTGTTTTTCTTTTGTGTTCGAGGTCGTGACCAGTTTAGGCGATGTTGTTTTGTTGCTCTGAGGGTAGGCGGTGGTCTTACTTTTGGGCGACCCCTGCGTGGGAGTCTGTGAAGTACCCCAGGTATGATGGCTCTTTTGAAGTTGTGGTACCTTAGGTGTATTTTCTTTGCACATTTGCTACTCTGTATTTGTATACATTATTATTCGGTTGATATATATATATGTATGTTATGCATGTATGTTTTATTTGAATTTAAGTTTTGTGTCTTAGTTGCACCATGTTTGAAAGTCAGAATTACTCGATGTGCACGAGTTGGTTTTATAAAAAAATATATCGTATTTTTAAAAGGCACAAGAGTTTTGTTTTTAAAACACATCTCATATAGGTTTATGTTGAGCTTGGTGTGTTGAGCTCGGTAACTCGAGTTCGGTATATTGAGCTCGGTAGCGGTCCTAAGCAGTCGTTACATTGTTGGTATCGTGAGCGCTTTGGTTCGACCGAGCCGTGCATAGGAATTTGACCGGTCACGTGTCGGGTACCTAGTTGTATTATGTTGATTCTTTGTTTGATTAAGTGAAGCACTTATTGCTTGAGAAATTGTTTGAACTGTTTCTTGATTGAAGCAAAGGTGTTTTAACACATCCTTGTTGTGAGATTCTGACGGGGTTTTGAACTTTGTGGAATCTAATGCCACCTCGTAGGAATACGACATCTGCAACCGAGAACGTCGACATGGAACGAGCTATTCAAGCTATGGCCGAGATGGCGGCAGCCATGGCTCAACAATCAGCTGGTGGAACTCAACAGGGTAACGCGATGGCGCAACAGACGGCGTTAACTCAGCGAGAACTTGCAGCAACAAAGAACGGCGAGCGAAATCTTTGGCGAGAGGATTGGCGGACTTCAGGAAGCATGATCCACCAGTTCTACGGTGAGCCAAATCCGGATAAAGCTGATCTTTGGATGCAAGAGATCGAGAAGATCTTTGAGGCACTTCATTGCGGGACAACGTGAAGGTCGACTATGCCACCTACTTACCGCTAGGAGACGCAGAGTATTGGTGGAGAGGAGTGAAGCAACGCGTTTATAGCGTAACATCGCGAGATGACCTGGGAGCTTTTTCGTGAAAGGTTTTGGACAAGTACTTCCCGGATCTTGCACGAGCCGAGAAGGAGCAGGAATTTCTTCAAGCTGCGGCAAAGGCAACTCGGCGGTGTCCGAGTATGCGCCAAGTTCGAATCGTTGGCAGTATTTCAGTCCATTTCGTGACCGAGTTGACCAGAGATGGTTGAGTGAGAGATTCCAGCGAGGATTGAGATTCGACATTCGTAAGTCGATAGTGTCGTTGAGGATCGAAATCTCCAAGAGTCGATTGATCGATGTGTCGAGGTAGAAGGAGTGAGGAGCCACAAGAAGAAGATTGTTGTGGGCGGACGGTGAGACCCAGTGCAGGCGGATTTGCACGAAGGAAACCACCGCAGAAGAGGCCTTACGACCGACCTCGGGGAGCGACAACAGGGGCGATGTCGTCCGATGACCCAAGTACCTAGGAGTGGAGGTCGGACCGGTGTCGAGGTGATTTGCTATCGATGTGGAAAGCGGGACATTACGCGAGTAATCGTACTCAAAGGGAGGAGGAGGTGTGTTTAATTGCAAGAAGCCAGGGCATTTTGCCAAGGATTGTCCTACACCTAAAGCTGAACCGACTATGCTTGCGGCAAAGGCCAAAGGGAAGCGTCAAGTGGCTAAAGGCAGAGTCTTTTGCATGAGTGGCGAGGAAGCGGTCGGTGATGATCTTATCCAAGGTGAATGTGAGATCGAGGTAAATCCTTATCCGTTCTTTTTGATTCGTGCAACCCATTCCTTTATTTCTTACATTTGTGTGAACCATTTGAGCTTGGCGATTGCTTTACCGTTTAAATTAGTAGTTACAACCCCAGCTAAAACCTTAGTCACAAACACGCATGTCTTAATTGTGTAGTGATTATTGAGTAGAAAGTTTGTGGTCAATTTGGTTTGTTTGCCTCTTAAGGGCTTAGATGTTATCCTCGGGATGGATTGGTTGTCACACCACCATGTCCTTTTGACTGTGCCAGTAAAGCGTAATTTTCCGGACCTTGGAGTCTCCAATTATCTTTACGCGAGCGTATTGGAGTTTCTTTGAAAGAAGGAACTAGGGAATACATGTATCTAGCTAGTTCGGAAGTTTTCCAGCGGTCGGCGTGAAGAATGTTCCGGTGGTGTGTGATTTTGAGGGCGTTTTCGAAGGCGTGCGGGATTACCACCGATTCGAGAGGTCGAGTTCTCCATCGACCGATTCCAGGAACGTAACCGATTTCCAAAGCGCCATACGGGATGTCTCTGCCGAGATGAAAGAGTGAAGTCCCGGATCGAACACTTGGAGTCGAAGCAATTCATACGACCGAGCGTGTCACCGTGGGGAGCTCCGGTGTTGTTGGTTAAGAAGAAGGATGGGCGATCAAGGCTGTGCGTGGACTATCGCGAGCTCAACAAGGTTACCGTGAAGAACCGTTATCCGTTACCACGTATTGACGACTTGATGGACCAACTTCGTGGAGCGGCGATCTTTTCCAAGATAGACTTGAAGTCGGGCTACCATCAGATTCGCGTGAAGAAGGAAGATGTCGCCAAAACAGCTTTCAGGACTAGATACGGTCACTACGAGTACTTGGTGATGCCGTTTGGAGTGACGAATGCGCTAGCTGTGTTTATGGACTACATGAACAGGATTTTCCATTCGTTTTTGGATCAGTTCGTTGTAGTGTTCATCGACGACATATTGATTTACTCGAGGAACCGAGAAGAGCACGCAGAACACCTATGTCGAGTACTACAGATATTACGAGATAAGCAACTCTATGCCAATCTGTCGAAGTGTGAATTTTGGCTTGAAGAGGTGAATTTTCTTGGTCACGTGATTTCCAGAGAAGGGATAGCTGTGGATCCAACTAAGATTGAAGCTGTGATAGCATGGGAACAGCCTAAGACGGTTACCGAGATCAGAAGTTTTGTCGGCTTAGCAGGATATTACCGAAGATTCATTGAAGGTTTCTCGAAGATTGTCGCGCCTCTTACACGATTGACGAGGAAGAATCAACCTTTTGCTTGGACCGAGGAGTGTGAAGCCAGTTTTCAACGACTGAAGGAGCTTTTGACGACAGCGCCTGTGCTGATTTTGCCTCAACCAGAAGAGCCTTCCGAGGTGTATTGTGATGCGTCACACCAGGGATTGGGATGCGTGCTGATGCAACATCGGAAGGTGGTCGCGTATGCTTCTAGACGACTTAAGATTCACGAGGAACTATCCTACTCACGACTTGGAGCTAGCGGCCCGATAGTTTTTCTGTTGAAGATATGGAGGCACTACGCTTTACGGAGCACTCTTCTTTGTTTTCAGCGATCACAAGAGCTTGAAGTACTGTTCGACCAGAAAGAACTCAACATGCGTCAACGTAGATGGGCGAAATTTCTCGAGGACTACGACTTTACGTTGGAATACCATCCGGTAAGGCTAACGTAGTAGCAGATGCGTTGAAGCGGAAGAGCGTTTAACCTCGGTAATGATGATCAAGGAGTTGGAGATGCTCGAGAAGTTCAGAGATTTGAAGTTGAGTGTCGAAGTTTCACCGGGAAGCCGAGATTTGGTATGCTTACCATTTCTAACAGATTGTTGGGCGAGATCCGAGACCAGCAAGTTCATGACGAGCTCTGCAAGAGAAGATTCGATTGATAAGCGCAAGGGAAGCGGCGAATTTCAGGTCGGGCGGGACGACATCTTGAGGTGCAATGGCCGAGTGTGCATACCTAACGTATCCGAGTGAGGAAGTTGATTCTTGACGGCGCATAAGAGCAACTTTAGTATTCATCCCGAGTTACGAAGATGTATCAAGACTTGAAGAAGCATTTTTGGTGGTCAGGAATGAAGAAGCAAGTGGCCGAGCACGTAGCTTCATGTTTGGCGTGTCGAAGCGAAGGTGGAGCACCAGCGACCTGCGGGAATGCTCTGATAAACGGCGTACCCGGTATGGAAATGGGACGGTTTCCATGGACTTCGTTGTAGGTTTGCGAAGACACGTAAGAAGAATGATTCGATTTGGGTGATCGTCGACCGATTGACCAAATCTGCTCATTTCTGCCGGTGGTCGACATACAACGTGGAAAAGGCGACCGAGATCTACATCGCGAGAGATAGTACGACTTCATGGAATACCTCTTCGATCGTGTCGGACCGAGATCCGAAGTTCACGTCTCATTTTTGGAGGGAATTGCAAGGAGCGATGGGAACCGAGCTCAGGCTTAGCTCGGCATATCATCCACGCATCGACGGTCGGCGAGAGAACGATCCAATCGCTTGAAGATTTGTTGCGAGCTTATGCGTTAGATCACCGAGGAAGTTGGGACGACGTCTTACCATTGGTGGAGTTCACATACAATAACCATTTCCATGCGAGTATTGGGATGGCACCTTTTGAAGCGGCGTATGGGCGGAAATGTCGACGCCTCTTTGTTGGTACCAGGATCGGCGAGCGAATCGTCAGAGGACCAGATATGATCCAGCGGACTACCGAGAAGATCCGTTTGATCGAGAGATCGGATGCGAACATCTCAAAGTCGACGGAAGAGTTATGCGGACCAACGGCGTCGACCACTCGAGTTCGAGGAAGGAGAACATGTATTTCTTAGAGTCACCCCCACTCATCGAGTTGGTCGGCGATCAAATCCAAGAAACTTACCCCTAAATTCATTGGACCTTACCAGATTCTTCGTCGTATTAGTCGATGGCATATCGATTGCCTTACCCCATTCTTGTCGAACATCCACGGCGTCTTCCACGTCTCACAATTACGGAAGTATGTTTCCGACCCTTCTCATGTCATCGAACCGGATGTGATTCAAGCGAAGGGCGACCTTTCTTTTGAAGCGTCACCGGCAAGGATCGTTGATCGGAAAGCCAAGCGATTCGCGGAACAAAGAGATCCAACTTGTCAAAGTTGTGTGGGATCGAAGGCGGGTGATGCGACTTGGGAGCTGGAGGAGAAGATGAAGATTCATTACCTGAACTTTTACGAGGTAAGAATCTTATTTGCAATTTCGAGGACGAAATTTTTTAGAGGAGAGATTGTAACACCTGAGGGCGAGATCGACATCGTATTAGACGGCGTATCGAGACCTCGACCAAGACCTTGTGTCGAGATCCCGTGACTAGATCGTTTGCGAGATCATTTGTCGGTGATGAGACCACGTGCACTAGCTTACCGAAATGAGGAGGTCGCGCGTGTCGAGTTGATGAAGTCGCGTCATCGAGGCGATGAGGGCGCAAGTCGGCTGAGGAGACCGCGTTCACGAACTCGTGTTAGAACCTTATCGTTTGCACGAGCACCCTTGTCGACATCGTGTCGAGATGATACCTCGTATTCTTTGAGCGTTATTCAGCGTTATTATTATATTGTTTGTAATTATTACATTGTCGACTTGCCGTTGGCCAAGCAGTAGAGGTAATTATGAGAGGAACGAGTTAACGGGTAGATGATTGATGGGATTGGCATCTTATAGCTGGAGTTACGTTTATACCCCTATCTCGCCAGCTGTATACCACGACCGATTCCCTCACACTCATTCTTTCTCTTTTCTTCTTTCTTCTTCCTTCCTTCTGCTCTGTGTTTCGTTGTTTTCTTCAAAAACTTCCATCGACGAAACCGTGAGTTCCATCGAGATTCTGCACAAGCTTTCTTCATCAATTTTGTTCATCATCAACTTCTCGACCCATATCTCGTCTGATCGACCATCACCGTTGAGGTATGAAGAACAGATTTTCTTTCATCTATGCTACTGTTTAGCGCTAATTCTTCTTCCATTTTTAACCAGTTTTATGCTTCCAAATCATGTCAAATTGATGGGTTTTCTTATTCACAATATTACCTATCTTTTTAACCGATTAATTGGGCTTGTAAAACAAATTTCTTTCTCTGATTTCTGCAATCGGCAGTGCCCAGAAACCTCCATTTTTGGTTCGTTTCGATTTCTTGTTTTTCATTCGTTGCTTCTGGTTATTGTTGTTGTCGATCTTTCTGTTGAAGCATCAGATAACTTTTTCATGAAATTTTGATCGAAATCCCTAACTTTGTGTTAGAGGAAAAATATCTTTCAGTTCTTGAGTTTTATATTTTCTGGGTTGTGGTTGAGTTTGGGGAAGAGAGAGAGCTAGATGTATTAGAACCCATAGATCGATCTGAGTTGTGTTTGTTTTAGGAAGTCTATTTCTCGAGATCGAGTGATTCCGAATCAAGGTACGGGAAAGCGAATCCAAGGACGCGGAAGCAGCAGAATCCAGATCGAGGACTGTACGTGTCGAGGTCGACTGAGAAGCGTACGTGTCGAAGTCGTTGTCGAGTTCGTTGAAGACAGCCGTGTCGAGATCGAGTAAGAGAAGTCGCTGTCGAGCTCTTAGAAGACAGCTGTGTCGAGGTCGTTGTCGAGCAGCATTAACTTGGAGTTCGGTAAGGGCAACTCCTAGATATCTCTAAGGCTTTATTTTATAAGTCCTTAAGTAAGGGCGCTTCACATTTATACTTGTTATAGTATGTAAGGGCGCTTCACATTAATATTTTCGTAGTATGCTAGCGTAAGGGCATTTCATATTCTACGTGGTTATGTTATTGTGTATGGATTTCCTGATTTGTGTCGAGCTGAAATGTTGTGATATGATTGATTTTTGCATGTATTTAGTATGTGATTGAATATATGTCGTGAAGTGTGTATTGCATGTTGAATTGCGTTTCTTCATGTCGAGCTTGCTCTTTTATTTGACATGCGGTTGAATATCTTGTGTTTAACTCTTTGAATATCGTATGCGTGGTGTTCATCGAGTGAGCGAGCTAGGTGAGTCGTATGACGTTTTGAGCCGTGACCGGATAATCGAGGGTGCTAGGTCCCCTTTTTGTTTACTGAGATTGACTAGACGTCGCCACGCTACGGGACCTGAGTTATTTGCCCTAGGGAGAGCGAGGATCCCAAGGCTTCAGCTGGACTTTCCGACATACGATGCAGCGTGTGCATTCCGGAAAATTGTCGAGTCGAGAGAAAATGGATTTGTGAGTTGTGTCGAGTTTAGAGTGAGATGGTCGAGTCACGTCGGTGAATGTTATACTTCTTTGTTTGCTTATATTTTTATGTCGAGCTTATCTTCAATTGTTGAGAAGTTGACCCTTTCCGTGGTGCCTTCAATCCATGACGGTTACCCAGGCGATGTCGAGGGCCCAGGAACTCGGCGATGAGACGATGCCGAGGAGGAGCTCGACGAGGACCCGAGTGACGACCTCTATCTGTCGTGATTGTTTATTTGTTGGATGCTTGTTTTTCTGAGGACTGTACTTGTTTTTCTTTGTGTTCGAGGTCGTGACCAGTTTGGGCAGTGTTGTTTTGTTGCTACAGGGTAGACTGGTGGCCTTACTTTTGGAGCAGCCCCCTGCGTGGGAGTCTGCCGGAAGTACCCCCAGGGTATGATTACTCTTTTGAAGTTGTCGTACCTTAGGTGTATTTTCTTTGCACATATGCTACTCTGTATTTGTATACATTATTATTTCGAGTGATATATATATATATGTATGTTATGCATGTATGTTTTATTAGAATTTAAGTCTTGTGTCTTAGTTGCACCATGTTTCGAAAAGCTGTAATTACTCTGATGTGCACGAGTCGGTTTTTTAAAAAAAATATATATCGTATTTTTAAAAGGCACAAGAGTTTCGTTTTTAAAACACATCTCATATAGGTTTTGTTGAGCTTGGTGTGTTGAGCTCGGTAACTCGAGCTCGGTATATTGAGCTCGGTAGCGGTCCGGAAACGGGTCGTTACACACTCCGCTTAGGCCTAACGGACATGGATGGGGAAGTCCTCACCCTAATCAGTCAAACCCTAAAATCACCACTCGACGCAAACCCTAAAGCACTCACATTGTGGTGCAAACCCTAAAGCAACACCTTGGGGGCACAAAACCCTTGGGTCGACCTCTACCGTTGGATGATTCCCATGGTAAATAATCAATCAAAGGCAGTGAAAGAACACCGACCCGCCAGAGCGCTGACCACAACTATAAAAGGTCACTAACCTTAGCATGATAAGGTACAGATTCTATTCCTTTATCTCACTTTATTTCGGTACTGACTTAAGCATCAAAGTGTGTGCATGTATGCCCCTAATATCAACACCACCGTGCTCCGTCATTCGCTCTAAGACTCCGGCCAACTCCAAGGTCCACTTCGGTTCAATAATCAATGTCAAAAAGTAAAAAGTCCCCACCAAATAAAAGGTCAAACATACAAAGGAAAAATAACACCACCAAAGAAATAAAATTCAACTAACGCAAAACATTGTGGAAAAATGTTTAAAAAAATTCAAAATAACCAAAAAAATATTAGAAAAAGACACCTCAAACAGAAGCAGAACAAAAATTGTAGAAGGAAGTAGGAATGCCCTAAATAAACTGACCAAATCGAGGATAAAAGAGAGCAACATAATCCAAATTCTTATTTAACCAATATCTAAATAATTGAAGATTACAATGTCCTAAACATGGTATGAGTAAAAATCTCCATTATTTTTTTCTATAGACCCAATTATAAATTTTTTTAATCTAAAAAAACCCACACAAACAATCCTAGAAAAATCCCTATTATTTATCACCTATAGTGAACCCTTGATGAGTAGCGCTCGACATAGTACAGTATTTGTTACTCACCTGTTGAAGAACAACCGTCCAAGTATTCGTATATCTATTTCCCAACCTACAAGTAAAATGAAAATGCCAACGTGAATCGAACTTATAAACTGACAAAATCACTATCATAACAACACCAACATTACTAAAACTGGGAGGGAGGAAAGAGCAAACAAAGAGTGTGGAACAATTAAAAATAGAAAATAACCAAATATATAGAATAGAAACCCACATCATCCCCATTCATTTGTTTTGTAACGGGTCAATCAAATCAAAACCCAGGTAGCAGAAGAACCAAAACAAAAAGGCACCACTTCCTTTGGTGCATTAAAGCAATTAAAACTCACTGTCAATTTAAGACATCAATCAAATCCTACTAAATTATTCAATTTAAAAATAAAGAACCCGTCCAGCAAAAAAACATAAATGTATGCTTTCAGTTGGATATATAGGAGTAAATTACGCCAATACTTGTATTATTTTAAGTTTTTTTATTTTACAGAAAATGTGATTGATTTCATAAATCTCTTATTTTATAAAAGTGTTATAAAGTATGGCAATTCTTTTATTATTTTATGTTTTTTCCCACAAAATAACATTTATGTCTTAAACCTCTTATTTTATAAAATTGTTATAGTTAATTTCAGGTTTTTAAAATCTACCTAACAAAATAATCAGGAGTAAACTTTTTTGGTGTTAAATTGAAAAAAAAAATCTTATTACACATTTTGCCTCACCGTACAATTTTTTTTATATTTTGTAAACCTTATGCAAATTTTGTCGCATTTTACTTAAATGAATAATGTAACATTCCGCCTAATTTAATTATTTGGCTCAATTAATTTAGGCTTTACTATGTTCAAAATTGATGGTGGAGTAATTAAATTAGGGGAGTATTATTAATTCAAGGCGTGTGAATAAAAATGGCTTTTGAGAGTTATAGACAAAAGGAAGGGTAAATTGGTACTTTATCTAATCTAAGACGGGTACAATGGTCCAAACACCATTTGAGCCCTCACTTTCCCCTTAATTCCCTCCTCTCTCATTCAGCCCCTCCATTTCATCCCTCCTCCACGATTTTTCTGCAAGAAAAAAAAAGGAAAGAAAAGAGAGAAAGAAGAAGGAAGAAGAAGAAAGGAAGGGTGTAGAGGATCACCGAAGGTTGAGCTTCATTCCTCCCTTTTCCTCTCCATTCCATGCAAGCTCTCTCTTCCTCCCTCTCCTCTTTTTCAATTTCGTGTTGCTGCTGCCTCCAAAAAGAAGAGAAGAAGATGAAGCGCTAAGGTTCATGGAACTTGGAGAAAAGAGGGAAAATCATGGGGTTTCTTCAATCCTTACTTTGGAGGAGAAGATTATGAACGTGGCAAAAACACAAGAAATGGGGGGTTTGAATTGGGTTTTAGAAACTTTTCTTAAAACTTGTGTGTTTATGAAAACCTTTTTCAAAACAACTAGTTAATGAAATAAGGCAGTGCGCAAGTAAAAAAAAAGAGAAGAGGGTGACACAATGATTTATACTAGTTCACTATCACCTGATAGCTACATCTAGTCCCTTCACACACTTGAAGGATTTCTCCACTATAATCAACCTGATTACACTTGGGAGTATAATACTGCCAAATTGGCTACACTCACAACTTCTTAGAACGACTTAGTACTGTTAAGCCTCTAAGGAATACAGCCACTACTGGGCTAAATATAATGTTCAAAAATGTTTTGAAGCAATATCAAATAACTCTCATAGAGAGGATATACAATGAAAAACTTAAGCATAATGAATAACTTTCAAACTGAAAGAATAAAAACGATTAAGTGCTTTGTTCAATGTGATCTCAGATACTTGGAATGATTCTTAGTTGCTCATTTTGTATCACAGCGTTAACCTACTTCAGTGGATGAAGTAAGGTACATATAGCTAGGGTTGTGAATAGTGCCGTTGAGACCTAACAGCTCTTTTCACCTAGGTCAAAAGACTTCAGATCCCCTTTTTGTGGCTTTAGCAAGTCACGTCATTTTCCACTCTGCTCAAAGCATACTGACACAGCAGACAGAATCAGAGTGTTTGTCTCTTGTGAGCTTTTTGAATATTAGACCCTTTGAGAGCAAGTTTCCTGATGATTATATTCGTTGACATTCCCTTTGGCCTTTGATACCTCGGTCATGTAAAATGCTTCATCAATGATGTCTCTTAAATACGTAAAATAGCCTTAAATATGCTTCAGTCTGTTTCCTATCAGAGCTTCACTATTCATCAGAGTGAGCTCGAAACAGAGGCAACTTCTTCAGCGTAGAATTCATTTGCCTTTCATATAACAGAGAGTCTTGTAGAATTACATGAGGGCTTCCGTAGAGTGGTCTAATTATAGTCTGTTGTATGCGTTGACTGAAGACCAGAGTGTTGACCAATCAGAATGTGGTCTCAATAGAGTTGTCTACCAGAGCGTTGACTGACTAAACAGAGTTGACCAAGTCAATGCCAGAGCTTGGTTTACCAACAGAGTTGACCAAGTCAAGAGCTAGTCTTGCCAGAGCTTGGTTTACCAACAGAGTTGACTAAGTCATGTATGGTCTCACTAGAGCGTTGACCACCAACAGAATTGACCAACTTCAGAGCAAGGCTTTCACATCGTGTCAGCATCAAAACAGAGGATCAAAGCCAGACTTAGATATGTGAAATTCAGGATTTCACTAAGTCTTCTGAGATATCTTCTTTTGATTAATAGTTATTTCTACACACTAATAAACGCATCAGAGAATAAATTGTTCTCTTAATCATTTGTTATCATCAAAACAATTAAGGGTCATTGTTTCTGAATCCACTTGATTCCAACAAGCTCCCCCTTTTTGATGATGACAAATACATATATTGATGAACAACTTATCTTTAGAAAAATATTTATTTCAAATAATTTCAGAGGCTCCCCTTGAATTAAGCATATATAAATATTTTCCAAGTGTAAATGCCAGATCACAATCAATACAATATCAGAGCATTGGATGCAGTATCAGAACTTGCCAAACAAATATATGCAACTTTCTGACACATAACTTTATTCCATGTTAATGTATCAGAGTTAATTAGTGCAAGAAATGCAATGCATGATGACATTTGGTTGATACATTAGGTTCATCAATCACTCTATCTATATTTTCTTCTCCCCATTTTGTCATCAGACAAAAAGGATAAGAATAAATAAAGAACAACATAGTTAAAATATTATTTGAGAAAGATAGATTAAATCAGTAAGAGCCAAAAATTGATTTCATAAATCAAAAAGTGCCAAATTACGGAAAAAAAAAATTAACTAAAGAAAGATAAATAACAGGCTAAAAACAAAAAAGAAAAAAAATCCTAAAGGTTGTCTAAGGCTTAGGCAACCGATCCAGAATGGCCTGCAGCATATTAGTAACAACATTATGCTTCCTCTCTGAAGCTTCCAAACGCTTCTCAGTAGTTTCCATATACTTCTTGAAGAGCTTGTTATCTTCAATAAGCTGATCCAAGACTTCCTGAGGAACAACTACAAAACGGCTTAAAGATGCAGAAGCAGATCCAGAAACAGAGATAGACGGCTGAGTGATCATAGCAGTTGAAGCAGGAGGAGGGTTAACAGGTTCTGTGGCAGGAGGAGGTGGAGGAATAAGTGCAGGTGGAGCAGGTAGGAGTATGGGAGCAGGTTCAGGTTCCCAAACTATAGGGGCTTCTCCTTTGAGGCACATTCTAAGTAGAAGCAGCAACCAATCTTCTATTCCTTTCAAATTGATCCTTTTTGTGCTGTTCAAACCAGTTATGCACAAATTGCCAATTGACAAGAAGGTCCTCTTGAGCCTGTGCAGATAGAACTTCATCCATTCCTTCTTCTTCAATGATTTTCCAGTCTTGATACTCACAG
Organism: Calophaca sinica; assembly: GCA_037113605.1. Classification (NCBI taxonomy): domain Eukaryota; kingdom Viridiplantae; phylum Streptophyta; class Magnoliopsida; order Fabales; family Fabaceae; genus Calophaca; species Calophaca sinica. The sequence continues at coordinate 57,391,247 of CM073733.1, forward strand.
TATCTCTTAGCCTTAAGACTCTCAAAACCAGTAATCAGGTGTGGATAGCGTTCAGGCACAATTCTTGCTTCCCGATGGTTGGGAGGAGGCTTACAACCAATCTGAACAATGGGGCCAGGTGGTGCAGGAAGAAGTAGGTGTTACCAATTGACTTCAAACACAAGAGGGGGGTGAATTGTGATAGCGGTGCTTATATAAAAAATTACAGAAAATAAATGACCGAATAATAAATAAAGAACAAAAATAAATAAAGTGCTTGAATGATAAAGAGACAGAGAGCAAAGAAGAGCACGCAGCAATTTATACAGGTTCGGCCACCAAACACCCCTGTGGCCTACGTCCTGTCCCCAAAGCAAACCACTATGGGATTTTCACTAAATCACTAGCTTTTAAATCAGGTTCAGCTAGAAACCTTTACAACTCTATACCAGAGCAATACGTTCAAGAGATATCACCTCTCTATGAACACCTTGGGATTCCTACCCAAAAAGAAATGATTTTCACAAATAAAATGAGACGAGAAAGATACACTCAATAGTGCAGATATAACAAATTGAAGCTCAAATAATACAACTCAAATAATGTAGAATAAAAGGCTCTCGAGAAAATTGTGCTCAAATAAGTGTGAGTGATGAAAAATATTTGTGAGTTTTTGGCACAAAAATTAAGCAACTGCGTTGTTGTTGTTGTGTTTAAGAAAGAGCACAGCGTTGTATATTTATAGACCGACCGAGGCGTCTCATGCACTTAAAAAAATGTCCGCTGAGGATTTGCCCGTTGAAGATTTGCCGTTCGTTGATTATTAAAAGGATTTGTCGTTGCGGGAAGGCGGCTAGGCGGGCGACCTCACGAAGGCGGCTCGGCCAGACGACCTCGCCACGGCTCGACCAGACGACCTCGACAAAGCTCGGCATACGACCTCTGAACAGCTCGGCAAAGACCTAGGCACCACGACCTCGGAACACGGCTCGACATACGACCTCCTCATCGGCTCGGCTCTCATAGCTCGGCCGCGCGACCTCATCGGCTCGACCACGAGACCTCGATGCAGCGACCTCATAAGCTCGACACCCGACTTCCTCGAGCTCAACATCCGACTTCCTCCTCATTTCGACATCCGATTTCCTCGAGCTCGACACGCGACTTCCTCCTCATTTCGACATCCGACATCCGACTTCCTCCTCACCGACATCCGAAGTTCCTCATTTCGACATCAGGCCACGAGATATGCATGTCAAAATATTTTGTGCGTGTGTGATTTAATTTTAATTGAGAGCTTTTTATTACTACTTACAAATTGTCTTAATAAAGATAAATAAATACCCAGAACCCAAAGACTTGAGAAACAATCATTCTTGATACGCGTCTTGGTATTCTTTTCCACTTTTTGCACGGTTGACTATTTGCAAAGCTCCCTTTTGTCAATCATCAAAACCATCCTGTCAAGGCATGTATTCACAGACTCCCCCTTTTTGATGATGACAAACATCTCATGGAGGGAATTTAGTAAAATATAATCATGATATGGCAATGAGATATAAGCATGGTTTTTCAATAAAAGATATCAGAGTTTAAGCACAATATTTAGAAAAACTCCTCCTCACAATAGGCAATACTTAAAGATCACTCCCTGAATCATGCATTCATGTAACTCTCCCCCTTTTGGCAACATCAAAAGTGGGAAAGACAAATAAAGCAAGGCATATATTCAGGATTAAACAAGCATATTTTGATAGTTACGTGATACCAAGCTTGGTGTGTGATGAGATGGTGGTTGGACATGATTAGCTAGTTGCATAAGACAAATGCGTCACCCACTCATTATTCCATACTTAAAGAAAATGGAAGGGAAAAGACTGCATAAACTCGTTAGCACACTCAAACGCCCAAGTTAGAATTTATTCAAAAAGAAAATGCAATCACAGGGAGACAGTCAATGCATGATTGGTCTAAAATTCCCAATTCAGTTCTAATAAAAAAGAAAGTTTCCTTAGGCAAAGGTTTAGTAAAAATATCTGCAAGTTGTCTAGATGTTTCCACAAACTCAATCATGCAATCACCTTTTTGAACATGATCTCTAATAAAATGGTGCCTAATCTCTATGTGTTTGGTCCGGGAGTGATAAACCGGGTTTTTCGTGAGGTTTATGGCACTAGTATTGTCGCACTTAATTGGAGCAGTTTTGATTAATCCCATAATCATTCAACTGTTGTTTCATCCAAATAATTTGTGCACAACAACCGCCACTCTTTAACGTATTCGCTTCAAAGAAGGGACAAAGCCACACCGCTTGTTTCTTACTATGCCATGAGACCAAGGCATTCCCAAGTAAGTGACATGTCCCACTAGTGCTTTTTCGGTCCATTTTGCAACCATAAAATCAGAATCCGAGTACCCAATAAGTGTGCGATCGGCACCTTTGGGGTACCATAAACCCATGGTTTGTGTGCCAGTGAGATATCACATGATGCGTTTTACCGCTAAGAGATGTGATTCCTTAGGATTTGCTTGAAAACGTGCACACATACAAACACTAGACATAATATCCGGACGACTAGCAGTGAGATAGAGAAGAGATCCTATCATACCTCTATACTTACTTACTTCGACCGACTTACCACCTTCATCTTTGTCAAGATAGCAAGATGTGCTCATGGGAGTTGAGATTTCTTTGGCGTTGCTCATTCCAAATCTTTTAAGCAACTCCTTGCAATATTTGGATTGATTTATAAAAATTCCTTCTTTTGTTTGTTTGATTTGAAGTCCAAGGAAGTAATTTAGCTCTCCCATCATTGACATTTCAAATTCACTTTGAATGATATCAGAAAATTCCTTACACAAGGATTCATTAGTAGCACCAAATATTATATCATCGACATAAATTTGAACAAGTAAAATGTCATGCTTTTTGTGTTTAATGAAAAGAGTGGTATCAACTTTTCCTCTTTCAAAACCTTTTTCAAGTAAATATTTGCTCAACCTCTCGTACTCAAGCTCTCGAAGCTTGTTTTAAACCATATAAAGCCTTTTTCAATTTGAAAACATGATTTGGAAATTCAAAATTTTCAAAGCGGAGGTTGATCAACATATACTTCTTCTTGAATAAAGCCATTAAGAAATGCACTTTTAACATCCATTTGAAAAAGTTTGAAATCCATGATGCATGCAAATGCGAGAAGCATGCGAATAGCTTCTAATCTAGCCACGGGTGCATAGTTTTCATCGAAATCTATGCCCTCTTGTTGGTTATAGCCTTTTGCAACAAGTCTAGCTTTATTTCTAACAATGATACCGTTTTCATCAAGCTTATTGCGAAAGACCCATTTGGTCCCAATGACTAGGTGATCTTTAGGCCTAGGTTCCCAAACATCATTTCTCTCAAATTGATTTAATTCCTCTTGCATAGCAAGGGTCCAATACTCATCAAAGATGGCTTCATTGACGTCATTTGGTTCAATTTGAGAGACAAAGGCCATATGATGACATGCATGATTAAGAGAGTTTCGAGTCGTTACCCCTTTTGAGATATCACCTATTATGTTGTCAAGAGGATGGTTCTTTGAGACTCTCCATTCCTTTGGAAGATTTGAGTGAGAGAGTTCTTGAGAGGGTTGAGGCAAGGACTCTTGATCCTCCTTTTGAACTTTTGATCTCTCTTGTTCCTCTAAATAGGTATCTCCAAATACTTGCAAGATCATCAACACTTTCTTCTCTTGAAGATTTGGGGTTAGATTTATCAAAAGAAACATGCACAGATTCTTCAACAGTCCAAGTTCTTTTATTAAAAATTCAAAAGCTTTACTAGAAGTGGAATATCCAAGAAATAAACCTTCATCGACTTTAGCATCAAATTTACCAAGGTTATTCTTACCATTGTTTAGGACAAAACACTTGCATCCGAAAACGTGAAGGTGGGAAATGTTGGGCTTCCTTCCTTTGTAGAGTTCATACGGTGTTTGCTTAAGGATCGGCCTTATAAGAACTCGATTCATCACATAGCAAGCGGTGCTCACGGCATCTGCCCAAAAGTACTTAGGAAGGTTAGTCTCATTGAGCATCGTCCTCGCTAGCTCTTCAAGAGACCGATTTTTCCTTTCAACCACTCCATTTTGTTGCGGTGTCCTTGGAGCAGAAAAGTTGTGATCAATGCCATTTTCTGTGCAAAATGCTTCAAATGCTTCATTCTCAAATTCCCCACCATGATCACTTCGAATGGAAGCAATGTTAAGTCCCTTCTCATTTTGTATAACCTTTGCAAGTTTTCGAAAAGCATTAAAAGCATCATTTTTGTGAGAAATAAATAAAGTCCATGTATAGCGAGAATAGTCGTCCACAATAACAAGAGCATAGTAATTGCCACCAAAGCTTTTAGTTCTAGAAGGGCCAAATAAATCCATATGTAAAAGTTGTAAAGGCCGGTTTGTAGAAACAATATTTTTAGATTTGAAAGATGCCTTTACTTGTTTTCCTTTTTGACATGCATCACAAAGTTTATCTTTTTCAAAACGAAGCTTTGGTAAGCCAATTACTAAGTCCTTTCGAACTAACTTATTAAGATGATCCATGTGAATATGAGCCATTCTCCTATGCCATAGCCAAGATTCATCCTCTTTACTAATAAGACAACACGCATCATTTGAAGGTATTTTATCTAAATCAAGCATATAGATATTTCCAATTCTAGGTCCAATTACAATAACATTTTCATTTATAGAATCCATGACCATGCATTTTGAAGAATCGAAAACCACTTTGTTTCCTTTATCACAAAGTTGACTAATGCTTAGCAAATTATGCTTCAAACCATCCACATACAAAACATTTTCAATAGTGGGATTAGGACTCTTACCAATAGAACCAATCCCAAGAATTTTACCTTTGTTGTTGTCACCATACCGGACATAACCACTATTCTTAGGTACCAATGAGGAGAACTTGCTTTTGTCTCCTGTCATGTGCTTTGAACAGCCGCTATCAAGATACCAATTTAAGTCCTTGGCTTTCAAGCACACCTGCAAGATAAAATCAGGTTTTAACTTTTGGTACCCAAGCCATCTTGGGTCCAGGTGAGTTAGTTTTGGGCAAGGTTCCCTTTGGAATCCACATCTTTTTACCAATCACATTCAGGTTTTTCCTAATATTGCAAATGGAAGCAGTGTGACCTTTTCTACCACAGTGAAAGCATTTAATGAAAGGACTACTTGAGGGTTTGTTGTGATTGAAGAGTTTAAAAGATTTTTCATGAATTTTTGGATGATAACCTAAACCAGCTTTTCCAAAAGTACCTTTTTGGTTTCCTAACATAATGTTTAGATTATCTCTTCCCATCGTAAATTTTGCAAGAGTGTTATTTAAATCCTTAACCTTATTTTTCAAAACACTACACTCATTGCATTTTAAAACTTCATCCTTTTTATTTTCACAAGATATGGGAGGAGAAGTTTCAATCACAGCAACTTGTTTTTCTTTAAGAATCACTATCTCTTTGTTTAAAATTTAAATTTTTGATTCAAGAGAAGAGATGGTTTTCTTAGAAGAAAGAACAATTTTTCCAAGTTTAATCGTTTCATTATTGAATTCTTCACAAGCAGCAAGTAATTCATCATAAGTTAAAGAAGAGTCAGGATCATAAAAATTTACCTCATCTTCATCATGATTTGCCATTAGACTAAGGTGAGCCTCTTCATTTTCAGATTCATTAGAAGAATCCATATCATTATCATCCCAGGCAATGTAAGCTCTTCTTCCCTTCGAATCCTTTGGTGGTTTCTTTTCAAATTTCTCATTCCTCGTTTGGTTTTGAGGACAATCGGGTTTTATGTGACCTTTCTTTCCACACTTGTAGCGTGTAGGATTAAAAGAAGTTGTTTCATCACTTTTCTTTTGAGAGCTTGGGAACTTACCTTTGTTTCGAGTCTCATGAACCTTTTGAATTTGCGAACCATTAGACTCATGTTTTCCTCATTATTTTCATCTTCAAGGAAATCACATTCGTCATCGTCGGTTTCCTCAATGCTTGCTTTGAGGCGAGCCCTTTCTTTTTCTTATCAGCTTCTTCGCTTTCCATGAGACGATTTAGTTCAATTTCATGTTCCTGCAATTTTCCAAACAAACTAGCCAAGGTCATAGAAGATAAGTCTCTAGAGTCAGCTATAGCAATGACCGTGGGTTGCCAATTCTGTTTAGACATCTAAGAACTTTGTTAATCAAATCTTCATTCTTGAAGACTTTCCCAAGAGCTCGAGATGGTTTATTATATGGATGAACCTTTTTGCCTATCTTGTATGTTTTCACTTGGTTTCATCCTAAATAACTCATACTCATGGGTTAATGTGTTCATTCGAGCCCTCTTGACCTCGGTAGTACCTTCATGGGTCAATAGAAGGGTGTCCCACATTTCTTTAGCAGTCTTGCAATTTGAGACCCTATAGAACTCATCGTAGCTTAAAGCAGAAGTGATGATGTTCTTAGCCTTCAAATTGTATTGGACCTTTCTTATCATCTTCGGTCCAAAGTGATCTTGGTTTGTCTACCACGCATCATTAATTGATTGAGTGGGGACAAATGGACCATTTTCCACAAAGATCCCAAATATCAAGATCAACACCCTCAAGAAAGATTTGCATTCTATCCTTCCAATAACCATACCCTCACCATTGAAAAATGGGGTCTGTTCATGGAAGTTCCTAAATAATTGTTTGAAGTCATTCTCTTGAGACGGTTAAGTCCTTTATACAAGATTCTAGCTCGATGCCAATTGTTACCAATTGACTTCAAACACAAGAGGGTGAATTGTGATAGCGGTGCTTATATAAAAATTACAGAAAATAAATGACCGAATAATAAATAAAGAACAAAAATAAATAAAGTGCTTGAATGATAAAGAGACAGAGAGCAAAGAAGAAGAGCACGCAGCAATTTATACTGTGTTCGCCACCAAACACCCTCGTGGCCTACGCCCCGTCCCCAAAGCAAACCACTATGGGATTTTCACTAAATCACTAGCTTTTAAATCAGGTTCAGCTAGAAACCTTTACAACTCTATACCAGAGCAATACGTTCAAGAGATATCACCTCTCTATGAACACCTTGGGATTCCTACCCAAAAAGAAATGATTTTCACAAATAAAATGAGACGAGAAAGATACACTCAATAGTGCAGATATAACAAATTGAAGCTCAAATAATACAACTCAAATAATGTAGAATAAAAGGCTCTCAGAAAATTGTGCTCAAATAAGTGTGAGTGATGAAAAATATTTGACAGAGTTTTTGGCACAAAAATTAAGCACTGCGTTGTTGTTGTTGTGTTTAAGAAAGAGCACAGCGTTGTATATTTATAGACCGACCGAGGAGCGTCTCATGCACTTAAAAAAAATGTCCGTTGAGGATTTACCCGTTGAAGATTTGCCCGTTGCGTTGATTATTAAAAGGATTTGTCGTTGCGGGGAAGGCGGCTAAGCGGGCGACCTCACGAAGGCGGCTCGGCCAGGCGACCTCGCCACCGCGGCTCGACCAGGCGACCTCGACAAAGCTCGGCATCACGACCTCACGAACAGCTCGGCAAAGACCTGGGCACCACGACCTCGGAACCACGGCTCGACATCGACCTCCTCGCTCGGCTCTCGCTGGCTCGGCCGCGCGACCTCATCCCGGCTCGACCACGAGACCTCGATGACGCGACCTCATAAGCTCGACACCCGACTTCCTCGAGCTCAACATCCGACTTCCTCCTCAGCTCGACATCCGATTTCCTCAGGCTCGACACGCGACTTCCTCCTCATTTCGACATCCGACATCCGACTTCCTCCTCACTCGACATCCGAAGTTCCTCACCGACATCCGACACGAGATATGCATGTCAAAATATTTTGTGCGTGTGTGATTTAATTTTAATTGAGAGCTTTTATTACTACTTACAAATTGTCTTAATAAAGATAAATAAATACCGTAACCCAAAGACTTGAGAAACAATCATTCTTGATACGCGTCTTGGTATTCTTTTCCACTTTTTGCACGGTTGACTATTTGCAAAGCTCCCTTTTGTCAATCATCAAAACCATCCTGTCAAGGCATGTATTCACAGTAGGGTTGGTGGGCCATCATCTACAATTAGTTCTGCAGTAGATTCAGGTTCAGCCAATAGTGGTGAATGAGGTGGAGAAAGAATTTGTGGTGAAAAAGGTACAAGAATTGTAAGTTGAAAAGAGGGGTCAGGTACTGGTTGGAGGATAGAGAGGGGTTGTGTGTCATAAACAGTATCAGAGCCAGGTGAAGGGGATAAGGCTTCTTGGATAATAGGCTCAGGTTTTGTTTCAGTGAAAGGTTCGGGTTGTGAAGGTATGTTGAGGTCAGGTTGAGTCAAAAGAGGTGATTGAGGTCTAGGTGGTGATTTAGGGCTAAGTGAAGGAGTAGTAGGTTTAGGTTGTGGTGAAGGTGTTTTGGTTGTTTGTGGTTGAGGTGATGGAATGTGAGTGGTTTGTGGTGGTGGTGGAGAAGTAGAGGTTGAAGGATGAATAGCAGAAATGGGTTCAATATAAGGAAATTGAACTTGGAGTTGAGGTCATTGTCTCTGTCTCAGAGGGACATAATCAGCTTCCCCTTCATTAGATGAAGATGAGTCAGAGGGTAAAGATGGCAAAGGCTTTTTAGAAGGTTTGGGTTGGGAAGGTTTTGATGGGGGAATAGGTTTAGATGGTTGTTGTAACGACCCGTTTCCGGACAGCTACTGAACTAGCACCAAACCTATATGCGACGCACTTTTAAAACAGCACTCTTGTGTCCTTCAGAAAATGTGGTACATTTAAAAAAAAAATTAACTACAGTATCCGCCAAGCACACACAGAGTAGCCACAACATTTCAAAACATGGTGCAATCTAGGACACAAGACACATGCACTGGAAATACATACAGATCTATAAGCAAGTCATCATAAGCAGTGCGTACAAAATAAAAGCAGTGCAGAAATATATATAAGAGAATACACCTAAAGTATGAGAATCCTCGTGAGGACAATCATACCCCGGGGGTACTCCAAGTAGACACCCACGCAGGGGGTTGCTCCAAAAGTATGCCACCAGTCTACCCTGCAGTACACATAGGACAACACCAAAAGTCCAACTGGTCACCACAACAACTGTACACTATAAACAAATCCTACAGTCATCCAAAATATGATTTTGCAACCAGTCAGTCACAACAACTAAAGGTCGTTACCCGGATCCTCGAAGGGTTCCTCTTTGTCTTCGTCCGCCATCAGATTCTCCGTGTCCTCGCCATTGTCTGGGTTGCCATCATTGATTGAAGGAACCATGGGAAAGGGTCAAATTCTCAAATAAACATAGAAATAGCAAATCATAAAGCAAGAGGTAACAAAATACACAGTTCTCAAAGCGCGACTCAAACTCTCTCTCGAGACACTTTCGACAATTCCGGAATGTAACACCGATCCATCAACTGAATACCACCCATAGCATTGGGCTGCACGACCACCCAGGGACATTCAGCTCCAGTTCCTTAACGCTACGATGTCTAGCTAGGCTGCCGAAAAACAAGGGGGTCCAAGCACCCTAAGTTATCCGGGTCGAAGCTCAAAAACGTCACGACTCGACTCCCTCACAGGAATGAATAAATCGCCACATACGATCATTCAAGAAGCAACTCGAATACTTATTCAACCGCATATCAAAAAAATATTCATGAAAAGCTCAGTACCAGAGCAACTCAGTTCAAAATATAAGCAATTAATGCAATCAAATCACAATTCATCAAGCAACGACGTCGACAACATAATTCATCCCTCTGCAACTCAGTGGAGTTAGCAAAGAGGTAATTCATACAAGTGTGGGGGGTTGGGGTCAGGAGACTAACCACTTTAGGCAAGCCCACGGATGACTCGGAGCATGCATTAGGCAATAAAATCAAAGGGATACGAGACCCTCACTTCGAACCCTGAGATTCTCAGACTTTTTCGCTTTAAAACATAAAAGTTAAATACCTAAGCAATATCTAAGAGTTGCCCTTACGCATAAATACATAAAACAGTAACACTTAGAATGTGAAGCGCCCTTACCTTGAACAAGCTTTAGATACGGAATTTCCAACGTGTCTCTGAAACGTACCTCGCTCAAACCTTAACAATACAACCTTAACAAAATTAGAACCAAAAACCCAAGTCCTATGAATCTAGGGCCGCCACGGTTTTAGGTCCTAAAAGGCCTAAAATCTTGCTAACTTAACCCTATTTAGATCACACCCAATCTTGTACCATGTTACAAGTTCAAGCCAAGCAAGTTTTAAAACTTTTATTAAATGTACATACTTAGAAAAGCTTAAATCAATTCTTACCAATTGAAATAGTATTTTTACTAAATGAATAGTATTTTTCCAACTTTGAACTACTTTTAAAACCATAAAACATGCTATGAAAATTATAGAAGCAAGTTAGTTACAAATTCAAGACAATATTTGAAACATAGACTAAACCTTTTCCAAAAATCAAACATCTTTGAATTGATTTGCTAAACCAAATTCTTGATCAACTTTTAACAACATTTTTAAGCTATAAAACAACTTAAAACAATGCTTAAGAATAGCATTAAAACAATGCTTAAGAATAGCATAAGGGCCACGGCTTGGTACCCTCAAATAATTCCAAAATTTTCCACTTTTCATTTCTAAAACATATCATTTCCTTACCCTTAAATCTTTACATCTCAAACCAACTTTCCTAACACTTAACATACTTTAAAATCAAGTTTAAACATCCCTTAAAACCTTCTTAGAGGCCACGGCTTCCAGCCCTCAAAACAACAAAATTTATTTTTCCAAGACTTGTAAAACATACACATATGACTAGTTTTCAAACACACCACGTATAACCCTTCAAGATCTAACTCCTAAACAACAAAATAATTCAAAAACAAGGCTTATAACAGCCCCATAGGTTCAGGCAGTTCCAGATCTAGGGATTTCAGACTTTTTAAATACATTAAACAAGATTAGTCATAGAGGAAATTGGTAGATCTAAAAGGTAAGCAAGCTAATCTATCATGATCTAACAATTTCTAACTAAATCACAAGGATGATGGTGATTGGATCAAGGAGGAAGAAGAAAGGATCAAACTTTCATACTAAATCACTAAGTTTCCCTCAAGAACACACACTTTATCTCTCAAGATTTTTTCTAACTTCTCCAACAATGGAGAAATGATCAAGATGAAGTCTAAATCATCTAGGGGACCACGAAATAGATGGGGATAGGAAGGGAAGAAAATTTGTTTAATTAGTTGGGATTTAACTAGTTAATTACAAATTAACCAATAAAACTAACTACCCATTACTCCCTTAACCAATCAAAAGGCTTCATTCCAAATGGTGTGCTACAATCATGTGGCTTGCTTCCTATTGGTCCAGCTGCAGCCGCCATACATCCCCCCTAGCTCGTGGCTTCGTTTCGTCGCGTTATCGATCAATCAGGTGCACGACGTTACGCGTATGTTAGGGTTTTAATAACCAAATCTCCTAAAATAAATCTAATAAATTGTTTTATAATCAAAAATTATTAATCAACCAAAATATCCACAAAATATTAGAAGTATTTCTGTGAATGTCACTTTCTCGATTTACGAGCTAAAACGCTACCGTAATGCAATTTTGGGGCGTAGAAAATGCCCTATATTTGTCTGATGCCAAAAAATTCCAGAAAAATTCCCATAAATCATAAATATTGGAAAATGCTTAGATATCAAATTTCATAAAATTTGGATCACATTTGGGTAGGTTTTAGTCAAAACTCGCCCTATAGTTCAAATTCAGCGTTTTACGACAGAATTCAAACATTGAGAGAAAGACCCTAAATTAATAATAACTATTACTCCCTATATCTCGTATCAAACACTCAAAATATAATCTTGATAAGTTACGATTCGGTTTTCATCGAATTCGAGGTTCATTTAAATTTTATCTGCTGCAAAACTGCCCGATGATTCGAAACGTGACGAAACTTCGTTAGAATTTTCCGACGATATTCGAACCATGAATTAATATAAAGTATTAACTCTCCATTATAATTTGCTCTTGATTTATTTAAATCACTTACTTAGAGAACAAGAAATTGCTTATTATAGCATAAGTACGATAGAAATACACTATAATAACGCTAATTAATGTATTGTAAAAATACGGGTGTTACAATACTCCGCCTCTAAAAATAGTTTCGTCCTCTAAAAATACGTCGTGAATGTTTGACAAGAAAGGTGGTAAAGCAATCTGATATGCCACTGGACCAATACGACGAAGAATTTGGTAGGGTCCAATGAACTTAGGACTAAGCTTTTTGGATTTGATCGCTCGACCAACTCCAGTAGTCGGCGTAACTCGGAGGAATACATGCTCTCTTTCCTCAAACTCTAACGGTCAGCGACCCTGGTCTGCATTGTAACGACCCGTTTCCAGATCGCTACGAGACTAAAAGAAACCTATATGTGACATGTTTTTTTTAAAAAACGGTACTCTTGTGCCTTTCAGAAAAATGCGATATTTTTTTTTAAAACAACAGTGCCCGTAAAAGCACACACAGAGTACTTTCAGCATTTTGAAGCATGGTGCAACTAGGACACAAGTTACATACTGGAAAATGCATAAACACATAACATAGTCAGTCAACACGTACAATACATACAACATAAGTATAGTAGAAATGTATGGGAAATACACCTATGGTATGACGACCCTCACGAGAGTAATCATACCCTGGGGATACTCCCGGCAGACACCCACGCAGGGGGCTGCTCCAAAAGTAGGGCCTCCGGTCTACCCTATCTTAGCAAAACATCATGAGCCCAACCGGTCACCAACCAACTGTACACAAAAGTATACATATATAAATATATACTACAATCTTCCACAAAACATAACAGCACACAACGATTAACAAGCAGCTCAAGACAAATAGTGATCATTGCCAGAATCCTCAAAGTGGCCCTCCTCGCTCTCGTCCACTAACTGATCTTCCACATCCTCGCCATCTCCTGGGTAACCATCATGGGTTGAAGGCACCACGGGAAATGGTCAACTTCTCAAATAATCACAATAAACCAAAGCATAAAACAGTAGACAAACAACAGTGTATACAATTCACAAGTATGACCCAAGACTCAAATCAAAACTCTCTCTCTCTCAACACTTTTACCACAAACCGGAAGTAACGCGGATCCGTCTACTGAATACCAGCCGTAGCCTTGGGCTCTCCCCTCACCCTAGGACATTCAACTCAGGTTCCATTAGCATTACAACGCCTAGCTATTCCCTATCGAACACCAGCCGTAGCCTTTTAGGGGATTCTAGCACCCTAGGTGAATCGACTCAAGCTCAAAAACGTCCCGGCAAAACCAACGTCTAGCTAGTCCCTACCGAACACCAGCCGTAGCCTTTTAGGGGATTCTTGCACCCTAGGTGAATCGGCTCAAGCTCAAAAACGTCATAACGACTCGACCGAGTCACGCACTCTGGTGAACAATTCGCATAATTATAACAATATAATTCAGTTCAATAGCATAAGCAACATAGCAATATAACTCAATTCATCAGATATGAATAACATAAGCATCTTATCTCAAATAATCATATTTAGCAGCACAGTCAACAATCAATATAAATCCATCCCTCTGCTATTCAATGGAATTGACAGAGAGGTACAAACAAGTGTGGGGGGTTGGGGACAGCTGCCAACCACTTGCAGACAAGCCCACTAAATAATCAGCATATATAACAAAAATAAAGCGAAGGGGTACAAGACCCTCACTTCGAACCCTTAGGTTCTCAGACTTCTTCGTATTTAATGAAGCAATTAAATAACGAAAAGCCTAAAAATATCTAAAGTTGCCCTTACGCTAACAAACTAAAGGAAGTATTAAATGTGAAGCGCCCTTACTGCTTGTCACTGCTAACACTGCTCCTACGTCCTCGGGTCCGCTTCCACGTTCACCTCAATTTCCGTGCCGCACGATCTCAGAAACTTCGATTCCTATTACACGTACAGCTTAGTACTACTAGAAATTCTAAAAACACTTAGTTCTCACTTATCCCTTACTTAACCCAACACTCAAGAATCCAAGAATGTTATTAAAAAAAAATAAAGGTTTCTTGCATAACAAGTAACTCAAGGTAACTCTTTTAATTAGTTTGAAAAAACTTTCACATAAACACACATTTACACAACTAAGGCATAACTAATGTTTTTCATTAAAAATATATATATATATTTTTTTTTTATAAAACTTCTTTCCTACATGCAAGCATTCTAAGCACTAAATCAAGCTCAACTACAAGTTCCAAGCATTAATTCAAATAACACATACTAAGCACAATTTAATCAAAACCAAGTTTATGTTTCTTAGAAAAATGTTTTTCATCATGCTTCAACAACTAAAATAAGACCATAAATAGACATGCTAGAATTTAAAGCATAAAAAGAAAATCAATTCCCTACATGCCCTTTTTAGTCCCTCTAAACTCAATTTTATACCAAAGCTTATCTAACACTAAACTAATCATGCAATTTAATCACAAATAGTCCTAAGATCATATTAAACACATTATCACATAATTAAACACATATTTAGACAATTAAATAACATGCTTCTTAAGTATGATGAGGAAGAACAAACAAGCAACATATTAAAACATAAAACAAGCTAAGATCAAAACACTAAAAATGGGGGAGGGAGGCGCTAATTTTCTGCAGAAAACAGAGGGAAAAAAATTTGTTTTTAAGCTCATACAAATGGTTAGAAAGATAGGTAGTATGATGAGGAAGAAAACCTAGCAAATAATCAAAGTTTGGAAACAAAAAAACTAGTTAAAATGGAAGGGGGAAAGCCACGCCAGCAGCAGCAAGGAGGGGAGGAAAAATCTGATTTCCTTACCTCAAATGATGATCAAGAGGATGGTCTAGGTAGAGGAGATAATTTGGAAGAACTTTGATGAAGGAAGTTAACTCAAAAACTCAAAGATATGTAAGTTATTGGCAAGGGGAGTTGTAACCCATTTTTTTTCTCAAGAGAAAAGAAAGAAGAAGATGAAGATGAAGGTGAAGGGAGAAGGTGGGGAAGCGTGAAATGGTGCTGAAAAATGGGAGGG
This sequence comes from Calophaca sinica, assembly GCA_037113605.1. Taxonomy (NCBI): domain Eukaryota; kingdom Viridiplantae; phylum Streptophyta; class Magnoliopsida; order Fabales; family Fabaceae; genus Calophaca; species Calophaca sinica. Next base: position 57,406,389 of record CM073733.1, read on the forward strand.
TGGTTCACCTTTTATACAAAAAAAATGACTTAACTCATTAATAATAATAATAATAATCCACATTAGGTAAAAAGTAAATTTTTTTTTTGAAATAAATCACACATACTATGACACCTATCACCTAACCATATCATCTAGTCTTACCCACCTAATCTCACATCTCTCATGGTTACCCACTAATTCTAGAGTCTAGGGGTTGTTTAGAACACGACGACGAGATACCGCGTTACCGATAAACTCGCGAAAATTAATTTACAAGAAATTAATTCATCGCGTGAAAGTATTTAATTATAAATAATGAAAATCATATCAAATATTCAAAAATAGTCTCAATAGGTTACGATTCGATTTTCATCGAAATCGGAGTTCATTTAGAATTTTATCTGCGGCGAAACTGCCTGGCGATTCGAAACGCGTCAAAACTGCGTTAGAATTTTTCGACGATTTTCAAACCGTGAATTAATATGAAATATAAATTCTCAAATTTAATTTGATCTTGATTTAATTCATACACTTTCCTAGAGAACAAGAAATTGCCTTATTATAGCGTAAATACAACAGATTATAATAGCTAACGCATAAAAAAAAAATACGCGTGTTACAATACTCCCCCTCTAAAAATAGTTTCGTCCTCGAAACTACAGGTGAGTTACGTACCGTGAAAAAGCTCTGGATATTGAGTCTTCATCTTCTCTTCCAGTTCCCAAGTGGCGTCTCCGGTCTTCGGGTCCCACACGACCTTAACCAGTTGTATCTCCTTGTTCCTCAACTGCTTAGTCTTTTGGTCTACGATTCTTGCAGGTGACGCTTCGAAAGACAGATCATCCTTCAGTTGGATCACATCCGGTTCGATGACATGAGAAGGGTCGGAGACGTACTTCCGCAATTGCGAGACGTGAAAGACGTCATGAATGTTTGATAAGAAAGGTGGTAAGGCAATTTGATAGGCCACAGGGCTGATACGACGAAGAATCTGATAGGGTCCAATGAATTTAGGGGTAAGCTTCTTGGATTTGATCGCTCGACCAACTCCGGTGACAGGGGTAACTCGAAGAAATACATGTTCTCCTTCTTCAAACTCCAACGGTCGGCGTCTTTGATCTGCATAGCTTTTCTGTCGACTTTGAGATGTCTGCATCCTATCTCTGATTAGTCGGATCTTCTCGGTAGTCTGTTGAATCATATCCGGTCCCACGACAGAACTTTCGCCATTTTGGTACCAACAAAGAGGCGTCTGACATTTACGTCCATACAATGCTTCATACGGTGCCATGCCGATACTTGCGTGGAAACTGTTGTTATAGGTGAACTCTACCTGTGGTAAGACATCGTCCCAACTTCCTCTGTGGTCCAAGGTTCACGCTCGTAATAAATCTTCCAGTGATTGTATCGTCCTCTCAGTCTGACCGTCGGTTTGAGGGTGATATGCGGAGCTTAATTTGAGTTTGGTTCCCATGGCTTCTTGTAGCTCCCTCCAAAAATGAGATGTGAACTTTGGGTCTCGGTCGGAAATGATAGAAGAAGGTACACCATGTAGACGCACAATCTCCGTGATGTAGATCTCTGTCAGTTTCTCCACATTATAGGTTGATCTCACTGGTAAGAAATGAGCCGATTTAGTCAGCCGGTCGACGATTACCCAAATCGAGTCATGCTTCCTCTGCGTTCTCGGCAATCCCACGACGAAATCCATAGAAATGCTATCCCACTTCCACACTGGTACGTCAAACGGTTGTAGCATCCCTGCTGGTTGTTGATGTTCTACCTTCGCCTTCTGACAAGTTAGACAGGACGCTACGTATTCTGCCACTTGTTTCTTCATTCCAGGCCACCAAAAATGCTTTTTCAAGTCCTGATACATCTTCGTAACTCCTGGATGAATACTCAAACCACTCTTGTGTGCCTCGTCGAGAATCAACTTCCTCAGCTCAGCTACGTTGGGTACACAAACACGTCCATTGCATCTTAAGATATTGTCCACTCCAACCTTGAACTCAGTTGCTTTTCCTCGTGCTATAAGCTCGATCTTCTCTTGGAGTAGCTTGTCATGAGCTTGGTGTTCCCTAATCTCCTCCAATATTGAAATGGTAAACATTCCAAACCTCAGCTTTCCCGGTGACACCTCCATGCTCAGCTTTAAGTCTCGAAACTTCTCTAGCATCTCCAATTCCTTGATCATCATTGCTGAGACTAAAACGCTCTTCCTACTTAGTGCATCAGCTACCACATTCGCCTTTCCTGGATGGTATTCTAAAGTAAAATCGTAGTCCTTCAGAAATTCTGTCCATCTCCGTTGTCGCATATTGAGCTCCTTCTGATCGAATAAGTACCGCAAGCTCTTGTGGTCGCTGTAAACGGTGAACGTGCTCCCATAGAGGTAGTGCCTCCAAATCTTCAGTGCAAAAACCACTGCAGCAAGCTCCAAATCGTGCGTAGGGTAATTCCTCTCGTGAGTCTTAAGCTGTCGTGAAGCATAAGCTACAACTTTCCGATGTTGCATCAACACGCATCCTAAACCCTGGTGTGACGCATCACAATAAACCTCATAAGGTTCTTCTGGTTGGGGCAGAATCAACACAGGTGCGGTTGTTAAAAGCTCCTTCAGTCTCTGGAAACTGGATTCGCATTCTTCTGTCCAAGCAAACGGTTGATCCTTTCTTGTAAGCCGTGTGAGTGGCGCGACAATCTTCGAGAAACCTTCAATAAACCTCCGGTAATAGCCTGCTAAGCCTACAAAGCTTCTGATATCCGTCACGATTTTCGGTTGCTCCCACGCTAACACAGCTTCTATCTTAGCTAGATCCACAGCTATCCCGTCTTTAGTTATTACATGTCCAAGAAAGTTCACTTTTTCAAGCCAAAATTCACACTTAGCAAGGTTGGCATAAAGCTGCTTCTCTCGGAGTATTTGCAGTACTTGACGCAGGTGTTCTTTGTGCTCCTCTCTACTCTTCGAGTAAATCAAGATGTCGTCGATGAACACTACCACGAATTGATCCAGAAATGGATGAAAGATCCTGTTCATGTAGTCCATGAATACTGCTGGTGCGTTCGTCACCCCAAAAGGCATCACTAGATACTCATAGTGGCCGTACCTTGTCCTAAAAGCGGTCTTGGGAATATCCTCTTCCTTCACTCGAATCTGGTGATAACCTGACTTTAAGTCGATCTTGGAAAACATGGCAGCTCCTCTTAGTTGATTCATCAAGTCGTCGATGCGCGGTAGCGAATACCGATTCTTGATAGTAACCTTGTTGAGTTGGCGATAATCCACGCACAGTCTTGATCGTCCATCCTTCTTCTTCACTAACAATACAGGGGCCCCCCATGGCGACACACTGGGTCGTATGAACTGCTTCGATTCCAAGTGCTCAATCTGAGACTTCAACTCCTTCATCTCAGCTGGTGACATTCGATAAGGTGCTATCGAAAATGGTCCTGTTCCTGGAAGTAAATCAATAGAAAATTCGATTTCTCTGACTGGCGGTAGTCCTGGCACGTCTTCCGAGAAAACATCGATAAAATCGCAGACAACAGGAACATTCTTCAGTTCGATCTCCTGAGAAACTTCCGAACTAGCCAGGTACATGTATTCCTGGGTCCCTTCTTTCAATGAAACACCAATGTGATTAACAGATAGGTAGTTGGAAATTCCGAGGTCGGGAAAAACCACGGTTTTTAGACACGATCAAAGGACATGGTGGAGGGATAACCAATCCATCCCGAGAATGACATCTAGACCCTTAAGTGGTAGACAGACCAAATTAACCATGAATTTTCTACTCTGAATGACCACTACACAATTAAGGCATGCAGTGTTGGTAACTAAGGTTTTAGCAGCTGGGGTAGTAACTACCCGGCTTGAATGGTAAAGCGATGATCAATTTCAAACGGTCAACACAATCTGAAGAAATAAAGGAATGGGTTGCACCCGAATCAAAAAGAACAGTTAGGGGTTTACCCTCAATCTCACAATCTCCTTGGATGAGGCCATCCGCTTGCTCTGCTTCTTCTCCGCTCATATAGAAAACTCTGCCTTTAGCTATCTGGTGCTTCCCTTTTGCCTTTGCCGCATGCACAGCCGGTTCAACTTTAGGTGCTCGACAGTCCCTAGCAAGGTGTCCTGGCTTCTTGCAGTTGAAGCAAGTGGTCTCTCCTTCAGTGCAGTTGTTTGCGTAGTGCCCTGACTTCCCACATCGGTAACATATCACATCAGTGCTAGCTTGACTCCCGCCCCTTGCGTTTTGAGTCATTGGACGATATTGTCCCCTATTGTTGTTGTTCCCCTGGGGTCGACTATAGGGCTTTTTCTGCTGTTGTTTCCCTTTCTGGTTCCGATCACTCTGCCTGGTAGGCCCTCTAGAGTAGTTGCCTCCCAAATTAAGTCTCCGATTCTTCATAGTCTCCACTTCCCTACACTTCTCAACCAGTTGTTGAAATTGTCTAATTCCCAGTGGCAGCACTGAATCCTGGATGTCATCACGGAGTCCCTCCATGAACCTATGACACATATACCCTTCATCCACCGTCTGTCGGAAGAAAACAAAGTATCGAGATAGTGACTCAAACTTCGCAGCATACTCGCCGATCGTCATGTTGCCCTGTCGTACTTTCAGAAAATCATCTCCCAGCTTGGTCCTTGCACTAAGGGGAAAGTACTTGTCCAGAAACTTCTCCCGGAAAGATGCCCAAGTGATCTCCTGATGGCTTGCCTTCATCATTAGCCTAGTACTCCTCCACCAGTACTCCGCATCTCCTAAGAGCAGGTAAGTTGCATAGTTCACCTTAAACTCAGCTGGGCATCGTAGTACCTCGAAAATCTTCTCTACTTCTTGTAGCCATAGATCTACCTTCTCCGGGTTAGCCTCTCCACGAAACTTCGGAGGATCATGTCGACGAAAATCAACCAATCCCCTTGATTCGGCAGCTTGTGCCTCTCTCTCTTTCTTCTGTAGATCCCGTTGAGTCTTAGCAGCAGTCTGTTGGGCAACAGCAGTCGCCATTTCAGTCATCGCTTGAATTGCTCGATCCATGTTAGAATTATCGGATCTGGTTGCAGGGTCTCTCTGAGGTGGCATTAGATTTCGAAAAATCCAAAACCTGCTAGAACTCACAAACAAAGGGGTGTGTTAACACACATTGCTTCAATCAAGAAACAATCCAAGCAATTGACAAACAACTACTATACTTAGCAAACAATCACAATACCAAACAACTAATCACATCAATAAGCACAACCCGACACAGTGACCAGTTCTAATTTTCCTATGCACAGTCCGGTTAGACCGAACTGCTCTGATACCACCATTGTAACGACCCGTTTCCAGATCGCTATGAGACTAAAAGAAACCTATATGTGACATGTTTTTTTTTAAAAACGGTACTCTTGTGCCTTTCAGAAAAATGCGATATTTTTTTTTTAAAACAACAGTGCCCGTAAAAGCACACACAGAGTACTTTCAGCGTTTTGAAGCATGGTGCAACTAGGACACAAGTTACATACTGGAAAATGCATACACACATAACATAGTCAGTCAACACGTACAATACATACAACATAAGTATAGTAGAAATGTATGGGAAATACACCTATGGTATGATGACCCTCACGAGAGTAATCATACCCTGGGGATACTCCCGGTAGACACCCACGCAGGGGGCTGCTCCAAAAGTAGGGCCTCCAGTCTACCCTATCTTAGCAAAACATCATGAGCCCAACCGGTCACCAACCAACTGTACACAAAAGTATACATATATAAATATATACTACAATCTTCCACAAAACATAACAGCACACAACGATTAACAAGCAGCTCAAGACAAATAGTGATCATTGCCAGAATCCTCAAAGTGGCCCTCCTCGCTCTCGTCCACTAACTGATCTTCCACGTCCTCGCCATCTCCTGGGTAACCATCATGGGTTGAAGGCACCACGGGAAAGGGTCAACTTCTCAAATAATCACAATAAACCAAAGCATAAAACAGTAGACAAACAACAGTGTATACAATTCACAAGTATGACCCAAGACTCAAATCAAAACTCTCTCTCTCTCAACACTTTTACCACAAACCAGAAGTAACGCGGATCCGTCCACTGAATACCAGCCGTAGCCTTGGGCTCTCCCCTCACCCTAGGACATTCAGCTCAGGTTCCATTAGCATTACAACGCCTAGCTATTCCCTATCGAACACCAGCCATAGCCTTTTAGGGGATTCTAGTACCCTAGGTGAATCGACTCAAGCTCAAAAACGTCCCGGCAAAACCAACGTCTAGCCATTCCCTACCGAACACCAGCCGTAGCCTTTTAGGGGATTCTTGCACCCTAGGTGAATCGGCTCAAGCTCAAAAACGTCATAACGACTCAACGACTCGACCGACTCACGCACTTCGGTGAACAATTCGCATAATTATAACAATATAATTCAGTTCAATAGCATAAGCAACATAGCAATATAACTCAATTCATCAGATATGAATAACATAAGCATCTTATCTCAAATAATCATATTTAGCAGCACAGTCAACAATCAATATAAATCCATCCCTCTGCTATTCAATGGAATTGACAGAGAGGTACAAACAAGTGTGGGGGGTTGGGGACAGCTGCCAACCACTTGCAGACAAGCCCACTAAATAATCAGCATATATAACAAAAATAAAGCGAAGGGGTACAAGACCCTCACTTCGAACCCTTAGGTTCTCAGACTTCTTCGTATTTAATAAAGAAATTAAATAACGAAAAGCCTAAAAATATCTAAAGTTGCCCTTACACTAACAAACTAAAGCAAGTATTAAATGTGAAGCGCCCTTACTGCTTGTCACTGCTAACACTGCTCCTACGTCTTCGGGTCCGCTTCCACGTTCACCTCGATTTTCGTGCCGCACGATCTCAGAAACTTCGATTCCTATTACACGTACAGCTTAGTACTACTAGAAATTCTAAAAACACTTAGTTCTCACTTATCCCTTACTTAACCCAACACTCAAGAATCCAAGAATGTTATTAAAAAAAAATAAAGGTTTCTTGCATAACAAGTAACTCAAGGTAACTCTTTTAATTAGTTTGAAAAAACTTTCACATAAACACACATTTACACAACTAAGGCATAACTAATGTTTTTCATTAAAAATATATATATATATATATTTTTTATAAAACTTCTTTCCTACATGCAAGCATTCTAAGCACTAAATCAAGCTCAACTACAAGTTCCAAGCATTAATTCAAATAACACATACTAAGCACAATTTAATCAAAACCAAGTTTATGTTTCTTAGAAAAATGTTTTTCATCATGCTTCAACAACTAAAATAAGACCATAAATAGACATGCTAGAATTTAAAGCATAAAAAGAAAATCAATTCCCTACATGCCCTTTTTAGTCCCTCTAAACTCAATTTTATACCAAAGCTTATCTAACACTAAACTAATCATGCAATTTAATCACAAATAGTCCTAAGATCATATTAAACACATTATCACATAATTAAACACATATTTAGACAATTAAATAACATGCTTCTTAAGACTCAAGAATAAAAAGAAAGCAAACTAACATGTTACTCCTAATTAAATTAAACTACACATGCAATTAGCATCTAATCAATTCCTACAACACATAAAAATCATTAATTACAAGATTTAAGCAAGATTACACAATTCCCCTCTTTCTCATGCTTAGGGTTTTTCGATCAAAGCTCAAGGAAAGAGTTCTATGATGTTTCAATCATGAATCAACAACAACCAACAACAAACAAGCAACATATTAAAACATAAAACAAGCTAAGATCAAAACACTAAAAATGGGGGAGGGAGGCGCTAATTTTCTGCAGAAAACAGAGGGAAAAAAATTTGTTTTTAAGCTCATACAAATGGTTAGAAAGATAGGTAGTATGATGAGGAAGAAAACCTAGCAAATAATCAAAGTTTGGAAACAAAAAAAACTAGTTAAAATGGAAGGGGGAAAGCCACGCCAACAGCAGCAAGGAGGGGAGGAAAAATCTGATTTCCTTACCTCAAATGATGATCAAGAGGATGGTCTAGGTAGAGGAGATAATTTGGAAGAACTTTGATGAAGGAAGTTAACTCAAAAACTCAAAGATATGTAAGTTATTGGCAATGGAAGTTGAAACCCATTTTTTTTCTCAAGAGAAAAAGAAAGAAGAAGATGAAGATGAAGGTGAAGGGAGAAGGTGGGGGAAGCGTGAAATGGTGCTGAAAAATGGGAGGGGTGGTTCACCTTTTATACATAAAAAATGACTTAACTCATTAATAATAATAATAATAATCCACATTAGGTAAAAAGTAAATTTTTTTTTTGAAATAAATCACACATACTATGACACCTATCACCTAACCATATCATCTAGTCTTACCCACCTAATCTCACATCTCTCATGGTTACCCACTAATTCTAGAGTCTAGGGGTTGTTTAGAACACGACGACGAGATACCGCGTTACCGATAAACTCGCGAAAATTAATTTACAAGAAATTAATTCATCGCGTGAAAGTATTTAATTATAAATAATGAAAATCATATCAAATATTCAAAAATAGCCTCAATAGGTTACGATTCGATTTTCATCGAAATCGGAGTTCATTTAGAATTTTATCTGCGGCGAAACTGCCCGGCGATTCGAAACGCGTCAAAACTTTGTTAGAATTTTTCGACGATTTTCAAACCGTGAATTAATATGAAATATAAATTCTCAAATTTAATTTGATCTTGATTTAATTCATACACTTTCTTAGAGAACAAGAAATTGCCTTATTATAGCGTAAATACGACATATTATAATAGCTAACGCATAAAAAAAAAATACGCGTGTTACATGCATAACTCTTCTGTCGACTCTGAGACGTCCGCATCTTATCTCTGATCAGTCGGATCTTCTCAGTAGTCTGCTGAATCATGTCCGGTCCCACAACAGAGCTCTCACCATCCTGGTACCAACAAAGAGGCGTCTGACACTTACATCCATACAGCGCTTCGTAAGGTGCCATACCAATGCTTACATAATAACTGTTGTTGTAGGTGAACTCCACTAACAGTAAGACATCGTCCTCACTTCCTCTGTGATCCAACGTGCACGCTCTCAGCAAATCTTTGAGTGATTGAATCATTCTCTCAGTCTGACCATCGGTCTGGGGATGATATGCTGAGCTAAACCGGAGCTTAGTTCTCATCGCTCCTTGTAATGCCCTCCAAAAATGAGACGTAAACTTCGGATCTCGGTCAGAAATAATGAAAGAAGGCACGCCATGCAGTCGCACAATCTCCGTGACATATATCTCGGTCAGCTTCTCTACGTTGTATGTCGATCTTACTAGCAAGAAATGTGCAGATTTGGTCAATTGGTCGATGATTACCCAAATCGAGTCATTCTTCCTCTGCGTTCTTGGCAATCCCAGGACAAAATCCATAGAAATGCTATCCCACTTCCACACTGGTACGTCAAGTGACTGTAGCATCCCTGCCGGTCGCTGATGTTCCACTTTCGCTTTCTGGCAAGCTAAATAGGAAGCTACATAATCTGCCACTTGTTTCTTCATCCCGGGCCACCAAAAGTGCTTCTTCAGATCTTGATACATCTTCGCAACTCCCGGATGAATACTCAATCCGCTCTTATGTGCCTCATCAAGAATCAACTTCCTCAGCTTAGCCATGTTAGGCATACACACGCGTCCGTTGCATCTCAGAATGTTGTCCGCTCCAATCTTGAATTTTGTCGCCTTCCCTCGTGCTACCAGCTCAACCTTCTCTTGTAATAGCTTGTCATTAGCTTGCTGGTCTCTGATCTCGTCCAACAATCCGTTAGAAATGGTTAGCATACCAAACTTCAGCTTCCCCGTTGACACTTCCACATTCAGCTTCAAGTCTCGGAACTTCTCTAGTATCTCAATCTCCTTGATCATCATTACTGAAGCTAAGACGCTCTTCCTGCTCAGTGCATCTGCTACCATGTTCGCCTTCCCTAGATGATATTCTAAAGTGAAGTCGTAGTCCTTTAGAAATTCCGTCCATCTTCGTTGTCACATGTTGAGCTCCTTCTGATCAAACAAATACTTCAAGCTCTTGTGATCGCTGTACACAGTGAATGTACTCCCATCCAGGTAGTGCCTCCAAATCATTAATGCAAAAACTACCACAGCAAGTTCCAAATCATGCGTAGGATAGTTCCTCTCGTGAATCTTAAGCTGTCTCGATGCATAAGCCACGACTTTCCTATGTTGCATCAGCATGCATCCTAAACCCTGGTGTGAAGCGTCGCAGTAAACCTTGTAAGGTTCTTTCGGTTGAGGCAAGATTAACACAAGTGCTATCGTCAAAAGTTCCTTCAGCCTCTGGAAACTGGATTCGCACTCTTCGGTCCAAGCGAACGGTTGATCGTTCCTCGTAAGTCATGTAAGCGGTGCTACGATCTTCAAGAAACCTTCAATAAATCTTCGATAGTAGCCTGCTAAGCCAACAAAGCTTCTGATATCTGTTACGGTCTTTGACTGTTCCCATGCTAACACAGCTTCAATCTTGGCTGGATCCACAGCTATCCCGTCCTTGGTTATCACATGTCCGAGAAAATTCGCCTCTTCAAGCCAGAACTCACACTTGGAAAGGTTAGCGTAGAGTTGCTTTTCCCTCAGTATCTGTAGTACTAGGCGTAGGTGCTCTTCGTGCTCTTCTCTACTTCTCGAATAAATCAGGATATCGTCTATGAACACCACCACGAACCGGTCCAATAATGGGTGAAAGATTCTGTTCATGTAGTCCATAAACACTGCTGGCGCGTTCGTCACTCCAAATGGCATCACTAGGTACTCGTAGTGACCATACCTCGTCCTGAATGCTGTCTTAAGGATATCCTCTTCATTCACTCGAATCTGATAGTAGCCAGACTTCAATTCAATCTTAGAAAATATCGTGGCTCCTCGTAGTTGATCCATCAATTCATCGATACGCAGTAACGGATACCGATTCTTGACAGTAACCTTGTTGAGTTGACGATAATCTATGCACAATCTTGATCGTCCATCCTTCTTCTTCACCAGTAACACTGGAGCTCCCCATGGTGATACGCTTGGTCGTATGAACTGCTTCGACTCCAAGTGCTCAATCTGAGACTTCAGCTTTTTCATCTCCACTGGTGACATCCGATATGGCACGTTCGAAATCGGTCCTGTTCCTGGGAGAAAATCGATGGAAAACTCGATCTCTCTTGTCGGTGGTAACCCTGGTACGTCTTCAGGAAAAACATCTAAAAAGTCACACACCACTGGAATATTCTTTAACTCGATCTCTTGAGAAACTCCTAAACTAGCCAGATACATGCATTCCCTAGTCCCCTCTTTCAAGGAAACTCCGATATATTCATCAGAAAGATAATTGGAGACTCCAAGATCTGGAAAAATTACTGCTTTTCGGGCACAGTCCAAGAGGACATGGTGGTAAGATAACCAATCCATCCCGAGAATAATATCTAGACCCTTTAACAGTAAACAAACCAAATTAGCAACAAATTTTCTACCATGAATGACCACCACATAATTAAGGCATGCAGTGTTGGTAACTAAGGTTTTAGCAGCTGGGGTGGTAACTACTAATTTGAATGGTAAGGTAGTCACAAACAATTTCAAATGATCTACACAATCCAAAGAAATAAAGGAATAGGTTGCACCAGAATCAAAGAGAATAGATAGAGATTTACCCTCAATATCACAATCTCCCTGGATAAGATCATCAGTCTGCTCTGCCTCTTCACCGCTCATGCAGAAGACTCTGCCTTTAGCCATCTGACGCTTCCCTTTAGCTCTCGCTGCATTCACTACTGGTTCAGCCTTGCGTTCTGGACAGTCCTTGGCGAAGTGCCCCGGCTTCCTGCAGTTGAAGCACACGTCACCCTTCTCAGTGCAGCTGCTCGAATAGTGCCCTGGCCTACCGCAATGGTAACAAGTCATGTCGGCGCTAATCTGACTCCCACCCCTCGCATTCTGAGCCATCGGATGATATTATCCCTTATTGTCATTCCCTTGAGGTCGATTATATGGCTTCTTCTGCTGCTTTCCCATTTGAGTAAACCTCTGTCCTGCGTTCTGGGGTCTCATTGGTCCGCCTGAGCCGTTCTTCTTCTTGTTGTTTCTCACTCCTTCCACTTTAACACACTGGTCAATCAACTCTTGAAGATTCCTAATTCGCAGCGACACCACTAACTTATGGATGTCAAACTTCAGGCCTCATGGAATCTATCACTCAACCAGCCCTGGTCAGTCTGGTCACGAAAAGGACTAAAGTACCTTGCAAGTGATTCGAAATTAGCAGCATATTCTGACACCGTCATGCTACCTTGCTGTAGTCGGAGGAACTCTTGCTCTTTCTCAGCTCATGCAGTATCGGGAATATACTTGTCCAAGAATCTCCTGTGGAAAACTTTCCAAGTGATCTCACGACGCCCCACCATCAAAGTCTGCTTCACCCCTTTCCACCAGTACTCGGTATTTCCCAGCAACAAATAGGTTTCATAGTCCACCTTGACATTCTCTGGACAGTGAAGTGTCTCGAAGATCTTCTCTATCTCCTGCATCCAAAGGTCCGCCTTATCCGGATTTAGCTCACCGTAGAACTTTGGTGGGTCGTGCTTACGAAAATCAGCTAGTCCTCTAGCCCCTTCATTCCTTTCCGCCCTCTACTGTTGTTGTAGATTATGTTTGGTTATGACCGCAGTCTGCTGAGCCATAGCATTTGATTGTTGAGTCGCAGCAGTTGATTATTGAGCCATAGCCGCCGCCATCTCTGTCATCGCTTGAATTGCTCGATCCATGTTGAGTTATCAAGTTTGCCTGTAGTATCTTTACGAGGTGGCATTAGATTCCTACAGAGTCCTAAACCAGTCAGAACCTTACAATCAAGTGATGTGCTAACACACATTGCTTCAGTCAAGACACAATTCAAACAATTAGCAAGCAAAATTACTTCACACAACAAACAATAACCACAATTTCACAAATAAGCACCCGAAAACATAACCCGACACGGTGACCATCTTAGTACCCCCTATGCACAGTCCGATTAGAACCGAACTGCCCTGATACCACTATTGTAACGACCCGTTTTCGGACCGCTACTAAACTAGCCCCAAACCTATATGTGATGCACTCTTAAAATAGTACTCTTGTGTCCTTCAGAAAATGCGGTACACTTTTTTTTTAAATAACTACAGTATCCACCAAGCACACACAGAGTAGCCACAACATTTCGAAACATTGTACAATCTAGGACACAAGACACATGCGCTGGAAATACATACACATATATAAGCAAGTCATCATAAGCAGTGCGTACAAAATAAAAGCAGTGCAGAAATATATATAAGAGAATACAACTAAAGCATGAGAATTCTCGTGAGGACAATCATACCCTGGGGGTACTCCCGGCAGACACCCACGCATGGGGCTGCTCCAAAAGTATGCCACCAGTCTACCCAGCAGTACACATAGGACAATACCAAAAGTCCAACTGGTCACAACAACAACTGTACACTATAAACAAATCCTACAGTCATCCAAAATACGATCATGCAAATAGTCAGTCACAACAGCTAAAAGTTGTTGCCCAGATCCTCGGAGGGGTCCTCTTTGTCTTTGTCTGCCATCGAATTCTCCGCGTCCTCGCCGTCGTCTGGGTTGCCATCATTGATTGAAGGAACCACAGGAAAGGGTCAACTTCTCAAATAAACATAGAAATAGCAAATTAAAAAGCAAGAGGCAACAAAATACACAGTTCTCAAAGCGCGACTCAAACTCTCTCTCGAGACACTTTCGACAATTCCGGAATGTAACGCCGATCCATCCACTGAATACCAGCTGTAGCTTTGGGCTCCACGACCACCTTAGGACATTCAGCTCCGGTTCCTTAACGCTACGATGTCTAGCTTGGCTGCCGAAAAACAAGGGGGTCCTAGCATCCTAAGTTATCCGGGTCGAAGCTCAAAAATGTCACGACACGACTCCCTCACAGGGATGAATAAATCGCCACATACGATCATTCAAGAAGCAACTCGAATTATTCAACCGCATATCAAAAAAAATTCATGAAAAGCTCAATACAGTGCAACTCAGTTCAACAATATAAGCAATCAATGCAATCAAATCACAACTCATCAAGCAATGACATCGACAACATAATTCATCTCTCTGCAACTCAGTGGAGTTAGCAAAGAGGTAATTCAAACAAGTGTGGGGGGTTGGGGTTAGGAGACCAACCACTTTAGGCAAGCCCACGGATGACTCAGAGCATGCATTAGGCAATAAAATCGAAGGGGTACGAGACCCTCACCTTGAACCCTGAGGTTCTCAGACTTCTTCGCTTTAAAACATAAAAGTTAAATACCTAAGCAATATCTAAGAGTTGCCCTTACACATAAGTACATAAAACAGTAACACTTAGAATGTGAAGCGCCCTTACCTTGAAAAAGTTTTAGATATGGAATTTCCAACGCGTCTCTGAAACGTACCTCGCTCAAACATTAACAATACAACCTTAACAAAATTAGAACCAAAACCCAAGTTCTATGACTCTAGGGCAGCCACGGTTTTAGGTCCTAAAAGGCCTAAAAGCTTGCTAACTTAACCCTATTTAGATCACACCCAATCTTGTACCATGTTACAAGTTCAAGCCAAACAAGTTTTAAAACTTTTATTAACTCTACATACTTAGAAAAGCTTAAATCAATTCTTACCAATTGAAATAGTGTTTTTACCAAATGAATAGTGTTTTGCCAACTTTGAACTACTTTTAAAACCATAAAACATGCTATGAAAATTATAGAAGTAACTTAGTTACAAATTCAAGACAATATTTGAAACATAGACTAAACCTTTTCCAAAAATCAAACATCTTTGAATTGATTTGCTAAACCAAATTCTTGATCAACTTCAAACAACATTTTTAAGGCATAAAACAACCTAAAACAATGCTTAAGAATAGCATAAGGGCCACGGCTTAGTACCCTCAAATAATTCCAAAATTTTCAACTTTTCATTTCTAAAACATATCATTTCCTTACCCTTAAATCTTTACATCTCAAACCAACTTTCCTAACACTTAACATACTTTAAAATCAAGTTAAAATATCCCTTAAAACCCTCTTAGAGGCCACAGCTTCCATCCCCCTAAACAACAAAATTTATTTTTCCAAAACTTGTAAAACATACACATATGACTAGTTTCCAAACACACGCCTATAACCTTTTAAGATCTAACTCCTAAACAACAAAATAATTCAAAAACAAGGCTTATAAAAGCCCCATAGGTTCAGCCACTTCCATTTCTAGGGATTTCAGGATTTTTAAATACATTAAACAAGCTTAGTCATGGAGGAAATTGGTAGATATAAAAGGTAAGCAAGCCAATCTATCACGATCTAACAATTTCTATGCAAAACAACTCTAAACCATGAAGAACTTCATCCATGGAAGCTATGAGAAAGGAAAATAAGTTAGGAAGCTTACCCACAAGGATGATGGTGATTGGATCAAGGAGGAAGAAGAAAGGATCAAACTTTCATACTAAATCACTAAGTTTCCCACAAGAACACACACTTTCTCTCTCAAGATTTTTTTCTAACTTCTCCAACAATGGGGAAATGATCAAGATTAAGTCTAAATCAGCTAGGGGACCACGAAATAGATGGGGATAGGAAGGGAAGGAATTTTGTTTAATTAGTTGGGATTTAACTAGTTAATTACAAACTAAGCAATAAAACTAACTACCCATTACTCCCTTAACCAATCAAAAGGCTCCATTCCAAATGGTTTGCTACAATCATGTGGCTTGCATCCTATTGGTCCAGCTATAGCCGCCATACATCCCCCTAGCTCGTGGCTTCGTTTCGTCGCATTATCGATGAATCGGGTACATGGCGTTACGCATATTTTAGTGTTTTAATAACCAAATCTCCAAAAATAAATCTAATAAATTGTTTTATAATAAAAAATTATTAATCAACCAAAATATCCACAAAATATTAGAAGTATTTCTGTGAATGTCACTTTCTCGATATACGAGCTAAAACGCTACCGTAATGCAGTTTTGGGGCGTAGAAAATGCCCTATATTTGTCTGATGCTCAAAAATTCTAGAAAAATTCCCATAAATCATAAATATTGGAAAATACTTAGATCTAAAATTTCATAAAATTTGGATCACGTTTGGGTAGGTTTTAGTCAAAACTCGCCTTATAGTTCAAATTTAGCGTTTTACAATAGAATTCAAACATTGGGAGAAAGACCCTAAATTAATAATAACTATTACTCCCTATATCTCGTATCAAACACTCAAAATATAATCTTGACAAGTTACGATTCGATTTTCATCGAATTCGAGGTTCATTTAAATTTTATCTGTGGCAAAACTGCCCGATGATTCGAAATGTGACAAAACTTCGTTAGAATTTTCCGACGATATTCGAACCATGAATTAATATAAAGTATTAACTCTCAATTATAATTTTCTCTTGATTTATTTAAATCACTTACTTAGAGAACAAGAAATTGCTTATTATAGCATAAGTACGATAGAAATACACTATAATAACGCTAATTAACGTATTGTAAAAATACGGGTGTTACAGTTGTGGGGGAGGGATTGGTTTAGACACAACAGATGCAGAACCATAAATAGAATCATACAAACGTACTACATCATCTAGTACCTTGGTTTTCTTTGTTGCTGGAAGATCACCCATCTTGGTTATCCGTTTCATCTTTGAAGTAGTAGGTTTAGCAGTAGTACCAGGAATAGCAGTGTTGATGGTTGCAGGAGCAGATGTGCCAGAGGCAACAGCAGGAGCAATTGAGGAAGGAGCAGCAGCTGTACCAGAGGCTTGTCCCTTTAGCCTTTCTTCTTTGAATTGATAGTTGTCTTTCTTGCATTTGGCTATCATCTCATCAACCTCAACATTCTTCTCCTTAATTTCTTCTGGCATTACTCAGGGCATGACTGCAGGTCTCGCTGGTTGAACCAAGTGATTGGGCTCAGTAATGTGGATGCCAGTGCTCCTAGTTACTCTCCTAGTTGGCTCAGCAGTAACTTCACTTATCTTCCTTTTTCCATTCCTTACAGGTTTTCTCATACCTTCTTCTTCTTTTTGCATCTCAGCAATAAACTCTTCGGATAGAAGCTTAATTCTCCTTAAGTTCTCACTGGAGAAGGTTGGTACACTAATGGTTTTGAGTGCAACTCCAGCTTCTTCAGTGTGAAGCTCTTGAAGATGCCGAATCAAGCCTTGAGTTTCCATTATAACAGAGAGCATCCTTCTATAAGGGATATTCAAGTTTTTTCCTTTTCTGGAGAACATAATGTTTCTGCGCAGATGATAAAAAATGAGGCTTGGCATGTTGAGTTTGGCCTTGGTCTCATAGTTCCACATAATGAAGCAGTGTCCACGGATCCAAACTTTGGAACAATACAGCGCATTATGATCTTGAAGAACACTTTGAACCTGTTCTTCATGTCCACAGCCTTAGAACTACCAGGTTTCTCATAGATGGAGTTGTTGATTGTTTCCCAGCCACCAAAATCCTTTTCCTAGCCTTCTTTGATAACAGCTCCAGAATTAGGGCATTTGATAACATCAGCAATGATGTCCCGAGTGATCATAATATTCTTCTTCTGAACATAGCTGTGAATGGTGTTGTCCTTACACCGAGCATACATCCAAAATTCCTTTACCAGTTCCTCATATACTGGGTAGTTTTCCATACAAAAGAAATCCATTATCCCCATATCAATGAAATCGGTTCGGAAGGGATACCCTTTTTCAGCTAGGTCTTGGAAGTTAACCTAGTGTTCCACCATCACCTTCAGTTAGTGTTGCTCAGCGTTCACCAAGGTCGGTTGAGGTTCTTCCTCAAGACCATAAGCAAACAGTGGTGGAGCGGCCGTTGCAAGTACAGAGAGTTGCAGATAGAAGATAGAAGACATAAAGGTGTAACACCCTGTTTTCAGAGTGCTACTAAGTGAACATTCTGACAAAAGTTGACATATTTCCGAAAGGCGAAATACTCTGCCTTGCACGTTTTCCAAAAATGTGGTTCTATTTTTTTTTTAAAACTTCTTTTTCAAAATGGCTATCAGAGTATTGCAGCGACTTTAGAAACATGGCGGAATTATTTAGAGACACCACATAACCACATCAATTGAAAGGTTTTCAAAACTAAACATTTTCTAGGGCTCTACCTTGTTCAAGGATCACAAGGATTTCTTTAAATATTGGGGTGTTTCATGGCCTTAAACGCAAAACAACAAAACAACAACTATACTAAAACCCTTAAATCACTAGTCCAAACTCCAAAGCCCAAAAATTAATTTCCTATCATAACTCGGTTCAAGTTCAAGGATTTCAAAATCAATTCTCTTTCCAACTTGGCAGCACTTAAAACAATTTTTAACTCAAATCTAAATTTTTCCTAGAACTACTAAACTTGAACAACAATCAAAATATGGAAGATCGAAGTTTTTAGCACAAAATTTTCTTCAACAATACACACGCATGAAAACTTGGTTCCTCTAGAAGAAAATAAGATCGGAATATTTCCCACTACAACAAGATAAAAATAAAATAATAATTTAACAAAAATCATTTTAAACTTAAAACTACAGTCAACGAGGTTATAAACAATAATACAAAAATCAAAGCAAGAGAGTTGAAATATTCACCAAGCGTTCCTCAAAGAACTCGGTGTGTTAATGCACAAAAAGGGACGAAAAGCTCTCACAATCACTGGCCACACACTCAAGTCACCACACGATTTGGTATAACCTAAGGAAGGAATTACATAAGATGGTGGTCTCTAATGCAGAACTCGTCCGCAACATGGAACATGAGGAAAAGGAAGGGGACTAGGTTCTCTCTCTATCTTCCTGTGCCCATATTAAACCGGTAATGCAACTAACTATTCTCTCCCACTTTCCCTGAGCTTAGTGTTACCTATGAAAGGAATTGGAAAATAGTGGGGGTCCTCTAAACAGAACTTGTTCGTGGCACACAATAGGAGTAAAGGAAAGGTATAGGCTCGACACTGAGACCAATAATACAATTTGAATTAGTCTCCTCCTTTTTTTTTTAAAACGGTCGATGCAAATTCGAAAGGAGAGGAAAGATTCACAAAGTTTTGGTCCAATGTCTTCATCACTTACTAGCACTATAACTAAAACCGAATATTTCCTTTGGAGATTATTAATACGCTCACACAAATAACAAACACACAATCAATTACATACATTCACAGCAGTACTAAAGTAGACTATTGCGAACACAGATGTTAGTAGCAAACATGTAGCATTTAGAAAATCATGAAACAGTTTTCATTTTCAAATTTAGTACGTATCAAAATAATTCAAACGACAAACATTGTGGCTTATACTTAGAACCACTAATACTTCAAGGATCATATATATGCAATAATGCTAATAACGTCTCCTATGAACTATCTCTATTCCAAATCTCCGCCTAAGCATAACGCCTTATTGCTGTGTTCCCTGAGATAAATTCTTCAGCTGCTAAGTTCTCTCCTTTGCTTAATGGAGAGACACGTCCCTGCGTTTGGAATCTGGGTCATCCAAATCCTCTGATCCATCTCTGACTTATCTGCTAAAACAGGAACAATCATTCGTTTCGGAGGTATTGGATTTCCACGAGGTTTCTCAACCTAATAAAAATCCCATAATAGGTTTGGTGTGTCTCAGCACACGTTGTTTCAATTAAGGAACAATTTCAAACAATTACAAGCGGAATTACTCCACTTGAGGAACAAGCACACAAGCATGGTTTGACTCACCATAAGACCCAGTTTAATCTCTAACAATTGTTTTCTACAAAACCCGACACATGACCAGCTATAGTTTCCCAACTCACAGTCCGGTTAGAACCGAACCTTGCTCTGATACCACCATTGTAACACCCTGTTTCCGGAGTGCTACTAAGTGAACATTCTGACAAAAGTTGACATATTTCCAAAAGGCGAAATACTCTGCCTTGCAAGTTTTCCAAAAATGTGGTTCTATTTTTTTTTTTTTAAAACTTCTTTTTCAAAACGGCTGTCAGAGTATTGCAGCGACTTTAGAAACATGGTGGAATTATTTAGAGACACCACATAACCACATTCAATTATTACATCAACCACACATAACAGCATGTGCCTTGAAACATAATCGACATTTATTACAATACAGAAATAAATTCAAGCGTCCTATAGCTAGTCGACACAACAAGCTCTTCGCAAGACTACTAGTAGATTCCGCAACCACAACACAAGTGGAAAACTAAACAACCATCCCCAGCTGCTCCTCCTTTCAGTTCCAAATCCTCAGCTTGCTCCGCCATCTGGGTTACAATCATTAATTGACAGAACCACTGGCAAGGGTAAACTTCTTACAATAAAGAGTCTGTTACACTTATTCAACAATGGCAACAAAGCATATAACAGTGCAACATGTTATAGGAAATAGAAAATCATAGCAATAAGCAACAACAATGTATATCATTTACAGAGCGTGACTCAACTCTCTCACTCTAGACTTGACTTGACTCACGACTGATTTTCTCTCGACTCGACAATTATTCTGGAAAGCAGACGCAGATCCATCAACTGACATACCAGCCGTAGCCTTGGGATCTTTCGCTTTTCCCTAGGTAAGCAGCCCCGGTTCCTACGTTGCGACGCCTAGCTAATCCACCTTGAACTAAGGGGACCTAGCACCCTCAGTTGTCCGGCTCACAGCTCAAAAACGTCTCGACGACTCGACAATGCTCTCAGACTCGATGAACAATTCGCCGCATACGATATTCAAAGAGTTATACGCAAGATTATTCGACCGCATATCAAATAATAAGAGCATGCTTAATATGAAGAAACGCAATTCAACAACTTAAGCAATAAAAGCAGTTTGTATGTAGAAACACAATTCAACGATACAACAGCATAAGCAATTCACAGCTCAATGAACTATCAGACGAACGAGTAGTGTTTTAATTGTGTAACTCGTGTTCAACAATAAGATAATGACTAACAAAAAAATTGATTTAAATATTAAGAAGAATAGAGTGACTAGGGTTCGAATCCCTTTGTCTCACCCTTTACGCTCTTGAATCCTATTCCAATGCAAGTAATGAGCACGTATTTGAAGTTCGAATCCTCTAAATTAGATTAACGAAAATTCCTTTCCTCTTAATCCCTTTAATTCAACTAATAAGCCCTAATCCCTTAGATTCCAATTAATTAAATCAAGCAATAAGGATAAGGATTCATACAAACTCATACCAAAGAGAATTATATCCCTATAACCCTATAGATATGTCAAAATATCCCAAAGCAAGTTTAAAACTTCAACTTTCCAATTAATGTTAAACCCTAGTTCAACCCCATGGTGATCAAGCATAGAATCGCATTAAGAACAGAAATAATTGATCAAATAACATACATCAAACTTGCATTGAAAACTCTGAATTCAATTACATAAAAGGATCCACAAAGTTCATCTTACCCTAGTACAAAGGAATTAGTTCCTCATGGAAGAGAAAGAACCAAGCATTTGAGATGTAGAAGCAGCAATAGACTCCATTGATTCCTCAACTTTGCCTAGAATCCTTGTTCTTGATTCAAACTCACAAGAGGCCACTAAAACAGTAGTAAGTCCCTAGGTCAATGTTTCATCTATCTATATATAGTTCTGGACCAAAAGGGTTGAAAAACATCTAAAAATTGAGTCAAAACACGCAAAAATAAGAGTCTGGCCGAGACGCAGCACGGCCGTGGAGCCTGGCACGGCCTGGCCGTGCTGCTTTTAACGCACAAAAACGCAGATGAGCAGCCCGACACGGGCGTGGGGACGAACACGGCCAGGCCGTGTTGTTGTCTGGAAGCAGAGGCACGGCCGTGTTGGATAACACGGCCTGGCCGTGTTATTTACTGACTTCAAATTCTTGAGTTCCTTCATATCCACCAAGGCACGGCCGTGTTGTTGCTATTATGAGCGCATCAAATTACCCCAAGCTTAGAATCTTGCTTGTCCTCAAGCAATTGCAGTGGCCAAAGATAAGCAAAGAAACAAGAGACGCAACAAATAAGGAACCCGAGATAATAGCACATTCAAGCAATAGGCTAAAGGCTAGAACTGACAATAGGGACAACCAAAATCAAGTTCAATTAGAGAATCAGGCGCTCTGGAATCATGTCTCTCACTGATAGGGCACTCTCCTCCCAACTCTCCAAGTGTTTAAAGATTATGACAAATCGCTCAAATCCATCCATGAAAGTGTTCTACCATAAGCTTGACTATTAACCAAATCTCAAAGATACAATTCATGAAAACACACAAGAATCAAAAGGTCTTTGTAAGGTTGTAACGTGGCCATGGGATTTTTCTTGCACGGTGGGATAAAAACAAGAAAGGGGGAACACAAGGGCTAAAATAATAGACAAAGAAAACAACCCTTTTAAAGCAGCATAAGCGGAACAATTTATTCTCCCTTTCGTTTTCAACACCTTTTTACTTTGCTCCTCTTCTGTTATTTTATTTTATATATTTATTATTATTATTTTTTTGTTTCCTCCCCAATTTGAGTTACTGGGAAGGAATTGAATAACAGAAGAGGTCCCAAATGTCAAGCACTGCATAATTTACACAAGATTCACAACTAATTGCTCCCTTTCACATACTTTAAAAGGTACTCTAACATTTAGCAATTATCTGGGTACCAAGAAAATTGATTTCATTTCAGGCTCAAAAGGGGCAACTAGAGGAAGTTTTCATTCAACAAATAGAGGCTTGAAACATGCCTAAATTGCCTAAATCATATTCAAGTGTGTTGACAAAAAATTTCAAGTTTTGAAACGGTTTCAAGTCAAGTTCTAGAGAGCACAATCAGGATGGACACCCTCATACAAGGAAAAGGGGGGCATATAAACATGATAAAGTAAAAGTCCCAATATTAAGCTCAAGTCTCACATTTAGAAGTTAAATTCAGTGAAAGACATCAAATCAGAGTGCCACATGCTAATTCTCAACTTATCCAAAGATTATCCCTATGTACATTAAGAATATTGCCTTAAAGCCTATCACAAGAAAAGATAGTTGGGTTCCAACTCATTGCAATCTCAAATTTCAAAAAGGTTGTAGCACACATGACAAAACACAAGAGGATAGCGTACAATTGGGGGATAAAATGATGCGAACAAAACAACAGTTAAAACAAATATGCAAACATTAAACTAAAAATGCAAAACTAATATGCAAAACTAAAGGCAAAAATTTAAACGCCCTACCCCAAGCTTAAAAATTTACATTGTCCCCAATGTAAACAATTAAACTGAGATAGGGATGAGGAGGAAAGAACTCACCGAAAAACTTGGGTTGCCTCCCAAGAAGCGCTTCTTTAACGTCACTAGCTTGATGTTTGCGAGTCGATCAAGGCTCCTTAAAGGAGGAAAAGAAGATTGAAGCACCGCCTTCCTTGGGAAGATGCACACCCATAGCCCTGAGTGCTTGCATGGAAATCATTTCCCCTTTTCGCATTGGTCTCCTTTTTCTCCTCTTGAATTTATGTGGGTGGACATTGTCATCCCTCGCCTGTTTGGTGCGCTCTTCATAAGAATGAGTAGGTTCTACATGTGCCTTCTTTGGAATTTTGCAATTTGGGAATTGTTTCCCATGGCCCATATGCAAACTACTCTTTCCTTTTCTTCCTTTTTTCTGCACTAAATTTTTTTCCATCTCATCATCCAGCTCTTCAGACATCTCCTCAATAGAATTCATTGTCCTCTTCTCTAAGGGTTTGGAAGGTCGGTTTTGATCAAGATTCTCTCCAACCGGCTGCCCAACCACATCAATTCTAGAGCACTTTTCGGTGTCATCGGGATGCCTCATACCCTCAAACACATTGAAAGTCTCTTTCTCATCTTGGAACCTCAAAATTAATTTACCTTGTTGGACATCAATCAAGGCTCTTCCTGTAGCTAGGAAAGGTCTTCCAAGAAGAAGAGGGACCTCCTTGTCTTCTTCCATGTCAAGGATCACAAAGTCTGCCGGAAAAAGGAATTTGCCAACCCTTACCAATACATCCTCCAGTATTCCATAGGGGTATTTCACCGATCTATCTGCCAGTTGCAAAGACATCTTGGTAGGCTTGACTTCACCTCCTCCCAGCCGTTTCAACATAGAGAGGGGCATCAGATTAATGCTAGCTCCTAAATCACAGAGAGCCTTTCCAATGTGCAAATTCCCAATAGTGCAAGGAATTGTAAAGCTTCCCGGATCCTTCATCTTTGGAGGAAGCTTCCTTTGGATAATGGCACTACACTCTTCAGTCAAGGCTACCATCTCATCCTCCTTGAACCTTCTCTTTTTGGTCAACAACTCCTTCATAAATTTTGCATATGTGGGCATTTGCTCAAGAGCTTCTGCAAAAGGAATGTTGATTTGGAGACGCTTGAAAACATCCATGAACTTAGAGAATTGTTCATCCTTCTCCTTTTTCTTGCTCACAGGAGGATATGACAACTTCTTATATGGAGGAACAACTCTGGGCTTCTCTTGTACTTGCAGTTTGTCAGTAACAACTCGGTCTTCCTCACCTTCTCTTTTTTTTTCTTTTTCAATATTTACTCTACTCTCATTTTCAACTCCACCGTTTTCTTTTTCAACTTCTTTTCCTACTTCCACTCTCTCTTTTTCAACTTCATCCACTTCACTTTTTTCGCTCTGTTTCTTTCTCTCTACTTCAGACAACAACTTTCCACTTCTCAAAAAAACAGCACTACAATTTTCATTCTTAGGGTTGTCAACTGTGCTAGCAGAAAACTTACCTTTCGATTGCTCCGCTAGTTGCTTTGAGAGTTGCCCAATTTGGTTCTCCAGATTCTTGATAGAAGCCTCCTGGTTTTTGAAATGGGACTCATGATTCTGGAAGTTGGATTGTGTCATCTTCATAAACTGAATAAGAGCTTCTTCTACTTGATTTGGCCTCTCTTACTTTTGCGGTTGTGGAGGGTTGCTGGATGATGGGTTATCTTGCTGCTTCCAAGAGAAGTTGGGATGATTCTTCCACCCTGGATTATAGGTGTTAGAATACGGATTCCCTCCTTGCCTTTGAAAATCACCCATGTAATTAGCTTGCTCCTTGGAGTTTCCTAATGTATCACACCCTCCATTCTCATGAGGCCCTTGACAAAAGTCACATCTCAAGTTTTGATTCACCTGATTCACTTGAGCAGAGGAAGAGGTTCCCACTTTCAGTGCCTTCAACTCCTTTGTGATAGCCTCCAATTGTTGAGAGACTAACTTATTTTGAGCCAAGAGTGCATCTTGTGTTTCTAGCTCAAGGACTCCTCTTTTTGCCAATGTTCCTCTATCATTCTGACACAACTGCTCGTTGGAAGCCATTTGCTCCACTAAGGTTCTTGCTTCTGCAGCTGTCTTGTTGTTGATTGTACCTCCAGCTGAGGCATCCAACATCATCCTGGTGTTTGGTCTCAAACCATTACAGAATATTTGCATTTGGTTGAAATCGTCATATCCATGTCCTGGACACCTCTTTAGAAGGAGCTTGAATCTCTCCCATGCCTCATACAAGTTCTCACTTTGGTTCTGTTGGAACCCATGAATCTCACCTCTTCTTTTGATGAATTTGGAGGGTGGAAAAAATTTTGTCATGAATTTCTCCTCCAAATCGTCCCAAGTTGCAATGCTTCCTGTAGGCAAGGTGTCAAGCCAATCTCTTGCTCGTTCCCGCAGGGTCCAAGGGAAAAGCCTCAATTTCTTGCTTCCTTCAGTCACTCCAGCCAGCCCAAAGGTGTCACAGATTTCATAGAAGCTCACCAGGTGTTGATTTGGGTCATCAATTTCATTCCCCGCGAATTGCCTTAGAGTGTTTAACAAAGCCGGCTTGATTTCAAAATTGGCATTTGCCTCAACCTGTTGGTAGGCATTGACAGCCCTTGTATGGTTGTTTCGTCTCCCAAAATCACCCAAAGTACGTGGTTGGTCCCCCATGACTTCTTGAGTGGTGACTTGAGAAGTAGATGCGGAGGATTGTTTTTGTTGCTGTTTTGCCTCTTTTGTCTTCTTCCTTAATGCCCTTGCTGTCTTTTCAATTTCTGGGTCAAACAACAGTTCACCTGTTTGTTTACCTCGCATGCACAAAACTCAGGCAACAGGTAAGTAGCAAAGCAACAGTTAATGTAAATTTTTTTTTTTCAGAAAATAAATAAAAGAAATAGTTCAAAAAGGTACTCGTTTGCCTTGTTAAAAATTAATTCAACAATCCCCGGCAACGGCGCCAAAAACTTGTTGATGCAAAATCGCAAGTGTACGATTCGTCGTCAAGTAATAAAAGATCGTATCCACAGGGATTGTGACCAATTCTTAACTATACCAACGATGTACAATTTGAACTATCAGACGAACGAGTAGTGTTTTAATTGTGTAACTCGTGTTCAACAATAAGATAATGACTAACAAAAAAATTGATTTAAATATTAAGAAGAATAGAGTGACTAGGGTTCGAATCCCTTTGTCTCACCCTTTACGCTCTTGAATCCTATTCCAATGCAAGTAATGAGCACGTATTTGAAGTTCGAATCCTCTAAATTAGATTAACGAAAATTCCTTTCCTCTTAATCCCTTTAATTCAACTAATAAGCCCTAATCCCTTAGATTCCAATTAATTAAATCAAGCAATATGGATAAGGATTCATACAAACTCATACCAAAGAGAATTATATCCCTATAACCCTATAGATATGTCAAAATATCCCAAAGCAAGTTTAAAACTTCAACTTTCCAATTGATGTTAAACCCTAGTTCAACCCCATGGTGATCAAGCATAGAATCGCATTAAGAAATGTAAATAATTGATCAAATAACATACATCAAACTTGCATTGAAAACTCTGAATTCAATTACATAAAAGGATCCACAAAGTTCATCTTACCCTAGTACAAAGGAATTAGTTCCTCATGGAAGAGAAAGAACCAAGCATTTGAGATGTAGAAGCAGCAATAGACTCCATTGATTCCTCAACTTTGCCTAGAATCCTTGTTCTTGATTCAAACTCACAAGAGGCCACTAAAACAGTAGTAAGTCCCTAGGTCAATGTTTCAAAAGGTTTGAAAAATATCTAAAAATTAAGTCAAAACGCGCAAAAATAAGAGTCTGGCCGAGACGCAGCACGGCCAGTAGTGGAGCACAACGCGGCCTGGCCGTCTTTGCTTTGCGCACAAAAACGCAGATGAGCAGCGGACACGCGGGACGAACACGGCCAGGCCGTGTTGTTGTTGTCTGTAGCGAGCAACAGCTGTGTTGGATAACACGGCCTGGCCGTGTTATTTACTGACTTCAAATTCTTAAGTTCCTTCATATCCACCAAGGCACGGCCGTGCCATAGGACACGGGCAGGCCGTGTTTTCCTCTGATCTTGCCATATTTTGTCATTTTGGCCTCCGAGTTGGTTGCAACACCCGTCTAAGTGATCTAGCTTCGCTTTCCTAGGCCAATAACCTTCTTTTCTGCACATTTGAACTCAAACCAAGTGCATTATCTAATTCAAGCAAAAATGCATGAGAACTATGGGTAAAAACCACTACAATGCCTACTATGCAATGCAAAACTAACAACAAACTATATGCTATTATGAGCGCATCACTAAACAACAACAGACGGCAATCAACTCATAGAATCCATCCCTCTGCAACTCGATGGAGTTCACAAAGAGAACAAACAAGTGTGGGGGGTTGGGGACAGCTACCAACCACTTGCAGACAAGCCCACTAAATAATCAGTATATATATAAAAAAATAAAGCGAAGGGGTACAAGACCCTCACTTTGAACCCTTAGGTTCTCAGACTTCTTCGCATAACGCTAAAAATTAAATTCTAACAATATCCAAGGTTGCCCTTACACAAGGACATACAACAATAAATATAAATGTGAAACGCCCTTACCGAACCCCAAGCTGCACATCCACGTGTTCCTCGATCCTACGCCGCACGACCTCGGATTTACTCAAAGCCTAACAAAATAAATAACTTAGCGCAATTCTTAGCTAACTTAAGCTCTCAAGCCTAACCCTTTTCCTAACCAAAAATTCATTCAAACATTTAATTCCTAGCTACTTGAAAATAAATAAGGTTTTAAAATCAAATACTTTTTGAAAGATAACTTATCACATAACAATTTATAAACCTTAACTTATTTGAAAAGTAAAGTTTTTGAAGCCAAAAAGCTCCCTTGAACCTCAAGGTAAAGATCATGCAAGAAATCATAAATTTTAAAACCTAGACACATATTCATGCAAGCATTTTCACAATTAACAAACCACTATTTCCTTTCCTACTCCCTTTTTAGGCCTCTCGGCCACACCTATTCCCATAACCATCTAATTGTATGACAAAGCATCAAGACATCAAGTTTCAACAACTTCATATAACAATTAAAATACATAAGGAAATTTAAATCAAATAGGTTCCAAGATATTTTTCAAATATATTTCAAAGCATCAACTATCAAGACAACACCAATATAACTTAAGCACCTTCAAAGGTATGTTTCTAAAACATTTTTCACAATCAACCTAGTATCATTTCCATAGCCTTTTTCCTTTTGAAAGCAAGTCATTTTCAAAACTAGTTCACAAATCAACTAACTCAACTAAATTTTCACAACTTGTTTTCAAAACATTTCAAGGCAACAAAGCAAAACACCATAACCAACACATAGTCCAGCATACATTTAATGTTTTCCAAAAACAAGGGTTTTGAGAATTCTTTTCAAAGCAATCATTTCCAGAACACTAGAATTATAACCATAATCATTGCCAAAAATTAAAGAATCATCCCACCAATTTTTATATAACATTCTAGTCCTCCAAAAACTACATTTGCATAAAACATAAACCACAATCATACTAACTCATGCATATCTATCTTACTAGCCTTAATATTATTCTAAGCATATTATCTAATACCTAAGCACATAATTTAACATCAAGACCTCATGCTTCTCATGTTTCAAGGATAGGAAAAATTCCAAAACAACATGTTACACATACTTACACAAAACTATAACCTAAATCATATCATAATCATGTTAGAAATTTAAAGAACCTCTTGATCAATTCCCACATGTCATTCTAGTCCCTCAAGAACCAAATTTTGCATAAACATCAACTAACACCTATGCTACTTCATGCATATTCATTCCAACAACCTTAGAATTAACCAAGACATATAACTTAACACCTAGATACATGCTTCAACATCATTTAATCAATTCCTTTCCTTCATCAAACAACAATTAAAACATAATTCATGGCTAATCCTAAATTCAAGAATCAATGGTTTCAATAAAATTACTCAACCCAAGTCCCAATTCAAAAACTAACAATTAAACTAGCAACAAAAGCACCTCATAAGCATGAAACAACAACTAATTACATATTCCAACAACCAATCCCACTAATTCCATATTTCAATTTTCCACAAAGCAACAGCAAATTTCCAAAACCAATTCATATTCTAAATCAAAATCCAATTCAAGCTTCTTCAAGAATACAAGGCTTTCATCAAATCTACTCAATCTAGCTTCTAATCCAACACTAGTAACTAAAATAGCAACAACAATATCTAATAAGCAAAAATCATCAACTAATTAAATTGATTCACCTCAAGATCACACAACCCCTCTTTCTCTTAGGTTAGGGTTTTTCAATAATTTGGGGATTTAAGTGCTCATTTCTCTCATTGATCACAATCAAAGCATAATCAAGCATTAAACATGAAAGAATAAAAAAGAACATTTCCTAATTCCTAGATTAGGGCCACGGTTCTGTTCAAGAAAAAGGAAAAGGAAGAAGTTGCTTTCATGCTTACCCACAAGGTTGAGAAGAAAGTATCAAGAAGAAGATGAAGCTACGAACAAGTTGAGTTGAGGGTTGAAGGTGAAATCATGCCAAAGGAGATGATGGAAGAAGAAGCCATGGATGGTGCTTCACTTCTTCTCTCAAGAACCAAACAAAGAATTAAAATGGAGAGTGAAATGGGGATGGAATTTGGCGGCCTGATTAGGCAACACGGAAGAAGAGGAAAATTGGAATGGGTGGATGAAGGTGGGTCACGCCTAGGAAGAGAAGAAAGGAGCCATGGGAGCTCTTGCATTTTCTCACGCTAGAACTAAGAAGAAGAAATAAAGTGAGTGAGAAATGAGGGTGGGTGGTTCGCTGCCCTGCTCTTCAATTTAGGGGAAGGGAATAAATTTAATCAAACAATTAATTAAAACAAATACTTCCTTGGCCTTTTTCTTAACAGTATAAGAAAGAAAAAAAAACAATGAAGGATGATGTAAAATGGAGGAAGTGTGGCTGCGACCAGCCTAAAACAAAAGAAAGGGAGGGATTACAATTAATTCTAATTAAAATGAACACTTGGTTGAAAACATACTTAAAAGTAAGCATAAAAATTAAACCACCACTCAAGTGACACCTAGCTTAAAAGTGAGATGCTAATCCCATCACCTAGTCTATCCCATCAAATCTCTATTCTCTTATGATTACCCTCTAATCCTAGAGTCTAAGGGTACTAAAACACAGTGTCAAATAACCGCGTTACCGATTAATTATTTGCCGATTAATTCGCGAAAATTAATTTGCTGAGAAATTAATTCACCGCGTGGTAAAATATTATCATAAATATTAAAAACAATATAAGATACTCAAAAATATTCACAACAAGTTACGATTCGATTTTCATCAAAATCGGAGTTCATTTTAAGTTTTAACGCGAATAAAATTTACCCGACGATTCGAAACGCGACGAAACTTCGTTAGAGTTTTCCGACGATTTTCGAACCATGAATTAATATTAAATATTAATTCTTAAATTTAATTTCATCTTGATTTAATTCAATCAATTTCTTAGTCAACAAAAATACGTGTTACCGCGTCACGCAGAAAACTTAGAAAAACTATAATTGATGAATTCTCTTTAAAAGCAGCATACGTCTACGCTTTCTATTAATTGAATTGACATCATGAATAATAATTATTTATAATAAATAATTTATTTAAAATGAGTCAAAATAATTCCACGTACTGTCAGTAAATCATTGAGGTGATCAATCTCTATGACTTATTTTTCGAGTATTCAAGATTTTATCGCAAAAATCACTTTTCTTAAAAATTGGGATGTTACAAAAGGGGTTTAGGGTTACAAACAGTAAGGATTCTCAGAGAGATAGTGTGAGTAGTGGGTGTAGTGAGTGAGTGAGTGGGTAATAAAACGTGTTGAAGAAGGTAAACCGCCTTTTTCAATGTTCAAAATAAATGAAATAAATAATGTGTCGTTTCAGAACTGAAACGTGCCATACATTAAGTAAACGAGGCGCAGTAAAACTATCATCCGGTAGTAAAAGATAATAATGACTTAGTGAGAGTAATTGTAACATCCCAAAACCCTTAAGCCTAATTATTAGAAAACCTAAGTGAAAAAGAGATTTAATCCCTGAGGATTAAATATAGTACACAGCCTTAATTTGGTAGTTTAAAACCAATTTGGAATCAAAGGGTAAAATGGTAATTTTACCCAATGATTTAGGATTTGTGGGACTGATTAATTAGGAGTAGTTTTAATTGATTAAAATTACTTGAGTTATTATTAGGAACCTAAGATTTAATCAAGAGGATTAATAAGGGTTTATTGGCAAGTTTTTAATTAACTTAAAAGCCCAAGTGACCACCATACACCATGTTTCACTTAAGTTCACCTTAGAACACTCTCACAAACCCTAATACCCCCTCCCATCGTGACTCTCAGCCCCAAAATCAGAAAATTAGAAATGTAGAGAGAAGGAAGAAGAGGTAAAAGGGGAAAAGAATAAGAAAGCTAGGGTTTTGGGGCTAGAAGAGGGTGAAGCTTTGAAGACTCCATTCAATCCTTGTCATAGGAGGAGTTTGGGCTGAACATCCTCCATTGTTGAAGCTTCAAGAGCTGGTTCAAGGAAACAAGAAGGAGGAGCTCGAAATTATAAGAGGGAGAATGAAGGAGAACTCAAGCTATTCAACTCCATTTCTTCTTTTTGAGGTGAGTTCTTCTCCTTTAGGTGGTGGGCAACCAATAAGACCCCCATTAGGGTTTTTATTTCCTTTTGTATGTGGTTTAGTTAGTCTAAGGTTCAGATTGTGGAGTGGGAATTTGATGTTGGACCTAGTAGAAGTTTGGGTTACAACCTAGTGAACATGCATGTTAAGACTTCCTCTGGTATTTCGAGTATAACTCTCTCTATAGACCTTGGATTGAAATGCTTCTTATTTCTGAGTAAACTAGACATGAGAGGCTTCATTTTAGGCACAAGAATCACTTGAAAATGTTAAGAATTGAATTAGATATAGAATTTACAAGTTCAGGTATGAATGCTGTCCTGTTTTCTGACATCAGTGGATTGTTTGTTAAAACTGCACTAATCTGATGGATATATTCCAAAATAAAAATTATATTCATAAACTAGACATACTAAGCTTTCCAATTAGTGGTCGTTTGCCCAATTCCGACTCCGTTTGATATGTTAATAAAATTTGCAAAGTTGACGCTCGTCTGCAGAAATTCTGCAGAGGCCTGACACGGCCGTTTTGCACAGCACGGCCAGGCCGTGTTTCATGCTGTTTCTTCACTAATTTCTACATTGTTTTGGTAGGTTTGGTGTATGGTTTTGGTCCTTAACCTATAGGGTTTCAATCCTAGTTAGATTGTAATGCAAATGAGCTTAGATTATTTATGAATGAATGTTTTTACTTGCATGTGGACTTAATTGGTGGAGAAGATCAATCTGAGCTCAGAACGATGGAAGAAGAGGAAAGGGGATTTTTGGAGCTCAAATCCCTAATTTGGGATTATTAAGGTAACATAGACTTCCCCCAAAACCTCCCTTAAGGTGTGCCAGGTTTTTAATATTAAATATGTTAGTTCAATAATTAGTTTATTGATTAATCTGAAATGGTCTTGTATGGGGTTTGGCTGAAATAGGGTTGGATGCTGCCCTCAACCCCCCTAAACCAATGTATGTTGTTTGTGGCCATTGCGAGTTCCATTGAGCTCCAATCGGAATTATTCGAATTGTTGTTATATGTGCACATATGTATGATTTCATATTTGAATTGGCTCAGCAATTGAGCTAGCCCGTTTGTATGAATTTTGGGCTATAAGTTACATGAGTTTGAAATTGTATGCACTAGGATATATATGTGTTCACTTGGTGTGGTTGTGGATTATGCATGTTAAGTTCCCTGTTTATCTTGGCTCCTTGACATGTCTTTGAATTCCTAGTGATGTATGTATATATTAGCCTTGAAATCCTTGTTGAAGTAATCTTGGATTGAATTGGAATGTGTGAGGTAATTGAGCTTGGGCTAAGTGTATCGAACGGCATTTACTAATTCTAACCATGTACTTGTTGTTCTTTGTAATGGACTAATATAAATGTTGTTGTTGAAATTAGAAGTGTTGATCTATAATCCTGTGAATAAGCATGTTAAGATTTCTATTGGTTTGATTCTTGATGTGCCTTTGATGCCTAGTATGTATATGTGTAAACTTGTCTTGGATCTACTCCAATTGTGTTTAGGATGGGTTTGGAATGTGAAATAGCAATGCATTATTTGTTAATGTATTGTGAATAAGTTTGATTGTGTTTGAGGGTGTTTGCGTTAATAATGCAAACTCGTCTTTGGTTACTTGAGGTCATTCCTTGTGGGGATCCCTTGGTGGAGCGGTATATAATAGAATAGCTCTCACTCTTTTCTTGGGTTATTGAGTGGCACCAAGTGGGTACATCCATAGTGATTGTAATTATGATTTGTGATTTGCTTTGTAAACATCCCTTGGTGGAGTGGTATATAACAGAATAGCTCTCACTCTTTTCTTGGGGTATTGAGTGGCACCAAGTGGGTACATCCATAGTGATTGTAATTATGATTTGTGATTTGCTTTGTAAACAACATTGGATAAATAGTTGTTTGCATAGATATGATTTGAGGTTTGTATTATCTGAATCGCCTGGCAATATACTAAGTGACCAAGCGTATATGATTAGATTATGTGTTTGATATGTGATCGATGTCTGAACTTTCAGTTGCATTATTATGTTTGAGGATTGGCTAAGGTATTTAGAATGATTAAATATACATATGCATTAAGGGGAGGATTTTTCCCATACGTCGCACACCACGTATGGCTGGAACAACGGTAAAAGTATTTTTATTCTAAGTCTATGTTATTGAGTTTTATAAACTCACCTTTGGGGCGTTGTTTTCAGATACAAATGATGGAAGAGGTTAAGAGCACAAGCGTGTTTGGTCTTGCTCTTCGACGAGATATTGAGTCACCGGATCACGAGTCGAAGTCTTAGTTCCTAAGTTGCGTTTTGTGTAATTTAGAATTTATGTATAAATGTAATTATTTTAATTGGCTATTCTTTTGAAAAAGAGATTGTAATAGCTAAGTGATATTCCGCTTGAAACTCTGATGTACACGTTACAACTTAGTGCTCTAGTATTTTTTTTTTAAAACGGCTTTCGTGCCAAATTTGGATATAAGTCTTTGTGTATTTACCGGTTTTGTTCAAGCAAAGTTTTTTGAAAATATGGAATTTTCCTAGTCTATTTATACTCTAATTCAGGTTGTATTAGTTAGTAATGCCCTAATTAGAGTTAGGGTGTTACAGTAATTCTCAGCCACTAACGCATCAATCAGTCTCATAGAGACACGTGTACACAAAGATTCCCTGAGGTACCTTTGTGATAAATGCAACAGACTCATATGAACAGTCATCAAAATAGATGATACAAAAATTAAATAATAATAAGATAATAAACTATAAACAAAAGATTAATAATTAAGCAATAATCAGAGCTAACTTATAAACAGAGGCACATGTGACCAACAGAGGCACGTGTGACCAACAGAGGCACGTATGCAACAACAGAGGCAGCAACAAAACAGAGGCAAATCAATCAAACGCATACATTTCAGAGGCACACACAATAGAGGCAATCATTTTCAAATTAAACATTTAATCCTTTATAAGATGAAAATTCAAATTCTTTCTTATAAAGTTGATTCTATCTTCAGCAAGAGGTTTTGTAAAGATATCTGCCCATTGATGGTCAGTATCAATAAATTTAATTTCAAGTATCCCTTTCTGAACATTGTAACATACTAATTTTTAAGAAAAGTGATTTTGGCAATAAAATCCTGAATACTCGAAAAACAAGTCATAGAGATTGATCACCTCAATGGTTTACTAAGAGTACGAGAAATTATTTTGAGTTATTTTGAATAATTTATTTATTATAAATAATTATTATTGATGATGTCAATTCTAATTAATTGACAGCGTAGACGTATGCTGCTTTTAAAGAAAATTCATCAATTATACTTACTATAAGTTTTCTGCGAGACGCAGTAACGCGTATTTTTGTTGACTAAGAAATTGATTGAATTAAATCAAGATGAAATTAAACATAAGAATTAATATTTAATATTAATTCGTGGTTCGAAAATCGTCGGAAAACTCTAACGAAGTTTCGCCGCGTTTTGAATCACCGGGTAAATTTTATCCGCATTGAAATTTAAAACGAACTCCGATTTCGATGAAAATCGAACCGTAACTTATTGTGATTATTTTTGAGTGTTTTAGATTGTTTTTAATATTTATGATAATATTTTATCACGCGATGAATTAATTTCTCGGTAAATTAATTTTTGCGAATTAATCGCCAAAAAATTAATCGGTAACGCGGTTAATCGATGCCTTGTTTTAGCAATCCTTAGACTCTAGGATTAGAGGGTAATCATGAGAGATGTGAAATTAGATGGGATAGATTAGATGAGGTGATTAGCATCTTTTAAAGTTGATAGGTGTCACACTTTGTGTGATTAGTTTTTGGCACTTTATTAGACTAGTTTTTAGCCTAGTGTTTTAATGATTCAAATAAATTTGTGATCCTCTTCCTTTTACGCAAGACCAGCATGACTACCTCCCCTATTTACTCCTATTTTAAATTTTTCACTTACCATATTTATTTAGTTGATTTTAAGTGAAGTATTAACATTTATAAATAATTGTTTGATTAAATAATAATCCCTTCCCTTATGAACAGCCCCCCACGACCTCCCCTCTCTCTAACCCTCACATTTCACTCATCTTCTTCACTCTTGAGAGAGAAAGAGCTTAGGGCTCATCCATGGGGTCCTTTCTCTTTACTTCTTCAAGTAGTTTCACATCCATCCTTCCAAGTTTCTTGCGATAGTTTCTACTCCTCTTCACCATCACCTATTTCTTCACTTGAGTAAGTTGAGAGCAACATTCTTCTATCCTTACTCAGCCCCAAATCGTGACCTCCATGGCCACTTCCTTCTTGCACCATTTCAACTTCAATCCTTCACCTAAGTTGTTTCTAACTTCTTCATTGTCTTGATTGCCTCTTCCACACCTTGCAAGAAAGGAGAAAAATAGAATTTCTCTCCCCCTCCTTACTGCACAAAACAGCGCCTCCCTCCCTCTCTTGCTAGTGGTAGTTTTCTTCCTTTTAATTCTTGATTCATGCTTATTTTGGTATTGTTGTGTGTTGATTATGATTGAATGAAGGAGATGAGCATGTAAGTCCCTATTCTTGAAAACCCTAGGCGCAAGTCAAAGGGGAAAAAGAGGGGTAATGTGATCTTGAGGTCCAATCTAGCAATTACTTGTTTAATTGAGCCTAATTTGTATTGTTGTTGTTATTTGGGGTAGTAGTTTGAAACTACCATGTCAAACTAGTTATTTTATGGTTTAAACCTATTCTTTAAAAAGGGGAAATGTAGGTTTTAATTATTGAATCATGTATTGAGTTGATAATAACATGCCTTGATTGATTTAATTGCTATTCGAATTGTTATGGATGCTTAAGTAGGAGAATTAGTAAGTTAATTGTGAAAAATTGATTCTTGAAGGACTAAAATGGCATGTGGAAATGGATTAAGTTGTTCTCTAATTTTTAGCATCCTATGGCCATGATGAAAATGTTTTGGAAATCAAAAGAATTGGAAAGTCTCTTTGGAACTTTTACTTTGGAATTGTTTTTGTAAATGAATTAAGAAACTTAGTAAATTTGGTTTTGAACATGACTTGCCATTTGAAAAGAAATTGTGCATTTCTTGTAAGCTTGAGTTAGTAACTAATTTTGTGGGAAACACTTACATGGGAATGTGATAATAGGGATTTGAAAATGTTTAGTTATAGCTTGATGATTGTTGCCTTTAAATGTAACTGAAAATGACTAGTAATACGTTTTGAAAAAAATGGTTGAGTCATGTCCTGGATATACCTTAATGTATTGATACCTTGGTGTATAACTAAATGACTTAGAAATGGTTTATTATTTTAAAAGGAAGTTTTGGTAAATGTTTTAGAAAAGAAAAAAAAGGATAGGGCCGTGAGCCCTAGGTGGGGAAAAAGGGAAAGAAAAATGGTTTTGCATACTTATCTTGACTTGGGTTAGTAGGTTGGTTGCATTAAAATTGGTTTGATTAAAATGGTTTGAATCAAAGGAAAATTGGAAAGGTTTTCTTGGAAACTTGGTTTTTGGAAGTCTTGAAAATAGTTTTAGAACATGTTTGATTTGAGTTCCTTATGTGTGTTAATTGCTACATAATGTTAATTGAGTTTTGGAAAAAATGTATGGAATGGTTACTTGCTTGAAAGCGGTTTTGCAAACTTAGCCTTGATTGTGACTTGATCTTGAAAAAGAAAAATTGGTTGCACGTTCTTGTAACATATTAGTATTTCAAACTAAGTTTCTAAGTGAAGTTGTTGTTTAGGTAAGGGGTTGAGTTGAGAACCTAGGGATTTTAGAACTAAGTTTTTAGAATTTCGCTAAGTTTGCTTTGTGTAATAGGCTTAAGTGACCCAAGACCGTGCGGCATAGAATCGAGGAATACGTGGATACGTGCAGCATGAAGTTCGGTAAGGGCGCTTCATATTCTAAGTGTCATTGTTTGTGTATTTATGCGTAAGGGCAATTTTTAAACGAAGAAGTCTGAGAACCTCAGGGTTCAAAGTGAGGGTTCTGTAACCCCTTCGATTATTTATGTTGTGCTTTTCCGAGTCTTTCGTGGGTATTTGAGTTAAGAGGTTGGTCGCCTGACCCCAACCCCCCACACTTGTTTGTTCCTCTCTGTGAATTCCATCGAGTTGCAGAGGGATGGATTCTATGATTTGATTGTCGACTGTTGTTGTTGAGCTGTGCAATTATTTAATATGCGGTTGAATAATGCTGTGAATTGCTTATGCTGCTTGTATTGTTGAATTGTGTTTCAATATGCGAATTGTTGATGCTACTTATATTGTTGAAGTGCGTTTCACTATATTAAGCTTGCTTTAAATTATTTGATATGCGGTCGAATGATTATGCGAATTGCTCTTTGAATTTCGTATGCGGTGAATTGTTCATCGAGTCTGAGAGCTTAGTCGAGTCGTCGAGACATTTTTGAGCTGTGAGCTGGACAACTGAGGGTGCTAGGTCCCCTTCGTTCATGGTGGATTAGCTAGGCGTCGCAGCGTTAAGGAACTGGAGCTGAATGTCCTAGGGAGAGCGAAGATCCCAAAGCTACAGCTGGTATTCAGTGGATGGATCGGCGTCTGCCTTCTGGAAAAATTGTCGAGTCGAGAGAAAATGAGTCGTAAGTCGAGTCTTGAGCGAGGGACTTGAGATGCGTCTTGAGAACTGTGCATACTGTTGTTTGCCTATTGTCATGATTTATTATTTTCCGTAATATGTTGTCCTATTACATGTTTTATTGCCGACTGTGTTGTCGAATATGTTTATCTGCCTCTTTATTTTTAAGAAGTTGACCCTTGCCAGTGGTTCTTTCAATTCAATGAATGAAACCTAGATGGCGAAGCGCATGGAATGCTTGGAACTGCAGGAGGGAGCAGTAGAGAGAGTAGTCGTCCAGCTTTCTACTGGTGCTATGATTGTGGACCCTACTAGTAGACTAGTGAGGAGCGTGATGTGTCGACCAGCTATAGGATATTTGTCGTTTATTTTAGTGTTGTAATAAATCTCTGTTATGTTTCATGACACGTTTGTTATATATGATTTTATAGAATAAATGAATGTGATCTATGTGGTGTCTTAAATTATTTTTCGTCATGTTTCTAAAAGTCGTCGTGATGCTTTGACTGCTTCTTTAAAGATCTTTTAAAAAAAAAGGACCACATTTCTCGAAAACCCTACGAGCAGAGTATTCCACCTTTTGGAAACATGTCAACTTTTGTCAGAATGTTCACTTAGTAGCACTCCGAAAACAGGGTTTTACAAACATAGTCTCTAATGAAGTGATGTTTAATTTCAATATGTTTAGCACGCGAATACAAAATAGGATTTTTAGTCAAACATATTGCAGAGGTATTATCACAGTATATAGGAATGTTACTCTCTTTAATCTGATAGTCCTCAAGCTGATACTTCATCCATAGTAATTGTGAGCTACTGCTTGCAGCAGATATATACTCAGCTTCTGCAGTTGATAGTGCAATTGTGCTTTGCCTTTTGCTGGACCAAGAGATAAGGTTTGCTCCAAGAAATTGGCAGCCACCACTTGTGCTCTTTCTTTCAATTCTATCTCCAGCAAAGTCAGCATCACAGAAACCTACTAGCTTGTAATTTTCTGAGTTCTTATAAAGCAAACCAAGGTTAGTAGTTCCTTTGAGATACCTAAAGATTCTCTTAACAGCAGTTAAGTGAGATTCTCTAGGATCAGATTGGAATCTTGCACATAAGCAGACACTAAACATAATATCAGGCCTTGAGGCAGTAAGATAAAGGAGTGAACTGATCATACCTCTATACACCTTTTGATCTACCTTTTTACTCGATTCATCTTTGCCGAGAGCACATGTTGGATGCATTGGTGGGCTTATAGGTTTGGTTTCCTCAAGCTTGGACTTCTTTAGGAGTTCTCTCACATATTTAGTTTGATGGATATAGGTTCTATCTTGACATTGCTTGATTTGAATACCAAGGAAGAATTTTAATTCTCCCATCATACTCATTTCAAACTAATTCTGCATAAGCTTAGAGAATTCCTCACAAAGAGATTCATTAGTAGCACCAAAAATAATATCATCAACATATATTTGAACTATAATAAAATGCTTTTTAGATGATTTTCTAAAGAGTGTAGTGTCCACCTGTCCTCTTTCAAAACCGTTTGACATTAAAAAGGAACTTAATCTGTCACTAGAAGCTCTTGGATCTTGTTTAAGACCATAAAAAGCCTTTTTAAGTTTGAAAACATGTTCTGGATAAGTAATATCTTCAAATCCAGGTGGTTGTTTTACAAACACTTCCTCACTTATAAAACCATTTAAAAATGCACTCTTAACATCCATTTGATATAAAGTAATGCCATGATGTGCAGCAAAAGATAATAAGATTCTAATTGCTTCAAGTCTAGCTACAGGAGCAAAGGTTTCAGTATAATCAATACCTTCCTCTTGTGAGTACCCTTGAGTAACAAGTCTTGCCTTGTTTCTTATCACTTTGCCATCTTCATCAAGTTTGTTTCTGAAAACCCACTTGGTTCCAATGGCTTGCTTATCCTCTGGAGGAGGCACAAGCTTCCAAACATCATTCCTTTGAAATTGATTGAGCTCTTCTTGCATAGCAAGTATCCATCCATCGTCTGTCAGTGCTTCATCAATTGTTTTGGGTTCTATTTCTGACAACAAAGCAAAGTCAGAGTGTTCCCTGAGAGATGATCTTGTTCTAACTCTATCACTTGGTTCGCCAATAATATGATCCTTTGGGTGATGAGGTTTGAACTTCCAGTCTGTTATTAGTTCTTCTTGGGTTTTATCACCAGACACAGAATCAGAGTCAGCACCTGTGACACCTTCATCTGTTTCTTTACTTATCTATAGATCTGCAAAGACTTTATCTAGCTCTGACGTTTCATTATCAGGCTTCTTGTCATCAAATCTCACATGCATAGATTCATCAACAATTAATGTTTCTTTGTTGAATACTCTGTAAGCTTTAGAGCGTTCAGAATATCCTAAAAAGATAGCTTTGTGCGATTTTGAATCAAATTTTCCAAGACTGTTCTTTGTATTAAGAACAAAGTAGTCACATCCAAATTGGTGAAAGTATGAAATGTTGGGTTTTCTTCCTTTCCACAATTCATAAGGAGTCTTATTCAAGATAGGTCTGATATAGATTCTATTTTCAATATAACATGCAGTGTTTACTGCTTCTGCCCAAAAGTGTTTTGCAATATTAGTTTCGTGAATCATGGTTCTGGCCATTTCTTGTAAAGATCTATTTTTTCTTTCTACGACACCATTTTGCTGTGGTGTTCTAGGGGATGAAAAATTGTGAGAATGCCATGCTCTTCACAAAAGTTATGAAATGATTCATTTTCAAATTCTCTAACATGATCACTTCTAATGGTTGTAATACAAAAACTTTTTTCAGTTTGCACTTGTTTGCACACAGAAAATATTGCAAATGACTTATCCTTGTGAGCTAGGAATTTTACCCATGTCTATCTAGTATAGTCATCAACAATAACAAGCCCATATTTCTTTCCAGACAAAGATGCGATTCTAGTTGGACCAAATAAATCTATATGCAACAACTCAAGTGGCCTTGAGGTGAAAACAATATTTTTGGATTCAAAAGAAGATTTTGTTTATTTCTCTTTTTGGCATGCTTCACAAAGAGCATCAGATTGATACTGAAGATTTGGTAGACCTCTAACAAGTTCTTTCTTGTTAAGCTTTGAGATTAATCTCAAGCTGGCATGCCCCAATCTTTTGTGCCAAGTCCATTGCTCTTCATTAACTGACAAAAAGCATTTTACATTTTGATTTGCTAACTCAGAAAGTTTTATTTTATAAATATTGTTCTTTCTCTTTGCTTTAAAGAAAATGGATCCATCCTTTTTGCTTTTGACTATACAGGCATTATCACTAAAGCCAACATCATAACCACTATCACATAATTGACTTACAATTAGTAGGTTATGCTTCAGGCCATCAACCAATAAGACATTATCAATAGAAGGTAGGAATTTCTCACCAACTTTTCCACTTCCAATGATTTTACCCTTTTGGTTTCCTCCGAAACCTATTGTTCCACTTTCTTTAAGTTGGAGTTCTTAGAACATACGCCTTTCTCCCGTCATGTGACGTGAGCATCCACTGTCCAAGTACCAGGACTGGTGTTGTAACTCTGTTGCTAAGCAGATCTGTAACATATACAATTTTTTTCTTAGGTACCCAAATCTTTTTAGGTCCTCTTTTATTAGTTCTAGAAGGAAACTTGTCCTTCTTATTTTTCAATTCATAACAAGTACTTCTAATGTGTCTTTTCTTATTGCAAATGATACAAAGCAGACAGTCACTATGATTGTTGGTATCTTTGGTTTTCAAATTTGTGTTTTGAAAAGTGGGTTCCTCTGGTTTGTAACCAAGACCTTTTTTACCATTTTGGCTTACGCCCCAAATCATAGATGATTGTTTGCTTCGCGTAACACATTCAGCAAGGAATCTTTGAAATCCCTCTTCATATTTTGAAGAGTTTCATTCAATCTTTTCCCCAGTCTTAGAGCTGTCATTCAGCAAACGGTGATTTTCAGCTTTGAGCTTCTCATTCTCCTCATTGAGTATTTGAAATTCTTTTGAAAGTTTTGAGAATTTCTTTTTCAAAGCTTTATACTCAGTGTTAAGTTTAGAAGACTCATCTAATAGTTCATCAAAAGCTATTTCAAATCAGAAGATGGATTAGAATCTACCTCTTCATCTTCTTCTTCACTGTCTGACCCTATGGTAGCCATTAGAGCCATGTTTGCGTGTTCCTCACCATCATCAGATGAAGATGAATCAGAATCATCCCATGTTGCCATGAGACCTTTCTTCTTCTTGCTTTTAAAACCACTTTTCCTTGGTTTCTCAAGTTATGGACATTCAGACTTGAAATGTCCTGGCTTTTTGCACTCGTAGCAAGTAACTTGGCTTTTGTCCTTGTAGTCCTTCTTATCCCTTGAGTCTTGCCTTTCACTTGAGTCCTTTTTGTGGAACTGCTTTCTGAACCTTCCTTTGTATTTCCACATACGTTGAATTTTCCTCCGTATGTGTCTCCATTGCTCTCATCAAATGTTGCTTTGTCTATTTCAAGTTCAGCCTGTAGAGCTTTAGAGGAAGATGCTTTGTTTGTAGATTTCAAAGCAATAGACTTTGATTTCTTGGGAGGTTCTTCTTCATCTAGCTCAAGCTCATGAGATCTCAAGGAACTCAGAAGATCTTCAAGTCGCAAGGCATTCAGGTCCTTTGCTTCCTGAATAGCAGTGACCTTAGGTCTCCACTTCTTTGGCAGACTTCTTAAGATTTTCTTAATGTGATTAGCAGTGATATAGCTTTTCTTCAGAACCTTTAGACCATGAACTAGTGTTAGGAATCTTCCAAACATAGTTTCAATGCTTTCACCCTCTTCCATTTTGAAGAGTTCATATTGTCTAACCAAGATATTAGCTTTGGTTTCTTGCACTTGGGAAGTACTGTCATAAGCCAAGCCAATGAGACCCAAATTTCCTTCGCGGTATCATTTTTTCCGCATTTCTTGTATTCCTTCTCAAAGATAGCATAGATAAGGAAATATCTTGCTTTCTGATGTAGTTGATAAGCTTTCTTATGCTCTTCTGTCCATTTATCCCTAGGAATGGGATTTTCTATGGAATCAACCGGTTCAGTGTATTGTTTTTGAACCATATCCCAGAGTTCGAGTTGTTGAGACTCGAAGAAGGATTTAACTTTATCTTTCCAGTAGTCGAAGTTTGTTCCAGCGAACAAAGGAGGACGGTTAACTTGACCACCGGCTTCGTTGCTTGCCATGAATAGAGAATAAGATCTTTTCCTCTTACACTGTTAAGTGCTCATCCAAGAGGCCGAGCTCTGGGACCAATTTAACGTGGCAAAAACACAAGAAACGGGGGTTTGAATTGGGTTTTAGAAACTTTTCTTAAAATGTGTGTGTTTATGAAAACCTTTTTCAAAACAACTAGTTAATGAAATAAGGCAGTGCGTAAGTAAAAAGAAGAGAGAAGAAGGTGACACAATGATTTATACTAGTTCATTATCACCTGATAGCTACGTCTAGTCCCTTCACACACTTGAAGGATTTCTCCACTATAATCAACCTGATTACACTTGAGAGTATAATACTGCCAAACTGGCTACACTCACAACATCTTAGAACGACTTAGTACAGTCAAGCCTCTAAGGAATACAACCACTACTGGGATAAATACAATGTTCAAAAATGTTTTGAAGCAATATCAAATAACTCTCATAGAGAGGATATACAATGAAAAACTTAAGCATAATGAATAACTTTCAAACTGAAAGAATAAAAACGATTAAGTGCTTTGTTCAATGTGATCTCAGATACTTGGAATGATTCTTGGTTGCTCACTTTGTATCACAGCGTTAACCTACTTCAGTGGATGAAGTAAGGTATATATAGCTAGGGTTGTGAATAATGCCATTGAGACCTAACAACTCTTGTTACCTAGGTCAAAAGACTTCAGATCCCCTTTTTGTGGCTTTAGCAAGTCACGTCGTTTTCCACTCTGCTCAAAGCATACTGACACAGTAGACAGAATCAAAGTGTTTGTCTCTTGTGAGCTTTTTGAATATTAGACCCTTTGAGAGCAAGTTTTCTGACGATTATATTCGTTGACATTACCTTTGGCCTTTGATACCTCGTACATGTAAAATGCTTCATCAATGGGGTCTCTTAAATACGTGAGGTAGCCTTAAATAA
This sequence comes from Calophaca sinica, assembly GCA_037113605.1. Taxonomy (NCBI): domain Eukaryota; kingdom Viridiplantae; phylum Streptophyta; class Magnoliopsida; order Fabales; family Fabaceae; genus Calophaca; species Calophaca sinica. The sequence continues at coordinate 57,451,293 of CM073733.1, forward strand.
GCTTCAGTCTGTTTCCTATTAGAGCTTCACTGTTCATCAGAGTGAGCTCGAAACAGAGGTAACTTCTTCAGCGTAGAATTCATTTGCCTTACATATAATAGAGAGTCTTGTAGAATTACATGAGGGCTTCCATAGAGTGGTCTAACCATAGTCTGTTGTATGCGTTGACTGAAGACCAGAGCGATGACCAATCAGAATGTGGTCTCAATAGAGTGTTGCCTACCAGAGCGTTGACTGACCAAATAAAGTTGGCCAAGTCAAGAGCTAGTCTTGCCAGAGCTTAGTTTACCAACAGAGTTGACCAAGTCAAGAGCTAGTCTTGCCAGAGCTTAGTTTACCAACAGAGTTGACTAAGTCATGTATGGTCTCACCAGAGCGTTGACCACAAACAGAGTTGACCAACTTCAGAGCAAGGCTTTCACATCGTGTCAGCATCAAAATAGAGGATCCAAGCCAGATTTCGATGTGTAAAATTCAAGATTTCACTAAGTCTTCTGAGATATCTTCTTCTGATTAATAGTGATTTCTGCACACTAGCAAATACATCAGAGAATAAATTGTTCTCTTAATCATTTGTTATCATCAAAACAATTAAGGGTCATTGTTTCTGAATCCAATTGATTCCAACAGATTAGAGTTAAGATTTGTTATTTGGGTGATGATTGAAGTGTTCCCTAAGTGGACCAAAGGGGAAATCAGAATTTTGAAGAGAAGAGTTGGAGGAGGTCAAGGTTTCATCACACCTAGCTCAAGCTTGTGGAAACATTATTGTGAGTCCTTCTTCATTTTAGGTGGTGGGCAACCATTAGACCCCCATTAGGTTTTTCTTACTCCTTACTTGCATGTTTATAAGATGCTTGATTTAGTGTCATAATATGATTAGAAATGGTTTGGATTAAGTAGGAGTAGTGGTATTTTGGTGGGATTAGTCAAGGGTTGGTTGTGTGACACTCTAATCCCCGTTTCGAAAATCGTTAAATAAGAATAAATAAGAAAATAAAATATAAAAAGGATCAACGGATAACTCGATGAGTAATTCAATTTCAGACATCATTCAGTTTGCAAATATTTAGTAACAACAAGCATAGTAAGTACTTCTCTAAGAAATCTTATTTGAACTTGTGAAATAAAAATAAAACCAAGCGATATACGAACCCCCAAATAAAAGAAAAACCTGTGTCACATAGCCTCAGAGCTTGACTTAGCCCAACTTACACTACAGTAACAAAATACATAAATGACTCAACGTCTCAATCAGAAAATGTTCGAATTAAAACTATAAAATAATTCTGCCGAAGAGGCCTTCACCACTAGCTACGTGTCCTGGTATTAGTAGTGTCTGCAATTGAAAATAGGAGGACAAGAGACAAACAACCATAGAGGGGTGAGTACGTTGAAATCGAGTTAAAGTGATATTTGGAGAGAAAAAGGTGAATAAATAAATAATATATTTATATATATATATACACACACCACACTATAACAATCAATTCACATAAAGTAGTAACAACATTATTCACATAAAGTAGTAACAACATCTCATATCATCTACAAATGCACGCAGACAAATTTCATCATTTCTCATAGCCACATAATTATCAAAAGAAAATAATGCAGATGCTAACATCACTACTTCTTATGCATGTGGTACCATCTACTACTCTGGGAAGTCTCCTAGGAGTACATATTTGGTTTATTAGAGATCACCTCGCGGGTGTTTTACTCTATTACCGCATACTCTCAACTAGGGAGGATAATGTCAGGTGGCGGTCGGGGTAGCTAAGTCGATAAGTGGTCCCGGTCAAGGCGCGACACTCAAACTATTAGGGATCACAAACTCGGCTTCTCACCCTCTAGGCCGAGGTATTGCCACGCAGGCTCACTCACAATGGCCTCCACCTTTCATTTCAATGGTGCTTCCCCCCATCCTGTCACAAGAGTTGTATGACAAACAAACACACAAGGTCGGGTTTCCTCCGAACGTCATAGTTCAATGTTTCATCGACAATCCATCATGGCCCATATGGCTAGGATCATCTCACAAGGAATGACTCAAGTCCCATTATGGCTACTAATAGCTAGGTGGCTTGCACAAAATGTCATTTATCCTTTCAAGGTCATTGCCACAAGTGTGGACTTTTCACAACCATCGTCACAAAATAATAAACGGATCAAGGAATAATTATAGGAAATCCATGACTTGTCTTAAGCATAATTATTTCTTAATCATGTAGTTAAAAATCTGCAGAGCACATAACAGAGACAAAAACAGCAACCTAAAACAGAATTTTCGCAGTACTTTAGATAGCAACAGCAACAAAAACAACAACAAAAACAGAACTGCAGCGAAAAACAGAAACTGCAACAGAAACAGCAACAGCAGCAAAACAGAACTGCAGCGAAAACAGAAACTGCAACAGAAACAGTAACAGCAGCGCTACAGCAACAAAAATAACAACAGCAGCAGAACAACAACAGCAGCGCTACATATTGTTTCACATACGTTTTCACCTATTTTTCTTCGATTCTAAATATTTAGGAATATCACAATCAAGACTAACACTTGGAGAAAAATCTTTATTACTAATTAGGAGTAGTTCTTAAGGTTCTAATCCGGTTCTCTAATTCCAAAATAGTTACGGTAATATTTCCACAAAGAAAAATATAAATTAAAATATGAACGAAGTACGTTAAAATTATTCTAAAATTTTCCATTAACAAAATCCATAAAATAGCGTCCATTTTAATCATTTATAAGGTCTCAGGCACAATTTAACATTGAAATTCATCACTAAAATTTAACGAACATATCAATTTGGTGTTCTAATAATTCAATCACTTCCTAGGCATCAAAACAGAAATTCTTCTAACACCTATAACATGTATGAACAACCATGGCAGCCACATCGATTTTTCAAGCAACAAGCATTCTGACGTGTATACACATGAAAAATAGATTTTTTCAATTAATTAACACACAACGGGGTTCAAGGACAACCCTTCACCTATTCCCTCGAATATCCCCAATTTCAATAATCTCCCCTTACCTTTGGTCCTTGCGAAATTCCTTAGTGAAAGAGGGATGATGATGACTCAATCAATCCTACGGTGAGTTTTCTACTAACAGAAAAGAAAACTATAAGAAACGTTGGAAATCCCCAAGACTCACAATTTTCTAGGAGGCAACATAGGAAGGAGAAGAGTCATGACTTACCCAATTTCAGATGAAGAACAAAGATGGAGTTGCTCCTAACCTTGGTGATCGAATCATGCAAGAGAAGAAAACGTGGAATGCCTCCTTCAAGCTTGTGTGGCGCTAGGGTTTGGAGCTAGAAAGGAGAAGGAACAAGTGAATCAACTTGAGAGAGAGAGACTTGGAGGCGCTAGTGGCTTGGCTTGAGGCGTCACATGCCTTCATACGCCCTAGGTTCTATTATTTGGGTTGGGTTGGAGAGAGTCCATGGGTGTTGGCCCACTAGGTAGGTGGAAAGGAAAATAACTATGCATATAAGATGCTAGCCCAAGGCATTATACGCCTCCCTTTCTTTTTATTAACAACTCTCAAAAAATCATTTAATTAAATTAAAAGTCTCTTTTCATGCACAAACATATAATGAAATCAATTAAAATAATCACACAAAAATTATAATAAAAAAATGAGGGTCGTTACATCCTCCCTTTCTTACAAAAAGTTTCGTCGCTGAAACTTACCGTGGTCAAACAAGTGTGGATAAGAGGCTTGCATCAGACTTTCGAGTTCCCAAGTAGCACTCTCCTCATTGCCTCCTCCCCAAATAACCTTGACCAACTAACCTCCTTCCTCTCAACTCGCTTGACTGCTTGGTCCTCAATCCTCCTTGGTAGTACCTCATAGGTAAGATTCTCTTTCAATGGTACTTCATCAAGTTCAATTATATGAGTAGGATCATGGACATATTTACGGAGTTGCGACACATGGAAGACATTATGAAGGTTTGAAAGGAAAGGTGGTAAGGCAATCTGGTAGGTAACTTCCCCAACCTTTTTCAAAATTTGGTAGGGGCCAATAAAACGAGGAGTAAGTTTCTTCGACTTCATTACCCGGCCAACCCAGTCTTGGGAGTGACTCTCAAGAATACATGATCGCCCTCTTCAAATCTCAAATCCTTTCTTCGTTTGTCATGATAGCTCTTCTGCCTACTCTGAGTGGCCCTCATCTTGTCCTGAATCATTTTGACCTTTTCAGTGGTTTGCTGAACTATTTCAGGGCCCAACACAAGGTTCTCACCGGTCTCATACCAACACAAGGGAGTCCTACACTTCCTGCCATACAAGGCTTCATAAGGTGTCATCCCAATACTGGAATGATAGCTATTGTTGTAGGTAAACTCAACAAGAGGTAAGAAGGTATCCCAACTACCGGTTTGTTCTAAGACACAAGCTCTTAACAAGTCCTCTAATGATTGGATGGTTCGCTCAGACTGACCATCAGTCTGAGGGTGATAAGCAGAGCTCATCTTGAGTTTGGTTCCTAAAGCCTCATGTAAGCTTCCCCAGAATCTAGAGGTAAACCTGGGGTCTCTGTCAGACACAATACTAGAAGGTACGCCATGCAACCTCACTATCTCCCTAATGTACAACCTGGTCAGCTTCTCTAAAGGGTATTCCATATTCACAGGGATGAAATGTGCAGACTTTGTCAATCATTCACAACAACCCAGATGGCATCTACTCCTGCGGGAGTCCTAGGGAGTCCTGATACGAAGTCCATTGCTATACTGTCCCATTTCCATACAGGAATACTCAAGGGTTGTAAGAATCCAGATGGTTTTTGGTGCTCTATCTTGGCCTTCTGGCAAGGCAGCAAAGTAGACAAATTCGCTACCTCCTTTTTCATTCCAGGCCACCGTAAAATTTTCTTAAGGTCTTGGTACATCTTAGTTGCTCCGGGGTGAACACTTAGACTACTCTTGTGCCCTTCCTCTAAAATCATTCTCTTAAGCTCAGGAACATTAGGTACACAAACCCTACCTCGAAACCTCAAAATCCCATCATTCCCTTCACTAAAACCTATATCCCTACCTTGAGCGATAAGCTCCTTCTGGTCCGAAAGATGTTGATCGGTCTTCTGACCTTCCCTAATCCGCTCCAGTAATCCACTAGTGACTTTCAACATTCCTAGTCGCACACTCTTAGAAGTGACCTCACAAACTAAGCTCAGATCCCTAAACTCTTCGATCAAACTCATCTCTCTAACCATCATAGCGGAAAGATGTAGGGTTTCCTACTCAAAGAATCACCACTACATTGGCTTTCTTTGGGGTGATAATTAAGCCCAAAATCATAATCCTTAAGAAACTCTATCCACCTTCAGTGCCTCATATTCAATTCGTTCTGGTCAAAGAGATACTTAAGGCTCTTATGGTCACTAAACACTTCAAACCTAGAACCATACAAGTAATGTCTCCATATTTTCAGCACAAACACCACAGCGGCTAACTCTAAATCATGAGTGGGGTAATTCCTTTCATGGGTTTTCAATCGCCTAGAGGCATAGGCCACTACCTGCCTATTCTCGCATAAGCACACCTCCGAGTCCTAACTTAGATGCATCACAATACACTTCAAAAGGTTCACTTGGATTAGGTAGTACTAAAATCAAGTAAGTCAATCTCTCTTTAACTCTTGAAATCCATTTTCACACCGAGCATCCCACACAAAAGCTTTTCCTTTCTGGTCAACATTGTCAAAGGCAAGGCTAACTTAGAGAATCCTCTATGAATCTACGGTAGTATCCTGCCAGGCCTAAGAAACTCCTAATCTCAGTCAACGATTTAGGTGATTCCCACTTCAAAGACCGCTTTCTACCTTAGACTGCCCATCGCTATTCCCCTTTGAGATCACATGTCCTAGGAAACTCACTTCCTCCAACCAAAACTCACACTTAGAAAGCTTGGCATAAAGTCGCTTCTCCCTAAGGGTCCAGTAATACTATCCTCAAGTGTTCCACATGTTCTTCCCTACTCTTAGAGTACACTAAGATATCATCTATGAAGACCACTACAAACTTATCAAGGTATGGGTGGAAGACTCGGTTCATGTAGTCCATGAACACTACAGAGCATTGGTTACACCGAATGGCATAACTAGGTACTCATAGTTCCCATAACTGGGTTCAATGCAGTCTTTGGGATGTCCTCGGACTTCACTGATTTGGTGATAACCTCGACCTAAGGTCTATCTTAGAAAACACACAGGCTCCAATTAGTCGTCCATCGATCATCTATCCTAGGCAAGTGGATACTTATTCTTAATAGTTACTTTGTTCAATTGGCGGTAATCTACGCACAACCTCATACTCCCATCCTTTTTCTTGACTAACAACACCGGGTGCACCCCAAGGGGATACACTCGGCCTCACGAATTGTTTCTCTAGCGCTCCTCCAACTGTTTCTTAAGCTCAACTAGTTCTCATGAGACATCCTATAAGGAGCTATAGATATGGGTCCCGCACTGCACTAAGTCTATGGTAAATTCGGTCTCTCTCTCGAGGCAATCCTTGTACTTCTTCAAACACATCTAATACTCACTCACTATAGGCATACCATCTATCCCGACTTGGTCTTCGACTTTTAGAGAGGCTATCATCATGTAAACTTGGGCATTTTGTTTCAAACATGCCTCAGTATTTGGTTGGCCGTTAAGAGTCGATGATCTCTGGGTTCAATCAGACGTGAATACAAACAGTCTTTTCAAAACAATTTAAGATGACTTGATTAGTAGCTAACCAATTCATGCCAAGAATTACATCAAGTTGACTCAAAGGCAAACAAACCAAATCAACCACAAATTCCTTATCACCTATGGACAAAGGGCATTCTAGACAAGCAAAAGAAGTTTGGACTTTACCATTTGTTGGAGTCTCAACCTCAAGTTCACAGGGTAGGGGTGAAACAGGCAAATTCAAATTTTTCACACATTCACTGGACACAAAGGAGTGCGTAGCACCCGAGTCGAAAAGTACCACTAAAGGAGATCCATGTATGAAGCACGTACCTTGGATAAGGTTGTCCGACGTCGCGCTTCAGCCACGCTGAGAGCAAAGACTCGCCCCGCTGGCTTAGGTCGGTTGGGTTGGGAATTCTCGCCTCCATTCCCGCTTGGTTCTTTCTTCGCATTCGGCACTCCTTCCGATATGTCCTGGCCTTCCACAGCTTGAAACAGATCATTTGCTTTTCGTAACAATCTCGGTAGGCATGTCCGCATTTGCCACACTTCATGCAACGCAGAGGGTCGAAGGGCCTCCTCCACCTCGCCAAACATTTGTGCCGCAGGTTTGTGGAAAGATTGATTGCGGTTACCATTATGGTTATGTCCAAACCGCCCATTCGGAGTTGGGTATGGCTTTCCCGATTCTCGAAGTCTCTTGTCTTTCTTCTTATCCTTCCGGGAGCCAACCGACTTGTAGTGTGCTACCTTAGCTTTGTTGTCCTCATCCCACATTCTACAAATTGTGGATCAATTCAGTGGAACTGCCGAATTCTCTGGTAGTTAATGGCTAGCTTGACTTCAGGTCGCAAATTATTGATGAATTTCACACACTTCAACGCTCACCCGCTTCTCCCACATATGGGTGATAATACTGGACAGCCTCTTCAAACTTGGTGATATACTCACCATCGACATATTACCTCGCTTCAATTCTAGAAATTCAGCTTCCTTCCTAAGCACGGATATCCTCAGAAAAGTACTTCTCCAAGAAAATCTCTTTGAAGGCTTCCCAAGTGACTCCTCCGGGTGCAGCTTCCACACGTGGGCGGTTACTCTCCCACCAGTATTCTGCGTCTTCAGCAAGCTTAAAGGTACCAAAAGTCACCTTTTGAGCATCCGTACACGCCATAGCACGGAAGATCTTCTCCATCTCTCGTATCCAGTTCTGGGCACCATCGGGATCATGTCCACCCCTAAAGGTAGGTGGGTCATACTTTTGGAATTGCTCCAATCCTCTAAATTCAGCGGTTCCGGCATTAGCATTCCTATTCTGAATTCCTTGTACAGCCTGAGCCATGGCAACGAGTGCATCCGCTAAAGCTCTATCGTTCCTACCCGCCATTACTCCCTGCACCAATCAGAACCAAATTGGATGCAACAAGCAACGTCAACCCATAACTAAATCAATAAATAAATAAATAAATAAATCAAACATTGACGCACAAAACACAGAGTTCACACAGAGAAACATAATAGACACATACACAGTCCGGTAAGACCGAACTGCTCTGATACCACTAAATGTCACACTCTAATCCCCGGTTCAAAATCGTTAAATAAGAATAAATAAGAAAATAAAATATAAAAAGGATGAACGGATAACTCGGTGAGGAACTCAATTTCACACATCATTCAGTTTGCAAATATTTAGTAACAACAAGCATAGTAAGTACTTCTAAGAAATCTTATTTGAACTTGTGAAATAAAAATAAATCCAAGAGATATTCGCACCCCCAAATAAAAGAAAACGCTGTGTCACATAGCCTCAGAGCTTGACTTAGCCCAACTTACACTACAGTAACAAAATACATAAATGACTCAACGTCTCAATCAGAAAATGTTCGAATTAAAACTATAAAATAATTCTGCAGAAGAGGCCTTCACCACTAGCTACGTGTCCTGGTATTAGTAGTGTCTGCAATTGAAAATAGGAGGACAAGAGACAAACAACCATAGAGGGGTGAGTACGTTGAAATCGAGTTAAAGTGATATTTGGAGAGAAAAAGGTGAATAAATAAATAATATATTTATATATATATATGTATATATATATATATACACACCACACTATAACAATCAATTCACATAAAGTAGTAACAACATTATTCACATAAAGTAGTAACAACATCTCATATCATCTACAAATGCACGCAGACAAATTTCATCATTTCACATAGCCACATAATTATCAAAAGAAAATAATGCAGATGCTAACATCACTACTTCTTATGCATGTGGTACCATCTACTACTCTGGGAAGTCTCCTAGGAGTACATATTTGGTTTATTAGAGATCACCTCATGGTGTTTTACTCTATTACCGCATACTCTCAACTAGGGATGATAATGTCCGGTGACGGTCGAGGTAGCTAAGTCGATAAGTGGTCCCTCACCCAAGGCGCGGCACTCAAACTATTAGGGATCACAAACTCGGCTTCTCACCCTCTAGGCCGAGGTATTGCCACGCAGGCTCACTCACAATGGCCTCCACCTTTCATTTCAATGGTGCTTCCCCCCATCCTGTCACAAGGGTTGTATGACAAACAAACACACAAGGTCGGGTTTCCTCCGAACGTCATAGTTCAATGTTTCATCGACAATCCATCATGGCCCATATGGCTAGGATCATCTCACAAGGAATGGCTCAAGTCCCATTATGGCTACTAATAGCTAGGTGGCTTGCACAAAATGTCATTTATCCTTTCAAGGTCATTGCCACAAGTGTGGACTTTTCACAACCATCGTCACAAAATAATAAACGGATCAAGGAATAATTATAGGAAATCCATGACTTGTCTTAAGCATAATTATTTCTTAATCATGTAGTTAAAAATCTGCAGAGCACATAACAGAGACAAAAACAGCAACCTAAAACAGAATTTTCGCAGAACATTAGATAGCCACAGCAACAAACCCACCAACAAAAACTCCAACAGCAACAAAAACAGAACTGCAGCAAAAAACAGAAACTGCAACAGAAACAGCAACAGCAGCGAAACAGAACTGCAGCGAAAACAGAAACTGCAACAGAAACAGTAACAGCAGCGCTACAGCAACAAAAATAACAACAGCAGCAGAACAACAACAGCAGCGCTACATATTGTTTCACATACGTTTTCACCTATTTTTCTTCGATTCTAAATATTTAGGAACATCACAATCAAGACTAACACTTGGAGAAAAATCTTTATTACTAATTAGGAGTAGTTCTTAAGGTTCTAATCCGGTTCTCTAATTCCAAAATAGTTACGGTAACATTTCCACAAAGAAAAATATGAATTAAAATATGAACGAAGCACGTTAAAATTATTCTAAAATTTTCCATTAACAATATCCATAAAACAGCATCTATTTTAATCATTTATAAGGTCTCGTGCACAATTTAACATTGAAATTCATCACTAAAATTTAACCAACATATCAATTTGGTGTTCTAATAATTCAATCACTTCCTAGGCATCAAAACAGAAATTCTTCTAACACCTATAACATGTATGAACAACCATGGCAGCCACATCGATTTTTCAAGCAACAAGCATAAATGTATACACATGAAAATATAATTTTTTTTTTTTCAATTAATTAACACACAACGGGGTTCAAGGACAACCCTTCACCTATTCCCTCGAATATCCCCAATTTCAATAATCTCCCCCTTACCTTTGGTCCTTGCGAAATTCCTTAGTGAAAGAGGGATGATGATGACTCAATCAATCCTACGGTGAGTTTGCTACGAATGTAAAAGAAAACTATAAGAAACATTGGAAATCCCCAAGACTCACAATTTTCTAGGAGGCGCAACATAGGAAGGAGAAGAGTCATGACTTACCCAATTTCAGATGAAGAACAAAGATGGAGTTGCTCCTAACCTTGGTGATCGAATCATGCAAGAGAAGAAAAACGTGGAATGCCTCCTTCAAGCTTGTGTGGCGCTAGGGTTTGGAGCTAGAAAGGAGAAGGAACAAGTGAATCAACTTGAGAGAGAGAGACTTGGAGGCGCTAGGGCTTGGCTTGAGGCGTCACATGCCTTCATACGCCCTAGGTTCTATTATTTGGGTTGGGTTGGAGAGAGTCCATGGGTGTTGGCCCACTAGGTAGGTGGAAAGGAAAATAACTATGCATATAAGATGCTAGCCCAAGGCATTATACGCCCTCCCCTTTCTTTTTATTAACAACTCTCAAAAAAATCATTTAATTAAATTAAAAGTCTCTTTTCATGCACAAACATATAATGAAATCAATTAAAATAACTGCCACGAAAATTATAATAAAAAAATGAGGGTCGTTACAGGTTGCTGTCCCCAACCCCCCACAAACGTATGTGTGTTGTTTTACCCATTGGATGCTCCACAGAGCTCTAATTGGGATGTGGTTTGACTCATTATAAACAAGACTCAAATTGCTTAAAATTGAGCATAAGAATCACTTAGAAAGGTTAGGAATTGAATTATATATCGAATATACAATTTAAGGTATGATTGTTGTCCTATTTTTCTGACATCAGTGACTGGTTTGTTAAAACTGCACTAATTGGGTGGATATCCTCCAAAATAAACATTATATTCATAAACCTGGCATCCCAAGCTTTCCAATAAGTGGTCGTTCGTCCAAATCCAACTACATTTGATATGTTAATAAAATCCGCGAAGTTGACGCTCGTCTGCAGAAATTCTGCAGAGACCTGTCACGGCCGTGTTGCACAGCATGGCCAGGCCGTGGTTCATGCTGTTTCTTTGCTATTTTCTACCTAATTTTGGTAGGTTTGGCTTATGGTTTTTGTCTTTGACCTATAGGGTTTCAACCCTAGTTAAATCGCAATGCAAAGTGAGCTTAAATTGTTTATGAATGAATGTTTTTACTTGGATGTTCATATACTTGTGAGAATTCATGAATAATGTAAAGGGTTTGTGATTATGTAATTGTAAAGAATTAGAGTAATACTCCTCATAAGAGTAAATGAAGGTAAGAACCCCATGGTATGTTTTGTGAGTCCGTCATGACTTAGATGGGTATCCAATATGTCTTTTATATGACTAATGTTTTCCCATTCTTATGTAAAGTTTTATCATAATTGATATGAATAGTGTATTGGACCAGATAAACACGCCCGGTAATATACTAAGTTGTCTATGCGTATATTGGATAGGATAAACACGCCCGGCAATATACTAAATTGTCTACAGGTATATTGGACCGGACAAACATGCCCGACAATATACTAAATTGTCTAAGGGTATATTGGGTCGGATAAACACGTCCAACAATATATTAACTCTCCTAAAGCGTATATTGGACCGGAAAAACACGCCCGACAATATACTAAGTTTCCTAAAGCGTATATTGGATCGGATAAACACGCCTGGCAATATACTAAGTTTCATAAAGTGATTCCTTTTGGAATCATTATGTTATGATCATGCTTATTATGGAACTCAGTTATAATAAGAATTCATGCTTTAAGTTAACTTATGATATTATGTTATTGGGAATGGTGTTGGTGAGGGGTCCGTGGAGGACTCACTGAGATTTTATCTCACTCCATTCCCTTTTGTTTTTAGTAACAGGTACTTGTTGAAGATGGTGCTGCGTTATTGGGACGCTCACATTTGGTCAGTGACAGAAGATGTCCAACCATGGTATAACCGGTTCACAAGTTGAATCTTTTATATTTTGTCTTATCTTATCATTTGAGTCTGTTGGAACTTGTAAGCTATGTAATATTACCCTTGAACTTGGTTTCAAGTGATGTATAAGTCGCAAGATTTCCCCAAAGTATGTGTTTTATAATTTTAAAACATTTTAAATTCTTCTGCCTCGTACTCTAAACGTGAAATTTTTTAAGTTTATTATACTTTATGTTTACGTTACTTAAATAACGCCTTGATAGGAGTTAGGGCGTTATATTATGGTATCAAAGAAGTTCGACCTTCCCAGACTATAAATTAAGTGTGTCTAGACATGATCTGGTTTAGGAAAGTGTCAGTTGTGTCTGTAAATCTGAGTTTTTTAAGTTCTTTTGATGAATTATTGAGGTAGGCCACCTCAAGGATTCATCTAAGGAAAGAGGAGGATGAAAATTTGTAGGGAATATTAGAGGGATGTACTTAGTTCGTGAGACATCCTCATATATGTATCTGCTCCTAAGTACAGTTTCAAATTCCGAAATGATCGCCTAATTGTAGTCCAGGTTGTGAAAGATTTAAGCCACTCTAGCCTGCTTAAGTCCTTTGAGTGCATTCTTGGCCGCAGTTGAGTTTAGTGGCCACGTGAAACTCTGCTACAATTGAAGTTCATTACAAGAGTTTTGGTATGACGAATTAGATGATCAAAGTAGTCACGGGTCAATGGGAGTATGATGGGATACACTTGGGGAGACGGGACCTTTGAGATAGATAAGATGTTTTGGTATCAGAAAAATACTCATGATTCAATTATTGAAATTTCTTTTATATGATACAAAAGCTTAAAGCTTAAGTTTTGAAAACACAAAGTTTGGAAGTTAGAGAGCTATTGCAAATGTTATGATTTAATAAACGTGAACGAATTTCTTTCCCTTTGATTTAAATCGACCGTTTTCAATTCCTCGCACGAGCTGATTTTATGCTTGCTTGAGAGGTATCAGTATAATGTTTGTTACCACACTTGATTTTACGGAGTTTGACCCTATTATGTTAAGCTTCACATGGTGTGGTAATTTTCCTGCACTTGTGATGAATAAATGCATGTTGAATATTTTTTATCATGCTTGATGTTTGAAATGTCGGGTCTTTTTGGGTGGAAAAGGGTGAATTGTTGTCCTCACCGCACACCGACATATAGATTTCTTTCATTTGTTCTCTCCACGGAGGGAATTTTGAAGTGATGTATGTTTCGGCTAGCAAATATAAGTGAGAGAGTACCTTGTATTCCTTGCCTATGTTCGCGAGTCGGATTAGGGATTACGATCACTAATTTCTTAGTACCATAACCCGTGCATGAAGTGTTTAGTAATATGATGAATTTGAGCATTCCTATGTTTTCTTAGATTTTATAAGCCTAATAAGTCTGGATGTGTGGTACTTCTGAAGCAGGAAAATGCGAAGGTCACTTTGGATATATTCTGCCTAGTGTGGTCTAGCACTCATTATCAATTCTTATGTTGTGAAATCTTTAGTTCAATGACAATAAGGATTGATAAGAAAGGGTTATTGTTGTGAGATTTTAATCAATTAGGATGGGCATTTATACTTGGGTAGGTTTTTCAATACATGTTAATTAATCAGGTTGGTTTGACCTAACCCATTATAAACGGACCCTATATTGATTGAAATCCCATGATAATCCCGAAGCAAACCTTAGAATTCTAAATAGATGTTCGTAAGGGAAGTGACAACCTTACATTGATAAGTTACTTGCTTCTGGAAGAATGATGATGGAGTTCTAACTCATGAAAACCTCGAGTTAGTAAGGATAAGATGGAAATAGGTCAGGCTATAAAATGCCTAAGCCCTAGTTAAGGAACCTTAATGGTGATCAAGCCTTAGTGATGTAGAAAACCCCAAGATTTTCAGGTTTAGCGATCATAGTTGAAGGGCTATCCAATTCATGAAGGAGTTTCCTATAGATTCGGTATAACCTACTTATTGATCAACTAAGAGGGACGTTCATAATTGATTAGGTTTTCCTACTCATTATTTACTAAGTTTGTCTAGCCTAACCTATTATGAATGGATTCTTAATGGATTTACGAATCTCCATATTCCATTTTAGGAAACCTTAAGCCATCACGAGTTGTGAGACTCCTAAATTAGGACCTTAAGGAAAAGGTGTAGTATCGCCGAAGTTCTTATATGAATCCTTAAGATTTTCATGGAAATCATAATCATTATATTAGAGCCCTTATGCTCCAGAAGAAATATGCCTTAGGATAACCTCCTAGCACTTGTTGGAATAGGTAAGTTAGTACCTTCTTTAATTACCAAAAACTGGGTAACCAATTACGGTGCTTATTCACTGGATGGATTTGTTTAGTTAAGGCAACTAGTCTAGAATGTATACTGATGAGGTTGGATAAATAGCAATGCTTTGAGCATTCCAAGTCAGCGGGAATCTGTGAATTATTAACGATTATAAGTAATTAGTCGATTATCACCTAACATGATTCCACCAAACCAATTAACGATTATAAGTAATTAGTTGAGACCTAGTCTATAGTCGGTTAATGTAATCACGATTAGTTTAATCAATTGATGTCTTGCAAGAGTTAATTAATACAAGGACTTCCAAAGACAAGGAACGTGAGAAAATTTCGCATGTTATTGGGATTTCTTAGAGGAGTTGAAGATTTTTTCCAAACTAATGTGGGAGTATGAGGGACATTCACCGAAAGGTTGAACGTCTTTAAAGATCACAGATATGGTTAGGATAGGAAAAGAGGTAGGTCGAATTTTGGGGACAAAATTCCTAAAAGGAGGGAAGTAATGTAACATCCCGACTAATTTAATTATTTTGCTCAATTAATTTAGGCTCTACTATGTTCTAAATTGATGGTGGAGTAATTAAATTAGGGAAGTATTATTAATTCAAGGAGTGTGAATAAAAATGCTTTTGAGAGTTATAAACAAAAGGAACGGTAAATTAGTACTTTATCTAATCTAAGAGGGGGTACAATGGTCCAAACACCACTTGAGCCCTAACTTTCCCCTTAATTCCCTCCTCTCTCGCTAAACCCCTCCATTTCCCCCACGATTTTTCTGCAAGAAAAATAAAGGAAAGAAAAGAAAGAAAGAAGAAGGAAGAAGAAGAAAGCAAGGGTGTAGAGGATCACCCAAGATTGAGCTTCATTCCTCCCCTTTCCTTTCCCTTCCACGCCAGCTCTCTCTCTTCCTCCCTCTTCTCCCTTTCAATTTTGTGCTGCTGCTGCCTCCAATAAGAAGAGAAGAAGATGAAGCTCTAGGGTTCATGGAACTTGGAGAAAAGAGGGAAAATCATGGGGTTTCTTCAATCATTACTTTGGAGGAGAAGATTATAGTTGTGATTTGATATTTGGGTGAAGATTGAAGTGTGCCCTAAGTGGACCAAAGGGGAAATCAGAATTTTGAAGAGAAGAGTTGGAGGAGGTCAAGGTTTCATCACACCTACCTCAAGCTTGTGGAAACATTATTGTGAGTCCTTCTTCATTTTAGGTGGTGGGCAACAATAAGACCCCCATTAGGTTTTTCTTACTCCTTACTTGCATGTTTATAAGATGCTTGATTTAGTGTCATAATATGATTAGAAATGGTTTGGATTGAGTAAGAGTAGTGGTATTTTGGTGGGATTGGTCAAGGGTTGGTTGATGTCCCAACCCCCCACAAACGTATGTGTGTTGTTTTGCCCATTGTATGCTCCACAAAGATCCAATTGGGATGCGGTTTGGCTCATTAAAAACTAGACTCAGATTTCATTAAATTGAGCTCAAGAATCACTTAGAAAGTTTAGGAATTGAATTATATATCGAATATACAAGTTAAGGTATGATTGTTGTCCTACTTTTCTGACATCAGTGACTTGTTTATTAAAACTTCACTAATTGGGTGGATATCCTCCAAAATAAAAATTATAATCATAAACTAGATATCCCATGCTTTCCAATGAGGGTCATTCACCCAAATCCGACTCCGTTTGGTATGTTAATAAAATCCGCGAAGTTGATGCTTGTCTGCAGAAATTCTGTAGAGGCCTGGCACGATCGTGTTGCACAGCACGGCCAGGCCATGGTTCATGCTATTTCTTTGCTATTTTCTACACTATTTTGGTAGGTTTGGCTTATGGTTTTTGTTCTTGACCTACAGGGTTTCAACCCTAGTTAAATTGCAATGCAAAATGAGCTTAAATTGTTTGTGAATGAATGTTTTTTCTTGCATGTTCATATACTTGTGAGAATTCATGAATAATGTAAAGGGTTTGTGATTAAGTAATTGGAAAGAATTAGAGTAATACTCCTCATAAGAGAAAATGAAGGTTAGAACCCCTTGGTATGTTTTGTGAGTCCGTCATGACTTAGATGGGTATCCAACACGGCTTTTTCATACTTTAGGTCATCGCACAAGTATATTACTAATGTTTTCCCATTCTTATGTAAAGTTTTATCTTAATTGGTATGAATAGTGTATTGGACTGGATAAACACGCCCCCGACAATATACTAAGTTGTTTAAGTATATATTGTACCGGATAAACACGCTCGGAAATATACGAAATTGTCTATGGGTATAATGGACCGGATAAACACGCCCGGAAATATACGAAATTGTCTATGGGTATATTGGGCCGGATAAACACGCTCGACAATATATTAAGTCTCCTAAAGCGTATATTGGACCGGATAAACACGCCCAACAATATACTAAGTTTCCTAAAGCGTATATTGGACCAGATAAACACGCCCGACAATATAATAGGTTTCCTAAAGTGATTCCTTTTGGAATCATTATGTTTATTATCATGCTTATTATGGAACTCAGTTATATTAAGAATTCATGCTTTAAGTTAACTTATGATATTATGCTATTGGGAATAGTGTTGGTGAGGGGTCTGTGGAGGACTCACTGAGATTTTATCTCACTCTGTTCCCTTTTATTTTTAGTGATAGGTACTAGTTGGGATGGTGTAGCGTTATTGGGACGCTCACATTTGGTCAGTGACAGAAGATGTCCAACCATGGTATAACCGGTTCACAAGTCGAGTCTTTTATATTTTGTCTTATCTTATAATTTGAGTCTGTTGGAACTTGTAAGCTATGTAATATTACCCTTGAACTTGGTTTCAAGTGATGTATAAGTTGCCAGATTTCCCGAAAGTATGTTTTTTATAATTTTAAAAGGTTTTAATTTCTTCCACCTCGTACTCTAAATGTGAAATTTTTTAAGTTTATTATACTTTATGTTTACATTATTTAAGTAATGCCTTGATGGGAGTTAGGGCATTACTTTATGGTATCAGAGAAGTTCAACCCTCTCAGACAATGAGTTAAGTGTGTCTAGACGAGATATGGTTTAGGAAAATGTTAGTTGTGTTTGTAAATCTGAGTTTTCTAAGTTCTTTTGATGAATTATTGAGGTAGACCACCTCAAGGATTCATCTAAGGAATGAGGAGGATGAAAATTTGTAGGGAATATTAGAGGCATGCACTCAGTTTGTGAGACGTCCTCGTATATGTATCTGCTCCTAAGTACATTGGAAATTCGTAATAACATTAGCATGGGGTGAAGACATAAATTCACCTTTATGAAATTTCGTCCCTAAACTTCACTTTATCTTCTTATCTCATCCTTCGGTAGGATTGGCTTTCGGTGCTTCTGCTGCGAACTTTGATCTTATGCCCTTTTCAAATAGGTAAACTCCTCTCGGCTTATTCCCGTCAAGTAGAATACCTTACTTGCAGTCACATAATTTAACTCTGGTGCTGCTCTCTTATTTTGTTGCTCTTAACTGTTGGACATTCTTTCGTTTGCTCTACATCATCTGCTACTTGTCTAGACGTTTTGCTATTAAAGCAGTCTATACTTTCTTTTCTATCCTGTCGTAACTTACAGTCTCGCATAAACATCCTCCTCAAATTGACATACGGCTTTACTTGACTCGGTTCAAGCTCTTGCTCCATTTGGAGAGTCTCTTACTCATCATCTTATACACGTTGAAGGTAGGTTGAGTATTTGGACAATTCTTCGAATGTGTCTACACACTTCCCTACAGACATGCCTCTTGGTGTCAAACGAGTGGATCTTTGCTTCTTCTATCTCCTTAGACTCCTTGGAAAATACATCCCTAGAACATTTCTTGGAGGTTCGCTCAAAATAGCTTTTCGTGACCCTTCATTCGTCAACTAACTTATCGAAATAAGGTTGTCACCCTGAGGTAACTAGTACACACTTTGAACAATTCCCATTTACAACATTCACTCTTATGTTACAAATGGAAATTCTTCCTCAAATATCTCTTCCGTAACTTATGGAAGTGATACTCTTCTCTAGCTCACTATACTTAGTCTTACAGCCATCTTGGCTTAGGCAACTTGAAATTCTAGGGTTGCTCAACTCTTGGGAGATATCCGTTGGTTAGACTGACTTGATTTTTCACTAGTTGATTACAAATTTTGTCTCACATGAGGTCTAAGCCTCACTTGGTTGGAGACTCAGCTTGCAAGTGGCTAGTTAGAATCACATCAGACCCAACGTAATGACTTTACTCATTGTAACTTATAATCTCAGATGTCCGCCAATTAACTCGTGTCCAAAACATTTCACTCTTAGTTGAACTTTACTACTACTCTCCTTAACTTGATGGATTAACTCCCCTTGCTGGTTCTACTGGAATTAAACCGAAAATCCACGCGGCCCTATCTGATAGCGATGTGGATCGACGCGTCTAATAACCAATGAACTAGCTAATATCAAAAAAATAAATCCTTGATATTCTTGGAAACAATCTATCTCACTATCAATTTACCTTCTCTACTACTTCTAAATCATTGGAAACTCATAAAGGAATTAACATCTGCAAAGGAACTAATTGCCCTGAGGATTTGGTGATTTCATTACCCGATTATAGACTAAGTCTCATTCCAAATAATACTCTTATTTGGCTAAGATAAAGTCTATAATTGGTCAGATGAATTCACTTCATTTACCGGTCAATTAAATCGAATGCAAACATTAATAAATTCGAATTTCCGCCGACTGAACTTTGCTTATAACTCCTATAGTTCAAAGACTATAGTCCACTTCTCTTTCTAGGCTAACTACTCGACCAAGATCACTATACCTGAAAGGCTTAGGGTTTCCTTCCGCTACACTAGGGCTTGCTCACCTTCGAGGTTCCTTGCTACCATTTAGGCACTGGAGTAAATAACTTACCTTCAACATACTCCTGATCCTATATGGATCACTTATGTAACACGCGTATTTCTACGATACGTTAAATAGCGTTATTTAGTATATTTTGTCGTATTTACGCTATAATAAAGCATTTTCTTGTTCGTTAAGTAAATGATTTAATTAAATCAAGAGCAAATATAATTGAGAATTAATATTCTTATATTAATTCTTGGTTTGAATATAGTCGAAAAATTCTAACGAAGTTTCGTCGCGTTTCAAATCGCCGGGCAGTTTCTACCGCAGATAAAATTTAAAATGAGCCCCGATTTTGATGAAAATTGAATTGTAACTTGTTTTAATTATTTTTAAGTGATTGAGGTTGTTTTTATTATTTATAATATAATATTATCATGCGATGAATTAATTTCTCGCAAATTAATTTTTTGGGATTTTATCGGCGAGAAATAAATCGGTAACACGTTTTTTTGTCGCCGTGTTTTAAAACCTTAAGACTCTAGATTTAGAGGGTAATCATGAGTGAGGTGAGTTTAGATGGGATAGATTAAGTGATGGGATTAGTATCTTTTAAAGTAGATTAGGTGTCACTAAGTGTGTGGTTTAATTAAAAAAATGTTACTTTTACTTATTTTCCTCTTACTAACTATTGTTTAATTAATTTTAAGTGGAATAAAATGAGAGGGTGAGCCCTAAAGAGCACCCACCCCTCGTGATACTCCCTCATCCTCATCTATCTCTTCTTTTTTTCTTCCTTCTTGAGCAAGAAAAGAGTTCCAAGCTTCCATGGTTGATTTCTCCATTTTCTTTGAGCTTTAGAACTTGAAGTCTTCATCAAACTTGCTTCAATCCTTCATCTCCACCTAGTTCCTCATCAACTTCACCATTTAAAGTAAGGAAAAAACAGATTTTCTTCCTCCCATTTTCTATTTAAAATCGCGATTTCCACCCCCATTTCACCTCTTGTGATTTTGCTTCCATACTTAGTTTTCTTGCTAGGTTTTCTTCTATACTCTATCACCTATGTATCCAACCATTTGAGTAGTAGAAAATCAATTTTTCTTGGCCCCAAAACAGCCCCATAATCAGCGCCATACACCCCTTTTTTATTACTTGATTTTGCTTGTTCTAGTTTTAATTAATTGATGTTTATGTGTTGTTTGATAGTTGATGATGATCAAGAGGAGATGAGACATCATCAATCCTCTCCTTTAAGCCTTAGGGCGAAACCCTAAGTGGTGAAAGAGGGGAAAATGATGTGATCCTACTTGAATCAACTAATTGATGGTTTATATGTGTTATTGGAAGTTGTATGATGTTTGATTGGGCTATAATTTTCGATGAGCATGTGAAACTTGATTTCTAGGGTTTATGTTCCTTCTTGAATTTGGGGAAAAGTGGGTGTGAGTGGTTCAGTCATGTAATTTGTTATTTAATTGGGTTAGTTAAAGTTGCTTGATGCTTGTTGAAAGGTTAGTTTTGAATTGTATGCTTAAACTTGTCATTTTTGGAATTTTTCCTATTCTTGAACTATAGAAAAATTGGGTTGTGATGCATAATCTTGTGTTCAAGTGTTTATGTATGGGTTAATTTTAAGGTTTTTTAGATAGATTTGCATGAATTAAATTAGGTGTTAGTTTATGCTTTGGTGTAAAATGGATTCTTAAAGGATAGATTAACATGTAAGATTTGATTGGAAAGATTGAAAATGGCACTAGCTATTTGATTGGAAAAGGATTTAGAAACATATTTTTGTATGTGTTTTAACTATGAATTATGTTGCTTGATGTCTTGATTTGAAAATGCTTGTAATGATGAAAAAGAGTTTTAGCAAATATTTTTGGGAGAAAAAAGGAGTAGAGGCCGTGAGGCTTAGGAGGGTTTTTAGAAAAAATTTGGTTGTTAAACTTGATTAAATGCTTGTAGATTTTGTGATAAAGTTTTGAACTTATGAAAAAGAGTTATTTTTGGTGTTACTTGTAATACAAGAAAACCTTGTAGTTTAAGATTTTATTTCTTTTCTAAGGGCTAGTATTGTTTTTAATGCTTGTTGAGTTTTGGTTAGGAAAGGGCTAAGTGAGAGCTAAGTTTTAGTTTTACTTAGAAGCGTATTAAATTTGTCGTGGTGATAGGAATCGGGATTTCGGAGACTGAGCGACGCGGATCTGAGGACGTCGGAGCTACATTAGCGACAACACGTGGTAAGGGCAACTCTTAGACATTATCTAAGTCTTTTATTTTATATGTCCTTGTGTAAGGGCAATTTTAAAACGAAGAAGTCTGAGAACCTCAGGGTTCAAAGTGAGGGTTCTGTAACCCCTTCGATTATTATGCTGTGTTTTTCCGAGTCTATCGTGGGTATTTGAGTAAGAGGTTGGTCGCCTGACCCCAACCCCCCACACTTGTATGCTTACCTCTGTGTTAACTCCCCTGAGTTGCAGAGGGATGGACTGAGTTTCGGAGTCAATGTTTGATATGCTGTGATTGTTTGAGATGTGAATTACTTATGCTGTTTATACTGCTATATTGCATTACACTGTATTAAACTTGCTGTGAAATTATTTAATATGCGATTGAATAATTCTGAGAATTTCTTATGCTGCTTATATTGTTGAATTGTGTTTCACTGTAATAAGCTTGCTATAAATTATTTGATATGCGGTCGAATAATTATGCGAATTGCTCTTGCTATAAATTATTTGATATGTGGTCGAATAATTATGCGAATTGCTCTTTGAATTTCGTATACGGCGAATTGTTCATCGAGTGTGAGAGCTTAGTCGAGTCGTTAAGTCGTCGAGACGTTTTTGAGCTGTGAGCCGGACAACTGAGGGTGCTAGGTCCCCTTCATTTATGGTGAATTAGCTAGGCGTCGCGGCGTTATGGAACTGGAGCTGAATGTCCTAGGGAGAGCGAAGATCCCAAAGCTACGGCTGGTATTCAGTGGATAGTGCGGCGTCTGCTTTCCAGAAAATTTGTCGAGGTGTCAAGAGAAAATGAGTCGTGAGTCGAGTCTTGAGCGAGAGTTTTGAGTTGAGCCTTATGAACTGTATACAATGTTGTTTGCTTATTACTTTATGAATTGTTATATCTTGATTCATTGAGAAGTTGACCCTTTCCCGTGGTACCTTCGATTCATGATGGCTACCCAGGTGATGACAAAGAGCGTACTGATTCCAGCGATGCGGACGTCGCCGGAGATCATCTTTGATTTCCCCGACATCAAGCAGCCCGTGGCGATGGAGTTTGAGAGAGGATGGTGTTACTGTGAGGCAGGAGGTGTCACAGCGTACAATGAGCTTTCCTATCCGGACTATGCAGGTGGTTGATGCTTGGCGTACCATTCAGTGTGAGAGGGCTATGCTAGTCTCTTCTTCGTCACCAGAGGGACCCCTTGAGATCCCTAGGAGCACTACTTCCAGACTTGCTGCCCGAGCTAGAGGGCGAGGACCGAGAGTCAGATGGACCGCTCGCAAGAGTGTGATTCGACGCGGGACGGTAGGAGCGTCTACCTCCAGAGCAGCTGTTGTTCAGAGTCCTCTAGTAGGACCGGGTTCTCCTTCTGTTGTTAGGACCCCCACCCCACCAGTGGATCCACCTCCTGTTTGCGTGGTGTGCGGAGAGGCGGATTGTCTAGGAGCTAGATCTGACGAGGATGTGATTGCTGGAGAGTATATTCCCGGAGATGTGCCAGACTGCTCAAGCGGCTTTGTTATCGACTTGACAGGCGAGGACCCGATGGATGACGAGGAGGTGGAGGATCCATCTGAGGATCTGGATAGTTACCTGTAGTGCTGTGTTGTCTGACTGCTGTTATATTTCTTTTTGGGAGGACTGTAGTATATGTCTTTTGTGTACAGTTTGTGGGTGACCAGTCGGGCTAGTGATGTTTTGTTGATACAAGGTAGGCTGGTGGCATTACTTTTGGAGCGACCTGCAGTGTCTCATCGGGAGTGCCCCAGGGTATGATCACTACTCTGTTTCCTTTTGTACGTACTGTGTATGATGGATATATATATATATATATATATATATTGTGCATGTATTTCCAGTATGTAACTTGTGTCCTAGATTGCACCATGTTTCAAATGTCATAAGTACTGCATGCGTTAACTACGGATGATGTTGTTTTAAAAAAAAAATTTACCGCATTTTTCGAAGGACACAAGAGTACCGTTTTAAAAATTCATCGCATACAGGTTTAGTTTTAGTTTAGTAGCGGTCCGGAAACGAGTCTTACAACTTAGGTATCATCACAGGATCTCAATCAATCTTGGATCCATTCATAATAAATTAGGCTAAACAACCGGGTAAACCAACAACTGTTGAACCCTAACCGATTATAAACGCCCATCCTAAGTCTATTGAAACCTTACAATTAAAACCCTTTACTTGCTCGTCATTCCTAATTACTTCCAGAGTGTCCCGGTTGAAGGTACATGAAACAAACGCTTGTCCAGGCGGACACCCAGCTTTGTGGTTTTGACCACACTTAAAACATTCCTTAATTCTTGGTTCCGGAAAGGTGGGAACTTATTTCCCTTTATCCGTATCTTCCGTAGATTCTCACTTGTCGAGAGCTCTTGCATTCGTTCCTTCCTTTATCCGTATCTTCCGTAGATTCTCACTTATCGAGAGCTCTTGCATTCGTTCCTTCCTTATCTGCATCATCCTTGTTCATTAAACTTTCTCAGAGTTCGTGCTCCTATTCGGTCCTCTCCCTCGTCCGCCAGCTCCATCTTCTACATTCTTCGGAGTATTAAGTTGATCAGGCTCAATATACCATAACAGGCATAAGAATACAGAGAGAAGTTCTCGAGCAAAGGAATATTTTGGCTAACTGACTACAGTCCAACAAGGACTAAACTGACACATCCTAAGCTAAGTCACTATTAAACTCGTGACTCTCTGTTCGATAAAGTCGATTTGCTCTGATACCATAATGTAACACCCATGCCTCAATATAAATCGAAATTACGATAATTACATTAAAGTACAGGAATTCCTAATAACTTACAACTTTGGTTACAGTAATCCAAGTCATAAATTAAATTCAAATCGTTAATCTAGTAAATAGATTACAACTTATACATTAATAGGAATGTCAAATTCTATTACAATATGAAACTAATCTATGAATACCAAGCCTATTGCTCTGCCTCATCAATCTTCGGTACCTGTTATCTGTAAAGCAAATAAAAGGAACGGGGTGAGATTATAAATCTCAATGAGCCCTTCAAAGACTCCTTACCAGTCTCTCATCGGCTCATACTATTTGATAAACTAACTTAGGCATTATACACCTAAACATACGTTTCCTATACCATAAGGCCTTGTGGAGAACTCATTAGACATCCTAAGCAAAAATGCCATAGAATGTGCTAACCTTAACTTACAGCTTAGTATAATGCGGAGTAGGATAAATCTAAATCCAATATACCACTTACAGGCTTGTGAGTGACTGAATACAACATTGCATAGCAAACACACATTAACTCTATAAACATTCATTCTCTAACCGATACTTAACATGGCAAAACTTGGTGCATTATAAATACAACCTTCTTAACTAAGAACCTAAAGTTCTTCCTTACTTACTTATTTACTCACTTACTTACTTACTTACTTACTTACTTAACACATCTTTGCTTTTCTTTATGCTATTGGATTTGATCTTATGCTTTAGTCTATAGACTCCAATTAACTTAGCTTGCTTACTTTCTTAAGAGATCTTAACACAACTCTTACTACTTCTATGCATCATTACCATTAAGTAATTTAGCATCTAAGGATTTACAATCCATCATAACATTTACTTAACTAAGCTAATTCCGAATATATATATATATATATATATATAGGAATTCATTAACATTCTTAGACTTGAACATTATTAAGTTCTTAGTCAGCTTTGCTCTGCTACAAAGCACGTTCTAGCTCTTCCCACCGGTTGAATCGGTATTCAACAGGGAATCTCCGTTACCGGGTTTTGTCAAGGCTTAGGTCCTGTAACACCCCGATTCTGGAGCGCTACTGTGCAACCCAATCTAATGCTGAAAACATTTAATGCTTGTATGCTTTCAGTTAAAGAGTACTCTTATGTATTTCGCAATGGAAAAATAGGAGTAAATTTTTCTTTTTCATTTTCTTTCCTTTGAAATCCTTTTCAAAATGAGACATAGAGTACTAATGTTTTCTAAATGATGCCAATTCAGACTTTTGCAATTATCAGAGTATAATGCATCCCTAAATAATACTTCACATAACATAATCATTTCGCACTAAGGCGAGGTTTTCTGAAAAGAGTAATTACGACACAACAATTTACAAAACCCTAAGCTAAGCTGACCAACAACTACAACTCTTACTGAGAAACAGCTCAGCAAGACCAAACACGAAGTACTCAGAGGAATCTTCCTCCACTGGCTCAAACTTCAATGCTCCTGAAAAACGAAGCTGCAACAGCTACCGAACTCCATCTGGAAGTGACATCCATAAGGACATCCAATCCAACAACAGTGCAAGGGTAAATCCTTTGTCCACGAGTTTATCATAGGCTATGTTGCATGCAACCAATATATACATATATAATACAACAACATGCTTTTATAAACATATACATACTTAATAGACCGCACACATCATCATGGTATATCAAGCATTGCATGTGAGCAACCAAAACAACCAACAGATCAACAATCAAGTCACTACAATATCAAACTATTGCATGTAAGCAGGCAAATCTATCAACAGATAAGTGATCAAGTCATCACAATATCCAATTCATCAAACAATTCATCACATATCATAATGTGGTTAGCTATGCATGTCAATGCAGTATGACAAGTTGTGTATACACCTGCAGCCTTAATAGGTCAGCAATATGACGGAGACTACTTTCCCAACGTCCGAACAAGATAGCCTCTGCTTAGGCTTACCACTACTTTGGCTGGCCACTACTTTGGCGTGCCTCTACTTAGGCAATGCAGTGTCAACTCGCCTTTTGAAGTCTGTACGACCAATCAAACGCTACGAGTGACATGACAACTCGTCTTTTGAAGTCTTTAAGACCAATCAAACACTCCGAGTGTCGATGCTCAATGGTTAGTACACATCCAAACAAATTCAACAATATGGCATGCTCACCATAGTGAACGCCCGAGTGATATCCAACAAATTCAACAATATGGCATGTTCACCGTAGTGAACGCCCAAGCGATATCCAAACAAATTCAACAATGTAGCGTGCTCACCGTAGTGAGTGCCCGAGTAATGCTTTAATTAATCAACGCGGATCGACGAACCCTCACTCACTCAACTTAGTGGGTGTCCAAATCTCAATTAACTAAGAGTTCAACACAGGACACAAGGTCCGGGTGTTCAATTGCGGAACGCTAGTCCCAATCTTAGATCAGAACTCTAGACACGTAATGCGGAACACTAGGCTCAACTTTTAGGTTAAGATACTAGGCACGCCATACGGAACACTAGGTCCAATCCTTAATCAAGATAATGTGCACGCAAGCAGGACATTAAGTCCCAACACAGGACACATGGCCCATATGCTCAATAGGAACACTAGGTTCCCTATGTTTTATTCTTTCAAAAGCTCGATCTTTGAAATCTCTTTCTCCGTTCTTGCATCACTCCTATATGTCTGAAAATACTTTTTAACACTAGGTTATTGAAATCCTAGTTGTGCTAAATAACATACTGGAAGAATTCCCAGAAAAGAGAGGTGGTGCGAACACTCTTAATTACCAAGTCTTTCCTAGCCAGAATTTTCCCAGGCGCATCATTTAACTCAACCGTTTTCGCAAATTGTACTATTTATTTCATGTTCTTTTCTCTACTATTATTCCATTGAAATTTCCTTGCAAGCTTTGGCTAGTTGCACTAAAACCCTCACGCTTACTTTTAAATCAAAACACCCTTAACAATTTGTTTACGAAATCAAAATTCGGCTTGTGGAATAGCATCAGATTTACCGATTTAAATCGTTAACCAATAGCAGTCGATCAACGCACTGTCAATTAATCTATTACAACAATAATCTTTTTTCATATTCCAAATCAATACCAAGTTCCAATGAAATCCAAGGTGATTCAAGGAACACAATACAAATCATAATACCACATAGGGCCAAGAACATTCTACAACATTTCATACAGCACATAACAATCCAGTCTTGCCACATAAGGCCAAATCAATACACAGCAGTTCATGCTACAACATCTCAATAGCACATAGTAATACTACAAGTACTACCACATAATCAATCAACAATCAAACAAACAACACACAAGGCGAAAAGCCCAAATTCATTATGCAAGAATTTCCCTTACCTTGGGCGCTTTAACAATCCAAGCAAGGTAGATTCGAACTATCATCAAGTCGTTCCCCGCACGAGCCTTAGGCACGAACCTTAAAAACGCAAGTTTCAATCAGTTAGAACTAAATCTCAAGTCCTAATACCCCTAGGGCAGCCACGGTTCTAAGGTTCCCAAGGCCTAAGAATTACTCACTTAATCCCATTTGGTTCACACCTAGTCACATATCATGAAACAAGTTCAAACTATGCAAGTTTTCAAACTTTTTCAAAGCTACACACTTAGAAAATACTAAAACCCAAAACTTACCAATTGGAATAGTGTTTTACCAAATGAATAGTGTTTTGCCAACTTTGAACCATTTTTCAAAGAACTAAAACATGTCACAAAATTCTAGAATTAAATTCATTACAAGTTTAAAACAATTCTTGAAACATAAACTCAAACTTTTCCCAAAATCATACTTCTTTGAATTGTTTTGCTAAATCAATCATCAACCACTTTTACAACTATTTTCAAGCATAAATACAAGTCAAGAACAAGTTACAAAACACTCTTAAAGGCCACGATTTTTGGAAGTTCAAAACAACTTCAAGGTTTTCAAATCTTTAACTCCTAAATCATGCAAACTTGTTAGCTTTTAACTCATAAGCTAATATCTACTAATTGTAATACCTTTAAGCCATAAAAACAAGTTCATAAATCTCATTTAACACTACAAAGGTTGCTGTTTTCAAAACCACAAAACAGCCCCAAAATTAATTTTGTTTCAAACAATTTTTCAAAGCTTTACACTTGCACATCCTTATAGATTTAAAACCTTAACCAAAAACTAACTTCCAAATCACTTTAATACACTTAAGAACAAATAAAAACATCATCAAAACTATATCAATGGGCCACGGTTCCAGCCCCTCAACAATCCAAATTTATTTTTTTCAAAACTTTGTAAACATGCACGTATGACTAGTTTCCAAACTTAGCAAGTATAACCCATCAAGAATCAATTCTAAAACACTAAAAACCAAACAAAACCAAAGCTTAAAACAGCCCTAGGTTCGGCCATGTCTCAAGGTTAGGGTTCCCAAATTTTCAAATACTCTAATCATGCTTAATCATGGAGGAAAACAAAGGGCTTTAAGACTAATCATGCATATCTAGCAAAATCTAACACTTTTGCCCAAAAATAATTCCTAAAACCAACCAAACCCATATCATGAAACTCAAGAGAGAAAAGAATGGGTATGAAGCTTACCAAGAAGTTTGGAGGTGATGGATTAAGGATTAAAAAGAAAGGATGGAAGATTGAAGCTTAAACATCACTTTCCTTCAAGAATCAAAACTAAAATCATGAGAAACAACACAAATACCATGAAAACTCATCCATGGCAGCCATGGAGAAAGGAGAAGGGATTAGTATCCTTACCAAGAAGATTAGAGGTGATAGAATAAGGATTGAGAAGGAAGGAAGCAAAGGTGAAAGCTTTAACTCCAAAATCCTTCAAAACCAACACTTTCTCTTTCAAATTTTTTTCTCAAGTTCTCCAACAATGGAGAATGAAATGGTTCTGATCTTGGGCAAGGGAGGAGGCCACGAAAATAATGAGGACAAGGTGGGAATAGATTTTGTTCATTTAGTTGGAATTTAACTAATTACTTACAAACTAACCAAACTAACTTAACAAACTAACTACTCATTACTTCCTAAACCAATCAAAATGCTTCCTTCAAAATTGTAGGCTATAAGCACATGGCTGACCTCCCATTGGTCCATGTGTGGCAGCCATTTGCTCAAAATATCTCAGGGTTTCGCTACGATGCGTTTTCGCTCAACCGGGTGCACGATGTTACGCGTATATTAGGTTTTTAATACTAAAAACTCCCAAAAATAATTCTAATTATAACCCCACACCCAAAAATTACAAATGTTCCTCGTGGCATGAGAAAAGTATCCACGTATCTCGTTTTCTCGAAATGCAAACCGAAATGTCGCAATTAGGCAGTCTCTGGCCATAGAAAATACACCAAATATTTTCTGATGCCAAAAATTCTAGAAATATTACAATAAATCCTAAATATTGGAAAATGCTATGATCTCAAATTTTATAAAATTTGGATCATGTTTGGGCATGTTTCAGTTAGAAACACACACAATTGCCTAGTTACGGTAGAATTCGATAGAATTCTCACAGCGTAATAAAAACTGTAAATTAGTGAGGATCACTAATTTCAATTTCTCTTATCATATAGATATTAATCAAACAATAAAATTATCAAAACAAAATCTTTAAAATAATAGTCATATTAAATATGACATAAAACAGACAATTAATACAATAACTAGACAATAAAAATCCAAACTATGACTTGACAATATTATTAAATCCTGAAAATTATTTCTCATACAATAAAATAATTCTCCTCAATCAAATGGCCATTTTTCACATTTTTCAGGATTAATTCATATTAAAAACAGTATACGTCTACATTGTCTGTTAATCTGAATTAATTACTAAAACAATAAATTGTTTACAATAAATCTTGGTAGTTCTTCGTACTTTTAACAAACCATTGAGGTGATCAATCTCTATGATTTATTTTCAAGTAGTCGGAAACTATAAAATAATTTTCATAAAAGTTGGGATGTTACATTACCACCCTTCTTAAAAAAATTTCGTCCCATAAAATTAACTTAAAAATCAAAATTCGGAAAATTATAAGTTAATACTAAAAACATATCATAAATTTGAACTTTGAAATTCAATACAACATAATAATTATTACACTCAAACAATCAAACACAAAGCATACCTTTTATTCATATATCCTTACTGAAGTAAGGCACTACATCAATTAACTTAAAGTCTACAAATACAATACTCGGCATCCATGTCGAACAAGTCCTCACGAACGACGCCTTATTCCAACGACGATCTCTACTCCATCACGGTCACGAACACGATCACAATAACACTGAGTCGCGGCGACATGCTAATAACAATAAAACCGCACTAACACAAATACACCTACACAACCAAGTTTTAACACAAAAACCAACATCGAATTCCTTCTATTTTTAAAACATCTAATTTCTAAAAATAACCCCAAGCAAGAATTACTTTTCTTAAAACCCATTTGATATCTTCAAGACTCAACCCTCTCAAGAACACTATGATTCTTTTGAGATTAGGTTTTTCATTGTCTTAAAATCATCAAGACACACTTAATTCAAAATCTAAAATTTAAATCAAACACCAACAAAACAAAATTACTACGAACCTTTTATTAAAACTTGAAATCTAGTCTCACACATATAAAACTTAGTTTTCCAAAAGAAAACAAGTTCAGAAGCGTTTCCCAACAAGACAAGATGGACTAAAAATTTTGAATTATCTTTTACAACAAAGAAAACAAAATCTTTCCAGACTTCTACTACTAAATCATAGTTTTAACAAGTACCATTTAAAACTTAAAATCATTTTCAACAAGATCATCAACAAAGACATAAGAGTGGAAAGCAAAGGAACTATGACATTAAAAGAAGGAAAATTCTAAAAATCATTAACTACAAAATCAACAACAGCATAAATCACAAATAATTATACAAGAATTATAAGAACATACATCGTAATACCAAAAGTATATTGAAAATTTGAATTTTGGAATCTAGTATAATAATAAAATACGTCACACAGTTAAAACACTTATGTGGTCTATATTTAGAACCACGCATACACCATAATACATATAGTATGATAATTATAGCGTCACCTATGGATAATCTCTCTCGTAAATCTCGGCCCGCTCAGCTCCATTGTGTCGCATTTCCTGAGACGAAGTCTTCAGATGATGAGTTCTCTGCTCTACCTGGGGTGTAGACACGTTCCTTAGTGGTTGGTCTTGTAGTTTTAACATTGTCGACAATAGACTCAGCTCGTGGTGCTTTGCAGTCTCTGGACAGATATCCCACTTCCTTGCAGTTAAAGCATAATCTTTCCTTGGTTGGTTACTGTTACCGTTGTGCTCCTCATCTTCACCGTTGAAGTAGTGCGTCTTCAGCTATCGATACTTGTGATTCCCTCTTTTGTCTACCATGTAGACATATCCTCCAATAGCTGGGCACGCAACCTTCGCAGCATCTGCAGTTGATCCACATTTGGCAATGATAGTCCTTAGAAATATGTTCTGACTTCTTGCAGTTACAGCATAATCGGTCCTTCGATGAGCATTCTTCAGCTAACTATTCCTTGCTTCCACATTGATGATAGTGCCACTTCAACTCCTGGTCATTCCTAATAGCCTACGCCACAAGACGATCCTGACTGCGGTGATTTCCCTGAGGATAGAAATAAGGTGCTCCTTGTTGATGTCTTCTTCTTTGTCCTTTGCCTTGATAATTTGGCTTAACTGACCCTCCAATAGCTTGCGCCTCCGTTCGTTGTCTTAGCCAATCGTGTTGATTCTCTACGGCAATCTGTTGTGCGACAGTTGCTATCCCGACTATCACTCGAATTACGTGATTCACGTCTAAGTTACTAGCACTAGCAGAAAGACTCGTTCGCCCCGAAGGCGTCAAATTTCTACAAAGTAAACTAACCAAAATCCCCACATTAAATTCAATCATCTGAGATCATCGCACACAATTTCACACAATATCATACCTGTTTCAACTAGGAAACATCATAGACAATCATAAACATGATTCACATAACCTAGGCATAACAAACTTATACCCGATAATTCCCCACAATCTAGGCATGCTTAACCCAAAGTGATCCAGTTAGAACCGAACTGCTCTAATACCACCATTGTAACACCCCGATTCCAGAACGCTACTGTGCAACCCAATCTAATGCTGAAAACATTTAATGATTGTATACTTTCAGTTAAAGAGTACTCTTATGTATTTCGCAATGGAAAAATAGGAGTAAATTTTTCTTTTTCATTTCTTTCCTTTGAAACCCTTTTCAAAATGAGACATAGAGTACTACAGTTTTCTAAATGATGCCAATTCAAACTTTTACAATTATCAGAGTATAATGCATCCCAAAATAATACTTCACATAACATAATCATTTCGCACTAAGGCGAGGTTTTCTGAAAAGAGTAATTACGACACAACAATTTACAAAACCCTAAGCTAAGCTGGCCAACAACTACAACTCTTACTGAGAAACAGCTCAGTAAGACCAAACACGAAGTACTCAGGGGAATCTTCCTCCACTGGCTCAATCTTCAATGCTCCTGAAAAGCAAAGTTGCAACAGCTACCGAACTCCATCTGGAAGTGACATCCATAAGGACATCCAATCCAACAACAGTGCAAGGGTAAATCCTTTGTCCACGAGTTTATCATAGGCTATGTTGCATGCAACCAATATATACATATATAATACAACAACATGCTTTTATATACATATACATACTTAATAGACCGCACGCATCATTATGGTATATTAAGCATTGCATGTGAGCAACCAAAACAACCTACAGATCAACAATCAAGTCACTACAATATCAAACTATTGCATGTGGGCAGGCAAATCTATCAACAGATAAGTGATCAAGTCATCACAATATCTAATTCATCAAACAATTCATCACATATCATAATGTTGTTAGCTATGCATGTCAATGCAGTATGGCAAGTTGTGTATACACCTGCAGCCTTAATAGGTCAGCAGTATGACGGGGACTACTTTCCCAATGTCCGAACAAGATAGCCTCTGCTTATGCTTACCACTACTTTGGCTGGCCACTACTTTGGCGTGCCTCTACTTAGGCAATGCAGTGTCAACTCGCCTTTTGAAGTCTGTACGACCAATCAAACGCTACGAGTGACATGACAACTCGTCTTTTGAAGTCTTTAAGACCAATCAAACACTCCGAGTGTCGATGCTCAATGGTTAGTACACATCCAAACAAATTCAACAATATGGCATGCTCACCGTAGTGAACGCCCGAGTGATATCCAATAATTTCTACAATATGGCATGTTTACCGTAGTGAACGCCCAAATGATATCCAACAAATTCAACAATATGGCATGTTCACCGTAGTGAACGCCCAAGTTATATCCAAACAAATTCAATAATATGGCATGTTCACCATAGTGAACGCCCAAGCGTATGTTCACCGTAGTGAACACCCAAGCGATATCCAAACAAATTCAACAATATGGTATGTTCACCGTAGTGAACGCCCAAGTGATATCCAAACAAATTCTACAATGTGGCGTACTCACCGTAGTGAATGCCCGAGTAAAGCTTTAATTAATCAACGCGGATCGACGAACCCTCACTCACTCAACTTAGTGGGTGTCCAAATCTCAATTAACTAAGAGTTAAACACAGGACACAAGGTCCGGGTGTTCAATTGTGGAACGCTAGTCCCAATCTTAGATCAGAACTCTAGGCACGTAATGCGGAACAGTAGGCTCAACTTTTAGGTTAAGATACTAGGCACGCCATACGGAACACTAGGTCCAATCCTTAATCAAGATAATGCGCACGTAAGCAGGACATTAAGTCCCAACACAGGACACATGGCCCATATGCTCAATAGGAACACTAGGTTCCCTATGTTTTATTCTTTCAAAAGCTTGATCTTTGAAATCCCTTTCTCCGTTCTTGCATCACTGTTATGTGTCTGAAAATACTTTTTAACACTAGGTTATTGAAATCCTAGTTGTGCTAAATAACACACTGGAAGAATTCCCAGAAAAGAGAGGTGGTGCGAACACTCTTAATTACCAAGTCTTTCCTAGCCAGAATTTTCCCAAGCGCATCATTTAACTCAACCGTTTTCGCAAATTGTACTATTTATTTCAATTTCTTTTCTCTACTATTATTCCATTGAAATTTCCTTGCAAGCTTTGGCTAGTTGCACTAAAACCCTCACGCTTACTTTTAAATCAAAACCCCCTTAACAATTTGTTTACGAAATCAGAATTCGGCTTGTGGAATCGCATCAGATTTACCGATGTAAATCGTCAACCAATAGCAGTCGATCAACGCATTGTTAATTAATCCATTACAACAATAATCTTTTTACATATTCCAAATCAATACCAAGTTCCAATGAAATCCAAATACCAAGTTCCAATGAAATCCAAGGTGATTCAAGGAACACAATACAAATCATAATGCCACACAGGGCCAAGAACATGCTACAACATTTCATACAGCACATAACAATTCAGTCTTGCCACACAGGGCCAAATCAATACACAGCAGTTCATGCTACAACATCTCAATAGCATATAGTAATACTACAAGTACTACCACATAATCAATCAACAATCAAACAAACAACACACAAGGCGAAAAGCCCAAACTCATTATGTAAGAATTTCTCTTACCTTGGGCGCTTTAACAATCCAAGCAAGGTAGATTCGAACTATCGTCAAGTCGTTCCCCGCACGAGCCTTAGGCACGAACCTTAACAACGCAAGTTTCAATCAGTTAGAACTAAAACTCAAGTCCTAATACCCCTAGGGCAGCCACGGTTCTAAGGTTCCCAAGGCCTAAGAATTACTCACTTAATCCCATTTGGTTCACACCTAGTCACATATCATGAAACAAGTTCAAACTATGCAAGTTTTCAAACTTTTTCAAAAGCTACACACTTAGAAAATACTAAAACCCAAAACTTTCCAATTGGAATAGTGTTTTACCAAATGAATAGTGTTTTTCCAACTTTGAACCATTTCTCGAAGCACTAAAACATGTCACAAAATTCTAGAATTAAATTCATTACAAGTTTAAAACAATTCTTGAAACATAAACTCAAACTTTTCCCAAAATCATACTTCTTTGAATTGTTTTGCTAAATCAAATCATCAACCACTTTTACAACTATTTTCAAGCATAAATACAAGTCAAGAACAAGTTACAAAACACTCTTGAAGGCCACGATTTTTGGAAGTTCAAAACAACTTCAAGGTTTTCAAATCTTTAACTCCTAAATCATGCAAACTTGTTAGCCTTTAACTCATAAGCTAATATCTACTAATTGTAATACCTTTAAGCCATAAAAACAAGTTCATAAAACTCGTTTAACACTACAAAGGTTGCTGTTTTCAAAACCACAAAACAGCCCCAAAATTAATTTTGTTTCAAACAATTTTTCAAAGCTTTACACTTGCACATCCTTATAGATTTAAAACCTTAACCAAAAACTAACTTCCAAATCACTTTGATACACTTAAGAACAAATAAAAAAATCGTCAAAACTATATCAATGGGCCACGGTTCCAGCCTCTCAACAATCCAAATTTATTTTTTTCAAAACTTTGTAAACATGAATATATGACTAGTTTCCAAACTTAGCAAGTATAACCCATCAAGAATCAATTCTAAAACACTAAAAACCAAACAAAACCAAAGCTTAAAACAGCCCTAGGTTCGGCCATATCTCAAGGTTAGGGTTCCCAAATTTTCAAATACTCTAATCATGCTTAATCATGGAGGAAAACAAAGGGCTTTAAGACTAATCATGCATATCTAGCAAAATCTAACACTTTTGCCCAAAAATAATTCCTAAAACCAACCAAACCCATATCATGAAACTCAAGAGAGAAAAGAATGGGTATGAAGCTTACCAAGAAGTTTGGAGGTGATGGATTAAGGATTAAGAAGAAAGGATGGAAGATTGAAGCTTAAACATCATTTTCCTTCAAGAATCAAAACTAAAATCATGAGAAACAACACAAATACCATGAAAACTCATCCATGGCAGCCATGGAGAAAGGATAAGGGATTAGGATCCTTACCAAGAAGATTAGAGGTGATA
Source organism: Calophaca sinica (assembly GCA_037113605.1). Classification (NCBI taxonomy): domain Eukaryota; kingdom Viridiplantae; phylum Streptophyta; class Magnoliopsida; order Fabales; family Fabaceae; genus Calophaca; species Calophaca sinica. The sequence continues at coordinate 57,488,014 of CM073733.1, forward strand.
GAACAAGGATTGAGAAGGAAGGAAGCAAAGGTGAAAGCTTTAACTCCAAAATCCTTCAAAACCAACACTTTCTCTTTCAAATTTTTCTCAAGTTCTCCAACAATGGAGAATGAAATGGTTCTGATCTTGGGGAAGGGAGGAGGCCACGAAAATGATGAGGACAAGGTGGGAATAGATTTTGTTCATTTAGTTGGAATTTAACTAATTACTTACAAACTAACCAAACTAACTTAACAAACTAACTACTCATAACTTCCTAAACCAATTAAAATGCTTCCTTCAAAATTGTAGGCTATAAGCACATGGCTGACCTCCCATTGGTCCATGTGTGGCAGCCATTTGCTCAAAATATCTCAGGGTTTCGCTACGACACGTTTTCGCTCAACCGGGTGCACGACATTACGCGTATATTAGGTTTTTAATACTAAAAACTCCCAAAAATAATTCAAATTATAACCCCACACCCAAAAATTATAAAATTTCCTCGTGGCATAAGAAAAGTACCCACGTATCACGTTTTCTCGAAATGCGAACCGAAACGTCGCAATTAGGCAGTCTCTGGCCATAGAAAATACACTAAATATTTTCTGATGCCCAAAAATTCTAGAAAAATTACAATAAATCCTAAATATTGGAAAATGCTAAGATCTCAAATTTTATAAAATTTGGATCACTTTTGGGCATGTTTCAGTTAGAAACACAGACAATTGCCTAGTTACGACAGAATTCGATAGAATTCTCGCAGCATAATAAAAACTGTAAATTAGTGAGGATCGCTAATTTCAATTTCTCTTATCATATAGATATTAATCAAACAATAAAATTATCAAAACAAAATCTTTAAAATAATAGTCATATTAAATATGACATAAAACAGACAATTAATACAATAACTAGACAATAAAAATCCAAACTATGACTTAACAATATTATTAAATCCTGAAAATTATTTCTCATACAATAAAATAATTTTCCTCAGTCAAATGGCCATTTTTCACATTTTTCAAGATTAATTCATATTAAAAACAGTATACGTCTACACTGTCTGTTAATCTGAATTAATTACTAAAACCGTAAATTGTTTACAATAAATCTTGGTAGTTCTTTTAGTACTTTTAACAAACCATTGAGGTGATCAATCTCTATGATTTATTTTCAAGTAGTCGGAAACTATAAAATAATCTTCATAAAAGTTGGGATGTTACAGGTCCCGAGACCCCGAGTAACGTCTACGATGTGGTGGTCTGACGTCTTAAACCTGCAAGTGGCATCCCATGAGGCTAACCATACTGTGCTTCTCCTATAAATAAAGGAGTGTTGCCATGGACTTTATGGTTATGCTTTTGCTCATGCTTTTGCTTGTGCTTTTGTTTATGCTTTTATGCATGTTTATAGAAATACAACTTGGCTAACTAGGATTTATTAACACCATCCTCATTACTTAACTATTCAAGGAAATTACAATCATTTCAATGAATCTAGCTTAACATTAAAAACATTCATTTATCAATACTTTCATAGGGCCCTTTTTTTGACACCATGGACATAAACTTAGGGTTCATTAACAAGCCTCACAATTGACCAAATTAATGGACAACACATACATTAAACATATACCTTGAAACTCTATGGGGCTAACATAGGAGCTAACATCAAACATACATAATCTCATTGAAGCTCTTTGGATCATTCAAGGATTCAAGCATCACATAATAATTAGGGGGGTCGGGGATGGAATCTAACCCTATTTCAGTTAAACCCCATATAATTTCATAATAATAACTTTAACATTAACTTAAAATCAAAGGGGTTAACAAACCCTGACTTTGAACCCTTTGGGGTTCAAAGACTTCTTTAAGGAAAATTCCTATATGTGAGACTTATTGGTTGCCCATCACCTAAGGGTTGAAGAACTCACCATGATTCTCCAAGATTCTGAGCTAGAAGGGTGAAACTTTGGCCTCCTTGCCCTTCTTCAAGCTTTTCCCTCTTTGCTCAACTTAGGGCTTCTTCAAATACTTCCAATCTTGAGCTACAACCTTCAATGTTCTTCCTCAAATCCAAGAACTTGAGCTATCTTGGAATGAGCTTGGTCTTCTTCCTCTTCTTCTTCTTTATTTCGTGCTTCTTCTTCTTCTTCTCTAGATTAGGGTTGCTCAAACTTCCATTAAAACCCACCTTCAACTCTCAAACTCTCCATTTAAGCAAGTGATTGAAGAAATCTCATATGAATCTCTTTAATCTTTCTCAAAGGGTGAAACCCTAGCTCACTTTCCACTTTTCTCTCTTCTCTTTTCTCTTCTTTTCCTTTCCTTTTTCTCTCTTCTCATGTTTCTGCTCGTTCTGCTGCGTTTTTCAGCTTATAATAGGGTGTGAATCGATTCACACTTAAGTTGTGAATCGATTCATGCAGAAAGAAAACTGTAGCGTGTCTGGTGAATCGAATTGGTGAGTCGATTCACCCCTTCCCACTTCGATTCACAGCATAATTTGGGGGCCTGAAACACAGTTGTGAATCGATTCAGGCTTATGTGAATCGATTCATACTTACTAAAGTGTAAAAAATCATCTTTTAACATCAAATCTTCATCAATTAACTCCTAATTAACACTCCCAATCATCTTAGGATTAAATCCAACTTATTTCTTAACTCCAAATCAACAACTTACCCATTAAAACTTTGTATAATCATATTCACTCAATTTGAAACCAAATTAAGCTTGAATACAATCGTACAAAATTTCCCATAACTTATTCTCAACTTAGCTTAGAGAATTTGGGGTGTTACACTACTACCCACCTTTTAAAAATTTTCGTCCTCAAAAATTGCTACGTCATACATTGGAACTTCGTAATAACATTAGCATGGGGTGAAGACATAAATTCACCTTAATGAAATTTCGTCCCCAAGCTTCACTTTATCTTCTTATCTCATCCTTCGGTAGGATTAGCTTTCGGTGCTTCCGCTGCGAACTTTGATCTTATGCCCTTTTCAAATAGGTAAACTCCTCTCGGCTTATTCCTATCAAGTGGAATACCTTACTTGCAGTCACAAAATTTAACTCTGGTGCTGCTCTCTTATTTTGTTGCTCTTAACTGTTGGACATTCTTACGTTTGCTCTACATCATCTGCTACTTGTCTAGACATTCTGCTATTGAAGCAGTCTATACTTTCTTTGCTATCCTGCCGTAACTCACAGTCTCGCATAAACATCCTACTCAAATTGACACACGACATTACTTGACTCGGTTCAAACTCTTGCTCCATCTAGAAAGTCTCTTAATCATTATCTCATACACGTTGAAGGTAGGTTGAGTATGTGGACAATTATTCGAATGTGTCTACACACTTCCCTACGGACATGCCTCTTGGTGTCAAACGAGTGGATCTTTGCTTCTTCTATCTCCTTAGACTCCTTGGAAAATACTTCCCTAGAACATTTCTTGGAGGTTCGCTCAAAACAGCCTTTCGTGACCTTTCATTCGTCAACTAACTTATCGAAATAAGGTTGTCACCCTGAGGTAACTAATACATACTTTGAACAATTCCCATTTACAACATTCACTCTTATGTTACAAATGGAAATTCTTCCTCAAATATCTCTTCCATAATTTATGGAAGTGATACTCATCTCTAGCTTACTATACTTGGTCTTACATCCATCTTGGCCTAGGCAACTTGAAATTCTAGGGTTGCTCAACTCTTGGGAGGTATCTGTTGGTTAGACTGACTTGATTTTTCACTAGTTGATTACAAACTTTGTCTCACACGAGGTCTAAGCCTCACTTGGTTGGAGACTCAGCTTGCAAGTGGCTAGTTAGAATCAAATCAGACCTAACCTAACGACTTTACTCATAGTAACTTATTATCTCAGATGTCCACCAATTAACTCGTGTCCAAAACATTTCACTCTTAGTTGAACTTTACTACTACTCTCCTTAACTTGATGGATTAACTCCCCTTGTTGGTTCTACTGGAATTAAACCGAAAATCCACGCGGCCCTATCTGATAGCGATGTGGATCGACATGTCTAATAACCAATTAACTAGCTAATATCAAGAAAATAAATCCTTGATATTCTTGGAAATAATCTATCTCACTCATCAGATTTACCTTCTCTACTACTTCTAGATCATTGGAAACTCATAAAGGAATTAACCTCTGCAAAGGAATTAATTGCCCTGAGGATTTGGTGATTTCATTACCCGATTATAGACTAAGTCTCATTCAAAATAATACTCTTATTTGGCTAAGATAAAGTCTATAATTGGTCAGATGAATTCACTTCATTTACCGGTCAATTAGATCGAATGCAAACATTAACAACTTCGAATTTCCGCCGACTGAACTTTGCATATAACTGCTATTGTTCAAAGACTATAGTCCACTTCTCTTTCTAGGCTAACTACTCGACCAAGGTCACTATACCTGAAAGGCTTAGGGTCTCCTTCCACTTCACTAGGGCTTGCTCACCTTTGAAGTTCCTTGCTACCATTTAGGCACTGGAGTAAATAACTTACTTTCAACCTAATCCTGATCCTATATGGATCACTTAGGTATCATCACAGGATCTCAATCAATCTTGGATCCATTCATAATAGATTTGGCTAAACAACCGGGTAAACCAACAGCTATTGAACCCTAACCGATTATAAACGTCTATCCTAAGTCGACTAAAACCTTGCAATTAAAACCCTTAACTTGCTCGTCATTCCTAATTACTTCCAGAGTGTCCCGGTTGATGGTACATGAAACACACGCTTATCCAGTTGAACACTCGGCTCCATGGTTCCGACCACACTTAAAGCATTCCTTAATTCTTGGTTCTGGAAAGGTGGGAACTTATTTCCCTTTATCTGTATCATCCGTAGATTCTCACTTATCGAGAGCTCTTGCATTTGTTCCTTCCTTATCTGCATCATCCTTGTCCATTAAACTTTCTCAGAGTTCGTGCTTCTATTCGGTCCTCTCCCTCGTCCGCCAGCTCTATCTTCTACATTCTTCGTACGAGTATGGAGTATTAAGTTGATCAGGCTCAATATTCCATACTAGGCATAAGAATACAGAGAGAAGTTCTCGAGCAAAGGACAGTTCCGGCTAACTGACTATAGTCCAACAAGGACTAAACTGACACTTCCTAAGCTGAGTCATTATTAAACTCGTGACTCTCAGTCTGATAAGGTCACACTGCTCTGATACCATAATGTAACACTCATACCTCAATATAAATCGAAAGTACGACAATTACATTAAAGTGCAGGAATTACTAATAACTTACAACTTTGGTTACAGTAATCTAAGTCATAAATTAAACTCAAATCATTAATCTAGTAAATAGATTACAACTTATACATTAATTGGAATGTCAAATTCCATTACAATATGAAACTAATCTATGAGTCCCATGCCTGTAGCTCCGCCTCATGAATCTTCCGTACCTGTTATTTGTAAGGCAAATAAAAGGAACAAGGTGAGATTATAAATCTCATTGAGCCCTTCACGGACTCCTTACCATTTTCTCGTCGGCTCACACTATTTGATAAACTAACTTAGGCATTATACACCTAAACATATGTTTCCTATACCATAAGAACTTGGTGGAGAACTCATTAGACATCCTAAGCAAAAATGCCCTAGAATGTGCTAACCTTAACTTACAGCTTAGTATAATGCAGAGTAGGATAAACCTAAATCCAATATACCACTTATAGGCTTGTGAATGACTGAATACAACATTGTATAGCAAACACACATTAACTCTATAAACATTCATTCTCTAACCGATACTTAACACGGCTAAACTTGCTGCATTATAAATATAACCTTTTTAACTAAGAAATTAAAGTTCTTTCTTACTTACTCACTTACTTACTTACTTACTTCCTTACTTACTTAACACATCTTTCCTTTTCTTTATGCTATTGGATTTGATCTTATGCTTTAGTCTATAGACTCCAATCAACTTAGCTTGCTTGCTTTCTTAAGAGATCTTAACACAACTCTTACTATTTCTATGCATCATTACCATTAAGTAATTTAGCATCTAAGGATTTATAATCCATCATAACATTTACTTAACTAAGCTAATTCTGAATATATATATATATATATAAATATATAAGGAATTCATTAACATTCTTAGACTTGAACATTATTAAGTTCATAGTCAGCTTTGCTCTGCTACTAAGCACATTCTAGCTCTTCCCACCGGTTGAATCGGTATTCAACAGGGAATCTCCGCTATCGGGTTTTGTCAAGGCTTAGGACCCAAGACCCCAAGTAACGTCTATGATATGGTGGTCATACGTCTTAACCCTCCAAGTGGCGTCCCACGAGGCTAACCATACCGTGCTTCTCCTATAAATAAAGGAGTCTTGTCATGGACTTTATGGTTATGCTTTAGCTTATGCTTTTGCTCATGCTTTTGCTTGTGCTTTGCTTATGCTTTTATGCATGTTTATAGAAATGCAACTTAGCTAACTAGGATTTATTAACACCATCCTCATTACTTAACTATTCAAGGAAATTACAATTATTTCAATGAATCTAGCCTAACATTAACAACATTCATTTATCACATGCTTTCATAGGGTCCTTTCTTTGACACCATGGAGATACACTTAGGGCTCATTGATAAGCCTCCCAATTGACCAAATTAATGGACAACACATACATTAAACATATTCCTTGAAACTCTATGGGGCTAACATAGGAGCTAACATCAAACATACATAATCTCGTTGAAGCTCTTTGGAGCATTCAAGGATTCAAGCATCACATAATAATTGGGGGGGTTGGGGACAGAATCCAACCCTATTTCAGTCAAACCCTATATAATTTCATAACAATAACTTTAACATTAACTTAAAATCAAAGGGGTTAACAAACCCTAACTTTGAAACCTTTGGGGTTCAAAGACTTCTTTGAGGAAAATTCATATATGTGGGACTTATTGGTTGCCTATCACCTAAGGGTTGAAGAACTCACCATGATTCTCCAAGATTTTGAGCTAGAAGGGTGAAACTTTGGCCTTCTTGCTCTTCTTCAAGCTTTTCCCTCTTTGCTCAACTTAGGGCTTCTTCAAATACTTCCAGTCTTGAGCTATAACCTTCACTCTTCTTCCTCAACTCCAAGAACTTGAGCTATCTTGGAATGAGCTTGGTCTTCTTCCTCTTCTTCTTCTTCTTCTTCTTCTTCTTCTTCTTCTTCTTCTTCATTTTGTGCTTCTTCTTCTTCTCTAGAATAGGGTTCCCCAAACTTCCATTAAAACCCATCTTCAACTCTCAAACTTTCCATTTAAGCAAGTGATTGAAGAAATCCCACATGAATCTCTTCAATCCTTCTCAAAGGGTGAAACCCTAGCTCACTTTCCCCTTTTCTCTCTTCTCCTTTCTCTTCTTTTCCTTTCCTTTTTCTATCTTCTCGCATTTATGCTCGTTCTGTTGCGTTTTTCAGCTTATAACAGGGTGTAAATCGATTCACACTTAAGTTGTGAATCGATTCATGCAGAAAGAAAACTGTAGCGTGTCTAGTGAATCGAAGTGGTGAATCGATTCACCCGTTCCCGCTTCAATTCACTGCATCATTTGGGGGCCTAAAACACAGTTGTGAATCGATTCAGGCTTGTGTGAATCGATTCATACTGTACTAAAATGTGAAAAATCATCTTTTAACATCAAATCTTCATCAATTAACTCCTAATTAACACTCCCAATCATCTTAGGATTAAATCCAACTTATTTCTTAACTCCAAATCAACAAATTACCCATTAAAACTTTGTATAATCATATTCACTCAATTTGAAACCAAATTAAGCTTGAATATAATCACATAAAACTCCTCATAAATTTTTCCCAACTTAGCTTAGAGAATTTGGGGTGTTACTATATCCTCCAAAATAAAAATTATATTCATAAACTAGACATCCCATGCTTTCCAACGAGTGGTCATTCGCCCAAATCCGACTCCGTTTGGTATGTTAATAAAATTTGCGAAGTTGACGCTCGTCTATAGAAATTCTGCAGAGACCTGGCACGACCGTGTTGCACAGCAAGGCCTGGCCGTGGTCCATGTTGTTTCTTTGCTATTTTCTACCTTATTTTGGTAGGTTTGGCTTATGGTTTTTGTCCTTGACCTACAGGGTTTCAACCCAAGTTAAATAGCAATGCAAAATGAGCTTAAATTGTTTACGGATGAATGTTTTTACTTGCATGTTCATATACTTGTGAGAATTCATGAATAATGTAAAGGTTTTGTGATTAAGTAATTGGAAAGAATTAGAGTAATACTCCTTATAAGAGTAAATGAAGGTTAGAACCCCATGGTATGTTTTGTGAGTCCGTCATGACTTAGATGGGTATCCAACACGGGTTTTTCATATTTTAGGTCATAGCACAAGTATATGACTAATGTTTTCCCATTCTTATGTAAAGTTTTATCTTAATTGATATGAATAGTGTATTGGACAGGATAAACACGCCCCCGGTAATATACTAAGTTGTCTAAGTATATATTGTACCGGATAAACACGCCCGACAATATTCTAAATTGTCTATGGGTATATTGGACCAGATAAACACGCCCGAAAATATACGAAATTGTCTATGGGTATATTGGGCCGGATAAACACTCCCGGCAATATATTAAGTCTCCTAAAGCGTATATTGGACCGAATAAACACACCCGACAATATACTAAGTTTCCTAAAGCGTATATTGGACCAGATAAATACGCCCGGCAATATACTATGTTTCCTAAAGTGATTCCTTTTGGAATCGTTATGTTTATGATCATGCTTATTATGGAACTCAGTTATAATAAGAATTCATGCTTTAAGTTAACTTATGATATTATGTTATTGGGAATAGTGTTGGTGAGGGGTCCGTGAAGGACTCACTGAGATTTTATCTCACTCCGTTCCCTTTTATTTTTAGTGACAGGTACTTGTTGAAGATGGTGTAGCGTTATTAGGACGCTCACATTTGGTCAGTGACAGAAGATGTCCAACAATGGTATAACCAGTTCACAAGTCGAGTCTTTTATATTTTGTCTTATCTTATCATTTGAGTCGGTTGGAACTTGTAAGCTATGTAATATTACCCTTGAACTTGGTTTCAAGTGATGTATAAGTCGCAAGATTTCCCCAAAGCATGTGTTTCATAATTTTAAAAGGTTTTAATTTCTTCCGCCTCGTACTCTAAACGTGAAAATTTTTAAGTTTATTATACTTTATGTTTACGTTACTTAAGTAATGCCTTGCTGGGAGTTATGGCGTTACATTATGGTATCAGAGAAGTTCGACCCTCTCGGACTATGAGTTAAGTGTGTCTAGACGTGATCCGGTTTAGGAAAGTGTCAGTTGTGTCTGTAAATCTGAGTTTTCTAAGTTCTTTTGATGAATTATTGAGGTAGGCCACCTCAAGGATTCATATAAGGAATGAGGAGGATGAAAATTTGCAGGGAATATTAGAGGTATGTACTCAGTTCGCGAGACGTCCTCATATATGTATTTACTCCTAAGTACAGTTTCAGATTCCGTAATGATCGCCCAATTTTTTCTAATTGCACAATTTTTTTCCTAATTGCAAATTTTTTTTTATTTTTAAACCTTCTGCAAATGATGTCAAATTTTATAAAGAGTGAAAATAAAATCTAATCTATTACAATTACAATTTTAAATTATCATATACTTAAATGAGTAATTTAAAATAAAATAAAAATAAAAATATGAAAATAATAATTTCATTTCTTGAAAATAAGTAATGTGAATATTTTAAAATTATTAAAATAAAAGCTCAATCCCATAGATTACCAACGGTAATAAAAATATAAATTTCTTGAGGTCAATTTCCCTAGATTTAAATTATAAATAATAATATTTAAAATTACTTACACAGTGATTAGTAAAAACTATGCTTCAATAATTTGGGAATATACCACAATCTAAATAATACACAATGATTTATTTGTTTAGAAACCGAAAGGTCAATTTGTTTAGAAACTGATCTGTTCAGAAATTACTAACTTGTTAGGTCTAACAAATTAATTGCATTACATATTAATTGATTTATTAATACTCTAAAATAGAATATTATTTAACTATTTATACACTGGCAGATTTACCCCTAAATTTGACTGTATAAATTATTAATATTTCCCTAGACAACCTTCTTTTATATATACTAGAACGTGACCCGTGAGATGCACGGGTTTTTGCTCTTTTTTGGAGATATAGTTGAAGATACTAATATAATTTAAAGGAATTTAAAAAGATATGTTTTCGACTAAAAGTGGTTTTTTATGTAAAAAGTATTTTTAGAGCCGTGTTACTTATTGATAATAAATGTTAGTATAAAATAATTTTGTTGAAGTTTAAATATGATAAATGTGTTGTTTGATCATTTCTTAGAAGTAATTATATTTGTAAGATAAAAGTTGGAAAACATTTTTCTAAAACTATTTTTTTGTAATATATAAATGAAAGTAAATTGAAAATACATGGATTTGATAATTAGTTGACTTATTTCTTTGAGTTATACACCACATAATGATATAATAAAAAGATAAACGTATATAAATTATGTTAATTAATAAATAAATAGTTAGTTTTTGATAAAAGTCAAATAACTGTTGAATTAAGAATCTTTTTTCGTAAGATATATTATTGGATAAGAAATTTTTAAACAAATTAAATCCTAAAGATAAACATCTGTAATTTTAAGAAAATACTTATATTTGAATTAAATATTTATGAAATGAGAGTTAAAAAAACAAAACAAATAATAGTAGATTAATATTAATATACAAAACTATTTAAATATGTATACTTTAAATTTATAAATCAGCAACAAATAAATTATTATTATAATTATTTTATAAATTAATAGCTATCGAGTTGTTAGAAGTCAAGTAATAGTCGAATTAGCAAATCATTTTAGAAATTTAATGATAAGGACAACCATATAATGAATAAAATAATTTATAAAAAGATTCATTGTCATTGTAGTAATCACATCGCGATGGGAGCGGCGAATGATAATCCTCTTGATTATCTAATTTGTATATTCCTTGTGAAGTCAAAATCTACATGTAAATTTTACTCAAACTTTGTTTTTGTCTCAATTTAGAGTTATTTATGCATAAATTTCTATGAATATTCTATTTATATATTTTTGAAAGTTGCTCACGAAAACCAATCAGGATTTAGAAGTGTCTATTCTTTTCTTCAAAATGGCTATCCTAACAACTTGTTTTAATTAAATTAAATTTTAAAAACTATTCATGGTAATGAAACTGGAAGATCCAAAATGGTTATTCTTGATAACTCAATTTTAATCTTAAAATTAAAAAGTGTTTGTTATGACAAAACAAAAAGTAGATCCAAAGTAGTCATTGCTAACAAGTTAACTATTTATAATTTTAGAAAAAAGTATTTGACTTCGATTAAAAATATTTGACTTTGATTTTTAAAATATCTCAGTTTTTTATTTATATAATCCGTTGTTTAAAATGGTATTTGATTTTCTATTTACTTAAAAGAAAATAATGTTGATTGAAATAAAAGATGACTTTGTTTTTTATGATTTTTTTCTATAAAATGGAATCAAAGCAGGACTTATTCTTTATTTAATTCAAAACATTTTTTTTGTTGAACTAAACTATTGTCATATTACAATCAACCAGTTCGCGTACCCAAAATAAAGAAAAGAAATTATAGAATAAGTAGAATAAAAAATAAGAAAAGGTAAATGATAATTTATGGAACAATACATCACAGTCTATACAAATGCAATAAAAAATACTAATTATAATGTTTCATCTCTTTTGGTTTTGGAGAGCGTGTTCCCAAGACTGGGATAAAACAATACTAAAAAGGATAAATTTGAGTGGTATGTCATGCCCATGTCTTGGTATTGTATTTGGGTCAAGTTACATGTTTCTTCATTATTCTTTTTCATCTTAGGCAACAAAACTCAGCAGTTTGTTGGTAACTCGCTGTAAATGGGTTGTGTGTACTTCTTCCTCTATTTTTATAATATAACAATGGTTTGAATGCAGGAAAATTAGCAGGAGAGGTTAGTATTCTGGTTGGCAAGTGAACAAAGAGATGATCATGGGTGGGTTCTGGAAGGTAGCCACTGGTGAGGGGTGGTTTATGGGAGATAGCCTAATTTTTTTTATGCGGATTTCCCTTTTAGTTTGGTTCTCCATGTTTTCATTTCTACTCAAAATATCTCTCTGTATTGTAATTTGCATACTCTTCTTTCTTCAACTTCGTTGAAATTGGTTTGTGAAAAAAAAAACTTTGAAATTGGTGATAGTATTTTGCTCGTTCTCTTATGCATTAACTTCCTTTTATAACTGAATATTCCAATGTCTGTTTCTTTTCCTTATATAATAATTTTCTTTATATATGGTAAAAGTAATTAAATAGAAAACTGTTACAAAAGATGAAACAAATTCAACTGCCATTACATTTTTGTTTTTACCATTTTATTATATATATATATATATCTACAAATTTGTGTAACTAACATCTTCAACTAATACTTTCAGTTTAGTTTTTAAATATTTATTTGACTTTTGATTTTGAATAAAAAATAAGATAAATAAAAAGTAAAAATGTTTTAAAAATTATTATATTGTTATAGTAAACTAAAATAATGTTTTAAAGATTTGAAAAATGTTTTTTGACATAGCATATAATATAAATATACATTTTGTAAAAAAAAATATAAATTTTTTGAAGCAATAAAAAATGTAAATAAGCATTAGGTTTATATAATAATCTAAATACATTTACTTTATCATAAAATTTTTTTTACACAATCATTTATAAATTTTTTTCCTTTAAAACTATTAATTCATAAATTAATTGAAGCATTTATCACAAAAATTAGTTAAAATTGTTTAATGCAATAAAAACTAATTGAATACACTAATTAAAAATAAGCCTATTTCTTTTATTCTAAAACTATTAATTTAATTGTAAGATTACCAATTAACCCATAATTGGACAAATAAAGTTTCCAATATTGCCCATAGACAACAAGCCTTTATATATAGTCAACCAACAACCATCACATGTATATGATTTAATTTAATGCATTTCTTTCTCCAGTCAGCCAACAACCATCTAAATAGTAAAAAAGATATTATTATTTTTGACAAAAAAAAATAATGCGTTTCTTACTATCTTGAAAGACGTTATTTGAAGAAGGTGTTCACAGTCAAACAACAACCACCTTGATAATAAAAAAAAAGGTCCTCTGCATCCATTCAACCTCCCTCTCTAAGGTTTTCATCTTAAATACCATCTGATTTTTTATTCTACAAGAATATATATATATAATACAGTCAACCAACAACCATCTCATGTATTTAACTTAATTTAATGCTTTTATATATATATATATATATATAATACAGTCAACCAACAACCATCCCAGGTATTTAATTTAATTTAATGCTTTTACTTCTCCAGTCAACCAACAACCGTCTAGATAGTAAAAAAAATGTTATTTTAAAAAGGTGTTCACAGTCAAACAACAACCGTATAGATGATAATAAAATACTTCTTTTGCATTCGGTCAACCACCATCTCTAAGGTTTTCACCATAAATACTATCTGATTTCGTAACCTTCAGGAACACCTATAGCAATTGAAACCTTAACTCCTAAGGATCAATAAAAAAGGAAAGCAACATGAAGTTCAGGCCTTTGGTTGCAAGTTCTTTTTCGCTGATTATGACAACATACATGCTTATGGCTCCGGTGCAAGGTCAAGTAGACGGTATTCATTTTTTCAGCACAAATGTGGCTGTTCAAAATGATTTGGGTGGTGGTATCAATCTCTTTATCCATTGTCAATCAAAAGACAATGATCTAGGCCCGCAAAATCTAGCCAACGGGCAAGCTCAAAGATGGTCTTTCAAAATCAACTTTAGTGAAACTACTCTGTTTTGGTGCACTATGAAATGGAACAATGTGGCAAAGAGCATGGCAATTTACATTGCTGGCGTAGATGAGGAAGAGTGTTCACAAAAATGCTGGCGAAGTGTTAGACGTGATGGAATCTATTATTTTAAAGAGAAAGAAGATATGTGGTATAAGAAATATTCATGGTTTTCTAAGATGGAAGACATGGCTTAAAGGTTTTATTCAGCTATAACGAATAAATAAATTAAAAATTATAATATGTAGCATTTTATTTATAATAATACAAATAAAGGAGATTTTCCTTTATTTTGTTAAATCTCAATTTTATTTATTTTTCCATTTCATTTGCTAGCTTCACAATTCATGTTTCCAATTTAATATAATTATCTTGCATTCCACGAACTGTATTCTGTAAAAATATTGTTCTTACCGGTAGACGTAGCTGGAGTTGCTATCCACGCCATTTACACAAAATGTCAAGGTAGAATTTAGACAAAATGGTGGATTTTTCCAAATGATCCCTTGCAAAATATATACCGATCAATTAGTGCTTGCAATGGTTTACTTCAAAATTAATTATGAAGATTTGAAAATATTTATTTGTTAAACAATATAATTAATCTATAACTTCATGTTAAACAATATTGTTTATTTTCTTTACTCATGTGATAGCTTATGATGAACTCGTGTGCAGGAGATTTACCCTTGTTAGTTTGTTTGTATGCCCTGTGTTGGGGTTGAGTTTAGTACATTCAGGAACTGCGGGAGAGTTTCCTGACTACTGGAGGAATCTAGTTGTTGATCATGAAGAGGCATAAAAGAAAGCGGTGTAGACTGCCAGTATTCAGACAAGCTCTAAAGCAGCTAGTTATCTGGAAATGATTTACATTTTGGACTTACTAGATACACATCGGGTAAGAGCCTTTACTATTGTCTATAAAGTGTGGTTTCCATTGTTGTGTCTCTGACTGGTTATCTAGATGATCAGACCATCTCTTAGGATTTTTGCTGTTTTAGCCAGTCCTTTGACTTTGACTAAATATATTGAGCATTCGAAAGACTGGAAAGATGTATGCCTTAAGGCAAAGTCGATCTTATTTTATAGTTGATGAGTTTTGAGTTTGTATTTGTTTGGTTGTGAAGGTTTCCTTTGGTATCAGAATTTTCCGCAACAGTTTTATTAAGTAATTTTCAAAAAAAAAAAGTTTTAGTTAACCACAAAAATTTGGGTTACGAAATGTGAAACCGAGGGGGTGTTCCATGATGCTACCTGCCTTTATGTAAGACACCCTATTGGTTTGCTACCTGCAAGGCCAACTTAAGCTCATCATGGTCGTCACCGCATTGTTTTGACTCTAAATATTGAACCCACAGGGAATACGCGAGTACTAAATTAATAGAGATCCATTATTATTTAGACGAACACAGGTAGTAATTATGAGAACAAAACAATTAAATAATAATAATAAACCAAATATGCAAGAACGGAATAGAGATTAGTTATGGAAAGCCTAGGGGAACTAGGCTCACTAATACTTAGTCCTTGAATTTACCAATTTAATATTACGAGTTATATTCCCTATTTGAAAGCCAATCACCTACTCTTATATTGTTCATACCCAGTGATCATGCAATATTAACAGTCTTCTTCCTAGGAAATTCCCTCAATGATCATGCAAGACAATTAGTAGAAAAAGCATTAAGAAATAATGAGTTTGTCAGTTCAATAACTTATTGGAAACAGACAATTGTCCTTGATTCGACATAATTAACGAGTTCAATTATTCCTAGAGTTCCATTAACTAATTGTGGTACGACCGCCTACAATTAACTAACTCATTAAAGATTGGCCAGACCCTATGGGATTAAGCATACTAAGAACAATACATTCAACATGATAATAGGAATCTCATAATAGCAATTCAACAAATATCAAAGACATAGTAAAAGATTTCATGTTACCCCTAATGATGGATTTAGCTAGTCAATAACATCAAATAACAAGAATCCAAATAAGAATCCATAAAAGACTGAGTTAAATGGAACCTGGACACCCTTTCGGTATGGCAGTGGTCCTTCTCCTCTTTTCTAGAGCTCCGAAGGAAAAACAGTGTAACTAAATGAGCAATGTGGCAAAAAGCCCTCAAAAAGTGTTTAGAATATCTATTTATAGGCTCTAGTGTGCACTTGGTCAACTGGCTTCAAGTCTATGCGTTCTGGGCTTTGTTAGGCCATACTTCGCATTTCCTCGGCGCTACCATACCACACATATGTACGGCGTACGTACCTATCCAAACCTATGCATTCTTATAGATCTTTTTGAGAGCTTTGCAACCCACAAAGATCACCTTAATCGGACATTCCTAACTCTAGTTATGGTCAAAATACCGCAATAGTGTAGAAGATGAATTCGTCACTATATTCGGTCGTATTGAAGGGATGTGTGGTCGTACACCTGAAAAACTTTGGCACTGGCTCGTACTGATTGCTCTATACGCCCCTACTACTATATGTAGCTAGGTACGGCCGTTCTAGATCTGTGTAAGGCCGTGCTGAGAGTCCAAAATCACAAAAACTCTTCAAGT
The DNA here is from genome assembly GCA_037113605.1 of Calophaca sinica. NCBI lineage: Eukaryota > Viridiplantae > Streptophyta > Magnoliopsida > Fabales > Fabaceae > Calophaca > Calophaca sinica. The sequence goes on from CM073733.1 coordinate 57,504,540, forward strand.
CTTGCCAGTTTTAGCTTGATTTACGCCTTTTCCACTCAAGGTGTTGTCTTTGTGATATTTATGCAAAATGGAACATAATTAAGTACTTTTATACTTCAAATTGCACAAAATGAAACAATTAAGTACTCAAAAGTTCCCATAAAAATAGACAAAATTGGGGTTTACCAGCCTCTCCACACTTGAGTTTTGCTCGCTGTCAAGTAAACTACATAGATAGTTAAAAGAAAACTTGTTTTTACTGATTAGAGGCTTAAATAAGTTACATGACAATAGAGTAATATCATAAGAAGTGCTATGAAATAGAATGCCCAATTAGACATGCAAGTTCGATAAGCTCATTAAACTGTGATTTATATGTCACTTTTCTCACCACTCAAAGTGTTTACAAGTATAGTTATGAACGCTCAAATTTTTCTAAAGAAGTAACATTGTCATAGGCTTTTACATTGACCAAAACTCTACTATTAAAAATCACTTATCATGCAAAAAGGAAAGGGACTTTCATGGGTTGTAATGCGGCCAAGATAATAATTTTAAGTGGAATAAAAAGAAAGCAAATGTCATACAAAAGGGTCAGAAACCAATCAACCAAATAAGTAACATTTTTCTTTGTAACAGTAAAGTGAAGGCAATGATCCCTCTAATATTCATCATGATTTATTTTTTTTCTAATTATTCCCTGGAGGCTATAATATATTTTTTTTCTTTTTCTATCTTTTTATTTTTCTTTCTCTTTCCTTTGCTCTCTTGATGCTCTTTATGCAGCAATGAAACAATTTAATTTTTCTAGAAGAGGAAGTATTTGCTAAGCCTTCCTTGTTCTCAAAATTTTTTGGGGGATTCCTAGCATACATTTTTTTTTATTTTTGCCACTAATTGCTCTACAATTGTATTTTCCAAGGTTACCTTAATAAAAATAATCAATAGCAATAGGGGTACCAAAGAAATATAATAATAAGCACAAAAATGGGCAACTAGTGGTAAAATATTTGCGAAAGCAAAGTAGGCCTGAAAAATTCCTAAAATTGCCCCTATGAATTTCACAAGTAAATTCGTATTCGCTTTGTAATGGTCTCAGCACAAGTTCTAGAATGGACAACCTTGGGAGAATATCACTCAATCAATGAAAAGAGGCAAAAATAATGAAGTGACCTTTCATTTAGGCTTAAATCTCACTTTTAATGGTTTATACAGACAAGTTGAAACTCATAAAACTTTAATGCTAATTATCAACAAATTCTAAACAAGCAGCAGTCCCAATTCAATCACAAGTTGTCCGAAAAAAAATTTAAAATAGCCCCTAAATCAGAAAAATATCAAGTTTTCCAAAATTTAATAGTTACAAGCATAGCCAAGTAATTATAAGTTCCCTTCCCACACTAATTTTTAGCTGTGTCCTCACTACTAATCAGTAATAACATAAGCTTTAAAAGATGTATTCAAATAAAATGGCTAAAAACAAATTAAGGTGAAAAAGTACGTAGATAGAGAAAAGGGAGTGTTGATCCGACAGTTTCAACATAGGTTCCTTTGTTATGGCTCACTTGAGCCCAACTGCTTTGCATGGACATGCAACTAGAAATAGGATATGCTTCTTAACTGGTCTTGTTCAAAGTGAAACTATTTCAAGATCTTTTCAATCAGTTTTTTGATTCATGAAAGATTCTTGGTACAGTTTTCCTGCTTGCTAATCAATAAAAACCAAGAGTTGTAATAAGGTGGTAAAGAAGGTCAGAACTACTGGGTTCCCTGTAGGAAAGAGCGTAACCCCACTCTAAAAGTTATTTCGGTTCCCGGTTGAAAAAGCTCTTCACAATAGGGAAAAAAAGAAGAATTGTCAAGGTTGTCGGCATATCTGCACCCGGCTCAGCTCAAGGTGCAATCCAAGCAAAGTGGCTAAAAATAAATTAAGGTGGAAATGCACTCCCCTCTGATTAATTTCACGAGCAAATTACGGGGTTGAGCCAATTATTGATTCCTTGTCGTTATCCATGGAGCTGCTAAGCAGCTGGTGAAATTGTTTTCACAATAAACTATTAAAAGTATAAAAGTAAATAGAAGGAAATTAAATAACAGGTTGTGTTTACACCCAAAATATTCCTAAGTGTCAGTCGAATTTAACAGCAGTCGATTAGAGGAGGCTAGTCGAGTAGAGGTCAGCTGAATCACAGGTTAGCCGAAATTACTGCTAACAAGCTGGAATCAGGAAGCCAAGAGCTGAATAAAGGTCTTAGGCTTATTGGGCTGGTATAAAGGTATTATTCCTATTGGTCTAAGGTGAAGTCAATATTGGGCCAAGTTTAGGAGTTGCTCCTTGAGCCAGAAACGATGGGAGAGATCCTGAATTAATTTAAATCCAAAGGAAATTCAAAATATGGATTGTTCCCAAATTTTTACGAGCTGAGCGGAGGAGTGAGAAGATAGGATCGAACATAAAGATCCGTTGGTTGGGACGTGGCCATGAAGCAAGATAGTGCCTAGAATTTAGGAATGTGGTTAGTGGGACAAGGCATGACTCAGCCGATCAACTCTCAGCAAGGATATTGCTGTTATTAACCATTTGAACGTAGTAAATAGGGGTGGTTCTTAGTTACTACTATAAATACTCAAGTTGTACATAATTTTTAACACATCAATCAATACAAACAACTTATTTTCGCTCAGTCGCATTTATGTTTACCTTTATGTTCCTGTTTTTAGTTTAGTTCACTACACTTAACCCTTTCTGGAGTGAGTTCCTTCCTCAACATAATCGCTTGACGAAAAGGGAATCATTGTTGTGGAGTTAGTCGATTCATCGGCTAAGTTACATTCCAATCAACAAAATTGGCGCGCCCGGTGGGACCAAAGGTGAACGAATCAACACATTCGAATCCCCTAGTTAGGATTACCATTGGCATATGCACTTGCGATCTGGCAAGAGTCTAAGCAACAGTATGGACTCGCCTATGTCAACTACAAAGAAGAACAATTCTAAGAAGGCTGCTGAAGGAAATCCTTCTCAGGGAATGCTCATTTCAACAACTGAGCCGACACATGTGGTGGCGGGCCCAGGGCCTACTGATCCTCCACTTGTGATGTCCACTTCATTTATATGCCAGCAACTCAATTTGGGAATCAATGATATCATGTACCAAGTGTCACAACAATTGGCTAATATTGAGAAGGCCATGGTGCACAATGAGATGCAACAGGCCAGAGAGATTGAGGCTAAAAGGGCTTACACAATCATTCCAATGCAAGTGGGGTACACTACTCAGGCCGAACCTATCACCCAGCCGAATGCAGATCTGGTAGGACTAACTCAGGATCAGCCAAGCATGATATACCTAACCAGGCTAATCTTCATTTTGGACGGGTGCAGATGGCTAGGAGGCCACCAGATGCAGTGGGACAAATTGGAATGTTACAAGTAATGCTATATGTGCAGCCTTATGGTACTGCTATGCAGGCAACTAACCCACAGTACACTGGGGGGCATGCTCTTGGCACATGAGGGGGTGTGATAAGACCACCTGGGAGCTATGCTTGATAGCCGCAATGGAGCAATTTTCCACCTGTATCAGCTATGTAGGTACTCAAATAGGGTCAACTCCTCCAAGGGATCTTGGTTTAATGATGGAGCAGCCATGGGGACAAATCCCACCTCCACCATTTAACACAGGTGTTCCAGGGACTCAGTAACGGGTGCCAGTTGAAGGAAGCATGGAGTAGCCATGGGTAGTTAGCCCACCGCTAATGCCAGGTTAGCCAGGTTATCCCAACCCTCCAGAGAAAATATATCCCAGGCACATCCTCCAACGTGGAGACAATAGTCGCAAGCAACCACTCCTAATTTAGGGGAGGTGAGACCCGGGGTTCTCAGCTACTGGACCCAGCTGTGATTGCTGATACCATCAAGAAGTATTTTGGTGTGCAGCTGAAGCCTCTAGATAGGCCAATCTATAGAAAATCATATCCAGAATGGGTAGACAGATTGGTACCTTTGCCTAGAGGATATAAGACTCCAGATTTTGCTACCTTCTCTGGAGACGATGGCAAGTCTACTATGGAGCACATAGGGAGATTTACGGCTCAGTGTGGTGAAGGGAACCAGAATGAGTTCCACAAGTTACAGCAGTTCCCCTTGTCACTCACTGTGACAACATTTACATGGTACTCATCTTTACCACCGAATTCTATACAGACATGGGCATATATGGAGAGATGTTTCCATGATAGGTTCTATTGGCCTCAACCAGAAATCACTACGGCTGGCCTTATGAACCTAAGACAGTAGGTTGATGAGTCGACTGCTGATTTCGTGGAACGGTTTAGAAAGACAGCTAGAAAATGCTCAGTACAGTTCCCTGAGGCCGAATATGCAGCCATGGCTATTAGGAGCATGCATCCTCAACTCAAAGAAAGACTGGTTAGTCAAGCCTGCACTGACTTGAACCAGTTAGTTTCCAGGGCTATTTGCATTAAACAATTTATCCAGGAGAAGAAGAAGATAAGATCCAGTAGAGGGAGAAGGCCTCAATAGGTATCCATTATAGATGCAGAAGATCTTGATGATGATTCAGCCGATTCCACGGCAGACATCATGGCAGCTAAGAAAGTGAAGGGTAAAGGCTACTCCTGCCCAGTCCTGAGGGCTGCCAAAAGAAAAAAGTCAGTCATTCAAGGCAAGGTGGAATGCCCCTTTGATATTTCAAGGCAGGCTAGATCTTTGACTATTTGCTCAAAGATAAGCAGATTTAGCTGCTGGATGGGCACAAAATCCCACCATCTAAAGAGCTAAAAGATAAGAAGTACTGCAAATGGCATAACTCCTACAATCATGTAACTGTAAACTGCATGGTTTTTAGGAAAGCCATTCAGAAGGGAATAAAGGAAGGAAGGTTCAAACTTGCAGACAAAGGAATTATTGGGATAATGGTGGACACTGACCCATTCCCGGCTTTAGGGATAAATATGGTTTCTTTCTCAAAGCCTGAAAATGCAAGATCAATCCACAGGCGAAGGATATCTGTTCAACAAGTTTGGAGCCCAAAAAAGGAATTAGCCGAGTCAAATAATAGTGATCGGCTAAAACATAAGGCAGCCAATACCTCTGTTTTTTACAGATTGGGGAATCCTTAGTCGATTACAGAACACAGGTAGGGGAAGAGACCACCCAAACTAGGGCGACTCACACAAGAATTAGTCAAGCAATATGTGAGGCATGGCCAAACTCTAGCAGAAGGATCTGCCAAAGGGAAAGGGAAGACACCCATTGTTGAAACTGAGAGGCATGATCAGCTAGCCATTAGCAATAATGGGAAGCCATCTTTACCTAGGATTGATGAGGAGCCTATCCCTAAAGACAAGAGAAAGGCGGCTGAGTTCACCATGGAAGGAGGCATGTCTTTCTTGAAAATAACAGTGAGAAATGATGAAAAGATAAGGCCACTGAGAATATTGAAGCCTCCTGATAATGTCACAGAGGGGCATTGGTTCTTGAACAAGTATGCCAAGGACAAAAATGTAATGACAGTTGTGTTTACAAGGACCCAAAATAGAAGACTGTAGAGAATGAGAACTATCCAAAAGATGAAGCAAACTCTACAAATGCTAGTTGATGTTAAGAACAGGAAAACGAAAGAAATTCCCTTGGATACTATGAGCAGCATGCTTGATCAAGCCTTCCTAAAACTGGAGGCTGGAGAGGATAAAAAAGAGGAAGTGCCCCAGAGCATAGAGCCAGTAGATGAACAGGATCCCACTCCTGAGGCTGAAGAATTAATTGCTTCAGTTGATGTGGATTAGTCGATGTGGATGATGAAGTAATCACCATAGAGGGGTCAGTGATTCCAGAGATGCATTGGGAAGTAGATGACACCATGGAAGACTCCTTATTGGATCTTTTGTTCAATGAGGAGGCTGATGGCTTGCTAGCTGAAACATAGGCCATTAGTTTATTCCCAGAGGAGTTTTGGGTAGACAGCCCCCAATTAGGAAGTTTGGAGGGTGATGTGTTTGCAGAAGAAACAAAATAGGCTTAGCTGAACAATCGGTTGATGAGGCTACAACAATGATCTTTGAAAAGCCCACTAAGGAAATGGTAAATCACTTGAAACCTCTGTATATTAAGGCTTACATTAACGGGGAGATCTTTGGAAAGGTATTTGTGGATGGTGAAGCCGTCTTGAATGTGATGCCCATTGCAATCGTAAGAAAACTTGGGAAAAGTTTTGAAGACCCGGTTCCTACCAACATGAAAATGTCCAACTTCATGGGAGAACCATCCACAGCTCTTGGTGTCTTGATAGCCGAAGTAACTGTAGGCCCCAAAATCATCAAGTCAGCTTTCTTTGTAGTTGATGGCAAGCATTCCTATATCATAATTTTGGGTAGGGATTTGATCCATACAAGTCAACGTGTGCCTTCTACACTTCACCAAAAGATGATGTTTTCGGTTGGAGACAATATGGAGACAGTCGAAGCAGATAAGAATCCCTTCTCAGCTTAATTAAAGATGTTGGAGGCATCATTCTATTCTACACATTTAGGTCATATTGCTATTCCAAAAGATTATGAAGAAGGGACTTAGAAGACATGTAATCTCACCAACGAAGGATTCAAGTTGAAATCTCAAGCCGAATCACGGCCTAATGCACATGTGATTAATGAATAGAGAATCACAGATATTTGAAGACCTGTTGGGTCAGCTTCAGATTTTCAGGGCCGATTCCAAGGTGATAGATGCCATGATGGAGGAAGATGACAATGAAAGTGAAGACGAGGAAGAGAATTTGTTCTTTAGGAAAAAAGGTACGATAGTTGAGCCTGATAAGGCACTTGTAGCCGAGCCTAGGGAATTAGACTCCCTTCTTCACAAAATTGCACCTGCTTTTGAGGCAGAAGAACCTCTGATTGAAATTAACCTGGGTGCACCAGAAAAACCGAGAACAGTCAAAGTAAGTGGGTTACTGGAAGAAGACAAATGTAACGCCCCAAATTCCCTAAGCCTAGTTCGAGAATAAATTGTGAGAAGTTGAGTGATTGTATTTAAGCTTAATTTGGTTTCAAATTGAGTGAATATGATTACATAAAGTTTTAAGGCACAAGTTGTTGATTTGAGTTAAGAAATAAGTTGGATTTGATCCTAAGATGATTGGAAGTGTTGATTAGGAGTTAATTGAAGTTGGTTTGGGGAGAAAGTCTCAAGATTGGGTGTTAGAATTGAGTTCCCTTGAATTTTAAACATCAGAAATCGATTCACTCACTCTGTGAATCGATTCAGGCAAGAAGAAGCCTTTGGGAGTCGAATTGGAGGGCCAGGGAATCGATTCACTCACTTAAAATTCACAGCAAGCACTTTTTACTTGTGTGAATCGATTCACACATATTAAGTGAATCGATTCACACTGTAAATTGCTTAAAAATGCAGTAGAATGCAGCAGATCGGGAAAAAAAGGAAAAAAAGGGAAGAAAAGAAGAGAAAAAGGAAGAAGAAAGGGAAGAAGAAGCTAGGGTTCCATGATGACCATTTTCCTCCTCTATTTCCTCGATGATCCTCTCTCTCTAATCTCTCCCATTTCCATTCTATTGGAAGGGGAAGAGTAAGGAAAAGAAGAAGTCTAGGGTTTCATGAAATTGTAAGGAAGAATGGAGAGAAATCAGAGTGTAATGGTCAAGGTTCTTCCATCCTAACCGGAAATAGAAGATTAGAAGCTGAAATGGAGCATTGGGTGAAGTATTTGAAGAAGCCCTAAGTTGAGCAAAGAGGGAAAATGTGAAGAAGAACAAAGAGGGCAAAGTTCAACCATTCTAGATTAAGACCTTGGAGAATAAAGATGAGTTCTTCATCCCATAGGTGATGGGCAACCATAAGTTCCACATATAGGAATTTATTTCTTTTAGTAATATGTGAACCCGAGGTTCAAGTTAGGATTTTGAATATCCATATAAAGTAGAGTTTAATCTTATTATTATTATGTTTTATAGTGGGTTTGGTTAAAAAGAGGTTGGATGGCTGCCCCCAAACCCCCACAAATGTCTGTATGTCTGATGTTTTCCTCCCTTGTTAGCTCCATAGAGCTCCAAGGGGAAGAGTTTGATACATGTGTTGTCCATTAAATTAGTCAGTTTGAGGCTTGTCATTGAGCCCTAAACTCATGGCAATAATGTTGATTAAAGGGTTTAAGGGAATTATGTGATAGGAAGAATGTTTGAAGGAGTTATTCATAATTTGATAAGATTCTTGTTATGAATATGTTATGTTTTAATTACTAAGTGAGTAGTTAGTTAATGATTTATGTGGTTATCTTTAGATTGAGTGTTCATTTAATGTTGTTATTTTTGATTTCAAGCTTTTCATTGATTAGAAGTAATGATACCTTGTTGGGATGGTAAAGGGTTGGAGGACTGCCCCAAAACCCCCCCAACAAGTATATGTGTAGTGTTTGCTCCATTGTGTGCTCCACCGAGCCCCAATTGGGATGGGGTTTACTTCATGAGAAGCTAAACCCAAGGTGCATCGAAATGAGCCTAAGAGTTAAGAGAAAATATATGTTTAGTGATGTTTGAATTCATATGAATTTGTGTTTATCTTGTTCTTATGATTATTAACGATGCATGATTTGAAAATGTAGTGTTCCAATGTATGTTAAGTTGACTCATTGATTTTATTGTAAATTTCTTTGAGTAGTTAAATGAGGATGAGGATTCATAATCCTCGATTGCTAAGCTTGCATTATTGTAGACAAGCATTCATGAGTTAAGCATTGTGATAGAAACACTTAAAAGACACCAAGATTCCTTAATAGAAGAGAGTACGGTATGATTAGTCTTGTGAGACGCCACTTGGAGGTTAATGATGTCTAACCACCATACCATTAGCTATGTTGAATGGGGTCTATGAACTAAAGCATATGACTAAATCCAACAACATAGATTCCTGGTCGAATATCTATTTGACCATACGGGAATAGTTAAGCCGTGCTAAGCACAAAGCAAAGAAGAACTATATGTTTTTAACTAAAGTTGCAGTGCATTTTGTAACATCTCAAAAATCCCTAAGACTAATTATTGGCAATCCTAAGTGAGATATGGGTTTAAATCCTGAGGATTTAAAATAGTCCATAGTCTTTATTTAGCAATTTAAAACAAATTAGAACTAAAGGGTAAAATGGTAATTTTGCCCTGGGAGTAAGATTTATGAGACTAATTAATTAGGAGTAGTTTTGATTAACTAAAATTACTTAAGTTATTATTAGGAACCTAAGATTTAATTAAGAGGTTTGATGAGGGCTTGTTTGCAAGTTTTTAATTAAATTTAGACCCAAGTGACCACCATACACCATGATCCACTTAAGTGTACCATAGAGCCCTCTCACAAACCCTATGTCTCCCTCCCCATCGTGACTCCCTGCAGAAAAACAGAAAAGAGAAAAAAAGATGAGAAAGAAAGGAGAAGAAAGAAGAGAAGAAGAGAAAGAAAGAGAGGGAAAGGAAGAAGAAGATGGCGATGGTGGTGGAGGAGGCCACGACGGCCTGGACTGCGGCGGCTTTGGAGGGTGGCGTCGTACCAGTATTGACGACTGTGAGAGAAGGAGAGATCGCGTGAGAGAGACAGATGGGCCGAGAGAGAGATCGAGTGAGAGAGAGAGAGATTCAGAGGAAATGAAGCTCGAAACTAGAAGAAGAAGGAGGAGGTTCACTCTCATTGAAGCTCAAAGGAAGAAGATGGAAGCTTGAAGCTTCAAGAAATGCTCCAATGGAGGTTGGGTTTCTGAACAACAAGGAAAATGACGTGCATGTGGATTCTAAGCGAAGGAGAAGATGATTCTGAGCTTAGAACTTTGAAAGAAGAAGAATGGGGATTTTTGGAATTGAAATCCCTAACTTGGGATTGCTCAGGTAACATAGACTTCCCCCAAAACCTCCCTTAGGGTGTGCTAGGATTTTGATATTAACTATGTTAGTTCAATAATTAGTTTATTGATTACTCTGAAATGGTCTTGTATGGGGCTTGGCTGAAAAAGGGTTGGATGCTGCCCTCAACTCCCCTAAACCAATGTGTGTTGTTTGTGGCCATTGCGAGTTCCATTAAGCTCCAATCGGAATTATTCGAATTGTTGTTAAATGTGCACATATGTATGATTTCATATTTGAATTGGCTCAGCAATTGAGCTAGCCCGTTTGTATGAATTTTGGGCTATAAGTTACATGAGTTTGAAATTGTATGCACTAGGATATATATGTGTTCACTTTGTGTGGTTGTGGATTATGGATGTTAAGTTCCCTGTTTATCTTGGCTCCACGACATGTCTTTGAATTCCTAGTGATGTATGTATATATTTGCCTTGAAATCCTTGTTGAAGTAATCTTGGATTGAATTGGAATGTGTGAGGTAATTGAGCTTGGGCTAAGTGTATTGAACGACATTTACTAATTCTAACCATGTACTTGTTGTTCTTTGTAATGGACTAATATAAATGTTGTTGTTGAAATTAGACGTTTTGAACTATAATCCTGTGAATAAGCATGTTAAGATTTCTATTGGTTTGATTCTTGATGTGCCTATGATGCCTAGTATGTATATGTGTAAACTTGCCTTGGATCTACTCCAATTGTGTTTAGGATTGGTTTGGAATGTGAAATAGCAATGCATTATTTGTTAATGTATTGTGAATAAGTTTGATTGTGTTTGAGGGTGTTCGCGTTATTAATGCAAACTCATCTTTAGTTACTTGAGGGCTTTTCCACTGACGGGGATCCCTTGGTGGAGCGGTATATAACAGAATAGCTCTCACTCTTTTCTTGGGTTATTGAGTGGCACCAAGTGGGTACATCCATAGTGATTGTAATTATGATTTGTGATTTGCTTTGTAAACAACATTGGATAAATAGTTGTTTGCATAGATATGATTTGAGGTTTGTATTATGTGAATCGCCTGGCAATATACTAAGTGACCAAGCGTATATGATTAGATTATGTGTTTGATATGTGATCGATGTCCGAACTTTCAGTTGCATTATTATGTTTGAGGATTGGCTAAGGTATTTAGAATGATTAAATATACATATCCATTAAGGGGAGGATTTTTCCCATACGTCGCACACCACGTATGGCTGGAACAACGGTAAAAGCATTTTTATTCTAAGTCTATGTTATTGAGTTTTATAAACTCACCTTTGGGGCGTTGTTTTCAGATACAAATGATGGAAGAGGTTCAAAGCACAAGCATGTTCGGTCTTGCTCTTCGGCGAGATATTGAGTCACCGGATCACGAGTCGGAGCCTTAGTTCCTAAGTTACGTTTTTGTGTAATTAAGAATTTATGTATAAGTGTAATTATTTTAATTGGCTATTCTTTTGAAAAAGAGATTGTAATAGCTAAGTGATATTCGCTTGAAACTATGATTTACACGTTACAACTTAGGGCTCTAGTATTTTTTTTTTAAAACGGCTGTCGTGCCAAATTTGGTTATATGTCTTTATGTATTTACCGGTTTTGTTCAAGCAAAGTTTTCGAAAATATGGAATTTTCCTAGTCTATTTATACTCTAATTCAGGTTGTATTAGTAGTAATGCCTTAATTAGAGTTAGGGTGTTACATTATGGTATCAGAGCAGTTCGACCCTCTCGGACTGTGAATCAGTTGAGTCTAGAGGTGATCCAGTTTAGGAAAGAGTCAGTTGTGTCTGTAAGTCTAAGTTTTCTAAGTTCTTTTTGTGAATTATTGAGGTAGGCCACCTCAAGGATTCATCCAAGGAACGAGGAGGATGAAGAATTGTAGGAAATATTAGAGGCATGTACTCTTTTCGCATGACATCCTCATATATGTATCTATTCCTAAGTACATTGCCAGATTCCGTACTGATCGTCCAGTGATAGTTCAGGTCGTGAGATTAGGAGCCACTCCCTCCGCCTAAGTCCACGGTGTGTGTGTGTGTGTATATATATATGTATACCTGGCCGCAGTGAGGGGAGTTGGTCGCCTTCGAAGCCACTCTAGCTTGCATAAGTCCATGGAGTGCATACCTGGACGAAGTTGAGTATAATGGCCACGTTAAACTCTGCTACGGCTGGAAGCTCATTATGAAAGTTCTGGAAGAACGAATTTGATGATCAAAGTAGTTACGGGACTACGATAGTATTATGGGATATTCTCGGAGAAACCGCAACCTTTGTGATAGATTAGATATTTTGGTATTTGATAAACAATAATGATTCAAGAATTGGAAAGTCTAAACACAAAGTTTGAAAGCTAGAAAACTATTGCGGAAGTTATAAATTAGTAATTGTGAATTAATTTCTTTCATATTGATTTCCACTTTGCTATTTCCACTTTCTTGCATGAATTAATTATATGATCGTTTGGGAATTGGAAAATTTAGAAGCAGCTGCCTAATGTTTAATATGATACTTAATTTTGGTGGTGAGTGATTTAAATGATAAATTTCATGTGAAGTTGTAAGTTTCTCATCACTTACTACTTATGATAATTAATTGTTATAGGAACGAAGTAAGCTTCGATGTGTTTGAGACTGATCGGTATAATCCATATACCTTGGTCAGTAAAGTGTTGGTAAGTGCCTTCTACTTGTGTGACTGAGGGACTTATGTGTTGTGTTTGTGTTTTGAGTCCAAGCATGAATATTGGTTAGATTTAAAACTTGAGGTATTGATGACTTGAGTTAAGATTCGCATTTCCTTTATGTTCAATTTGGATGTGTTGGTTTTATAACCGCGTGTGAGAATTTGACTTTCCTTGAAGTTTCAACCTTCTTGTTGCATGAGGGGAAATTGATTGCTTGTTAAGTACTGCATTAACCTAATTGTGCGTGCAAATTTTTGATTGGCTTGCTCCCATTGTGGAGGACGCACTTACTTTCAACATTTTAATTCTAAGTCTTTGCAAGTCTCGTGACATTATATGTCCATAAAATTTTGGAATCCCGAGTGGCTATTACATGAAAGAAACATAATCAGGATGTTGTGAGTTCCCTTGCTTGGTTGATTTGGAGTTTGTTAGATGATTTGATAAATGTATGTTGGGTTAAATTGTTAAAAGATGAAGGATTGGGTGATTAGATATCTTCCATGAAAAGTCTATTTCTGTTTGGAATTACTGGGAATTATCGAATTACGATTTTGGCATGGGACCATTTGGAGATGATTTATATGTGTGTTAGGATCTTCCATATTAAATTTTGTAATTTTTGGATAAGTTTGAGACTTCTAGCATATTATGAACCCAAAACAGTCCTGATGAAGAATTTCTGTCCTAAATCCGAAAATCAAATGATTTTTCTGCATTTATTGGTAATGATTTTTACCCAAATAAAAATATGTTGATAAATACATGTATGTCAAGGACTTGTATAAAAAGTTTCTTAAGAAACGGAGTTCGTTTGATATGGTAGGAAAATGGTTATTTTAAATAGCGTAAAAATTATCAAATTCTGCACCTTTTGAGTATATGTTGATTTTAATTTTATTGGGGGCTGGAAATGTGGTTTTGAGTTAGTAAAATAAGTTCTAGAGTCTTGACATGTATTTTGATGCCCTGTAATTTATTCATGATTTCTCTAGCCTTGGAGATGTTTATATAAATTCGTTAAAGTTGCTGCTAAATATGTACCTCTATGCTATTGGGATAAATGTCTATATGAGCCTGGTGTATGTGTTTGATACTTTGCGTACATGATTGGATTTGAGGTATGTGAATTGTGATTGTCATGTGTAAACAATGTTGAAAATTTGTTTACATTAATTATAATTGAGGATTATGCTATATGCTTATTTTGTGACCGATGATTCCATAGTTGTGCCTCAATAGGTAAGTGCTCCTAATGGTGACCTTACTGTTAACAGTATTTGTAAACATGACCAATTTCCAACTATTAATCTTGGGAAGGTCATTCTGGATATACCGGGGGAAGTCTATAGCCCTATTGGACCCTTGTCCCATCCGTTCAGCCCTAGCACATCTAGAATTGGTAAGTAAGGATTCTTAGCATGGCGGTTTTAATCAATTTAGGATGGGCATTCATAATTGTTTAGGTTCTCGGCACTTATTGACTAAACAAGCTTGCTTGACCTAACTATTGTGAATGAATCTCAAATTGATTGATAATCACAAAGCCATCTACGAAACCTATAGTACTTTTGATTCGAAATGCCTTAGCAATTTCTGAAGTTAAAAAGGGTAGTGATGAGCTAGATTTCTTAATGCCTCGGTTGTAACTAGAGGACCTTGACGGTGATCGAACCTTGATTCGCTAGAAAACTTTAAGTCTCCTAGACCTAGTGACCGTGTGTGAATAATTAGCTTGAGGAAGAATGGTAGACCATAGTCGTTGGACTACAAGGGCCTTAGTTGTAGCTAAATCGGTGGGAATTCCAAGAAATTAATGTCGACGCTAGATTCATTCGCCGGTGTATGAAGTGATCATGTTGACCAATTACAAACCTCGTCTTAACTTAGTAAAAATTTTGTTAGGGATAAGACTTGGTTTGTGACCGGTTAGCCGAATCACCAAATTCATCAGATAATAGATCTACTATCGTTATTAATTCCTCTTGAATTTTCAAGGGTTTAGAATGATCGAGAGAGGAACTTACCCTTTGAAGCGACTTAGAATTAGAGCACACAGCGGAAGCACATAGAACAAATCCCATATAAGGATAAGAATAGAGGGTAAGGCGAATTTTGGGGACAAAATTCCTAAAAGGTGGGGAGTAATGTAACATTCCAAAAATCCCTAAGCCTAATTATTAGCAATCCTAAGTGAGATATGGGTTTAAATCCTGAGGATTTAAAATAGTCCATAGTTTTTATTTAGCAATTTAAAACAAATTAGAACTAAAGGGTAAAATGGTAATTTTGCCTTGCGAGTAGGATTATGAGACTAATTAATTAGGAGTAGTTTTGATTAACTAAAATTACTTAAGTTATTATTAGGAACCTAAGATTTAATTAAGAGGTTTGATGAGGGTTTGTTTGCAAGTTTTTAATTAAATTTAGACCCAAGTGACCACCATACACCATGATCCACTTAAGTGTACCATAGAGCCCTCTCACAAACCCTATGTCTCCCTCCCCATCATGACTCCCTGCAGAAAAACAGAAAAGAGAAAAAAAGAGGAGAAAGAAAGGAGAAGAAAGAAGAGAAGAAGAGAAAGAAAGAGAGGGAAAGGAAGAAGAAGATGGCGACGGAGGTGGAGGAGGCCACGACGGCCTGGACCGCGGCGGCTGTGGAGGGTGGCGCCGTGCCAGTATTCACGACCATGAGAGAGGGAGAGATCGCGTGAGAGAGAGAGAGAGATGGGCCGAGAGAGAGAGGTCAAGTGAGAAAGAGATTCAGAGGAAATGAAGCTCGAAACTAGAAGAAGAAGGAGGAGGTTCACTCTCATTGAAGCTCAAAGGAAGAAGATGGAAGCTTGAAGCTTCAAGAAATGCTCCAATGGAGGTTGCGTTTCTGAACAACAAGGAAAATGACGTGCATGTGGATTCTAAGCGAAGGAGAAGATGATTCTGAGCTTAGAACTTTGAAAGAAGAAGAATGGGGATTTTTGGAATTGAAATCCCTAACTTGGGATTGCTCAGGTAACATAGACTTCCCTCAAAACCTCCCTTAGGGTGTGCTAGGATTTTGATATTAACTATGTTAGTTCAATAATTAGTTTATTGATTACTCTGAAATGGTCTTGTATGGGGTTTGGCTGAAATAGGGTTGGATGCTGCCCTCAAACCCCCTAAACCAATGTGTGTTGTTTGTGGCCATTACGAGTTCCATTAAGCTCCAATCGGAATTATTCGAATTGTTGTTATATGTGCACATATGTATGATTTCATATTTGAATTGGCTCAGCAATTGAGCTAGCCCGTTTGTATGAATTTTGGGCTATAAGTTACATGAGTTTGAAATTGTATGCACTACGATATATATGTGTTCACTTGGTGTGGTTGTGGATTATGCATGTTAAGTTCCCTGTTTATCTTGGCTCCTTGACATGTCTTTGAATTCCTAGTGATGTATGTATATATTTTCCTTGAAATCCATGTTTAAGTAATCTTGGATTGAATTGGAATGTGTGAGGTAATTGAGCTTGGGCTAAGTGTATTGAACGACATTTACTAATTCTAACCATGTATTTGTTGTTCTTTGTAATGGACTAATATAAATGTTGTTGTTGAAATTAGAAGTGTTGAACTATAATCCTGTGAATAAGCATGTTAAGATTTCTATTGGTTTGATTCTTGATGTGCCCTTGATGCCTAGTATGTATATGTGTAAACTTGCCTTGGATCTACTCCAATTGTGTTTAGGATTGGTTTGGAATGTGAAATAGCAATGCATTATTTGTTAATGTATTGTGAATAAGTTTGTTTGTGTTTGAGGGTGTTTGCGTTAATAATGCAAACTCGTCTTTAGTTACTTGAGGGCTTTTCCATCGACAGATCCCTTGGTGGAGCGGTATATATGTAATAGCTCTCACTCTTTTCTTGGGTTATTGAGTGGCACCAAGTGGGTACATCCATAGTGATTGTAATTATGATTTGTGATTTGCTTTATAAACAACATTGGATAAATAGTTGTTTGCATAGATATGATTTGAGGTTTATATTATGTGAATCGCTTGGCAATATACTAAGTGACCAAGCGTATATGATTAGATTATGTGTTTTATATGTGATCGATGTCTGAACTTTCAGTTGCATTATTATGTTTGAGGATTGGTTAAGGTATTTAGAATGATTAAATATACATATGCATTAAGGGGAGGATTTTTCCCATACGTCGCACACCACGTATGGCTGGAACAACGGTAAAAGCATTTTTATTCTAAGTCTATGTTATTGAGTTTTATAATTGTAACACCTGAGGACGAGATCGACCTCGTATTAGGACGTCGGATCGAGACCTCGCGTCGAGATCTCGTGTCGAGACCTCGTACCAAGACCTTGTGTCGAGATCCCGTGCCAAGATCGCGTGTCGAGGTCATTTGCTGAGCTGAAGAGATCGCGTGTATTAGCTGCTGAGATCGCGTGTCGAGTTGATGAGGTCGCGCACCGAGCTGAGGAGGTCGCATGTCGAGCTGAGGAGGCCGCGTGCACGAACTCGTGTTAGAGCCTTGTGCGCTTGCACGAGCACCCTGGTCGACATCGTGTCGAGATGATGACACTCGTATTTTTACGAACGTTATTGACGTAATAATAATATTGTTTGTAATAATTATATTGTCGCCCTGCAGTTCTCGTCGCCGTGTATAGATCTCTGACCTATAGAGTAGAGGGTAATCATGAGAGAGGGGAGATTAGATGGGTAGATTGACTGATGGGATTGGCATCTCATAGCTGGAGTTACGATAACGCCCTTCCTCACCACCGTATACCACGATCGGTTCCCTCAAACATTCACTTTCTCTTTTCTTCTTTCTTCTTCCTTCCTTCTCTGAGTTCCTCTTTCTCTCCAAAACTTCCATCGAAGAACCTTGAGTTCCATCGAGCTTCTGCATAAACTTTCTTCATCAATCTTGTTCCTCATCATCCTCTCGACATATCTCACCATCTCGACCACCATTTGAGGTATGAAAAACAGATTTTTCTCTTCTTCATGCTACTGTTTAGCGCCATTTCTTCTTTCCATTTTAGCTAGTTTTTATGCTTCCAAATCATGTCAAACTGATGGGTTTTCTTCTTCATAATATTACCGACCTTTCTAACCGATTATTTGGGCTTGTAAAACAAATTTCTTTCTCTGTTTTCTGCAATGGGCAGTGCCCAGAAACCCTTCATTTTTGGTTGTTTCGATTTCTTGTTTTAGTTTGTTGTTAGTTGATTCTGGTTGTTGTTGTTGTCGATCTATCTGTTGTAGCATCAGATAACCTTTTCATGAACTTTTGATCGAAAACCCTAACTTTGTGGTTAAGATTGGGATGAGAGCTAAGTGTTATTAGAACCCATAGATCAAACTGAGTTGTGTTTGTATTAGGAAGTCTGACTCTCGAGATCGTGTGATTTCCGAACCCGAGGACGTGGAAGCAGTGGGATCCAGATCGAGAACTGTACGTGTCGAGGTCGACCAAGAAGCGTTCGTGCCGAGATCGAGTAAGAGAAGTCATTGTCGAGCTCGTTTGAAGACAGCCGTGTCGAGGTCGTTGTCGAGCAGCATTAACTTGGAGTTCGGTAAGGGCAGCTTTTAGACATTATTAAGACCTTATTTTATATGTTATTATGTATGGATTCCTTGATCTGTGTCGAGCATGAAATGTTGTGATATGATTGGGTTTTTGCATGTATTTAATATGTGATTGAATATATGCTGTGAATTGTGTATTGCATGTTGAATTGCGTTTCTTCATGTCGAGCTTGCTCTTTTTATTTGACATGCGGTTGAATATCTTGTGTTTAACTCTTTGAATATCGTATGCTTAATTGTTCATCGAGTGAGCGAGCTAGGTGAGTCGTATGACGTTTTGAGCCGTGACCTGATAATCGAGGGTGCTAGGTCCCCTTTGTTTACGGAGATTGACTAGACGCCGCCACGCTATGGAACCTGAGTCGACCGCCCTAGGGAGAGCGAGGATCCCAAGGCTTCGGCTGGACCTTCCGACATACTGATGCAGCGTGTGCATTCCGGAAAAAATTGTCGAGTCGAGAGAAAATGGATTGCGAGTTGTGTCGAGTTAGAGTGAGATGGTCCAACCACGTTGGTGAATGTTATACTTTCTTTGTTTGCTTATTTCTTTATGCCGTGCTTATCTTGTATTGTTGAGAAGTTGACCTTTCCCGTGGTACCTTCAATCCATGACGGTTACCCAGGCGATGTCGAGGGCGCAGGAACTTCGGCAGCAGATGATGGCGAGAGGAGGTCGACGAGGAGCGACGGCGACCTATTTGTCGTGATTGATTATGTTGTTGGATGTTTGTTTTTCTGATGACTGTACTTTGTTTTTCTTTGTGTTCAGAGGTCGTGACCAGTTTGGGCCGGTTATGTTTTGTTGCTACAGGGTAGACTGGCGGTTTACTTTTGGAGCAGCTCCCTGCGTGGGAGTCTGCCGGAAGTACCCCCAGGGTATGATTGCTCTCTTGAAGTCGTCATACCTTAGGTGTATTTTCTTTATACATTGCTACTCTGTATTTTGTATACATTATTATTTCGAGTGATATATATATATGTATGTTATGCATGTATGTTTTATTAGAATTTAAGTCTTGTGTCTTAGTTGCACCATGTTTGAAAAAGTCAGAATTACTCGATGTGCACGAGTTGGTTTTATAAAAAAATAGACCGTACTTTTTAAAAGGCACAAGAGTACCGCTTTAAAACACATCTCATACAGTTTAGTTGAGCTCGGTGTGTTGAGCTCGGAACTCGAGCTCGGTATATTGAGCTCGGTAGCGGTCCTAAGCGGTCGTTACATTGTTGGTATCGAGCGCTTCGGTTCGACCGAGCCGTGCATAGGAATTTTGACCGGTCACCGTGTCGGGTTTATGTGTTGGGTACCTAGTTGTAATATGTTGATTGCTTTGTTTGGTTAAGTGAAGCACTTATTGCTTGAAAAATTGTTTGAACTGCTTGATTGAAGCGGTGTGTTTTAACACATCCTTGTTGTGAGATTCGACAGGTTTTGAACTTTGTGGAATCTAATGCCACCTCGTAGGGATACGACAAATTGTAACCAAGAACGTCGACATGGAACGAGCTATTCAAGCTATGACCGAGATGGCGGCAGCCATGGCTCAAGAATCACCGCCGCAACTCAACAGTTAACGCGATGGCTCAATAGACGGCAGTTAACTCAGCCAGAACTTACGAACAAAGAACGAGCAGAGCGGAATGCTGAAGCTAGAGGATTGGCAGACTTTAGGAAGCATGATCCACCGAAGTTCTACGGTGAGCCAAATCCAGATAAAGCTGATCTTTGGATGCAAGAGATCGAGAAGATCTTCGAGGCACTTCATTGCCCGAACAACGTGAAGGTCGACTATGCCACCTACTTACTGCTAGGAGACGCAGAGTATTGGTGGAGAGGAGTGAAGCAAACATTTATAGCAGAACGTCGCGAGATAACCTGGGAGCTTTTCCGTGAAAGGTTCTTGGACAAGTACTTCCCAGATACTGCACGAGCCGAGAAGGAGCAAGAGTTTCTTCAATTGCAACAAGGCAGCTTGACAGTGTCCGAGTATGCGGCCAAGTTTGAATCACTGGCGAGGTATTTCAGTCCATTCCGTGATCGAGCTGACCAAAGATGGTTAAGTGAGAGATTCCAACGAGGTCTGAGATTTGACATTCAGAAGTCAGTGGTGTCATTGAGGATCAGAAACCTCCAAGAGTCGATAGATCGCCGTGGTCGAGGTAGAAGGAGTAAGAAGCCACAAGTAGAAAATTGTTGTAGGCGGACCGGTGAGACCCCAGAGTGCGGGGCAGAAGTTTACACAAAAGGGGAAACAACTGCAGAAGAAGCCTTACGACCGACCTCAGGGGAACAACAATAGAGGACGATGTCGTCCGATGACCCAGGAGCGAAGCGGAGGTCGACCGGTCTGAGGTGACTTGCTATCATTGTGGAAAGCCAGGACATTATGCGAGTAACTGTACTCAGAAGGAGGAGGTGTGTTTCAACTGTAAGAAGCCAGGGCATTTTGCCAAGGATTGCCCTACACCTAAAGCTGAACCGACAATGCTTGCGGCAAAGGCCAAAGGGAAGCGTCAGGTGGCTAAAGGCAGAGTCTTCTGCATGAGTGGCGAGGAAGCAGAGCGAGCTGAAGATCTTATTCAAGGTGAATGTGAGATCGAGGGTAAATCCTTATCCATCCTATTTGATTCGGGTGCAACCCATTCCTTTATTTCTTCTGATTGTGTGAACCATTTGAACTTGACTGTGACTGTTTTACCGTTCAAATTGGAAGTTACAACCCCAGCTGCTAAAACCTTAGTCACAAACACTGCATGTCTTGATTGTGTAGTGGTTATTCAGAGTAGAAAGTTTGTGGTCAATTTGGTTTGTTTGCCTCTTAAGGGCTTAGATGTCATCCTCGGGATGGATTGGTTGTCACACCACCATGTCCTCTTGGACTGTGCCCGTAAAACTGTAATTTTCCCGGACCTTGAGTCTCCAATTATTTTTCACGAACGTATTGGAGTTTCTTTGAAAGAAGGAACTAGGGAATACATGTATCCGCTAGTTCTAAGTTTCCCACAGATCGACGTGAAGAATGTACCGGTGGTGTGTGACTTTGAGGACGCGTTTTCCCAAGACGCGTGCAGGGTTACCACCAGTGCGAGAGGTCGAGTTCTCCATCGACCTGATTCCAGGGACAGGACCGATTTCCAAAGCGCCATACAGGATATCTCCTGCTGAGATGAAAGAACTGAAGTCCCAGATCGAGCACTTGGAGTCAAAGCAATTTATACGACCGAGCGTGTCACCGTGGGGAGCTCCAGTGTTGTTGGTTAAGAAGAAGGATGGACGATCAAGACTGTGCGTGGACTATCGCGAGCTCAACAAGGTTACTGTGAAGAACCGTTATCCGTTACCTCGTATTGACGACTTGATGGATCAACTTCGTGGAGCGGCGATCTTTTCCAAGATAGACTTGAAGTTGGGCTATCATCAGATTCGCGTAAAGGAGGAAGATGTTCCCAAAACAGCTTTCAGGACCAGATATGGTCACTACGAGTACTTGGTGATGCCGTTTGGAGTGACGAATGCGCCAGCTGTGTTTATGGACTACATGAACAGGATTTTCCATTCGTTCTTGGATCAGTTTGTTGTAGTGTTCATCGACGACATATTGATCTACTCGAGGAACCGAGAAGAGCACGAAGAACACTTACGTCGAGTACTACAGATATTACGAGAGAAGCAACTCTATGCCAACCTGTCGAAGTGTGAATTTTGGCTCGAAGAGGTGAATTTTCTTGGTCACGTGATTTCCAAAGAAGGGATAGCTGTGGATCCAACTAAGATTGAAGCTGTGCTAGCGTGGGAACAGCCGAAGACGGTTACCGAGGTCAGAAGTTTTGTTGGCTTAGCAGGCTATTATCGAAGATTCATTGAAGGTTTCTCGAAGATTGTCGCGCCTCTTACACGGCTTACGAGGAAGGATCAACCTTTGCCTGGACCGAGGAGTGTGAAACCGCTTTTCAAAGATCAAGGAGCTTTTGGCGGCTGTATGATTTTGCCTCAACCCAAGAGCCTTACGAGGTGTATTGTGATGCGTCACACCAGGGATTGGGATGCGTCTTGATGCAACATCGGAAGGTGGTCGCGTATGCTTCAAGACAACTTAAGATTCACGAGAGGAACTACCCTACTCACGACTTGGAGTCGCGGCCCGATAGTTTTTGGCGAAGATATGGAGGCACTACCTTTATGGGAGCACTCTTCAAGCTTCAGCGATCACAAGAGCTTGAAGTACCTGTTCGACCAGAAAGAACTCAACATGCGTCAGCGAAGATGGACAGAATTTCTCAAGGACTACGACTTTACGTTGGAATACCATCCCGGTAAGGCTAACGTAGTAGCAGATGCATTGAGCAGGAAGAGCGTTCTAACCTCAGCAATGATGATCAAGGAATTGGAGATGCTCGAGAAGTTCCGAGACTTAAAGTTGAGTGTCGAAGTTTCACCGGGGAAGCTGAGATTTGGTATGCTTACCATTTCTAACAGATTGTTGGACGAGATCCGAGACCAGCAAGTGCATGACGAGCTCCTGCAAGAGAAGGTCGATTGATAAGCGCAAGGAAGCGGCGAGAATTCACAGTCGGAAAGGACGACATCTTGCGATGCAATGGCCGAGTATGTGTACCTAACGTAGCGGAGCTGAGAAAGTTGATACTCCACGAAGCGCATAAGAGCAACTTTAGTATTCATCCAGGAGTTACGAAGATGTATCAAGACTTGAAGAAGCATTTTTGGTGGTCCTGAATGAAGAAGCAAGTGGCGAGCACGTAGCCGTGTTTAACGTGTCGAGCGAAGGTGGAGCACCAACGACCAGCGGGAATGCTACAATCGCTGACGTATCAAAGATGGAAATGGGATAGTATTTCCATGGATTTCGTTGTGGGTTTCTTTGAAGACGCAGAAGAAGAATGATTCGATTTGGGTGATCGTCGACCGATTGACCAAATCGCCATTTCTTACCGGTGAGGTCGGCATATAACGTGGAAAAGTCGACCGAGATCTACATCGCAGAGATAGTGCGACTTCATGGTATACCCTCTTCAATCGTGTCGGACCGAGATCCAAGTTCACGCCTCATTTTTGGAGGGAATTGCAAGAAGCGATGGGAACCGAAGCTCGGGCTTAGCTTCGGCATATCATCCCAGGTCGACGGTCGGCCGAGAGAACGATCCAATCGCTTGAAGATTTGTTGCGAGCTTATGCGTTAGATCACCGAGGAAGTTAGGGACGACGTCTTACCATTGGTGGAGTTCACCTACAATACGCTTTCCATGCGAGTATTGGAATGGCACCTTTGAAGCATCAGATGGACGTAAATGTCGACGCCTCTTTGTTGGTACCAGGGGGCGGCGTTACATTGTAGGACGGATATGATCCAAAGGACTCATCGAGAAGATCCGCTTGATCGAGATAGGATGCGAACGCCTCAAAGTCGACGTAAGAGTTATGCGGACCAACGACGTCGACCACTCGAGTTCAAGAAGGAGAACATGTATTTCTTAGAGTCACCCCACCATCGAGTTGGTCGAGCGATCAAATCCAAGAAACTTACCCTAAATTCATTGGACCTTATCGATTCTTCGTCGTGTCGGTCGATGGCATATCGATTGCCCCCGCCACCATTCTTGTCGAACATTCACGACGTCTTCCACGTCTCACAATTACGTATATATTTCCGACCCCTCTCATGTCATCGAACCGGATGTGATTCAACTAAGGGACGACTTATCTTTCGAAGCATCACCAGCAAGGGTCGTTGATCGGAAAGCCAAACAGTTGCGGAACAAAGAGATTCAACTCGTCAAAGTTGTGTGGGATCAGAAGACGGGAGATGCGACTTGGGAGCTGGAGGAGAAGATGAAGACTCAGTACCCTGAACTTTTCCGAGGTAAGAATCTTATTTGCAATTTCGAGGACGAAATTTTTTTAGAGGAAGAGATTGTAACACCTGAGGACGAGATCGACCTCGTATTAGGACGTCGGATCGAGACCTCGCGTCGAGATCTCGTGTCGAGACCTCGTACCAAGACCTTGTGTCGAGATCCCGTGCCAAGATCGCGTGCCGAGGTCATTTGCTGAGCTGAAAAGATCGCGTGTATTAGCTGCTGAGATCGCGTGTCGAGTTGATGAGGTTTCGCACCGAGCTGAGGAGGTCGCATGTCGAGCTGAGGAGGCCGCGTGCACGAACTCGTGTTAGAGCCTTGTGCGCTTGCACGAGCACCCTGGTCGACATCGTGTCGAGATGATGACACTCGTATTTTTACGAACGTTATTCAGCGTAATAATTATATTGTTTGTAATAATTATATTGTCGGCGTGCAGTTCTCGTCGCCGTGTATAGATCTCTGACCTATAGAGTAGAGGGTAATCATGAGAGAGGGGAGATTAGATGGGTAGATTGACTGATGGGATTGGCATCTCATAGCTGGAGTTACGATAACGCCCTTCCCTCACCAGCTGTATACCACGATCGGTTCCCTCAAACATTCACTTTCTCTTTTCTTCTTTCTTCTTCCTTCCTTCTCTGAGTTCCTCTTTCTCTCCAAAACTTCCATCGAAGAACCTTGAGTTCCATCGAGCTTCTGCATAAACTTTCTTCATCAATCTTGTTCCTCATCATCCTCTCGACATATCTCACCATCTCGACCACCATTTGAGGTATGAAAAACAGATTTTTCTCTTCTTCATGCTACTGTTTAGCGCCATTTCTTCTTTCCATTTTAGCTAGTTTTTATGCTTCCAAATCATGTCAAACTGATGGGTTTTCTTCTTCATAATATTACCGACCTTTCTAACCGATTATTTGGGCTTGTAAAACAAATTTCTTTCTCTGTTTTCTGCAATGGGCAGTGCCCAGAAACCCTTCATTTTTGGTTGTTTCGATTTCTTGTTTTAGTTTGTTGTTAGTTGATTCTGGTTGTTGTTGTTGTCGATCTATCTGTTGTAGCATCAGATAACCTTTTCATGAACTTTTGATCGAAAACCCTAACTTTGTGGTTAAGATTGGGATGAGAGCTAAGTGTTATTAGAACCCATAGATCGAACTGAGTTGTGTTTGTATTAGGAAGTCTGACTCTCGAGATCGTGTGATTTCCGAACCCGAGGACGTGGAAGCAGGGGGATCCAGATCGGGAACTGGACGGGTCGAGGTCGACCAAGAAGCGTTCGTGTCGAGATCGAGTAAGAGAAGTCATTGTCGAGCTCGTTTGAAGACAAAGTGTCGAGGTCGTTGTCGAGCAAGATTAACGGAGTTCGGTAAGCGACTTTTAGACATTATTAAGACCTTATTTTATATGTTATTATGTATGGATTCCTTGATCTGTGTCGAGCATGAAATGTTGTGATATGATTGGGTTTTTGCATGTATTTAATATGTGATTGAATATATGCTGTGAATTGTGTATTGCATGTTGAATTGCGTTTCTTCATGTCGAGCTTGCTCTTTTTATTTGACATGCGGTTGAATATCTTGTGTTTAACTCTTTGAATATCGTATGCGGCGAATTGTTCATCGAGTGAGCGAGCTAGGTGAGTCGTATGACGTTTTTGAGCCGTGACCGGATAATCGAGGGTGGTAGGTCCCCTTTTGTTTACGGGAGATTGACTAGACGTCGCCACGCTATGGGACCTGAGTTGACTGTCCTAGGGAGAGCGAGGATCCCAAGGCTTCGGCTGGACCTTCCGACATACGGTACGGCGTGTGCATTTCGGAAAAATTGTCGAGTCGAGAGAAAATGGATTGCGAGTTGTGTCGAGTTAGAGTGAGATGGTCGAGTCACGTTGGTGAATGTTATACTTTCTTTGTTGCTTATTTCTTTATGCCGTGCTTATCTTGTATTGTTGAGAAGTTGACCGCTTTCCGTGGTACCTTCAATCCATGACGGTTACCCAGGCGATGTCGAGGCGCGAGGAACTCGGCAGCAGATGATGGCGAGGAGGAGGTCGACGAGAGCGAGCGACGACCTCTATTTGTCGTGATTGATTATGTTGTTGGATGTTTGTTTTTCTGATGACTGTACTTTGTTTTTCTTTGTGTTCAGAGGTCGTGACCAGTTTGGGCCGGTTATGTTTTGTTGCTACAGGGTAGACTGGCGGTTTACTTTTGGAGCAGCCCCCTGCGTGGGAGTCTGCCGGAAGTACCCCCAGGGTATGATTGCTCTCTTGAAGTCGTCATACCTTAGGTGTATTTTCTTTATACATTGCTACTCTGTATTTTGTATACATTATTATTTCGAGTGATATATATATGTATGTTATGCATGTATGTTTTATTAGAATTTAAGTCTTGTGTCTTAGTTGCACCATGTTTGAAAAGTCAGAATTACTCTGATGTGCACGAGTTGGTTTTATAAAAAAAAAAATAGACCGTACTTTTTAAAAGGCACAAGAGTACCGTTTTAAAACACATCTCATACAGGTTTAGTTGAGCTCGGTGTGTTGAGCTCGGTAACTCGAGCTCGGTATATTGAGCTCGGTAGCGGTCCGGAAACGGGTCGTTACATTGTTGGTATCAGAGCAGTTCGGTTCTGACCGAGCTGTGCATAGGAATTTTGGACTGGTCACTGTGTCGGGTTTTATGTGTTGGGTACCTAGTTGTAATATGTTGATTGCTGTTTGGTTAAGTGAAGCACTTATTGCTTGAAAAATTGTTTGAACTGTTTCTTGATTGAAGCAGTGTGTTTTAACACATCCTTGTTGTGAGATTCTGACAGGGTTTTGAACTTTGTGGAATCTAATGCCACCTCGTAGGGATACGACAGCTGTAACCAAGAACGTCGACATGGAACGAGCTATTCAAGCTATGACCGAGATGGCGGCAGCCATGGCTCAGCAATCAGCTGCTGCAACTCAACAGGCTAACGCGATGGCTCAACAGACGGCAGCGTTAACTCAGCAGAACTTACAAAGAACAAAGAATGAGCAGAGCGGAATGTCAAGCTAGAGGATCGCGGACTTTAGGAAGCATGATCCACCGAAGTTCTACGGTGAGCCAAATCCAGATAAAGGCGATCTTTGGATGCAAGAGATCGAGAAGATCTTCGAGGCACTTCATTGCGAACAACGTGAAGGTCGACTATGCCACCTACTTACCGCTAGGAGACGCAGAGTATTGGTGGAGAGGA
This sequence comes from Calophaca sinica, assembly GCA_037113605.1. Classification (NCBI taxonomy): domain Eukaryota; kingdom Viridiplantae; phylum Streptophyta; class Magnoliopsida; order Fabales; family Fabaceae; genus Calophaca; species Calophaca sinica. Next base: position 57,531,833 of record CM073733.1, read on the forward strand.
GTGAAGCAAACATTTATAGCGTAACGTCGCGAGATAACCCTGGAGCTTTTCCGTGAAAGGTTCTTGGACAAGTACTTCCCAGATCTTCGCAGCCGAGAAGGAGCAAGAGTTTCTTCAATTGCAACAAGGCAGCTTGACAGTGTCCGAGTATGCGGCCAAGTTTGAATCACTGGCGAGGTATTTCAGTCCATTCCGTGATCGAGCTGACCAAAGATGGTTAAGTGAGAGATTCCAACGAGGTCTGAGATTTGACATTCAGAAGTCAGTGGTGTCATTGAGGATCAGAAACCTCCAAGAGCTGATAGATCGCTGTGTCGAGGTAGAAGGAGTAAGAAGCCACAAGAAGAAAACTGTTGTAGGCGGACCGGTGAGACCCCAGAGTGCGGGGCAGAAGTTTACACAAAAGGGGAAACAACTGCAGAAGAAGCCTTACGACCGACCTCAGGGGAACAACAATAGAGGACAGTATCGTCCGATGACCCAGGGAGCGAGAAGCGGAGGTCAGACCGGTGCCGAGGTGACTTGCTATCATTGTGGAAAGCCAGGACATTATGCGAGTAACTGTACTCAGAAGGAGGAGGTGTGTTTCAACTGTAAGAAGCCAGGGCATTTTGCCAAGGATTGCCCTACACCTAAAGCTGAACCGACAATGCTTGCGGCAAAGGCCAAAGGGAAGCGTCAGGTGGCTAAAGGCAGAGTCTTCTGCATGAGTGGCGAGGAAGCAGAGCGAGCTGAAGATCTTATTCAAGGTGAATGTGAGATCGAGGGTAAATCCTTATCCATCCTATTTGATTCGGGTGCAACCCATTCCTTTATTTCTTCTGATTGTGTGAACCATTTGAACTTGACTGTGACTGTTTTACCGTTCAAATTGGAAGTTACAACCCCAGCTGCTAAAACCTTAGTCACAAACCGCATGTCTTGATTGTGTAGTGGTTATTCGAGTAGAAAGTTTGTGGTCAATTTGGTTTGTTTGCCTCTTAAGGGCTTAGATGTGATCCGCGGGATGGATTGGTTGTCACACCACCATGTCCTCTTGGACTGTGCCCGTAAAACTGTAATTTTTCCAGACCTTGGAGTCTCCAATTATCTTTCTGCTGAACGTATTGGAGTTTCTTTGAAAGAAGGAACTAGGGAATACATGTATCTGGCTAGTTCGGAAGTTTCCCAGCAGATCGACGTGAAGAATGTACCAGTGGTGTGTGACTTTGAGGACGTTTTTCCCGAAGACGTGCCAGGGTTACCACCAGTGCGAGAGGTCGAGTTCTCCATCGACCTGATTCCAGGGACAGGACCGATTTCCAAAGCGCCATACAGGATATCTCCTGCTGAGATGAAAGAACTGAAGTCCCAGATCGAGCACTTGGAGTCAAAGCAATTTATACGACCGAGCGTGTCACCGTGGGGAGCTCCAGTGTTGTTGGTTAAGAAGAAGGATGGACGATCAAGACTGTGCGTGGACTATCGCGAGCTCAACAAGGTTACTGTGAAGAACCGTTATCCGTTACCTCGTATTGACGACTTGATGGATCAACTTCGTGGAGCGGCGATCTTTTCCAAGATAGACTTGAAGTTGGGCTATCATCAGATTCGCGTAAAGGAGGAAGATGTTCCCAAAACAGCTTTCAGGACCAGATATGGTCACTACGAGTACTTGGTGATGCCGTTTGGAGTGACGAATGCGCCAGCTGTGTTTATGGACTACATGAACAGGATTTTCCATTCGTTCTTGGATCAGTTTGTTGTAGTGTTCATCGACGACATATTGATCTACTCGAGGAACCGAGAAGAGCACGAAGAACACTTACGTCGAGTACTACAGATATTACGAGAGAAGCAACTCTATGCCAACCTGTCGAAGTGTGAATTTTGGCTCGAAGAGGTGAATTTTCTTGGTCACGTGATTTCCAAAGAAGGGATAGCTGTGGATCCAACTAAGATTGAAGCTGTGCTAGCGTGGGAACAACCGAAGACGGTTACCGAGGTCAGAAGTTTTGTTGGCTTAGCAGGCTATTATCGAAGATTCATTGAAGGTTTCTCGAAGATTGTCGCGCCTCTTACACGGCTTACGAGGAAGGATCAACCTTTTGCCTGGACCGAGGAGTGTGAATCCAGTTTTCGAAGACTGAAGGAGCTTTTGACGACAGCGCCTGTGTTGATTTTGCCTCAACCTGAAGAGCCTTACGAGGTGTATTGTGATGCGTCACACCGGGATTGGGATGCGTGCTGATGCAACATCGGAAGGTGGTCGCGTATGCTTCAAGACGGCTTAAGATTCACGAGAGGAACTACCCTACTCACAACTTGGAGCTGGCAGCAGTAGTTTTTGCGCTGAAGATATGGGGGCACTACCTTTATGGGAGCACTCTTACTGTTTTCAGCGATCACAAGAGCTTGAAGTACCTGTTCGACCAGAAAGAACTCAACATGCGTCGGCCAGATGGGACAATTTCTCAAGGACTACGACTTTACGTTGGAATACCATCCCGGTAAGGCTAACGTAGTAGCAGATGCATTGAGCAGGAAGAGCGTTCTAACCTCAGCAATGATGATCAAGGAATTGGAGATGCTCGAGAAGTTCCGAGACTTAAAGTTGAGTGTCGAAGTTTCACCGGGGAAGCTGAGATTTGGTATGCTTACCATTTCTAACAGATTGTTGGACGAGATCCGAGACCAGCAAGTGCATGACGAGCTCCTGCAAGAGAAGGTCCAGTTGATAGCGCAAGGGAAGGCGACAGAATTCAAAGTCGGAACGGACGACATCTTGAGATGCAATGGCCGAGTATGTGTACCTAACGTAGCGGAGCTGAGAAAGTTGATACTCGACGAAGCGCATAAGAGCAACTTTAGTATTCATCCAGGAGTTACGAAGATGTATCAAGACTTGAAGAAGCATTTTTGGTGGTCCGGAATGAAGAAGCAAGTGGCCGAGTACGTAGCTTCGTGTTTAACGTGTCAGAAAGCGAAGGTGGAGCACCAACGACCAGCGGGAATGCTACAATCGCTTGACGTACCAGTATGGAAATGGGATAGTATTTCCATGGATTTCGTTGTGGGTTTGCTGAAGACGCAGAAGAAGAATGATTCGATTTGGGTGATCGTCGACCGATTGACCAAATCGCCATTTCTTACCAAAGTGAGGCTCGATACAACGTGAAAAAGTCGACCGAGATCTACATCGCAGAGATAGTGCGACTTCATGGTATACCCTCTTCAATCGTGTCGGACCGAGATCCGGTTCACGCCTCATTTTTGGAGGGAATTGCAAGAAGCGATGGGAACCGAGCTCGAGGCTTAGCTCGGCATATCATCCCCAGTCGACGGTCGATCGAGAGAACGATCCAATCGCTTGAAGATTTGTTGCGAGCTTGTACGTTAGATCACCGAGGAAGTTGGGACGACGTCTTACCATTGGTGGAGTTCACCTACAATAACAGCTTCCATGCGAGTATTGGAATGGCACCTTTTGAAGCATCAGTATGGACGTAAATGTCGACGCCTCTTTGTTGGTACCAGGACGGCGAACGCTCGTTGTAGGACCGTATATGATCCAAACGGACCATCGAGAAGATCCGTTTGATCAGAGATAGGATGCGAACGTCTCAAAGTCGACAGAAGAGTTATGCGGACCAACGACGTCGACCACTCGAGTTCGAAGAAGGAGAACATGTATTTCTTAGAGTCACCCCCACTACTGGAGTTGGTCGAGCGATCAAATCCAAGAAACTTACCCCTAAATTCATTGGACCTTATCAGATTCTTCGTCGTGTCGGTCCAGTGGCATATCAGATTGCCCTGCCACCATTCTTGTCGAACATTCACGACGTCTTCCACGTCTCACAATTACAGAAGTATATTTCCGACCCCTCTCATGTCATCGAACCGGATGTGATTCAACTAAGGGACGACTTATCTTTCGAAGCATCACCAGCAAGGGTCGTTGATCGGAAAGCCAAACAGCTATGAACAAAGAGATTCAACTCGTCAAAGTTGTGTGGGATCGTAAGACGGAGATGCGACTTGGGAGCTGGAGGAGAAGATGAAGACTCAAGACTGAACTTTTCCGAGGTAAGAATCTTATTTGCAATTTCGAGGACGAAATTTTTTTAGAGGAAGAGATTGTAACACCTGAGGACGAGATCGACCTCGTATTAGGACGTCGGATCGAGACCTCGCGTCGAGATCTCGTGTCGAGACCTCGTACCAAGACCTTGTGTCGAGATCCCGTGCCAAGATCGCGTGCCGAGGTCATTTGCTGAGCTGAAAAGATCGCGTGTATTAGCTGCTGAGATCGCGTGTCGAGTTGATGAGGTTTCGCACCGAGCTGAGGAGGTCGCATGTCGAGCTGAGGAGGCCGCGTGCACGAACTCGTGTTAGAGCCTTGTGCGCTTGCACGAGCACCCTGGTCGACATCGTGTCGAGATGATGACACTCGTATTTTTACGAACGTTATTCAAATAATAATTATATTGTTTGTAATAATTATATTGTCGGCGTGCGATTCTTCGCGCCGTGTTTAGATCTCTGACCTATAGAGTAGAGGGTAATCATGAGAGAGGGGAGATTAGATGGGTAGATTGACTGATGGGATTGGCATCTCATACCTGGAGTTACGATAATGCCCCTTCCCTCACCAGCTGTATACCACGATCGGTTCCCTCAAACATTCACTTTCTCTTTTCTTCTTTCTTCTTCCTTCTTCTCTGAGTTTCCTTCTTTCTCTCCAAAACTTCCATCGAAGAAACCTTGAGTTCCATCGAGCTTCTGCATAAACTTTCTTCATCAATCTTGTTCCTCATCATCCTCTCGACATATCTCACCATCTCGACCACCATTTGAGGTATGAAAAACAGATTTTTCTCTTCTTCATGCTACTGTTTAGCGCCATTTCTTCTTTCCATTTTAGCTAGTTTTTATGCTTCCAAATCATGTCAAACTGATGGGTTTTCTTCTTCATAATATTACCGACCTTTCTAACCGATTATTTGGGCTTGTAAAACAAATTTCTTTCTCTGTTTTCTGCAATGGGCAGTGCCCAGAAACCCTTCATTTTTGGTTGTTTCGATTTCTTGTTTTAGTTTGTTGTTAGTTGATTCTGGTTGTTGTTGTTGTCGATCTATCTGTTGTAGCATCAGATAACCATTTCATGAACTTTTGATCGAAAACCCTAACTTTGTGGTTAAGATTGGGATGAGAGCTAAGTGTTATTAGAACCCATAGATCGAACTGAGTTGTGTTTGTATTAGGAAGTCTGACTCTCGAGATCGTGTGATTTCCGAACCCGAGGACGTGGAAGCAGTGGGATCCAGATCGAGAACTGTACGTGTCGAGGTCGACTAAGAAGCGTTCGTGTCGAGATCGAGTAAGAGAAGTCGTTGTCGAGTTCGTTTGAAGACAGCCGTGTCGAGGTCGTTGTCGAGCAACATTAACTTGGAGTTCGGTAAGGGCAGCTTTTAGACATTATTAAGACCTTATTTTATATGTTATTATGTATGGATTCCTTGATCTGTGTCGAGCATGAAATGTTGTGATATGATTGGGTTTTTGCATGTATTTAATATGTGATTGAATATATGCTGTGAATTGTGTATTGCATGTTGAATTGCGTTTCTTCATGTCGAGCTTGCTCTTTTTATTTGACATGCGGTTGAATATCTTGTGTTTAACTCTTTGAATATCGTATCACGGCTTAATTGTTCATCGAGTGAGCGAGCTAGGTGAGTCGTATGACGTTTTTGAGCCGTGACCCGGATAACTGAGGGTGCTAGGTCCCCTTTTGTTTACGGGAGATTGACTAGACGTCGCCACGCTATGGAACCTGAGTTGACTGTCCTAGGGAGAGCGAGGATCCCAAGGCTTCGGCTGGACCTTCCGACATACGGTACGGCGTGTGCATTCCGGAAAAAATTGTCGAGTCGAGAGAAAATGGATTGCGAGTTGTGTCGAGTTAGAGTGAGATGGTCCAGTCACGTTGGTGAATGTTATACTTTGCTGTTTGCTTATTTCTTTATGCCGTGCTTATCTTGTATTGTTGAGAAGTTGACCCTTTCCCGTGGTACCTTCAATCCATGACGGTTACCCAGGCGATGTCGAGGGCGCAGGGAACTCGACAGCAGATGATGGCGAGGAGGAGGTCGACGAGGAGCAGGGCGACGACCTCTATTTGTCGTGATTGATTATGTTGTTGGATGTTTGTTTTTCTGATGACTGTACTTTGTTTTTCTTTGTGTTCAGAGGTCGTGACCAGTTTGGGCCGGTTATGTTTTGTTGCTCTGAGGGTAGCGGCGGTTTACTTTTGGAGCAGCTCCCTGCGTGGGAGTCTGCCGGAAGTACCCCCAGGGTATGATTGCTCTCTTGAAGTCATCATACCTTAGGTGTATTTTCTTTATACATTGCTACTCTGTATTTTGTATACATTATTATTTCGAGTGATATATATATATGTATGTTATGCATGTATGTTTTATTAGAATTTAAGTCTTGTGTCTTAGTTGCACCATGTTTCGAAAAGCTGTAATTACTCTGATGTGCACGAGTTGGTTTTATAAAAAAAAAATAGACTGTACTTTTTAAAAGGCACAAGAGTACCGTTTTAAAACACATCTCATACAGGTTTAGTTGAGCTCGGTGTGTTGAGCTCGGTAACTCGAGCTCGGTATATTGAGCTCGGTAGCGGTCCGGAAACGGGTCGTTACAATAAACTCACCTTTGGGGCGTTGTTTTCAGATACAAATGATGGAAGAGGTTCAAAGCACAAGCGTGTTCGGTCCTGCTCTTCGGCGAGATATTGAGTCACCGGATCACGAGTCGGAGTCTTAGTTCCTAAGTTACGTTTTTGTGTAATTAAGAATTTATGTATAAGTGTAATTATTTTAATTGGCTATTCTTTTGAAAAAGAGATTGTAATAGCTAAGTGATATTCACTTGAAACTCTGATTTACACGTTACAACTTAGTGCTCTAGTATGATTTTTTTTAAAACAGCTTTCGTGCCAAATTTGGTTATAAGTCTTTATGTACTTATCGGTTTTGTTCAAGCAAAGTTTTCGAAAATATGGAATTTTCCTAGTCTATTTATACTCTAATTCAGGTTGTATTAGTTAGTAATGCCCTAATTAGAGTTAGGGTGTTACACATTTTATTTTAGCATTGCTAAGTATAGGATAAAGAAAGAATGTTTATATGAATTATGTGTTTTCCTATGCATTTCTATGTCTAGTTTTCTCACAAGTCTGACAAGTAGGATATTAGACCGTGGATTATCACGCCCGATAATATACTACGCTGCCTAAGTGTATATTGGACCGTGGATTATTTTGCCCGACAATATATTAAGTTTGAGTTCAAGTTAGTCCATTCTTGGGCTTCAAGCTTAGGGTGCCTATCAAGTATTATGTTTCGAAGCTAGTCTTTGATTAGGATGAAAAATAGGTGTTGGCAGGTAATGCTTGAGATAGTTTTATTACCATAGTAGCATTCGACGAGAGAATGATGAGGAATCCGTGAAGGGCTCACTGAGATTTTTAATCTCACCCCGTTCCTTTTTATTTTTCTGATAAACAGGTATCGAAGGCAGATGAGGCGAAGCTCCAGACTTGGCATTTAGAGTTTAGTGTCTTATCAAGGAATTGAGTTCTGATATTCCAATGATTGTATAAGTTGTAATCTATTTATTAGATTTATGATTTAAGTTTTAAATTTATGACTTGCATTACTGTAATCAAGTTTGTAAATTATTAGTAACTCCTGTGCTTTAATGTAATTTGTCGTACTTTCAACTTACGTTGAGGTGTGGGTGTTGTATTATGGTATCAGAGCAGTTTGATCTTGTTGGACTGTGAGTTATAAGTCTAGGGGTGACTCAATTTAGGAAGTGTCAGTTTAGTCCTTGTAGGACTGTAGTCAGTTAGCCGGAACTTTCCTTTGCTCGAGAACTTCTCTCTGTATTCTTATACCTAGTACGGAATATTAAGTCTGATCAACTTAATACTTCATACCGTGTATATAGAATAGAGTAGATGGAGCTGGCGAATGAGGGAAGGAACCTAATAGAAGGCGAACTCTCAGGAAGCTTAATCGATAAGGAATGAATGCAAGAGCTCCCAAAATATTGAGAGCCTTAGGAGGATGCGGATGGAGGGAAACAAGTTCAAACCTCTACAAAATCAGGAGTTAAGGAATGTTTTAATGTGTGGTCGGAACCACAGAGGTGAGTGATTGGTTGGGCGATGCGTGTGCATCAGCTGCCGTCAATCAGGAGACTTTGCAGGGAATTTGTAACACCTGAGGACGAGATCGACCTCGTATTAGGACGTCGTATCGAGACCTCGCGTCGAGATCTCGTGTCGAGACCTCGTACCAAGACCTCGTGTCGAGATCCCGTGCCAAGATCGCGTGCCGAGGTCATATGTCGAGCTGATGAGGTCGCTGCATCGAGCCGAGGAGGTCGCATGTCGAATCGAGGAGGCCGCGCGTGCACGAACTCGTGTTAGAGCCTTGTGCGCTTGCACAAGCACTCGATCGACCTCGTGTCGAGACCGTAACACTCGTATTTTACGAACGTTATTTAGCGTTGATGATTCTATTGTTTGTAATATTTATATTATCGGTTGCTACTCGTTCTTTGTGTTTTAGATCCGTAACCTATAGATTAGAGGGTAATCATGAGAGAGAAGAGATTAGATGGGTAGAATGATTGATGGGATTAGCATCTCATAACAAAGTAGTTACACGTCAATTATTTGTGTTTTGTTTTAAAAAGAAAAATATCTTTTAAAGGGTTTCTTGACCACCATATTCGATCAAATCACAACTCTCACTTTCTTTTCTTCTTTCTTCTTCTCACGAGTTTCCTCTTCCTCTCCAAACCTCCATCGAAGAACCTTGAGTTTTATCGAGCTTCTGCATAAACTTTCTTCATCAACCTTGTTTCTTATCATCTCCTCGACATATATCACCATCTCGACCATCATCTGAGGTATTGAAAAACAGATTTTCTCTTCCTTCATGCTACTGTTTAGCGCCATTTCTTCCTTCCATTTTAGCTAGTTTTTATGCTTCCAAATCATGTCGTATTGATAGGTTTTCTTCTTCATGACATGACCTACCTTTCTAACCAATTATTTGAGCTTGTAAAACAAATTGCTTTCTCTGTTTTCTGCAATAGGCAGTGCCCAAAACCCTCCCTATTTGGTTTGTTTTGAATTCCTGTTTTAGTATGTTGTACGTTGCTTCTTGTCGATGTTGTTGTTGATTTATTTGTTATAGAATCATAGAACCTTTTTCATGAATTTTTGATCGAAAACCCTAACTTTGTGTTAGAGGAAAAATGGTTTTGTCTGGTGATGTATGAAAGAAGTTTTAATAAAATTTTAGAGAAAAGGAGTTAAATTGTAATGTTTGAATTCTGGTTATATTTGTTTAAGTTTTTGAGTTTTAATGTTTACTTGGGTTGTGGTTAAGATTGGGATAATGAGAGCTAAGTGTTATTAGAACCCATAGATAGAACTAAGTTGTGCTCGTATTAGGCAGTGTGACTCCCGAGATCGTGTGATTTCCGAACCCCCGAGGACGTGGGAGCAGTGGGATCCAGATCGAGAACGTGACGTGTCGAGGTCGATCGAGGAGCGTGCGTGTCGAGGTCGATTGAGGGGCGATGCGATGTCGACGTCGTTGTCGAGCTCGGTTGAGGACAGCGTAGACACGTAGCTTGGAGTTCGATAAGGGCACTTCTAAACATTCTAGGATTTTTATTGTTATATTACTATGTATGGATTCCTTGATTTGTGTCGAGCATGTAATGTTGTGATATGATTGGGTTTTTGCATGTATTTAATATGTGATTGAATATATGTTGTGAATTATGTATTGACTGTTGAATTGCGTTTCTTCATGTCGAGCTTGCTCTTTTATTTGACATGCGGTTGAATATCTTGTGTATAACTCTTTGAATATTGTAAGCGGAGAGTTGTTCATCGAGTGAGCGAGCTAGGCGAGTCGTTATGACGTTTTTGAGCCGTGACCCGGATAACTAAGGGTGCTAGGTCCCCTTTTGTTTACGGGAGATTGACTAGACGTCGCCACGCTATGGGACCTGAGTTGACTGTCCTAGGGAGAGCGAAGATCCCAAGGCTACGGCTGGACTTTCCAGCATACGGTACGGCGTGTGCATTCCGGAAAAATTGTCGAGTCGAGAGAAATGGATAGCGAGTTGAGTCGAGTTTAGAGTGAGATGGTTGAGTCACGTTTGGTGAATGTTATACCTTGCTGTTTACTTATTTCTTTATGCCGTGTTTATCTTGAATTGTTGAGAAGTTGACCCTTTCCCGTGGTGCCTTCAATCCATGATGGTCACCCAGGCGAGGTCGAGGGCACGAGGAACTCGGCGGCCAGATGATGGCGAGGAGGAGCTCGACGAGGATCAGGGCGACGACCTCTACTTGTCGTGATTTGGTTTGTCTATGTATTTGTGTATAGTGGTTGTGACCAGTTTGGGCTAGATGGTATTTTGTGCACGAGGTAGACTGGTGGACTTACTTTTGGAGCAGCCCCCTGCGTGGGTGTCTGCCGGAAGTACCCCCAGGGTATGATTGCTCTCTTGAAGTCGTCATACCTTAGGTGTATTTTCTTTATACATTATTACTCTGTATTTTGTATACATCATCATTTCGAGTGGTATATATGTATATTATGCATGTATGTTTTATTAGAATTTATGTCTTGTGTCTTAGTTGCACCATGTTTTCGAAAAGTTGTAATTACTCTGATGTGCACGAGCTGGTCTTAGAATAATAAAAAAATAATAGACCGTACTTTTCTAAAGGGCACAAGAGTATCGTTTTAAAACACATCGCATACAGGGTAACTAGAGCTCGGTGTGTTGAGCTCGGTAACTCGAGCTCGGTATGTCTGGAGCTCGGTAGCGGTCCGGAAACGGGTCGTTACAATGTTGGTATCAGAGCAGTTCGGTTCTGACCGGGCTGTGTATAGGAATTTGGACTGGTCACTGTGTCGGGATATATATATATATATGTGTGTGTCGGGTACATGGTTGTACTATACTGATTGCTGTTTGATTAAGTGAAGCACTTATTGCTTGAAAAATTGTTTGAACTGTTTCTTGATTGAAGCAGTGTGTTTTAACACATCCTTGTTGTGAGATTCTGACAGGGTTTTGAACTTTGTGGAATCTAATGCCACCTCGTAGGGATACGACAGCTGTACCCGAGAACGTCGACATGGAACGAGCAATTCAAGCTATGACCGAGATGGCGGTAGCCATGGCTCAAAGAATCACCGCCGCAACTCAACAAAGCTAATGCAATGGCTCAACAGATGGCGCGTTAACTCCAAAGAAACTTACAAGAACAACAAATGAGCAGAGCGAGTGTTGAGGCGAGAGGATTAGCGGACTTTAGGAAGCATGATCCACCGTTTCTACGGTGAGCCAAACCCAGATAAAGTTGATCTTTGGATGCAAGAGATCGAGAAGATCTTCGAGGCACTCCATTGCCCAAACAACGTGAAGGTAGACTACGCTACCTACTTGCTGCTAGGAGACGCAGAGTATTGGTGGAAGGGAGTGAAGCAAGCACTGATAGCGGAACGTCGCGAGATAACTTGGGAGCTTTTTCGTGGAAGGTTCTTGGACAAATACTTCCCAGATCATCGCAGAAATGAGAAGGAGCAAGAGTTTCTTCAACTACAACAAGGCAAGATGACAAAGGTTCGAGTATGCAGCCAAGTTTGAGTCACTGGCGAGGTATTTCAGTCCATTTCGTGATCGAGCTGACCAAGGATGGTTAAGCGAGAGGTTCCAACGAGGTCTGAGATTTGACATTCAGAAGTCGGTGGTGTCACTGAGGATCAGGAATCTACAAGAGCTGATAGATCGTTGTGTCGAGGTAGAGGGTGTAAGAAGCCACAAGAAAAAAACTGTTGTAGGCGGACCGGTGAGACCCCAGAGTGCGGGGCAGAGGTTTACACAGAAGGGGAAACAACTGCAGAAGAAGCCTTACAACCGACCTCAGGGGAACAACAACAGGGGACAATATCGTCCGATGACCCAGGGAGCGAGAAGCGGAGGACAGACCGGTGCCGAGGTGACTTGCTATCGTTAGGAAAGCCAGGACATTATGCGAGTGGTAGACTCGGAAGGAGGATGTGCTACAATCAGAAGAAGCCGGGGCATTTTGCCAAGGATTGTCCCACACCTAAAGTCGAATCCGTGCAATGCTTGCGGCAAAGGCCAAAGGAAGCGTCAGGTAGCTAAAGGCGAGTCTTCTGCATGAGCGGTGAGGAAGCGAGCGGTGATGATCTTATTCAAGGTGAATGTGACATTGAGGGTAAATCCTTATCCGTTCTCTTTGATTCGTGCAACCCATTCCTTTATTTCTTGATTGTGTGAACCATTTGAACTTGACTGCGGATCGCTTGCTGCTCAAATTGGTAGTTACAACCCCACCGCTAAAACCTTAGTCACAAACACCGCATGTCTTAATTGTGTAGTGGTTATTCGAGTAGAAAGTTTGTGGTCAATTTGGTTTGTTTGCCTCTTAAGGGCTTAGATGTCATCCTCGGGATGGATTGGTTGTCACACCACCATGTCCTCTTGACTGTGCCCGTAAAGCGTAATTTTCCAGGACCTTGGAGTCTCCAATTATCTTTCTGCCGAACGTATTGGGGTTTCTTTGAAAGAAGGAACTAGAGAATACATGTATCCTGCTAGTTCGTAAGTTTTCCACAGTCAGTGAAGAATGTACCGGTGGTGTGTGACTTTGTGGACGCTTCAAGACGTGTCGTGTTACCACCAAGGTAGAGGTCGAAGTTCTCCATCGAGTTGATTCCAGAGAAGGACCGATTTCCAAGCGCCATACAGGATGTCTCCTGCCGAGATGAAAGAACTGAAGTCCCAGATCGAACACTTGGAGTCAAAGCAATTCATACGACCGAGCGTGTCACCGTGGGGAGCTCCAGTGTTGTTGGTTAAGAAGAAGGATGGACGATCAAGGCTGTGCGTGGACTACCGTGAGCTCAACAAGGTTACTGTGAAGAACCGGTATCCGTTACCCCGTATTGACGACTTGATGGATCAACTTCGTGGAGCGGAGATCTTTTCCAAGATAGATTTGAAGTCTGGTTATCATCAGATTCGCGTGAAGGAGGAAGATATCCCCAAAACAGCTTTCAGGACTAGGTATGGTCACTACGAGTACTTGGTGATGCCGTTTGGAGTGACAAATGCGCTAGCTGTGTTTATGGATTACATGAATAGGATTTTCCATTCGTTTTTGGATCAGTTCGTTGTAGTGTTCATCGACGACATCCTGATCTACTCGAAGATCCGAGAAGAGCACGAAGAACACTTACGTCGAGTACTATAGATGTTGCGTGAGAAGCAACTCTATGCCAACCTGTCGAAGTGTGAATTTTGGCTCGAAGAGGTGAATTTTCTTGGTCATGTGATTTCCAAAGAAGGGATAGCTGTGGATCCAACTAAGATTGAGGCTGTGTTAGCGTGGGAACAGCCGAAGACGGTTACCGAGATCAGAAGTTTTGTTGGCTTAGCAGGCTATTATCGAAGATTCATTGAAGGTTTCTCGAAGATTGTCGCGCCTCTTACACGGCTTACGAGGAAGGATCAACCTTTTGCCTGGACCGAGGATTGTGAATCCAGTTTTCAAAGACTGAAGGAGCTTTTGACAACAGCGCCTGTGTTGATTTTGCTTCAACCCGAAGAGCCTTACGAGGTGTATTGTTATGCGTCACACCAGGGATTGGGATGCGTGCTGATGCAACATCGGAAAGTGGTAGCGTATGCTTCAAGACAACTTAAGATTCACGACAGGAACTACCCTACTCACGATTTGGAGCTGGCAGCAGTGGTTTTTGCGCTGAAGATATGGAGACACTACCTTTATGGGAGCACTCTTACTGTTTTCAGCGATCACAAGAGCTTGAAGTACTGCTCGATCGTAAAGAGCTCAACATGCGTCGGCCAAGATGGACGTAATTTCTCAAGGACTACGACTTTACGTTGGAATACCATCCCTGGTGCTAACGTAGTAGCGCATGCATTAAGCGAAAGAGCGCTTTAGCCTCAAAGAATGATGATCAAGGAGTTGGAGATGCTCGAGAAGTTCCGAGACTTGAAGTTGAGTGTGGAAGTTTCACCGGGAAGTCGAGATTTGGTATGCTTACCATTTCTAACAGATTGTTGGACGAGATCCGAGACCAAACAGGTTCATGACGAGCTCCTGCAAGAGAAGGTCCAGATTGATAAGCGCAAGGAAAGCGACAGAATTCCAAGTCGGAATCGGACAACATCTTAAGATGTAATGGCCGAGTATGTGTACCTAACGTAGCGGAGCTGAAAGTTAATACTTGACGGCGCATAAGAGCAACTTTAGTATTCATCCAGGAGTTCACGAAGATGTATCAAGACTTGAAGAAGCATTTTTGGTGGTCCGAATGAAGAAGCAAGTGGTCGAGCACGTAGCTCGTGTTTAACGTGTCGAAGCGAAGGTGGAACACCAACGACCAGCGGGAATGCTACAATCGCTGACGCATCAAAGATGGAAATGGGATAGTATTTCCATGGATTTCGTTGTAGGTTTACCGAAGACGCAGAAGAAGAATGATTCGATTTGGGTGATCGTCGACCGATTGACCAAATCGCCATTTCTTACCGGTGAGGTCGACATACAACGTGGAAAAGTCGACCGAGATCTACATCGCGGAGATAGTGCGACTTCATGGTATACCCTCTTCAATCGTGTCGGACCGAGATCCGAAGTTCACGCCTCATTTTTGGAGGGAATTGCAAGAAGCGATGGGAACCGAGCTCGAAGCTTAGCTCGGCATATCATCCCCAAACCGACGGCCGACCGAGAGAACGATCCAATCGCTTGAAGATTTGTTGCGGCGTGTACCTTAGATCACCGAGGAAGTTGGGACGACGTCTTACCATTGGTGGAGTTCACCTACAATACGATTTCCATGCGAGTATTGGAATGGCACCTTTTGAAGCATCGTATGGGCGTAAATGTCGACGCCTCTTTGTTGGTACCAGGATGGCGGCGTTACGTTGTGGGACCAGATATGATCCAGCAGACTATCGAGAAGATCCGCTTGATCGTAGATAGGATGCGAACGTCTCAAAGTCGACGTAAGAGTTATGCAGGACCAAAGACGCGTCGACCACTCGAGTTGAAGAAGGAGAACATGTATTTCTTAGAGTCACCCCACCATCGAGTTGGTCGAGTGATCAAGTCCAAGAAACTTACCCTAAATTTATTGGACCTTACGATTCTTCGTCAGATCGGTCCATGGCATATCGATTGCCTTGCCACCCTTCTTGTCAAACATTCATGACGTCTTCCACGCCTCACGATTCTGAAAGTATATTTCCCACCCTCTCATGTCATCGAACCGGATGTGATTCAACCAAGGGCGACCTATCTTTCAAGCATCACCGAAGGATCGTTGGCCGGAAAGCCAAGCGATTCTTGAACAAAGAGATTCAACTTGTCAAAGTTGTATGGGATCAAGGCGGAGATGCGACTTGGGAGCTGGAGGAGAAGATGAAGACTCAGTACCCTGAACTCTTTCATGGTAAGTATCTTATTTGCAATTTCGAGGACGAAATTTTTTTTAGAGGGAGAGATTGTAACACCTGAGGACGAGATCGACCTCGTATTAGGACGTCGTATCGAGACCTCGCGTCGAGATCTCGTGTCGAGACCTCGTACCAAGACCTCGTGTCGAGATCCCGTGCCAAGATCGCGTGCCGAGGTCATATGTCGAGCTGATGAGGTCGCGTACCGAGCTGAGGAGGTCGCATGTCGAACTGAGGAGGCCGCGTGCACGAACTCGTGCTAGAGCCTTGTGCGCTTGCACAAGCACCCTGATCGACCTCGTGTCGAGACTGTAACCCTCGTATTTTACGAACGTTATTTAGCGTTGATGATTCTATTGTTTGTAATATTTATATTATCGGTTGCAGTTCTCGTTGCTGTGTTTTAGATCTGTAACCTAAAGATTAGAGGGTAATCATGAGAGAGAAGAGATTAGATGGGTAGAATGATTGATGGGATTAGCATCTCATAACAGTAGTTACACGTCAATTATTTGTGTTTTGTTTTAAAAAGAAAAATATCTTTTAAAGGGTTTCTTGACCAGCTGTATTCGATCAGCCCCTCACAACTCTCACTTTCTTTTCTTCTTTCTTCTTCTCTCGAAGTTTCCTCTTCCTCTCCAAACCTCCATCGAAGAACCTTGAGTTTTATCGAGCTTCTGCATAAACTTTCTTCATCAACCTTGTTTCTTATCATCTCCTCGACATATATCACCATCTCGACCATCATCTGAGGTATGGAAAAACAGATTTTCTCTTCCTTCATGCTACTGTTTAGCGCCATTTCTTCCTTCCATTTTAGCTAGTTTTTATGCTTCCAAGTGATGTCGTATTGATAGGTTTTCTTCTTCATGACATGACCTACCTTTCTAACCAATTATTTGAGCTTGTAAAACAAATTGCTTTCTCTGTTTTCTGCAATAGGCAGTGCCCAAAACCCTCCCTATTTGGTTTGTTTTGAATTCTTGTTTTAGTATGTTGTATGTTGCTTCTTGTCGATGTTGTTGTTGATTTATTTGTTATAGAATCATAGAACCTTTTTTCATGAACTTTTGATCGAAAACCCTAACTTTGTGTTAGAGGAAAAATGGTTTTGTCTGGTGATGTATGAAAGAAGTTTTTATAAAATTTTAGAGAAAAGGAGTTAAATTGTAATGTTTGAATTCTGGTTATATTTGTTTAAGTTTTTGAGTTTTAATGTTTACTTGGGTTGTGGTTAAGATTGGGATAATGAGAGCTAAGTGTTATTAGAACCCATAGATAGAACTAAGTTGTGCTCGTATTAGGCAGTGTGACTCCCGAGATCGTGTGATTTCCGAACCCGAGGACGTGGGAGCAGTGGGATCCAGATCGAGAACTGTACGTGTCGAGGTCGACTGAGGAGCGTACGTGTCGAGGTCGATTGAGGACGGTACGTGTCGACGTCGTTGTCGAGCTCGATTGAGGACAGCGTAGACACGTAGCTTGGAGTTCGGTAAGGGCACTTCTAAACATTCTAGGATTTTTATTGTTATATTACTATGTATGGATTCCTTGATTTGTGTCGAGCATGTAATGTTGTGATATGATTGGGTTTTTGCATGTATTTAATATGTGATTGAATATATGTTGTGAATTATGTATTGACTGTTGAATTATGCGTTTCTTCATGTCGAGCTTGCTCTTTTTATTTGACATGCGGTTGAATATCTTGTGTATAACTCTTTGAATATTGTAAGCGGAGAGTTGTTCATCGAGTGGCGAGCTAAAGTAGTCGTTATGACGGTTTTGAGCCGTGACCCGGATAACTAAGGGTGCTAGGTCCCCTTTTGTTTACGGGAGATTGACTAGACGTCGCCACGCTATGGGACCTGAGTTGACTGTCCTAGGGAGAGCGAAGATCCCAAGGTTACTACCGACTTTCCAAAGATACTGATGCAGCGTGTGCATTCCGGAAAAAAATTGTCGAGTCGAGAGAAATGGATAGCGAGTTGAGTCGAGTTTAGAGTGAGATGGTTGAGTCACGTTTGGTGAATGTTATACCTTCTTTGTTTACTTATTTCTTTATGCCGTGTTTATCTTGAATTGTTGAGAAGTTGACCACTTTCCGTGGTGCCTTCAATCCATGATGGTCACCCAGCGAGGTCGAGCGCGAGGAACTCGACGGCGGATGATGGCGAGGAGGAGCTCGGCGAGGATCGAGGCGGCGACCTACTTGTCGTGATTTGCTTTGCCTATGTTTTTGTGTATAGTGGTTGTGACCAGTTTGGGCTAGATGTTATTTTGAGCACAGGGTAGACTGGTGGACTTACTTTTGGAGCAGCCCCCTGCGTGGGTGTCTGTCGGAAGTACCCCCAGGGTATGATTGCTCTCTTGAAGTCGTCATACCTTAGGTGTATTTTCTTTATACATTATTACTCTGTATTTTGTATACATCATCATTTCGAGTGGTATATATGTATATTATGCATGTATGTTTTATTAGAATTTATGTCTTGTGTCTTAGTTGCACCATGTTTTCGAAAAGTTGTAATTACTCTGATGTGCACGAGCTGGTCTTAGAATAATAAAAAAAATAATAGACCGTACTTTTCTAAAGGGCACAAGAGTATCGTTTTAAAACACATCGCATACAGGGTAACTAGAGCTCGGTGTGTTGAGCTCGGTAACTCGAGCTCGGTATGTCTGGAGCTCGGTAGCGGTCCGGAAACGGGTCGTTACAGAATTACGAATAACGAGCAAGTAAGGGTTATTAATTGTGTGGTTTGAATTGATTAGGATGGGCGTTTATAATTGGTTAGGGTTTAACAGCTGTTGATTCATCAAGCTGTTTAGCCTAAACCACTATGAATGGATCCTAGATTGATTGAGATCCTATGATAACACCTAAGTGATTACTGGCAAGGGTAGGAAATAAGACGAAGATAGATGTGACACCCTCTACCCCATCAAGGCATTATAACAACGTAATAGTGTAAAGTAAAACGCGGAGTAATTTTTTTTTTCTTTTGGTCCAATCATAATTTCATTCAACGTGGAATAGAGTCGTCACGCTCACTTGTGGAAAACAAACTTAGTAAAGGAGAGGAAACAACAAAGGGATGTAAAACCAAGGTTCCCGATGTCACAATAATTTAGAGCTCTTCCCCTAATTATTACATCGGAAAAATATAATGACTTAACCAAATAAAAATAAGTCTTCTATCTATCCCAACGAGCTATCGTGATCACTCGCCGACATTCACATCCTCAACATCTGCAGTCTCATCATCTACATATACCCGGTGGGATATGCATAGCCACAAAAAGGGTTAGTCATCATAACCTCAAATAGTGCATACAGTGTAGGAAATTAATGAACACAGCGCAATATACAACAAATCTAATGGAAACACCTAACCACCCATACTACAACATCAACCACGTCATGAAGATGTTACCACAACAATTAAATATCACATGCCACAACATCAACCACAGCATTAAAGTACACCACCAAAAACTAAACAACCAGACATGTTATCATGCAAAATGATGTATTTCTAGGACCATAACTATATGCATGTGGATCCATTTATAACGAGGCCGGGATACCTTGCCCGTTTCGGAATGCCATGTCCGTAATGCCCCAATAACAACAGGACCGGGATACCACGCCCGTCATGGGATACCTTTCCCGATTCGCCCCATTAACCGTAGGATCGGGAAACCTCGCCCGTCACGGGATACCTTGCCCGATTCCCCCTTTTAACCGTAGGACCGGGAAACCTTGCCCGTCACGGGATACCTTGACCGATTCCCCCTTTTAACCGTAGGACCGGGAAACCTCGCCCGTCACGGGATACCTTGCCCAATACGCCCTACTAGCATCAACAACAATGCCGACACCAGGATGCATGAACATGACCAAATGCGGTGTCTAACAATAATGACCTCTATCGCGATATCTTCGATAGAGTAGCAACAATAACAACAGGACACAAGTTCATAAGTCAGCCAGTGCCTTCAACCAATAACAGAAACATTCAATGCTCTTAGCCACTTCGATTAAGCACATAATATCCAAGTGATGTTTTAAATTATAAAGATTAATTCTCTCAAAATTTATCACATCAATAAATCCTTAGGCATCATAAATGAACTTTAGATATCCTACCTAGGCTTTACAATACCAACCTAAGCACGAAAACTCGAGGAAATACGACAAAACGACAAGCGCGCAGGCTGTCACTGGGCGCCTAGTGCCTGACATTGTGGGCGCCTGGCGCCCCGCCCTTGTCATCCAAGTCGTAAACAGAGGGTTCCTACCCGTTCGGGGACCTAACGCCTCACTATCACGTCCCTCAGAACTTAGTTGAACATGGTCTAGAGTTCTTTGATCCATACTTAGTCATTACACATTCATAGGGTCTAAAAACTTACCCTTTAGCTATTTAAATTCCTTACCCTATCGTTTGGCAGCAAACAATTTCTGCACAACTTAACTTATCACTATCGTTGACTCTCAATTCTTTTGTTAACACTTCAAAACCTGTATCAAGGCATGGTTTACTCGTATGTCAATTATTCTAAATAATTAATCCTAACTTGATTCACCTTTGACTCCATTTTAACCTCCCCAGCATTCTGTTTTTAAATCATCATCACTGCTGATTCCTTGCAACAACACTATTGGTTTAGGCAATTCAATACTTTTAAATACTGACCATATCAGTACCAAGGCACACAACACTAATAATATCGCATATCATCAAGTCTTGTAGGAGTTCATACCATAGCAAATTAAAATTGACAACAACCAGAGACTTTTACCTCCCTGAACAACAAAAGGATATTCAAGAGTAACAATCGAATAAACAATCAAGACTCAATCACCACACCAAATTCATCAATCCAATGAAATTATCACATCACGTTACAGTAAATATCACCAGTCAAGAATAATAATTGAAGGGTTCAAGTATCTTCCTATCACAGTGGCAATAGTGCTCGTTTTTCGTCACCGCGCGAGACGTAGGGGTCTTGGGACACCCCTATTGCTCACCCATGTTTCATACACTCACTAGAAGAGAACAACTACCCCTTACCTTAAGAGAATTTTGCACTCCTAGAATGGGATGGGGTAACACCAAGCTTTTCCTTTCCTAGTGAAGCTTTCTTCACCAAAAACACAAGAGCAAGGGTTTAGGAATGGAAAAATCATAGTTTAGAATCCTAACGTTGATCTTAAAACAAAGCTATCATTAGAAGGCTTACCACTTTCTATTCTTCTCAATGAGGCTATAAAAATCACAGTAACAATGCTCCCTAGTCGAGTTCCCTATTGTAGTTTTGAGTTCAGAGCCTTTGACGGCATAAAATTGGAAAAAGGGAAAAAAAGAAGAACTTTCTCTATTTTGATTGATCTTATGAGCAGCTACTAATCATGTTTAGGGTTTTAGAACTGAGGCTTAGTGGCTAGGTTAAATCTAGGGGTCGTGGCTTGCTTCTTCAGGTCAAGAATGCGTCACACGAGATCACAGAACCGGCCCAAAACGAGTTAAAACACGGAAAAACGCATAGCCACTTATCAGCTGTGGGCGCCCTGCGCCAATATCCCCTGGACGCCCTGCGCCTGATCTCTGTGAGGCCTGTGCGCCCCGAGTTCTAGTCTGGGCGCCCTGCGCCTCATGGGACCGTGTCTTCGGCCCGTTTTGTGTCCTGACTCGCCTATACGCGCACCGTGTAAATCTTATTGGACTTTTAACTAACCAATAGCATATTTAAACACATCCACATACATGAAATGCGTAATCAAGCACACAAAGAATTATAAGATCCTAGCACAAAAGTGAGGGTGTTACAATCCTTTCCCCCTTAGGAAAATTTCGTCCTCGGAATTCGTACTAACCTGTAGTGAAGAGTTGCAGATACAGCTCTCGCATCTTACTCTCCAATTCCCAAGTTGCACTTTCGTCGCTTGCTCCACTCCAAATTACCTTCACCAAGGGAATCTCTCTTCCTCGTAGTTGCTTCCTCTTCCGGTCTTCAATCCTTACCGGTGACGTTTCAAACGTGAGATTATCCTTGAGTTGAATGACTGGGGTCATGTATGTACTTACAGAGTTGTGACACATGAAATACATTGTGAAGATTCCCCAACAACGGTGGCAGCGCCACCTGATAAGCTACTTCACCAATTCGCTTCAAAATTTGATAGGGTCCGATGAACCTAGGAGTAAGCTTTTTAGCCTTTAAAACTCTACCAACTCCCTTAGTTGGGGTAACACGTAGGAAAACGTGTTCTCCTTCCTTAAAAGTCAACTCCTTGGTCCGGTTGTCGTAATAACTTTTCTTTCTACTTTGAGCAGTCCTCATCTTCTCTTGAATCAACTTCACCTTCTCGGTTGTCTCTCTCACCACTTCTGGTCCCAACACCAGGCTTTCACTGGACTCACACCAACAAAGGGGAGTACGACACCTCCTCCCATAAAGCGCCTCATATGGAGCCATACCAATGCTAGAGTGATAGCTATTGTTATAGGTGAACTCCACCAAAGGTAAGAACTTATCCCAACTCTCGGATTCCTCCAACACACAAGCCCGCAACAGATCCTCTAATGACTGAATAGTCCGCTCCGATTGACCATCCGTTTGGGGGTGATAGGCTGAGCTCAGTCTGAGTTTGGTTCCCAACACTTCATGCAAGCTATTCCAAAACCCAGATGTGAATCTAGGATCTCGGTCAAATATGATACTAGAGGGGACACCATGCAGTCTAACGATCTCTTTAATGTACAGTTTTGTTAACTTCTCTAGAGGGAATTCCATGTTCACCGGTAAAAAGTGAGCTGTCTTGGTTAACCGGTCAACAACCACCCACACTGCGTCATAACCAGCTGAAGTTCTAGCAAGTCCGGACACAAAATCCATAGCAATACTGTCCCACTTCCATTCTGGGATGAATAGCGGCTGCAACGTCCCAGAAGGTTTCTGATGTTCAATCTTGGCCTCTTGACAAGTCAGGCATGCGTATACAAATTCAGCTATCTGCTTCTTCATACTGGGCCACCAGAATAATCTCTTCAAATCTTGATACATCTTAGTAGCCCCGGGATGGAGGCTCAGGCTACTCCTATGACCTTCTTCCAAAATCATCTTTTTCAATTCGGGGATGTCCGGGACACAAATTCGCTCCTGGAGCCTTAAAATCCCATCTGTCCCCTCAGCAAATTCACTTGGCTTCCCTTGAGCAATCGAGATCTTCTGCTCAACTAAGAACAAATCGGTTTTCTGCCCTTCTCGGATTTGGTCCATCAGATCATTAGTCACTTTCAACATGCCAAGCTTCACGCTCACGGGGGTCTTTTCACACACTAGACTTAAATCTCTGAACTCTTTTATCAACTTCAATTCCCTAATCATCATAGTCGAGCAGTGCAACGCCTTTCTACTTAGTGCATCTGCCACGACATTTGCCTTGCCTGGATGGTAGTTCAACTCAAATTCATAGTCCTTTAAGAATTCCATCCACCTACGTTGCCTCATGTTTAACTCCTTCTGGTCAAACAAATACTTAAGGCTCTTATGGTCACTGAAAACCTCAAATCGAGCCCCATACAGATAGTGCCTCCAGATCTTTAAGGCAAAGACAACTGCACCTAATTCCAAGTCATGAGTAGGATAATTCTATTCGTGTACCTTTAATTGATGTGACGCATACGCCACGACCTTACCATGCTGCATTATCACGCCACCTAGTCCTTGCTTTGAAGCATCACAGCACACTTAGCATCCCACAAGAAAACTTGTCCCTTTCTGGTAAGACGGGTCATCGGTAGTGCTATCTTTGAAAAACCTTCGATGAACCTTCGATAGTAACCAGCTAAGCCCAAAAAGCTTCTTATCTCGGTCGCCGACTTAGGAGCTTCCCAATGCAATACAGCTTCCACCTTCACTGGGTCCACAACTATACCGCTTTTAGAAATTACGTGGCCAAGAAATCCCACCTCTTCTAACCAAAACTCACACTTCAACATCTTGGCATACAACTGTTTTTCCTTCAACACCTGTAGTACAGTTCTCAAGTGCCCTTCATGCTCTTCTCGAGTCTTGGAGTAAATCAAGATGTCATCTATAAAAACAACCACAAACTTATCCAAGTACGGGTGAAATATCTTGTTCATGTAATCCATAAACACCACTGGTGCATTAGTCACACCGAATGGCATAACTAGGTACTCATAATGACCGTAGCGCATTCGAAACGCGGTTTTCGGGATGTCCTCCTTCTTCACCCGAATCTGGTGGTACCCAGACCTCAAATCAATTTTGGAGAAAACACATGCTCCTACTAGTTGGTCCATAAGGTCATCTATCCTCGGCAAAGGGTAGCGGTTCTTGATAGTAACTTTGTTAACCTGCCGATAGTCAACACACAACCTCATTGAACCATCCTTCTTCTTTACCAACAAAACCGGCGCTCCCCATGGAGACACACTTGGTCTAACAAACTTTTTCTCCAGCATGTCTTCCAACTGCTTCTTTAACTCTTCTAACTCCAAAGGAGACATCCTGTAAGGTGCCATAGAGATCGGTCCCGTTCCCGGAACAAGGTCGATCGCAGAGTCCACATCTCGTTCCGGTGGTAAGGAGTTAACTTCTGCAAACACTTCCAGAAACTCACAAACGGTAGGTACATCTTTAGCTTCTACTTTCGTCACTGTAGCCATAAAACACAACATCACATATACTTATGCACCTTCCTTCAAGGACGATCGAATCTTCATGGCGGTAACCACTCGTGGATCACTAGGCTCAGTCACTCCAAACACCACAGTCTTATCAAAGCAGTTCAAAAGTACATGATTAGCAGTCAACCAATCCATACCTAATATAACAACTATCCCCCGAAGAGGTAAACACACTAGGTTCACCCCGAAATTCCTACTTCCAATCACAAGAGTGCACTCCTTGCACACATGAGAAGTAATAATAGGTTTATGAGAAGGAATATCCACAGACAAATCAAAAGTTAAACGAGATACAGGCAGTTGCAAATTTTGCACACACTCGGTAGAGATGAAAGAGTGGGTCGCACCAGAGTCATACAACACCACTAAAGGAACTCCTTGAATAAAGCAAGTACCTTGGATGAGATCTTCTGATTCAGCTGCCTCTGTGCCAGTGAGAGTAAACACTCTGCTAGTCGACTTCATCCTGTTAGCCTGAGGTTTTCGAGTTTTGTTACTATTTGCTGGCTCGTTCTTCAATCCATCACAGTCACGGCTGATATGACCAGGCTTGTTGCACTTGAAGCAGATGACAGATATTTCCTTGCATAAATGAGTATAATGGTCCTTGCCACACTTGCCACATCTAATCAGATTGTAGGGCCAAAAGCTTCCCCCAATTGCTTTTCCCATGGCAAGATTAGCCCCTCTAAGGCCGGTATTTTTGAATGCTCTAGCAGTAGATGCTAAAGGCTGTCTCCCTCTTCCTTGAGTGGGTTTAGGTTTCCCCCTAATGTTTTTGAAAGCAGCTACCCTCTTATTATAGGCCTTTTCAAAGTCTCTGGTCTTCTGGACAAAGTTCACAAAGTCGGTAAGTGGCAGAACAGCCACGCCCTGCTTGAGTTCAGGTCGTAAGCCGTTCTTAAACTTAACGCACTTCGAGCGGTCGCCTGTTGCTAGTTGATAAGCAGGATAGTAACGGGATAATTCCTCAAACTTCACAGCATACTCAGCTATGGACATATTCCCTTATGTTAAACCTAGGAACTCAGCCTCCTTCCGGTCACGAATCTTAGCTGGAAAATATTTCTCCAAAAATCTATCCTTGAATACCTCCCAAGTTACAGCAGTTATGGCATTCTCCACCCTCCGACTAGTGTTCTCCCACCAATACTCAGCCTCCTCGGTCAACTTAAAAGTAGCAAAAGCCACCTTCTGTTCATCAGTGCAGCCCATCACTCTAAAAATCTTCTCCATTTCACGTATCCAGTGTTGGGCTCCGTCAGGGTCAAATGCCCCCTTAAAGGTTGGAGGGTTGTTTTTCTGAAAGTCAGCAATGCTCCTGAAGTTAGCATGCCTATCAGCACGGTTCTGGTTGCGATCCAAAGCTTCAGCAACCCGCCCTAAAGCCTCAATCACAGCACGGTTGGTTCTGTCTGCCATTCCTCACTTAAGAGACAAACAAAAAAAGAGTTAGCCTATAAAATGAGTCCTGCTATTCCTACTCCTATCTATTCTAGCATAGATAATCATACAGAGTACACAGGCAAAAACACAATAGACACATACCACGGCCTGAGAATCAAGCCGAGCTCTGATACCACTAAATGTGACAGCCTCTACCCCATCATGGCATTATAACAACGTAATAGTGTAAAGTAAAACGCGGAGTAAATTTTTTTTTCTTTTGGTCCAATCATAATTTCATTCAACGTGGAATAGAGTCATCACGTTCACTTGCGGAAAACAAACTTAGTAAAGGAGAGGAAACAACAAAAGGAAGTAAAACCAAGGTTCCCGATGTCACAATAATTCAGAGCTCTTCCCCTAATTATTACATTGAAAAAATACAATGACTTAACCAAATAAAAATAAGTCTTCTATCTATCCCAACGAGCTATCGTCATCATTCACTAGCATTCACATCCTCAACACCTACAGTCTCATCATCTACACATAGCCGGTGGGATATGCATAGCCACAAAAAGGGTTAGTCATCATAACCTCAAATAGTGCATACAGTGTAGGAAATTAATGAACAATGCACAATATACAACAAATCTAATGGAAACACCTAACCACCCGTACTACAACATCAACCACATCATGAAGATGTTACCGCAACAATTAAATATCATATGCCACAACATCAACCACAGCATTAAAGTACACCTTGTGTGATTGTATGGTTGTGAGAATAAGTTATGAGGAGAATTGTGTGATTGTATCCAAGCTTAATTTGATTTCAAGGTGAGTGGATATAATTACACAAAGTTTTGATAAGAAAGTTAATGGGTTTGAATTGAGGAATAAGTGTGGATTTAATCCTAAGAAGATAAAAGGTGTTGATTGTAGTTATGGAAGTTAATTTGAGAAGAAAGTCTCAAGGTTTGGTGTTAAAACTAAGTTTTCCTGGTTTTTCTGCAGTGTGAATCGATTCATATAGCTTAGGAATCGATTCACAACATTAAAACTCCATTGGCATCAAATTTTAGCAGTGGGAATCGATTCACAGAAGCCAGGAATCGATTCACATAAGACAGGCCACTAGGACTCGCAGGCAGGAATCGATTCATTCATTAAAACTGCAATTCAGGCGATTTTACACTGTGGGAATCGATTCACACTATGCTGTGAATCGATTCACAGCTGCAGAATTGTTTAAAAACGCTGTTTCAGCGAGCAGAACGCAGAAATAGAGAAAGAGGGAAGGAAAAGAAGAGAAAGGGAAAGGAGAAGGATGAGAGGAGAGCTAGGGTTTCACCCTTTGAGAAGGATTGAAGAGATTCATGTTGGATTTCTTCAATCACTTGCCTAAATGGAGAGTTTGAGAGTGGAGATTTGAGTATTTGGAAGATTTGGGTTTGAACCCTAGAGAGGAGAAAAAGAAGCACGAAATTGGAGAAGAATAAGGGGGAGAAGACCAAGCTCCAGCAAGGATGGCTCAAGTTCTTGGATGGAGAAGGAAGATTGAAGGTTGAAGATCAAGATTTGGGAAGTATTTGGAGAAGCCCTAAGTTGAGCAAAGAGGGAAAAGCTTGAAGAGGAGCAAAGAGTCCAAAGTTCAACCTTCCTAGCTCAATGTCTTGAAGAATAGAGGTGAGTTCTTCAACCCCTAGGTGATGGGCACCCATAAATCCCACATATAGGAATTTCTCTTCCTTTAGTAACATATGAACCTTAGGTTCAAGTTAGGTTTTAAATACCTATAAGAGATTAAGTTGTTACTGTTATGATTGTTTTGATTGTTAAGATTGTGTAGTGGGCTTGTTTAAAAGTGGTTGGCGACTGCCCCCAACCCCCCACCGTTGAATGTATGTTGATGTTTTCTCTCTTGAGAACTCCATAGAGTTTCAAGGGATTAGTTAATGTATGTGTTGTCCATTAATTTGGCAAATTGTGAGGCTTGTCTAAGAGCCATAAGCTTAAGTCTTAGAGGTCAAAGAAAGGACCCTAGGAAAAGGATGTGATAGGATGAATGTGTGAATTAGTGTCCATGATTTGGATTAATTAGATGAAAAGTGGTACTATTAGTGTAAGCTTGATTCATTGAAATGATTGTAGTTTCCTTGAATAGTTAAGTAATGAGAATGATTGTATTTCTATGAACATGCATACCATCATAAGCATAAGCATATGCATAAGCTAAAGTCCATGGCAAGACTCCTCTATTTATAGGAGTAGATCGGTTTGGTTAGCCAAGTGGGACGCCCTTGGAGGGTTATGACGTCTAACCACCATTCCGAAAGTGTGTAATTGGGGTCTAGGGACTGAAGCCTACGACACTACCCAATAACACAAAGTGCATTACATGCAAAGCATCATATTATATATCTCCTATGAATGGTATAATATGTGAAGTGATGTTAAGTTTATGAATGTTAATGAATTCCTTATATGTATTTATATATACGTATTCGGAATTAGCTTAGTTAGTTGTATGAAATCTTGGATAGCACACCCCTAGTCGCTTAATTATTATATAGTAATGAGCATTGTGATTAGATCACTTAAAGGATAAGCAAGCTAGGTTGATTGGGGATTTGTGGTATAGAGCATAAGGCAAAGTCCAATAGCATAAGAAAAAGCAAAGATGTGTTAAGCACAAAGTGAGTAAGTAAGAACAATACGTTCTTAGTTAATAAGGTTGCAATTTATATTATATTAAGGTTAGTCGAGCTAAACAAAGGTTAAAGAATGGACATTTGTAGGATTGATGTGGGTTGCTATACATTTATGTATTTAGTTTAATCACAAGTTGATAAGTGGTATATTGGCCCTAGGATTACCTTATTTGATTATATGCTAAGTTTTTAACTCAAGCTAGCGCCTTCTAAAGCGTCTTAGCTTAGGGATATCGAGAAGTTGCAAGTCAAGTCCTTATGGTACATAGGGAGAGTATGTCTAGGTTTGAAATGCCTAAGCTAGTCTTTTCAGCCTAGAATATTCCGAGGAGAGAATGGTGAGGAGTCCGTGAAGGGCTCACTGAGATTTATAATCTCACCCTTTTCCTTTTGTTGTTTTTCAGATAAGCAGGTACTGAAGACGATGAGTCAAAGCTCCAAGCTTGGGACCCATAGGCTAGTTTTGCATTGAAGTGGAAAATTATATTCCAAGTTATGTATAATATGCAATCTTTTCATTAGATTTATGAATCAAGTTTAATTTATGACTTGGATAATTGTAATCAAGTTGTAAATGCTTAGTAATTCCTGTGCCTTAATGTAATTTGTCGTACTTTCAATTATGTTGAGGTGCGGGTGTCACATTGTAACATCCCAATTTTTGTGGAAATTATTTTATAGTTTCCGACTACTTAAAAATAAATCATGGATATTGATCACCTCAATGATTTGTTAAAAGTATGAAGAATTACAAAGATTGTCATAAACAATTCGTGATTTTGATGATTAATTCAGATTAACAGAAAGTGTAGACGTATACTGTTTTAATATGAATTAATCTTGAAAAATGTAAAAAGTTGTTGTTTGATTAAAGAAAATTATTTTATTGAAAGAGAAATAATTTTCAGGATTTAATAGATATTTTCAAGTCACAGTTTGAATTTTCATTGTATTAATTGTCTGTTTTATATCATATTTAATATGACTATTACTTTAAAGATGTTGTCTTGATAATTTTATTGTTTGAATTATATCCAGATGATAAGAGAAATTGGAATTAGTGATCCTCACTAATTTACAGTTTTTATTACGCTGCTAGAATTCTATTGAGTTTTGCCGCAACTAGGCTATTGGCGAGTTTCTAACTGAAACATGGCCAAACTTGATCCAAATTTTATAAAATTTGAGATCTTATCATTTTCCAATATTTATGATTTATTGGAATTTTGTTGGGATTTTTGGGCATCAGAAAATATTTAGTGTATTGTCTACGCCCAGAACTGCATTACGGTTGCATTTTAGCTCATAAATCGAGAAAGCAACATTCATAGAAATACTTCTGATATTTTTAGGGACATTTTCGTTGATTAATAATTTTTTATTATGGAATAATTTGTTAGATTTATTTTTGGAGTTTTTGGTTCAAAAACCTTAATATACGCGTAACGTCGCGCACCCGATTGAGCGAGAACGCGACGAAACGAAATATCTTGAGATTTTGGCTGAGGGGCGATGGATCCAGCAACTAGGGGAGCTAAATCTCATCCTTAGAAGGTTCCATGACAAGTGTAGGCATAGGATTGGCGGTTATGTAATTGTATTTAGTTAGTGTAGTTAGTTTGTAACTAGTTTAGTTAATTCCTAACTAAATGAACATTTTCCTTCCATCCTTGTCCCTCAAAATTTCGTGGCTGCCCTCTCCATATTGGCTTAAGCCCATTCATTTCCTCCATTGTTGAAAGCTTGAGAAAAAAAATTCTAGAAAGAGAAAGTTGATTTAGGTGCCTAATCTTGTGATTTTGGAAGCTAAATCCTAATCCTTTCTCCTTCCTTCTTGTTCAATCATCTCCATCATTGTGGTAAGCTTATTTTCCTTTTCTTCATGGCTGCCATGGTTTGGTTTTCATGGTATTAGTGTTGTTCCTCATGATTTTAGTGTTGATTCTTGAAGGAAATTGGTGTTTAAGCTTTCAACCTTCAATCCTTGTTCTTAATCCTTGATCAACCATCATCAATCTTGTTAGTAAGTGTCCTAACTCACTTTCCTCTTCTCATGGCTACCATGGATGATATCTCAATGATTTTAGAGTTGTTTTGCTTAGAAAGTGTTAGATCTTGATGTTTTAGCTTGTATATTTCATAATCCATCATTTTCCTCCTAGATTAAACTTGTTTGATGAATTTAAAAATTGAGGAACCCTAACCTTGAGACCTAGTAGAACCATAGGGGCTGTTCAAGGGCTTGTTCTTGGCTTGATTTTTTTGTTTTAGAGTTAGATCTTTGAGGGTTTTAGTTTAGTATGCTTGAAACTAGTCATATATGCATGTTGAACAAGTTTTGAGAAATCAAATGGTTTGGTTTTTTGGGGCTGGAAACCATGGCATATGGGCATGATTTTAGGGATGTTTTAATTTGTTTTGAAGGGTGTTAAAGTGTGTAAAAACTTCGTTTTTGGTTAGGACTTTAGATATACAAAGATTGGTATGTTTAAAGCTTTGAAAAGTGGTTTAAAACAAAATAAATTTGGGGCTGTTTTGGGGTTGCAAAAACAGTGGTTTATGAACATGATTTAGGTAAGTTTTAACTTGTTTTTAAATTGTATTAAAGTGGTAAAGAATTTGGTTTTTGGTTATGGCTTTGAATCTATGAAGTTTAGTATGTTTAAAACATTGAAAATGGTTCAAAATCTTAAGTTAGTTTTTGTTGTTCTAAGCCGTGACCTATAATGACTTTTTGGGATTGAATTTAGTTGTTAAAACCTTTAAAAGTTGTGAAAAGTGGTTAGTAATTTGATTTAGCAAAATCTTTCATAGAGGTTTAATTTTTGGAAAAAAAAATTGTGTTATGTCTTGAGAATCGTTTTGGACTTGTAATGAAATTGTTTCTAAAATTTTGTGACATGTTTTAGTGTTTTAAAAAGTGGTTCAAAGTTGGGAAAACACTATGCAAAGTGGTAAAACACTATTCCAATTGGTACATTTTGGTTTAGGTATTTTTCTAAGTGTGTAGCTTTTGTAAAAGTTTGAAAACTTGCATGATTTGAATATGTGTCTTGGCATATGGCTAGATAGAACCTATTAGGGATTAAGTTGAGTAATTCCTAGGTTTAGGGAACCCTAAACACGTGGCTGCCTAGGGGCATTAGATTGAGTTTTTAGTTCTAATTGATTGAACTTGCGTTGTTAAGATTCGTGCGCGGAACAACTTGACGATAGTTGGGAATTACCTTGCTTGGATTGTTAAAGCGTCCAAGGTAAGGAAAATTCTTACATAATGAGCTTGGGGTTTTCACCTTGTGTGTTGTTTGATTATTTGATTGATTGTGTGGTAGTACTTGTAGTATTACTATATGCTGTTTGAAATGCTATAGCAGGTTGTAGTACAATGAATTGTTATATGTTGTCTGTGATGCTGTAACATGTTCTTGGCCCTGCGTGACATTGGTAAATTGCATTGTTTTCCTTAAATCATGTTGATTTAAATGGAACTTGATATTGATTGGAATATGCAAGATATTGTTTACGATAATGGATTAATTAATAATGAATTGATCGACTGTAATTGGTTTGACGACTTACAACGGTAAGTCTGATGCGATTCCATGAGCCGAGAAATGTTTTCACAGTCAACTAAAGGCATATTTTTAAAATAAGTCGGCGTATAAACACGGTTTATGGATCAGAGGGTTAGACGTTGTGTAAGATGTACTTTTAAAAAGCAAAACAAATATAATTTGCAAAAACGGTTGAGTTGAATGATGCGTCTGAGAATTTCCCCTAATGCATTATTTAGCACAACTAGGGTTCCAACGACCTAAAGCCAAAGAGTTATTTCTAGAATAACAACACTTAGGTGTGACACAAAAATTGAAATTGGAAATTCACTAGGTTGAGTGAGTGAGGACTCGTCGATCCGCATTGATTAATTAAACATTACTCAGACGCTCCCTACGGTGAGCAAGCCATATTAAAAGAAATATTGCCAAAAGTTTTCTCCGATGTCATATTACCAGAAGTTTTCTTCGATGATCTGTGCCAGAAGTTTTCTCCGATGATCTAAAATGTTTGGATTGACGCATACTAACCATGGAGCATCGATATTAATGTATTGCCAGAAGTTTTCTTCGAAGCCGAAAGTTTTCTCCAATGTCCTATGCCGGAAGTTTTCTCTGATGCCGGAAGTTTTCTCTGATGCCTTATTGGTTCCCCAAGTTGGGCTGCAATGCGTATACACAAGGTCATATGCACTAGCATGCATACTGACCACATTATAACATGTGATGATTGATGGTTGATTTACTGATTGCATTGTTTGGTCATATGCAAATGTTTGATATTATGATGACCTGATCATTGATCTGTTATTAGAATTGTCTGCTCACATGCAATTGTTTGATACTGTGGTGACTTGATTGTTGATCTGTTGGTTGATTTGTTTGCTCACATGCAATGCTTGATATACCATAATGATGCGTGCAGTCTATTAAGTATGTATATGTATATAAAGGCATGTTGTTGTATTATATATGTATATTGTTTGCATGCGATATAGCCTATGATAAACTCGTGGACAAAGAATTTACCCTTGCACTGTTGTTGGATTGGGCATTCTTATAAATGTCACTTCCAGTTGGAGTTCGATAGCTGCAGCAGTTCTGTCTTTCCAGGAGCGTTGAAGATTGAGCCAGTGGAGGAAGATTCCTCTGAGTGCTTCGTCTGTTGATCTTGCTGAACTGTTTCTCAGTAAGAGTTATAGTTGTTGGCCAGCTTAGCTTAGGGTTTTGTCGTTGTTATTTGCATAATTACCCATTGTTTTGTAATAACTCTTTCCAGAAAACCTTGCCCTAGTACGAAACGATTATGTTATGTTTTATGTTATGTGAAGTATTGATTGTGATGCTCTATACTTTGATATTTGCAAAAGACTGACTTTTGCATTATTTAGAAAATCATAGTACTCTTTATGTCTCATTTTTTAAAAGGGTTTCAAAGAAAAAAAAAATTACTCCTATTTTCCATTGCAAAATACATAAGAGTACTTTTTAACTGAAAGCATACAAGCATCAACTGTTTTCAGCATTAGATTGGGTTGCATAGTAGCGCTCTAGAAACGGGGTGTTACAATAGTGGTATTAGAGTAGTTCGGTTCTAACCTGTAACACCCTGTCTCCGGAGTGCTACTAAGTGAACATTCTGACAAAAGTTGACATGTTTCCGAAAGGTGGAATACTCTGCTCGTAGGGTTTTCGAGAAATGTGGTCCTATTTTTTTTAAAAAGGTTCTTTAAAGAAGCAGTCAGAGCATCACAGCGACTTTTAGAAACATGGCGAAAAATAATTTAAGACAACACATAGACCACATTCATTTATTCTGTCAAATCATATATAACAAACGTGTCATGAAACATAACAGAGATTTATTACAACATTGAAATAAATGATAAATATCCTATAGTTGGTCGACAAGTTATACTCCTTACTAGACTACTAGTAAGTTCCATAACATAACACAAGTAGAAGGCTGGACGACTATCTTCAGCTGTTCCTCCCTGCAGTTCCAATCCTCTGCTTGCTCCGCTTTTTGGGTTACATTCATTAAATTGAAAAAACCACTGGCAAGGGTCAACTTCTTAAAAATAAAGAGCAGATACACATATTCTACAACACACTCGGCAATAAAACATGTAATAGCACAACATATTACAGGAATTAGTAAGTCATGATAATAGGAAAATAACAGTATGGACATTTCTCAAGGCGCAACTCCAGACTCACCTCACGACTCATCTCACGACTCATTCTATCTCGACACTTCGACAACTTCCGGAACAACGAACAATGCCCTTGAATTCCGGCTTTAGCCTTGAGCTCTTCCACTACTCTAGGAGATTCAAGTCGAAGTTACCCAACGCCACGACAATGGACCACGCCCCTGAACATCCAGCCGAAGCTTTGAGCTCTTCCACTCCTCTAGGATATTCGGGTCGAAGTCACCCACTACACGACAATGGACAACGTCCTTGAACATCCGGCCGAAACCTTGAGCTCTTCCACTACTCCCACTACTCTAGGATATTCAAGTCGAAGTCACCCACTACTCGACAAGGAACGACGCCCTCGAACATCCGGCCGAAGCCTTGAGCTCTTCCACTACTCTAGGATATTCAAGTCGAAGTTCAAAAATGACACGACTAGCTCTCACACTCGATGAACAGTTCGCCGCA
This sequence comes from Calophaca sinica, assembly GCA_037113605.1. Taxonomy (NCBI): domain Eukaryota; kingdom Viridiplantae; phylum Streptophyta; class Magnoliopsida; order Fabales; family Fabaceae; genus Calophaca; species Calophaca sinica. The sequence goes on from CM073733.1 coordinate 57,566,503, forward strand.
TACGATATTCAAAGAGGGGTACGCAACATTATTCGACCGCATATCAAATAATTTAGAGCAAGCTTAATATGAAGAAACGCAATTCAACAACTTAAGCAACATAAGCAATTTGCATGGTGAAACGCAATACAACAAGCATAAGCAATTCGCAGCATATATTCAATCACATATTAAATATTTGCATAACTCAATAATCAATCATAGAATCCATCCCTCTGCAACTCGATGGAGTTCACAGAGAGGAACAAACAAGTGTAGGGAGTTGGGGACAGCTGCCAACCACTTGCAGACAAGCCCACTAAATAATCGGTATATCAAAAAAAATAAGGCGAAGGGGTACAAGACCCTCACTTCAAACCCTGAGGTTCTCAGACTTCTTCACATAAACACTTGAAATTAAATTCCTATCGTATCTAAAAGTTGCCCTTACCGATCTCCAAGCCTCGTGTCCACGTATTCCTCGATTTCTATGTCGCACGGTCTCGGATCCCTCGAGCCTAATACACAAAGCACACTTAGCACAACTCTAAAACTACACTAACACCTTAGGCTCTCAAAATCTACCCCTTTCTAACCAAGCATTTCCATTCAACATCTAATCTACCTGCTACTTGAAAAAATGGGGTTTTAGAATCAAAACCAATTCTTGAAAGGTTAACATAACACATATTAATTCGGAAATACTAACCTACTTGAAAAGAATAAGATTTTGACTCAAAATCAATTTTCTTGCAACCCTTTTCTTGAAACCTTAAGCATAACACAAAATCAATTAAACACTTTTCATAGAATTTCTAACGTCTAAAACATTTCACATACAAGTGTTAAATCTAAGTTCACAATTAAAACTTCCTTCCCTACACCTTTGTAGGCCTCTCGGCCACAACCCCTCTTTCCTTAACAAAATTTGCAAAAATCTTCTTTTAAATAGATAACCATTTCCATGCATGATTTCTAAACTCAAACAATCATCAAATAGCATTTAATCCACCTAAGACAACTTATATCAACAAGTATAGGCATGTTATACAACACTTCAAGAATCTCAAAATTCTAAATAAATACCTAATCATGTTTTCAAGACCAAACTATTAAGTTCCAAAAACCCATTTTCAAACTTTTCAAGAATAAGTTTTCCCCAAAAAAATTCTTTCAATCAACCCAAATCAAGAATTCCAAAAATATTTAAATCATAGTCATAACATGCTAAAAATTAAAGAATAACTCAATCAAATCTTACATGCCATTCTAGTCCTCCAAGCTTCAATTTTGCACAAAACATAACCTAATACCACAATAAAACTTAGTACAATCCTAAGCCACTCAAAATAACCCCCCTTAGGCTTAGACTTGGTTCTAATTCCTAGGTTCTCAAAACCCAAAAACCTCTTAGATAACCAAAACACTTTCACTTAGAAACATAATTTAAAATACTAGTCTTTAATAAATTACATACTCATGGAACATATTTTACTAACTAATTTAAAGAGTAAATTTCCAAAACTAGAACCATTTCTTGAAAAAGACTAAAACATAGTACATCATTATTATCATTTTTTTTTGAAATTTTAAGACACGAAACAACATCATTTTTCAATTCTTCTCTCAAACACTAACATCAAGGCTCCACTTGGTATTTTGGGTCTCAATGAACCCAATTCCCCTAATTGTGCTTCATAGCCTTAAAAATCTCAAAACAAACTCAAATTCAATCAAACATTTTCCTAAATTTTCCAAAGCCTACAAACATATCCATATATCCATTATAATCAAATTTTCAAAACAATTTCCCTTCCCTAACTCCTCTAGGCCACTCGGCCACCACATTCCTTTTTCCAAACAATTTGCAAACTTCCAATTTAAATTAATAACATCATTTCATAATTAATCCTTACACAAAACAACAATTAGTTTCTAAAACAAGAGCACTATCAATTCCAAATACCCACACAAAACTCTTTCAAAATGCAAGGGCTTCACAAAACTTTCTCAATCCAAGTTCCAAACCAAAATTAACAATTTCAACAACCCAATAACATTTATACTAACCAAAAGGCAATAATCATCAATCAATTAATTAATTCACCAAGCAATCATCCCCAAATTAAAGAATAGGTCTAAACCCTTAAACAACAAGTTTAACATGCCAAATCAAAAACTATTTCTCAAACAAGCATCAAACAACTTCAAATAGCTCAAATAAACACAAAACAACACTTAAATAGGTATAAATCAAGACTAGAAGCAAGGAAGCAATGAACAGTAAATGGGGGAGGGAAAATCTGTTTTTCTTCTTGCTCCAATGGTTGGAAGATGATGAATCATGTGCTTGTTGAGCTTGGTTGTAAGAATGGTGGAGATTGAAGGTTAAAATGCAAGGGAGTGATGGTTGAAGACAATGGGCTCCAAACCCTTCCTTTCTCTAGAAAAGGAAGAAGAGGAAGATGAAATAGGGTAGAGAGGATGGGGTGCTCGGCTGGAACAAGAAGGAGGAGAAGGAAGTAGTAGAATGGGAAGTAAAGTGGGAGGTGGGTCACGCCATGGAGATGGAAGAAAGAACCCTTGGAGCTTCTCTTTCCAAACTCAAAAGAAGAAGCAATGAAGAAATGGAGGGGTGGGGGAATGTCACGGGTTTCTTGCTGATGGGGGAGGGGTTTTTATTGATTTTTATGAATTAAGCACATATTTAACAAATATCCATATATCAGTACTTCACTTAAAAATCATTTAAGTAAATATTGTAAGTGAACAAATAAAAGTAGGTGTAAAAAGGGGAGAGTTTGGGCGACGGCCTGATAGGCTCAAGGAGGTGAGGGAGGAAAAAAAACAACAATTAAAACAAGCTTTACATGGTTAATAATAGTTTAGGAAAAGTAGTAAAATTTAATCACACAAAACATAACACCTATCAATAAAGTAAGATGCTAATCACATCATCTAATCCTACCCATCTAATCTCACATTTCTCATCATTACCCTCTAATCCTAGAGTCCTAAATGTACAAAAACACGGCGTCGAGTAATCGCGCAACCGATTAAATTACCCGCCGATAAAATCGCGAAAATTAATTTTGTGAGAATTTAATTCATCGCGTGATAATATATTATTATAAATAATAAAAACAGTCTAAAACATTCAAAAATAATCACAAGAAGTTACGTTTCGATTTTCATTGAAATCGGAGCTGGTTTTAAATTTTAATGCAGATAAAATTTACTCTACGATTCAAACGCGATTTAAACTTCAAAAAGTTTTTCGACGATTTTCGAACCATGAATTAATATAAAATATTAATTCTTAAATTTAATTTCATCTTGATATATTTCAATCAATTTCTCGGTTAGCACAAAATACGCGTTACCGTGTCACGCAGAAAACTTATATAAAGTTTATATTGACGAATTCGCATTAATGCAGCATATGTCTATGCTGTCAATTAATTTGAATTGACATCATGATTAATATTTATTCTTAATAAATAAATTATTTATAATAAATCAAAATAATTCCACGTACTCTCAGTAAATCATTGAGGTGATCAATTTCTTTGACTTATTTTTCGAGTATTCAGGATTTTATTGCTAAAATCACTTTTCTTAAAAATTGGGATGTTACATAACCGGACCGATTTGTCCAAGCTGGCCTAGATTGTTGGGGATTATCGAGTATATGTTTCTTATGCCTAGCTTATGTGAACCTTGTTTGTGATTGACTGTAACGTTTCCTAATTGAAGCATGTGTGACATTGTGTCAAATTTTGTGCAATCATCCTAGATGATTGATCTTTTGTGGGGTTTTGGTTAGTTTACTTTGTAGAAACTCTTTGCCTTTGAGACAAACAAGTTTTTCTGCTAGAGCTAGTAATTTATACGTGAATCACGTAATCCGAGTGACAGTCGGGATAGCAACTACTGTCGCACAACAGATCGCCGCGGAGAATCAACATTATTTACTGATACAACAAGAGGAAAAGCGAGCTATTGGAGGGCTAGTTAGGCCAGATTATCAGGGAAAATGACAAAGAGGAAGACAACAACAAAGGACATCTTATCTCTATCTTCAGGAAAATAACCGCAATCAGGATCATCCTGTGGTGCAAGCTATTGGGAATAGCCATAAGGAGAAGTGGCACTGTCACCAATGTGAAAGCAAGGAACAGTTAGCTGATGAATGCTCATCGAAGGACCGACTATGTTGTAACTGCAAGAAGCCAGGACATTTTTCTAAGGACTATCAATTGCCAAAGGTGGATCAACTGCAAACGTTGCGAAGTATGCGCACCCAGCTGCTGGAAGACATCCCTGCATGATAGGCGGAAGTGGGAGTCACAAGCACCGACAGTCGAAGACGCACTGCTGTAACGGTGAAGATGAAGAGTACAACGCTAACTAGTATCCAACCAAGGAAAGGTTATGTTTTAACTGCAAGGAACTGAGACATCTGTCCAGAGACTGTGAATTATCATGAGCTGAGTCTGCTGTCAACAATGTTGGAACTGTAAGATCAACCATTAAGGGACGTGTTTACACACTAAGCAGAGTGGAGAACTCACCATCTGAAGACTTCATTCGAGGAAACGCGACACAGTGGAGTCGAGTGGGCAGAGTTTTACACGAAAGATTATCCGTAGGAGACGCTATAATTATCGTATTATATGTATTATTGTGTGTGCGTGGTTCTAAGTATAGACAACATAAGTGTCTTGACTCTGTAACATATTTCATTATTATATTAGATTCCAAAATCCAAATTTCTAATATACTTTTAGTATTACGATAGATGTTCTTGTGATTGTTGTGTAATTATTTGTGATTGATGCTGCTATTGATCTTGTGGTTAATAATTTTTAGAATTTTCCTTTCCTTTTGATGTCATAAAATCAAGGGTTTTTGAAGATTTGTGGGTAAGTATTTCAAATTACTTAAGTTTTTGATTTTGTGTTGTTTTAAATTATTTTGTTGGTGGCTTTGGAAAACTTTTCTTTTCTTTTATTGTATGAAAACCGTGAGTTATTTCATGATTTTTCTAGTTGAATTGTTGTGGATTTTGTTATTATTGTGTTTTAGGAGTTGTAGAGGAGATTTTGTGTTGATCTTTTGTTAACAAGGTTTTCATATGCACTAGCATGCAAACTGACCACATTATAACATGTGATGATTGATGGTTGATTTACTGATTGCATTGTTTGGTCATATGCAAATGTTTGATATTGTGATGACCTGATCATTGATCTGTTATTAGAATTGTCTGCTCACATGCAATTGTTTGATACTGTGGTGACTTGATTGTTGATCCGTTGGTTGATTTGTTTGCTCACATGCAATGCTTGATATACCATAATGATGCATGCAGTCTATTAAGTATGTATATGTATATAAAGGCATGTTGTTGTATTATATATGTATATTGTTTGCATGCGATATAGCCTATGATAAACTCGTGGACAAAGAATTTTCCCTTGCACTGTTGTTGGATTGGGCATTTGTAACGACCCGTTTCCGGACCGCTACGAAACTAGAATTAAACCTATATGCGACGCGTTTTTAAAACGGTACTCTTGTGTCCTTCAGAAAATGCGGTATATTTTTTTTTAAACAATAGTGCCCGCAAAGCACACACAGAGTACTTACAGCGTTTCGAAAGATGGTGCAACTAGGACACAAGTTACGTATTGGAAATACGTACATGCATAAACATATACAATCAACATACACAGTACGTACAAAATAAAACAGAGTAGTAATGTAAGAGAAAATACGCCTAAGATATGAATACCCTCGAGGGTGTGATCATACCCTGGGGGTACTCCTGGCAGACACCCACGCAGGGGGCTGCTCCAAAAGTAGAACCACCAGTCTACCCTGCATCAGCAAAACATCACTAGCCCAACTGGTCACCTACAAACTGTACATAAAAGCCATACACTACAGTTATCCCAAAATGACACAAACAGACAAACAGTCAACACAAAATCAGGACAAATAAAAGTCGTTGCCCGAATCCTCGAAGGGGTCCTCCTCATCATCGTCCGCCAACTGGTCCTCTGCGTCCTCGACATCGTCTGGGTAACCATCATGGATTGAAGGTACCACGGGAAAGGGTCAACTTCTCAACGAATCAAGATATAACAATTCATAAAGCAATAAGCAAACAACATTGTATATAGTTCATATGGTTCAACTCAAAACTCTCGCTCAAGATTCGACTCACGACTCATTTTCTCTCGACTCGACAATTTTTTCGGAAAGCAGACGCCGATCCATCCACTGAATACCAGCCGTAGCTTTGGGATCTTCGCTCTCCCTAGGACATTCAACTCTGGTTCCTTAACGCTGCGACGCCTAGCTAATCCACCATGAACGAAGGGGACCTAGCACCCTCAGTTGTCCGGATCACAGCTCAAAAACATCTCGACGACTCGATTAAGCTCTCAGACTCGATGAACAATTCGCCGTATACGAAATTCAAAGAGAAATTTACATAATTATTCGACCGCATATCAAATGATTTATAGCAAGAGCAATTCGCATAATTATTCGATCGCATATCAAATAATTTATAGCAAGCTTATTACAATGAAACGCAATTCAACAATATAAGTAATTCGCATATTGAAACGCAATTCAATAACATAATCAATTCACAGCATTATTCAATCGCATATTAAATAATTGCACAACTCCAAATAATAGTCGACAATCACATCATGGAATCCATCCCTCTGTAACTCGATGGAGTTGACAGAGAGGAACAAACAAGAGTGGGGGGTTGGGGCCAGAAGACCAACCACTTTTTAACCATGCCCACGGATGACTCGGAAAATAGGCGACCACACGATAGTAATAAAACGAAGGGGTTCGAGACCCTAACTTCGAACTCGGAGGGTTCTCAGACTTCTTCGCATTTTTGACAGAAAATATTAAATAAATAAATCCTAAAATGTCTAGAAGTGCCCTTACCACAAGTTGTCGCTAACGTAGCTCCAAAGTCCTCAGGTCCGCGTCGCTCGGTCTCCGGTATTACGATTCCTATCACCACGAACAACTTAGCACATTCTATAAATTCTAAACTAACTTAAGCTCTCAAGCTTAACCCTTTTCTAACCAACATTCCACTCAAGCATTTAAATCATTAACTACTTGAAAAGAAATAAGGTTTTAAAACCAAAACACTTCTTGAAAATTAACTTATCACAAAACAATTTAGAAATCTTAACTTACTTGAAAAGTAAAGTTTTTGAAACTAAAAATCTTTCTTGAACCTCAAAGCAAGATCATGTAAATAACCATTTTCATAAATTTCAAGGTCTAAACACATATTCATACAAGCATTTATACAAGTTAACAAACCAAAATTCCCTTTCCAATTCCTCCTATGGCCTCACGGCCACAACCTCTTTTTCTTTCAAAAAAATTTGCAAAAACTCCTTTTCATAACTACAACAATTCCAAGTCATTTTCAAATACACTTCAAGCATCAAAACATCAAGACAACATCAAACATAACTTAAGCACATTTTGAAACTTAATCAAGCATCAAAGAAATCATCTTCACAATACCAATAACAAGAGTTTTTCCACAACTTCTTTGGCCTAAATCATTTCACCAAATCAATTACAATACAAGACCAATTTTCAACTAAGTGTTAAACTATTTTCAAAACCTTTCAAGAGTAAGTTTTTCAAAGAATCCCTCCAATCTAATCCCTTAAGCTTCAAGTTTTGTACAAAACATAAGCTAATTCCTATACTAAATCATGCATCACTACTTCACTAGCAATTAAACCATATAAAACATTTAATCCAACATCTCAATACATGATTCAACACCATAAACCCACTTTTCCTATAGTTCAAGAATAGGAAAAACCCACAAATAACAAGTTTCACATGCTCATCAAAAACTATAACTCTATCTAGCATCATACAACTTCCAAAAGCTCACATAAACCACTAATTGGTTGATTCAAAAGGATCACACCATTTTCCCCCTTTTCTACTCTTAGGGTTTTTTCCCTAGAGGTCAAGGAAGGAATTGAGGGTATCTCATCTCCTTTTGATCATCAACAATTAACAAACAACACATAACAACAAGAAATCAAGACTAGGAACAAGAAAAATTAAAACTACACAAAGGGAGGGGGGCACGGTTTGCTACAGTAAAAGGGGAGGGAAAAACCGATTTTCTCCTTACTTAGATGAGGAGAATGAAGAAGAACTAGGTAGAGGTAAAGGTTTGGAGCAACTTTGATGAAGGTTGCAAGTTGAAAATCTCAAAGATGTGGAAGGAAATCACCATGGAAGCTCTTGGAACCTTGGAGCTCTTCAAGAGAAAGAAAAGAAGAAGATGAGGGTTGGAGAGGGTGAGGGTGGCGTGAATGAGGCTGATGGGGGGGTTCCCTTTCTTTTATTCACTTAAATTCAATTAAAACAATAGTTAATAATAATTAAAATAAGTAAAAGTAATTTTTTTGAAATAAATCACACACTTTGTGACATCTATCACCTTTAAGAGATGTTAATCAGATCATCTAATCCTACCCATCTAATCTCACATCTCTCATGATTACCCACTAATTCTAGAGTCTAGGGGTTGTTAAAACACGATGTCGAAAAACCCGCGTTACCGATAAACTCGCAAAAATTAATTTAACGAGAAATTAATTCATCGCGTGATAATATTTAATTATAAATAATAAAAATCATGTCAAAAACTCAAAAATAGTCTCAATAAGTTACGCTTCGATTTTCATCAAAATCGAAGTTCGTTTAGAATTTTATCTGCGGTGAAACTGCCCGGCGATTCGAAATGCGACGAAATTTCGTTAGAATTTTTCGACGATATTCAAACCATGAATTAATATAAAATATTAACTCTCAAATATAATTTGATCTTGCTTTAATTAATACACTTACTTAGAGGACAATACATTGCTTATTATAGCATAAATACGACAAAATACACTAAATAGCGCCAAATAACGCATCGTAAAAAAAATTACGAGTGTTACAACATTCTTATAAATGTCACTTCCAGTTGAAGTTCGATAGCTTTAAACGTGAACACAAGAAGGGGGTTGAATTGTGTTAAAAACTTTTCGTAAACTTTACGTAAAAAACACTTCAACACAGATTTTTCAAAACTGTTTGTATATCGGATGCAGAGAAATTAACTGGATGCAGAAAATAAATCGCTTATGAAAACTTGTTTTACTGAGAAAGGTAAAGATAAATGTAAAGCAGTAAAGGAAGAGACGCAGAGATTTATAGTAGTTCACCACCAACTGGTAGCTACGTCTAGTCCCTTCGTTCCTGAAGGATTTTTCACTATAATCAACTGATTACAATTGTCCTCAAGAGTATTCTACTGTCACAAACTTGACAATACTCTCAACTTCTCAAAACGACTCAGTGCAGTCGAGCCTTTGAGGAACAAAGCCTTCACTAGGCCAAATACAGTTTACAAAAGAGATTATACTTTTGAATACAATCAAAATATCTCTAACAGAGAGGATGAAAAGATTTAGCTCAAAACAGAATGGATTTCTCAAAGAAAGTATAAGACGCTGAGTTCAGTTCTTTGTAGACCAAAAACTTGGCACGAAACTTGATTGCTCACTAGAGTAATGTTGCTTTCAGAATGAAGTTTCATTTCCGTTTTTGCAACTTCTCTTCAATGAATACCTTGGGTATTTATAGGAGTCTTCAAGGGTATTACCGTTGTAGTAAAAATAGCTCCTTTCCATTGAGTGAGGTGATTTGAAATGTAGTCCTTTTCTTCCTTTCTAGAGAATATCAGAATAGTACACATTACCATTTTCATACTATCTGCTATTTGCAATTGCCTTGTACGATTTTTGTCTTATGCTAAAGGTGTCACCTTTGCTTCCTCGTACATCAAAATGAGCGCATAAAATCAAATTCGAATTCCGTTCTAGAACAGTCTAAGGCTAAGAGCAAAAACGTGATCATCACGTGCTTCATTACAGAAATCAGACGCTCGCTCAGAACAGAGGACGGACGCTCGCAGCAATTGAGTATTCCATGTGTCAAAGAGTAACACTACTGGACGCTTGCTGTTAGCAAGACGCTGGAGTGAGTTCGGACGCTGACACTAGTGGATTGTATTCAGTTCTTTTGTAAATTTCTTCTTCTTCCTTGAGTGTTTTGTACATATATATGAAGTTTTGATACCTGTACACTCAAAGATATGTTAGAAGATAAATTGTTCTCTTGAAAATACTTTGTTATCATCAAAATTAATGAGCGTCTAAACCTCTCAATCGTTTGGGTTCCAACAAGCTGCAACAGTTCCGTCTTTCCAGGAGCGTTGAAAATTGAGCCAGTGGAGGAAGATTCCTCTGAGTGCTTCGTGTGTTGATCTTGCTGAACTGTTTCTCAGTAAGAGTAATGGTTGTTGGCTAGCTTAGCTTTTAGGGTTTTGTCGTTGTTATTTGCATAATTACCCATTGTTTTGTAATAACTCTTTCCAGAAAACCTCGCCCCAGTGCGAAACGATTATGTTATGTTTTATGTTATGTGAAGTATTAATTGTGATGCTTGATACTCTGATATTTGCAAAAGACTGATTTTTGCATTATTTAGAAAATCGTAGTACTCTTTATGTCTCATTTTTGAAAAGGGTTTCACAGAACAAAAAATTTACTCCTATTTTTCATAGCGAAATACATAAGAGTACTTTTTAACTGAAAGCATACAAGCATCAAATGTTTTCAGCATTAGATTGGGTTGTGTAGTAGCACTCCAGAAATGGGGTGTTACAGTTGTAGTCGAAGTTACAATGTAAGATGTAGCAATTTTCGAGGACAAAAATTTTTAAAAGGTGGTTAGTAATGTAATGCCCTGAATTCCCTAAGCTCCGTTCGAGAATAAATTGTGAGAAGTTGAGTGATTATATTTAAGCTTAATTTAGTTTCAAATTGAGTGAATATGATTACATAAAGTTTTAAGGCGCAAGTTGTTGATTTGAGTTAAGAAATAAGTTGGATTTGATCCTAAGATGATTGGAAGTGTTGACTAGGAGTTAATTGAAGTTGGTTTCGGGAGAAAGTCTCAAGGTTGGGTGTTAGAATTGAGTTCCCTTGAATTTTAAGCAGTGGGAATTGATTCATTCACTCTATGAATTGATTCATTCACTCCAATTCTGGGAATCGAATTGGAGGGCCTGAGAATCGATTCACTCACTTAAAATTCGCAGCAGACACTTTTTGCCTGTGTGAATCGATTCACACATATTAAGTGAATTGATTCACAACCTGCAAATTGCTTAAAAACGCAGTAGAATGCTGCAGAACGCAGCAGATCAGGAAAAAAAGGAAAAAGGGGAAGAAAAGAAGAGAAAGAGGAAGAAGAAGCTAGGGTTCCATGAGGACCATTTTCCTCCTCCATTTCCTCTCATTTCCTCGATGATCTTCTCTCTCTATTCTCTCTCATTTTCGTTCTATTGGAAAGGGAAGAGTAAGTAGAAGAAGAAGTCTAGGGTTTCATGAAATTTGAAGGAAGAATGGAGATAAATTAGAGTGTAATGGGCAAGATTCTTCCATCGTCACCAGAAATAGAAGATTGGAAGCTGAAATGGAGCATTGGGTGATGTATTTGAAGAAGCCCTAAGTTGAGCAAAAAGGGAAACCATGAAGAAGAGCAAAGAGGGCAAAGTTTAACCATTCTAGCTCAAGACCTTGGAGAGTAAAGGTGAGTTCTTCAACCCTTAGGTGATGGGCAACCATAAGTCCCACATATAGAAATTTCTTTCCTTTAGTAATATGCGAACCCTAGGTTCAAGTTAGGATTTTGAATATCCATGTAAAGTAGAGTTTAATCTTATTATTGTTATGTTTTATAGTGGGTTTGGTTAAAAAGAGGTTGGATGACTGCCCCCAACCCCCCACAAATGTGTGTATGTTTGATGCTTTCCTCCCTTGTTAACTCCATAGAGCTCCAAGAGGAAGAGTTTGATACATGTGTTGTCCACTAAATTGGTCAGTTTGAGGCTTGTCATTGAGCCCTATACTCATGGCAATAATGTTGATTAAAGGGTTTAAGGGAATTATGTGATAGGAAGAATGTTTGAAGGAGTTATTCATAATTTGATATGATTAATATGTTATGTTTTAATTGCTAAGTGAGTAGTTAGTTAATGATTTACGTGGTTATATTGAGATTGAGTGTTCAATTAATGTTGTTATTTTTTATTTCAAGCTTTTCATTGATTAGAAGCAATGATACCTTGTTAGGATGGTAAAGGGTTGAATGACTGCCCCAAAAACTCCCCAACAAGTATATGTGTAGTGTTTGCTCCATTGGGTGCTCCACCGAGCCCCAATTGGGATGGGGTTTGCTTCATGAGAAGCTAAACCCAAGGTGCATCGAATTAAGCCCAAGAGTTAAGAGAGAAGATATTTTTAGTGATGTTTGAATTCATATGAATTTGTGTTTATCTTGTTCTTATGATTATTAACGATGCATGATTTGAAAATGTAGTTTTCCAATGTATGTTAAGTTGACTCATTGATTTTATTGTAAATTTCTTTGAGTAGTTAAATGAGGATGAGGATTGATAATCCTAGATTGCTAAGCTTGCATTACTGTAGACATGCATTCATGAGTTAATCATTATGATAGAAATCACTTAAAAGACACCAAGATTTCTCATAAGAAGAGAGTATGGTATGGTTAGTCTTGTGAGACGTCAGTTGGAGGTTAATGACGTCGAACCACCATACCGTTAGCTATGTTGAGTGAGGTCTATGAACTAAAGCATATGACCCAATCCAACAATATAGATGCCCGGTCGAATATCGATTTAACCAGACGGGAATAGTTAAGTCGTGCTAAGCAAAAAGCAAAAAAGAACTATATGTTCTTAGTTAAAGTTACATTGTATTTTATTTTAGCATTGCTAAGTATAGGATAAAGAAAGAATGTTTATATGAATTATGTGTTTTCCTATGCATTTCTATGTCTAGTTATCTCACAAGTCTGACAGTAGGATATTGGACCGTGTATTGTCATGCCTGACAAGATACTAAGATGTCTAAGTCTATATTGGACTGTGGATTATTACGCCCGACAATATATTAAGTTTAAGTTAAATTTAGTGCATTCTATGGCTTCAAGCTTAGGGTGCCCAACAAGTATTATGTTTTGAAGCTAGTCTTTGATTAAGAAGAAAAGGAGGTGTTGGCAGGTAATGCCTGAGATAGTTTTACTACTATAGTAGGGTTCGACGAGAGAATGATGAGGAGTCCGTGAAGGGCTCACTGGGATTTTTAATCTCACCCCGTTCCTTTTTATTTTTCAGATAAACAGGTATCGAAGGCAGATGAGGCGAAGCTCTAGACTTGGCATTTATAGTTTAATGTCTTATCAAGGAATTGAGTTCTGGTATTCCAATGATTGTATAAGTTGTAATCTATTTATTAGATTTATGATTTAAGTTTTAAATTTATGACTTGGATTACTATAATCAAGTTTGTAAGTTATTAGTAACTCCTGAGCTTTAATGCAATTTGTCGTGCTTTCAATTTACGTTGAGGTGCATGTGTTACAACAAATGAGGCAAGCTAGTCGAATTAATCTAGCAAGACAAAGATTGTTTTGCTTGGAACTACTATGAAATGCCTAGTTTACAAAGAGAGTTAGTGGAGCACGGGCTACCAATTAAGGAAGGATACAAGCCTTTCATGCAGGCCCCTTGCAGATTCAATCCCCAGATGATGCCTCAGATCAAAGCTGATATTGAGAGACTATTGATTGTTGGCTTCATCAGGACAGCTAGGTATGTAGTATGGCTCTCCAAGCAATGGTTTAAGTTTGGGGGTGTGATAACTCTTAGAAATAAGAGTTATTTATACTTTTGTACATTAAATCATGTTGGTCTAAGAGTAAATTAGTGTCTTTAATTGATAGAAATATGCAAATAGTGTCTTTAATTGATAGAAATATGCAAATAAAGTGTTATCCCTTGTTTGAAGCTGTTTTGAGGCACTTAGGTGCCTTTGTGAGCATTTTGATGTGTTTTGTTGATGTGCAGGATTTTAATGAAAGACACCCAGTGCGAAGTCTGTGCCATGGCACCAGACCTTGAAGTTGGCAGCACCTGGAATTAGTGCAGCAACGTGTTTTAGAGGCTCTATGTGTTGGCAGAAAGGACCTTGTCCTTTAGTGCAAGGATGCTACGTTTTATGCTGGTCCCCACTACAAATACAGTGTTTTCTCTCTCTGCTAAAAGACAAAAGCCTTTATTTTTGGGCCAAAGAGGAATAACTTTCATTGGGACAGGCAATTGTCAGCCCATTTGAGGAGAGGCTATAAAAGCAAATTGACCTAATCAAAGGAGGCAGGTTGTGACATTTTTGCTGAACCCTAAGTCAGAATTTATTTCCCTTCCTCTGTAAAACAGCCACAGCTCATTCCATCCTCCATAGCTCGCCTTCACCTTCATCCAGCATTCCCCATTTCCATATCTCTTCCATACACCGTTTTTATGAGAAAAACAAGCTAAAAAACATGGATGCTGAACCAATCTCAGGCGTAGCAAGGAAATGCAGCAACAAGACATTGTTGCAATGAAGTGCTCTCCCATCTTGACAGATCTGTAGGCCCTTCATATGCTGTTTTCTGCTCTGTTTGTAACCATTTAGAACTGCAGAGTTTTGGTGCCATAGATCTGTTCCATAGCACCTGTTTCTGCTATTTTATGTTTTTGCTTATTAAGAGCTAAATACATTATGCTAGGATGAAATGAAATTGTATTAGAACTTTGTTGGTTTATGTCTATCAGTTTTTGTCTAAGCACTTTTGACTCACGCGAATTTATTTATTGATTATTTGACTTAAGTTTGATCACCTTAGGTTGGGTACTTATATGTTAAGTGCTGAAAGGGTTTAACATGCTGAATTCATGGGTTAATGTGAGAGGTATTAACTAAAGGACACTTTGATTAATTTTGATTAAACTAGACATAGGCAATCTGTCTCACAGGGTGTTCTGGGCCACATTTATTAGACAAGGGTGAACATAATGGAGCCTTAGACATAAGGTACCCTTTACTTAACCCTGGTGAAAGTGACTGAAAGGCACACACTTTAGTGCCCTGCGCCCAGGAGCCATGGCACTGACTGATGGCACTAAACCAACTTGGTGAAAATAATTTGGATCTGAAATCCTAGCAATTTGTTCTCTGCATTTTACCATTCAACCGTGATTGTTTTGCATTTTAATTACTTGTTATCTGGTTGTCTTTAAATTCACTGCATGAATCCAAAATTGTTGATGGTTTTAATTTGTTTCTTTTATTCTCTCACTAACTAGATTAGCCAAATTGGGAATTTGTGGAATTAACCATAATCAATCTCCATGGGAACGACCTTTACTTAGTCTTTGTTACTTTTTACGATTGTGTATACTTGCACATTGCGCTTTATCGCAAACAAGTTTTTGGCGCTGTTGTCCGGGATTGAAAGTGTTGATTTCTACCAGTTTTCATTGGAGTTAGTTTGGTTTAGTTAAGATTCTTACTCTTTTGTGTGTTTGTTTTTTGCAGTAAATTTTCTGTTTTGTGTTTGTGTTGTTGCCTTTGTTGTTCTTAGCATTGCTCACCATGCTTGTTGTTTTGTAAAAAAAAAAAATCCACTCCTAGCCATGGAACAATATTGTTTTGACTCTGTGCAAGCAAGGAATGCTCAGCCACAATATTTCAACCATGATTTTTATGGAGGTGAATATGAAAGGGGCTGTTATGTGACAAATTTCATGTCCATGACAGTACCAAATGTTGATTATGCCATGGAAAATTTGATTTGGGAGCAAGAGTCTTATTGTAACACCTGAGGACGAGATCGACATCGTATTAGGACGACGTATCGAGACCTCGACCAAGACCTTGTGTCGAGATCCCGTGCCAAGATCGTTTGCCGAGGTCATTTGCCGAGCTGAGGAGACTGCGTGCACTAGCTGCTGAGCTGAGGAAGTCGGGTGTCGAGCTGAGGAGGTCGCATGCCGAACTGAGGAGGCCGCGTGCACGAACTCGTGTTAGAGCCTTGTGCGCTTGCACGAGCACCCTTGTCGACATCGTGTCGAGATGATAACTCGTATTCTTTCGAACGTTATTCAGCGTTATTATTATATTGTTTGTAATTATTACATTGTCGGCTTGCCGTTCGTCACGATGTCTAGACCGTTGGCCAAGCGAGTAGAGGGTAATTATGAGAGGAGCGATTAGATGGGTAGAATGATTGATGGGATTGGCATCTTATAGCTGAAGTTACGATTATACCGCCTCTCACCATTTGTATACCACGGCCAGATTCCCACGGATACTCATTTCTCTTTTCTTCTTTCTTCTTCCTTCATACGCTCTGAGTTTCGTTGTTTTTCTCCAAAAATCTCCATCGAAGAAACCTTGAGTTCCATCGAGATTCTGCACAAGCTTTCTTCATCAACCTTGTTCCTCATTATCTTCTCGACATATCTCGCCTGCTCGACCATCACCATCTGAGGTATGGAAAAACAGATTTTCTCTTCTTCGTGCTACTGTTTAGCGCTATTTCTTCCTTCCATTTTAGCTAGTTTTTATGCTTCCAAATCATGTCAAATTGATGGGTTTTCTTCTTCACGATATTACCTATCTTTCTAACCGATTAATTGGGCTTGTAAAACAAATTTTCTTCCTCTGTTTTTCTGCAATCGGCAGTGCCCAGAAACCCTTCATTTTTGGTTTATTTCGATTTCTTGTTTTTCGTTTGTTGCTTCTGGTTGTTGTTGTTGTCGATCTATCTGTTGAAGCATCAGATAACCTTTTTCATGAACTTTTGATCGAAAACCCTAACTTTGTGTTAGAGGAAAAATATATTTAAGTTCTTGAGTTTTTATATTTCTGGGTTGTGGTTAAGTTTGGGATGAGAGCTAAGTGTATTAGAACCCATAGATCGAATCGAGTTGTGTTTGATTTAGGAAGTCCGATTCACGAGATCGAGTGATTTCGAATCAAGGTGTACGGAGAGGCGAATCAGGGGCGTGGAGCGGCGGAATCGGATCGAGAACTGTGCGTGTTGAGGTCGGCGAGAAGCGTCACGTGTCGAAGTCGTTGTCGAGATCGTTGAAGACAGCCGTGTCGAGATCGAGTAAGAGAAGTCGTTGTCGAGCTCATTTGAAGACTACGGCGTGTCGAGGTCGTTGTCGGCGGATTAACTTGGAGTTGATGGGCGCTTCACATTAATACTTTCATAGTATGCTAGCGTAAGGGCAACTCTTAGACATTATTAAGACTTTATTTTTATTGTTATATTTATGTATGGACTCCTTGATTGGTGTCGAGATTGGGTTTTTGCATGTATTTGATATGTGATTGAATATATGTTGTGAATGGTGTATTGCTGTCGAATTGCGTTTCTTCATGCAGAATGTTTTATTGCTTAAATGTCGAATTGCGTTTCTTCATGTTAAGCATGCTCTCTTTATTTGATATGTGATCAAGTAAGTTGTGTTACTCTTTGACATGCGGCGAGCTAATCATCGAGTGAGAGAGCTAGGGACTCGTATGACGTTTTTGAGCCGGACCCAGATAACTGAGGGTGCTAGGTCCCCTTTTTGTTTATGGTGGATTGGCTAGGCGTTGTAGCATTATCAGTTTGGGGATGGACCTGCTGATTAATGTATGGAATTCGGTTTGGGGATGGACCTGCCGTTTACCTATTACGTCAGTTTGGGGATGGACCTGCTGACGATATTCCGGAATAAGAGTCGAGTCGAGTCTAGAGTGAGATGGTCGAGTCACGTGTGGTGATTGAGATACATTATTGTGTTGCTTATTCTTTATGTCGAGCTTATCTTGAATTGTTGAGAAGTTGACCCTTTCCCGTGGTGCCTTCAATCCATGACGGTTACCCAGGCGATGTCGAAGCGCAGGAACTCGGCGGCAGATGATGCCGAGGAGGAGCTCGCCGAGGACCCGAGTGACGACCTCTACTTGTCGTGATTGATTATGTTGTTGGATGTTTGTTTTTCGATGGTGTACTTTGTTTTTCTTTGTGTTCGAGGTCGTGACCAGTTTGGGCGGGTATGTTTTATTGCTCTGAGGTAGATCGGGCGGTTTACTTTTGGAGCACCCCCCTGCGTGGGAGTCTGCCGGAAGTACCCCCAGGGTATGATTGCTCTTTTGAAGTCGTCATACCTTAGGTGTATTTTCTTTATACATTTGCTACTCTGTATTTTGTATACATGATTATTTAGAGTGATATATATATATGTATGTTATGCATGTATGTTTTATTAGAATTTATGTCTTGTGTCTTAGTTGCACCATGTTTCGAAAAGCTGTAATTACTCTGATGTGCACGAGTTGGTTTTATAAAAAAAAAAATAGACCGTACTTTTTAAAAGGCACAAGAGTTTCGTTTTAAAACACATCTCATACGAGTTTAATTGAGCTCGGTGTGTTGAAGCTCGGTAACTCGAGCTCGGTATATTGAGCTCGGTAGCGGTCCTAAGCAGTCGTTACATTGTTGGTATCGAGCATTCGGTTCGACCGAAGCATAGAGATTTGGACTGGTCACCGTGGTCGGGTTATGTGTGTTGGGTACCTAGTTGTAATATGTTGATTCTTTGTTTGATTAGGTGAAGCACTTATTGCTTGAGAAATTGTTTGAACTGTTTCTTGATTGAAGCGGTGTGTTTTAACACATCCTTGTTACGAGATTCGACAGGGTTTTGAACTTTGTGGAATCTAATGCCACCTCGTAGGAATACGATACCGCAACCGAGAACGCCGACATGGAACGAGCAATTCAAGCTATGACCGAGATGGCGGCAGCCATGGCTCAACAATCACCGCTGCAACTCAACAGTTAACGCGATGGCTCAACAGACGGCAGCAGCGTTAACTCAAGCCAGAACTTACAAAGAACAGAATGAGCGTAACGAAATGTCAAGCGAGAGGATTGGCCGACTTTAGGAAGCATGATCCACCAGTTTTATGGTGAGCCAAATCCAGATAAAGTCGATCTTTGGATGCAAGAGATCGAGAAGATCTTTGAGGCACTTCATTGCGGGACAACGTGAAGGTCGACTATGCCACCTACTTACCGCTAGGAGACGCGAGTATTGGTGGAGAGGAGTGAAGCAAACGTTTATAGCGGAACGTCGCGAGATGACACAGGAGCTTTTTCGTGAAAGGTTCTTGGACAAGTACTTCCCAGATCTTTGCACGAGCCGAGAAGGAGCAAGAGTTTCTTCAATTGCGGAAGGCAACTTCGGCGATGTCAGTATGCGGCCAAGTTCGAGTCGTTGGCGAGGTATTTCAGTCCATTTCGTGATCGAGTTGACCAAAGATGGTTGAGTGAGAGATTCCAACGGGATTGAGATTCGACATTCAAGTCGATGGTGTCGTTGAGGATCCGAAACCTCCAAGAGCCGATAGATCGCTGTGTCGAGGTAGAAGGAGTGAGGAGCCACAAGAAGAAGCTGTTGTAAGCGGACCGGTGAGACCCCAGTGCGGGCGAGATTTGCACGAAGAAACAACCGCGAAGAAGCCTTACGACCAGACCTCGGGGAACGACAACAGGGGACAATATCGTCCGATGACCCAGTGCAGAAGCGGAGGACAGACCGGTGTCGAGGTGACTTGTTTTCGTTGTGGAAAGAGCGGGACATTACGCCAATAATCGTACTCGAGAGGGTGGAGGTGTGTTTCAACCGTAGAAGCCAGGACATTTTGTCAAGGATTGTCCTACACCTAAAGCTGAACCGACGATGCTTGCGGCAGGGGCCAAAGGAAAGCGTCAGGTAGCTAAAGGCGTAGTTTTACGCATGAGTGGCGAGGAAGCGGTCGAGTGATGATCTTATCCAAGGTGAATGTGAGATCGAGGGTAAATCCTTATCTGTTCTCTTTGATTCGTGCAACCCATTCCTTTATTTCTTCGATTGTGTGAACCATTTGAACTTGATCATGATCGCTTTACCGTTTAAATTAGTAGTTACAACCCCACCGCTAAAACCTTAGTCGAAACACCGCATGTCTTAATTGTGTAGTGGTTATTGAGTAGAAAGTTTGTGGTCAATTTGGTTTGTTTGCCTCTTAAGGGCCTAGATGTCATTCTCGGGATGGATTGGTTGTCACACCACCATGTCCTCTTGGGTGTGCCCGTAAAGCGTAATTTTTCCGGACCTTGGAGTCTCCAATTATCTTTCTGCCGAGCGTGTTGGAGTTTCTTTGAAAGAAGGAACTAGGGAATACATGTATCTGGCTAGTTCGGAAGTTTTCCAACAGTCGACGTGGACGAATGTTCCAGTGGTGTGTGACTTTGAGGGCGTTTTCCGAAGGCGTGCCAGGGTTACCACCAAGACGAGGTCGAGTTCTCCATCGACCGATTCCAGGGACAGGACCGATTTCCAAAGCGCCATACAGATGTCTCCCGCCGAGATGAAAGAACTGAAGTCCCAAATCGAACACTTGGAGTCGAAGCAATTCATACGACCGAGCGTGTCACCGTGGGGAGCTCCGGTGTTGTTGGTTAAGAAGAAGGATGGGACGATCAAGAGGCGTGCGTGGACTATCGCGAGCTCAACAAGGTTACCGTGAAGAACCGTTATCCGTTACCACGTATTGGCGACTTGATGGATCAACTTCGTGGAGCGGCGATCTTTCAAGATAGACTTGAAGTCGGGCTACCACGATTCGCGTGAAGGAGGAAGATGTCGCCAAAACAGCTTTCCAGACTAGATACGGTCACTACGAGTACTTGGTGATGCCGTTTGGAGTGACGAATCGCCCGGTGTGTTTATGGACTACATGAATAGGATTTTCCATTCGTTCTTGGATCAGTTCGTTGTAGTGTTCATCGACGACATATTGATCTACTCGAGGAACCGAGAAGAGCACGCAGAACACTTATGTCGAGTACTACGGATATTACGAGATAAGCAACTCTATGCCAACCTGTCAAGTGTGAATTTTGGCTTGAAGAGGTGAATTTTCTAGGTCACGTGATTTCCAAAGAAGGGATAGGCGTGGATCCAACTAAGATTGAAGTCGTGCTAAGCGTGGGAACAATAGAAGACGATTCACGAGATCGGGAGTTTTGTCGGCTTAGCGAGGATATTACCGAAGATTCATTGAAGGTTTCTCGAAGATTGTCGCGCCTCTTTACGATCGACGAGGAAGGATCAACCTTTGCCTGGACCGAGGAGTGCAAAGCCGGTTTCAAAGGCGAAGGAGCTTTTGACGACGGCGCTGTCGATCTTGCCTCAACCGTAAGAGCCTTTCGAGGTGTATTGTGATGCGTCACACCAGGGATTGGGATGCGTCGATGCAACATCGAAGGTGGTCGCGTATGCTTCAAGACAACTTAAGATTCACGAGAGGAACTACCCTACTCACGACTTGGAGTGGCGGCCCGATAGTTTTCTGTTGAAGATATGGAGGCACTACCTTTATGGGAGCACTCTTCGCTTTCAGCGATCACAAGAGCTTGAAGTACTGTTCGACCGTAAAGAACTCAACATGCGTCGTCGTAGATGGACGTAATTTCTCAAGGACTACGACTTTACGTTGGAATACCATCCGGTAAGGCTAACGTGGTAGCGGATGCGTTGAGCAAGAAGAGCGTTTAACCTCGGTATTGATGATCAAGGAGTTGGAGATGCTCGAGAAGTTCAGAGACTTGAAGTTGAGTGTCGAAGTTTCACCGGGAAGGCGAGATTTGGTATGCTTACCATTTCTAACAGATTGTTGGGCGAGATCCGAGACCAGCAAGTTCATGACGAGCTTCGCAAGAGAAGATTCGATTGATAGCGCAAGGGAAAGGCGACGAATTTCACGTCGAGCGGACGACATCTTAAGGTGCAATGGCCGAGTATGCGCACCTAACGTATCCGAGCCGAGAAAGTTGATTCTCAGCGCATAAGAGCAACTTTAGTATTCACCCAGGAGTTACGAAGATGTATCAAGACTTGAAGAAGCATTTTTGGTGGTCCTGAATGAAGAAGCAAGTGGCCGAGTCGTAACCGTGTTTAACGTGTCGTAAAGCGAAGGTGGAGCACCAACGACTGCGGGAATGGTACAATAAACGGCGTACCAGTATGGAAATGGGATAGTATTTCCATGGATTTCGTTGTAGGTTTGCCGAAGACGCAGAAGAAGAATGATTCGATTTGGGTGATCGTCGATCGATTGACCAAATCGCTCATTTCTTACCAAAGGTGGTCGACATACAACGTGGAAAAGCCGACCGAGATCTACATCGCGGAGATAGTACGACTTCATGGTATACCCTCTTCGATCGTGTCGGACCGAGATCCGGTTCACGCCTCATTTTTGGAGGGAATTGCAAGGAGCGATGGGAACCGAGCTCGAGCTTAGCTCGGCATATCATCCACGGCATCGACGGTCGACCGAGAGAACGATCCAATCACTTGAAGATTTGTTGCGGCGTGTACCTTAGATCACCGAGGAAGTTGGGACGACGTCTTACCATTGGTGGAGTTCACATACAATACGATTTCCATGCGAGTATTGGAATGGCACCTTTTGAAGCGGCTGTATGGGACGGAAATGTCGACGCCTCTTTGTTGGTACCAGGGCGGCGGCGTTACGTTGTAGGACCAGATATGATCCAGCGGACTCACGAGAAGATCCGTTTGATCGGAGATCGAATGCGAACATCTCAAAGTCGACGTAAGAGTTATGCGGACCAACGACGTCGACCACTCGAGTTCGAGGAAGGAGAACATGTATTTCTTAGAGTCACCCCACTCATCGGAGTTGGTCGAGCGATCAAATCCAAGAAACTTACCCTAAATTTATTAGACCTTACCAGATTCTTCGTCGTATTGGTCGATGGCATATCAGTTGCCTTGCCACCATTCTTGTCGAACATCCACGACGTCTTCCACGCCTCACGATTCTTGAGTATGTTTCGACCCTCTCATGTCATCGAACCGGATGTGATTCAACCGAAGGATGACCTATCTTTCGAGGCATTACCAGCAAGGATCGTTGATCGTAAAGCCAAACAGATTCTTGAACAAAGAGATTCAACTCGTCAAAGTTGTGTGGGATCGAGAAGGCGGGAGATGCGACTTGGGAGCTGGAGGAGAAGATGAAGACTCGATTACCACTGAACTTTTCCGAGGTAAGAATCTTATTTGCAATTTCGAGGACGAAATTTTTTAGAGGAGAGATTGTAACACCTGAGGGCGAGATCGACATCGTATTAGGACGACGTGTCGAGACCTCGACCAAGACCTTGTGTCGAGATCCTTGCCAAGATCGCTTGTCGAGGTCATTTGCCGGCCGAGGAGATCTGCGTGCACTAGTCAGCCGAAATGAGGAAGTCGGGTGTCGAAATGAGGAGGTCGTGATGCCGAATCGAGGAGGCCGCGTGCACGAACTCGTGTTAGAGCCTTGTGCGCTTGCACGAGCACCCTTGTCGACATCGTGTCGAGATGATAACTCGTATTCTTTCGAACGTTATTCAGCGTTATTATTATATTGTTTGTAATTATTACATTGTCGGCTTGCCGTTCTCGTCACGTGTCTAGACCGTTGACCGACAGAGTAGAGGGTAATTATGAGAGGAACGATTAGATGGGTAGAATGATTGATGGGATTGGCATCTTATAGCTGAAGTTACGATTATACCCTTCTCTCACCAGCTGTATACCACGACCGATTCCCACAGATACTCATTTCTCTTTTCTTCTTTCTTCTTCCTTCCTTCTGCTCTGAGTTTCGTTGTTTTTCTCCAAAAATCTCCATCGAAGAAACCTTGAGTTCCATCGAGATTCTGCACAAGCTTTCTTCATCAACCTTGTTCCTCATTATCTTCTCGACATATCTCGCCTGCTCGACCATCACCATCTGAGGTAAGGAAAAACAGATTTTCTCTTCTTCGTGCTACTGTTTAGCGCTATTTCTTCCTTCCATTTTAGCTAGTTTTTATGCTTCCAAATCATGTCAAATTGATGGGTTTTCTTCTTCACGATATTACCTATCTTTCTAACCGATTAATTGGGCTTGTAAAACAAATTTTCTTCCTCTGTTTTTCTGCAATCGGCAGTGCCCAGAAACCCTTCATTTTTGGTTTATTTCGATTTCTTGTTTTTCGTTTGTTGCTTTTGGTTGTTGTTGTTGTCGATCTATCTGTTGAAGCATCAGATAACCTTTTTCATGAACTTTTGATCGAAAACCCTAACTTTGTGTTAGAGGAAAAATATATTTAAGTTCTTGAGTTTTTATATTTTCTGGGTTGTGGTTAAGTTTGGGATGAGAGCTAAGTGTATTAGAACCCATAGATCGAACTGAGTTGTGTTTGTTTTAGGAAGTCTGATTCCCGAGATCGAGTGATTTCCGAATCAAGGTGTACGGGAGAGCGAATCCGAGGACGTGGAAGCAGCGGAATCCAGATCGAGAACTGTACGTGTCGAGGTCGACTGAGAAGCGTACGTGTCGAAGTCGTTGTCGAGCTCGTTGAAGACAGCCGTGTCGAGATCGAGTAAGAGAAGTCGTTGTCGAGCTCATTTGAAGACGGCTGTGTCGAGGTCGTTGTCGAGCAGCATTAACTTGGAGTTCGGTAAGGGCGCTTCACATTAATACTTTCATAGTATGCTAGCGTAAGGGCAACTCTTAGACATTATTAAGACTTTATTTTTATTGTTATATTTATGTATGGACTCCTTGATTGGTGTCGAGATTGGGTTTTTGCATGTATTTGATATGTGATTGAATATATGTTGTGAATGGTGTATTCTTTGTCAGTGCGTTTCTTCATGCAGAATGTTTTATTGCTTAAATGTCAGTGCGTTTCTTCATGTTAAGCATGCTCTCTTTATTTGATATGTGATCAAGTAAGTTGTGTTACTCTTTGACATGCGGCGAGCTAATCATCGAGTGAGAGAGCTAGGAGTCGTATGGCGTTTTGAGCCGGACCAGATAAGCGAGGGTGCTAGGTCCCTTTTTGTTTATGGTGGATTGGCTAGGCGTTGTAGCATTATCGGTTTGGGGATGGACCTGGCGATTAATGTATGGAATTCGGTTTGGGGATGGACACTGCCGTTTCTGGGTACGTCGGTTTGGGGATGGACTGACGATATTCCGGAATAAGAGTGGAGTCGAGTCTAGAGTGAGATGGTCGAGTCACGTGTGGTGATTGAGATACATTATTGTGTTGCTTATTCTTTATGTCGAGCTTATCTTGAATTGTTGAGAAGTTGACCCTTTCCCGTGGTGCCTTCAATCCATGACGGGTTCCCAGGCGATGTCGAGCGCGCAGGAACTCGGCGGCGAGATGATGCCGAGGAGGAGCTCGGCGAGGACCCGAGTGGCGACCTCTACTTGTCGTGATTGATTATGTTGTTGGATGTTTGTTTTTCGATGGCTGTACTTTGTTTTTCTTTGTGTTCGAGGTCGTGACGGTTTGGGCGGTATGTTTTATTGCTCTGAGGTAGATCGGTTTACTTTGGAGCGACCCTGCGTGGGAGTCTGCCGGAAGTACCCCCAGGGTATGATTGCTCTTTTGAAGTCGTCATACCTTAGGTGTATTTTCTTTATACATTTGCTACGCTGTATTTTGTATACATGATTATTTAGAGTGATATATATATATGTATGTTATGCATGTATGTTTTATTAGAATTTATGTCTTGTGTCTTAGTTGCACCATGTTTCGAAAAGCTGTAATTACTCTGATGTGCACGAGTTGGTTTTATAAAAAAAAAATAGACCGTACTTTTTAAAAGGCACAAGAGTTTCGTTTTAAAACACATCTCATACAGGTTTAATTGAGCTCGGTGTGTTGAGCTCGGTAACTCGAGCTCGGTATATTGAGCTCGGTAGCGGTCCGGAAACGGGTCGTTACACTTATCTTCAAGCTCAATCCGAAGGATCCCATGAAAGCATCTCCAACATCAAAGATGTCCTAGCTCAATCCATTGAGGCTACCAAGGTGTATAATGAAGACTTTCAAGTCTCATGCAAGAATATGGAGGCTCACCTTAAGACAATTATGGAGTTTCTAAAAGAGGATAATTGTATTGAAGAAGTGGTTGAACAAGAAGAAGAGAGTGTGGAGTTGAAAATAAGAGTTATTTATGCTTTTGTACATTAAATCATGCTGGTCTAAGAGTAAATTAGAGTCTTTAATTGATAGAAATATGAAAATCAAGTGTTATCCCTTGCTTGAAGCTGTTATGAGGCACTTAGGTGCCTTTGTGAGCATTTTGATGTGTTTTGTTGATGTGCAGGATTTTAATGAAAGACACCCAGTGCCAAGTCTAGTGCCATGGCACTGGACCCTGAAGTTGGCCGCACCTGGAATTAGTGCAGCAACGTGTTTTAGAGGCTCTATGTGTTGGCAGAAAGGACCTTGTCCTTTAGTGTAACGCTGCTGCGTTTTATGCTGATCCCCACTGCAAATACAGTGTTTTCTCTCTCTCTCCGCTAAAGGACAAAAGCCTTTATTTTTGGGCCAAAGAGGAATAACTTTCGTTGGGATAGGCAATTGTCAGCCCATTTGAGGAGAGGCAATAAAAGCAAAATGACCTAATCAAAGGAGGCAGGCTGGGACATTTTGGCTGAACCATAAGTCATAATTTATTTCCCTTCCTCTGTAAAACAGCCGCAGCTCATTCCATCCTCCATAGCTCACCATCACCTTCATCCATCATTCTCCATTCCTATATCCCTTCCATACACCATTTTTATGAGAAAAAGAAGCTAAAAAACATGGATGTTGAACCAATCTCAAGCGTAGCAAGAAAATGCAGCAACAAGACATTGTTGTAGTGAAGTGCTCTCCCATCTTGACAGATCTGTAGGCCCTTCACGTGCTGTTTTCGGCTGTTGTTTGTAACCATTCTGAACTGCAGAGTTTTGGTACCATGGATCGGTTTCACAACACCAGTTTCTGTTATTTTATGTTTTTGCTTATTATGAGCTAAACACTTTATGCTATGATGAAGTGAAATCGTATTAGAACCTTGTTGGTTTATGTCTATCAGTTTTTATCTATGCACTTTTGACTCATGTGAATTTATTCAGTGATTGTTTGACTTAAGTTTGATCACTTTAGGTTAGGTACTTGTATGTTAAGTGCTGAAAGGGATTAACATGCTCAATTCATGGTTAATGTGAGAGGCATTAATTAAAGGACACTTTGATTAATTTTGATTAAACTAGACATAGGAAATTTGTCTAACAGAGTGTTTTGGGCCACATTTATTAGACAAGGGTGAACATAATGGGGGCTTAGACATAAGGTACCCTTTATTTAACCCTGGTGAAAGCGACTGAAAGGCACACACTTTAGTGCCCTGCGCCCAGGTGCCATGGCACTGACTGATGGCACTGAATCAACTTGGTTAAAATATGATGGATCTAAAATCCTAGTTGTTTTTTCTCTGCTTTTTACCATTCAACCGTGACTGTTTTGCATTTTAATTACTTGTTAACTGTTAGTCTTTAAATTCACATCATGAATCCAAAATTGTTGATAGTTCTTGTTTGTTTCTTTTATTCTCTCACTAGCTAGGTTAGCCAAATTGGGAATTTGTGGAAATAACCGTAATCAATCTCCGTGGGAACAATCTTTACTTACTCTTTATTACTTGTTACGATTGTGTATACTTGCACATTGTACTTTATCAAAAACAATGGTGAATGTGACTTAGGATGACATGATTAGATTTATATAATGCCAAATCATTTACAGGTTTGGTATTCCTGAAACCATTACCATAGACCTGGGTACTATGTTCACTGGAGAAAAGGTGGTAGCCTTTCTGCAGCAATTTGGGATTAAGATGATTCATTCATCCCCTTCTTATGCACAAGCTAATGGACAAACAGAGGCTACTAATAAAAATATTATTGATTTGATCAAGAAGAACGTTGAAGATAAGTCCAGGAAATGGCGTGAAACACTGAATGAAGTATTGTGGGATGTAAGGAATTCCAAGTGCAATGCAATTGGATTCACTCCTTTTCCACTAACATATGGACAAGATGTCGTGTTGCCATTAGAAATAAATGTGACTTCACTAAGAGTAGCAAAGCAAGGCTTGTTAAGCCTAGATGAGTACCAATAAGCCTTGGTTATGGAGCTAGATTCAGTCGATGAAGATTGACTCATGGCTTTGAATAGAATTGAACGCAACAAACAGAAGATGGCTAGAGCCTACAACAAGCGAGTAAAAGCGAAAAAATTTGTTGAAGGGGACCTTGTTTGGAAAACCATATTACCTATTGGGATTAAAGATTCCAAGTTTGGGAAATGGTCGTCAAATTGGGAAAGGTCATTTATTATTAGTAAAGCTTATAATGGTGCTTATCGGCTAGTTAATATGCAAGGTGAAGAGTTAAATAGAAGTATAAATGGGAAATACCTTAAAAGATACTACCCTACTATATGGCAAGGCGTATTGGAGGAAAAGAGGAAATTGATTCAAAAGATAATGTCATGGTGACCACAAGCCCGCCATGTGACACCTAAATCCAATAAGCCAAAAATTAGAAAAATTTAAAACTTTAATCAAACACGTGAAAACATACAGGAACTTAATACCGAAGTATTCACATTAGAGTGCGTACAGTATTAGAAACAACAGACTCTCCACTAGCCGTGGTACAAAACTACAGGAGACTCAATAGTCTCTCCTAGACCTCAGCAACCTCGCCAAGAGTATCTTCCACCTCGGTTAATATCAATCTTCTCAACGTTCCCATCAACAGCTATGGACTGATCGTCTTCTAATCTCAAAACAATAATACAAGGATATACAGAAATATAGAGAGGAGGTAAGAAACTCATAAAACACTACAATGGGAAAACAAGGCAATATACAACACAATAACATGTTCGTCATGATTTGTACACATGTCGGAAAATCCACAAGAATTCATAATTGGAGAGTATGCTAGGCTAACGTACTCAACCATTTCGGCACCTAGCACGTCCTACTCAACTATTTCCGACACTGACCCCTAACTTAAGATCAGCACCGTTTCAACTATGAAGACTTGTGCATAAGCTCAAGTGGTCTATCACAACTACAACACATGCAACGAAATCTAACAACATATAGGCCATTAGATCATAATCGAGTCAGTATGCCAAGCAATCGTACTCAACTACTTTCGACACTTAGCACGTCGTACTCAACTATTTCTGATACTGTTCCCCAACTTATGAACAGCACTCACCCTGTAACGACCCGTTTCCGGACCGCTACCGAGCTACACTAAAACTGTATGCGATGCGTTTTAAAACGGTACTCTTGTGCCCTTCAGAAAAATGCGGTACTTTTTTTTTTTTTTAAATCCAGCTAGTGCACATCGGAGTAATTACAGCTTTTCGAAACATGGTGCAATTAAGACACAAGACTTAAATCCTAAATAAAACATACATAGATAATATATATATATATATATATATATATATATATATATATATATACAAGTCAGAATGATAGTGTATGCAAAATACAGAGTAGTGAATGTACAAAGAAATACACCTATGGTATGACGACCTTCAAGAGAGCAATCATACCCTGGGGGTACTTCCGGCAGACACCCACGCAGGGGGCTGCTACAAAAGTGGAACCACCAGTCTACCCTGTAATAACAAAACATCACCCGGCCCAACTGGTCACAACCACTGTACACAAAAGACATACTATAATCATCCCAAGAAGACATCTAGTAGACATAATCAATCACGACAAATAGAGATCGTCGTCCGGATCCTCGACGAGGTCCTCCTCACCATCACCTGCTGTCGGGTTCCCTGCGTCCTCGCTATCGCCTGGGTAACCATCATGGATTGAAGGCACCACGGGAAAGGGTCAACTTCTCAACAAATCAAGATAATCAAGGCGTAAAGAAATAAGCAAACAACAATGTATATCATTCACCAAACGTGACTCAACCCTCTCACTCTAGACTCGACTCAACTCGCGATCCATTTTCTCTCGACTCGACAATTATTCCGGAAAGCAGACGCAGATCCATAAACTGACATACCAGCCGTAGCCTTGGGATCTTTCGCTTCTCCCTAGATATGCAGTACCCGGTTCCTACGCTGCGATGCCTAGTCAATCTCCCGTAAACAAAAGGGGACCTAGCACCCTTAGTTATGCGGGTCACGGCTCAAAAACGTCATAACGACTCGCCTAGCTCTCTCACTCGATGAACAGCTCTCCGCTTACAATATTCAAAGAGTGACGCATAAGATTACTTGCCCGCATATCAAATAAGAGAGCATGCTTAATATGAAGAAAACACAATTCGACATTTTAAGCGATAAAACACCTGCTTGCATGAAAGACGCAATTCAACAACACGCACTGGCGGCATATATTCAATCTCATATCAAGTAATGCATAACTCATTCATATCACAACATTACATGCTCGACAAGAAAATCAAGGAATCCATCCCTCTGCAACTCAATGGAATTAACAGAGAGGAACATACAAGTGTGGGGGGTTGGGTTCAGGAGACCAACCGCAACAGCTTTCGCTCGCCCACGAAGACTCGGATAAATGTTCGACCTCACGACAACAAAACGAAGGGGTTCGAAGACCCTAACTTCGATCTTGTAGAGTTCTCAGACTTCTTCGTATTTAAATGAAGCATTTAAATACTAAAAATAAAATCTAAACATATTTAGAAGTTGCCCTTACCGAACTCCAAGCTAGGCGTCTACGTGCTGTCCTCAATCGAGCTCGACAACGACCTCGACACGTACCGTCCTCAATCTGGATCCCACTGCTCCCACGTCCTCGGGTTCGCTCTCCCGTACACCTCGATTCCGTGCCGCACGATCTCGGGAATCACACTTCCTAATACAAGCACAACTTAGTACTATCTATGGGTTTCTAATAGCACTTAGCTCTCATATCCCAATCTTAACTACAACCCAATTAAACATTAAAACTCAAGAACTTAAACAAATACAACAAGAATTTAAGCATTACAACTTAATTCCTTTTCTCTAAAATTTTATTAAAAACTTCTTTCATACATATCACCATACAAGGCCCTTTTTCCTAAGTACTAATTCAAGCTTAAAATCAAGTAGCATATTAAGCACAAATTAATCAAAATCTAAGTTTATGTTTTCTGAAAAATATTTTCATCAGGGTCCAACAATTTAAAATAAGACCATTAAATAGCAAGTTTCTTAGGACTCAAGAATAGAAAAGACCCAAAACTAACATGTTGCACTTAATTAAATTAAACTAGTCATGCTATTAGCACCTAAATAATTACTATAACACAATAACATATCTCATGCATGATTCAAGCAAGATTAAACATATTTTCCCTCTTACTCAAGGTTAGGTTTTTGATCAATTGCTCATGAAAGAGGTTATATGATGCTACAACAAATAAATCAACAACAAACAACAACAAGAAGCAACATACAACAACATAGAACAAGAAATCAAAACAAGCCAAGTGGTTAGGGTTTTGGGCGCTACCTACCGTAGAAAACAGAGGAAATAATTTGTTTTTCAAGCTCAAATAAATGGTTAGAAAGGTAGGTAATGTCATGAAGAAGAAAACCTATCGATATGACATGATTTGGAAGCATAGAAACTAGCTAAAATGGAGGGAGGAAGTGGCGCTAAACAGTAGCATGAAGGGAGAGAAAATTCTGTTTTTCATACCTCAAATGATGATCGAGATGATGATATAGGTAGAGGAGATGATGAGAAACAAGATTGATGAAGAAGGTTTGTGCAAAAACTCAATGGAACCCAAGGTTTTTCAATGGAAGTTTGGAGAGGAAGAGGAAACTTAGAGAAGAAGAAAGAAGAAAAGAGAAAGTGAGGGTTTGAGGGAGCCGATCGTGATATTTAGGCTGGTGAGGGAAGGGGCATTATGGTCCTTTTTCCCTTAATTAACACTTAAACAATAATTAATTAAAAGAAAACCATTTTAAATGAATTTTTTATAAAACCACAAATAAGTGACATATAAATATTATTATGAGATGCTAATCCCATCACTCATTCTACCCATCTAATCTCTCCTCTCTCATGATTACCCTCTAATCTATAGGCTTAAGATCTAAAAACACGGCGACGAAAAACCGCAAAACCGATTAATTTCTCGCCGGAAAATCCCGGAAAAATTAATTTACGAAAAATTAATTCTCCACGTGATAATATCAATTTATAGGTATTAGAAACAATATAATTCACTTAAAAATATTTAAAACAGGTTACGACTCGATTTTCATCGAAATCGGGGCTCATTTTAAATTTTATCAGCGGCAGAAACTGCCCGGCGATTTGAAACGCGACGAAATTTCAATAGAATATTTCGACAACATTCAAACCATAAATTAATATTAAAATATTAATTCTCATTTATTTTAGCTCTTGATTTAATTAAATCACTTTCTTAGGAAACAAGTAATTGCTTTATTAAAGCATAATTACGACAAAATATACTAATCAACGCTAACTAACGTTCGTAACAATACGAGTGTTACAGTCTCGGCACAAGGTCGATCAGGGTGCTTGTGCAAGCGCACAATGATTTATCAAGAGCTTGTGTACGCGGTCTCCTCAGCTCGATGCAGCGACCTCGGCTCGTGCACGCGCGGTCTCCTCGGCTCGATGCAGACGACCTCATTTCGGCATACGACCTCCTCATTTCGATGCAGCGACCTCGGCTCGTGCACGCGGTCGATCTCTTCATCAGGTGTTACAATACTCTCCCTCTAAAAAAAAATTTCGTCCTCAAAATTGTAAATAAGATGCTTACCGCGGAAAAGTTCAGGGTACTGAGTTTTCATCTTCTCTTCCAATTCCCAAGTCGCATCTCCGGTTTTCTGATCCCACACAACTTTGACAAGTTGGATCTCTTTGTTCCGCAACTGTTTGGCTTTCCGATCCACGATCCTTGCTGGTGATACTTCGAAGGATAAGTCGTTCCTCAGTTGAATCATGTAACACCTGAGGACGAGATCGACATCGTATTAGGACGACGTATCGAGACCTCGACCAAGACCTTGTGTCGAGATCCCGTGACTAGATCGTTTGTCGAGATCATTTGTCGAGCTGATGAGACCACGTGCACTAGCTGCTGAGCTGAGGAGGTCGCGTGTCGAGTTGATGAAGTCGCGTACCGAGCTGATGAGGACGTATGTCGAGCTGAGGAGGCCGCGTTCACGAACTCGTGTTAGAACCTTGTACGTTTGCACGAGCACCCTAGTCGACATCGTGTCGAGATGACACCTCGTATTCTTTCGAACGTTATTCAGCGTTATTATTATATTGTTTGTAATAATTACATTGTCGGCTTGCCGTTGACCGACAGAGTAGAGGGTAATTATGAGAGGAACGATTAAACGGGTAGATGATTGATGGGATTGGCATCTTATAGCTGGAGTTACGATTATGCCCTTCCAAATTGTATTCACGATCGGTTTTCCCTCAAACACTCATTTCTCTTTTCTTCTTTCTTCTTCCTTCCTTCTGCTCTGTGTTTCGTTGTTTTCTTCAAAAACTTCCATCGACGAAACCGTGAGTTCCATCGATATTCTGCACAAGCTTTCTTCATCAATTTTGTTCATCATCATCTTCTCGACATATCTCGCCTGCTCGATCACCATTGAGGTATGAAGAACAGATTTTTCTTTTTCTCTGTGATACTGTTTAGCGCTAATTCTTCTTCCATTTTTAACCAGTTTTATGCTTCCAAATCATGTCAAATTGATGGGTTTTCTTCTTCACAATATTACCTATCTTTCTAACCGATTAATATGGCTTGTAAAACAAATTTCTTCCTCTGTTTTTCTGCAATCGGCAGTGCCCAGAAACCTCCATTTTTGGTTCGTTTCGATTTCTTGTTTTTCATTCGTTGCTTCTGGTTATTGTTGTTGTCGATCTATCTGTTGAAGCATCAGATAACTTTTTCATGAAATTTTGATCGAAATCCCTAACTTTGTGTTAGAGGAAAAATATATTTCAGTTCTTGAGTTTTATATTTTTCTGGGTTGTGGTTGAGTTTGGGAAGAGAGAGCTAAGTGTATTAGAACCCATAGATCGATCTGAGTTGTGTTTGTTTTAGGAAGTCTGATTCCCGAGATCGAGTGATTTCCGAATCAAGGTGTACGGGAAAGCGAATCCAAGGACGCGGAAGCAGCAGAATCCAGATCGAGGACTGTACGTGTCGAGGTCGACTGAGAAGTGTACGTGTCGAGGTCGATTGAGGACGGTACGTGTCGAAGTCGTTGTCGAGCTCGTTGAAGACAGCTGTGTCGAGGTCGTTGTCGAGCAGCATTAACTTGGAGTTCGGTAAGGGCGCTTCACATTAATACTTTCGTAGTATGCTAGCGTAAGGGCATTTCATATTCTACGTGGTTATGTTATTGTGTATGGATTTCCTGATTTGTGTCGAGCTGAAATGTTGTGATATGATTGAGTTTTTGCATGTATTTAATATGTGATTGAATATATGTCGTGAATTGTGTATTGCATGTTGAATTGCGTTTCTTCATGTCGAGCTTGCTCTTTTATTTGACATGCGGTTGAATATCTTGTGTTTAACTCTTTGAATATCGGATGTGGGGGATTGTTCATCGAGTGAGCGAGCTAGGTGAGTCGTATGGCGTTTTTGAGCCGTGACCGGATAATCGAGGGTGCTAGGTCCCCTTTTGTTTACGGAGATTGACTAGACGTCGCCACGCTATGGGACCTGAGTTGGACCGTCTAGGGAGAGCGAGGATCCCAAGGCTTCTGGACTTTTCCGACATACCAGATGCGGCGTGTGCGTTCCGGAAAATTATCGAGTCGAGAGAAAATGGATTTGCGAGTTGTGTCGAGTTTAGAGTGAGATGGTCGAGTCACGTCGGTGAATGTTATACTTTGCTGTTTGCTTATCTCTTTTATGTCGAGCTTATCTTGAATTGTTGAGAAGTTGACCCTTTCCGTGGTGCCTTCAATCCATGACGGTTACCCAGGCGATGTCGAGCGCGAGGAACTCGGCGATAGATGATGCCGAGGAGGAGCTCGACGAGGACCCGAGTGACGACCTCTATCTGTCGTGATTGTTTGTTTGTTGGATGTTTGTTTTTCTGAGGACTGTACTTTGTTTTTCTTGTATGTTCGAGGTCGTGACCAGTGTGGGCAGTGTTGTTTTGTTGTTTCAGGGTAGACTGGTGGTCTTACTTTTGGAGCAGCCCCCTGCGTGGGAGTCTGCCGGAAGTACCCCCAGGGTATGATTGCTCTTTTGAAGCCGTCGTACCTTAGGTGTATTTTCTTTAGACTTTGCTACTCTGTATTTTGTATAGATGATTATTTAGAGTGATATATATATGTATGTTATGCATGTATGTTTTATTAGAATTTAAGTCTTGTGTCTTAGTTGCACCATGTTTCGAAAAGCTGTAATTACTCTGATGTGCACGAGTTGGTTTTAAAAAAAAATATATATATATATCGTATTTTTAAAAGGCACAAGAGTTTTGTTTTTAAAACACATCTCATATAGGTTTATGTTGAGCTTGGTGTGTTGAGCTCGGTAACTCGAGCTCGGTATATTGAGCTCGGTAGCGGTCCAGGAAGCGGGTCGTTACACTGTTGGTATCGAGCGCTTGATTCGGTTGGCCAGAAGTGTACATAGGAGATTTGGGTAGTCACCGTGTCGGGTTATATGTGTTGGGTACCTAGTTGTATTATGTTGATTCTTTGTTTGATTAAGTGAAACACTTATTGCTTGAGAAATTGTTTGAACTGTTTCTTGATTGAAGCGGTGTGTTTTAACACATCCTTGTTGTGAGATTGACAGTGGTTTTGAACTTTGTGGAATCTAATGCCACCTCGTAGGAATACGACATCTGCAGCGAAACGTCGACATGGAGCAGGCTATTCAAGCTATGACCGAGATGGCGGCAGCCATGGCTCAACAATCACGCTGCAACTCAACAGCTAACGCGATGGCTCAACAGACGGCGGCGTTAACTCGAGAACTTGCGACAGCGACAGCGAAGCGAGCGAAATGCTAAAGCGAGAGGATTGGCGGACTTCAGGAAGCATGATCCACCGAAGTTCTACGGTGAGCCAAATCCGGATAAAGTCTGATCTTTGGATGCAAGAGATCGAGAAGATCTTTGAGGCACTTCATTGCGGGACAACGTGAAGGTCGACTATGCCACCTACTTACTACTAGGAGACGCAGAGTATTGGTGGAGGAGTGAAGCAAACGTTTATAGCGAACATCGCGAGATGACACAGGAGCTTTTTCGTGAAAGGTTCTTGGACAAGTACTTCCCAGACATCGCACGAGCCGAGAAGGAGCAGAATTTCTTCAATCGCGGCAAGGCAACTCGGCGATGTCCGAGTATGCGGCCAAGTTCGAGTCGTTGGCGAGTATTTCAGTCCATTTCGTGATCGAGTTGACCGAGAGATGGTTGAGTGAGAGATTCCAACGGGGATTGAGATTCGACATTCGAAGTCGATGGTGTCGTTGAGGATCGAAATCTCCAAGAGCCGATTGATCGTGTCGAGGTAGAAGGAGTAAGGAGCCACAAGAAGAAGACTGTGGGCGGACGGTGAGACCCCGAGTGCGGCGTAGATTTGCACGTAAAGTGAAACAACCGCAGAAGAAACCGCACGACCGACCTCGGGGAACAACAACAGGGGGACAGATGTCGTCCGATGACCCAAGTACCGAGGAGTGGAGGTCGGACCGGTGTCGAGGTGACTTGCTATCGATGTGGAAAGCGGGACATTACGCGAGTAATCGTACTCGAGAAGGAGGAGGTGTGTTTCAACCGCAAGAAGCCAGGGCATTTTGCTAAGGATTGTCCTACACCTAAAGTGAACCGACGATGCTTGCGGCAAAGGCCAAAGGAAAGCGTCAAGTGGCTAAAGGCGAGTTTTACGCATGAGTGGCGAGGAAGCAGAACGAGCTGATGATCTTATCCAAGGTGAATGTGAGATCGAGGGTAAATCCTTATCCGTTCTTTTGATTCGGGTGCAACCCATTCCTTTATTTCTTTTGATTGTGTGAACCATTTGAACTTGACTGTGACTGCTTTACCGTTTAAATTAGTAGTTACAACCCCAGCTGCTAAAACCTTAGTCACAAACACTGCATGTCTTAATTGTGTAGTGATTATTCAGAGTAGAAAGTTTGTGGTCAATTTGGTTTGTTTGCCTCTTAAGGGCTTAGATGTTATCCTCGGGATGGATTGGTTGTCATACCACCATGTCCTTTTGGGTGTGCCCGTAAAGCGTAATTTTTCCAGACCTTGGAGTCTCCAATTATCTTTCTGCCGAGCGTATTGGAGTTTCTTTGAAAGAAGGAACTAGGGAATACATGTATCTGGCTAGTTGAAGTTTTCCAGCGGTCGACGTGAAGAATGTACGGTGGTGTGTGACTTTGAGGGCGTTTTCAAGACGTGCCAGTGGTTACCACCGACGAGAGGTCGAAG
Organism: Calophaca sinica; assembly: GCA_037113605.1. Classification (NCBI taxonomy): domain Eukaryota; kingdom Viridiplantae; phylum Streptophyta; class Magnoliopsida; order Fabales; family Fabaceae; genus Calophaca; species Calophaca sinica. The sequence continues at coordinate 57,603,970 of CM073733.1, forward strand.
TTCTCCATCGACCGATTCCGAGAGCAGGCCGATTTCCAAAGCGCCATACGGGATGTCTCTGCCGAGATGAAAGAAGCGAAGTCCCGGATCGAACACTTGGAGTCGAAGCAATTCATACGACCAGGCGTGTCACCGTGGGGAGCTCGGTGTTGTTGGTTAAGAAGAAGGATGGACGATCAAGGTGTGCGTAGATTATCGTGAGCTCAACAAGGTTCTGTGAAGAACCGTTATCCGTTACCACGTATTGGCGACTTGATGGATCAACTTCGTGGGCGGCGATCTTTTCAAGATAGACTTGAAGTCGGGCTACCATCAGTTCGGCGTGAAGGAGGAAGATGTCGCCAAAACAGCTTTCAGGACTAGATACGGTCACTACGAGTACTTGGTGATGCCGTTTGGAGTGACGAATCGCCCGGTGTGTTTATGGACTACATGAGCAGGATTTTCCATTCGTTTTTGGATCGATTCGTTGTAGTGTTCATCGGCGACATATTGATTTACTCGAGGAACCGAGAAGAACACGCAGAACACCTATGTCGAGCATCGCAGATATTACGAGATAAGCAACTCTATGCCAACTGTCAAGTGTGAATTTTGGCTTGAAGAGGTGAATTTTCTTGGTCACGTAATTTCCAGGAGAAGGGATAGTGTGGATCCAACTAAAATTGAAGTCGTGCTAGCGTGGGAACGACTAAGGCGATTCTGAGATCGGGAGTTTTGTCGGCTTAGCGAGGCTATTACGAAGATTCATTGAAAGTTTCTCGAAGATTGTCGCGCCTCTTACGGTGACGAGGAAGGATCAACCTTTTGCCTGGGCCGAGGAGTGCGGCCTTTTCAAAGGCGAAGGAGCTTTTGGCAGCGGCGCTGTGCTAATTTTGCCTCAACCGGAAGAGCCTTCGAGGTGTATTGTGATGCGTCACACCAGGGATTGGGATGCGTCGATGCAACATCGGAAGGTGGTCGCGTATGCTTCAAGACGACTTAAGATTCACGAGAGGAACTACCCTACTCACGACTTGGAGCTAGCGGCCGATAGTTTCTTGTTGAAGATATGGAGGCACTACCTTTATGGGAGCACTCTTCTTGTTTCAGCGATCACAAGAGCTTGAAGTACCTGTTCGACCAGAAAGAGCTCAACATGCGTCAGCGTAGATGGGCGAAATTTCTCAAGGACTACGACTTTACGTTGGAATACCATCCGGTAAGGCTAACGTAGTAGCAGATGCGTTGAGCGGGAAGAGCGTTTAACCTCGGTAATGATGATCAAGGAGTTGGAGATGCTCGAGAAGTTCCGAGATTTGAAGTTGAGTGTCGAAGTTTCACCGGAAGGCGAGATTTGGTATGCTTACTATTTCTAACAGATTGTTGGGCGAGATCCGAGACCAACAAGTTCATGACGAGCTTCGCAAGAGAAGATTCATTGATAAGCGCAAGGGAAGGCGACAAAATTTCAGGTCGGAGCGGGCGACATCTTGAGGTGCAATGGCCGAGTGTGCGTGCCTAACGATCCGAGCCGAGAAAGTTGATTCTCGGCGAAGCGCATAAGAGCAACTTTAGTATTCATCCCTGAGTTACGAAGATGTATCAAGACTTGAAGAAGCATTTTTGGTGGTCCTGAATGAAGAAGCAAGTGGCGAGCACGTAGCTTCATGTTTAACGTGTCGTAAAGCCGAAGGTGGAGCACCAACGACCTGCGGGAATGCTACAATCGCTGACGGCGTGCGGTATGGAAATGGGACAGTATTTCCATGGACTTCGTTGTAGGTTTGTCGAAGACGCAGAAGAAGAATGATTCGATTTGGGTGATCGTCGACCGATTGACCAAATCTGCTCATTTCTTACCAGTGAGGTCGACATACAACGTGGAAAAGCTGACCGAGATCTACATCGCGGAGATAGTACGACTTCATGGAATACCCTCTTCGATCGTGTCGGACCGAGATCCGAAGTTCACGTCTCATTTTTGGAGGGAATTGCAAGGAGCGATGGGAACCGAGCTCAGACTTAGCTCGGCATATCATCCTGGCGATGGTCGACCGAGAGAACGATCCAATCGCGAAGATTTGTTGCGAGCTTATGCGTTAGATCACCGAGGAAGTTGGGACGACGTCTTACCATTGGTGGAGTTCACCTACAATAACGTTTCCATGCGAGTATTGGGATGGCACCTTTTGAAGCGCCGTATGGGCGGAAATGTCGACGCCTCTTTGTTGGTACCAGGGCGGCGAGCGAATCGTCAGGACCAGATATGATCCAGCGGACTACGAGAAGATCCGTTTGATCGTAGATCGGATGCGAACATCTCAAAGTCGGCGAGAAGAGTTATGCGGACCAACGACGTCGACCACTCGAGTTCGAGGAAGGAGAACATGTATTTCTTAGAGTCACCCCCACTACCGGAGTTGGTCGGCGATCAAATCCAAGAAACTTACCCTAAATTCATTGGACCTTACCGCATTCTTCGTCGTATTGGTCCAAATGGCATATCAGATTGCCTTACCACCATTCTTGTCGAACATCCACGACGTCTTTCACGTCTCACAATTACGGAAGTATGTTTCCGACCCTTCTCATGTCATCGAACCGGATGTGATTCAACTGAAGGACGACCTATCTTTCGAAGCATTACCAGCAAGAATCGTTGATCGGAAAGCCAAACAGTTGCGGAACAAAGAGATCCAACTTGTCAAAGTTGTGTGGGATCAGAGGACGGGAGATGCGACTTGGGAGCTGGAGGAGAAGATGAAGACTCAGTACCCTGAACTTTTCTGAGGTAAGAATCTTATTTGCAATTTCGAGGACGAAATTTTTTAGAGGGAGAGATTGTAACACCTGAGGACGAGATCGACATCGTATTAGGACGACGTATCGAGACCTCGACCAAGACCTTGTGTCGAGATCCCGTGACTAGATCGTTTGTCGAGATCATTTGTCGAGCTGATGAGACCACGTGCACTAGCTGCTGGGCGGAGGAGGTGGGGTGTCGAGTTGGTGAAGTGGCGTACCGAGCTGATGAGGGCGTATGTCGGTGAGGAGGCCGCGTTCACGAACTCGTGTTAGAACCTTGTACGTTTGCACGAGCACCCTAGTCGACATCGTGTCGAGATGACACCTCGTATTCTTTCGAACGTTATTCAGCGTTATTATTATATTGTTTGTAATAATTACATTGTCGACTTGCCGTTGACCAAACAGTAGAGGGTAATTATGAGAGGAACGATTAAACGGGTAGATGATTGATGGGATTGGCATCTTATAGCTGGAGTTACGATTATGCCCTTCAGTGTATTCACGATCGGTTTCCCTCAAACACTCATTTCTCTTTTCTTCTTTCTTCTTCCTTCCTTCTGCTCTGTGTTTCGTTGTTTTCTTCAAAACTTCCATCGACGAAACCGTGAGTTCCATCGAGATTCTGCACAAGCTTTCTTCATCAATTTTGTTCATCATCATCTTCTCGACATATCTCGTCTGCTCGATCACCATTGAGGTATGAAGAACAGATTTTTCTTTTTCTCTGTGCTACTGTTTAGCGCTAATTCTTCTTCCATTTTTAACCAGTTTTATGCTTCCAAATCATGTCAAATTGATGGGTTTTCTTCTTCACAATATTACCTATCTTTCTAACCGATTAATTGGGCTTGTAAAACAAATTTCTTCCTCTGTTTTTCTGCAATCGGCAGTGCCCAGAAACCTCCATTTTTGGTTCGTTTCGATTTCTTGTTTTTCATTCGTTGCTTCTGGTTATTGTTGTTGTCGATCTATCTGTTGAAGCATCAGATAACTTTTTCATGAAATTTTGATCGAAATCCCTAACTTTGTGTTAGAGGAAAAATATATTTCAGTTCTTGAGTTTTATATTTTTCTGGGTTGTGGTTGAGTTTGGGAAGAGAGAGCTAAGTGTATTAGAACCCATAGATCGATCTGAGTTGTGTTTGTTTTAGGAAGTCTGATTCAGAGATCGAGTGATTTCGAATCAAGGTGTGCGGAAAGCGAATCCAAGGACGCCGGAAGCGTGAATCAGATCGAGGACTATGCGTGTCGAGGTCGAATGAGAAGTGTGCGTGTCGAGGTCGATTGAGGGCCAGTGCGATGTCGAAGTCGTTGTCGAGCTCGTTGAAGACAGCTGTGTCGAGGTCGTTGTCGAGCAGCATTAACTTGGAGTTCGGTAAGGGCGCTTCACATTAATACTTTCGTAGTATGCTAGCGTAAGGGCATTTCATATTCTACGTGGTTATGTTATTGTGTATGGATTTCCTGATTTGTGTCGAGCTGAAATGTTGTGATATGATTGAGTTTTTGCATGTATTTAATATGTGATTGAATATATGTCGTGAATTGTGTATTGCATGTTGAATTGCGTTTCTTCATGTCGAGCTTGCTCTTTTATTTGACATGCGGTTGAATATCTTGTGTTTAACTCTTTGAATATCGTATGCGGCGAATTGTTCATCGAGTGAGCGAGCTAGGTGAGTCGTATGACGTTTTTGAGCCGTGACCCGGATAACTGAGGGTGCTAGGTCCCCTTTTTGTTTACGGGAGATTGACTAGACGTCGCCACGCTATGGGACCTGAGTTGACTGTCCTAGGGAGAGCGAGGATCCCAAGGCTTCGGCTGGACTTTCCGACATCCGGTACGGCGTGTGCATTCCGGAAAATTATCGAGTCGAGAGAAAATGGATTTGCGAGTTGTGTCGAGTTTAGAGTGAGATGGTCGAGTCACGTCGGTGAATGTTATACTTTGCTGTTTGCTTATATCTTTTATGTCGAGCTTATCTTGAATTGTTGAGAAGTTGACCCTTTCCCGTGGTGCCTTCAATCCATGACGGTTACCCAGGCGATGTCGAGGGCGAGGAACTTCGGCGATAGATGATGCTGAGGAGGAGCTCGACGAGGACCCGAGTGACGACCTCTATCTGTCGTGATTGTTTGTTTGTTGGATGTTTGTTTTTCTGAGGACTGTACTTTGTTTTTCTTGTATGTTCGAGGTCGTGACCAGTGTGGGCAGTGTTGTTTTGTTGTTTCAGGGTAGACTGGTGGTCTTACTTTTGGAGCAGCCCCCTGCGTGGGAGTCTGTGGAAGTACCCCAGGGTATGATTGCTCTTTTGAAGCCGTCGTACCTTAGGTGTATTTTCTTTAGACTTTGCTACTCTGTATTTTGTATAGATGATTATTTAGAGTGATATATATATGTATGTTATGCATGTATGTTTTATTAGAATTTAAGTCTTGTGTCTTAGTTGCACCATGTTTCGAAAAGCTGTAATTACTCTGATGTGCACGAGTTGGTTTTAAAAAAAAAAATATATATATATATATATCGTATTTTTAAAAGGCACAAGAGTTTTGTTTTTAAAACACATCTCATATAGGTTTATGTTGAGCTTGGTGTGTTGAGCTCGGTAACTCGAGCTCGGTATATTGAGCTCGGTAGCGGTCCGGAAACGGGTCGTTACAAATCACATCTGGTTCGATGACATGAGAGGGGTCGGAAATATGTCTCCGCAACTGTGAGACGTGAAAGACGTCATGAATGTTTGACAGGAAGGGTGGCAGGGCAATCTGATATGCCACTGGACCGATACGACGAAGAATCTGGTAAGGTCCAATAAATTTAGGGGTAAGTTTCTTGGACTTGATCGCTCCACCAACTCCGATGGTGGGGTGACTCTAAGAAATACATGCTCTCCTTCTTCGAACTCTAGCGGTCGACGTCCTTGGTCGGCATAACTCTTCTGTCGGCTCTGAGACGTTCGCATCCTATCTCTGATCAAACGGATCTTCTCAGTAGTCTGCTGGACCATATCTGGTCCCACAACAGAACTCTCGCCATCCTGGTACCAACAAAGAGGCGTCTGACATTTACGTCCATACAGTGCTTCAAAAGGTGCCATTCCAATACTCGCATGGAAACTGTTATTGTAGGTGAACTCCACCAATGGTAAGACATCGTCCCAACTTCCTCGGTGATCTAATGTACACGCTCGCAACAAATCTTCAAGCGATTGGATCGTTCTCTCAGTCTGACCGTCGGTTTGGGGATGATATGCCGAGCTAAGCTTGAGCTCGGTTCCCATCGCTTCTTGCAATTCCCTCCAAAAATGAGACGTGAACTTCGGATCTCGGTCCGACACGATTGAAGAGGGTATACCATGTAGTCGCACTATCTCCGCGATGTAAAACTCGGTCAGCTTTTCCATGTGGTACGTCGACCTCACTGGCAAGAAATGAGCAGATTTGGTCAATCGGTCGACGATCACCCAAATGGAATCATTCTTCTTCTGCGTCTTCGGCAAACCTACAACGAAATCCATGGAGATACTGTCCCATTTCCATCTTTGATGCGTCAGCGATTGTAGCATTCCGCCGGTCGTTGGTGCTCCACCTTCGCTTTCAGACACGTTAAACACGGTTACGTGCTCGACCACTTGCTTCTTCATTCGGACCACCAAAAATGCTTCTTCAAGTCTTGATACATCTTCGTAACTCCTGGATGAATACTAAAATTGCTCTTATGCGCCGTCAAGTATTAACTTTCTCGGCTCAGCTCGTTAGGTACACACACTCGGCCATTGCACCTTAAAATGTTGTCCGCTCAGACTTTGATTTACATTCGCTTTCCCTTGCGCTATCAATCGTATCTTCTCTTGCGAAGCTGGTCATGAACTCTTTGGTCTCGATCTCGTCAACAATCTGTTAGAAATGGTAAGCATACCAAATCTCGGCTTCCCGGTGAAACTTCCACATTCAACTTCAAGTCTCGGAATTTCTCGAGCATCTCAACTCCTTGATCATCATTCTTTGAAGCTAGAACGCTCTTCCTACTCAACATCTGCTACTATATTAGCCTTTCTGGATGATATTCCAACGTAAAGTCGTAATCCTTGAGAAATTACATCCATCTTGGCCGACGCATGTTGAGCTCTTTACGATCGAGCAGTACTTCAAGCTCTTGTGATCGCTGAAAGCGATGAGAGTGCTCCCATAAAGGTAGTGCCTCCATATCTTCAGCCAAGAAACCACCGATGCCGGCTCCAAATCGTGAGTAGGGTAGTTCCTCTCGTGAATCTTAAGTCGTCTTGAAGCATACGCTACCACTTTCCGGTGTTGCATCGGCACGCACCCCAATCCCTGGTGTGACGCATCGCAATAAACCTCGTAAGGCTCTTCTGGTTGAGGCAAAATCAACACAGGCGCTGTTGTCAAAAGCTCCTTCAATCTTTGAAAACTGGATTCACACTCCTCGATCCAGGCAAATGGTTGATCCTTCCTCGTGAGTCGTGTAAGGCGCGACAATCTTGAAAAATGTTCAATGAATCTTCGATAATAGCACGCTAAGCCAACAAAACTCGATATCGTTGATCGCCTTCTACTGTTCCCACGCTAGCACACTTTCAATCTTAGTTGGATCCTGACTATTCCTTCTTTGGAAATCACATGTCCAAGAAAATTCACCTCTTCAAGCCAAAATTCACACTTGAAAGGTTGGCATAGAGTTGCTTCTCTCGTAATATCTGCAATACTCGGCGTAAGTGCCGCCGTGCTCTTCTCTGCTCTTGAGTAGATCAATATGTCGTCGATGAACACTACTACAAACTGATCCAAAAGCGAATGGAAAATCTGTTCATGTAGTCTATAAACACATTGGCGCATTTGTCACTCCAAACGGCATCACCAAATACTCGTAGTGACCATACCTAGTCCTGAAAGCTGTTTTGGGGACATCTTCCTCCTTCACGCGAATCTGATGATAACCAGACTTCAAATCTATCTTGGAAAATATTGCAGCTCCACGTAATTGATCCATCAGATCGTCAATACGTGGTAACGGATACCGGTTCTTCACAGTAACCTTGTTGAGCTCGCGGTAGTCCACGCACAGCCTTGATCGTCCATCCTTCTTCTTAACCAACAACACTGGAGCTCCCCACGGTGACACGCTCGGTCGTATGAATTGCTTTCACTCCAAATGCTCAATCTGGGACTTCAGTTCTTTCATCTTGGCAGGGGACATCCTGTATGGCGCTTTGGAAATCGGTCCTGTTCCTGGAATCAAATCGATGGCAAACTCGACCTCTCGCACTCGTGGTAACCCTGGCACGTCTTCGGGAAAAACGTCCACAAAGTCACACACCACTGGAACATTCTTCACTTCAATCTGCTGAGAAACTCCAGTACGTTCAGTAGAAAGATAATTGGAGACTCCAAGGTCTGGGAAAATTACAGTTTTACGGGCACAGTCCAAGAGGACATGGTGGTGTGACAACCAATCCATCCCGAGGATGACATCTAAGCCTTTAAGAGGCAAACAAACCAAATTGACCACAAACCTTCTACTCTGAATAACCACTACACAATTAAGACATGCAGTGTTTGTGACTAAGGTTTTAGCAGCTGGGGTTGTAACTACCAATTTGAACGGTAGCGATCCACAGTCAAGTTCAAATGGTCCACACAATCGAGAAGAAATAAAGGAATGGGTTGCACCGAATCAAAGAAGGGCGGATAAGGATTTACCCTCAATCTCACATTCGCCTTGAATAAGATCATCGACTTGCTCGCTTCCTCGCCGCTCATGCGAGAAGACTACGCCTTTTACTGTTTGGCGCTTCCCTTTGGCCTTTGCAAGCATTGCGGTTGACTTTAGGTGTGGGACAATCCTTGGCAAAATGCCCTGGCTTCTTACAGTTGTAGCACACATCCTCCTTCTGAGTGCAGTTATTTGCATAATGTCCTGACTTTCCACAACAGAAACAAATCACTTCTACGCCAGTCTGACCTCCACTTCTCGCTCCCTGGGTCATCGGACGATATTGTCCCCTGTTGTTGTTCCCCTGAGGTCGGTTGTAAGGCTTCCTCTGCAGTTGTTTCCCCTTCTATGCAAACCTCTGCCCCGCACTCTGGGGTCTCACCGGTCCGCCTACAACAGTTTTCTTCTTGTGGCTTCTTACACCCTCTACCTCAACACAACGATCTATCAACTCCTGTAGATTCCTGATCCTCAGTGACACCACCGACTTCTGAATGTCAAATTTTAATCCTCGTTGGAACCTCTCACTTAACCATCCTTGGTCAGCTCGGTCACGAAATGGACTGAAATACCTCGCCAGTGACTCAAACTTGGCTGCATACTCGGACACTGTCATACCGCCTTGTTGTAGTTGAAGAAACTCTTGCTCCTTCTCAGCTCGTGCAGTATCTGGGAAGTATTTGTCCAAGAACCTTCCACGAAAAAGCTCCCACGTTATTTCGCGACGTTCCGCTATCAGTGCTTGCTTCACTCCCTTCCACCAATACTCTGCGTCTCCTAGCAGCAAGTAGGTGGCGTAGTCTACCTTCACGTTGTTTGGGCAATGGAGTGCCTCGAAGATCTTCTCGATCTCTTGCATCCAAAGATCAGCTTTATCTGGGTTTGGCTCACCGTAGAACTTCGGTGGGTCATGCTTCCTAAAGTCTGCTAATCCTCTCGCCTCAGCATTCCGCTCTGCTCTCTGTTGTTGCTGCAAGTTTTGCTGGGTTAACGCTGCCGTCTGATGAGCCATCGCGTTAGACTGTTGAGTTCTGGCGGTGATTCTTGAGCCATGGCGCCGCCATCTCGGTCATAGCTTGAATTGCTCGTTCCATGTCGACGTTCTCGTCTACGGCCGTCGTATCCCAACGAGGTGGCATTAGATTCCACAAAGTTCAAAACACAGCCGAGAATCTCACAACAAGGATGTGTTAAGACACCTTTGCTTCAATCAAGAAACAATTCAAACAATTTTTCAAGCAATAAGTGCTTCACTTAATCGAGCAAAGAATCAATACAAGACAACTATGTACCCGACACACATATCCCGGACACGCTGACCATTCAAATTTCTATGCACACGGCCGGTAATCGAATCAAGCTCTGATACCACCTTTGTAACGACCCGTTTCCGGACCGCTACCGAGCTACACTAAAACTGTATGCGATGCGTTTTAAAACGGTACTCTTGTGCCCTTCAGAAAAATGCGGTACTTTTTTTTTTTTAATTCCCGCTAGTGCACATCAGAGTAATTACAGCTTTTCGAAACATGGTGCAACTAAGACACAAGACTTAAATCCTAAATAAAACATACATAGATAATATATATATATATATATACAAGTCGGAATGATAGTGTATGCAAAATACAGAGTAGTGAATGTACAAAGAAATACACCTATGGTATGACGACCTTCAAGAGAGCAATCATACCCTGGGGGTACTTCCGGCAGACACCCACGCAGGGGGCTGCTCCAAAAGTGGAACCACCAATGACCTGTAATAACAAAACATCACCCAGCCCAACTGGTCACAACCACTGTACACAAAAGACATACTACAATCATCCCAAGAAGACATCTAGTAGACATAATCAATCACGACAAATAGAGATCGTCGTCCGGATCCTCGACGAGGTCCTCCTCACCATCACCTGCTGTTGGGTTCCCTGCGTCCTCGCTATCGCCTGGGTAACCATCATGGATTGAAGGCACCACGGGAAAGGGTCAACTTCTCAACAAATCAAGATAATCAAGGCGTAAAGAAATAAGCAAACAACAATGTATATCATTCACCAAACGTGACTCAACCCTCTCACTCTAGACTCGACTCAACTCGCGATCCATTTTCTCTCGACTCGACCATTATTCCGGAAAGCAGACGCAGATCCATCAACTGACATACCAGCCGTAGCCTTGGGATCTTTCGCTTCTCCCTAGATATGCAGTACCCGGTTCCTACGCTGCGATGCCTAGTCAATCTCCCGTAAACAAAAGGGGACCTAGCACCCTTAGTTATGCGGGTCACGGCTCAAAAACGTCATAACGACTCGCCTAGCTCTCTCACTCGATGAACAGCTCTCCGCTTACAATATTCAAAGAGTGACGCATAAGATTACTTGCCCGCATATCAAATAAGAGAGCATGCTTAATATGAAGAAAACGCAATTCGACATTTTAAGCGATAAAAACACCCTGCATGAAGAACGCAATTCAACAGCAACACGCAATTCGCAGCATATATTCAATCTCATATCAAGTAATGCATAACTCATTCATATCACAACATTACATGCTCGACAAGCAAATCAAGGAATCCATCCCTCTGCAACTCAATGGAATTAACAGAGAGGAACATACAAGTGTGGGGGGTTGGGGTCAGGGGACCAACATAGCGACTTTCGCTCGCCCACGAAGACTCGGATAAATGTTCGACCTCACGACAACAAAACGAAGGGGTTCGAAGACCCTAACTTTGATCTCGTAGAGTTCTCAGACTTCTTCGTATTTAAATGAAGCATTTAAATACTAAAAATAAAATCTAAACATATTTAGAAGTTGCCCTTACCGAACTCCAAGCTAGGCGTCTACGTGCTGTCCTCAATCGAGCTCGACAACGACCTCGACACGTATCGTCCTCAATCTGGATCCCACTGCTCCCACGTCCTCGGGTTCGCTCTCCCGTACACCTCGATTCCGTGCCGCACGATCTAAGAATCACACTTCCTAATACAAGCACAACTTAGTACTATCTATGGGTTTCTAATAGCACTTAGCTCTCATATCCCAATCTTAACTACAACCCAATTAAACATTAAAACTCAAGAACTTAAACAAATACAACAAGAATTTAAGCATTACAACTTAATTCCTTTTCTCTAAAATTTTATTAAAAACTTCTTTCATACATATCACCATACAAGGCCCTTTTTCCTAAGTACTAATTCAAGCTTAAAATCAAGTAGCATATTAAGCACAAATTAATCAAAATCTAAGTTTATGTTTTTCTGAAAAATATTTTCATCGTGGTCCAACAATTTAAAATAAGACCATTAAATAGCAAGTTTCTTAGGACTCAAGAATAGAAAAAGACCCAAAACTAACATGTTGCACTTAATTAAATTAAACTAGTCATGCTATTAGCACCTAAATAATTACTATAACACAATAACATATCTCATGCATGATTCAAGCAAGATTAAACATATTTTCCCTCTTACTCAAGGTTAGGTTTTTGATCAATTGCTCATGAAAGAGGTTATATGATGCTACAACAAATAAATCAACAACAAACAACAACAAGAAGCAACATACAACAACATAGAACAAGAAATCAAAACAAGCCAAGTGGTTAGGGTTTTGGGCGCTACCTACCGTAGAAAACAGAGGAAACAATTTGTTTTTCAAGCTCAAATAAATGGTTAGAAAGGTAGGTAATGTCATGAAGAAGAAAACCTATCGATATGACATGATTTGGAAGCATAGAAACTAGCTAAAATGGAGGGAGGAAGTGGCGCTAAACAGTAGCATGAAGGGAGAGAAAATTCTGTTTTTCATACCTCAAATGATGATCGAGATGTTGATATAGGTAGAGGAGATGATGAGAAATAAGATTGATGAAGAAGGTTTGTGCAAAAACTCAATGGAACCCAAGGTTTTTCAATGGAAGTTTGGAGAGGAAGAGGAAACTTAGAGAAGAAGAAAGAAGAAAAGAGAAAGTGAGGGTTTGAGGGGGAGCTGATCGTGATATTTAGCTGGTGAGGGAAGGGGCATTATGGTACTTTTTCCCTTAATTAACACTTAAACAATAATTAATTAAAAGAAAACCATTTTAAATGAATTTTTTATAAAACCACAAATAAGTGACATATAAATATTATTATGAGATGCTAATCCCATCACTCATTCTACCCATCTAATCTCTCCTCTCTCATGATTACCCTCTAATCTATAGGCTTAAGATCTAAAAACACGGCGACGAAAAACCGCAAAACCGATTAATTTCTCGCCGGAAAATCCCGGAAAAATTAATTTACGAAAAATTAATTCTCCACGTGATAATATCAATTTATAGGTATTAGAAACAATATAATTCACTTAAAAATATTTAAAACAGGTTACCACTCAATTTTCATCGAAATCGGGGCTCATTTTAAATTTTATCAATAGAATCGCCTACGATTTGAAACGCGACGAAATTTCAATAGAATATTTCGACAACATTCAAACCATAAATTAATATTAAAATATTAATTCTCATTTATTTTAGCTCTTGATTTAATTAAATCACTTTCTTAGGAAACAAGTAATTGCTTTATTAAAGCATAATTACGACAAAATATACTAATCAACGCTAACTAACGTTCGTAACAATACGAGTGTTACAGTCTCGGCACAAGGTCAATCAGGGTGCTTGTGCAAGCGCACAAGGCTTTATCAAGTGCTTGTGCACGCGGTCTCCTCAACTCGGTACGCGACCTCAGCAGCTCGTGCACGCGGTCGATCTCTTCATCAGGTGTTACACACCCGACCATGAGCTATTCTCCTTTAAACATCTAAACAACACAACTACAACATATGCAACTAAATAAAACAACTGATAGGATAATAGATTATAATCGAGTCAGTATGCCAAGCAATCATATTAAACTACTTCGATACTTAGCACGCCGTACTCAACTATTTCTGATATTATTCCCTGACTTAAGAACAGCACTCACCCGACCATGAGCTATTCTCCTTTAAATAACTAAACAACACGACTACAACATATACAACTTAAACAACAGAGTACTCTCCCAACAGTAGAAAGGTTTCCCTCTAACTACGAGGGTCTACACAACTAGCAACATGTTACAACACACAATAAGTCATCATACATTAACAAATGCTACAGTACACTGGAGCATAGCATTAAGCACATCATGATATCACACAATAGCACTTGAACAACATCTTATAGAATCATAATACACCCAAGCATGTTATTAGGCATCACATGTTATCACACTCTCTTAGTCAATATACACATCTGCACTAGTGTTGCGAAGGCGACCAACTATCATGTTATCAATTAAGTACACAGGCTGTCACACATAATCAATTCATCATGCATATACAAATCCATTGTCATACCATCAAGTCATCTATCGCAATATCACATGTTATCAATCATCCATAAACACTATGAATCAATCCTATGTTGGTCAATGGGTATACGATGCCTATCTTTAGACACCGTAGACAATAACCTCTATCCTTAGGTGTGTCTGGCATCAACCCCTAGTAGGGTTTGAGGTACCCTACACATGTTAAAGATTATATAATACACTTGAAATCTCGGTGATTAAGGTTTCATCTTCCTCACCTGGTAAAACTCCGGTTTCGCTCCAATTAACGATAAGCCTTACTCACGAACTCATAAACGCACGAACTCTGAAACGAAAGTCATGAACACACTGCCACACCACACATATATGGTTCTTCCCCTTAGTGGCACAATCACATAAACTTGTCCACAAATTCCACCGAGTATGCCCACAGGATCCATTTTTCACTGGAAACACAAGAACACTGCCAGATTAGAATATGGACAACGAACGAACAATGAATAATTCATGGAAAGTATGGATATGGTTCTGGTCTTACCACACTAGAGATGGAAGCCACGAAATTATAAGTTTGAAGTGCTTCCTTGCACTTATAATGACTGAAAATTACGTGTCGGACTCCAAACTGCAAAGAATTCACTGTTAGGGTCCAAAACCAAAACGAACAGTGAATTGGAATCAAAAGTATAGACTCTAGAATAGAACCATATGACATGACTACATACTCACCAATAGAATGAATTGAAGCTCTGGATCAACTCCTAATTCATTCGATAGCCAAACTTGCACAAAAACTCTAAAACACAAAGAACAACAAATGAGGGACTAGAATCACCAATCAAGGGTCACGATTTTACCATGAGAAAGTCAAGATACAAAGGCTTCCTTCTATATTTCATGACTCACAGTTTCACCTCCAAAAGTTTTGGCAGAATCCTAGCTCGTTCGGTAACTGTACGGTCAAACAGGGCCTAAAATAACATCGGATTGAAGTTAGGAATGAGAACCATAAAAGATATCATGAAATATGATTAGAGAATAGTGCAAGACTACCAAGGAACATAGCTTTACCTCAACAAAACGGCGTTTAGAGATAAGCCTTAGAAAGCACGAATAGAAACAGGCGAATCGGTTCGATCAGATTGATGAATCGGTGCTTGAGATCACCTGGATTAGGATCATAAAAGCTTTGGAAGACCAAAAATGGAGGTTATGGTCTTGGAACATGTTTAAGGGTCGTTGTAATCAAAGAGATGAGTGAAAAATCTGATTTGGAGTGGAAAAAATGATTTATATAGAAAATGGGATCGATGGGCGCGCTTAGCTCGCGCTCAAGCGCTCCGTATGCGTGCCCCATCTCCAACTGCGCGCCCCGAGCACGCTTGCGCGCATCCCACACGCGTCTACCTAGCTTTCTTCTTACTGAAGTCTCTCCTCGCATGTCTGCCACGTGTCGCTTCCTCTATCAAGCACTTCTCTGCCTCTCTTCAACCTTCAAAACCTCACTTGTCTCATACTTACATTTACCCAAGGGCAAGAAAGCGAATACACCATTGAACACCCAGGTACACTGTCAAACTCCACAGAACACTCTTAGGCACACTCAATTACACTTAACCCCACTAAATCACATGCTAAGTAAGGTTTAGAAAATTGAGGATGTTACATTACTACCCCCTTAAAAAGAATTTCGTCCTCGAAATTCAAGGATGGATAGAGGCATCATACTAATATGACATCTCACAACTTCCTTTAAAGGTTTACCATTCCTTGCCTCGTCGGACAACTATAACTAACTATACTTCTGCTGCGCTACTCTGATTCCATACACTTATAATCTATAGAGTCCTCCCTCCACATATTATTCTAATCTCGACACGGGTTCTACAACACAACACATCTCAACTTCCTGCTAAGGTCCACAGGGTTTGCTACAGTTACTACGAATCTCGGGTTCTAGACACTAGATTATTCCTTACTGCGTCGTTATCCATGCAAACGAGCTCAATGGATTACGGAAAGATGATAATGTTAAGCAATTAAGAACGATGCGAACATAAGCAACACACTTTCATATATTCATTAACAAAAGAGTTTAGAGAGTACATATGTTATTGTTAATGAAAGATAACTAGGCTTCAAAAAGATAACATCACAAGAACAAGAGTAACACAGACATTAGGCTCTTGTTTCACAAAATACATCAAAAGAAGGAAACTTCCAACTACGACGAACGAATGAAAGCAAGGCATAGCCTTTCAAGGCTGAGAAGACACGGTTCCCTTTCCACAATCACGAGAGATATACCCCAATTCTCCATATTGAAAACAAACAAAGTCTTTTGCAGTACAATCCTTGATCAAGTGTGCTCCTCCACATAGCATATTCACCAACCGCCTTAAACCTCATAGCATATTCACCCACAGACTGACCTCCCTGCTTCAAACTGAGAAACTCCTTTTCCTTGTCATGCCTAACGGTTTCAGGAAAATACTTCTCAAAAAAGCATTCCCTGAACTGCTCCCATGTAATTGTCCTTCCATTCATCTCCAACATCCTTTGTCGATTCCTGCACTATGACTTTGCACCTCCCACCAATAGGAAAGCTACATAGGTGACCTTTCTATCTTCTCCAACTCCTGCACCCATAATTCATCTCCCTTTGGATCATACTCTCCACAAAATTGAGGTGGCTTGCCCTTCATAAATGCAACCAAACCGGCATCTACCACTCCTTCTTCTCTCCTTTGATTTTGCATTAGCTGCTAAAACAATTCATGTTGTTGTTGCATCAGTTGTGCATTCTGCTGGGATTCTTGTAACATGGTTGTTGCCGATGAACGTGAACACAAGAAGGGGGTTGAATTGTGTTGAAAACTTTGTGCAAACATTAAGTTAAAAACACTTTAGAACACTTTGAATTGAAAAACTTTTGTTACTAGAATCTGGAAATGCACAGGATGCTGAAACAAAGTTTGCGAAAACTTGTTTTTCTTTGCAAGATAAAAGTAAATATAAAGCAGTAAAGCAAGAGACACAGAGATTTATACTAGTTTACCACCAAACTGGTAGCTACGTCTAGTCCCTTTGTTCCTGAAGGATTTTCACTATAATCAACTTGATTACAAATTCCTTAAGAGTATTCTACTGTCACAAACTTGACAATACTCTTAACTTCTCAAAACGACTCAGTACCTTCGAGCCTTTGAGGAAACAATCCTGTTACAAGGCAGAACAGGTTTCACAAATAAGTTTTGAATACAATCAAATAACTCTCAACAAGAGAGGATGAAAAACTTCAGCTCAAAACAATAGTTTTCTAAAAGAAAGAATATAAGATGCTAAAGTTTAGTTCTGGTTATCAGAGACTTGGCACAAAAACTTGGTTGCTCACAGAGTAATCACTTTAGTAGTATGTCGTCTCTAGCAACCTTTTTCAATGGAAAGCATGAGGTATTTATAGAGGACCTTGAGAATAATACCGTTGCAGATATTAACAGCTCCAAATCACCGAGTGAAGTAATTTGAAAAATACATGTCCTTATCTACCTTTTCAGAGAATATTAGAATAGTACACTTTTCTGTTATGTACTATCTGCTTTTCACATGTTTACTTTGTACAAATTTGTCTTATTCCAAAGGTGTCACCTTTGATACCTTGTATTTGCCTTCTTGTCTCCTCCATTACATTACATTAATGAGAATACTCATTTTACATACGAGGGAGTGAGATGCGAAGAGAATGTACATATAGAATTAACAGAGAGGCACCACACACAGGCCATATTTTAAAACTCCAAAATGAAATAAAATAAAAGGACTAAGGCCATAACCACACACCATGCAACACAAAATAGTAACGACAATCAATAATAATACACATTTATTACTATTAATATTATCATTAGTATAAAAGTAATTAATGAAAAGTGGAATTTCAAAATAACGCGCTTTGCAAATTCATCACGAGGGTCCCGTTGACCATTGAACTTTTCCGTGAACTTTTCATGTTGTAGGAGCAGTATCACCTCGTCGTGACCGTGAACACTTCACGCCACAGGAATAGCATCACCGTATTGTGTAACACCCCAAAGTCCTATTCATGCTTTATTCTAATAATTAGCCTAACTCGCATAATTAACGGGTATAAAAAAATATGAAGGAATAAAAATCGCAACACGAATAAGACTACGACGCGCTATAGTGAAATAATACTAAGTGACTAACATGCAGGTATATAATTGAGTATATACTATCAGAGTGCAAAGTGCGTAGTGTAGATAGTAATGATATAGTTATCCCAAAAAGAAGTAAACCTGTGAGGCTAGCCTGCTGCCCCAACTATACAAAATAGTAAAACATAGACATAACATATTATCAAAACTCCTGGCCAACAAATAACCAAACACCTCAGCGAGGGGGAAACTGAGAGCTCCTACTCTGAGAACTCGCCCGCCTAGGAAACAAGCGCTGATAGTCATGAGCTGTCGGGTGGCGAGAAGGACTAGATGTCGCTCCTCTCCCACGCCTCTGTCGTCCACGGTGGCTAGACTCGCTGTGATGGCTAACGGGTCGCACCGGCATCGGCTGAGGAGGCAACGGAGGATAACCTCTGTAACCAAAGCCTGGTGGAAACCCTGGAGCCTGCCACATCTGCTAAAATAGTAGTCTCTGACATATCCGAAAGTCTCCTAAAAGCTGGCTATAGGAAAACCTGGAATCTTGAAATAGATGGAGATGGTACCCGTATAGATCACTGCTTGACGCACATGGTCAATCTATGTAACGACCCGTTTCTAGACTGCTACTAAATTAGAACTAAACCTTTATGCTATGCATTTTTAAAACGGTACTCTTGTGTCCTTTCGAAAATGCGGTACATTTTTTTTAAAGCAACATCATCTGCAAGCATGCACAGAGTAACTACAGCGTTTTGAAATATGGTGCAATCTAGGACACAAGACACATGCACTGGGAATACATATATGCATATATAGACAAGTCATCATATACAGTACGTGCACAAGAAAACAGTGCAGAAATGTACAGAGAATACACCTATGGTATGAAGACCCTCGTAAGAGTAGTCATACCTCGGGGGTACTCCCGGCAGACACCCACGCAGGGGGCTGCTCCAAAAGTAAACCGCTAGACTACCCGGTAGTACAAAATAAATCCCGAGTCCGACTGGTCACCAAACTAAATGTACAGTAATAGTAAATACTACAGTCATCCCAAAGCACAAACACACAACAGTCAATCACAACAAATAAAAGTCGTTGCCCGAATCCTCGGAGGGGTCCTCCTCACCATCGTCCGCCATCGGATCCTCCGCGTCCTCGCCATCGCCTGGATTGCTATCATCATTTGAAGGAACCACGGGAAAGGGTCAACTTTTCAATAAATCAGGAAATAACATTCATAACAATGGGTAAAACAAATATATGCACAGTATTTGAGATGGAACTCAAACTCTCACAAGACTCGACTCAATTCTCATATTCTCTCGACACTTGACAATTTTTCGGAATGTAATGCCGATCCATCCACTGAACGTCAGCCGTAGCCTTGGGCTCTCCGCTCACCCTAGAACATTCAGCTCAAGTTCCTTGACGCTTCGCTGTTTAGGGGATCCTAGCACCCTAGGTTAATCGGATCACAGCTCAAAAACGTCGCAGCTCAAAAAACGTCACGACACTCGACGACTCGACTAAACTCTCGCACTCCAATGAACAAATCGCCGCATATGATAATTTAGGAAACAATTGAATAATTATTAGACCGCATATCAAATAATATTCACGCCATGCTCAAAACAGTGTGAACAGTTTAGCAGTATAAGCAATTCATCTCAACAATCATAACTCAGCAAACAACGACAGTCAACAACTCAATTCATCCCTCTGGAACTCAATGGAATTAGCAGAGAGGCAATCAAACAAGTTTGGGGGGTTGGGGACAGCTACCAACCACTTGCAGACAAGCCCACTAAATAATTAGTATATCAAAAAGCAGTAAAACGAAGGGGTACAAGACCCTGACTTTGAACCCTGAGGTTCTCAGACTTCTTCGCATAAATACTTGAATTTAAATTCCTATCAATATCTAAAATTGCCCTTACAGTATACGCTTTCCTTCCAAAGCTCAAACGTAGGGTAACTGAAGCTACTCGTCTCCCGAATCTTCACACATAATTAAGTTAATTAAGAGATATCTTTAAAGCTTTTGGACCACTTATAGGTCACGACCTAATAAAGTTATTTGGGCAAGGATATTTCTAAATTCAATTCTCTCAACATCTAATGCCTAGATCTCTTAAAACAAAGCTACTAGGTAGGAAAATATTGATATTCCTGGACATATCTTCCAGCTCATGTTTCGGCTACACACCTCAAAGGTAAAAGGAATTTGTTCACTTTCTAAAACATGTTTTCATGGATTTCATGCATGTACAAGGTAAAAGATCAATGTTTTTCTTGGCTGTCTTGGTAAAGGTTCAATCTTTACTCAAAATCTTGATAAAAATGTAAGCTTTCTTATGTTAAAGAAAAATCTAAACTCAAGAGATTAGTAACCCAAAACCATGTAATTTTCACAAGTAAAGTTTCAACAAAATCAAATCCCAACCCATGCATATGGTTCGGCAGCCTTAAATCAAGGGAAAGGAAGAATTTTGGTCTACTTCAAACATGTCATGCATGATCAGGTAGTAATTAACATAAGGTTTCACTTGAAAAAGATTAGATCTATTATTTCTTTTACAACAACTTAGTCATTTAGCAGAAAAAAAAAAATTTGAAACATTTACAAGGCAGCAGAAAAAAAAAAGTGAACTTTTATTATTATTAATTTAAAACATGTTCCATCGCAACAATGCTTGTATAAAGTGGAAAGCAGTAGAAAAAAAATCATGAATCTTTATTGTGTTTGTGCAAGAAAACCTCATAATCAAGTCACTACTATAGCCAGTAAACAAGAGAAAAGGAAATAAATGATTTTTTTTTATTCTTAAGGTCACACAATCGTGTTATTGAAACAAGAATTAGGAGAGTAGAAAAATGAAAATCTTACAAAAACTTGTTGTTGTTGCTGCGCCAAAGGAAAAGGAATAAAGGAAAGATTTTGCTCTAAAATCTCACTCCCATTCTCTCTAACTCTTCTTGCTTCTTCCGATTTTTTTTTTTAACTAACGCACCAATGTAATAAAAAGAGAGAGCTGATCGTGGAAGTGTCCAGATTATATATAAAGAGATGGTTTATCACCAGCTTAATGGATAATTATGGACAATTAAAAATAAAAATAAAACATTTGGATAATATTAAGAAGATTTTTTTTATCTGAAAGCAAATCTTGCTGGATACATGCGTCGCAGCTACTTCCTACGCAAGTTAAAAAAAATCTAGCTTACACATTCACTAAAATCCTGGCTCTAGCCTGTTGCGTGTTAGGTTTTCTACCGCTTTGTCTTGTAAATTAATTTATCAAAAAATTAATTTATCGCGTGAATAAGATATTATCTATAAATTATAAAAACAATATAAAACACTCAAATAATGTCACAACAAGTCACGATTCGATTTTCATCGGAATCGGAATTCTTTTCAAATTTTATTGCGGATAAAAATTACCCGGCGATTCAAAATTCGGCGAATATTCATAAGAATTATTCGACGAGTTTTGAACCATGAATTAATATATAATATTAACTCCCAAATATATTTTGATCTTAATTTAATTAATTCACTTACTTAGAGAACAAGAAATTGCTTATTATAGCATAAATACGACAAAATACAATAAATAACGTCAAATAACGTATCGTAAAAAAAATACGAGTGTTACAATACTTCCCCCCTAAAAATAGTTTCGTCCTCGAAACTACGGTTAAGATACGTACCGATAAAAAGTTCTGGATACTGGTTCTTCATCTTCTCTTCCAGCTCCCATGTAGCATCTCCGGTCTTCTGATCCCACACGACCTTGACAAGTTGAAACTCCTTATTCCTTAACTGCTTGGTCTTTCGATCGACAATCCTTGCAGGTGATGCTTCAAATGATAGGTCATCCCTTAGTTGAATCACATCCGGTTCAATGACATGAGAGGGGTCAGAAACATATTTCTGCAACTGTGAGACGTGAAAGACATCATGAATGTTTGCCAAGAAGAGTGGAAAAGCAATATGATATGCCACTGGACCAATACGACGAAGAATCTGGTAAGGTCCAATGAACTTAGGAGTAAGTTTCTTGGATTTGATCGCTCGACCAACTCCAGTAATAGGTGTGACTTGGAGGAATATATGCTCTCCCTCTTCAAACTCTAGCGGTGGGCGACCCTGGTCCGCATAACTCTTTTGTCGACTCTGAGACATCCACATCCTATCTCTGATCAGTCGGATCTTCTCGGTAGTCTACTGGATCATGTTTGGTCCTACGATAGAACTTTCACCATTCTGGTACCAACAAAGAGGCGTCTGACACTTACGTCCATACAACGCTTCATAAGGTGCCATACTGATACTCGCGTGAAAACTGTTGTTGTAGGTGAACTCCATTAGCGGTAAGACATCGTCCTAACTCCCTCTGTGATCCAATGTACACGCTCACAACAAATCTTCTAGTGATTGAATCGTCCGCTCAGTCTGACCATCGGTCTGAGGGTGATATGCTGAGCTAAGCTTGAGTTTGGTTCCCATCGCTTCGTGTAATTCCTTCCAAAAGTGAGATGTGAATGTCGGATCCCGATCGAAAACGATAGAAGAAGGTACGCCATGCAGTCGCACAATCTCTGCGATGTAAATCTTTGTCAGCTTCTCTACATTGTATGTCGACCTCACCGGTAGAAAATGAGCAGATTTGGTCAATAGGTCGACGATCACCCAAATCGAGTCATGCCTCTTCTGTGTCCTCAGCAATCCCACAATGAAATCCATAGAAATGCTATCCCACTTCCACTCAGGCATGTCAAGCGGTTATAGCATCCCTGCTGGTCACTGATGTTCTACCTTCGCTTTTTGGCAAGTTAGATAAGAAGCCACATACTCTGCCACTTGTTTCTTCATTCCGGGCCACCAAAAGTGCTTCTTCAAGTCCTGATACATCTTCGTAACTCCCGGATGAATACTCAAACTACTCTTGTGCGCCTCGTCGAGAATCAACTTCCTCAGCTCAACTACGTTGGGTACACAGACACGTTCATCGCATCTCAAGATGTTGTCCGCTCCAACCTCGAATTCTGTTGCTTTCCCTCGTGCTATCAGCTCAACCTTTTCTTGTAGTAGCTTGTCATGAGCCTGTCGTTCCTTAATCTCCTCCAATAATCCATTAGAGATGGTGAGCATCCCAAACTTCAGCTTTCCTGGTGACACTTTCACGCTCAACTTCAAGTCTCGAAACTTCTCAAGCATCTCCAACTCCTTGATCATCATTGCTGAAACTAAAACGCTCTTCCTGCTCATTGCATCAGCTACCACGTTCTCCTTCCCTGGATGATATTCTAAAATGAAGTCATAGTCTTTCAGAAATTCTATCCATCTTCGCTGTTGCATGTTGAGCTCCTTCTGATCGAATAAGTATTTCAGGCTCTTGTGGTCACTGTAGACAGTGAACGTGCTCCTATAAAGGTAGTGCCTCCAAATCTTTAGTGCAAAAACCACTGCAGCAAGCTCCAAATCGTGCGTAGGATAATTTCGCTCGTGAATCTTGAGCTGTCTCGAGGCATAAGCTACAACTTTCCGATGTTGCATCAGCACGCATCCTAATCCTTGGTGTGACGCATCGCAATAAATCTCGTAAGGCTCTTCCGGTTGGGGTAAAATCAACACAGGTGCTATTGCCAAAAGCTCCTTTAGTCTCCGAAAACTGGATTCACACTCTTCAGTCCATGCAAAAGGTTGATCCTTCCTCGTAAGTCGTGTAAGTTGTGCGACAATCTTCGAAAAACCTTCGATAAATCTCCGATAGTAGCCTGCTAATCCAACAAAACTTCTGATATCTGTTACGGTCTTCGGTTGTTCCCATGTTAACATAGCTTCAATCTTAGTTGGATCCACAGCTATTCCATCTCTGGTTATCACGTGTCCAAGAAAGTTCACCTCTTCGAGCCAGAACTCACACTTAGAAAGGTTAGCATAAAGCCGCTTCTCTCGTAGTATCTGCAATACTCGGCATAGATGCTCTTCGTGCTCCTCTCTACTCCTAGAGTAAATCAAAATGTCGTCGATGAACACTACCACAAACTGATCCAAGAATGGGTGAAAGATCCTGTTCATGTAGTCCATAAACACTGTTGGTGCGTTCATCACTCTAAATGGCATCACTAAGTACTCGTAGTGACCATATCTCGTCCTGAAAGCTGTCTTGGGGATATCCTCTTCCTTCACTCGAATCTGATGGTAACCTGACTTCAAGTCAATCTTAGAAAATATCGCAGCTCCTCGTAGTTGATCCATCAAATCATCGATACGCGTCAACGAATACCGATTCTTGACAGTAACTTTATTGAGTTGGCGATAATCCACGCACAATCTTGATCGTCCATCCTTTTTTTCACTAGCAGCACTGGGGCTCCCCATGGCGACACACTCGGTCGTATGAACTGCTTCGACTCCAAGTGCTCAATCTGAGACTTCAACTCTATCATCTCTACCGGTGACATTCGATAGGGCGCTATCGAAATTGGTCCTGTTCCTGGAAGCAAATCGATGGAGAATTCGATTTCCCTTGCTGGCGGTAATCCCGGCACATCTTCCAGAAAAACATCAAAGAAGTCTCAAACCACAGGAACATTCTTCGACTCGAGCTCTTGAGAAGCTTCTGAACTAGCCAAGTACATGTATTCCTGAGTTCCCTCTTTCAATGAAACACCAATGTGATTAATAGATAGGTAGTTGGAAATTCTGAGGTCGGGACAAACCACGGTTTTTCGACACAGTCCAAAAGGACATGATGGTGAGACAGCCAATCCATCCCGAGAATGATATCTAGACCCTTAAGTGGCAAACAGACCAGATTAACCACAAATTTTCTACCCTGGATGACCGCTACACAATTAAGGCATGCAGTGTTGGTAACCAAGGTTTTAGCAGCTGGGATAGTAACTACTAGTTTGAATGGTAAAGCAGTCACAGTCAATTTTAAACGATCTACGCAATCCGAGAAAATAAAAGAATGGGTTGCACCGGAATCAAAAAGAACAGATAGGGAGTTACCCTCAATTTCACAGTCTCACTGGATGAGATCCTCAGCTTGCTCCGCCTCTTCACCACTCATGCAGAAGACTCTGCCTTTAGCCATCGGGCGTTTTCCTTTAGCCTTTGCTGCGTGCATTACCGGTTTAGCCTTAGGTGCCTGACAATCCTTGGCAAAGTGTCCCGGCTTCTTGCAGTTGAAGCATATATCCTCTTTCGTAATACAGTTGCTTGCATAGTGTCCTGGCTTCCCGCAATGGTAACAAGTTACATCGGCGCTAGTCTGACTCCTGCCTCTCGCTTTCTGGGCCATCGGACGATACTATCCCTTGTTGTTATCCCCTTGGGGTCGACTATACGGCTTTTTCTACTGTTTTCCCTTCTAAGAAAATCGATGTCCTGTGCTCTAGGGTCTGACTGGTCCGCCAATACCACTCTTCTTTTTGGCGCTTCTCATAACTTCCACCTCAACACACCTGTGAATCAATTTTGAAGATTCCTGATTCTTAGAGATGTCACCGACTTCTGGATGTCGAACCTTAGGCCTCGTTGGAATCTCTCACTCAACCATCCCTGGTCAGCTCGGTCACGGAACGGACTGAAGTACCTAGCAAGTGATTCGAACTTGGCAGCATATTCTGACACCGTTATGCTACCCTGCTGTAGTCAAAGAAACTCCTGCTCCTTCTTAGCCCGTGCAGTGTCAGGAAAGTACTTATCCAAAAATTTCCTGCGAAAAACTTCCCACATGATTTCACGATGCTCTGCGGTCAAAGTTTGCTTCACTCCCTTCCACCAATACTCAGCATCTCCGAGCAACAAGTAGGTTGCGTAGTCCACCTTGACATTTTCTGGACAATGAAGTGCCTCAAAAATCTTCTCTATCTCCTGCATCCATAAATCTGCCTTATCCGGATTTGGTTCTCCGAAAAACTTTAGCGGGTCATGCTTCCAAAAATCTGCCAATCCTCTTGCCTCTGCATTCCGCTCTGCTCTTTGCTGTTGCTACAGATTCTGCTGGGCCAAAGCCGCTGTCAGCTGGGCCATAGCATTAGACTGTTGAGTTGCAGCAGCCGATTATTGAGCCATAGTCGCTGCCATTTCTGTCATTGACTGAATTGCTTGTTCCATGTCGGAGTTATCTGATCCGGCTGTAGGGTCTCTGCGAGGTGGCATTAGATTTCGCAAAATCCAAAACTTGTCAGAATCTCACAACAAGTGATTTGTTAACACACATTGCTTCAATCAAGAAACAATTCAAACCATTGGTAGACAAACTGCTTCACTCAGTAAACAATAGCAATACAACGCAACTAATCACTCAACAAACACAACCCAACACGGTGACCAGTTCCAAATTTCCTATGCACAGTCCGATTAGAACTGAACTGCTCTGATACCACCATGTAACGACTCGTTTCTGGACCGCTACTAAACTAGAACTAAACCTATATGCGATGCATTTTTAAAACGGTACTCTTGTGTCCTTTCGAAAATGCGGTACATTTTTTTTAAAGCAACATCATCTGCAAGCATGCACAGAGTAACTACAGCGTTTCGAAACATGGAGCAATCTAGGTCACAAGACACATGCACTGGGAATACATACATGCATATATAGACAAGTCATCATATACAGTACGTACAAAAGAAAATAGTGCAGAAATGTACAGAGAATACACCTATGGTATGAAGACCCTCGTAAGAGTAGTCATACCCCGGGGGTACTCCCGGTAGACACCCACGCAGGGGGCTGCTCCAAAAGTAAACCGCCAGTCTACCCTGTAGTACAAAAAAAAATCCAGAGTCCGACTGGTCACCAAACTAACTGTACACCAAAAGTAAATACTACAGTCATCCCAAAGCACAAACACACAACAGTCAATCACGACAAATAATAGTCGTTGCCTGGATCCTCGGAGGGGTCCTCCTCACCATCGTCCGCCATCGGACCCTCCGCGTCCTCGCCATCGCCTGGGTTGCCATCATCATTTGAAGGAACCACGGGAAAGGGTCAACTTCTCAATAAATCAGGAAATAACATTCATAACAATGGGCAAAACAAATATATGCACAGTATTCGAGACGGAACTCAAACTCTCAGAAGACTCGACTCAATTCTCATATTCTCTCAACACTTGACAATTTTCTGGAATGTAACGCCGATCCATCCACTGAATGTCAGCCGTAGCCTTGGGCTCTCCGCTCACCCTAGACTTTCAGCTCAGCTTCCTTGACGCTACGACGCCTAGCTAATCTGCCGAAAAACCAGCCGGAGCCGTTTAGGGGATCCTAGCACCCTAGGTTAATCGGATCACAGCTCAAAAACGTCACGACACTCGACGACTCGACTAAACTCTCGTACTCCAATGAACAAATCGCCGCATACGATAATTCAGGAAACAATTGAATAATTATTAGACCGCATATCAAATAATATTCACGCCAAGCTCAAAACAGTGCGAACAGTTCAGTAGTATAAGCAATTCATCTCAACAATCATAACTCAACAAACAACGACAGTCAACAACTCAATTCATCCCTCTGTAACTCAATGGAGTTAGCAAAAGGGCAATCAAACAAGTGTGGGGGGTTGGGGACAGCTACCAACCACTTGCAGACAAGCCCACTAAATAATTAGTATATCAAAAAGCAGTAAAACGAAGGGGTACAAGACCCTCACTTTGAACCCTGAGGTTCTCAGACTTCTTCACATAAATACTTGAATTTAAATTCCTATCAATATCTAAAGTTGCCCTTACAGTATACGCTTTCCTTCCAAAGCTCGAACGTAGGGTAACTGAAGCTACTCGTCTCCCAAACCTTCACACATAATTAACTTAATTAAGAGATATCTTTAAAGCTTTTGGACCACTTATAGGTCACGACCTAATAAAGTTATTTGGGCAAGGATATTTCTAAATTCAATTCTCTCAACATCTAATGCCTAGATCTCTTAAAACAAAGCTACTAAGTAGGAAAATATTAATATTCATGGACATATCTTCCAGCTCATGTTTCGGCTATACACATCAAATGTAAAAGGAATTTGTTCACTTTTTAAAACATGTATTCATGGATTTCATGCATGTACAAGGTAAAAGATCAATGTTTTTCTTGGCTGTCTTGGTAAAGGTTCAATCTTTACTCAAAATCTTGATAAATATGTAAGCTTTCTTATGTTAAAGAAAAATCTAAACTCAAGAGCTTAGTAACCCAAAACCATGTAATTTTCACAAGTAAAGTTTCAACAAAATCAAATCCCAACCCATGCATATGGTTCGGCAGCCTTAAATCAAGGGAAAGGAAGAATTTTGGTCTACTTCAAACATGCCATGCATGATCAGATAGTAATTAACATAAGGTTTCACTTGAAAAAGATGAGATCTATTATTTCTTTTACAACAACTTAGTCATTTAGCAACAAAAAAAAATTGAAACATTTACAAGGCAGCAGAAAAAAAAGAAAGTGAACTTTTGTTATTATTAATTTAAAACATGTTCCGTCACAAGAATGCTTGTATAAAGTGGAAAGCAGTAGAAAAAAAAATCGTGAATCTTTATTGTGTTTGTGCAAGAAAACCTCATAACCAAGTCACTACTATAGCCAGTAAACAAGAGAAAAGGAAATGAATGAATTTTTTTTTTATTCTTAAGGTCACACAATCGTGTTATTGAAACAAGAATTAGGAGAGTAGAAAAATGAAAATCTTACAAAAACTTGTTGCTGTTGCTGTGCCAAAGGAAAAGGAACAAAGGAAAGATTTTGCTCTAAAATCTCACTCCCATTCTCTCTAACTATTCTTGCTTCTTCCAAATTTTTTTTTAACTAATGCACCAATGTAATAAAAAGAGAGAGCTGATCGTGGAAGTGTCCAGATTATATATAAAGAGATGGTTTATCACCAGCTTAATGGATAATTATGGACAATTAAAAATAAAAAATAAAACATTTGGATAATATTAAGAAGATTTTTTATATCTGAAAGCAAATCTTGCTGGATACATGCATCGCAGCTACTTCCTACGCAAGTTAAAAAAAATCTAGCTTACACATTCACTAAAATCCTGGCTCTAGCCTGTTGCGTGTTAGGTTTTCTACCGCTTTGTCTTGTAAATTAATTTATCAAAAAAATAATTTACCGCGTGAATAAGATATTATCTATAAATTATAAAAACAATATAAAACACTCAAATAATATCACAACAAGTCACGATTCGATTTTCATCGGAATCGGAATTCGTTTCAAATTTTATTGCGGATAGAAATTACCCGGCGATTCAAAATACGGCGAATATTCATAAGAATTATTCGAAGAGTTTTGAACCATGAATTAATATATAATATTAACTCCCAAAAATATTTTGATCTTGATTTAATTAATTCACTTACTTAGAGAACAAGAAATTGCTTATTATAGCATAAATACGACAAAATATAATAAACAACGTCAAATAACGCATCGTAAAAAAAAATACGAGTGTTACAATCTCCCACCCCATGCCATCGAAATCATGGTTCTAAATCTCAAAATCACCCCATACGGGGATCCGTGGGGGAAGGAGCATCGACGAGTGCATCAGTGTAAACTGCTCCATCGGGTGCTGCTGCGGTTGCATCGTCCTCCTCAACAAAGTCTAACATACAATAATACATATACACACAAGCATGCAAAGACAAGGAGGTAAGAATAACACAATCATCAAAATGCGGGAAAATGCATAGTTAGAATGAATGATTGACGAACCAGACAAACAAGCACATATAAACAAATATGACCTAGCTACCCACTTCCACTTACTCCCATGTCTCTTAATGAATAAATGAGTTGTGCGCTTCGGCATCTTTTCTTTCCATCGCCATTGTACTCCCCATTTCTGTTAGGAATACTTATTGGCAAACCCCCTTTCCGTTAGGTTGCCGTCCCCCATTTTCGTTAGGGACTCCCGTCTCCCTTTTCCGATAGTGCACGGGGCGACACTAACCTAGTCCACGAGGTATTCCCCTTTTCCGTTAAGAATCCTCCTCCCCCTTTTCCGATAGGGACGTCCGTTTCCCTCTTTTCTGATTGGGAACGGAGTGGATCAAACCTACTAGGTGAGATATCCCCCATTTCCGTTAGGGATTCTCTCCACATCACATTCCCATCAAGAATGGAGTGGTTACTAATGCAATAATGTGCATGCATCTTAACACCTCATAGTTTTATGTCTCACATCAAATTATGCACACATTCCCAGATATACTCTTTTATCATATTAATGCATATTAGAAACCATACTAAGGCATATAGCATGCTAAGGCAACGTACAACACATATTCCACATAATACACATTTAATCATGTCATCCTAAGCATGTCACTATTCACATAGAGCACATATGTCACATCTCACAGTTTTAGCATATTATCAGACAATCAAGTTTAATAATAAAATAATCCTAAGTCAGTTAATGGGTCTACCACGCTTATCCTTAGATGTGGCATATGACGCGTTCGAAATAGCATATAGTTTAGAGTTAGTTTTGCATCGCATCTTTGTCATTTTAGTCATTTTAATCCATGTTATTTATGCATTTGGCTTGATTTGAATAATGCAGTTGGTTTGGTTCAATTGTGTTTAAAGGAAGGTATTTGTCCTAGGAAAAAGGAGAAAAGTCACTTGGAATAAGTTGGGGTAATTTGTGCTACAAGTTGATAATGTAATGATGTCTTAGCCTGATACCTGTTCAATGTTTTAATCATTTCTGGAGTTTTAGGTGTCCAAATGAGATGAAACCGGTGCCATTGGAAAGCTAAGATCCATCGCTTCAACTTTCATGAAGACACCTTAAGCTAATTCGGACGTTAAAGA
The DNA here is from genome assembly GCA_037113605.1 of Calophaca sinica. Lineage (NCBI taxonomy): Eukaryota > Viridiplantae > Streptophyta > Magnoliopsida > Fabales > Fabaceae > Calophaca > Calophaca sinica. The sequence goes on from CM073733.1 coordinate 57,634,911, forward strand.
GGTGAAAAATACAAAACAACATGAAGCATGGCCTAGCCGTGTCAGGAAGCACGGCCGTGTTGCGACAGTACCTGAACAGTGCGAGAAACAGAATGAAGCACGGCTAGGCCGTGCCTCATCCCATGGCCGTGCTACGACAGCACCCTGAACGCAGAATTTTATGTTTTTACATGTTTTGGACTTGTTTTTTTACTTCTTTTCACCCTAGACTATAAATAGACACTTTAGAGACTTGTCTAGGGTTCGAACTTTGATTCTTGGAGGCACGGTGGAGGATTAGGATCAATCTCTTCGTCTCTCCTCTTTCGATTTCCTGGTTTGAATGTTTATTTATATGGATTCTATTCTATCCATCATGTTAGAGTAGTTTCCCTTGTTTAGGATTTGGGGCTATGCCTTTTGATGTCTTTTGGATGATTATTTGATACTCTCTCTATTACTTTGAATGCAATTCGATTTCGTTCTTATTGTTATTATTATTTCTTATGAATTCGGTGGCCACTTATTCATATGTGTTAGATTTCTAGGGATGAACCGAGAGGTGAACCTTTGTTATCGGAACCATAAGAACGAAACTTAGGATTAAAATCCCATGAGTAATTTTTTGTTCTTCGAGGATAAAACAAGCTATCATATTTCTTAATGGGTTTAATTCGATTTCAGTTACCACGAGAGTAGGAATTGTATCGCTTAAGCACGGTTTCTGTATCCTGGGAGGGAACTTTTACTAAATTAGGATAGCTTGCCTTCAATTGAATTCATTTGTTAATAAGAGAGTAGTCAATTAGGATTTCAGAGCATCATTGTGGTACCCCCAGTCCTAGAAGCTTTTCCTTATTATTAAAATCATCCATTACATTGTTCTTAATTTATTTTATTTCTATTACAATAACAAATTCTATTTCTCGAATTAGTTTAATTAGCGTAAAAGCAGTCTCTGTGGGATCGATATTTTATTACTTGATGACAACTCCATGCACTTGCGGATTTGAGCCATCAAGTTTTTGGCGCCGTTGCCGGGGACTGCGTCTTATTGCTTTTTAAATTAATTCATGTTAATATAAAAAAAATATTCTATAATTGTTGTTGTGCTACTTACCTTTTCCTTTAGTGTTGTGCATGCGAGGTAAACAAACAGGTGAGCTGTTGTTTGACCCTGAAATAGAAAAGACCGCAAAGGCTAATAGGAAGAAGGCAAAGGAAGCAAAACAACAACAAAATCAAACCTCTGCTTCTACCTCTCTCGTTACAACTCAAGTAGTAATGGGGGACTCACCACCACCACCACGCACCTTGGGTGATTTTGGGAGAAGGAACAACCATCAGAGGACAGTCGTTGCCAACCAACAGGTGGAGGTAAATGCTTTTGAGATCAGAACATCTCTGTTGAACACTCTCAAGCAAACCCAATTCACTGGGGATGAAGCTGAAGACCCAAATCAGCACTTGGTAAATTTCTATGAAATCTGTGGCACCTTGAAGCTGGATGGAGTGACAGAGGGGGCCAAGAAACTAAGGCTTTTTTCTTTCACCCTGCGAGATAGAGCAAGAGATTGGTTGTACACCTTGCTTACAAGAAGCATCACTACTTGGGATGATTTGGAGGATAAAGTTCATCAAAAGAAGAGATGAAATTCATGGGTTCTAGCAGAGTCAGAGTGAAAATTTGTATGAGGCATGGGAGAGATTCAAGCTTCTCCTAAAGAGGTGTCCTAGCCATGGGTACGATAAATTTAATCAGATGCAAATGTTTTGTAATGGGTTGAGGCCAAACACAAGAATCATGTTGGATGTCTCAGCTAGAGGTACAATTAACAACAAGACAGTTGCAGAAGTGCGAACTTTAGTGGAGTAAATGGCTTCAAATGAGCAGTTGTGTCAGAATGATAGAGGCACACAGGGTAGAAGAGGAGTCCTTGAACTAGAAACACAAGATGCACTCTTGGCTTAAAATAAATTGGTCTCTCAACACTTGGAAGCTATCACAAAGGAGCTTAAAGCGCTGAAAATGGGAGCCTCTATTCCTGCTCAGGTGAGTCAGTTGAGCAGGAACTTGAGATGTGATTTTTGTCAAGGGCCTCATGAAAATGGAGGTTGTGATGCTAAGGGAATTTTGAATGAGCAAGCCAACTACATGGGTAATTTTCAAAAGCAAGGAGGGAATCCTTATTCTAACACCTATAATCCTGGGTGGAAGAATCATCACAACTTCTCTTGGAAACAGTAAGATAACCCATCATCAAGCAACCCTCCACAACCTCAAAAGCAAGAGAAGCCAAATGCATTAGAGGAAGCTCTCACTCAATTCATGAAGATGACTCAATCCAATTTTTAGAACATCCACTCCAAGTTTCAGACTCACGAGTCTCATTTCAAGAACCAAGAAACTTCTATCAAAAATCTGGAGAATCAAATTGGGCAACTCTCAAAGCAATTCGCAGAGCAATCCAAAGGTAAGTTTTCTACTAGAACAGTAGATAATCCTAAGAGTGAAAATTGTAGTGCTATTACTTTGAGAAGTGGTAAGATGATGTCTGAAGTTGAGGGAAAGAAAAAGAGCGAAAAAAGTGAGGTGGATGGAGGTGAAAAAGAGAGAGTGGAAGTAGAAAAAGAAGTAGAAAGAGAAAAAGACGGAGTTGAAAATGAGAGTAGAGAAAATATTGTAAAAGAAGAAAAAAGAGAAGGTGAGGAAGACATAGTTGTGACTGACAAGCTGCAAGTACAAGAGAAGCCCAAAGTGACTCCTCCATATATGAAGCTTCCTTATCCTCATCTGAGCAAGAAGAGCCAGAAAGATGAACAGTTTGCTAAATTCATGGATATCTTCAAGCGCCTACAGATCAACATTCCTTTCGCAGAAGCTCTTGAGCAAATGCCCACATATGCCAAGTTCATGAAGGAATTACTGACCAAGAAGAGAAGATTTAAAGAAGATGAGACAGTAGCTTTGACAGAAGAGTGTAGTGCCATCATTCAAAGAAAGCTTCCTCCAAAGATGAAGGATCCTAGAAGCTTCACAATTCCTTGCACCATTGGGAATTTACACATTGGCAAAGCTCTGTGTGACTTGGGAGCTAGTATCAATTTGATGCCCTTATCCATGTTGAAAAGGTTGGAAGGAGGTGAAGTCAAGCCCACTAGAATGTCACTTCAGTTAGCGGACCGATCAGTCAAATACCCATATGGGATATTGGAGGATGTTCTGGTTAGAGTTAGCAAATTCCTTTTCCCAGCTGATTTTGTGATTCTTGATATGGAGGAGGACAAGGAGGTTCCTCTTCTTCTTGGAAGACCTTTCCTAGCTACAGGGAGAGCCTTGATTGATGTCCAACAAGGTAAATTAATTTTGAGCTTCCAAGATGAGAAGGTGACTTTCAATGTGTTTGAGGCTATGAGGCACCCCAATGACACTGAAAAGTGCTCTAGAATTGATATGATTGGGGAGTCGGTTGGAGAATTGCTTAATCAAGACCGACTTTCCAAGCCCTTAGAGAAGGTAATCGGGAATTCCATGGAGGAGACGGATAAAGAGCAAAAAAAAGCCAAGTGCAAAGCTGAGAAGTGTGCTCGTAGGAAGCTACTTCCATCGAGACTCCCTTGGCCTCCTTATGCTAAAGGAAACATTTCTGATACAAAAGGGAAGGTGAAGGGGCCAAGAATCCTTAAGATCTGGAAGGTGAAGGGGAGTGCGACTCCCAAATTGGAACCGGGCTGAGCACTTACAAAGGTCAAGCTAGTGACTTTAAACAAGCGCTTCTTGGGAGGCAACCCAAGTTTTTAGTGAGTTTTTTTCTTCTCATCCTTGCTTCAACTTAATTCCTTACATTGGGGACAATGTAAGCTTTTAAGCTTGGGGTAAAGGGTTTCACTTTCATTCTTGCATTTAGTCTTACACCTCATTTTAATTTTTGCATTTTGTGTTAGTTTTAATTTTTGCATGCATCATTTTATCCCCCAATTTCTGTTAATGTGTGCCATATCATCATTGTGGAATATAGAGATTGCTATGATTTAGAACCCAATTATTTTTTCTTATCATAGGCTTAAAGGCAGTGTTTTTAATGTACATAGAGATGATCTTTTGAAAAGTTGATTAGCATGTGGCACTCTGATTTGATGTTTTTCACTGATTTTAACTTCTAAATGTGAGACTTGAGCTTATATTGGGGCTTGTTCTTCATCATGTTTTTATGCCCCTTCTCCTTGTATGAGTGTGTTTATCTTGATTGAGCTCTCTAGAACTTGACTTGAAACCTTTTCAAAACTTGAAAATTTTTGTCTACACACTTGAAAATGATTAAGGCATTTTAGGCAATTTGTTTCAAGCCTCTGATTTTTGAATGAAAGCTTCCTCTAGTTGCCCCTTTTGAGCCTTTATTGAAATAAATTTTCTTGGTACCCATGCTTTTGTCAAATGTCTATGGTACCCTTTAGAGTATGTTTAAGGGAGCAATTGGATGCTTGATCTTGTTTGAATATTGATGCTTGATCTTGGGATCTCTTCTGTTGTTTAGTTCCTCCCCAATAATTATTGCAAAATTTCAAATGGAGGAGAATAAAAAAATAAAAAATAGAACAGAAAAAAAAAACAGAAGAAGAGCAAAATAAAAAGGTTTTGAAAGCAAAAAGGGAAAAATGGATTGCTCCACTTATTCTGCTTTAAAAGGGTTGCTTTAATTGATCATTTTGAAAGCCCTTGAATTTCCCTTCCTTGTTTTTATCCCACCTTACAAGTAAAATCTCATGGCCACGTTACAACCTTTTGAAAGACCTTTTGATTCTTGTGTGTTTTCATTAATTATTTGCTGAGATTTGGTTAATAGTCAAGCCTATGGTAGAGCACTTTCATTGATGGATATGAGCGAATTGTCTTAACCTTTAAAACACTTGGAGAGTGATAAGGAGAGTGCCCTTATCAGTGACAGACATGATTTCAAAAAGCCTAAACTTCTAATTGGACTTGATTTTGATTGTCTCTATTGTGTTTGATAGTCCTTTAGCCTATTACTTGATCTTGCTTCTATCTCGGGTTTCTTATCGGTTGCATCTCGTATTTTCCATGTCATCTTTGGCCACAGTAATTGTTTGAGGACAAGCAAAATTCTAAGCTTGGGGTAATTTGATGCGTTCGAAATAGCATATAGTTTAGTGTTAGTTTTGCATCGCATCTTAGTCATTTTAGTCATTTTAATCCATGTTATTTATGCATTTGGCTTGATTTGAATAATGCACTTGGTTTTAGTTCAATTGTGCTTAAAGGAAGGTATTTGTCCTAGGAAAGAGGAGAAAAATCACTTGGAATAAGTTGGGGTAATTTGTGCTACAAATTGATAATGTAATGCTGTCTCAGCCTGACACCTGTTCAATATTTTAATCATATCTGGAGTTTTAGGTATCCAAATGAGATGAAACTGGTGCCATTGGAAAGCTAAGATCCATAGCTTCAACTATTGTGAAGACACCTTGAGCTAATTCGGACGTTAAAGAGGTGAAAAATATAAAACAACATGAAGCACGGCCTAGCCGTGTCTGGAAGCACGGCCGTGTTGCGACAGCACCTAAACAGCGCGAGAAATAAAATGAAGCACGGCCTAGCTTTGCCTCATGCCACGACGTGCTACGACAGCACCCTGGACGCAGAATTTTACATTTTTACATGTTTTGGACTTGTTTTTTACTCCTTTTCACCCTAGACTATAAATAGACACTTTAGAGACTTGTCTAGGGTTCGAACTTTGATTCTTGGAGGCACGATGGAGGATCGGGATCAATCTCTTCGTCTCTTCTCTCTCGATTTCCTGGTTTGAATGTTTATTTATATGGTTCTATTATATCCATCATGTTAGAGTAGTTTTTCTTGTTCTAGGATTTGGGGCTATGCCTTTTGATGTCTTTTGGATGATTATTTGATACTCTCTCTATTACTTTGAATGCAATTCGATTTCGTTCTTATTGTTATTATTATTTCTTATGAATTCGGTGGCCACTTATTCATATGTGTTAGATTTCTAGGGATGAACCGAGAGGTGAACCTTTGTTATCGGAACCATAAGAACGAAACTTAGGATCAAAATCACAAGAGTAATTTTTAGTCCTTCGAGGATAAAACAAGCTATCATATTTTTTAATGGGTTTAATTCGATTTCAATTACCACGAGATTAGGAATTGTATCGCTTAAGCACGATTTCTGTATCCTGGGAGGAAACTTTTACTAAATTAGGATAGCTTGCCTTCAATTGAATTCATTTGTTAATAAGAGAGTAGTCAATTAGGATTTCATAGCATTATTGTGGTACCCCTGTAACACCCTAACTCTAATTAGGGGATTACTTACTAATTTTAACTTGGATTAGAATATAAATGCTGAAAAATTTTCGCATACAAACGAATACTAAAGAATGATTCATGTTTTTCAAATACTATACTATACTATACTTTAGTTGGTAAAATTCCTAGGTACATACGCATCATACAAAATACGTTAATAATATAGCCGACATAATTTAGAGTTTCGAAAGCGGAGTTAACTTTAATTATTACAACTTCTTTTTCAAAAGAATGATAAAGTAAAACAATTACAAATACATCTTATTCACACATAATACTAGGACACAACCTAGAACTTATGACGCGACTGGTGATCCGATGACTCGGGTCTCATAGATAAGCGAGACCGAGCACAATCCAATGCTCTGAACCTCTTCAACAATCATACCTGAAAACAACACCCCAAAGGTGAGTTTATAAAACTCAATAACATAGACTTGAAATCATAAATATTTTTACCGTTGTTTCCAGCCATACGTGGTGTGCGACGTATGGAAAATCCTCCCCATAACATAAGTATAGTTATTTATACTCTCCTAGCAATTCCTCAAAGATGATAATTCAAACATCAATTACATATGCAGACATATGTCACAGCAATCACATGAATGTTTCCCACTTGGTCCAGCTCAAGCACAAAATGAGTAAAATCCTATTTAAAAGGATAAAACCAAGGGAGCCCCCAACGACACCGGTGGTAGTTAATCACTTACGATGGGGTTGCAGAGCGAATTGCAAACATTCCACACACAAACAATTCCAAACACACAAGTTTCAATCATTAAGAAACAACAATCGCAACATCAAATTCATCACATATCATAAATGTGGTTAGCTATGCATGTCAATGCAGTATGGCAAGTTGTGTATACACCTGCAGCCTTAATAGGTCAGCAGTATGACGGGGACTACTTTCCCAACGTCCGAACAAAATAGCCTCTGCTTAGGCTTGCCACTACTTTGGCTGGCCACTACTTTGGCGTGCCTCTACTTAGGCAATGCAGTGTCAACTCACCTTTTGAAGTCTGTACGACCAATCAAACGCTACGAGTGACATGACAACTCGTCTTTTGAAGTCTTTAAGACCAATCAAACGCTCCGAGTGTCGATGCTCAATGGTTAGTACACATTTAAACAAATACAACAATATGGCATGCTCACCGTAGTGAACGCCGGAGTGATATCCAACAAATTCAACAATATGGCAAGTTCACCGTAGTGAACGCCCAAATGATATCCAACAAATTCAACAATATGGCATGTTCACCGTAGTGAACGCCTAAATGATATCCAACAAATTCAACAATATTATTTTTCATATTCCAATCCAATCCTAATCACAATGGAGTAGATCCAGGCAAATTCACACATATACATACTAAGAATCAAAGGCATATTAAGAATCAAAACAATAGAATTCTTAACATGCTTAGTCACAAGGTTATAGTTCGACACTTCCAAGTTCAACAACAACACATCAATAACTCATTACCAATAACAACATTCATATAATTAGAATCAACAAATAGCATTCAAGCATGTGACTCAGCTCAATCACTTTTCACATTCCAATTCAAACCAAGATAATTTCAACAAGGGTGTCAAGGCAATTGTATGCATACACCACTAGGAATTCAGGACATATCCAAAGCCAAGACAATCATGGAGCTTAGCATACATGAACCACAACCACACCAAGTGAACACATACATATATCATAGTGCATACAATTTCACATTCAAGTAACTTAGGGCCCAAACTCATGCAAAAGGGCTAACTCACATGCTGAGCCACTTCAAATCTGAATCACACATATTTTCACACATAACAACAATTTGCATAATTCCGATTGGAGCTCAGTGGAACTCGCAATGGTCATAAACAACACACATTGGTTTAGGGGGGTTGGGGGCAGTAGCCAACCCTATTTCAGTCAGACCCCATACAAGACCATTTCAGATTAATTCAGAAACTAATTATAAAGCTAAAGAATTTAAATGATAAATCCTAGCACACCCTAAGGGAGGTTTTGGGGGAAGTCTATGTTACCTGACTAATCCCAAGTTAGGGATTTTAATTCCAAAAATCCCCATATCCTAGGTATCCTCCATTGAAGCTCCATCAGGATCTTCATCTCCATCTTCTTCTTCTTCAATCTTGTTGTTCCTTCCATTTTCGAGCTCACTCTCTCACTGATTTTCTCTCTCGTTCAATCCCTTTCTCTCTCACGGTGCTGCCCCTCCTTCTCTGCCTCGGTCTCTCTCGACTTCTCTCTCTCTGTCTCGGTTTCTCTCTCTCACTCTCGGCCTTCTTCTCTCTCGGCCCAACTCTCTCTCTCTCACGCGATCTCTTCCTCTCTCACGGTCGTGAACAGTGGCGCGGCCACCTCCACACACCGCCGCGCCACCACCAGCAGCCACCAACCACCACCCTTCATCCTTCTCCCCCATCGATTGCCCTCTTCCCCTCTCGGTTCTGGCGGCGCTCTGCTTCTTCTTTCCTCTTCTCTAGCGCGGTGGGGCGCCGTCGCTCCAGGGCCGCCGCGCCCTCACCCTTCTTCTTTCCTTCACTGTCGCAATCTCTCCCTTTCTCCTCTTCTCTCTTCTTTCCCTTTCTTTCTTCTCTTCTCCTCCTCCTTCTCTTTTCTTTCTTTTTTTCTCTTTCTTTTTTTGCTGAGGATCCACGCAGAGGAGGGAGTAAGTGGGTGATGGGAGGGGCTAAGGTGGAAACAATGAGAAAGTGGTGTATGGTGGAACTTAGGCTAAGATTTATTAAAAATCTTGTTAACAAACCCTTGTTAAACCTCCTTAATCTAACCTTGGTTTCTATCAATAACTTGAGTAATTTTAGTAAATTAAAACTACTCCTAATTAATTAGTCTCACAATTCCTAAATCATTGGGTAAAATTACAATTTTACCCTTTAGCTCCTAATTGGTTTTAAAACTACTAAATTAAGGCTAATGAACTATACTTAGTCCTCAGGAATTAATTCCTCTTTTCACTTGGGTTTTCTAATAATTAGGCTTAGGAATTTTGGGATGTTACAACCCCAGTCCTAGAAGCTTTTCCTTATTATTAAAATCATCCATTACATTGTTCTTAATTTATTTTATTTCTATTACAATAACAAATTCTATTTCTCGAATTAGTTTAATTAGCGTAAAAGCAGTCTCTGTGGGATCGATATTTTATTACTTGACGACAACTCTGTGCACTTGCGGATTTAAGCCATCAGCATACCGTAACCCCTATCCTTGGGTGTTACTGACATCAACCCCTAGTAGGGTTTAGGTCACCCTGCAAATGCCAAACAGTCATATCTACAATACAGAACCCAATAAAAGTGCAATTTTCCCCCCACCTGGTAATAGAAGCACTTGGAAGAAAACTGAACACCGGGACGTAACCACGAACTCACCAACAATCACACCAACACTCCCGTACTATGATCCGGTTCAGCCAACAACAAGAAAGAAGTTCAGAGTTACCAACAATGTTACCAAACAGTCCAGAACAATCCACAGTTAATCGGAAACACACAAACGCACTCGGATTAGAATTAGGGCAACTAATAAACTAATTAAAACACCAAGAAAGACCACTGCCAGGGGCTGGTCTTCCAGTTCCAGAACCATAACTTACCCAGAAATAACTCCAAACAAGCTTCCACAGTCAACCGGTACCCGTACTATGGCCAAAACCCTAAAATACGAAGAACAGGTAATGAGGGACCATTCAAACCAACAAGTCTACCACAAAAACAGAGCTGGGACATGAAGAACAGAGACTCTTATCTCTGTTTCGTGACCCATGGAATCTGAACGTGAACACAAGAAGGGGGGTTGAATTGTGTTGAAAACTTTTCGCAAACTTTAAGTTAAAAACACTTAGAACACAGGTTTTTCAAAACAGTTTGTGTATCGGACGCTGGAAATAAACCGGACGCTGGAAAAGCAGTTTGTGAAAGATTGTTTTTAACAGAACAAGATAAAGATAAATAGAAAGCAGTAAAGCAAGAGACACGGAGATTTATACTAGTTCACTACCAAACTGGTAGCTACGTCTAGTCCCTTCGTTCCTGAAGGATTTTCCACTATAATCAACTGATTACAAAACCTTAAGAGTATTTTACTGTCACAACCTTGACAATACTCTCAACTTCTCAAAACGACTCAGTACATTCGAGCCTTTGAGGGTACAGCCTTAACTAGGCCAAAACTGTTGGAACCTAAACGATTGAGAAGTTTAGACCCTCATTAATTTTGATGATAACAAAATATTCACAAGAGAACAATTTATGTTCTAACAATTCTTGAAGTGTGCAGATACTAATATTACATACATTTTTAAGCCACTTAAACAAGAAGAAAGAAGCTCTCAAGAGAAGGATACACTCCATGTGTCAGCATCCGGCTCATCCTAGTATTCTGTCTTCGTGAGCGTCTGGAATTAACCTTTTGTGACACTAGTCTTATCCATTTGCTATGAGCGTCCAATCTTCCATTCTGAGCGAGCGTCTGAACTTCATTTTATATCACGTGATGGTCACGTTGTTGCTCCTCTTCTCAGAAGCCTCTGGAACGGATTTCGAATTTGATCTTATGCGCAAAAATTGTTGTACGAGGTATCAAATGTGACACCTTTAGCTACAAGACAAAAATCGTACAAGCAATTGTGAAAAGCAAGGTAGTACGAAAACGGTAATATGTACTACTGAGATATTCTCTAGAAAGAAAGAAAGAGACAGCTTTTTGAAATCACCTCACTCAATGGAAAGGAGCCATTTTTACTGTAACGGTAATATCCTTTAGAACTCCTATAAATACCCCAAGGTATCCATTGAAGAAACTGCTGAAAACTGTCGAAATTGTCGAAACTCTACAAGAAAATATTACTGAGAACAAGCACTGTTGCTATACACTACAAAGAGTCAATACTCTGAAAGCACTGCTTCTGTGAGCAATCAAGTTTCTAGCCAAGTCTCTGGACTACAAGAACTGAACTCAGCGTCCGACACTTTCTTTTAGAAAGCATTTCTATATTGAGCTTAATTTTTATCCTCTCTGTGAGAGTTATTCATACTTGTATTCAACTTAGTTGTAAAAGTTGTTTTGGCCTAGTTAAGGTTGTTCCCTCAAAGGCTCGACTGTACTAAGTCGTTTTGAGAAGTTGAGAGTATTGTCAAGATTGTGACAGAAGGATACTCTTGAGGAAATTGTAATCAGACTGATTATAGCGGAAAATCCTTCAGGAACGAAGGGACTAGACGTAGCTACCAGTTTGGTAGTGAACTAGTATAAATCTCTGTGTCTTTTGCTTTACAGCTTTCTATTTATCTTTATCCTGCTGTGTTATAAACAAGTTTTCACAAACTGCTTTTCCAGCGTCCGGTTTATTTTCAGCATCCGTTTAACAAACTGTTTTGAAAAACCTGTGTTCTAAGTGTTTTAAACTTAAAGTTTGCGAAAAGTTTTCAACACAATTCAACCCCCCTTCTTGTGTTCACGTTCAGTTGGTACCAGAGCTCGGCCTCTTGGTTGAGCACTTAACAGTGTTAAGAGTAAAGATCCTACTGTGAATATGTCTGCTGAAGGTGGTCATATGAACCGTCCTCCTCTATTCAATGGAGAAAAATTTGATTACTGGAAAGATAAGATGAAAGCATTCCTTGAGGCACAAAATCTTGATTTATGGGATATAGTTGAAAGTGGATACATTTCTCCCGCTAATGCCCTTGGTATTGCAATACCTAGAGAAAACTGGACTGATGATCAGAAAAAGAGATATCAAACCAATCAGAAGGCTAGATTTATTCTCATCTGTGCTATGACAGAAAGAGAATATGATAAATGTGGCAAGTTTGATACTGCCAAAGAAATCTGGGATTCTCTTGTTTTGTCTTATGAGGGTTCTGCCCAAGTAAGAGAAACAAAGGCCAGCATGATGGTTCGCCAGTATGAGCTATTCAAAATGGAAGATGGAGAAAACATTGAAACTATGTTTGGAAGGTTCCAAACACTTGTTCATGGGTTGCAGGCCCTTGGAAAAAGTTATACCACACCTGATCATGTGAGAAAGATCTTGAGAAGTTTGACTAAGCAGTGGAGTCCCAAAGTCACTGCTATTCAAGAAGCAAAAGATCTAAATGTCCTTCGGCTTGAAGATCTTATGAGTTCTTTGAAAGCTCATGAACTTGAGCTAAATGAAGAAGAACCTACCAAGAAGAGTAAGTCTATTGCTTTAAGAGTTAATCAACATAAACCTAGTACTTCTAAAGCTTTTCAGGCTGAAGGAGAAGAATCAGATGATGAAGCTTCAGAAGGAGATTATGATGGATCAGATAATGAGCTAGCTTTCATATCTAAGAAGATCCAGAGAATGTGGAAGAAAAAAAACTTCAGAAGGAGGTTTCAGAAGAAAGATATAAAGGACAAGAAGGAAAGCAAAGACAAGGACAAAGCCCAAGTCATTTGCTATGAATGTAAGAAGCCTGGACATTTCAAGTCCGAGTGTCCTAATCTTAAGGACAAGCCCACAAGAAGCTCCTTCAAGAAAAAGAAGAAAGGTCTCATGGCAACATGGGAAGATCTTGACTTATCCTCCTCTGAGGAAGATAAAGAAGAAGAAGCTCACATTGCCCTCATGGCAGACACTGATCTTGATTCAGAAGAAGAAGTTGAAGAGGTAATAATATATGACTCTTATTCTGAACTTCAACTTGCTTTTGATGATTTGTTAAAGGATTCTGCCACTCTTTCTATTGAGTATAAGAATTTGAAAAAGAAATTTTCAAAACTATCACAAGATTTTCATTCTTTACACAATGAAAACTCTGTACTCAATGAAGAGAACCAGAAGCTGAAAACTGAAAATCAGCGTCTGGTGGATAACCAGCGTCTGGAAGCCAACAAGCAACCAGAAGCTGAGAGCTCTCAAGTTAAAAGCTCTGTAGTTACAAGCAATCCTAACTGCAAATCAAATGACTATGAACATGCATTTCAAAAGTTTCTTGCAGAGAGTGTAACTCGAAGCAAGCAAGCTTCTATGATTTGGGGTGTCAGTAAAACGACAACTCATGGTCTTGGTTATATATCAGATGAACCTCTTTTGGAAAATGATTCTGCATCTGATAAATCCAATAATCATAGTAAATGCTTGCAGTGTACCTACTGCAATAAATCTGGTCATTTGAAAAGTGCATGTACTGTGTTTACAACTAAGAAGGACAAGTATCCTTCAAGAACTAACAAGAAAGGACCCAAAAAGATATGGGTACCTAAAGATAAAATAGTCTATGTTGCAGACTTGCTTAGCAACAAAGTCAACACACCTATCTTGGTACTTAGACAGTGGATGCTCGCGTCACATGACGGGTGAAAAACATATGTTCCAAGAACTAAGACCTAGAGAAGCTAGATTCGTTGGTTTCGGAGGAAACCAGAAAGGTAAAATAGTTGGAATTGGTCGCATAGGTAAAGGCTCTCTTCCTTCTATTGATAATGTTTTATATGTTGAAGGACTGAAACATAATCTACTGAGCATAAGTCAATTATGTGACAGTGGTTATAATGTTGTCTTTACAGAAAATGGATGTTCAAGAAAAGCAAAAATGATGGATCTATATTCTTTACAAAGAAAGAGGAAACAAAACATTTATAAAGTTGATCTTTCTCAACTTGCAAAACAAGATGTCAAGTGTCTTATGTCCGTTGAAAATGAGCAATGGATTTGGCACAAAAGATTGGGTCATGCCAATTTGAGGTTAATCTCAAAATTAAACAAGCACAATCTTGTTAGAGGCTTACCAAATCTTAAGTTCCAACTGATGCCCCCGTGAGGCTTGTCAAAGAGGAAAACAAGTTAAAACTTCCTTTCATTTAAAAATGTTGTTTCAACCTCGAGACCACTTGAACTTTTACATCTTGATCTTTTGGTCCCACAAGGACAAATTTCTTTAACTGAAAAGAAATATGGATTAGTCATTGTTGATGATTTTACTAGATGGACATGGGTTAAATTCCTTGCCCACAAGGATGAGTCTTTTAAGGTATTTATCAAGTTTTCGCAAATCAGTTCAAAATGAAAAAGGCATCTGTATTTCTTCTATTAGAAGTGATCATGGGGGAGAATTTGAAAATGAGAACTTTCAAAAATTTTGTGAGGAAAATGGCATCTCCCACAATTTCTCCTCTCCTAGAACACCTCAACAAAATGGTGTTGTAGAAAAGAAAAATAGGTCCCTCCAGGAAATGGCCAGGACCATGATCAATGAAGCTGATATTGCGAAACATTTTTGGGCATAAGCAAGAACACAGCCTTGTTATATTCAAAATAGAATTTTTATAAGACCTATTTTGAATAAGACTCCTTATGAATTGTGGAAAGGTAGAAAACCAAACATTTCTTACTTTCATCCTTTTGGTTGTATTTGTTATATCTTGAATACTAAAGATCAGCTTGGTAATTTTGATTCCAAGGCTGACAAAGGAATCTTTTTGGGATATTCTGAAAGATCTAAAGCTTTTAGAATATACAACAAAGAAACTTTGACAGTTGAAGAGTCCATTCATGTCAAGTTTGATGATAAGAAGCCTGACGCTGCTATGTCAGAGCTAGATGAGTTATTTTCAGAATTAAACCTCGGTGACAAGTCAGACGGTGAACATGCATCTTCATCATCCGGTGGTGACAAGACGAAGAATTCTACTCAAGCGTGTTCAAGCAAGAAAAAGTCGAAGTACAAAACCAATCATCCAAAAGATCAAATCATAGGAGAACCTGGTGATAAAATACGAACCAGATCCTCTTTCAAGGAGCATGCTGATTTTGCACTTCTTTCCAAATGGAACCTAAGACGATTGATCAAGCTTTGGAAGATGAAGGGTGGATTCTAGCAATGCAAGATGAGCTAAATCAGTTCCAAAGAAATGATGTATGGAAGCTAGTCACTCTACCAGAAGATAAGCAAGCTATTGGTACTAAATGGGTATTTAGAAATAAGCTTGATGAAGATGGTAAAGTTGTGAGAAATAAAGCATGGTTAGTTGCTCAAGGTTACTCACAAGAAGAAGGTATTGATTTCACTGAAACTTTTGCACCTGTTGCAAGACTTGAAGCTATTCGCATTTTACTTTCATTTGCAGCACATCATGAGATAACTTTATATCAAATGGATGTGAAAAGTGCTTTTCTAATTGGTTTTATAACTGAGGAAGTTTATGTTAAACAACCTCCTGGTTTTGAAGATATTGAATTTCCAGAACATGTTTTTAAACTTAAAAAGGCTCTATATGGTCTTAAGCAAGCTCCCAGAGCATGGTATGATAGACTAAGTTCCTTTTTAATGGAAAATGGATTTACAAGAGGTTTAGTTGACACTACTCTTTCGTAAAATCTTCTAACAAGCATTTCATACTTGTTCAAATCTATGTTGATGATATCATTTTTGGAGCCACTAATGAAAGCCTTTGCAAAGAATTTTCTAAGCTTATGCAGGCTGAATTTGAGATGAGCATGATGGGAGAATTAAAGTTTTTCCTTGGTATACAAATCAAGCAATGCAAAGTTGATGGTATTTATATACATCAAAGCAAATATATCAAAGAATTATTAAAGAAATTCAAGATGCTGGATTGCAAGCCTATGTGTACACCTATGCATCCTACTTGCACTCTTAGTAAAGATCAAATTGGTAAGAAGGTAGATCAGAAAATGTACAGAGGTATGATTGGATCTCTACTTTATCTTACAGCTTCAAGACCTGACATTATGTTCTGCCGTCATGTGCTAGATTTCAATCAGATCCTAGAGAATCACACCTAAGTGCTGTTAAAAGAATATTCAGATATTTGCAAGGAACTACTAATCTTGGTTTGCTTTATAAGAAATCAAAAGATTACAAATTAGTAGGTTTCTATGATGCTAACTTTGCTGGAGATCGAATTGAAAGAAAAAGCATAAGTGGAGGCTGCCAAATCCTTGGAGCAAATCTTGTGTCTTGGTCAAGCAAAAGACAAAGCACAATTACACTCTCAACAGCAAAAGCTGAATACATCTCAGCAGCAAGTTGCAGTTCTCAACTTCTGTGGATGAAGTATCAACTTGAAGACTACTTGATAAAAGAGAGTAATATTCCTATCTTCTATGATAATGCATCTGCCATATGTCTTACTAAAAATCCTATATTGCATTCTAGAGCAAAGCACATTGAGATTAAGCATCATTTTATAAGAGACTATGTTCATAAGGGTATTCTAGAAATATAATTTGTGGACACTGATCATCAGTGGGCTGACATATTTACAAAACCCCTTGCTGAAGATAGATTCAATTTTATAAGAAGAAACTTAAACTTTCATCTTATTGAAGAATGATTAATCTCAGCGTCTGAAGATAAACAAAATCTCAGCATCTGATATGACATAAGCATGTATGTGCATTAGCATCTTATTTGTCATATGCATCATAACTCATCATCCGGTGAATTGGTTGCGTGCGTTCGAGCACACCCACACGTGTCACACGTGTTAAGGACTCAAGCGTCTCATCATATCTACTGAGTCATGATTATTTATGTTTTCAATAAAAACTTTTACTTTTATTTTGGCGTATGCGTTAAATGAAAAGGCGAATCTTTATTTTCTTTTCTTTTTGATTTAATTTTTTATGTGGAAATACGAAGCAATATTTTGAAAAAGAACTGTACCATTCTCTATTAACTTTCCCACTACTCCACATTTTTCTTTCCACTCTGCATTTTCTGTAAAACCGTACTCGTTCTCTCTTTCTCTCTATCTCTCTCTGTGTGTGTTTTCGAACCCTAAAACCTCCATCACCTTCTCTTCAAGTGCTACAATGGCCGACAGAAAGGTTGGACAATACACTGCTGCCTTCGATGTTTTCTCTGAGGCAAAACTTCTGAATGAAAACCGGGTTGATTTCGAAAACTTCAAACTATATGGTTTTGACTTTGAGGAAGGTCTTGAAAAACTGGGATGGAAGAACTACTTTATTTGGGAACCAGTGGACGTACTGAGCTACGCCATTAAGGAATTCTGGGGAAGTGCATACTTACTTCCGGGGGAAATAATAGAAGGTCACATCAGAGGATTTAAACTACGCCTCACCATCAACTCTATTGCTCAGACAATCAAGTGTCCGTGTGAAGGAATCAATTACCACTCAAACTGGGCTGATGCTTACAGAGGACTTGAGAGAGTCAATGAAGCTCTGGTTGAGAACTACCATGAACTGAAGAAGAAGAACATCTCTCCCACGGCTAAAGACTTGAAGAGCCACTACCGTGTACTGTACAAAATCATCGCCAAAAGCGTGATTCTGAAGGCTGGGTCAAGCGACATAGTGAACTACGAGCAAAAGTTCATTATGAGGAACTACATGGATGGGAAGAAAATCAATCTGCCAAGGTTGATTATCAACAATCTGATAAATGCCCTTGTCTTCTCAAGGAAGAATTTTGATAAGAAGAATATAGTCAAGACAATCCCATATGGAGTTCTTCTCTCCATTATGATGGTCAAAGACGGCATTGTAAGGAAGCTGACTGACTCCATCAACACAGAGGAAAAGGAAAAATACTTTGGTGTTGGTGCTGTTGTTCGTCCAGAAGTTTTTGGAGTCAACAGTCTGGTCAGGATGCAGCTTATTACAGGCTCCATGATCAAGAAGGTAAAAATAGAGCAAAAGGAAGGAGAAGCTGAGAAGAAAACCACCAAAAGCTCAATGTCTGGTGTGAAAAGACCTGCTGAGTCCCCTTCAAGGGAGACCAGAAGAACAAAGCAGAAGGTGGCACCTGCACCTACTGTTGAAGAACCAGAAGATGAGGATAGAATTCCCATCAGAAAGGTCTTGGAGAAACAGTTTAGACCAGCAGCTGAAAAGGATGTTTCAGCGTCCGGTCCAGGGAAGCAAATCCCTCCTCCTCCTCCTGCTGTTGTTGTCACCAGAGGGTCCAAAAGAAGGTTAGTCAAGCCATCAGAAGTTGACCCAAAGGTACTTGATTTTACTGCTGATGAATTAGTATCTGTATTTGATGCTCATGATGTTATTCCTGCACCACTTTTGTCTGTTTCACAACCACAAACACAAACCAGGAAAACCAAAATGAGCCTCCAACAAACCTTAACTCTCTCTAAACCTACCCAACCATCATCCACTACACTCAACCTTAACCTACCACAAATTTCCTTAAATACTTCACTCACTTCATATATTTCCAAACTTCACTCTCATCCCTTCAATCTGTTATTCAAAATACCTCCCATTAATGCCTTCAAACCCTACACACCTAAAACCTACAAAATCACCAAAACCACTCCCAACTTACTCTCCATTACCCTTAAACCTACAGACGCTGGTGGAAGGAAAAATGTCTCATACAAACCACAGTTTGTTAAGTATGAGATATATAATAGCATCTATAATGATCCCTCCACTTGGCATTTGAAAACCTTCACCTCTGGAGCTGCCAAACTGGATATTGCCTCTCCAATAAGTGCTACCTTCAAGGATGGAGAAGACCACTTCCAAATGACATTTAAAGGAAGATTGAGACCAGCATCTGGAAGCAGAGCAATTCCCTTCTCTGTTGATCTTCCTAGATCACTACCACAATTTGAACCACTCACGTTGGAAGAATGTGGAAGATGGATCACAGATGAAGAAGCTGCCTTCATGGCACACTGTCTTGAAATGAAGAAGATGGAAGTAATCGACAAAGACAGGATCCTTCTTCTCGCTTCAAGAAAGATAGTACCAGATAGACAAAGGTGGCTACCTTGGTCTATCCCTGGGAAAAGGAAAGAACCTGCTCCGGGCAAGCAGCCATTCAGCAAGATCGGGCTAAAGGAGTATGAGATGGCACCTAAAAAGTACAACCTTAAGGAATTCTCTAAGCTTCCCATTGCCAAGATCTCTGAGGATCATGACAGAAGGTTTTACCTGACTTCTCTGAAGGAAGATGAATGGAGAACTGGCTCCTCAAACTGCTGCAATGCTGAGAAGGCCACTATTCCAACAGTTGGCACAATCAGCAGAATTACTGACATCAATCTTAGAACAGTTTACTTCGATGATATGTTCAGATGCTCAGTAATCAGACCTTGTGACTGCATAAAGATTTATGACCAATGGGCTGCCGTGACCAAGCACTTCGACATTGGATTTACTTGGAGTCAATGGTCTGAGTCTTGGAAAGCCAAAGCTATGTTACCATACCTCGTCCCCCTAGTGCTAGAAGAAGATGACAGGGAAAATCTGCAAAGAATTTACCTGGCAGAAAATGAAGCACTCTCCTTCACTTGTGAAGCCTTGAGTGTCTTTATCAGAAGTTTATGGGGAGAAGAAGCTGGAAATAGATTTGATGCTTTCACTGCTGATGTTGTTCTTCACAGAGAAATCATCTTCATGAATATGCTGTATCCAGAAGATGTGAAGTATCAATGGGAAATTCAAACAAAGATTTGAGCTCGTAAAACTTGGAAATTCTTTCAAATGGCCTATACCAAATGCCGCATTCTTTCTAAGAGCTCAAAGGAAGAAGGAATTGAGACTTAAGCTATCTAACTGGGTGCTAGCGAGCATCGTAAGATGAAACCTGCACTGCACTAAGTTGGATCTTCTACTGCAGCTGAGATGGTCACTATTCCCAAAGCTGCACTGAAGAGATGAAGGCCACCAACATGAAAGTCACTCACCGAGACTGCTCTGAAATTACTTTATGAACGTCTCAACATCCCTCCACCACCTCTTCCAAACCCTTAAACTTTGTTTTGCTTTATATTTTTTTTGGTACTAAGTGTTATTTCTTATTTTTGGTTGATACACTTATATATATATACACTATCTTTGCTCTTATTATCTGACTTATATTCAAATTTTTCTAAGTCTTATTTTGACTATGATGTGTTTTTACACTCTTTTTGTCTGATGACAAAAGGGGGAGTAAAAGAAAGGTATGATGAACACGTGAAAATCTGACTAACTCACCGTCCGATGTTCACATTCCGATGAATACGCCGGAACTGAAGTATCATGCATAGCATTTCATACATAGCATTTGTGTGATTATTTATTAATGTGCTAATATTCTTTGTCAAATAAATTTGGTACTAATGCTCTTTAATAATAAATAAATTTGGTACAAATTGATTAAATCAATCTTTCTGATCAGCATCCGGTTTTACTCTGATACATCTACGTATTTTGTTTTGAGATCACTTAATTGAATTTGGTCATCAACTATCGCCTAAATACTAGAATTATCTTATATATCAAAATTGTTAAATTCAGGGGGAGACCCTTGATGTCATTTTGAAACTAAATTGTTCATCAACCTTAGATATTTCTCATCATCAAAAATGGGGAGATTGTTGGAACCTAAACGATTGAGAAGTTTAGACCCTCATTAATTTTGATGATAACAAAATATTCACAAGAAAACAATTTATGTTCTAACAATTCTTGAAGTGTGCAGATACTAATATTACATACATTTCTAAGCCACTTAAACAAGAAGAAAGAAGCTCTCAAGAGAAGGATACACTCCATGTGTCAGCATCCGGCTAATCCTAGTATTCTGTCTTCGTGAGCGTCTGGAATTAACCTTTTGTGACACTAGTCTTATCCATTTGCTATGAGCGTCCGATCTTCCATTCTAAGCGAGCGTCTGAACTTCATTTTATATCACGTGATGGTCACGTTGTTGCTCCTCATCTCAGAAGCCACTGGAACGGATTTCGAATTTGATCTTATGCGCCAAAATTGTTGTACGAGGTATCAAAGGTGACACCTTTAGCTACAAGACAAAAATCGTACAAGCAATTGTGAAAAGCAAGGTAGTACGAAAACGGTAATACGTACTACTGAGATATTCTCTGGAAAGGAAGAAAGAGACGGCTGTTTGAAATCACCTCACTCAATGAAAAGGAGCCACTTTTACTGTAATGGTAATATCCTTTAGAACTCCTATAAATACCCCAAGGTATCCATTGAAGAAACTGCTGAAAACTGTCAAAATTGTCGAAACTCTACAAGAAAATATTACTGAGAACAAGCACTGTTGCTATATGTAACGACCCGTTTCCGGACCGCTACCGAGCTCAATATACCGAGCTCGAGTTACCGAGCTCAACACACCAAGCTCAACATAAACCTATATGAGATGTGTTTTAAAAACAAAACTCTTGTGCCTTTTAAAAATACGATATATTTTTTTATTATAAAACCAACTCGTGCACATCAGAGTAATTACAGCTTTTCGAAACATGGTGCAACTAAGACACAAGACTTAAATTCAAATAAAACATACATGCATAACATACATATATATATATCACCCGAATAATAATGTATACAAATACAGAGTAGCAAATGTGCAAAGAAAATACACCTAAGGTACGACAACTTCAAAGAGCCATCAGACTGGGGTACTTCCTACAGACTCACGCAGGGTCGCTCCAAAAGTAAGACCACCAGCCTACCTCAGAGCAACAACACAACATCGCCTAAACTGGTCACGACCTCGAACAAAAAGAAAACAAGTACACCCTCGGAAAAACAAACATCCAACAAATAAACAATCACGACAGATAGAGGTCGTCACTCGGATCCTCGCCGAGATCCTCCTCGGCATCATCTATCGCCGAAGTTCCTCGCACCCTCGACATCGCCTGGGTAACCGCTATGGATTGAAGGCACCACGGAAAGGGTCAACTTCTCAACAATTCAAGATAAGCTCGACATAAAAATATAAGCAAACAAAGAAAGTATAACATTCACCGACGTGACTCGACCATCTCACTCTAAACTCGACACAACTCACAAATCCATTTTCTCTCGACTCGACAATTTTTCCTAATGCACACGCTGCATCAGATGTCGGAAAGTCCAGCCGAAGCCTTGGGATCCTCGCTCTCCCTAGGACAGTCAACTCAGGTCCCGTAGCGTGGCGACGTGTAGTCAATCTCCCGTAAACAAAAAGGGGACCTAGCACCCTCAGTTATCCGGGTCACGGCTCAAAAACGTCATACGACTCACCTAGCTCGCTCACTCGATGAACAATTCGCCGCATACAATATTCAAAGAGTTAAACACCAAATATTCAACCGCATGTCAAATAAGAGAGCAAGCTCGACATGAAGAAACGCAATTCAACATGCAATACACAATTCACAGCATATATTCAATCACATATTAAATACATGCAAAAACTCAATCATATCACAACATTTCAGCTCGACACAAATCAGGAAATCCATACACAATAACATAACCACGTAGAATATGAAATGCCCTTACGCTAGCATACTACGAAAATATTAATGTGAAGCGCCCTTACTTAAGGACTTATAAAATAAAGCCTTAGAGATATCTAGGAGTTGCCCTTACCGAACTCCAAGCTAATGCTGCTCGACAACGACCTCGACACAGCTGTCCCCAAAGAGCTCGACAACGACTTCTCTTACTCGATCTCGACACGGCTGTCTCCAACGAACTCGACAACTACTTCGACATGTACCGTCCTCAATCGACCTCGACACGTACAGTCCTCGATCTGGATTCTGCTGCTTCCACGTCCTTGGATTCGCTTTCCCGTACACCTTGATTCGGAAATCACTAGATCTCGGGAAATAGACTTCCTAAAACAAACACAACTCAGATCGATCTATGGGTTCTAATACATCTAGCTCTCTCTTCCCCAAACTGAACCACAACCCAGAAAAATATAAAACTCAAGAATTGAAAGATATTTTTCCTCTAACACAAAGTTAGGGATTTCGATCAAAATTTCATGAAAAAGTTATCTGATGCTTCAACAGATAGATCGACAACAACAATAACCAGAAGCAACGAATGAAAAACAAGAAATCGAAATGAACCAAAAATGGAGGTTTCTGGGCACTGCCGATTGCAGAAAAACAGAGGAAGAAATTTGTTTTACAAGCCCAATTAATCGGTTAAAAAGATAGGTAATATCGTGAATAAGAAAACCCATCAATTTGATATGATTTGGAAGCATAAAACTGGTTAAAAATGGAAGAAGAATTAGCGCTAAACAGTAGCACAGATGAAAGAAAATCTGTTCTTCATACCTCAACGGTGATGGTCGATCAGACGAGATATGGGTCGAGAAGTTGATGATGAACAAGATTGATGAAGAAATCTTGTGCAGAATCTCGATGGAACTCACGGTTTCGTCGATGGAGATTTTTGAAGAAAACCACGAAACACAGAGCAGAAGGAAGGAAGAAGAAAGAAGAAAAGAGAAAGAATGAGTGTGAGGGAATCGGTCGTGGTATACAGCTGGCGAGAAAAGGGGTATAAACGTAACTCCAGCTATAAGATGCCAATCCCATCAATCATCTACCCGTTAACTCGTTCCTCTCATAATTACCCTCTACTGCTTGGCCAACGGCAAGCCGACAATGTAATAATTACAAACAATATAATAATAACGCTGAATAACGCTCGAAAGAATACGAGGTATCATCTCGACACGATGTCGACAAGAGTGCTCGTGCAAGCGCATAAACTTCTAACACGAAGTTCGTGAACGCGGTCTCCTCACCGACATACGCCCTCATCAGCTCGACGCGACTTCATCAACTCGACACCCGACCTCCTCACCAAAGAGCCTAGTGCACGTGGTCTCATCAGCTCGACAAATGATCTCGGCAAACGATCTAGGCACGGGATCTCGACACAAGGTCTTGGTCGAGGTCTCGATACGTCGTCCTAATACGATGTCGATCTCGTCCTCAGGTGTTACACTATACTCCCTCTAAAAAAATTTCGTCCTCGAAATTGCAAATAAGATTCTTACCTCAGAAAAGTTCAGGGTACTGAGTCTTCATCTTCTCCTCCAGCTCCCAAGTCGCATCTCCCGTCCTCTGATCCCACACAACTTTGACAAGTTGGATCTCTTTGTTCCGCAACTGTTTGGCTTTCCGATCAACGATTCTTGCTGGTAACGCTTCAAAAGATAGGTCGTCCTTCAGTTGAATCACATCCGGTTCGATGACATGAGAAGGGTCGGAAACATACTTCCGCAATTGTGAGACGTGGAAGACGTCGTGGATGTTCGACAAGAATGGTGGCAATGCAATCTGATATGCCACTGGACCAATACGACGAAGAATCTGGTAAGGTCCAATGAATTTAGGGGTAAGTTTCTTGGATTTGATCGCTCGACCAACTCCAGTAGTGGGGGTGACTCTAAGAAATACATGTTCTCCTTCCTCGAACTCGAGTGGTCGACGTCGTTGGTCTGCATAACTCTTCTGTCGACTTTGAGATGTTCGCATCCGATCTCTGATCAAACGAATCTTCTCGGTAGTCTGCTGGATCATATCTGGTCCTACGACAGTTCGCTCGCCGTCCTGGTACCAACAAAGAGGCGTCGACATTTCCGCCCATACAGCGCTTCAAAAGGTGCCATCCCAATACTCGCATGGAAACCGTTGTTGTATGTGAACTCCACCAATGGTAAGACGTCGTCCCAACTTCCTCGGTGATCTAACGCATAAGCTCGCAACAAATCTTCAAGCGATTGGATCGTTCTCTCGGTCGACCGTCGATGCGTGGATGATATGCCGAAGCTAAGCCTGAGCTCGGTTCCCATCGCTCCTTGCAATTCCTCCAAAATGAGACGTGAACTTCGGATCTCGGTCCGACACGATCGAAGAGGGTATTCCATGAAGTCGTACTATCTCCGCGATGTAGATCTCGGCCGCCTTTTCCACGTTGTATGTCGACCTCACCGGCAAGAAATGAGCGATTTGGTCAATCGGTCGACGATCACCCAAATCGAATCATTCTTCTTCTGTCTTCGGCAAACCTACAACGAAATCCATGGAAATATCGTCCCATTTCCATACCGATGCGTACGCCGTTTATGTAGCATTCCTGCAGTCGTTGGTGCTCCACCTTCGCTTCGACACGCCAAACATGAAGCTACGTGACGGCCACTTGCTTCTTCATTCCGGACCACCAAAAATGCTTCTTCAAGTCTTGATACATCTTCGTAACTCCTGGATGAATACTAAAGTTGCTCTTGCGCGCCGTCGAGAATCAACTTCCTCACTCGGATACGTTAGGCACGCACACTCGGCCATTGCACCTCAAGATGTCGTCCGCTCCGACCTGAAATTCGCCGCTTCCTTGCGCTTATCAATCAATCTTCTCTTGCGGGCTCGTCATGAACTTGCTGGTCTCGGATCTCGCCCAACAATCTGTTAGAGATAGTAAGCATACCAAATCTCGCCTTCCCGGTGAAACTGACACTCAACTTCAAATCTCGGAACTTCTCGAGCATCTCCAACTCCTTGATCATCATTACCGAGGTTAAAACGCTCTTCTGCTCAACGCATCTGCTACTACGTTAGCCTTACCGGATGGTATTCCAACGTAAAGTCGTAGTCCTTGAGAAATTCGGCCCATCTACGTTGACGCATGTTGAGTTCTTTTCGGTCGAACAGTACTTCAAGCTCTTGTGATCGCCGAAACAAAGAAGAGTGCTCCCGTAAAGGTAGTGCCTCCATATCTTCGGGCCAAGAAAACTACCACCGCTAGCTCCAAGTCGTGAGTAGGATAGTTCCTCTCGTGAATCTTAAGTCGTCTTGAAGCATACGCGACCACCTTCCGATGTTGCATCAGACGCATCCCAATCCCTGGTGTGACGCATCACAATACACCTCGAAGGCTCTTCCGGTTGAGGCAAAATCAGACAAAGCGCCGCCGTCAAAAGCTCCTTCAGTCGTTGAAAACTGGCTTCACACTCCTCGGTCCAAGCAAAAGGTTGATCCTTCCTCGTCAATCGTGTAAGAGGCGCGATAATCTTCGAGAAACCTTCAATGAATCTTCGGTAATAGCCTGCTAAGCCGACAAAACTCCTGATCTCGGTAACCGTCTTCGGTTGTTCCCATGCTATCACCGCCTCAATCTTAGTTGGATCCACAGCTATCCCTTCTCTGGAAATCACGTGACCAAGAAAATTCACCTCTTCAAGCCAAAATTCACACTTCGATAGGTTGGCATAGAGTTGCTTATCTCGTAATATCTGTAGTACTCGACATAGGTGTTCTGCGTGCTCTTCTCGGTTCCTCGAGTAAATCAATATGTCGTCGATGAATACTACAACGAACTGATCCAAAAACGAATGGAAAATCCTGTTCATGTAGTCCATAAACACAACCGGGCGATTCGCTACTCCAAACGGCATCACCAAGTACTCGTAGTGACCGTATCTAGTCCTGGAAGCTGTTTTGGCGACATCTTCCTCCTTCACGCGAATCGATGGTAGCCCGACTTCAAGTCTATCTTGGAAAGATCGCCGCTCCACGGTTGGTCCATCAAGTCGTCAATACGTGGTAACGGATAACGGTTCTTCACGGTAACCTTGTTGAGCTCGCGATAGTCCACGCACGACCTTGATCGTCCATCCTTCTTCTTAACCAACAACACCGAGCTCCCCACGGTGACACGCTCGGTCGTATGAATTGCTTCGACTCCAAGTGTTCGATCTGGGACTTCACTCTTTCATCTCGGCGGGAGACATCCTGTATGGCGCTTTGGAAATCGGCCCTGTTCTGGAATCAGTCGATGGAGAACTCGACCTCTCGTCTTGGTGGTAATCCCGCACGCCTTCGAAAAACGTCCTCAAAATCACACACCACCGTACATTCTTCACGCCGACCGCTGGAAAACTTCCGAACTAGCTAGATACATGTATTCCCTAGTTCCTTCTTTCAAAGAAACTCCAATACGCTCGCAGAAAGATAATTGGAGACTCCAAGGTCCTGGAAAAATTACGCTTTACGGGCACAAATTAAAAGGACATGGTGGTGTGACAACCAATCCATCCCGAGGATAACATCTAAGCCCTTAAGAGGCAAACAAACCAAATTGACCACAAACTTTCTACTCAATAATCACTACACAATTAAGACATGCAAGTTTGTGACTAAGGTTTTAGCAAACCGGGTTGTAACTACTAATTTAAACGGTAAAGCGATCACAATAAGCTCAAATGGTTCACACAATCGTAAGAAATAAAGGAATGGGTTGCACGAATCAAAAAGAACGGATAAGGATTTACCCTCGATCTCACATTCACCTTGGATAAGATCATCACCGACCGCTTCCTCGCCACTCATGCGTAAAACTCGCCTTTAGCCACTTGACGCTTTCCTTTGGCTTTTGCCGCAAGCATAGTCGGTTCAGCCTTTAGGTGTAGGACAATCCTTAGCAAAATGCCCTGGCTTCTTGCAGCTTGAAACACACCTCCTCCTTCTCGAGTACAGCTACTCGCGTAATGTCCCGCTTTCCACATCGATAGCAAATCACCTCGACACCGGTCCGACCTTCACTCCTCGGTACTTGGGTCATCGGACGACATCGTCCCTCGTTGTTATTCCTCCGAGGTCGGTCGTAAGGCCTCTTCTTGCGGTGGTTTCCTTTCGTGCAAATCTGCGCCCGCACTGGGTCTCACCGTCCGCCCACAATAATCTTCTTCTTGTGGCTCCTCACTCCTTCTACCTCGACACATCGATCAATCACTCTTGGAGATTTCGATCCTCAACGACACTCATCGACTTACAATGTCGAATCTCAATCCCCGTTGGAATCTCTCACTCAACCATCTCTGGTCAACTCGATCACGAAATGGACTGAAATACCTCGCCAACGATTCGAACTTGGTCGCATACTCGGACATCGCCGAGTTGCCTTGCTGCAGCTTGAAGAAATTCCCGCTCCTTCTCGGCTCGTAAAGATCCGGAAAGTACTTGTCCAAAAACCTTTCACGAAAAAGCTCCCAGTCATCTCGCGATGTTACGCTATAAACGCTTGCTTCACTCCTCTCCACCAATACTCTGCGTCTCCTAGCGGTAAGTAGGTGGCATAGTCGACCTTCACGTTGTCCCGCAATGAAGTGCCTCAAAGATCTTCTCGATCTCTTGCATCCAAAGATCGCCTTTATCCGATTTGGCTCACCGTAGAACTTCGGTGGATCATGCTTCCTGAAGTCGGCCAATCCTCTCGCTTCAAAGATTTCGCTCGCTTCGCTGTCTGGCCGTAAGTTCTGTGAGTTAACGCCGCCGTCTGCTGAGCCATCGCGTTAGCCTGTTGAGTTGCAGAATGATTGTTGAGCCATGGTCGCCGCCATCTCGGTCATAGCTTGAATAGCTCGTTCCATGTCGACGTTCTCGGTTGCGGATGTCGTATTCCTACGAGGTGGCATTAGATTCCACAAAGTTCAAAACCCCGCTCGAATCTCACAACAAGGATGTGTTAAAACACACCGCTTCAATCAAGAAACAGCTCAAACAATTTCTCAAGCAATAAGTGCTTCACTTAATCAAACAAAGAATCAACACAATACAACTAGGTACCCAACACACATAACCCGACATAGTGACTACCCAAATTCCTATGCACACTTCTGGCCGAACCGAATCAAGCTCGATACCAAACAATGTAACGACCCGTTTCCGGACCGCTACCGAGCTCAATATACCGAGCTCGAGTTACCGAGCTCAACACACCAAGCTCAACATAAACCTATATGAGATGTGTTTTAAAAACAAAACTCTTGTGCCTTTTAAAAATACGATATATTTTTTTCTATATAAAACCAACTCGTGCACATCAGAGTAATTACAGCTTTTCGAAACATGGTGCAACTAAGACACAAGACTTAAATTCAAATAAAACATACATGCATAACATACATATATATATATCACCCGAATAATAATGTATACAAATACAGAGTAGCAAATGTGCAAAGAAAATACACCTAAGGTACGACAACTTCAAAAGAGCCATCGTACCCTGGGGGTACTTCCGGCAGACTCCCACGCAGGGGGCTGCTCCAAAAGTAAGACCACCAGTCTACCCTGTAGCAACAACACAACACTGCCCAAACTGGTCACGACCTCGAACAAAAAGAAAAACAAGTACAGTCCTCAGAAAAACAAACATCCAACAAATAAACAATCACGACAGATAGAGGTCGTCACTCGGATCCTCGTCGAGATCCTCCTCGGCATCATCTATCGCCGAAGTTCCTCGCACCTCGACATCGCCTGGGTAACCGTCATGGATTGAAGGCACCACGGAAAGGGTCAACTTCTCAACAATTCAAGATAAGCTCGACATAAAAATATAAGCAAACAAAGAAAGTATAACATTCACCGACGTGACTCGACCATCTCACTCTAAACTCGACACAACTCACAAATCCATTTTCTCTCGACTCGACAATTTTTCCGAATGCACACGCCGTGCAGTATGTCGGAAAGTCCAGCCAAGCCTTGGGATCCTCGCTCTCCCTAGGACAATCAACTCAGTCCGTGAGCGTGGCGACGTCTAGTCAATCTCCCGTAAACAAAAAGGGGACCTAGCACCCTCAGTTATCCGGGTCACGGCTCAAAAACGTCATACGACTCACCTAGCCCGCTCACTCGATGAACAATTCGCCGCATACGATATTCAAAGAGTTAAACACCAAATATTCAACCGCATGTCAAATAAGAGAGCAAGCTCGACATGAAGAAACGCAATTCAACATGCAATACACAATTCACGACATATATTCAATCACATATTAAATACATGCAAAAACTCAATCATATCACAACATTTCAGCTCGACACAAATCAGGAAATCCATACACAATAACATAACCACGTAGAATATGAAATGCCCTTACGCTAGCATACTACGAAAATATTAATGTGAAGCGCCCTTACTTAAGGACTTATAAAATAAAGCCTTAGAGATATCTAGGAGTTGCCCTTACCGAACTCCAAGCTAATGCTGCTCGACAACGACCTCGACACAGCTGTCCCCAAAGAGCTCGACAACGACTTCTCTTACTCGATCTCGACACGGCTGTCTCCAACGAACTCGACAACTACTTCGACACGTACCGTCCTCAATCGACCTCGACACGTACAGTCCTCGATCTGGATTCTGCTGCTTCCGCGTCCTTGGATTCGCTTTCCCGTACACCTTGATTCGGAAATCACTAGATCTCGGGAAATAGACTTCCTAAAACAAACACAACTCAGATCGATCTATGGGTTCTAATACATCTAGCTCTCTCTTCCCCAAACTCAACCACAACCCAGAAAAATATAAAACTCAAGAACTGAAAGATATTTTTCCTCTAACACAAAGTTAGGGATTTCGATCAAAATTTCATGAAAAAGTTATCTGATGCTTCAACAGATAGATCGACAACAACAATAACCAGAACAACGAATGAAAAACAAGAAATCGAAACGAACCAAAAATGGAGGTTTCTGGGCACTGCCGATTGCAGAAAAACAGAGGAAGAAATTTGTTTTACAAGCCCAATTAATCGGTTAAAAAGATAGGTAATATCGTGAATAAGAAAACCCATCAATTTGATATGATTTGGAAGCATAAAACTGGTTAAAAATGGAAGAAGAATTAGCGCTAAACAGTAGCACAGATGAAAGAAAATATGTTCTTCATAC
Organism: Calophaca sinica; assembly: GCA_037113605.1. Classification (NCBI taxonomy): domain Eukaryota; kingdom Viridiplantae; phylum Streptophyta; class Magnoliopsida; order Fabales; family Fabaceae; genus Calophaca; species Calophaca sinica. The sequence goes on from CM073733.1 coordinate 57,665,765, forward strand.
CTCAACGGTGATGGTCGATCAGACGAGATATGGGTCGAGAAGTTGATGATGAACAAGATTGATGAAGAAATCTTGTGCAGAATCTCGATGGAGCTCACGGTTTCGTCGATGGAGATTTTTGAAGAAAACCACGAAACACAGAGCAGAAGGAAGGAAGAAGAAAGAAGAAAAGAGAAAGAATGAGTGTGAGGGAATCGGTCGTGGTATACAGCTGGCGAGAAAAGGGGTATAAACGTAACTCCAGCTATAAGATGCCAATCCCATCAATCATCTACCCGTTAACTCGTTCCTCTCATAATTACCCTCTACTCTGTCGGTCAACGGCAAGCCGACAATGTAATAATTACAAACAATATAATAATAACGCTGAATAACGTTCGAAAGAATACGAGGTATCATCTCGACACGATGTCGACAAGAGTGCTCGTGCAAGCGTACAAACTTCTAACACGAGTTCGTGAACGCGGTCTCCTCAGCTCGACATACGTCCTCATCAGCTCGGTACGCGACTTCATCAACTCGACACCCGACCTCCTCACCAAGAGCCTAGTGCACGTGGTCTCATCAGCTCGACAAATGATCTCGGCAAACGATCTAGGCACGGGATCTCGACACAAGGTCTTGGTCGAGGTCTCGATACGTCGTCCTAATACGATGTCGATCTCGTCCTCAGGTGTTACACTATACACTACAAAGAGTCAATACTCTGAAAGCACTGCTTCTGTGAGCAATCAAGTTTCTAGCCAAGTCTCTGGACTACAAGAACTGAACTCAGCGTCCGACACTTTCTTTTAGAAAGCATTTCTATATTGAGCTTAATTTTTATCCTCTCTGTGAGAGTTATTCATACTTGTATTCAACTTAGTTGTAAAAGTTGTTTTGGCCTAGTTAAAATTTGTTCCTCAAAGGCTCATTTATCTTGAGTCGTTTTGAGAAGTTGAGAGTATTGTCAAGATTGTGACAGAAGGATACTCTTGAGGAAATTGTAATCAGACTGATTATAGTGGAAAATCCTTCAGGAACGAAGGGACTAGACGTAGCTACCAGTTTGGTAGTGAACTAGTATAAATCTCTGTGTCTTTTGCTTTACAGCTTTCTATTTATCTTTATCCTGCTGTGTTATAAACAAGTTTTCACAAACTGCTTTTCCAGCATCCGGTTTATTTTCAGCATCCGTTTAACAAACTGTTTTGAAAAACCTGTGTTCTAAGTGTTTTAAACTTAAAGTTTGCGAAAAGTTTTCAACACAATTCAACCCCCTTCTTGTGTTCACGTTCAAAAACAACTTTTACAAGTAAGTTGAATACAAGCAGAAATAACTCTCACAGAGAGGATAAAAGATTAAGCTCAATACAGAAATGCTTTCTAAAAGAAAGTGTCGGACACTGAGTTTAGTTCTTGTAGTCCAGAGACTTGGCACGAAACTTGATTGCTCACAGAAGCAGTGCTTTCAGAGTGTTGACTCTTTGTAGTGTATAGCAATAGTGCTTGTTCTCAGTAAGTGAAGCAATATTCTCTTGTAGAGTTTTGGCAGTTTCTTCAATGGATACCATGGGGTATTTATAGGAGTTCTAAAGGATATTACCGTTACAGTAAAAATGGCTCCTTTCCATTGAGTGAGGTGATTTCAAAAAAAAGTTGTCTCTTTCTTCCTTTCCAGAGAATATCTCAGTACTACACATTACCGTTTTCGTACTACCTTGCTTTTCACAAATGCTTGTACGATTTTTGTCTTTAGCTAAAGGTGTCACCTTTGATACCTCGTACAACAATTTGAGCGCATAAGATCAAATTCGAAATCCGTTCCAGAAGCTTCTGAGAGGAAGAGCAACTACGTGACCATCACGTGATTTAAAATGAAGTTCAGACTGTTGCTCAGAACAGGAAGGTCGGACGCTTGTAGCAAATGGATAAGCCTTGTGTCACAAAAAGATAATTCCAGACGCTCACGAAGACAGTATACTAGGATGAGCCGGATGCTGACACATGGAGTGTATCCTTCTCTTGTGAACTTCTTCCTTCTTGCTTAAGTGGCTTAGAAGTATATGTAATATTAGTATCTGCACACTTCAAGAATTGTTAGAACATAAATTGTTCTCTTGTGAATACTTTGTTATCATCAAAATTAATGAGGGTCTAAACTTCTCAATCGTTTAGGTTCCAACAATCTCCCCCTTTTTGATGATGACAAATATCCAAGGTTGATGAACAATTTTAAGTTTCAAATAAGAGTTTTAAGGGTCTCCCCCTGAGTTCAACAACTTAGATAAGTATAGCAATAAAAGACGCTGAGATCGGATGCTGAAATGATGTTATGAATGATTGATTAGCATGTATATATATCCTTAGCGTGTTTATCTTAGCGTTCATCAAGCCTTTCTTTTACTCCCCCTTTTGTCATCAGACAAAAAGAGTGAAAAAACACATCATAGTCAAAAAACAAAATAGAAGAAAAATTTGAGTAATAAATTCACAATATAATTGTACCAAAAATTAAGTAATATCACTCAGTACCAAAAAATTTAAAACAAAACAAAGTTTAAGGGTTTTGAGGCAGCAGGTTGATTCGTTCCATGATGAGTTTCAGCTGCATTTCAAGCTTAGGAACTTTCAAACAGGTTGCCTTCATGGTTTCAAATTCCTCCTTAGGAATTGTAACCATTTCCATTGAAGATGTGGAGGGAGCAGATTTAGCTTCTGGCACACTAGCAACACCTGCAGCTTCTGAATTCATCTTCTTATGGATTTCAAGAACAGTTTGAGACAAATCAGATTTTATCTTCTTCCTATCCTTTGCCCATTGGAAATAATTATCTCCTGGTGGAAACCATTTGATAATAGTTCCAAGTTTTCTTCTTTCAGACTCATATAGGGCTTCATTTCTTTGCTCAACAATATCAGGAAACAGAAGATAATTGAAGATCATTTCTCTATGTTGAAGAATGTCTCTGGCATACCCATCAAATTGTTCAGCAGCAGCTTCTCCAAACACATTGCCTAAGAAGACACTTAGGGCATCAAAGGAGAAGTTAAGGCCTTCATTTTCAGCAATAAATAGTCTCCTCAAAATTTCTCTGTCATCTTTGTCAATAGTCAGGGGCTCAAAACAAAGCATAATGGCTTTGTCTTTCCAAGACGCAGACCATTGCATCCAGCCAAATCCAATGTAAAAGTGTTTCCAGACTAGATCCCATGGAGCATATAGCTTCACCAAGTTGAGCAGTCTAATCACAGAACACATGAACATATCATCAAAATAAGCAGTTCCAAGATTGGATTCAGGTACCTTCTCGATGATACCAACAGTAGGGATTGTTGCCTTCTCTGCATTACAACAGTTGGAAGATCCAGTTCTCCATTGATCTTTCTTCAGAGCACTCAGATAATACCTTCTGGCATGATCTTCAGAAATTTCTTTACCGGAAGCTGGGTGAACTCCTTGACCTTGTAGTCTCTGGGAGCTTTCTCATATTCCTTAGGGCCTATCTTACTGAATGACATTTTGCCAGGTGCAGCTTCCTTTCTTTTTCTAGGAATAGACCAAGGTAACCACCTTTGCCTATCTGGAACAATCTTTATAGAGACAGATGATGGGTCTCTATATTCGCCAATGACTTCAAGCCTTTTCTGCTCATAACAATGAGCCATCATACAGGCTTCAGCTTCTGTGATCCACCTACCACATTCCTCTAATGTAAGAGGTTCATTCTGGGGCAGGAACCTTGGTACATCAACAGAAAATGGAATAGCCCTGTTGTTTGGTTTGGGTCTCAGCCTTCCTTTAAAGGACATCTCAACATTGTCTTTGCCATCCTTGAAGACAACATTCATTGGAGGGGTATCTCCAGTCTTGAAACTCCAGAGGTGAAGGTCTTCAAGTGCCATAAAGATGGGTGATTGTAGATAGAGTTATATGACTCATATCTAACAAATTTTTGTCTAATGTCAAGAGGGACAAGTTTCTCTGGAATTAGGGCAGTAGTTTTTGGTGTCACTAATGTGATATTGTACTTGGGGGGAATGTAGGGTTTGAAAGGATTAAATGGAGGGACTTTGAAAAGAAGGTTAAAAGGATGAGAATGAAGTTTGGAAATGTATGAAGTGAGGGAGGTATATGTGGAGGTTTGAGGTGAGGAGATGGTGAGTGTATTGGTCTGTGTTTGGGTAGGTTGTTTGGGGGCTATGGCAGTGGTTGTGTTTCTGGCTTTCTGTGCACGGGTTTGAATGGTTGATGGTTGTGCAACAGATATAGGCGGAGCAGAAATGGTATCATCAGTTTCAAAAACAGATACATAATCATCAGTAAAATTCAGTACCTTTGGTTCAAGCTCAGACTGCCTGACCAATCTCTTCAGCTTCTGTCTAGCGGCAGCAGCTGGAGGCGGACGTTGAATTGCCTTCTTCTGTGCACTGGACGCTGAAACTTGTTTCTCAGCTTCTGGCTTGCTTCTTTTCCTCAGAATCTGACTGATGGGAACGCGGTCCTTAGGTGCAGGAGCCATCTTCTGCTTCTTGCTTCTTGTCTCCCCTTCTGGAGAATCAGAAGTCCTTTTCACACCAGTTACTGAGCTTCTGGTGGTTTTATCAGTAGTAGACTTCTTGCTAAGAGAGGGACCAGATTCTACTTCCTGTTCCTTTTTCACCTTCTTCATCTGTTCACCAGTGATCAATTTCATTCTGACCAAGCTGTTAACTCCAAAGGTGTCAGGAATCACAACACTCTCAGTGCCAAAATACTTCACCTTTTCTTGATCTGGCAAAGCAGTCAGCTTGTTTACAACCAGATTCTTGGCCATCATCTCAGTGAGAAGAACACCATAAGGAATGCACTTGTAGGTGTTTTTCTTGTCAGCAACACCTTTCCTCGAATTAACCAGTGCATTAATCAGGTTGTTGTAGATCAATCTTGGCAGGTTTACCTTGTGACCAGCCATGTAGTGCCTCATAATGAACTTCTGTTCATAGTTGACTATGTCACTAGAACCAGCCTTCAACCAGACGCTCTTAGTGATTATCTTGTGAAGAACTCTGTAATGACTCTTCAAATGCTTTGCGATGGGGTTTCACCAGATTCTTTCACCGCTTATAATTCTCAAACAAATCCTCATTGACCTTCTCAAGGCCATGAAATGCATCAGCCCAATCTGTGTAGTAAACGATACCTTCACAGGGACAACCAGTGACTTAAGAAATGTTGGTAATGGTAAAAATGAACTTGTAGCCTCTCACAGTTCCTTCAAAGATACCACCTTGGTGTAAACGAGCATTACCCCAAAATTCCTTGATAGCAGTAACTAGAACCTCAACTTGTTTCCAAAAGAAGTAGTGTTCCCAACCCATTGCCTTGAAACCACTGTAGAAATCGAAGCCATAGAGTTTGAAGTTCTTTAAATCAATTTGATTTTCCAACAGAACCTTTCCTTCAGCCATGGTGTCGTAAATAGCAGTATACTCAGAGGTTGTTACACCAGACATGATTGCAGTTGAGAGATAGAGAAATGGAGGTTTAGGGTTTCGTAACGAACACGAAGAGAAGAGAAAAACTGCTTTTCAGATCAAAACAGAGCGAGTGATTGTGGAGCGAAAAAGAAGGTGTAGTAGGAAGGTTTTGTAATTAAATGCCATTACTTTTCAAAAACCTCTTCATTATCCGAGTAATAAAAATAAATTTAAAAAGAAATTAAAATAAAGATACCTCTTTTCATTAAATGCAGTTGCCAAAATAAAGTAAAAGATCTTATTGAAAACGTAAATAATCATGACTCAGATTAGGTGTGATAAGACGCTTAAGTTCCACACGAGCTTACCACGTGTGTGTTTCGGATGCTCATAGCTGATTCATCGGATGCTGAGTTATGATGCAGTTGGCATATAAAAATTCTTACTCGTATGATGATGATGTCATACCAGATGCTCAAATGATATCTATCATAAGACGCTGAGATTAATCATTCTTTTATAAGATGGAAATTTAAATTTCTTCTTATAAAATTGAATTTTATCGATGACATTCTCATTTATTCGAAGAGTCCCGAAGACCATCAGGAGCACCTACGCCAAGTTTTGCAGATTTTACGCGAGAAGAAGTTGTACGCCAACCTAACCAAGTGCGAATTTTGGCTGGATGAAGTGAAATTTTTGGGACATGTAATCTCGAGAGAAGGAATTGTTGTAGACCCTGCCAAGGTAGAGACGGTGTTAGCATAGGAACAACCGCAGACCATGACCGAAATCCGGAGTTTGTAGGTTTAGCGAGTTATTATCGGAGATTTATCGAACGTTTTGCTCGGATCGTAGCACCATTGACGCAGCTGACAAGGAAGGATCAACCATTTGCTTGGACCGAGGAATGCGAGGCAAGTTTTCAACTTTTGAAGGAACGTCTAACAACATCACCAGTCTTAGTTCTGCCGCAACCTGACAAATCGTATGAAGTTTATTGTGACGCTTCTCACCAGGGTTTAGCATGCGTTTTGATGCAACATCGGAGAGTCGTGGCTTACGCTTCGCGACAACTGAAGAATCATGAGAGGAACTATCCAACACACGATTTGGAGCTTACTGCAGTTATTTTTGCATTGAAGATCTGGAGACACTATCTTTATGGATGCATGTTCGACGTATTCAGTGACCACAAAAGCCTGAAGTACCTATTCGATCAGAAAGATTGAACATGAGGAAAAGACGTTGGATGGAGTTTTTGAAGGACTATGACTTCACATTAAAATATCACCCCAGGAAAGGCGAACGTTGTAGCTGATGCACTGAGTAGGAAGAGTATTCACACTGCCGGACTGATGGTGAAGGAATTGGAACTAATTGAAGCTTTCTGTGATTTGAATTTAATGGTGGAATTTTCTCCAGGGAAGATAAGCTGTGGAAGGATTACTGTAACCAGTGGACTATTGGCCGAGATTAAGGAACTACAAGTTGCAGATGAACTGTTGAAGGAGAAGAGAGAACTGATTAATCAGGGCATAGAAGGTCAGTTTACCATAGGACAAGATGGTATCATCAGAATCAAAGGGAGAATTTGCGTGCCAGCTAATGATGGGCTGAGGAAGACAATATTGGACGAAGCACACAAGAGCAAACTTAGTCTTCACCCCGGGACAACGAAGATGTACCAGGATTTGAAGCAAAGATTTTGGTGGCCTGGACTGAAGAGGCAAGTAGCCGACTATGTTCCTTCATGCCTAACCTGCCAGAAAACTAAAGTGGAGCATCAGAGACCTGCTGGAATGGTTCAATCGCTTGATGTTCCTGAGTGGAAATGGGACAGTATTTCTATGGACTTTGTTGTGGGACTGCCAAGAACCCATAAGAAATTTGATGCTATTTGGGTAGTCGTGGATCGTTTGACTAAGTCAGCACATTTCTTACCGGTAAAGACCACCGACAATGTAGAAAAGCTTGCAGAGTTATATATCAGGGAGATTGTCCGACTGCATGGAGTGCCGTCGAGTATTGTTTCAGATCGTGACCCGAAGTTTACGTCGCATTTGTGGAAAAGCTTGCAAGAAGCTCTTGGATCAAAACTTAGACTGAGTTCTGCTTATCATCCGCAGACTGATGGACAGACAGAACGTATGATTCAAAGCCTAGAATATTTGCTGAGAGCATGCATACTCGATAACCGTAGAAGCTGGGACGATTTACTGCCATTAATCGAGTTTACTTACAACAACAGTTTTCACACGAGCATTGGAATGGCGCCTTATGAAGCATTGTATGGACGCAAGTGCCAAACACCCCTGTGTTGGTATCAAGATGGAGAGAGCATGTTTATTGGCTCAGAATTGGTACAACAAACTACCGAGAAGGTTAAGCAGATCAAAGAGAAGATGAAGACCGCTCAAAGCAGACAGAAGAGTTATGCGGATAAAAGAAGACGACCACTTGAGTTTGAGGAAGGCGAGCATGTCTTTCTGCGAGTCACACCTACTACGGGTGTGGGTCGAGCCATCAAATCCAGAAAACTAACTCCCAAATTCATTGGACCTTATCAGATTATTCGTCGCATAGGTCCAGTAGCTTATCAGATCGCCTTGCCGCCATTTCTTTCTAATATCCATGATGTATTTCATGTCTCGCAACTGCGAAAGTACATTCCTGATCCATCTCACGTTATTGAAACGGACGCGATTCAACTGAAAGAAAATCTATCTTTTGAGGTTTCCCCTGTGAGAATCGAAGACCGAAGGATCAAGCAATTGAGGGATAAGCAAATACCATTGGTCAAAATGATCTGGAATCAGGCAACCGGCGACGCAGCTTGCGAATTAGAAGACAAGATGAGAGCTGAGTATCCAGAATTGTGCTAGTTGTATAATTTTTGGGGACGAAATTTTTTAAGGAGGGTGGTAATGTAACACCCTAATTCTCTATGCTTAATTACTTAGTAATTATTTGTTTTCTGTCGTTTCTAATACTACTTTTGATTAATAAAAATTATGTTGATACTTGTATTATTGAGATTTATTCTATTTGATAGGAATAATAGAGATTACTACTTATTACTAATTTAGTGTTTCTCTTGCGATGTTCGAATTCTGCCGTAAAACGCTGAAATTGAACTATAGGACTAGTTTTAACTGAAACCTACCCAAATGTGATCCAAATTTTATAAAATTTGAGATCTAAGCATTTTCCAATATTTAGGATTTATTGGAATTTTTTTGGGAATTTTTGGATATCAGAAAATATATAGGGTATTTTCTATTGCCTAAGAACTGCTTAACGGTGACGCTGAGCGCGTAAATCGAGAAAACGATATTCATGGTAAAAATTCTAATATTTTTGTGGATATTTTGAGTGATTAATAATTTTAGTGGAAGGAAATAAGGAGTTATGAAACTATACATGCCATACTGAACACAAAATACGTATACAGTCCATACTGTACGGACATACGGTTTGTATAGTACGGACACAACTTTTTTTTTCCAAATTTTTTTTTTTAGATTTTTTTTAATTGGTTAAAAAAATATTTGTCATTAACCAAATAATGAACTGCATTAACCAGATAAATGAACTTCGTTAACCAGATAAATAATGAAATGTGAGTTTGGCATTCACCAGAATTTTAGTGCTTGTTTTGGCTAGTATGGCATGTATACACTTGACATTGATAATGGTTCTTTTCTTTATGTCTTACAGGTTCTATAGGATGGCTTAAAAAATTAAAGGCTATGGCTGCTGACATATTGATTGGAATACAAGACTAACTGCATTTCGTTTTTTGTTGGTTCCTTAGTTCCTTAAATTCTGCCTTTGTGCATGTTATTGCTACTTGACTGTAATGTTATGAATCTTATTATGTGGTGAACATTGAAATTGGGCAGGTATGTACACAAAGTTTGTAAAGTTACCTTAAATTGTTGTCCTAAATCAAGTATGTTTTCTGCTAATCTTCTTCTTATATAGTTTTTTATTGTCTTTTAGTCTTTTACCTGGCTTCAAGCATTTGTAGGTTTTCATATGATTGTTAGAAAGACTGCCCTTGCATTTAGCAATTAATGTTCTGACTTTGTTTTTCACCCTTTTATCTTCTTCAGTGAAAATTGCAGAGCCTTCTTCTCCTTTTATCTTCATGGTTTGTTACTTATTCCTGCTGATTTTTTTTTTTTGGTGATACTTCTATTTCAATTTGCTAGAAATATTTTAATACTTTTAAAGTCACTATTTTGTTACTTTATGTATAGAAGAAGTTTGGTCATTTTTAATATTGTGTGCGCGCTTTGTGTTTACAGCTTGGTCATTTTAATATTCCTAATCTTTGTTCAATTATACACAATCCTAACTTTTCTTACTTTGTAGTGTTGAATCACTATTAGTTTATCATGGTCTCTGCCTCTACATGTACATTATGCTTTTGTTTTTAATTTTTTTGCAGGAGCAAAACCCTTGCCCTATTGACCTAAAAGTTAAGGAGGCAACTCTTCGCGGAAAATACAATTTTGATGAAGAAAAACAACAGGTACCATGCTTCATTTCTTTACTTTTAAACTTTTACTAAAAATTAAGGAGGCAACTTTTCTGTCATGATCTTATTGCATTAAGATGTGAAGTTTTTGAAATAGGGATAGTTAGAGGTTGCAATATTGGAGAGGGATGTATCTAGAATGTGTTGAACTTATCAATAGAGGTAAATAGATAGTTACAAAAAAGACGCTTACTCTTTTAAGAATTTCACATACTTTTAATGTGCTTCCCATACAACAATTACTTCTATGATGATTTTTGCTTCATAACCAGATTCGAAACATTTCAGCTGTAATACCTTCACTGTCTTTTCTGCTGTGGATTCAGGTTTGTCTTTGATGTTCTCTACCTATGGTGTTTGATGTTCACTGCCTATGGTGTATAAGTCATACTGGTTTTATTGGAGTATAAATTGCACTGGATTAGAATTAGACAACAAAAGGAGTCCAAGGAACATAAGGTGAATGATCTATCCATTGTGCTGGACGTTTCCAAGGATTAGCTCAAAATCATCTTTTTTTAGATCACAATTCTTCTTTCTTTTCTATTTTTAGTCTCAGTTGATATATGATCACTAATATGATTCATGTCATTTGTGCCAAATCTTGGGAATTCTCTTTCTTTGATTTTGGTTCTGTCATAATATTGAATTAAGAGTTGCTGTATATATTATTTAAATTTAAATGAGGGATTGATGGAACACGTTTTCTCTTGAGGAATTTTCTATTGTGTGCTTTACAGTTAGGCACTTGATAATGCTGAAAAAATTACAGTAGGTGGTTCGCCTCACTTCATGATTTTTAAATGCATATTGTAATGTTTTGGAAAAATTACAGTTACCTTTAGCAACCCATTCAAGTTGAGAAGTAATGATTGAATTCTACTAAGTTTTGGAGAAATTTATTTACATTCTTCATGGACTGGGTGGCACCCAAAGTGGACTAGCTAGGAGCCTAGGATCTTTATCAGAAACAGGGGCATCAAATGAGAAAGCTGAATCCACTACAAGAGCAAAATTATTCTTGGTCCGTGTCCCCTTATTATGAACATTGCAGCCACAACGTGGCCTTTCCAATTTTCCATCATTGTAAAAACATTGTAATTATACTTCTTGCTTAGCTTTTCCCTCACAAATACTGGCTTCAACTTTCTACTTGCTGAAAAGGCATTCTCTGCACATGCACACTTTGTAGTATACTTGAATTGGAGTGGAAATACTTGTCTAACTGTAAAAAAATTCTGTACACACTACAAGAAAAATGCCATCTACCGCCACACAATTTTAGTGACGAGCACATTTTCATCGGAAGAAATTACTTTTACCTACTGATGGAATTTGGCTGTCAGCGGATATTTAATTTTTTATTTATGATGCTTTTCTCAACAATCGAATGTCAAAAATTATATTTTTTTCATTCTCGGTTATAGATGATTTTTCACTAGATATTGAGCTTTTGCCTACTCTTGTTATTTACTAATTTTACATCATACTATTCTTTCTCGTACATACCCTAAACAATTTTCTGGCACTTTCTCTTCATTTTACTTGCGCTTTCTCTTCATCGCCCTGCATTGCTCGTTGCCAATGCCTTTCGCTGCTGCTGCGAGTTATCGTCGTTGTTGAACTTCGATCATTGTGTGTTTGCTTGTGTAAGTAAGTGCTCATTTCTCTTCAACCTAATTTTGTTCGATAATACATCTCCAACCTCCTAATTTTGTTCTCGGGAAGCTTTTGAAATTCAAACCTTCAACCAATTGTTCAATTGCGTACTTAGACCACTTGATCGAGCACCACATCATGTTGAATTTGAGCAAGCACACTTTGGATCTGTCCAAATCTGAAGCGGTACTCACTTTCTCTCATTTCTCTGTGTTTATCTGAATTATATGCAGAGCTAGAGGGCTGGAGTTGTTAAATTCATGCTCTTGCGTGCGTTTATGGTTTGCAAGAATGATCATAATTGTCTTTTTTTGTTGATATCAAATGATCCTAATTGTCTTTAAACGGGAAGAAGTTGATTATTCTTCACGCTGCCATGAGTTTCTTTGATCGCTATTTGTACTCCATTTTTTCTGTTAGTGATATTATTCTGCTAGATATTATTTGATATTTTTGTTGTTGGTTTTGATATGGTTCTGTTTATTACAGAATCGATAGAATCACTAGAATGCATACCTACTATTTGATTAATATCAATATGGTGTATGTGGTTTTTCTGAGTTTGTATATTGGATCTTGTTTCAGTGATATTTTCTTTGGTCACAGTGATGATCCATGCTATGAAGATTCTGGATAAGGTTTATTGAGTGTACCATTTTGTCAGGAAACTGCCGAAGGCTCTGAATTTGACCTCAATAATGTTTATTGTTTCATATCACCTAAATGTGTAAGATCTTCCATTTACAAAGGTCTCTTATTCAGGTAAACTACTGCAAATTTTCTTATTCATGTGCTTTTTCAACTTAACCTCTCACAGTAAACCATCTTCTTTTGTCTCCAACCTTGTGACTCTCCTTCAGAAAATTCTCTATATTATAAAAGCACGAAGAAAGTTCTCATGTTAAATCATACTCCGGGGCATCTTGTACATGGTGTTACTTTTAATCATATATGATCCAATTATTACCTCTTGTAATGTGGAACTAATGTTCTTCTATTAAATTTTATTTTTATGGCACTTAATGGTGTTTTCTATAGATATTTTTTTACTTTTATTATCATAAAAAGATTTTAATAGGAATAAAAATATGTATCAGGTGGAAAAGGGAAAGATATATGTAATACATAGATTTTTTCCATCATTGTTCTCTTTGAAGGTCTCTACTATTTTTGTTTTGACCCCTTGGTTTAAGTTGCTTTTTGTTGAATGAAATGCTAACCATTTATTTTAAAATGTCAGCTAGAGATACTTGAGACACGATGATAGGACACGTGGTCCTAAAGCTGAGAAGGATGTGGGTTGGATTGAAGGGAATATTCTAGAAGGAAAAGAGGGGCAGCTGAGGGGAAGGGAAATCAGTTACGTGACGTGGCAGGGTGAGCGTGGATGAATTTTGTTATAAGAGGAGTATTAAGAGAAGGGTAGGAGGGCGTGAGTCATTCATTCGAGTATTAGCCAATTTGGTTGTTAGGAGAGTTTCATCTCTCTGGTCTAGGAGCATTTGCCCTGGTAAGAGCCATAGGCTCTGGTTTATCTTTCAGTCTTCCATTGTAAGAGCTCTTGAGCTCAATCATTCTTAGTAAATAATACATTCACGTACCTTGTTTCTGTTTCATTCTGTGTTCTTTGTGCTCGGTGAATTTTGGTTTCTATCATTGGTCCGACCTGCCGGATAACGAGACGGAGCTAGCGTGTATTGAGGGTGAACGATTTGTCCATGCCACTAAACATGGATGAGAGACTTGAGGCGTTGGAAGTCAGGATGACGATGATGGAGAGTTCCTTGAATCGGACATTGGAGGAATTGCGCCGCTGCATGATTGCGGAGTTCGCGAAATTGCGTGAGCACCGAGTGAAGAGCCCTTCGGCTGTGGTCGAGACACCACCACCGTCGTCGCCGGACACCGCTCTGTTCATGGCGGTCACGAAAGATCCAGAATTGGCGAGTGAAATCGAGATCGAGGAAGGGAAGAAGATCAAGGAAAACGGATCGTGGATTTTTAGCGGATCTGATCCAGAACTCAGATGCAAGGTGCGAACCTGCAATCCTCGCACTCCTTTGCAAATACTGAACGATGCGCGAGATCTGGAAGGGGAAAGAGACGTTGATTCGGGCGCATTTGGCAAAGGGGGGTTTGGGTTGGGTCACAACCCGAGTGTCACTAAAGGGAGTGTTGGGCCGGGCCCAATTGGCAACACCCAGTCCAAAACCCTTAGTGCCCAATCTCATACTGGATCGACACAGAGCTTTCAATCGGGGCGTCCATGCAGAGATGATGGAAGAAGGAGCAATAGCGGCGATCACAGCAGGGGAATTAAGTACCTCCCCTATTCTGAATTGATGGACCGCCGAGCGCGCGGTTTATGCTTCCGCTGTGGAGAGAGATGTCACCCCATGCATCAGTGTGCTGAGCAGCAACTTCGTTTGGTGATTCTGGGTGACGATGAGGATGTGAATGAAGATGGCGATGTCATAGCGTTGGAAGTGAAGGAGAATGAAGAGGAAGAGACCTTGGATTGTGTATCTATGGGTCTGTTGGGCATGACTGAGGCTCACAGAGCAGCGAATGCGAGCCACAGTTTCATTTCTTCTCCAGTAGTAGCAGCTTTGGGACTTCCAGTGGCTTCAACCAAGGAGCTGAGTGTTCAGCTGGGTGATGGCCATAAGATTTCAACGAGAGACATGATTCTTGAAGTTTTTGGGATGGAGAAATCAAGGAAGGTTCTGCTGGGAAAGGGGAACGAAATACTTAGGTATGTGGTGAGGTCCTGTGTTGATAGGAGTATTTGGTTGGCAACTATCTTGGTAGAAAAGTATATGACATATGGGCATGTTTCTTGGACACGTGGTGTTTTGGATCAAGCTGTTGCAAGCTCAGATTGCCTTGCATTTCGAAATGTAATGAGATGGGTAGATGGAAGTTATGAGCCCTCTTTCGACATGATGTTTGGGCATTCATCAATGTGGAGGAGGCAATGGGACCCAGGAGAATTCCATTTTCCTATGGAAGCTACTGCTTATGAATATTGTTGGAGTAGTTTCCTCATATTCCATGGTTTGCTTCATTTTGTATTCGACAGAGGAAAGATTTGGGAAAGCCAAACTGAGTTGCTGCCCAACTTCAGTTCCCTTAACAAGCTCATCCCTATTTGGGTCTCAAACAAATTAATGTCTCTACCAGATGCAAGAAGAGCAATAGAAACTACTTCCAACCTTGACGACAAGGTTGTTTCACAAGGGGGTGGTAGTGATAGGACACGTCGTCCTAATGCTGAGAAGGATGTGGGTTGGATTGAAGGGAATATTCTAGAAGAAGGAAAAGAGGGGCAGCTGAGGGGAAGGGAAATCGGTTACGTGACGTGGCAGGGTGAGCGTGGATGAATTCTGTTATGAGAGGAGTATTAAGAGAGGGGTAGGAGGGCGTGAGTCATTCATTCGAGTATTAGCCAATTTGGTTGTTAGGAGAGTTTCATCTCTCTGGTCTAGGAGCATTTGCTCTGGTAGGAGCCATAGGCTCTGGTTTATCTTTCAGTCTTTCATTGTAAGAGCTCTTGAGCTCAATCATTCTTAGTAAATAATACATTCACTTACCTTGTTTCTGTTTCATTCTGTGTTCTTTGTGTTCTGTGAATTTTGGTTTCTATCACACTACTGAAGGTGTGCAACACAGTGGAGAAGTATGCAGATAAGGTAAGAAAAATCTGAGAATTTTCCACGTTTTTCTTTTCTCTTTTATTTATTGAGTTATCCTTCCATTTTCAGACACCATGTAGCAGGAAATCTATCCTTCTATTTGGATTCTAAACTATGAAGTTTCAAGTTTCAACTTTTATCCAATAAACCAGATCATCATGCTTGGATCCCCATTAATTTGCTTAATTGCTTCTCTTTTTCTTAATTTTAGATTTAATGGCATTTTGAATTTGCTTATTTCATGTTTATTTGTGAAGTTGCACTAATGATGTTAATGTACATACGAATTTATATATCTAGGCCTCTTGATTTTGATTAATTTAACTTATAATGTTATAAATTCTAGGTTTCTACAATTGGAATATAATCAGGGTCGATGGTGCATCATTTACTGGTGATATGGAAGCTGTCAATCCTGTAAGTTTTAGGAAATTCAAAGGAATTTCAAAATCTTAATTTCCAAGAAATTATTAGTTATTTAGTATTAAGTTTTCCTCTTTTTTTCTTTCAGAAGAAATTTTAATAATATGATGTGTAAATCTGGTAATTTTATTATATTTTTGCTAATTGCTAGCATATCTGTGTGGGTTGGGTTTTAGTTTTAAGGAGAGACTTGTTTGAATGCTTGATATCAAATAAACACGCAAATCTATTTCACAGTATACTTTAGTTCCTTTGTGATAAAAGTCAATTTGTAATGCGTTTTGTTGTCATATTTCTAGAATTCAGAACTCATCAGCAGGAAGCTGTTGCTCTGACCACTGTAATACAGGTAAGAGATGTTTTTGGAGATGAGTGCTAGTATGTTTTTTGTATTGAAATATATTTGTTGCTGGTTATACTTTGGAGTATTGGTGCCTTTTATTTTCAAATAATTAATCTGTGCCATCATGACATTATTTGTTTAATTCCAAATCCGTTTCAGATTGCAACAGCTGAATATCTCAATTTTTAGGTAAGAGATGTTTTTGGAGATGAGTGTTAGTATGTTTTTTCTATTGAAATATATTTGTTGCTGGTTATACTTTGGAGTATTGGTGCCTTTTATTTTCATATAATTAATCTGTGCCATCATGACATTATTTGTTTAAATCCAAATCCGTTTCAGATTGCAACAGCTGAATATCTCAATTTTTATATTATGAATTTGCCTGCTTGTCTCACAGTGCACCATGTCTTGCAAATTCATCTGCGTGCGTGTATTATTATTACGTTTCCATTTATTGCATCGCTTCTAATATATTAAAATATTTATTGTGTAAACTAATTTTAGTAATAATATTAAGAATAATTTATTTACTAGAATTAATAATAGTAATTAAAATAAGCAAGATTTAATTTAATAAATAATAAGTTTTTTTAACAGACAGAGCTGTAGATAGAAGTCAATATTTTAAACGTCCCTATGTAATTTTTACCCACAGCCAAAAACTGTAGGGAGAAGTCGTACACTTTTAGTGACGGTCGTAAAGCTTTGACAGACAGTCAAAAAGCGTAGGATCTGGCCCCGCTATAGTTGACGCTGGCAGCGTCTGTTGGTGAAAGTAATTTGGGGTTTTACCTACGGATTCTTGACTTCTAGTGACACATTCTGTGTGTCAGTAGAAGTCAAATTTCTTGTAGTGACATGAGTTGATTGCTAGGATGCATAATTTGGAGTTAATCATGCATGTTCAATTGAGAAATAAAATTCTGCACTGTGAGGACTTGTTGTATGCTTGTTTAGGAGTAGTTTTTTCATGAAATTTAATATAAATTTCTGCACTAATAGGATAGAGGAGAAGTATGTAATGGAATGCAAATGGATGTGAAACAAGTGTATAAAAATTCTGCATTTTGTTGTTGAATTAAAGGTTCAAATTGTAGTGGTATTTGGTATGTGAATCCTTATAAAAAAAATTCTGCACTATTGCTAATTTGGTGTGCTTACTTGGTTTGATGAATTGGTATGTAAATTACATGCTAAAATTCTGCATTATTGTAAATTTGGTGTACTTACTTGGTTTGATGAATTAGTGTGTAAATTGTATGCTAAAATTCTGCACTATTGTTAATTTGGTACGCCTACTTGGTTGGTGATTTAACATGTGAATTGCCTTTTAAAATTCTGCATTGCTTGATAATTTGACGTGCTTGTTGGCATAGGCCGATAATGGGTGAAATACTTGTCGGATTTCTGTAGTTTGTAATGGGTTGATTTTGGCCAAACTAAAAATATGCCATTAATATTTAATGTGTTAGGATGATTACTGTTAAATTTGGTAAACTTTTGACGTGTTTTACTATGAAAAGGTTGCTGAAAAAATTGATTTTGGAATGTATAGTTTATGAAAAGGTTGCTGGAAAAAGTTTGGGTAAAAACAGTAATTTGCATAAATTTTTTGGAAATATTTATATTGATAAAAATTCAAATAAAAATATGACAATACTTGCGTATGTGTTGGTGATGTGCATGTAAATTTTGGTTGCTATCAGACTTCATTTGTTTGGCGAAAATAATTCGGGAAATAAATCTGCAGAAATTTGTTCTTGAGTTTTCTGAATCAATTTCTGTCTAAATTCATGTTGCATGCATGCTTGTGAATCTGTTTGGAGCTGGAAAACTCATTAAAGATTTAGTGATGTGGAATCAGCACATGTCTGTGATTTTGAACCTAAACTGGTGTAGCATCTGTTTCGAGGCTTAGGATAATAAAGAGAGATTAAGATAATAAAGATTAGAATGACTAAGAGTTTTTCTAGGTTACAATCCTTGCTGTTTGAATTTTGAGGTGATTTTATATAAAAACAAATCTTCTTCATGTTTCTATTCCTTTTCTGTGAGTTTTGGGTGCCGAGATTTTGATGGTTTGAAGATATGGTTGCATGTTTTGTTGGCTCAGGAAAGTTGAACACTTTGTGATATTTGAACCCAAAATCATTTATTTGTCATGACATTGTATCTTTCACATATACTTCATTGATTATGTTATTTTTATTTTGTAGATGAATAATGGTGGCATAGATGGAGAAGGTCAACATTTTGAAGTAGAAGATGAAGACATAAATCTTGACGGTTAAGTGACATGAATTTTTTTTTAAAGGACAATTTTATTTTGGTAGTGATGAATGATGACTGAAATTATGTCTTAGAAAATATATTTAAAACCCAAGTATTTGATTTTGTTATCACGATTTTTACTTTTGGATCACAATAATATAGTAATTGATGATTAATGAATTTTTTTTCTTTATATAGATATATATAAGTTATATCTATATATTAAATTATTTGTTTGTTTAACAAAAAAAAATCCACTATACTTATAATCAAAATTTTTGTGTTATAAGAGAAAACATGTATATTTTTAAAGGAAAAATCATTGTTGTGACTAAAAACATAGTTCTCTTGCTCAAAGCCGACACATACGCAACATTTTTTCTAACAACAAAAAATTGTTGGCATAGCGCGCTTTCAAACCTGTATACATAACAACTGTTATGATTTTCTAATGGCAACGATGACAAATCGTTTGCGTAGCTCTCAACAAAATCGTTTTCTAAAACATACCAACGCAAACATAGCCTACTCCAAAACAGTTTTCTAAAGCGCACAAATGACAACAGTTTTCGTGTAGCAACAGTGCACAGCTGTTGGCATGGTATGCTCTAAAACCGTTCTCTAAAGCACACCACCGACAACGGTTTTCAACTAGCAATAGTGAAAAACCATTGGCGTTGTGAAATTCTAAAACTGTTCTCTGAATCACACTTTAGACTATAGTTTTAGCAAAGCGTTGCCTAAATAATAGACAATGCCTTAACTCACCACAGTTTGAAAACCGTTATCGTAGCAAAAGACAACGGTTTTTTGGTGTAAGATAACAATTTTTTGGCGTTATTGATAACCTAAAATGTTGTAGTGGGTGTTTCCCTTTCGTAGCGCTAGTGATCAAAGCATGCTACAAGAGGTAAACCCAATGATTCTTAGCAACGACATGATCTATGAAGGAGGGTTTCTCCGCTTAAGAGGGTTTTTAAATCATGAAAATTAAAATTATTCCTCTTAAAATCCCAAAAACAACTAAGGCTTTAACAAGATTCAAAAACCACTACATAAGAACATCAAGGGATATAAACCCAAATGAACGTCTATCCATAAACAACGACCAAACATATCAACGTACTTTACCAATAGTTTGGATAGTTTCCTATCATTATGTCATTATTCTATTACTCGGCGATCTTAACTAATTCGAAACTAGTTAAAGCCACAGGCACGAGCTGAAATAACTACAGAATTAGCCTTGTAGAGCTCAAAACAATTCACATAGTTTCATAATAAAATTATGACAACCGGCTCATAGAGAACACAATCATTACATAATAATCTCACACATTGCACACCATTTCATAGTTTACACAGAAAAAACACATTAGTCACACAATGCACGGCCTGAAGAACAGTCCGAGCTCACACAATGCATAGTTTTGTGGAACCATTCCAATTAATCCAACAAGTCGGTCCGGTAGTGTATCAACTCGCTCTACCCCTTCATTGTTAGGTTTACATGATGTTTTCTATGTGTCTCAGCTTAAAATTATTTATTTTACCCCAAAAAGAATAATAAAGCCAAAATTTTATTTATTTCCTTAAACTGATTAATATAAACAACGACGAGAAAATATTAATTTATTTTTATTTTTTAGACTTCACAAGGAATGAATCTTGCTCCTTGTAACATCCCCACTTTTTACTATTTTTCTATGTCGGTATTTATTTGATAAATTACTTGTTACTTATTTAGTATGTATTAATTGATTGCTTATTCTATGTCTAGTTATTATCCCTTTTACTATGCTGTAGTAATTTAGGTGGTATGAAGAGAAAATTAGGACTAAGTTGGATATAGAATAACCAAGAATAACCTTACCCGCACACCCAAATATCCCCTTAATAACCAAACAAACACCCAAAACTCACCTCACCCACTCTCACTCTCGTAGGACACTTTCACTTAAAATTTTAGAACTAATAGTGTGACATTCATTCACCACGTCTTACTTTTCTCCAACGTAATTAAAACCGAACCGGACATTGAACCTGAGAGGGCCAGAGTTCAGGGTTTTTGGGTCGGACCAGGGTCAAACCGGGGTCAGACTGGGGTCTCATAAAATATTATTTTTTAAATATATATATATATATACACACCAAATATATAATATATACACATAACATTTCAATTTATACACAAAATTATATGTCCCAGAACTAAAAAAAGAAAGAAAAAGGAGAAAATAGAGAAAATAAAAGAAAAAATATTAATAAATACATACTGACACTACTATATTAATCCCTCCGTCCCAAAATATAAACAAAAAAGTACATGTATTTGGACCATATGGTCCAAATACATGTACTTTGCTTATATTTTGGGACGGAGGGAGTATACGCCTAAGTGGAGAGCTCAAGTTTGAAGGAAATAAAAAATGTTGAATACTCAGTCTCAAATAATGCAAAAGCTGTCCTCTGTCACGAGATGCAAGAGCTGTCCCCTATCGCTATCATGACATAGCCATATCACTCATGCATTAATGAAACTTTATAGCTGGTTTTTTTCAAAACAACTAATATCAGAACAATATTCCATTTTTATAAACTTGTTTATCCCGCTTTACAAAAAGATGGACTGGAATTCAAAAAAAGCCAACATTTCTTAAGCACTAAAAATAATAAAGGGTATTTAATAAAAAAATGATATACTATTTACCAAAAAAAAATGATATACTCTAATAAAACCTACCCTCACGTTTTTCCCTCTCCCCTGTTCTCTTCCCACTCTCGGTGAAACCTCCCTGTCTAGATCTTCACTGCACTATCGCATTTGCCATCCTTTAGCACAACCACACGATGTCAGCGACACTCTCTACAACATGTGCTGTTCCTTTTTCATGATAAAACACGAGAAAGGGAACCGATTGAATCTCTATCTCTCTCTTAGCATTCTCTGCATGTGAACGATCGAGAACGATGAAGGAACCTGCAGCAGATCTGAGGTCCCTCTCCCCTGATCCCTCCAGCAAGCACAGCATGAAGATCGGAGCAGATACTTCTTCTTCCTCGTCACTTCTTCCCCGTTTTGAGCTTCTGGACGTCGCTTTGTCCTTTTTTTTTAAAAAAAAGGCCTATCTTTTCAACTGGGCGATTCCGCCCAAAACTCAGTTTTCGCCGGTTTTCACCGGTTTAACCCGGTTTTTCGGTCCTATTGTCCGGTTTTGTGCCAGGCGGTTCTAAAGGGTGAGTCGGACCGGACTGGTGCCCGGTTCCCGGTTCGACAGGCTGGTCCGGTCCGGTTTTTGTTACTTGCTTTTCTCTCTCAACTGACCAAACCATCTTGTAAAGGAAAAGGGAAATCAAACCTATCCCAGCTCTTCTCACCAAATCAGTGCCTCCCACCTCATACCATGCACCCTATAATTTCATTTCATCTCATCCTTCACCCAAGCATCATAAGAAAAGAGGAATGATAACATAATTCTTCCCTTTTTCTCAACCCTACTCGTGACCTTGAGAGATAGGAAAGCAGAAGAAATTTTATGATTTTAGCTTATAGCTGTTAAGGAAAGATCAAAGTTGAACTAGGAGGAGCATAGGAGCTCAAGGGAGAAGCTAGAAACCTCATCCCTTTCTAATTTTTTGGTCCCATCATTTTGATCCAAGTCTAATGTGACTCCCTTCTTTCCTTTTATGGTAGTTGTAACACCCCACTGTCCTATTTGTAATTTATTATAAAGTAATTAACTTGAGTTGCTTAGTTAACGTGGATACTTGCATATATAAAAACAAAAAACATAAATAAGACAACGACGTGCCACGGTGAAGTAAACTAGCGTCATCACATATAGATATACACATACGTGTCATAGAAAGGTGACCACGATGGCCTACAATATCAGAGTGTGCACAAAGTAGCATAGTGTAACAAGTTTGATACAGTCCTCCAAAATGCATAAAACCTATGAGGCTAACATGCTCCTCATCTAAGCAAAAAAAAAAAAAAGATAAACCAAACATAATCGACAAGACTCCTGGCCAAAGAAACTAACATCCATCAGCGAGGTGGATATTGAGAGCTCCAACTCGCCTCGGAAGGAGACGAAGATACTCGTAAGCAGTCATAGGGCGAGAAGGTCCAGACACCACACCAGTCCTACGCCTGTATCTTCCCCTGTGACTCAATTTACTCTGGTGGCTAGCAGAGGGCGTGGCCATTTGACGTGGATGCATAGGGGATGCCCGCCATAGCCAAACCTAGGAGGAACATTTGGTGCCTGCCACATGCGTGCGAACGAAAGCCTCTCATAGATGCGGAAGTTTCCAGCAAAACTAGCGATGGGTAAACCATAAATACAGAAATAAATAGAGATCGTCCCAGTATACTTGATTGACTGACAAGCATAGTCGATCTCCCAGGCCATGCCATCAAAGTCATGATAGTGGACCTCAAAATCCCCCCAGACAGGGATCCTCGGGGGCTGCATCATCACCGGATGCATCAATAGAAACTGCTTTATTGGATGCGGCTGCGACTGCATGGTATTCCTCAACAAAGTCTATAACAGGCATTGTAAGGAAATCATGCATACAAACAGATTAAACGCAGCGAAAAAATTAAAATTTCCCTTCCAAGGATCCTTGCGAATGATCATGATTCAGGGATTATATGAGTTACCTCTTGTAGCGCAAACCTTTGCAGACGAGAACTGGAGATGAACACGAACGTTGTACAGCTGACAACGTCTCTACGTAGTCCACACGAACAAACTTCGAATGGGAGCGGCCACCGTCTACAGTGCTAGTTAACGAAAGGAACCGGCAGTCTCGATGCGCATACAATCTCTCTGTACAGCTAGGGTATGAAAAACGTGTCTTGCACTTTGTAACACTCGTAATTTTTACGATGCGTTATTTGGTGTTATTTAGTGTATTTTGCCGTATGTATGCTATAATAAGCAATTTCTTGTTCTCTAAGTAAGTGAATTAATTAAATCAAGATCAAAGTATATTTGAGAGTTAATATTTTATATTAATTCACGGTTCGAATATCGTCAAAAAATTCTAACGAAGTTTCGTCGCGTTTCGAATCGCCAGGCAGTTTAGCCGCAGATAAAATTCTAAACGAACCCCGATTTTGATGAAAATCGAAACGTAACTTGTTGAGACTATTTCTGTGTGTTTGACATGATTTTTATTATTTATAATTAAATATTATCATGCGATAAATTAATTTCTCGTTAAATTAATTTTTGCGAATTTATCAGTAACGCGATTTTTCGACGCCGTGTTTTAACAACCCTTAGACTCTAGAATTAGAGGTTAATCATGAGAGGTGTGAGATTAGATGTGTAAGACTTATTGATGTGATTAGCACCTTTACTTTATTGCTAGGTGTCACTTAATGTTTGAAGGATTTGAAAATTATCTTTTACTAACTTATCCTATATTTAATTTTGCTTAAATTATTTTTAAGTAAAATAAAAGAAGGGGAGCCCTATATGCAGCCCCAATTTCATGACCCCCCTTCTCTCTACCTTCATATCATCTTCTTCCTCATTTTCTAGAAAGAGAAGCTCTCCACCTCCATAGCTTCCAAGCTTCTCCATACTTGAACTTCTTCACCTTTCTTCTTCATCTTTCTTGCTACCAACTTCTTCTTCCATTCATTCTCATCTATTTCATCACCAAGCAAGGTTGACGGAAGCATTTTCTCCCCCCAAAACAGCCCTTGGCCGCGAGCATAGTATGAAAACTAGCTTATGGTTTATGAAAACTTGGGTTATGGAGGACTAGACATGGTTATTATTTTGATGAAATGACTTTTATATTGATAAAAAAAAATGAGTTAGCCTTGAGTCTTTAAATTTTTGGAAAAGAAATTTTAGAAAAACCCTTGTTTTGATTAGCTTTTAGTTTATGACTTAACTATGTAAGATTTTGGGTGATTGCCTAGTTGTTTTGAAAATGCTTTGAAAACTAATTATGGAAACTTAGTTAACTTGGAGTTGTGATTTGTGATTGATGGGTTGTAGTAGAAATTCTAGGAGTATGAATGTTTGTAACATGTTGAAGTGAATAATTGATTATGTGTTATGTTTAGAAACTTTTAAGAAAAAGGTTTCTTTAAAGAGTTAACATTCTTTTCAGTAAAAAGTGTTACGTAGTAGTTGATTTTTCAAGAAAAGTGGTTTTTGATTCAAATTTCTTAATTGTTTACTAGTAGTTGGAAATAAATTGTTGTGGATGCTTGGTTAGAAAAAGGGTTAAGTTGAGTGCCTAAGATTGTAGAACTAAGTTTAGAATTTCGCTAAGTTGTTTTATGTGTTAGGCTCGAGTAACCCGAGACAGTGCGGTGCGGTGCGGTGATCGAGGAGCACGTGGACACGTAGCCTGGAGTTTGGTAAGGGCACTTCTAGACATCGTAGGCTTTTATTGTATATGTCCTTGTGTAAGGGCAATTTTTAGATACGAATTTAATTTCAAGTGTTCATGCGAAGAAGTCTGAGAACCTAAGGGTTCGAAGTGAGGGTCTTGTACCCCTTCGCTTATTTATTTTTATATGCTGATTATTTTAGTGGGCTTGTCTGCAAGTGGTTGGTAGTTGTCCCCAACCCCCCACACTTGTTTGTACCTCTCTGACAATTCCATCGAATAGCAGAGGGATGGATTTCATATTGATTGTTGACTGTTGTTGCTCAGTACGATTATTTGAGATGAGGTGCTTATGTTATTTGGATCTGATGAATTGAGTTATATTGCTATGTTGCTTATGCTGTTGAGCTGAATTATATTATTATGAGTTATGTGAATTGCTCCTTGAATTATCGTGTGCGGTGAATTGTTCATTGAAGTGTGAGAGCTTAGTCGTGTCGTTGGAGTTGTCGCGTTTTGCGGTAACTCTGATCTGAATAGTGCCGGAATGGAGATTCAGTGTCATCAGAGTTTTAGACCTGAATAGCGCTGGAATGGAGATTCAGTGTCGTCTGAGTGTTCCTCGATCTGAATAGTGCCGGAATGGAGATTCAGTGTCGTGGTTGAGTCGTTGAGTCGTAGGACATGTTTGAGCCTAAGCCGATTCACCTAGGGTGCTAGAATCCCCTAAAAGGCTACGGCTGGTGTTCGGTAGGGAATGGCTAGACGTTAGTTTTGCCGGGACGTTTTTGAGCTTGCGTCGATTCACCTAGGGTGCTAGAATCCCCTAAAAGGCTACTACCGTGTTCGATAGGGAATAGCTAGGCGTCGTAATGCTAATGGAACCTGAGCTGAATGTCCTAGGGTGAGGGGAGAGCCCAAGGCTACGGCTGGCATTCAGTGGATGGATCCGCGTTACTTCCGGTGTGTGGCGAAAGTGTTGAGAGAATGAGTTTTGATTTGGGTCTTGAGTCGTGCTTGTGAATTGTATACACTGTTGTTTGCCTACTACTTTATGCTTTGGTTTATTGTGATTATTTGAGAAGTTGACCCTTTCCCGTGGTGCCTTCAACCCATGATGGTTACCCAGGTGATGGAGAAGAGCATTCTGATACCCGAGATGCAGACCTCATCCGAGATTATCTTCGATTTTCCCGACATTGAGCTACCTACGGCTATGGAGTTTGATCTTATCACCGGCCGCGTGATCTACACAGGGGATGTTGTGAAGACCTTTATAGAGGATGGTTTGGTTGTGAGGCGGGAGGTGACTAGGCGTACCGTTAGCTTCCCGATTAGGACGACACAGATCATCGATGCTTGGAGGGCTTCTCAGGGAAAGGAGGCCATGCCCGACTCTTCCTCGTCTCCCGAGAGATCGACGGACGTCCCTAGAGCGACGGTTCCCAAGCTTTTATCCCGTGGACGTGGCCGAGGACCACGAGTGATACGGACCGCTCGTAAGAGCGTGACTAGACGAGGGTCATCACGAGCATCGACTTCGAGGGCGGTTGCTATTCCGAGTTCCCTTCTTGTGGACCGAGTTCCCACCCCACCAGTAGAGCGGCCCCCTGTTTGTTCGGTATGTGGGGAGTGCGATTGCTGGTGCACTGACCGATGACGATATGGTGGAGGAGAGTACGCATTTAGTGATGTGCCCGAGGATGTTCCAGCGGCGGCACCCTTCATTGATTTGGCGGGCGAGGACCCGATGGAGGATGAGGCGGAGGAGGATCCTTCAGAGGAGCGGGACAGCGCTTTGTAGTGGCTGTATTCTCACGATTCTTTGTTGTGTTTCTTTTGTGGATGACTGTAGTATGTATATGCATCTTTTGTGTATAGTGAGTTGGTGACGGTTAGGCGGGTGATGTTTTGTTGTCACAGGTAGACCGTGGATTCACTTTGGGCGACCCCTGCGTGGGTGTCTGCCGGGAGTACCCCCAGGGTATGATTTCTCTCTCAATGGTCTTCATACCATAGGTGTATTTCTTTGCACATTTTCTACTCTGTTATTTTGCACATACTGTATATATATGACTTATGTATTTATGCATGTATGCTTTATCAGCTTTAGAGTCTTGTGTCCTAGTTGCACCATGTTTCGAAACTCTGTAAGTACTTTGTGTGTGCTTTACAGGCACTATTGGTTGTTTTAAAAAGAAAAAAAAATATACCGCATTTTTCTGAAGGACACAAGAGTACCGTTTTAAAAACACGTCACATATAGGCTTCTTTTGGTTTCGTGGCGATCTGGAAACGGGTTGTTACAAGGGTGGTATCAGAGCGGTTCGGTTCTAACCGGACTGTGTATTGAGTCATCAAGCTGGTCACTGTGTCGAGTCCTGTTTTGTTGGGTAGATAGTCGTGCTATTGTTGTTATTGTTTGTTGAGTGAAGCAGTTTTGCTTAAAATTGGTTGGATTGTTTCTTGATTGAAGCAACGTGTGTTAACACATCACTTACGTGTGAGGTTCGGATAGGCTTTGAAACCTTATCGGAGTCTACTGCCACCATGAGGACCGTATGTTTGGACCTGATAACTCCATCTGGGAGAGGACAATTCAAGAATGGGCTAAGTATCAGGGGATTTGTTGGGAGATCTTTCACAGGAGATTTTAGAGAAGTATCTTTCAGAAACTGCACGAGTGGAAAAGGAGCAAGAATTTCTCCATTTATAGCAGGGGCATTATCGTCCTATGGCCAGAATTCCAGTGGTGGAAAACAGATTAGAGATAGACAACTTTACTGTCATTGTGGAAGACCGGGATATCTTGCTAACGACTGCACTGCAAAGGACCCAGTGTATTCAACTATAACAAACCTGGACATTTGTCAAGGACTGCAAAGCTCCAAAGGCGGAACCAAGAGTGAACGCGGCAAGAGTGAAGGGAAAGCGTCTGACCACTTCGGGGAGAATTTTCAGTATGGACGACAAAGAAGCAGAGCGATCAAGAGATCTAACTCAAAAGGATTACGAAATTGAGGGTAACTCTCTATCCATAATCTTCAATTCTAATGCCACACATTACATTAGTTCCTTGGATTGTGTGAGCTGGGTTGAAAATTTCTTTTGACTATATTATTTTTCTTGACTTAGTAGTAGTTACTTCAACTGCTAAGACTTTAGTTCTAATACTGCATGACTTAGTTGTGTAGTAATTGTAGAGTATAGGGAATTCTTGTCAATCTGAGTCGCACATTTTTAAAAATCTTACCATTATTCTAAAGTCGGATTGGTTTTCGAATTACCATATCCTTCGGGACTGTGCCAAAAAATAGTAGTTTTCCTAATTTGGAGTCTTTACATACTTTTCTGTTAATTCTATCGAAGATTTTGGTAAGATAGAGAGAGAGCTCAGGATTTCATATTTCCTCGTTAGTATAGAAGTTACCAAGCGACCGAGTTGAAGAATGTGCCAGTTACAACGGTATCTACGAACAACATTCTGATATATTCAAGGAGCAGAAGAGAGCACGAGGGGCATTTACGCCAAATCGCCAGATGCTACAAGAGGATCAGCTTTATGCTTACCGGTCCAAGTGTGAATTCTAACTTGAAGAGGTGAATTTTCTCAGACATGTGATCCCCAAAGACAGTATGGCTATGGATCTAGCCACGATTGGAGTGGTGTCAAGATGAGAACAGCCGAAGACTGAGACAGATATCAGAAGTTTTGTTGGGTTAACAGGTTACTACCAGAGATTTATAGAAGGTTTTTCGAAGATAGTAGTACCACTTACATGACCTACGAGGAAGAATTAACCTTTTCAGTGGATTGAAGAATGTGAATCCAATTACCAGAGACTGAAGGGACTCCTAACGACGACACCTGAACTGATTTTGCCTCAATCAGGAGAACAATGTGAGGTTTCGTCACATCAAGGATTGGGATGCATGTGAAGACAGTACCAGAAACTTGTGGCTTATGCTTCGGGATAGCTTAAGAATCCACAAGAGAAATTATCCTGCACATGATTTGGGATTTACTGCAGTAGTTTTTGCACTAAAGATTTGGGGAAGACATCTTACGAAGCGCTGTATGGACGTAAGCGTCAGATACCTTTAAGTTGGTATAGGGATGATGAGAATTCTGTGGCGAGTCAAGAGTGATTTAGTGAAAGGATGACTTGTTATTGAAGTATTTCCTGCAAAGGTTGTCAACAGAAAGATCAAGAAATTGAGGAATAAGGAGATGCAGTTTGTCAAGTTGTATGGGATCAGAAAACCAGAGACGTAATATAGGAGTTGAGAGAGAAGCTGAAGACTAAGTATCCAGAGCTTTTTCACGGTACGTAACTCACCTGTAGTTTCACGGACGAAACTATTTTTAGAGGGGGAGTATTGTAACATGCGTATTTTTACGATACGTTAGTTAATGTTATTTAGTGTATTTTTGTCGTATTTACGCTATAATAAAGCAATTTCTTGTTCTCTAAGAAAGTGTATTAATTAAATCAAGATCAAATTAAATTTGAGAGTTAATATTTTATATTAATCCACGGTTTGAAAATCGTCGAAAAATTCTAACGAAGTTTTGACGCGTTTCGAATCGCCGGGCGGTTCCACCGCAGATAAAATTCTAAATGAACTCCGATTTCGATGAAAATCGAGTCGTAACTTCTTGTGACTATTCTTGAGTGATTATTGTGATTTTTATTATTTATAATTAAATATTTTCACGCGATGAATTAATTTCTCGTTAAATTAATTTTTGCGAGTTTATCGGTAACGCGGTATTTCGTCGCCGTGTTTTAAACAACCCCTAGACTCTAGAATTAGTGGGTAACCATGAGAGATGTGAGATTAGGTGGGTAAGACTAGATGATATGGTTGGGTGATAGGTGTCATATTATTTGTGATTTATTTCAAAAAAAAAACTTACTTTATTTATTTTAATTTTTATCTATGATGAGTCATTTCTTTTAAGTGAATAAAAGGTGAACCACTCCCCCATTTTTCAGCACCCTCCATGCCACCCTACCTTCTCCAACTTTCCTCTTCATCTTCATCTTTCTTTTCCTTCTTCAAAGGTTCCAAGCTTCCATGGCCAAGACCCCTTGATTCTTTGAGTTTTTGGACACACTTTCTTCACCAAACTTGTTGCAAATCACCATACCAACTTAGTTCTCCATTTTCATCATCATCCAAGTAAGAAAACTAAATTTTTTCTTCTGTTTTGGCTGCTAAAAATCGTGATGTTCACCCCCCATTTTCTACTTTGATTTTGCTTCCAAATCTTGCCATATTGCTAGGTTATGTTCTCTACTATATTACCTATATTTCTAACCATGCAAATGAGCTTGAAATCAGAATTTTTCCAACCCCTTTTGAGCCCTAAAATCAGCGCCAACAGCCCCATTTTTTTATGTTGATCTAGTTGTTGTTTTTAATGTTAATTAGTTATGATTATGTAGTTGTTTGTTGGTGTTGATGATGAATATAAGGATATGAGCACTTCTAATGCCTCTTTAGTACATATGGGTGAAAACCCTAATTATGAAGAAGAGGGTCATGGTGTGATCTTTGATGAGTCAACTAATTAAGTAGTTTAATGTGTTGTTAGGGATTGTTTGATGCTTGTCTAAGTTATAGTTTTTATTAAGCATGAATGAATTGTTGTTTTTGGAAATTTGCCCATTCTTGAATCTTAAGACATAAGTGGTTTTGATGTTAAATCTTGAGCTTAAGTATTTGATAACATGTTTAGGATAGTATTGGAGCTATTGAAATTGTTTCGATGTTAGTTGAATGTGTAGTTTAAATTAAATAGTTGTAACATGGTAGTTTAGTTATATTTTTAATGCTTGAACCATGTTAATTTGTAGCTATGATGCTTGGTTATGTATTGGATGGTTTATTAAGGGTTTAGAAGTATTTTTAAGGTTGTTAGAAATTATTTGCATGAATTAGTATGAAAACTAGCTTATGGTTTATGAAAACTTGGGTTATGGAGGACTAGACATGGTTATTGATTTTGATGAAATGACTTTTATATTGATAAAAAAAAATGAGTTAGCCTTGAGTCTTTAAATTTTTGGAAAAGAAATTTTAGAAAAACCCTTGTTTTGATTAGCTTTTAGTTTATGACTTAACTTTGTAAGATTTTGGGTGATTGCCTAGTTGTTTTGAAAATGCTTTGAAAACTAATTATGGAAACTTAGTTAACTTGGAGTTGTGATTTGTGATTGATGGGTTGTAGTAGAAATTCTAGGAGTATGAATGTTTGTAACATGTTGAAGTGAATAATTGATTATGTGTTATGTTTAGAAACTTTTAAGAAAAAGGTTTCTTTAAAGAGTTAACATTCTTTTCAGTAAAAAGTGTTACGTAGTAGTTGATTTTTCAAGAAAAGTAGTTTTTGATTCAAATTTCTTAATTGTTTACTAGTAGTTGGAAATAAATTGTTGTGGATGCTTGGTTAGAAAAAGGGTTAAGTTGAGTGCCTAAGATTGTAGAACTAAGTTTAGAATTTCGCTAAGTTGTTTTATGTGTTAGGCTCGAGTAACTTGAGACAAGTCTTGATCTTGAGATCGAGGAGCACGTGGACACGTAGCCTGGAGTTTGGTAAGGGCACTTCTAGACATCGTAGGCTTTTATTGTATATGTCCTTGTGTAAGGGCAATTTTTAGATACGAATTTAATTTCAAGTGTTCATGCAAAGAAGTCTGAGAACCTAAGGGTTCGAAGTGAGGGTCTTGTACCCCTTCGCTTATTTATTTTTATATGCTGATTATTTTAGTGGGCTTGTCTGCAAGTGGTTGGTAGCTGTCCCCAACCCCCCACACTTGTTTGTACCTCTCTGACAATTCCATCGAATAGCAGAGGGATTGATTTCATATTGATTGTTGACTATTGTTGCTCAGTACGATTATTTGAGATGAGGTGCTTATGTTATTTGGATCTGATGAATTGAGTTATATTGCTATGTTGCTTATGCTGTTGAGCTGAATTATATTATTAGGAGTTATGTGAATTGCTCCTTGAATTATCGTGTGCGGTGAATTGTTCGTTGAAGTGTGAGAGCTTAGTCGTGTCGTTGGAGTTGTCGCGTTTTGTGGTAACTTTGATCTGAATAGTGCCGGAATGGAGATTCAGTGTCATCAGAGTTTTAGACCTGAATAGCGCTGGAATGGAGATTCAGTGTCGTCTGAGTGTTCCTCGATCTGAATAGTGCCGGAATGGAGATTTAGTGTCGTGGTTGAGCCGTTGAGTCGTAGGACGTGTTTGAGCCTGAGCCGATTCACCTAGTGTGCTAGAATCCCCTAAAAGGCTACGGCTGGTGTTCGGTAGGGAATGGCTAGACGTTAGTTTTGCTGGGACGTTTTTGAGCTTGCGTCGATTCACCTAAGGTGCTAGAATCCCCTAAAAGGCTACGGCTGGTGTTCGATAGGGAATAGCTAGGCGTCGTAATGCTAATGGAACTTGAGCTGAATGTCCTAGGGTGAGGGGGAGAGCCCAAGGCTATGGCTGGCATTCAGTGGATGGATCCGCGTTACTTCCGGTATGTGGCGAAAGTGTTGAGAGAATGAGTTTTGATTTGGGTCTTGAGTCGTGCTTGTGAATTGTATACACTGTTGTTTGCCTACTGCTTTATGCTTTGGTTTATTATGATTATTTGAGAAGTTGACCCTTTCCCGTGGTGCCTTCAACCCATGATGGTTACCCAGGTGATGGAGAAGAGCATTCTGATACCCGAGATGCAGACCTCATCGGAGATTATCTTCGATTTTCCCGACATTGAGCTACCTACGGCTATGGAGTTTGATCTTATCACCAGCCGCGTGGTCTACATAGGGGATGTTGTGCAGACCTTTAGAGAGGATGGTTTGGTTGTGAGGCGGGAGGTGACTAGGCGTACCGTTAGCTTCCCGATTAGGACGACACAGATCATCGATGCTTGGAGGGCTTCTCAGGGAAAGGAGGCCATGCCCGACTCTTCCTCGTCTCCCGAGAGATCGACAGATGTCCCTAGAGCGACGGTTCCCAAGCTTTTATCCCGTGGACGTGGCCGAGGACCACGAGTGATACGGACCGCTCTAACAGCGTGACTAGACGAGGGTCATCAGGAGCATCGACTTCGAGGGCGGTTGCTATTCCGAGTTCCCCTCTTGTGGACCGAGTTCCCAC
Source organism: Calophaca sinica (assembly GCA_037113605.1). Taxonomy (NCBI): domain Eukaryota; kingdom Viridiplantae; phylum Streptophyta; class Magnoliopsida; order Fabales; family Fabaceae; genus Calophaca; species Calophaca sinica. Next base: position 57,698,679 of record CM073733.1, read on the forward strand.
CCCACCAGTAGAGCGGCCCCCTGTTTGTTCGGTATGTGGGGAGGCAGATTGCTTGGGTGCACGGACTGATGACGATATGGCTGGAGGAGAGTACGTACTTAGTGATGTGCCCGAGGATGTTCCAGCGGCGGCACCCTTCATTGATTTGACGGGCGAGGACCCGATGGAGGATGAGGCGGAGGAGGATCCTTCAGAGGATCGGGACAGCGCTTTGTAGTGGCTGTATTCTCTGATTGCTGTTGTGTTTCTTTTTGTGGATGACTGTAGTATGTATATGCATCTTTTGTGTATAGTGAGTTGGTGACCAGTTGGGCCGGGTGATGTTTTGTTGTCACAGGGTAGACTGGTGGATTCACTTTTGGAGCAGCCCCCTGCGTGGGTGTCTGCCGGGAGTACCCCCAGGGTATGATTTCTCTCTCAAGGGTCTTCATACCATAGGTGTATTTCTTTGCACATTTTCTACTCTGTTATTTTGCACATACTGTATATATATGACTTATGTATTTATGCATGTATGCTTTATCAGCTTTAGAGTCTTGTGTCCTAGTTGCACCATGTTTCGAAACGCTGTAAGTACTCTGTGTGTGCTTTACAGGCACTATTGGTTGTTTTAAAAAGAAAAAAAAATATACCGCATTTTTCTGAAGGACACAAGAGTACCGTTTTAAAAACACGTCACATATAGGCTTCTTTTGGTTTCGTGGCGATCTGGAAACGGGTTGTTACAATGGGCACCCATAAGTCCCACATTAGGAATGTCTCAAAGATGTCTTTGAACCCCAAGGGGTTCAAAGTTAGGGTTTGTTAACCACTTTGATTTTAAGTTTAATTTTAAGGTTATTATTATGAGATTATATGGGGTTTGACTGAAATAGGGTTGGATGGCTGTCTCCAATTGTTTGATGTTTGAACCCCTGGATGCTCCATAGAGCTTCAATAGGATTGTGTCCTTGTTTTGAAATGAGTTCTTAACTTGAGATTATGTGTGAAGTTTCATATGACTATGTGATCCAACTTGTATATATGGTTATGTGAAAATATATGTAATGTGAGCAAAATGTCATAAGTTGTGATTTTACATCAATAATAAAGCATGCATCTATATTATAACAGCTGGGACTATTGACCAGTGGCCTTTGACACGTGGCTACGTGTACTGCCACTCATAGGACTTCTCCACCCCCTTTTGTGGAGTTTATGCCCTAAGGAGGTTTTGAACCCACACCCAAAGGGATAAAGGTAATAGTTTTAGTTGGTGATGGGAGGTGGATTTCTATTACCTTTATCCCTTTGAGTGTGGGTTCGAAACCTCCATAGGGCATAAACTCCACAAGAGGGGGTGGAGAAGTCCTATGAGTGGCAGTACGGGTAGCCACGTGGCACAAGGCCACTGGTCAATAGTCCCAACTGTTACAAAAAAGGCGCCTTTTATTATAACGCACAGGATTTGGCCTTTGATTACCCCCGCTACATCACTCATAGGACTTCTCCCCCCTCTAAGGGAGTTTTGCCTTTAGCAGCACTCGAACCCGTGACATAGAGGGCTTAAGTACACGGAAGCATCGCTACTCCCCACTAACTCAACTATAGTTGAGTTGGTGATGGGAGGTGGATTCCTATTACCTTTATCCCTTTGGGTGTGGGTTCGAAACCTCCATAAGGCAAAAAACTCCCTAAAAAGGGGGGAGAAGTCCTATGAGTGGCAGTACGGGTAGCCACATGGCACAAGGCCACTGATCAATAGTCCCGGATGTTACAAAAAAATGCGCCTTTTATTGTAACGCATGGGATTTGGCCTTTGATTGCCCCCGCTACGTCACTCATAGGACTTCTCCCCCTCTAAGGGAGTTTTGCCTTTAGCAGCACTCGAACCCGTGACCTAGAGGGCTTAAGTACACGGAAGCATCACTACTCCTCACCAACTCAACTATGGGAGGTGGATTTTTATTACCTTTATCCCTTTGGGTGTGAGTTCGAAACCTCCATAAGGCAAAAATATTCCTTAAGGGGAAAATAAAGTCCTATGAGTAGCATTCGCGGGATGGACTACCTGCAGTGTGGGCTGGCCAATAAGTGTGCTAAAACCCAGCTGTAAGGGGCCCAAATCTTGGGGTGTTACATATATCATGTTAGTTATGACTTAAGGTTTAATTAAAAGACACCAAGATTCCTCACAAGAGGAGAATACGGTATGGTTAGTCTCGTGGGATGCCACTTGGAGGTTAATGACGTCTAACCACCATACCGTTAGCTATGTTGAGCGGGGCCTATGGAATGAAGCATATGATCAAATCCGACAACATAGTTTCCAGGTTGGATATTAATTCAACCATACGGGACTAGTTAAGATGTGCTATGCACGAAGTTATGATGAACAATATGTTCCTAGTATGGTTTCTTTGCATCAACATGTTTAATTATTCCATTTATAATTGTTTCAAGTTTATGAGAGATGGTGAGGGGTCGAGGGAAGGATTCACTGAGATTTTTATCTCACCCTTTTCCCCTATTATTATTATGACAGATTCACACGTTTCAAAGGACGGTTGAAGACGCTAGGAAGGCGAGGAACTCTACGTTATTCTATATTTTGGATTATGTAATTCTCTTTTTAGTTTGATGCAAAAGACTAGTATTTGTATTAATTCTCTAGATGATTATGTAATTTTGAATTATGGGATATTTCCTCTTGTGGGATTAGGAACCTTGTGTTAATTTAAACTTGATGTATTACTTAAGTTAAATTTTTGCTTGGCAAACTCTATATTAAATGTTAATTATCTTACTTTCAAGTTTAGTTGAATGTATGGTGTTACATTATAGTATCAGAGCAGTTCAATCCTTTGGACTGTGAGTAGTTAGATTAGTGTGTTAAAGTCTTAGTGATTGACTAGCTAGACCTTCTAAGTACTTTGTTACATGATATTGAGCTTGATCAACTCAATGTTCTATGCACTGTATGCAGAATTATGGCAAGTGGATCACAAGGCGGACGAGGCAGACGAGGATCGAGAGAACCAAGGCAACCACCGCCGGAAGCTAAGCCTTGGAATGTCATGGCAGAGGCACTAAGAGTGCAAATGGAGGCCAAGCGACAAATGCCTTGCTTCAGCAAATTTTTCAAGGAGGAGTAGCTCCAACTAACAATGTTGCACCACCGGATAATCCCAACTGTGCGTTCTCCGAATTCAGAAAGAATAGTCCTCTTCCTTTCAAGGGTGGCTCAGACCCTTCTGAAGTCAAGTATTGGTTGCGGGAGACGGAGAAGATATTCGAAGTGGTTGCTTGCACCGAAGAACAAAAACTTACGATTGCTTCACAGTACTTGATAGGTAAGGCGGAGATATGGAGGAGGGGAGCCAAGGCTCATATGATTTCTCTTGAGACTCCTCTGGACTAGACTAACTTTCAGCGGGTGTTTTTGGAGAAATACTTTCCAAAGAGTATGACAAGGATGAAGGAGCAGGAGTTTGCTCACCTAACCCAAGGAAGCATGTCGGTAGCAGAATATGTAACCAAGTTTGAAGACTTGACCAAGTATTCTACCTACCTTCAAAGCAAGGAAGACGATGAATGGAAGGCTCACCAGTTTGAGCAGGGACTCAGGTCAAAATTGAGGAATGCAGTGTGTGGGTTTGAAGAAATCGATTATAATAAGCTTTTGGGGAAATGTATCATCACTGAGGAGGCACAATCGGCCTTGGAGACAGACCGTCGAGACCGGATTCAAAAGAAGAAGCATGACAAGAACACATAACACATGAAACCTAAGGGAAATTTGAACAAGGGCAAGCAAGTTCAATCTCAACCAGTCTAAGTCCTTCCTACTTACTCAAATTGTGGTTAGATGCACCCGAGAGAGTGTCTGATAGGAAAGAATGTCTGCTACATTTGCCATCAGCCGGGGCATATGACTAGGGAATGCCCCCAGTATAAGAAGGGAAAAGGACCTATATCTAGTGATCCTAACCAAGGGAGAGTCTTTACTCTTGATGCTCACAAGGCAAAGGGGGCGGAGAATCTGATGAAAGGTACTTGTTTCCTACAAGATGAACCCTTAGTTGTTTTGTTTGACTTGGGGGCAACCCATTCTTTCATCTCTTGTAAATGTGTTCAAAGGTTAGGGTTGTACCTCACTTCCTTACAATTTCCCTTGCATGTGCATACGCCCGCAGAGGATAGTATTTCCACTTCCTTGGTGTGTGAGAACTGTCCTCTCGTAATTCAAGGGAAGATGTTTTCAGTAAACCTTGTGTGTCTATCCCCTGAGGGGATGGACATAATTCTTGGTATAGATTGGCTCTCCGCCAACCAAGTAGTTTTGAATTGTTTTTGTAAAACAACTGAGTTTCCAAAAGAACAGTCCACTGTTGTAGAGTCAAGTTATGATGTACTATATAGTGTTCTTCTATTGAGTCACTGTCTAGTAGAGGGTCACGCAGGATACATGATGTTACTTTCCTCAACCTCAGAGGTTAGCCTATATTTCGATGCTATCCCTGTAGTTAATGAATTCTTAGATGTGTTTCCTGACGAGGTGACAACCTTACCACCCGAGAGAGAAGTGGAATTCTCAATAGAATTAGTTCCTGGCACAGGACCGATCTTTATAGCTTCCTATAGGATGTCACCTCTAGAGTTAAGAGAGCTTAAGACCCAGTTAGAGGATTTAATTGCCAAATAATTCATTAGACCTAGTGTGTCACCTTGGGGTGCACCTGTTCTTTTAGTGAAGAAAAGGGATGGTGGCATGAGGTTGTGTATTGATTATAGGAAAATCAATAAGGTCACGGTTAAGAACAAGTATCCATTGCCCAGGATAGACGACTTGTTGGATCAACTTATGGGAGCTTCGATTTTCTCTAAGATTGATCTAAGATCTGGTTACCACCAGATTAGAGTTAAGGCAAAAGATGCTCCAAAGACGACATTTAGGACTAGATACGGAAATTACGAGTACTTGGTCATGCCTTTCGGTTTGACCAATAATCCGATTGTATTTATGGTCTATATGAACCGAATTTTTAGGCCTTTTCTCGACAAGTTTGTAGTGGTCTTTATAAATGACATCCTAGTCTATTCTAAGAGTCCTCAAGAACACGAGGAACATCTTAGGATCGTTCTAGGTATCCTTAGAGAGAAGAGACTCTTTGTAAAGCCTGAGAAGTGTGAGTTTTGGCTTAGTGAGGTTAAATTTTTAGGACATGTGATTTCTCAAGCGGGAGTATCGGTTGATCCTAGTAAAGTAGAAGCAGTTCTTAGTTAGGAACGACCAACCACGATCACAGAAGTTAGAAGCTTTCTAGGGTTAGCCAAATATTACCGAAGATTTATTAAGGGGTTTTCTCAGCTGGTGCTTTCCCTAACGAGACTAACCCGAAAGGGAGAGCCATTTGTGTGGAATAAGAAATGTGAGAGTAGCTTCTTAGAGCTTAAGGTTCGTTTGACTTCCACACCGGTCTTGATTATCCCTGACCTAGCCTTGGGATTTGAAGTCTATAGTGATGCCTCTAAGAAAGGGCTAGGTTGTGTTCTCATGCAAAACCGTCAAGTTATGGCTTATGCCTCTAGGCAGTTAAGACCTCATGAAGAGAACTATGCTATCCATGACTTAGAGCTTGCAGCAATTGTTTTTGCCCTAAAGATTTGGCGGTACTATTTGTATGGTGCCCAGTTTGAAGTGTTTAGTGATCATAAGAGTTTGAGATACCTATTTGATCAAAGGGAACTTAATATGAGGCAGAGGAGGTGGGTTGAGTTCCTTAAAGATTATGATTTTGAGTTGAAATACCACCCTCGCAAAGCGAATGTAGTCGCTGATGCTTTGAGTAAGAAGTCCTTGCATGTGTCTTCGATGATGATTAAGGAAATGGAATTGTTGGAATCTTTTAGGGACCTAAACTTAGGGTTATTTCCCATGGGAAAGAGTCTCTTGTTAAGTCACCAAGAAATTTCTTGTGATTTTAGGAGCCAGATTAGAGTAGCCCAGACTTTAGACGACGAGCTACAGTCTAGTAGACCCCGTCTCGGTTTCTCTGAAGCCAAAGATGGCACTTTGTTGTTCCATCAAAGAATTTGTGTACCTAAGGATGATTCCATCAAGAAACAACTTTTGGGTGAGGCCCATAAAAGTGGATTTTCGGTGCATCCTGGTTCTACCCAGATGTACCATGATCTGCGACAAAGATACTGGTGGCCCGGTATGAGAAATGAAGTAGCAGAATTTGTAGCCCAATGCTTGGTCTGCCAGCAAACCAAGATAGAACACCAAAAGCCTTCGGGATCTCTCCAGCCTTTAGAAATTCCAGAATGGAAGTGGGAAGGTATAGCGATAGATTTTGTGGGAGGCTTGCCTTGTACTCAGTCAGGTTATGACTCTGTTTGGGTCACAGTGGATAGGTTGACAAAATCTGCCTATTTCCTTCCCATTAAGTCCACTTACAAGACCGTTAGGTTAGCTGAGCTCTATATCAGAGAGATTGTTAGGCTCCACGGAGTTCCAACTAGCATTGTCTCTGATAGGGATCCTAAGTTTGCCTCCCGATTTTGGAAAGCATTCCAACAAGCCTTAGGGACTAGGTTGAGTATGAGTACGGCTCATCATCCTCAGACAGATGGTCAATCTGAAAGAACTATACAAACCCTAGAGGATATGCTTAGAGCCTGTGTTTTAGAGGATGTCGGTAGTTGGGATAAGTATTTTTCGCTAATTGAGTTTTCTTACAACAACAGCTATCACTCTGGCATAGGTATGACACCGTATAAGGCTCTCTACAATCGCAAGTACATAACTCCTCTATGTTGGTTTGAAGTAGGGGAGAAAAAGTTGCTAGGTCCTAACCTTGTTCAAGAAACTACAAATAAGATTCATATGATCAGGGAGAAGATAAAAGCTGCCCAGAGTAGGCAAAAGAGTTACGTAGACCGTAGGCGTAAACCCCTCGAGTTTGAGGGAGGAGAACATGTATTCCTGAGAGTTACTCTCAATATAGGTGTCGGTAGAGCTCTTAGGGCCAAGAAGCTAACACCTCGGTATATAGGTCCTTTTCAAATTCTCATCGAATTGGTTTTATGGCTTACCAACTTGCTCTACCTCCTTCCTTGTCCAATCTTCACAATGTTTTCCATATGTCTCAGCTTAAGAAGTACATTCCAGATCCATTTCATTCCTTGGACTATGAGTCTGTACAACTAAGTTTTTCTGGATTGATGCAGTGGGAATCGATTCCCACAGGCCAGGAATCGATTCACAGAAGTTCAATTCTCTGGGAGCTGAAGTGCCAATCGATTCACACAGTCTGTGAATCGATTAAGGCAAAAAGAATTCTCTGGGAGCTGAAGTGTGAATCAATTCACTCACTTAAAATTTGAATCTGTCACTTCCTGACTGTTTGAATCGATTCACACAGTTTATGTGAATCGATTCACAGGTCCTTTAAAAGCAGAAAATGCAAAAATGAAGGACAGATCGCAATTTTTAGAGAGGGAAAGTGAGAGAGGGCGATTGGGAGAGGGAAGAGGGGGAAAACACCTATGGTTTCACCATTTCAAGGGGAAATCATGGACTCACGCTAGATTCTCCTCAAATCTTAGCTTGAATCCAAGTTGGGGAGTTGAAATTTGGGTATTTTGAAGATTTGGGTTTGAACCCTAAGGGGAAGAAGAAGAAAAAGCTAGAGATAGAGGGAGAAGAAGGAGCTGAAACATAGCCTTTGGAGCTCGAATCCTTGGTCTAGTTTATGAGTTCTTCATTCTCTTAGGTGATGGGCACCCATAAGTCTCACATTAGGAATGTCTTAAAGAAGTCTTTGAACCCCAAAAAGTTCAAAGTTAGGGTTTGTTAACCCCTTTGATTTTAAGTTTAATTTTAAGGTTATTGTTATGAGATTATATGGGGTTTGACTGAAATAAGGTTGGATGGCTATCCCCAACCCCCTAATTATTGTTTGATGTTTGAACCCTTGGATGCTCCATAGAGCTTCAATGGGATTGTGTCCTTGTTTTGAAATGAGTTCTTAACTTGAGATTATGTGTGAAGTTTCATATGACTATGTGATCCAACTTGTTTATATGACTATATGAAAATATATGTAATGTGAGGTAAATGTCATTTGTTGTGATTTTACCTAATAGTAAAGCATGCATCTATATCATGTTAGTTATGACTTAAGGTTTAATTAAAAGACACCAAGATTCCTCACAAGAGGAGAGTACGGTATGGTTAGTCTCGTGGGATGCCACTTGGAGGTTAATGACGTCTAACCACCATACCGTTAGCTATGTTGAGCAGGGCCTATGGAATTAAGTATATGACCAAATTTGACAACATAGTTTCCCGGTTGGACATTAATTCAACCATACGGGACTAGTTAAGATGTGCTATGCACGAAGTTATGATGAGTAATATGTTCCTAGTATGGTTGCTTTGCATCAACATGTTTAATTATTCCCTTTATAATTGTTTCAAGTTTATGAGAGATGGTGAGGGGTTGAGGGAAGGATTCACTGAGAGTTTTATCTCACCCTTTTCCCCCTATTATTTTTATGACAGATTCACAGGTTTCAAAGGACAGTTGAAGACGCTAGGAAGGCAAGGAACTCTATGTTATTCTATATTTTGGATTACGTAATCGTCTTTTGAGTTTGATGTAAAAGACTAGTATTTGTATTAATTCTCTAAATGATTATGTAATTTTGAATTATGGGATATTTCCCCTTGTGGGATTAGGAACCTTGTGTTAATTTAAACTTGATGTATTACTTAAGTTAAATGTCTGCTTGGTAAAATCTGTATCAAATGTTAATTATCTTACTTTCAAGTTTAGTTGAACGTATGGTGTTACATGTTGTATGTTGCCATAGCATGCTAAAATGAATAAGTATAATTCTTGATATGATCTAATATGATTAAAGGGATATTTTAGGGAATGTGTGCATAACATGTTGTAAGGCATATGATTATGAGGTATTGGATGCATGAGCATCATACATTAGTAACCACTCCATTCTTGACGGGAATGTGAGGGGAGAAGATCCCTAACGAGAAATGGGGATACCTCGCTTAGCAGATTAGATCCACTCCGTGCCTATCGGGAATCGGGGAACGAATATCCCTATTGGGAAAGGGGGAGGAGGGTCCCTATCGGGAAAAGGGGATACCTTGTGGACTAGGCTAGTGTCGCCCTGTCTCTATCGGAAAAGGGAGGCGAAAGTCCCTAACGAGAAAGGGGGACGGCAACCCTAACGAAAAATAGGGTTTGCCAATATAGCAACGGTAGTAAGAAAATATGCACAAACTCATAGAGAGACATGGGATAAGTGGAAGAGGGTAACTAGATCCAATCTGTAATATATGTGATTATCTGCGTGGATTGTCTTACTCTCATTCTACTTTTACATTTCCCGCTTTATAACAGATGTGTTGTTCTTACCTCCCTGTTTTACATTTCCTCTTGATGCATCCTTCGATGCTCCAACCTCTGAGGATCCCCGTGTAGGGGATTTTGAGATTCACTATCATGATTTCGACGGTATGAGTTGGGAGGTAGACTATGCGCGTCAGGCGGTTATTTACACAGGCACTATCTCCATTTACTTTCGGATTCCAGGCTTTTCAAATGCCAGCTTCTCAGGAGACTTTCGTATATGCTAGAGGCTTCCATTCGCTCAGATGTGGCAGGCACCTGGTTTTCTACCTGGTTTTGGTTATGGAGGATATCCCCCGATGCCTCCGCAGCCGATGCTAGTGCCTCCTTCCAGTCATCATTGTGAGTCCAACCACAGAGGGAGACAGAGACATAAGGTGGAGCGACTGTTGGGCCATCCCGTCGTATGACTGCTCATGATTATAGACATTTGTTTCCGAGGCGAGCAGGGTCTCAGAGCTGGCGCTCTCAGTATCCGTCTCGCTGAGGTGTTTGGTTATGTTGGCCAGGAGTCTTTTGTGATGCCTATGTATCTTTTGCTTTTGTCTAGATGAGGTGCAGGTTAGCCTCATAGGTTTTATATTTTCGATGACTGTACCAGTACTATTTACACCACGTACATCTTTGCACTCTGATGGTATGGGATATGTATATATATGCATGTATGACACTTAATTTATTTCACTGTGACACATCATCGTCTTATTTTTGTTTTTGTTTTAATTCTTTCATATTTTTACTGAAGCATATTCACGTTAATTAAGCGACTTAGGATAATTATATTAGAATAAAGCATGAATAGGACAATGGGGTGTTATATTTGTGGTATCATAGCAGTTCGACCCTAACTGGACTGTGAGGTCATTTAAGATGTTGATTCTGGCTGAGTCTAGTCGTATTCCCACCGAATAAGACTATTTTTAGAAGTTAGGTAGAGTGTCCGAGTTATCTTTATTACCTTAAATAAAGGTGTCAGGTTATCAATTCACAAGATACATGGCGTATATTTCTATAATTCTTTATTGTAACATCCCATTTCCGAAGCGCTATATTTCTGAAAGGCGAAATACTCTACATTGCACTTTTTCGAGAGTATGGTTCTATATTATTTTTTTCTTTTCAAAATTTCTTAAAAGGGGCAGTCAGAGAGTATTACAGCGATTTTAGAAACATGGCGGTGAATAATTTAAGACACCAAATAAACCACATTAACCATACTCATTTATTCCATCAATTCATATGCGATAATACATGTCTGGAAACATAATTGGCATTTTATTACAACACTGAAATGAACTACAAATATTCTATACCTGGTCGACATGATACATCCCTTACTAAACTTCTAGTATGTTACCCCAGAAGTTCAAGTAAGAAGCCGGATGGCTATCCTCAGCTACTCTTCTCCGCAGTCCCGAATCCTCCGCTTGCTCCGCCATCTGGGTTACATTCATTAATTGAAAGAACCACTGGCAAGGGTCAACTTCTTAAAATAAAGAGACAGATGCACATACGACAACATATTCGGCAACAAGGCATATAATAACACAACATAAATACAAGAAATAGCAAATCATAAACTAGAGGCAACACAACAATATGCACAGTTCTCAAGACGCAACTCAAAACTCTCACAAGACTCAACTCAAGACTCATATTCTCACGACACTTGACAATTTCCGGAAAGTAACGCCGATCCATCCACTGAATACCAGCCATAGCCTTGGGCTCTCCGCTCACACTAGGACATTCAACTCAGGTTCCTTAATGCTACGACGTCTAGCTAAGCTGCCGAAGAACCAGCCGAAGCCGTTTAGGGGATCCTAGCATCCTAGGTTAATCGGATCGAAGCTCAAAAATGTCACGATAACTCAACGACTTGACTAAACTCTCGCACTCCAATGAATAGGTCGCCACATACGATAATTCATGAAGCAAATTGAATAATTATTTAACCGCATATCAAATAATATTCATGCCAAGCTCAAAATAGTGCGAAACAGTTTAGCAATATAAGCAATTAATTTCAACCAATCACAACTCTGCAAACAACGCAAATTGACAATTCTGTTCATCCCTCTACAACTCAGTGGAGTTGACAGAGAGGAAATCAAACAAGTGTGGGGGGTTGGGGACAGCTGCCAACCACTTACAGACAAGCCCACTAAATGATCACAATCACAAATTTAAGAAATAAAAGTCGAAGGGGTACGAGACCATCACTTCGAACCCTGAGGTTCTCAGACTTCTTCGTATAAGACTGAAAATTTAATTCCTATCAATATCTAAGTTGCCCTTACACATAAGCATATAAAATATAGTCCTAGAAATGTCTAGAAGTAGCCCTTACCGAACTCCAAGCCCCGCGTCTCCACGTATTCCTCGATCCGCGATCCCACGTCGCACGAACTCGGACCCTCTACTCCTATCACACGAGGTAAGCTTAGCAAAATTCTAAAGCTAAATTTAAAACCTTAGGCTCTCACCCTAATCCCTTTTCCTAACCAAACCACTTTCACTTAGAAACTTAATTACTAACTAATTGAAAGATAAGGTTTTAGGACTAAAAATCATTTCTTGAGAAACTAAACATAACACATTAGAAAATTATTCACTAATTAAGGAATTTAAATCTTAGGAACTAGGAAATCGTTTTCTTGAAAATTAGAACACAAAGTATCATTATTTTTCTTGAAAGCTTTAAACCAAGAACAACCTTAATTAACCAAGCAAGTCCAAATTTTCAATTCAAATCATTTTCCTAAATTTCCAAAGCCCAAACAACATCAATTCAATCATTATAAACACATTGGTAAAACAATTTTCCCTTCATAACCCTTTAAGGGCTCTCGGCTACCTCACCCCCTTTTTCCAAAAATTTGCAATTTCCAATTAAATTTAGCAGACCATTCCCATACTTTTTCCAAAGTTTGAACACATTTTCATATAACCATATAAACAAGTTTTCAAAAAACAATTTCCTTCCCTTACTCTAATTAGGCTCGTGGCCATCATTAATAAAATAGGAACAATTTTCAAAACTTCAAGTTTAAAAATCAACTAACCATCTCCTATGCCAATTTTCACAACCAACAACTAGATTACACAAATCCAAAGCCTAACCAAGTTCCAAACCATTTAAACTATGATTATGGCAATGCTAATAATTAGAGAGCAAACCCAATCAAATTCCAACATGCTTTTTAAGTCTCTCAAACACCATTTTCACAAATAACTTACTAACTCTTCTACTTAAACATATACAACACTTCCAATAGCAATTTTATCAACCTAGACATATATTTCAACAACTAATTATATGTCTTAACAATGAAATCGTACATTTTCCTTTCCTCAAGAATAGAATTCTATCATAAACAATTAGCCACTAACTTCCAATCCCAAAACTATAAACAAATACAACAACAACAACTTCAATTAGACTCAATTAACCAATTTAACTCTTGATTTCACTAGGATCACACTTTTCCCTCTTTTTCCCCTTAGGGTTTCACCCTAGGGTTCCAAGGATTTGGGAATTTGATGCTCATATCCATTATGGTTCAAAATCAAGCATTAATAAGACACAAAAACAAGAATGAATATGAAAGGAACCACTACCTCTTTTTCTCCTTGAGCTCACGGCCAAGGGGATGAACAAGGAGGAGAAATTTATTTTCAAACTCACTTACAAGGTTGAAAGGAGATGATTAAGTAGGAATTGAAACTAGGAGCAAGCAAGAATGAAGATTGGAGATGAAACAAGCCAAAAATGATGAGAGATGGAGATAGCCATGGAAGGAGCTTGGAGCTTCTCTCTCTAAATGAAGAAGAAGAAGGTAAATGAGGGGTAGAGAGTGGGGGAGGGCTGCGACCTCCAGCCCCTAAAAGAGAGGGATATTTTTTTTATAAAACTAATTTTACTTGGTTAAAACAATTAAGGAAAAGCGTAAAATAAACTATCACTTAAGTGACACCTAAATTAAAAGTGAGATGCTAATCCCATCAACTAGTCTAACCCATCTAATCTCTCATCTCTCATTACCCTCTAATTCTAGAGCCCAAAGTGTATTAAAAACACGGTGTCGAGTATCCGCATTACCGACAAATTCACGAAAATTAATTTACTGAGAAATTAATTCACCGCGTGAAAATAAATTATCATAAATATTAAATACAATCTAAAACACTCAAAAATATTCACAACAAGTTATGATTCGATTTTCATCGAAATCGGAGTTCGTTTTAAATTTTAATGCAGATAAAATTTACTCAGAGATTCAAAACGCGACAGTTTTCCGACGATTTTTGAACCATGAATTAATATTAAATATTAATTCTTAAATTTAATTTTATCTTGATTTAATTCACTCACTTTCTTAGTCAACAAAAATACGCGTTACCACGTCACGCAGAAAATTGATAATAAGTATAATTAATGAATTTGCCTTAAAAGCAGCATACGTCTATGCTGTCTATTAATTTGAATTGATATCATGAGTAATAATTATTTATAATAAATAAATTATTCAAAATAACTCAAAGTAATTTCACGTACTCGCAGTAAATCATTAAGGTCATCAGTCTCTACGACTTACTTTCAAGTAACTGGGATATTATTGTTAAAGTAATCTTTTCTTAAAAATTGGGATGTTACATTTATACCTTATGAACCTCGAGCTAATGATTTCTTTTTCAGGACTTCATAGCTCGTTGCGGTAGACCAGTGTGTGAGAGAGTGAATGAAGCACGACATGGAGAAACTCTTGTGTCGAGGGAGGTAATGATTCAAATGAGACATTGCGTTCTGTTAGAGAGTTGGCCATTGCTATGCTTCAACAAGCCTAGTAGAATGCTCAGTTTTTACAGGTTGCTCAGACTAGGAGGGAAGAAAGAAGTGATGATAGTGGGATGAAATTTTTTTTGAAGGCAAACCCTCCAGAGTTTGATGCAGAATTCAACCCCGAAGGAACTGAGGAATATTCAGGAAATTGAGAAGATCTTTGTGGCTATGAATACTTATGAGGAAAGGAAGGTATCTTTTGCTTCTTTTAGGTTGATTAGTAATGCAGAGTCTTGGTAGAGGGGTAAGAAGAGGTTATTGGAGGAACAGGGGAGTGTGGTGAATTGGGAGCTGTTCAATGAGAGTTTTCTGGAGAAGTTTTTCCCTAGGTTGTGTTGGGGAATCAAGAGATAGACTTTTAGAAATTCTTTTAAAATCAATCTCAAGAGCGAAAAATCCCCTTGCTAGGATCGTTTAGAACTACGAGAATCATAGGGATGTTGTGTTTACCTCCTGAAACTTGGGCAACGATCACCAGTACCGCAAAGGAGCAACACCTCTACTTAGTCCATGCGAGCATCTACCGGAGGCAGGATGCCAATACTAGTTGGCCTCTCCAAGGTGCCTTAGTGTAACGCCCCGAATTTTCAAGGCATTAACTTGTCTGTTCTAAGAAAATAGGCCTATATTTTTTTTTTAAAATAAAAGTTACCCCTAATAACTTATAAAATGTTTGATAGTCGCGAAAATATTTTATTGCCAATTATAAAAAAATAATTAATAGCAAGGACCTTACTAAATCACTAAACTAATTTTAGTTTAATCGAATCTAATATTGAAAATTTAATTTAATTTTAAATCAAGTGAAAACTAAATTAAAGATCGTCTGTAGTTATCTTTTATTCTCAAAACATGTGAGTACTAAATTAACAAATGCCTATAACTACTCTACAACACAACTAAAATATAATAAAATTTGAAAATTATAAATTATAGAGAAAATAACCAAAGTTTAAGTCATCCCAATTATTTAGTGGAAAACACCACGTCTGGTTTAAAAATACCAAATTCAGCTTTGCGCAAAAATAACGTTAATGCTCAAATAGTAGCACACCGCATCTAAAACCCATGTACCCACAATTATTCGACGATGGCACGATCAACAATAATGCAAACAAATCATTCTTGATGCTTCTCAGATCCACTTGTACCTAAAATGGGATGTAAGGGTCAGTTCATATGACAAGTTGTAATAAGCTAAAACATGAAAGATCGCTCAAATACGATTTATAAATCTTTTTCACATTTAAATAAGATTATGTAAACAAGAATAATCATATTAAATACTAATAAGAATATTCACATTTACGTACGAACTTAAAAATAATCACCTTTAAGACACAAGAGGATCTATTCACCCCTTTTTTCATACTAGCTTGCAAATAAAATAATCACGTTTAAAACATCACAAAAATCAGCATATTCAAGTTAATATGCATGCTTTATGCAAGACTCTCATGATCGCGATATAGTCATCCCATACCAATGGGGAATTAAATTTAACACTGCCATAAAGGCCCCTGACCATGAAGGTCCCAAATAATAGCTACCTGTGACACCCTCTACCCCGTCATGGTATTTTAACAACGTGAAAAGAAAAGAACACAAAATAAAATTTTGATCCAAGTAAAAGCTTTTCATTTCAAATAAGGTAAGGCTGTCACTCTCAACTTGCGAAAATCAAACATAGTACAAGAAGGAAAACATCAAAAGGAGATAAACCCAAGGTTCCCCGATGTCACATTAATTCAGAGCTGACCCTTATGTAACACCCCAATTTCTCAAGCTTGGTTTGTTGTGTGTGCATAAGCTTAGTATGGCTTAATGATGAACCTTAAGTGATTTCCTTCGTTGATTGTCAAAATTGAATATGTGAATATTGTGTTTGATGATTTTTGCCCAGTGTGAATCGATTCCCAGGCCCTGTGAATCGATTCGAGCTGCTGAGTTTACGGACTCGATTAGGCTTGCAGTGAATCGAAGAGTGAATCGATTCACGAAAGTTGACTCTCTGTGAATCGAAGCGTGAATCGATTCACAAAAGTCAGTTCCCTGTGAATCGAATCTGGGAGCTGCAGGAATCGATTCATTCACTTAAAGCTGCGATTCCTGTCATTTTTACACTGAGTGAATCGATTCACCTGGCTGTGAATCGATTCACAGCTGCAGTATAACAGAAAAACTCAGTAGAAACAGAACAGAACACGATTTTGAGAGAGGGTTAGAGAGAGGATGCGATAGAGAGAAGGAGGGGAGGGGATTAAACACTAGGGCTCATATTTTTAAGGGGAAAACATGGATTCATGCTAGATTCATCATCAATCTTAGCTTGAATCCAAGTTGGGGGAGTATTTATTCTTGGTTTGGAAAGTTGGAAGAAATCCCTAGAAGGCAAGCTTGAAGGAGAAGAAGAAGAACGTGAAGGAGGAACAAGAAGGAACTGAACATCAACCCTTGAGCTTGAATCTTAGGAGTTGTGGTGAGTTCTTCCTTCTCCTAGGTGATGGGCACCCATAAGTCCCACATTAGGGTTCCCTTGAAGAAAACCCTTGAACCCTAAAGGGTTCAAGATTTAGGATTTCCCAAATCCCTCTTATTTCTACCGTTTTTAGTGTTAAATAGCTATGCATGTACTATTGGGGACGGATTAAGGGGTTAATGTTGTACCCAAAACCCCCCATAAATTGTGAAATTGATGTCTTGACCATTGGGAGCTCCATGGAGCTCTCATGGGAGTGAGTCTTGTCTCAATATATTTTCCTTGATTGAGCATGATATATGTTTCCTGTTGAATATGAAATGTACCTTGACATGAATATGTTCAGTTGCATGTGAAGTTAGAGTGGCACCTAATTGTATTCTTATTATTGAATAAGACATGCATTTAAGGATATAGTTTGTGACTTAAATTCCCTAAAAGACACTAAGATGCCTAAAAAAGGAGGTGATCGATATGGTTAGCCGTGTGGGACGCCCTCGGACGGTTAAGACGTCTAACCACCATATCGAAAGCGTATTTACGGGGTTGTATGGACGTATGCATACAACGCTATCCATGAATACGAGCCAAAGATGAATTAGAAATTCATAGTAAAAATATGCATTGCATAAATGTGTGATATAAAGTCTTGACTGATAGTTAATGGTATGAGTTGATGGTGAGGAGTCGAAGGGAGGATTTACTGAGATTATTATCTCACCCCACTCCTTTATTTAATTATTTTACAGATGCACAGGTACCCAAGGAAGGCTGACGGCGGCTTGCTCTCGGAACCTTAGTTATCGTAGTAGTTTTAAGTAACACCTTGAAGATGTAATTTCTAGAATTATGTATTGGTGTTGTACCATCGTGTAACTTATGTATTTGAAGTTTTAGTCTTTTGTGGTTTCTGGACTTAATGTTGAACTTAAGTTTGTATTAATGTTGGGATTAATGTACCTAATGATAATTATCCTATTTTCAAGTTAATGAAAGTAAGGTGTTACATTATGGTATCAGAGCAGTTCGATTCTAATCGGACTGTAGGGGTTGCTAGGAGTAGTTTCGTGATTTCTTGAGTCTGCTGTTGTTTTTCTACTTATTATGCTAAGAGATATTGAGCTTGATCAACTCAATGCTTGGTGCATTCTATGCAGAATTATGGCTTCAGGTTCTGGAAGGCGCGGGAGACCCAAGAGGAATGATGCGATACCTCTGAATCCACCAGGACAAGAGAATGCTTGGCTACAAGGGATCTTGCAGGCTATTCAGGATCAGAGTATTGCAACCAACAATCTTGCGGCTCAGTTAGCCCAACAACAGCAGCACCAAGCCCAACCTCCCCCGCAAGAGGAGGATTTAGACCGGAAATTCCTTAAGTTCCTCAAGACGAAGCCACCAACCTTCAATGGAAAAACAGAAGCCATGGCATCCCAACACTGGCTGGAAGCCGTGGAGAAGAGTTTTAAGGTTGTTCATTGTACTGAGGAGCAAAAGGTCGAGCTAGCTACTCATGTGCTCGTAGAGGATGCTAAAAACTGGTGGAAGGGGGCCCGAGCCTATATGGCGGCTCAGGGGACACCACTAACTTGGGTGAACTTTCAGAGGGTCTTCTTGGAGAAGTACTTTCCACAGACTGTGAAAGATATGATGAATAGAGAGTTAGTCCAACTTCAGCAGGGAAAATCTACGGTTTCAGGGTATGTGAACAAGTTTGAGGAATTGGTAAGGTACTCATCTGTCGCTCAATTTGCTCCGAATGATAATTGGAAAATCAAGCAGTTCAAGTGGGGACTGAGACCAGACATTCAGAACAGCATCTCACAAACTGAATTCACCGAATTCGCCAAGGTCGTCCATCAGAGCTACGTGGCCGAAGCAAGCTTGAAGAGGATGTATGAGGATAGGCAAACGAGGTGGCAAGATAAGAACAAAAAGAAGGAGGAGGATAAGAGCGCTCAACGCATGAGACCGAAAGGAAGTCTTTTCAAGGGAAAGCAGGCTCAAACCTCCGAGTCTGCTTATCATGCATGCTCGAACTGTGGAAAGGTGCATCAGGGAGAGTGTATGAAGGGCAAGAATCTTTGCTTTGTTTGTCACCAACCAGGGCACATGGCCAGGGAGTGCCCCCAATACACTAAGGGAAAAGGAGCCAAGTCTGGTGATCCTAACCAAGGGAGAGTCTTTACTCTGGACGCCCAGAAAGCAAAGGGAGCGGAAAATCTGATGAAAGGTACTTGTTTCCTTCAGGATGAACCTCTAGTTGTTTTGTTTGATTCGGGAGCAACACATTCCTTTATCTCTTGTACATGTGTTCAAAGGTTAGGGTTGTGTCTTACCTCTTTACAATTCCCGTTGCATGTGTATACACCCACCGAAGATAGCATTTCTACTTCCTTGATATGTGAGAATTGCCCTCTCCTAATTCAAGGGAGAATGTTTTTAGTAAACCTTGTGTGTCTACCTCTCAAGGGAATGGACATTATCCTGGGTATGGATTGGCTTTCCGCCAATCAAGTTGTTTTGAACTGTTTCTGTAAAACGATTGAGTTTCCAAATGTGCATTCTATTATTGAAGAGTCAAGTTATGTTACACAGAGTAATGATCTTTTATTGAGTCGCTGTCTGGTGGAAGGTCTTGCAGGATATATGATCTTACTTTCTCCAACTGTAGAGGTTAGCCTAGATCTGGCCACTATCCTTATAGTGAACGAATTCTTAGATGTGTTTCCTAACGAGGTAGCAACCTTACCCCCTGAGAGAGAAGTGGAGTTCTCAATAGAACTGGTTCCCGGAACGGGACCAATCTCCATAGCACCTTATAGGATGTCACCCTTGGAGTTGAGTGAACTAAAAGCACAGTTGGAAGATTTGATTGCTAAGCAGTTTATTAGACCTAGTGTGTCACCATGGGGCGCACCTGTCCTTTTGGTAAAGAAGAAAGATGGGAGCATGAGGTTATGCATTGATTACTGAAAAATCAATAAGATCACAGTGAAGAATAAATACCCCTTGCCCAGAATAGATGACTTGTTAGATCAACTTAGGGGAGCTTCGATTTTCTCTAAGATTGATCTAAGATCTGGTTATCACCAGATTAGAGTTAAGGTAGAGGATGTTCCAAAGACGGCATTTAGGACTAGATACGGGCACTATGAATATTTGGTTATGCCTTTTGGTCTGACCAATGCTCCAGCCGTATTTATGGACTACATGAACCGAATTTTTAAGCCTTTCCTTGACAAGTTTGTAGTAGTCTTCATAGATGATATCCTAGTTTATTCTAAGGATCCTCGAGAGCATGAGGAACACCTTAGGATTATTCTAAGTACCCTTAGGGAAAAGAGCCTTTTTGCTAAACCTGAGAAATGTGAGTTTTGGCTCAATGAAGTTAAGTTTCTTGGTCATGTGATTTCTAAGCGGGAGTGTCGGTTGATCCTAGTAAAGTAGAAGCAGTCCTTAGTTGGGAACGACCAACCACGGTCACGGAAGTTAGGAGCTTTCTAGGATTAGCCGGTTACTACTGAAGGTTCATTCAAGGATTTTCGCAGATGGTACTTCCCCTAACAAGGTTAACCCGAAAGGGGGAGCCTTTTGTGTGGACTAAGAGCTGTGAGAGTAGTTTCCTAGAGCTTAAGATCAGGTTGACTTCCACCCCAGTCTTGATTATCCCTGACCTAGCATTGGGATTTGAAGTTTATAGTGATGCCTCTAAGAGAGGGTTAGGATGTGTTCTCATGCAGAATCGACAAGTTGTAGCCTACGCATCTAGGCAGTTAAGGCCCCATGAGGAGAACTACCCTACTCATGACTTAGAGCTCGCAGCCATTGTCTTTGCTCTAAAGATTTGGCGACATTATCTGTATGGTGCTCAGTTTGAAGTGTTTAGTGATCATAAGAGCTTGAAATACCTTTTTGATTAGAAGGAACTTAACATGAGACAAAGAAGATGGGTTGAGTTCCTAAAAGATTATGACTTTGAGTTGAAGTACCATCCGGGTCAAGCGAATGTGGTCGCTGATGCCTTGAGTAGGAAATCCTTGCATGTGTCTTCACTGATGATAAAAGAAATGGAGTTGTTGGAGTCCTTTAGGGACCTTAATCTTGGAATTTTCCCATCAGTGAACAGTCTCATTCTTTACCATCTAGAAATTTCCTGCAATTTTAGGGAACATATTAGACTTGCCCAGAGTTTAGATGTAGAGTTGCAGTCTAGCAAACACCGCCGGTTTTTAAAGTCGAGGATGGCACTTTATTGTTCCATCAGAGAATCTGCATACCAAAAGATAATTCCATTAAGCAGCAGGTTCTAGGAGAAGCCCACAAGAGTGGATTCTCGGTACACCCTGGCTCCACCAAGATGTATCAGGACCTTAGACAGAGGTATTGGTGGCCAGGCATGAGGAATGATGTGGCAGAATTTGTAGCTCAATGCTTGGTTTGTCAGAAAACCAAGATCGAACACCAAAAGCCTTCAGGTTTTCTCCAACCCTTAGAAATTCCCGAGTGGAAGTGGGATAGTATAGCAATGGACTTCGTGGGAGGATTACCCTACACTCAGTTAGGATATGACTCTATATGGGTCATAGTGGATAGATTAACCAAATCTGCTCATTTTCTTCCCATAAAGTCCACTTACAAAACTGTCCGGTTAGCTGAGATCTACATCAGAGAGATTGTTAGACTCCACGGAGTTCCAACTAACATTGTCTCTGACAGGGATCCAAAGTTTACCTCTCGGTTTTGGAAGGCACTTCACCAAGCCTTAGGGACGAGGTTGAGTCTTAGCACAGCCTACCATCCCTAGACAGATGGCCAGTCGGAGAGTACCATTCAAACTTTAGAGGATATGCTCAGAGCCTGTGTTTTAGAGGATGGCGGTAGTTGGAGCAAGTACTTATCATTAATTGAATTTTCATACAACAACAGCTATCACTCTAGCATTGGAATGGCACCATACGAGGCTCTCTACGGTCGCAAGTGTAGGACTCCTCTATGTTGGTTTGAAGTGGGGGAGAAACAATTGTTAGGTCCCGACCTTGTTCAAGAAACCACTGATAAGATTCGTATGATTAGGGAGAAGATAAAGACTGCTCAGAGTAGGCAGAAAAGTTATGCAGACCATAGGCTCAAACCCCTTGAATTTGGCGAAGGAGAACATGTATTCCTGAAAGTCACTTCCACTGTAGGTGTTGGTAGAGCCCTTAGGGCCAAAAAGTTGACCCCTCGGTATGTAGGTCCTTTCCAAATCCTCAGTCGAGTTGGTCCGGTAGCATACCAAATTGCCTTACCTCATTCTTTGTCAAATCTCCACAATGTTTTTCATGTGTCTCAGCTTAAGAAATACATTCCAGATCCATTCCACTCTATAGACCATGAGTCTATACAACTGAGATCAGATTGCACATACCAGCCCGAACAGGCCCAAATAGTGGACCGAGCTTCCAAGGCACTCAGGAATAAGACTATCCCTTTGGTCAAGGTGATCTGGGAAGGATCCTGTAACGACCCGTTTCCGGACCGCTACCGAGCTCAACATACCGAGCTCGAGTTACCGAGCTCTACACACCGAGCTCAAGATACCCTGTATGCGATGTGTTTTAAAATCATACTCTTGTGCCCTTTAGAAAAGTACGGTCTATATATATATATTTTTTTATAAAACTATCTCGTGCACATCAGAGTAATTACAGCTTTTCGAAACATGGTGCAACTAAGACACAAGACTTAAGTCCTAAATAACAACACGCAGGTAACAAGTACATACTCATATATATACAAGATATAAAAAGTGCATACAAAAAGACAATAATAATGTACAAAGAAAATACACCTAAGGTATGACGACTTCAAAAGAGCAATCATACCCTGGGGGTACTTCCGGCAGACACCCACGCAGGGGGCTGCTCCAAAAGTAAAACCACCAGTCTACCCTGTGCTCAAAATGACAAAACATCACCCGTCCCAAACTGGTCACAGCCACTGTACACAAAAGTCATATTACAGCTACCCCAACAAACATAACATGAACAAAGCCAATCACGACAAATAGAGGTCGTCGCCCTGATCCTCGTTGAGCTCCTCCTCGCCATCATCTGCTGTCGAGTTCCCTGCACCCTCGACATCGCCTGGGTAACCATCATGGATTGAAGGTACCACGGGAAAGGGTCAACTTCTCAACAAATCAAGATAATCCAGGCATAAAGAAATAAGTAAACAACAAATTATAACATTCACCAAACGTGACTTCGACCATCTCACTCTAGACTCGACTCTTATTAGAATATCGCCAGAGTCCATCCCCAAACCGACGCGTAGGTAGCGGCCGGTCCAACCCCAAACCGATACCATGCATTAATCGGCGAGTCCAACCCCAAGCGATAACGCGACGCCTAGTCAATCTCCCGTAAACAAAAGGGGACCTAGCACCCTTAGTTATCCGGGTCACGGCTCAAAAACGTCATACGACTCGCCTAGCTCTCTCACTCGATGATTAGCTCGCCGCAGTCAAGGAGTGGCACATAAAATTACTTGATCACATATCAAATAAAGAGCATGCTTAACATGAAGAAAACGCAATTCAGTCATTTAAGCAATAATACAATCCTTACACAATAACATAAAAACAGAGTCCTAGAATATTTAGAAATGCCCTTACGCATAAACATATAAAATAAAGCCTTAATAATGTCTAAAAGTTGCCCTTACCGAACTCCAAGCTAACGCTGCTCGACAACGACCTCAACACGGCTGTCTTCAAACGAGCTCGACTACGACTCCTCTCACTCGATCTCGACACGTACGGCTCTTAGTCGACCTCGGTTTCGTGATCTCGTACACCCTGATTCCCTTGCCGCACGATCTCGGAAATCACACTGCCTAATACGAGCACAACTTAGTTCTATCTATGGGTTCTAATAACACTTAGCTCTCATTATCCCAATCTTAACCACAACCCAAGTAAGCATTAAAACTTAAGAACTTAAACAAATACAACCAGAATTCAAACATTACAAAATAACTCCTTTTCTCTAAAATTTTGTTAAAAACTTTTTTTTTCATACATCACCAGACAAAGCCATTTTTCCTAAGTACCAATTAAAGCTTAAAATCAAGTAATACCTTAAGCACAACTTAATCAAAATCTAAGTTTATATTTCTTAAAAATATTTTCGTCATGGTCCAGCAATTAAAATAAGACCATAACCACTTATGTTAAAATTTAAAACTCAAAAAGAAATCAACACAAGCCAAGTAGGGAGGGCTTTGGGCGCTATTTACTTGCAGAAAACAGAGGAAACAATTTGTTTTTCAAGCTCAAATAAATGGTTAGAAAGATAGGTAATGTCATGAAAAAGAAAACCTATCAATATGACCTGATTTGGAAGCATAGAATTAGCTAAAATGGAAGGAAGAAGTAGAGCTAAACAGTAGCATGAAGGAAGAGAAAATTCTGTTTTTCATACCTCTACAGATGGTCGAGATGGTGCTGTATGTCGAGAAGATGACAAGAAACAAGGTTGATGAAGAAAGTTTATGCAGAAGCTCAATGAACTCAAGGTTCTTCAATGGAGGTTTGGAGAAGAGAAGGAAACTTGAAGAAGAAGAAAAAAGAAGAAACTGGAAAGTGATTGTTTAAGGCGGCTAAGCGTGATATTTATGTAGGTGGAGGAACTAATCATGATACTTATCTACAGCTGGTGGAAAAAGAAAAAGTTTGGTCTTATCTCCCTTAAACAAAAGTTAATTACAAAAAAACCATTTTAAATGAATTTATCTTTCATAAAACCACAAATAAGCGACACCTGGATTTTAAAGTAAGATATTAATCCAAACAACAAGTCTAACCCATCTAATCTGTCCCCTCTCATAATCACAACAAAATATACTAATTAACACTACATAATATTCATAAAAATACGAGTGTTATCATCTCGACACGATGTCGACCAGGGTGCTTGTGCAAGCGCACAAGGCTCTAACACGAGTTCGTGCACGCGGCCTCCTCAGTTCGACATGCGACCTCCTCAGCTCGGTACGCGACCTCATCAGCTAGACATATGACCTTGGCACGCGATCTTGGCACGGGATCTCGTCACGAGGTCTTGGTACGAGGTCTCGACGCGATGTCCTAATACGAGGTCGATCTCGTCCTCAGGTGTTACAATCTCTCCCTCTAAAAAAATTTCGTCCTCGAAATTGCAAATAAGTTACTTACCATGAAAAAGTTCAGGGTACTGAGTCTTCATCTTCTCTTCCAGTTCCCAAGTCGCATCTCCAGTCTTCTGATCCCACACAACTTTGACAAGTTGAATCTCTTTGTTCCGCAACTGCTTGGCTTTCCGGTCAACAATCCTTGCTGGTAATGCTTCGAAGGATAAGTCGTCCCTCAGTTGGATCACATCCGGTTCGATGACATGAGAAGGGTCGGAAATATATTTTAAATGGCGTGAGACGTGGAAGACATCATGTATGTTCGACAAGAAGGGTGGCAAGGCAATCTGATATGCCACTGGACCAATACGACGAAGAATCTGATAAGGTCCAATAAATTTAGGGGTAAGTTTCTTGGATTTGATCGCTCGACCAACTCTAGTAGTGGGGGTAACTCTAAGAAATACATGCTCTCCTTCCTCGAACTCGAGTGGTCGACGTCTTTGATATGCATAACTCTTCTGTCGACTTTGAGACGTTCGCATCCTGTCTCTGATCAAACGGATCTTCTCCGTAGTCTGCTGGATCATATCTGGTCCCACAATAGAACTCTCGCCATCCTGGTACCAACAAAGAGGCATCTGACACTTCCGTCCATACAGTGCTTCAAAAGGTGCCATTCCAATACTTGCATGGAAACTGTTATTATAGGTGAACTCCACCAATGGTAAGATGTCGTCCCAACTTCCTCGGCGATCTAAGGTACACGCTCGCAACAAATCTTCAAGTGATTGGATCGTTCTCTCAGTTTGACCGTCAGTCTGGGGATGATATGCCGAGCTAAGCTTGAGCTCGGTTCCCATCGCTTCTTGTAATTCCCTCCAAAAATGAGATGTGAACTTCGGATCTCGGTCCGACACGATCAAAGAGGGTATACCATGTAGTCGTACTATCTCCGCGACGTAGATCTCGGTCAGCTTTTCCACATTGTATGTCGACCTCACTGGTAAGAAATGAGCAGATTTGGTCAATCGGTCGACGATCACCCAAATCGAATCATTCTTCTTCTGCGTCTTCGGTAAACCTACAACGAAATCCATGGAAATACTATCCCATTTCCATCTTTGATGCGTCAAGCGATTGTAGCATTCCGCAGGTCGTTGGTGCTCCACCTTCGCCGACACGTTAAACACGAAGCTACGTACTCAGCCACTTGCTTCTTCATTCCGGACCACCAAAAATGCTTCTTTAAGTCTTGATACATCTTCGTAACTCCTGGGTGAATACTAAAATTGCTCTTATGCACTTCGTCAAGTATTAACTTTCTCAGCTCCGTCACATTAGGTACACACACTCGGCCATTGCACCTTAAAATGTTGTCCGTTCCGACTTGGAATTCTGTCGCTTTCCCTTGCGCTATCAACTGGACCTTTTCTTGCAGGAGCTCGTCATGAACCTGCTGGTCTCGAATCTCGTCCAACAATCTGTTAGAAATGGTAAGCATACCAAATCTCAGCTTCCCTGGTGAAACTTCCACATTCAACCTCAAGTCTCGGAACTTCTCGAGCATCTCCAACTCCTTGATCATCATTCTTTGAGGCTAAAGCGCTCTTTACGCTTAATGCATCTGCTACTACATTAGCCTTAGGGATGGTATTCCAACGTAAAGTCGTAGTCCTTGAGAAATTACTGTCCATCTTGACGACGCATGTTGAGCTCCTTCGATCGAGCAGTACTTCAAGCTCTTGTGATCGGCTGAAAGCGAAGAATGCTCCCGTAAAGATAGTGCCTCCATATCTTCGTGCGAAAACCACCATTGCCGGCTCCAAATCGTGAGTAGGGTAGTTTCTCGTGGATCTTAAGCTGTCTTGAAGCATAAGCTACCACTTTCCGATGTTGCATTAGCACGCATCCCAAACCCTGGTGTGACGCATCACAATACACCTCGTAAGGCTCTTCGGGTTGAGGCAAAATCAACACAGGCGCTGTTGACAAAAGCTCCTTCAGTCTTTGAAAACTAGATTCACACTCCTCGGTCCAGGCAAAAGGTTGATCTTTCCTCGTAAGTCGTGTAAGAGGCGCGACAATCTTCGAAAAACCTTCAACGAATCTTCGATAATAGCCTGCTAAGCCAACAAAACTTCTGATCTCGGTAACCGTCCTCGGCTGTTCCCACGCTAACACAACCTCAATCTTAGTTGGATCCACAGCTATCCCTTCTTTGGAAATCACGTGTCCAAGAAAATTCACCTCTTCAAGCCAAAATTCACACTTGGATGAGTTCGCATAAAGTTGCTTCTCACGCAATATCTGTAGTACTCGACGTAAGTGTTCTTCGTGCTCTTCTCGGTTCTTCGAATAGATCAATATGTCGTCGATGAACACTACAACGAACTGATCCAAAAACGAATGGAAAATCCTATTCATATAGTCCATAAACACACGGTGGCGCATTTGTCACTCAAACGGCATCACTAAGTACTCATAATGCCCATACCTAGTCACGAGCTGTTTTGGAGACTTCTTCCGCCTTCACGCGATTCTGATGGTAGCCCGCCTTCAAGTCTATCTTTGAAAACATCGCCGCTCCACGAAGTTGATCCATCAAGTCGTCAATACGTGGTAACGGATACCGGTTCTTCCACGGTAGCCTTGTTGAGTTGGCGATAGTCTACGCCGCGATGCGGATCGTCCATCCTTCTTCTTGACCAACAACACCGGAGCTCCCCATGGTGACACACTCGGTCGTATGAATTGATTTGACTCCAAATGCTCAATCTGGGACTTCGATTCCTTCATCTCGGCGGGAGACATCCTGTAGGCGCTATTGAAATAGGTCCATCCCTGGAATCAGTCGATGGAGAACTCGACCTCTCGCCTTTGGTGGTAACCCTGCGCACGTCTTGAAACGTCCTCAAAGTCACACACCACCGTACATTCTTCACTTCGATCTGTTTGGGAAACTTGAACTAGCCGGATACATGTATTCCCTAGTTCCTTCTTTCAAAGAAACTCCAATACGTTCGTAGAAAGATAATTGGAAACTCCAAGGTGCGGAAAAATTACGCTTTCTGGGCACACCAAGAGGACATGGTGGTATGACAACCAATCCATCCCGAGGATGACATCTAAGCCCTTAAGAGGCAAACAAACCAAATTGACCACAAACTTTCTACTCACGAATAACCAATACACAATTAAGACATGCGGTGTTGGTAACTAAGGTTTTAGCGGTGGGTCGTAACTACCAATTTGAGCGATAAGCGATCCACGGTCGATTCAAATGGTTCACACAATCGAAGAAATAAAGGAATGGGTTGCACGGAATCAAAGAGAACGGATAAGGGTTTACCTCTATCTCACATTCGCCTTGGATAAGATCATCGACTTGCTCGCTTCCTCGCCGCTCATGCGTAAGACTACGCCTTTAGCTACCTGACGCTTCTCTTTTGCCTTCGCGCATGCATTGCGGTTCAGCTTTAGGTGTGGGACAATCCTTGGCAAAATGCCCTAGCTTCCTACAGTTGTAGCACACATCCTCCTTACGAGTACGATTATTCGCATAATGTCCCGTCTTTCCTAGCGGAAACAAGTCACCTCGGCCTTGATCGACTTCCACTCCTCGCTCCCTGGGTCATCGGACGATACTGTCCTCTATTGTTGTTGTTCCCCTGAGGTCGGCTGTAAGGCTTCTTAAGTTGCTTTCCTTTCTGTGCAAGTCTCTGTCCCAGTCCCTGAGGTCTCATTGGTCCACCCGGGCCAGTCTTCTTCTTGTGGCTTCTTACTCCTTCTACCTCGACACAGCGATCTATCAGCTCTTGGAGGTTTCGAATCCTCAATGATACCACTGACTTCTGGATATCAAATCTCAGACCTCGTTGGAACCTCTCACTTAACCATCTTTGGTCAGCTCGGTCACTACTGAAGTACCTTGCCAGTGACTCGAACTTGGCTGCATACTCGGACACTGTCGAGCTGCCTTACTGCAATTGAAGAAACTCTTGCTCCTTCTCAGCTCGTGTAGTATCTGGGAAGTACTTGTCCAAGAACCTTTCACGGAAAAGCTCCCATGTCATCTCACGACGTTCTGCTATAAATATTTGCTTCACCCCTCTCCACCAATATTCTGCATCTCCCAGTAGCAGATAGGTGGCGTAGTCTACCTTTACGTTATTCGGACAATGGAGTGCCTCGAAGATCTTCTCGATCTCTTGCATCCAAAGATCAGCTTTATCTGGATTTGGCTCACCGTAGAACTTCGGTGGATCATGCTTCCTAAAGTCGGCCAACCCTCTCGCTTCAGCATTTCGCTCTGCTCGTTCTTTGTTCTTTGCAAATTCTTTGGGTCAGCCGCCGTCTGTTGAGCCATCGCGTTAGGCTGTTGAGTTCTGCGGTGATTGTTGAGCCATGCCCCCAGCCATCTCGGTCATAGCTTGAATCGCTCGTTCCATGTCGACGTTCTCAGGTACAGCCGTCGTATCCCTACGAGGTGGCATTAGATTCCACAAAGTTCAAAACCCTGTCAGAATCTCACAATAAGGATGTGTTAAAACACACTGCTTCAATCAAGAAACAGTTCAAACAATTTTTCAAGCAATAAGTGCTTCACTTAATCAAACAGCAATCAACATAGTGCAATTAGGTACCCAACACATATATATATATCCCGACACAGTGACCAGTCCAAATTCCTATACACAGCCCGGTCAGAACCGAACTGCTCTGATACCAACATTGTAACGACCCGTTTCCGGACCGCTACCGAGCTCAACATACCGAGCTCGAGTTACCGAGCTCAACACACCGAGCTCAAGATACCCTGTATGCGATGTGTTTTAAAATCATACTCTTGTGCCCTTTAGAAAAGTACGGTCTATATATATATATTTTTTTATAAAACTATCTCGTGCACATCAGAGTAATTACAGCTTTTCGAAACATGGTGCAACTAAGACACAAGACTTAAGTCCTAAATAACAACACGCAGGTAACAAGTACATACTCATATATATACAAGATATAAAAAGTGCATACAAAAAGACAGTAATAATGTACAAAGAAAATACACCTAAGGTATGACGACTTCAAAAGAGCAATCATACCCTGGGGGTACTTCCGGCAGACACCCACGCAGGGGTCGCTCCAAAGTAAAACCACCCGATCTACCTGTGCTCAAAATGACAAAACATCACCCGTCCCAAATCGTCACAACATCAGTACACAAAAGTCATATTACAGCTACCCCAACAAACATAACATGAACAAAGCCAATCACGACAAATAGAGGTCGTCGCCCTGATCCTCGTCGAGCTCCTCCTCGCCATCATTTGCTGTCGAGTTCCCTGCACCCTCGACATCGCCTGGGTAACCATCATGGATTGAAGGTACCACGGGAAAGGGTCAACTTCTCAACAAATCAAGATAATCCAGGCATAAAGAAATAAGTAAACAACAAATTATAACATTCACCAAACGTGACTTCGACCATCTCACTCTAGACTCGACTCTTATTCCGGAATAACGCCAGCAGGTCCATCCCCAAACTGACGCAATAGGTAAGCGGCCGGTCCAACCCCAAACCGATACCATGGATTAATCAGCAGGTCCAACCCCAAACTGATAATGCGACGCCTAGTCAATCTCCCGTAAACAAAAGGGGACCTAGCACCCTTAGTTATCCGGGTCACGGCTCAAAAACGTCATACGACTCGCCTAGCTCTCTCACTCGATGATTAGCTCGCCGCAGTCAAGGAGTGGCACATAAAATTACTTGATCACATATCAAATAAAGAGCATGCTTAACATGAAGAAAACGCAATTCAGTCATTTAAGCAATAAAACAATCCTTACACAATAACATAAAAATAGAGTCCTAGAATATTTAGAAATGCCCTTACGCATAAACATATAAAATAAAGCCTTAATAATGTCTAAAAGTTGCCCTTACCGAACTCCAAGCTAACGCTGCTCGACAACGACCTCAACACGGCTGTCTTCAAACGAGCTCGACTACGACTCCTCTCACTCGATCTCGACATCGCATCGCTCTTAGTCGACCTCGGTTTCGTGATCTCGTACACCCTGATTCCCTTGCCGCACGATCTCGGAAATCACACTGCCTAATACGAGCACAACTTAGTTCTATCTATGGGTTCTAATAACACTTAGCTCTCATTATCCCAATCTTAACCACAACCCAAGTAAGCATTAAAACTTAAGAACTTAAACAAATACAACCAGAATTCAAACATTACAAAATAACTCCTTTTCTCTAAAATTTTGTTAAAAACTTTTTTTCATACATCACCAGACAAAGCCATTTTTCCTAAGTACCAATTAAAGCTTAAAATCAAGTAATACCTTAAGCACAACTTAATCAAAATCTAAGTTTATATTTCTTAAAAATATTTTTCGTCATGGTCCAAAGAATTAAAATAAGACCATAACCACTTATGTTAAAATTTAAAACTCAAAAAGAAATCAACACAAGCCAAGTAGGGAGGGTTTTGGGCGCTATTTACTTGCAGAAAACAGAGGAAACAATTTGTTTTTCAAGCTCAAATAAATGGTTAGAAAGATAGGTAATGTCATGAAAAAGAAAACCTATCAATATGACCTGATTTGGAAGCATAGAATTAGCTAAAATGGAAGGAAGAAGTAGAGCTAAACAGTAGCATGAAGAAAGAGAAAATTCTGTTTTTCATACCTCTACAGATGGTCGAGATGGTGCTGTATGTCGAGAAGATGACAAGAAACAAGGTTGATGAAGAAAGTTTATGCAGAAGCTCAATGAACTCAAGGTTCTTCAATGGAGGTTTGGAGAAGAGAAGGAAACTTGAAGAAGAAGAAAAAAGAAGAAACTGGAAAGTGATTGTTTAAGGCGGCTAAGCGTGATATTTATGTAGGTGGAGGAACTAATCATGATACTTATCTACAGCTGGTGGAAAAAGAAAAAGTTTGGTCTTATCTCCCTTAAACAAAAGTTAATTACAAAAAAACCATTTTAAATGAATTTATCTTTCATAAAACCACAAATAAGCGACACTTGGATTTTAAAGTAAGATATTAATCCAAACAACAAGTCTAACCCATAT
Organism: Calophaca sinica; assembly: GCA_037113605.1. Classification (NCBI taxonomy): domain Eukaryota; kingdom Viridiplantae; phylum Streptophyta; class Magnoliopsida; order Fabales; family Fabaceae; genus Calophaca; species Calophaca sinica. The sequence continues at coordinate 57,730,674 of CM073733.1, forward strand.
AATCTGTCCCCTCTCATAATCACAACAAAATATACTAATTAACACTACATAATATTCGTAAAAATACGAGTGTTATCATCTCGACACGATGTCGACCAGGGTGCTTGTGCAAGCGCACAAGGCTCTAACACGAGTTCGTGCACGCGGCCTCCTCAGTTCGACATGCGACCTCCTCAGCTCGGTACGCGACCTCATCAGCTCGACATATGACCTTGGCACGCGATCTTGGCACGGGATCTCGTCACGAGGTCTTGGTACGAGGTCTCGACGCGATGTCCTAATACGAGGTCGATCTCGTCCTCAGGTGTTACAGATCCACTCCCGAAGAAGCCACTTGGGAACTTGAAGATGAGATGCGAAGCCAATATCCGCAACTTTTTCAATAGGTATGTAAGTTTATCCAATTTTGAGGACAAAATTTTTTAAAGGTTGGTAGTAGTGTAACACCCCAATTTCTCAAGCTTGGTTTGTTGTGTGTGCATAAGCTTAGTATGGCTTAATGATGAACCTTAAGTGATTTCCTTCGTTGATTGTCAAAATTGAATATGTGAATATTGTGTTTGATGATTTTTGCCCAGTGTGAATCGATTCCTAGGCCTTGTGAATCGATTCAGGGCTGCGGGTTTGCTGGGACTCGATTAGGCTTGCAGTGAATCGAAGAGTGAATCGATTCACGAAAGTTGACTCTCTGTGAATCAAAGCGTGAATCGATTCACAAAAGTCAGTTCCCTGTGAATCGAATCTGGGAGCTGCAGGAATCGATTCATTCACTTAAAGCTGCGATTCCTATCATTTTTACACTGAGTGAATCGATTCACCTAGGCTGTGAATCGATTCACAATTGCAGATATATGTAAAAACTCAGCGAAATGAGCGTAACACGATTTTGAGAGAGGGTTAGAGAGAGGATGCGATAGAGAGAAGGAGGAGAGGGATTAAACACTAGGGCTCATATTTTTAAGGAAACATGGATTCATGCTAGATTCATCATCAATCTTAGCTTGAATCCAAGTTGAAGTATTTATTCTTGGTTTGGAAAGTTGGAAGAAATCCCTAGAAGGCAAGCTTGAAGGAGAAGAAGAAGAACGTGAAGGAGGAAGAAGAAGGAACTGAACATCAACCCTTGAGCTTGAATCTTAGGAGTTGTGGTGAGTTCTTCCTTCTCCTAGGTGATGGGCACCCATAAGTCCCACATTAGGGTTCCCTTGAAGAAAACCCTTGAACCCTAAAGGGTTCAAGATTTAGGATTTCCCAAATCCCTCTTATTTCTACCGTTTTTAGTGTTAAATAGCTATGCATGTACTATTGGGGACAGATTAAGGGGGTTAATGTTGTACCCAAAACCCCCCATAAATTGTGAAATTGATGTTTTGACCATTGGGAGCTCCATGGAGCTCTCATGGGAGTGAGTCTTGTCTCAATATATTTTCCTTGATTGAGCATGATATATGTTTCCTGTTGAATATGAAATGTACCTTGACATGAATATGTTCAGTTGCATGTGAAGTTAGAGTGGCACCTAATTGTATTCTTATTATTGAATAAGGCATGCATTTAAGGATATAGTTTGTGAATTAAATTCCCTAAAAGACACTAAGATGCCTCAAAAAGGAGGTGATCGATAAGGTTAGCCGTGTGGGACGCCCTCGGACGGTTAAGACGTCTAACCACCATATCGAAAGCGTATTTACGGGGTTGTATGGTCGTATGCATACAACGCTACCCATGAATACGAGCCAAAGATGAATTAGAAATTCATAGTAAAAATATGCATTGCATAAATGTGTGATATAAAGTCTTGACTGATAGTTAATGGTATGAGTTGATGGTGAGGAGTCGAAGGGAGGATTCACTGAGATTATTATCTCACCCCACTCCTTTATTTAATTATTTTACAGATGCACAGGTACCCAAGGAAGGCTGACGGCGGCTTGCTCTCGGAACCTTAGTTATCGTAGTAGTTTTAAGTAACACCTTGAAGATGTAATTTCTAGAATTATGTATTGGTGTTGTACCATCGTGTAACTTATGTATTTGAAGTTTTACTCTTTTGTGGTTTCTGGACTTAATGTTGAACTTAAGTTTGTATTAATGTTGGGATTAATGTACCTAATGATAATTATCCTATTTTCAAGTTAATGAAAGTAAGGTGTTACACCTTACATATTACATCGGAAATAAAACATTTATTCGATAATGAAACCAACAAATATTTATTCAATAACGAAGCCATCAAATCCAAACTAAACGAGGGCTCCCAACGATTGCTCCTCGATCTCATCTTCATCAACACCTGCAGCTTCATTGTCTACACATACACAATGGTGTATGCATAACCACAATAAAGGGGTTAGAAATCATGCACTCAAGTAGCACTTTAAGGTAAAGGAACTAAATGAACAATACGCATAAACTGAACAACTCCTAACATCAACATTGTATCTACAACAATAATACATAATAACAACAACCGTCTAAACACCATAAGCTACAACATCAACCACAACATTAGAATAACATCACGACATATGCACAACCAGGAATATTATCATCATAATGATGCATCTCTAGGACCATAACTATATGCATGTGGATCCATTTATAACGAGGCCGGGATACCTTGCCCGTTTTGGAACGCCATGTCTGTAATGCCCCAATAACAATAGGACCGGGATACCACGCCCGTCACGGGATACCTTGCCCGATTCACCCTTTTTAACTGCAGGACCGGGAAACCTCGCCCGTCACGGGATACCTTGCCCGATACGCCCTACTAGCAACAACAACAATGTCGACACCAGGATGCATGAACATGACCAAATGTGGTGTCTAACAATAACGACTTCTATCGCAATATCCTCTATAGAATAACAATAACGGCATCAATGAGACACTCATGATACAAGGACAATCAGCCAAGTGTCAACAAATTACATACAACAGCAACAAGGTTAACCAGTCAGTACGTTGACGAGTCCCTTTAACCAGTAACATAATAACAATCAACCTACTTAGCTAACTAAGTTTCAAACGCACAATACTTAACTCAATCATTTAATTAAATAATTATCTCATCCAAGTATTATCATGTTAACCATTCTCTAGTTACCATTGGCAAGTTTTGGACATCTAATATAGTTCATAGGATATAGCCCAACACGCGAGAAATGGCAGGATATTAAAGATACACGCGGCGACCAGTGCCCAGAGGGCGCCTGACGCCTGACAGAGTGGGGCGCCTGGCACCCAGCTTCTGTCCAAAATCTTCAGTCGTGTGATTTCCACACTTTTGGGGATCGTTTGGTGTACTGTTATGTCCTATAATTCATACTTGACACTAATCCAGAGTCCTTAGAACCACAACTATCTTTTATGGAATTATAAAATTCAAAACATGAGACCTTAAACCCAATCAACCCAACACTTAGCATTTTTACAGAGAATTCTGCATAATAGATTTTATATCCTTCCTACTATTCTTTTTTTAAACACTTAAGGCTATAATACCAATATCAAGAAATCACCAAAATTGCCTACCATTTATTTAGTACAATTAATCTAGATTTTAACCTTTAAACCCATTACCCTTATTCCAATTTTCTGCATAATTTATTAGAACCAACACCACTACTTCAAACAATATTTTGCACTAACTAGCAAATCAATCATGCACAAATACTCAATCTCAAGACATGAAGTAGCAAATTCCAAAGAGCATGTTCATCACCTAGACACCAATCTCTCAACAAAGAAATCACAGCATGTTGCAAACATCAACAGATAACATAAGATCATAGGTGTTAATAACAAGGAATTTGCATCATGTTTCCAACACCAAAAGAAGCATAAAATCGTGCACAAATACTTAATCTCAAGACATGAAGTAGCAAATTCCAAAGAGCATGTTCATCACTTAGACACCAATCTCTCAACAAGGAAATCATGGCATGTTGCAAACATCAACAGATAACATAAGATCATAGGTGTTAATAACAAGGAATTTGCATCATGTTTCAAACACCAAAAGAAGCATAAAATCATGCACTTCAACCACCAAACATCAATGAGTCAACCATCAACCGCAACCACAGCATCCAACCACAATATAATATCATAAAATCAATAAGGAACATATTTAAACATCATTTTACTGGTTTTAGATTGATTTTCTCGTCACCATGGTGACGGTACTCTCTCATGGCAACCGCGCGAGGCTTAGGGATCTTGGGACATCCCTATTGCTCATTCGCATTCCATAAACCCACTACATGAGCATCAAACTACCCCCTTACCTCTTAGAATTTCGTGCTCTAGATAGGGTATGTGAACTCCAAGCTTTTCCTCGCCCTTCGTGGCTTTCTCCATAAAAAATACAAGGATAGGTGATGAGAAGTGAGAAAACTAATGTTTGGAACCCTAACGGCGATCATAAACTGAAACTTAGATTAGAGGCATTACCTTAAACCCAAGCCCTCCAAGAATGATGAAGGATGTTGGTAGAGCAAAGCCCCAACAATGGTTCTTCAGTCCCAAGAGTAAGGTTGAAGCTCACCAAGTGCAGAAAAATAGAGAGAATGGAGAAGTGAGGTTTGATCTTTGGTGATAGTTTTCCAAACGTGATTAGGGTTCAAAGCTGAGGCTTAGTGGTTGGTTTGTAACCCTAACATGTAATCTTAGTGAATTGGGTCGAGTTTGGGTCCAATGGGTCGGATTACATGTGCCAAAAACGCAACAAAACGCGCAAAAACGTGCAGAAATCACTTGTCAGCAGACGCCTGGCGCCTGGAATGGGCGCCTGGCGCAGGCTCTCGGTCATCCCCGGGCGCCTGCGCTTGAGTCTGAGCGCTCAGCGCTACTGCATCACTGTTTTGGCCGTATCTGGAGCTACAGATGTCTGATTGAGGCGTTCTTGGTGTCGTTGGAAAGCTAAAAGAATTTCCTACAATATTCTCTCTAATAGGCTTACCCATATTCGGACTCTAACAGGAACAAACATGCAGTTGAAATATATTATAATATTCCTAGGTGTTACGCTTGCGCTTTGTTGACTCCAGAGAACATATCTAGAGTTGTAGGTATCGAAATCGAGTCAAACTAAAGCCAACTAAAAGATAAGAGATAACGCTACAACTTTATTGAAGGGACTTAAATCCAATTGAGTTGTTAAGAGGTTCGAAAATGGGGAATACGGTAATTGATATAACTAAACATAGGAATAAAGGTACATCTAGATACTCAATCGGCTGAAGGAATGGTAAAACATATGAAACTCATCCCAAGCAACTATAAGCATGTTCTAATACCCTAAAACATATCCTAATCTTGAAGGATGAAAGATTTGGGCTGTTACAATTCTACCCCCCTTAAAAGAATTTCGTCCTCGAAATTCCGACAAATGTTAAGGACATAATCTCCTATCCTAGCGTCTTCAAGGTTGTTAAGGCAACTTCCCTATTAGTCCTTCCGAACGTCTCTAGGGTTATCATGGTAAGGTAACTAACCCCTACTTGTAAGTATATCCTGTTGGAACCTAAACGATTGAGATGTTTAGATCCTCATTAATTTTGATGATAACAAAATATTCACAAGAGAACAATTTATGTTCTAACATTTTTTTGAAGTGTGCAGATACTAATAATATCTATTTTCTAAGCCACTCAAGCAAGAAGAAAGTAATTCTCAAGAGAAGGATTCATTCTATTTGTCAGCATCCGGCTCATCCTAGTGAGCGTCTGGAAATTTCTCTTTATACACTATGCTTATCAAATTGCTACAAGCGTCCGAACTTCCAACCTTGAACGAGCGTCCGAACTTCCAACTCGAGCGGCGTCTCAACCTCACTTAAAATCACGTGTTAGTCACGTTCTTTGCTCTACCTCTCGGAAGTCTTTGGAGCGGATCTCAAAATTGATCTTGAGCGCTAAAATCGATTGTCACGAGATATCAAAGTTGAAATCTTTAACTACAAGACAAAAATCGTCTGCAGACAAGAAAAAGCGGTAACATGGATCTTTGGGACATTCTCTGCAAAGCAAGATAGAGACAGCATTTTTTGAATGATCTCTAGTCAACGGTTAGGTGCCATTTTTTTACTCTAACGGTCATATCCTTGGATCTCCTATATATAGCTCATGGTATCCATTGGAGAAAAAGAGAGAAAAGACAATCTTTGAAAAAACTTGCTAAAATTCTGAGAACATACACTGCTTCTGTGAGCAATCAAGTCTCTGGACTCTTGAATCAATTCGGTCCGACCCTTTCTTTAAGAAAGTTTTTCTTTAGTTGAGCTTAATCTTTTATCCTCTGTGAGAGTTATTTTCATGCTATTTCAACTCACTTGTATAAGTTTGTTTTGGCCTAGTTTAGGTCATATCCTCAAAGGCTCGACTGTACTGAGTCGTTTTGAGAAGTTGAGAGTATTGTCAAGTTGTGACAGTAGAATACTCTTGAGGAAATTGTAATCAGTCTGATTATAGTGGAAAATCCTTCAGGAACGAAGGGACTAGACGTAGCTACCAGGTTGGTAGTGAACTAGTATAAATTTCTGTGTCTCCTGCTTTACTGCTTTCTATTCATTTCTATCTTGTTGAGTTAAAAACAAGTTTTCACAAACTGATTTTCAGCTTCCGGTTTATTTTCATCGTCCGATTAACAAACAGTTTTTGAGAAACTTTTATTCTAAGTGTTTTCAACATTAAGTTTGCGAAAAGTTTTGAACACAATTCAACCCCCCCTTCTTGTGTTCACGTTCAGTTGGTATCAGAGCTCGGCCTCTTGGTTGAGCACTTAACAGTGTCAAGAGAAAAGATTCTATATTGTGAACATGTCTACTGAAGGTGGTCATATGAACCGTCCTCCTCTATTCAATGGAGAAAAATTTGATTACTGGAAAGATAAGATGAAAGCATTCATTGAGGCACAAAATCTTGATTTATGGGATATAATTGAAGGCGGATACATTTCTCCTGCTAATGCCCTTGGTGTTGCAATACCTAGGGAAAATTGGTCTGATGATCAGAAGAAGATATATCAAACAAACCAGAAGGCTAGATTTATTCTCATCTGTGCTATGACAGAAAGAGAATATGACAAATGTGGCAAGTTTGATACTGCCAAAGAAATCTGGGATTCTCTTGTTTTGTCTTATGAGGGCTCTGCCCAAGTAAGAGAAACAAAAGCTAGCATGATGGTTCGCCAAAGATGAACTATTTAAAATGGAAGATGGAGAGAACATTGAAACTATGTTTGGAAGGTTCCAAACACTAGTTCATGGGTTGCAGGCCCTTGGAAAAAGTTATACTACACCTGATCATGTTAGAAAGATCTTAAGAAGCTTGACTAAGCAATGGAGGCCCAAAGTCACTGCTATTCAAGAAGCAAAAGATCTAAATGTTCTTCGACTTGAAGATCTTATGAGTTCGTTAAAAGCTCATGAACTTGAGCTAAATGAAGAAGAACCTACCAAGAAGAGTAAGTCTATTGCTCTAAAAGTCAATCATCATAAAACTAGTACTTCAAAAGCCTTGCGGTGAAGAAGAAGAATCGAGCGATGAAGCGTCGAAGGAGATTCTCGATGAATCGGATGATGAGCTAGCGTTCATATCTAAGAAGATCCAGAAAATGTGGAAGAAAAGAAACTTCGAAGGAAGTTTGGAAGAAAGATTCAAAGGACAAGAAGGAGAGCAAAGACAAAGCCCAAGTCATTTGCTATGAATGTAAAGCCTGGACATTTTAAATCCAAGTGTCCTAATCTTAAAGAGAAGTCCACAAGAAGCTCCTTCAAGAAAAAGAAGAAAGGTCTCATGGCAACATGGGAAGATCTTGACTTATCCTCCTCTCGAGGAAGATAAAGAAGATGCTCACATTGCTCTCATGGCGGATACGGACATTGAGTCGAAGAAGATGTTGAAGAGGTAATAGTATATGACTCCTACTCAACTTCAACTTGCTTTTGATGATCTTCTTAAGGACTCGCCACTCTCTCTCGAAGTACAAGAATTTGAAAAAGAAATTTTTAAAACTATCACAAGATTTTCATTCTTTACGCAATATAAACTCTGTACTCATTAAAGAGAACCGTGTAAAATCGAAAATCGTCTGGTGGATAACCGATGTCCTGAAGCTAGCAAGCAACCGTGTGAGAGCTCTCAAGCTAAGAGTTACTGTAGTTACAAGCAATCCTATTTGCAAATCAAATGACTACGAACAAGCATTTCAAAAGTTTCTTGCAGAGAGTGTAACTCAAGCAAGCAAGCTTCAATGATCCGGGGTGTCAAGAAAGCGACAACTCATGGTCTTGGCTATATACCGATGAAACCCTTTTGGAAAATAATTCAGCATCCGATAAATCCCATAGCCATAATAAATGCTTACATTGTACTTATCAGTAATAAATCTGGTCATTTGAAAAGAGCATGTAATGTTTTTAAAACTAAGAAGGATAAGCCTCCTTCTAGAACTAACAAGAAAGGACCCAAAAAGATATGGGTACCTAAAGATAAAATAATCTATGTTGCGTACATGCTTAGCAACAAAGTCAACACACCACCCTGGTACTTAGGCAGTGGATGCTCGCGTCACATGACGGGAGAAAAGCATATGTTCCAAGAACTAAGACCTAGAGAAGCTGGATTCGTTGGTTTCGGAGGAAACCAGAAAGGTAAAATAGTTGGAATTGGTCGGATAGGTAAAGGCTCTCTTCCTTCTATTGATAATGTTTTGTATGTTGAAGGACTGAAACATAATCTATTGAGCATAAGCCAATTATGTGACAATGGTTATGAAGTCATATTTACAGAAACTGGATGTTTAGTAAAGAACAAAAATGATGGATCAATATTCTTTACAGCAAAGAGGAAACAAAATGTTTATAAAGTTGATCTTTCTGAACTTGAAAAACAAGATGTCAAGTGTCTTATGTCTGTTGAAGATGAGCAATGGATTTGGCACAAAAGATTAGGTCATGCCAACTTGAGGTTAATCTCAAAGTTAAACAAGCACAATCTTGTTAAAGGCTTACCAAATCTTAAGTACAAATCGATGCCCTTTGTGAAGCTTGTCAAAAGGAAAACAAGTTAAAACCTCTTTTCATTTAAAAAATGTTGTTTCAACTTCTAGACCACTTGAACTTTTACATCTTGATCTTTTGGTCCCACAAGGACAGCCTCTTTAGTCGGAAAGAAATACGGTTTAGTCATTGTTGATGATTTTACTAGATGGACATGGGTTAAATTCCTTGCCCACAAGGATGAGTCTTATAAGGTATTTCTTGTTTTCGCAAATCAGTTCAAAATGAAAAAGGCATTTGCATTTCCTCTATTAGAAGTGATCATGGGGGAGAATTTGAAAATGAGAACTTTGAAAAAGTTTGTGAAGAAAAGGGCATCTGCCACAATTTATCGTTTCCTAGAACACCTCAACAAAATGGTGTTGGAGAAAGGGAAAATAGGTCCCTCCAGAAATGGCCGTAACCATGATCAATGAAGGCGATATTGCGAAACATTTTTGGCGAAGCAGTAAACCCAGCTTGTTATATTCAAAATAGAATTTATATAAGACCTATCTTGAATAAGACTCCTTATGAACTGTGGAAAGGAAGAAAACCAAACATTTCTTACTTTCATTCTTTTGGTTGTATTTGTTATATCTTGAATACTAAAGATCGACTTGGTAAGTTTGATTCCAAAGTCGACAAAGGAATCTTTTGGGATATTCTGAAAGATCTAAAACTTTTAGAATATACAACAAAGAAACTTTGGCGATTGAAGAGTCCATTCATGTCAAGTTTGATGATAAGAAGCCTGACAATCGCAATGTCGAGCTTGATGCGTTCTTTTCAGCTTTAACCCTAGGTGAAAAGCCAGCCGGTGAAAATACATCTTCATCATCCGGTGGTGAAAAGACGAAGAATTCTACCCAAGCGGAAGTCAAGCAAGAAAAAGCTGGAAGTACAAGACCAATCATCCAAAAGATCAAATCTTAGGAGAACCTGGTGATAAAGTACGAACCAGATCCTCTTTCAAGGAGCATGCTGACTTCGCACTTCTCTCTGAGATGGAACCTAAGACGATTGATCAAACCTTGGAAGATGAAGGGTGGATTCAAGCCATGCAAGATGAGTTAAATCAGTTCCAAAGGAATGATGTCTGGAAGCTAGTTACTCTACCAGAAGATAAGCAAGCTATTGGCACTAAATGGGTATTTAGAAATAAGCTTGATGAAGACGGTAAGGTTGTGAGAAATAAAGCAAGGTTAGTTGCTCAAGGCTACTCACAAGAAGAAGGTATTGATTTCACTGAAACTTTTGCACCTGTTGCAAGATTAGAAGCAATTCGCATTTTACTTTCTTTTGCAGCACATCATGAGATAACTTTATATCAAATGGATGTGAAAAGTGCTTTTTTAAATGGTTTTATAACTGAAGAAGTTTATGTCAAACAACCTCCTGGTTTTGAAGATATTGAATTTCCTGAACATGTTTTTAAACTTAAAAAGGCATTATATGGTCTTAAGCAAGCTCCCAGAGCATGGTATGATAGACTAAGTTCCTTTTTAATGGAAAATGGATTTACTAGAGGTTTAGTTGACACAACTCTTTTCAGAAAAACCTCAAACAAGCATTTCACACTTGTCCAAATATATGTTGATGATATTATTTTTGGAGCTACTAATGAAAGCCTTCGCAAAGAATTTTCTAAGCTTATGCAGGCTGAATTTGAGATGAGCATGATGGGAGAATTGAAGTTCTTCCTTGGAATACAAATCAAGCAATGCAATGATGGTATTTATATTCATCAAAGCAAATACATCAAAGAATTATTGAAGAAATTCAAGATCTTTGGATTGCAAGCCGATGAGCACGCCTATGCATCCTACTGCTTCTCTCAAGAAAGATGAAATTGGTAAGAAGGTAGATCGAAGCTATACAGAGGTATGATTGGATCTTTACTTTATCTTACGGCTTCAAGACACGATATTATGTTCTGGCACTTTTGTGTGCTAGGTTTCAATCGGATCCTAGAGAATCACACATAAGTCTTTGTTAAAAGAATATTTAGATATTTACAAGGAACTACTAATCTTGGTTTGCTTTATAAGAAATCAAAAGATTACCAATTAGTAGGTTTACGTGATCTTTGACTTTCTTTGGAGATCGAATTGAAAGAAAAAGCACAAGTGGAGGCCGCCAATTCCTTGGAGCTAATCTTGTGTCTTGGTCAAGCAAAAGGCAAAGTACAATAGCACTCTCAATGGCAGGTGAATACATCTCGTGACAAGTTGCGATTCTCAACGTGGATGAAGTATCAACTTGAAGACTACTTGATAAGCGAGTAACATTCCTATCTTACGTGATAATACATCTGCCATATGTCTGACTAAAAATCCAATATTGCATTCTAGAGCAAAGCACATTGAGATTAAGCATCATTTTATAAGAGACTATGTTCAGAAGGGTATTTTAGAAATAAAATTTGTAGACACTGATCATCAGTGGGCTGACATATTTACAAAACCCCTTGCTAAAGATAGATTCAATTTTATAAGAAGGAATTTAAACTTTCATCTTATAAAAGAATGATTAATCTCAGCGTCTGACAATAAGCTATATTTCAGCATCTGATATGACGTAAGCATGAATGTGCATCTGCATCTTATTTGTCATACGCATCATAACTCATCATCCGGTAAGTCAGTTGCATGCGTCCGAGCACACCCACACGTGTCACACGTGTTACGGACTCAAGCGTCTCATCATACCTACTGAGTCATGATTATTTACGTTCTTCGATAAAATTTTCTACTTTTATTTTGGAGTCCGCATTTAATGAAAGGCGAATTTTTATTTTCTTTTCCTTTTGATTTAAATTTCATGTGGAAATACGTAGCGGTTTTTGAAAATGTACTGTACTACTGTCTATATCCTTCCCACTACTCCACTTCTTTCGCTCCACTCTCTGTTTTCTGCTAAAGACGTACTCGTTCTCTTTCCTTCTCTCTCTCTGTGTGCTTAAACCCTAAACCCTTCATCGCCTCCATTTCTCAACTGCACTCATGGCTGGAGTATCAACTTCTGAATATACAGCTATCTATAACACCATGTCTGAAGGAAAAGTCTTGATGGAAAATCGAGTCGATTTGGAAAGCTTCAAACTTTACGGCCGACTTCTTCAAAGGATTCAAGGCAATGGGTGAGAACAGTATTTCTTACGGAACCGGTTGAGGTTACGGTGACGGCGATTAAAGAATTCGGAAATGTTCTGGCTACACAGAGGTGGTATCATTGAAGGAACAGTGAAAGGATTCAAGTTTGTCCTTACCATCAAAAACATTTACGGTTCTTTGGGTGTCCGTGTGAAGGCATCGTCTTCTATTCAGAATGGGCTGACGCATTCCATGGGATTGAGAAGATCAACAACGATCTATTTGAAAACTACAAACAGCTGAAAGAATCTGGTGTAACACCTACTGCCAAGAATCTGAAAATTCATTTCAGAGTTCTTCATAAGATTATCACCAAGAGCGTCCTGTTAAAGGCTGGCTCTAGTGATATTGTCAACTACGAGCAGAAATTCATCCTGAGACACTTCATGGCGGGCAACAAGGTGAACCTGCCAAGGTTAATCTACAATAACCTGATCAATGCTCTTGTCAACTCAAGAAAAGGTGTTCTTGACAAGAAGAACACCTCTACAAGTTCATTCCAGTATGGTGTCTTGCTCACCAAAATGATGGACAAGAATCTGGTCATAAACAAGTAGCTGACTTTACCGGATCAAGTAAAGGCAAAGTATTTTGGTCTTGATAACATTGTGATTCCCGACACTTTTGGAGTCAACTGACCTAGTAAGAATGAAATTGCTTCTGGGTCCATGATGAAGAAAGTGAAAGTTGAGCAACAGGAAGAGGAAGCGAAAAAGACAACCACCGGCTCAAAGCCTGGTGAGAAAAGACACGCTGAGTCTCCTTCGAGAAAGACCGGAAGAACAAAATGTAAGGTGGCTCCTGCACCTCTTGTTGAGGAACCAAGATGAGGACCGAGTTCCCATCGGTCGAGTTACGAGGAAGAGGAGCAAACCAGAAGCTGAGAAGCCAGTCTCAGCATCCGGACTACAGAAGAAGGACATTCAAGATTCGCCTCCGGCATACGCCCCCAGACGAAGCTCAAAGATCGGTCGAACAATCGAACCTGAACCTAAGGTACTGAATTCTCTGATGAGTCTCAGATCATTGTTGCATCTGCCGATTCTATTCGTGCTCGCCAATATCTATTCCACCTCCACCACAACCTCAAACCCATACACAGAAAACCTCCATTGTCCCTAAACAGCCTACCCAACCATCATCCACTTCACTCTATCTTAACCTACCACAAATTTTCCCAAACACTTCACTCACCACATACATTTCCAAACTTCATTCTCACCCTTTCAACCTCCTTTTCAAAACACCTCCCATTAATCCATTCAAAACCTACAAAGTCACCAAAACTACTCCTACCTTACTTTCCTCACCATTAAACCAGCAGTCGCTAAAAGAAAAATATCTCATACAAACCACGGTTTGTAAAGTATGAGGTATACAACAAAGATGTATAACCGTCCCTCAACCTGGGATTTAAAAACCTTCAGTTCTGGAGCTGCCAGATTGAAGATTGCCGATCCTGGAAGTGCAACTCTCAAGGAAGGAGATGACCTCGTCCAAATGTCCTTCAAAGGAAGAGTGAGACCGACTTGAAGCAGGGCAATTCCCTTCTCTGTCGATCTTCCTCTATCCCTTCCTCAGTCTGAACCTCTCACATTGGAAGAATGTGGAAGGTGGATTACAGATGATAAAGCTGCCTTCATGGTACATTACCTTGAGCAGAAAAGACTTGAAGTTATAAGGCAATATCGAGACCCATCATCTGTCTCTATCAAGATAGTACCGGATAGACAAAGGTGGCTACCTTGGTCTATTCCTGGGAAAAGGAAAGAACTCGCTCCGGGGAAGCAGCCTTTCAGCAGGATCGGGCTGAAGGAGTATGAGGCAGCACCTACAAGGTACAATCTTAAGGAATTTCCTCAGCTTCCGATTGCAAAGATATCTGAGGATCACGCCAGAAGGTACTACTTGTCTTCTCTGAAGAAAGATGAACAGAGAACTGGCTCCTCTAACTGTTGTGATGCTGAAAAGGCAACCATTCCTACTGTTGGGAAGATCAGCAAGGTTACTGACATCAACCTAGGAACTGTATACTTTGATGATATGTTCAGATGCTCGGTAATCAGACCCTTGGACTGCATGAAGATCAATAACCAATGGGCTGCTGTGACCAAACTCTTCGATATTGGGTTTACGTGGAGTCAATGGTCTGAATCTTGGAAAGCCAAAGCCTTATTACCGCGACTCGACCCCTTTGTGCTAGAAGATTATGACAGGGAAAATCTAAGAAGGATTTACCTGGCTGAAAATGAAGCTCTTTCCTTCACCAGTGAAGCGTTGAGTGTCTTCATCAGAAATATTTGGGGAGAAGACGCTGGAAATAAGTTTGACTCCTACACTGCTGATGTTTTTCTTCACAGGGAAACCATCTTCATGAATTTGCTATACCCTGAAGATGTGAAGCGTCAGTGGGAGATTCAGACAGAATCTGAGCTAAGAAGACTCGGAAACTTCATCAAATGGGTTATACCAAATGATGGATTCTTCTTAAGAGCTCAAAAGAAGAAGGATTTGAGGCTGAGTTGTCGACCTGGTGCTAGCAGAGCATCGGTCAAGTCTGCGTCATGCAGTGTCGGACCTTCTACTTCCACTTCGCAGTTGAGATGGTCACCATTCCAAGAGCGGAATTTGAAGAAATGAAGGCTACAAACTTAAAGGTTACTCGGTGAGCGCACTCAAGCTTCTCTGAAACGTCTCAATATCCCACCTCCACCTCTTCAAAACCCTTGAAATATTTTTTTGTGTGATATAAAATAAATTTTATTTGGTTGATATATATATATATAACTGTTTTTGATCTTATTATCTGTCTCTTATTCAAATTTTTCTAAGTAGTATTTTGACTATGATGTGTTTTTACACTCTTTTTGTCTGATGACAAAAGGGGGAGTAAAAGAAAAGGTATGATGAACACGAAAGAAAGGTATAATGAACACGTGACACGTGAGAATCTGATTATCCACCATCCGATTATCCACCATCCGATGGATACACTAGAACTAAAGTATCATGCACAGCACTTCACACATAGCATCTGTATGTGCTAATATTATTTGATCTAGTGCTCTTATATTGTTTAATAAATTTTATTTGGTACAATGAAATATACCTTGATTAAATCAATCTATTTGGTATCCGATCTCACTGTATTAAATATCTGCTCTGATACATTTACGAATCTTTCGTAATCACTTAAATGAATTTGTTTATCGACAATAACCTTAAAACCTGAATTGTTCTTATATATCTAAACTGTTAAATTCAGGGGGAGACCCTTAATGTCTTTGTGAAAATAAATTGTTCATCAACCTTAGATATTTGTCATCATCAAAAAGGGGGAGATTGTTGGAACCTAAACGATTGAGATGTTTAGATCCTCATTAATTTTGATGATAACAAAATATTCACAAGAGAACAATTTATGTTCTAACATTTTTTTGAAGTGTGCAGATACTAATAATATCTATTTTCTAAGCCACTCAAGCAAGAAGAAAGGAAGTCTCAAAGGAAGGGTTCATTCTATTTGTCGACATCAGGCTCATCCTAGTGAGCGTCTGGAAATTTCTCTTTATACACTATGCTTATCAAATTGCTACAAGCGTCCGAACTTCCAACCTTGAGCGACGTCCGAACTTCCAACTCGAGCGGCGTCTGAACCTCACTTAAAATCACGTGTTAGTCACGTTGCTGCTCTACCTCTCGGAAGTCTTTGGAACGGATCTCAAAATTGATCTTGAGCGCTAAAATCGGTGTACGAGATATCAAAGTTGAAATCTTTAACTACAAGACAAAAATCGTACAGACAAGAAAAACGGTAACATGGACTGCTGGGACATTCTCTGCAAAGCAAGATACAGACAAAGATTTTTGATTTGTCTCTAGTCAGTGGTTAGGAGCCATTTTTTACTCTAACGGTCATATCCTTGGATCTCCTATATATACCTCATGGTATCCATTGAAGAAAAAGAGAGAAAGAACATTCTGTGAAAAAGCTTGCTAAAATTCTGCTGAGAACATACACTGCTTCTGTGAGCAATCAAGTCTCTGGACTCTTTGATCAATTCAGCGTCCACTTTCTTTAAGAAAGTTTTTCTTTAGTTGAGCTTAATCTTTTATCCTCTCTGTGAGAGTTATTTTCAATCGTATTTCAACTCACTTGTATAAGTTTGTTTTGGCCTAGTTTAGGTCAGATCCTCAAAGGCTCGACTGTACTGAGTCGTTTTGAGAAGTTGAGAGTATTGTCAAGTTGTGATAGTAGAATACTCTTGAGGAAATTGTAATCAGATCGATTATAGTGGAAAATCCTTCAGGAACGAAGGGGCTAGACGTAGCTACCAGGTTGGTAGTGAACTAGTATAAATTTCTGTGTCTCTGCTTTCGCTTTCTATTCATTTCTATCTTGTTGAGTTAAAAACAAGTTTTCACAAACTGATTTTCAGCTTCCGGTTTATTTTCATCGTCCGATTAACAAACAGTTTTTGAGAAACTTTTATTCTAAGTGTTTTCAACATTAAGTTTGCGAAAAGTTTTGAACACAATTCAACCCCCCCTTCTTGTGTTCACGTTCATATCCATCTAACTATGATAGTCTACACCACTAATCTTATTTATCCATGTCGATCACCTTTGCTTCGGTCACTGGCGATAAGTTATTGGGTGGCCATCCCTCCTACTTGTCTAGCCGAGTAACCAGAGCAACAACAATCAGACATGTCATTTACTAGCACTTCTATAAGGATCTCTGATAGGGGCTTGAGCGTAAAAATGTTGGTACCTCACAGTTACCCTCAAGCTCTATTAAAGTTCCTCCCTATTTGTTATTACCATAATTCCGCTGCGCTACTCTGATAATCTACCTTGTATCTAACAGTACTACCCATATCAACCACCCACTATCTACTATCATAGTATATCCCCGAAGCTAACTCTCGTGGCCTATCGCCTAATCTAAAATGGGGGATCTAACGCATCTAACGTAACAATCTAGTTCATACTCAGTGTTAATAGTCAACTATGGTTTAGCCCACACTTCTACCTATCACAACCCAAGAACAAACATTCAAAGCAAATGGGGCAAGAAACAATTGGGCAACTGGAAATCCTCTCAATGCGGCATATACCTTGAATGAGGTTCTCTAACTCAGCTGCTTCTGCTCTTGCGAGGGTGAAGACTCGGCCAGTGGACTTTATCTTGTTAGCTTGGGGCTTCTGAGGCGTACTCCCACTAGCTGGTTCAGGCTTAACTCCCTTACAGTCTCTGCAGATATGGCCCGGCTTATGGCACTTGCAACTTATGACTTTAGTTTCCTGGCACTCACTAATGTAGTGACCTCACTACCCTTCCGACTAGAAAACACTTCCCCAAAGAAAATCTCTCCTTGAACAGCTTCCAGCTGATAGCAACTTTAGCTTTTCCAAGCGTTAGCAAGTGTCATCCCACCAATGTTCAGCTTCGTTGGTCAATTTGAATGTAGCAAATGTCACCTTCGGAGCATCAGTGCAAGTCATCCCTCCGAACAATTTTCTCCATCCCACAAATCCAATGTGGTGCTCATCCCGGGTCGAATATCGCTTCACATCAATCAAGCTTCCAACAACGTCGGGGACAACATAGTTACTCTCGTCCTTCATCCCTTCTCACTTAGGCAGTCAAGAAATGAACCAGTCACAAAGTAAAGTCCTAAAATCGAATATCATCATCTATCCTAACATAGACAATCATACAAGAGTACACAGAGATTACATGATAGACACATACCACGCCCTGAAGAACAAGCCGAGCTCTGATACCACTAAATGTGACACCCTCTACTCCGTCATGGCATTTTAACAACGTGAAAAGAAAAGAACACAAAATAAAATTTTGATCCAAGTAAAAGCTTTTCATTTCAAATAAGGTAAGGCTGTCACTCTCAACTTACGGAAATCAAACATAGTACAAGAAGGAAAACATCAAAAGGAGATAAACCCAAGGTTCCCCGATGTCACATTAATTCAGAGCTGACTCTTACATATTACATCGGAAATAAAACATTTATTCGATAATGAAACCAACAAACATTTATTCAATAACGAAGCCATCAAATCCTAACTAAACGAGGGCTCCCAACTATTGCTCCTCGATCTCATCTTTATCAACACCTGCAGCTTCATTGTCTACACATACACAATGGTGTATGCATAGCCACAATAAAGGGGTTAGAAAGCATGCACTCAAGTAGCACTTTAAGGTAAAGGAACTAAATGAACAATACGCATAAACTGAACAACTCCTAACATCAACATTGTATCTACAACAATAATACATAATAACAACAACCGTCTAAACACCATAGGCTACAACATCAACCACAACATTAGAATAACATCACGACATATGCACAACCAGGCATATTATCATCATAATGATGCATCTCTAGGACCATAACTATATGCATGTGGATCCATTTATAACGAGGCCGGGATACCTTGCCCGTTTTGGAATGCCATGTCCGTAATGCCCCAATAACAATAGGACCGGGATACCACGCCCGTCACGGGATACCTTGTCCGATTCGCCCTTTTTAACCGCAGGACCGGGAAACCTCGCCCGTCACGGGATACCTTGCCCGATACGCCCTACTAGCAACAACAACAATGCCGACACCAGGATGCATGAACATGACCAAATGCGGTGTCTAACAATAACGACTTCTATCGCAATATCCTCTATAGTATAACAATAATGGCATCAATGAGACACTCATGATACAAGGACAATCATCCAAGTGTCAACAAATTACATACAACAGCAACAAGGTTAACCAGTTAGTACGTTGACGAGTCCCTTTAACCAGCAACATAATAACAATCAACCTACTTAGCTAACTAAGTTTCAAACGCACAATACTTAACTCAATCATTTAATTAAATAATTATCTCATCCAAGTATTATCATGTTAACCATTCTCTAGTTACCATTGGCAAGTTTTGGACACCTAATATAGTTCATAGGATATAGCCCAACACGCGAGAAATGGCAGGATATTAAAGATACACGCAGCGGCCAGTGCCCAGAGGGCGCCTGGCGCCTGACAGAGTGGGGCGCCTGGCGCCCAGCTTCTGTCCAAAATCTTCAGTCGTGTGATTTCCACGCTTTTGGGGATCGTTTGGTGTACTGTTATGTCCTATAATTCATACTTGACACTAATCCAGAGTCCTTAGAACCACAACTATCTTTTATGGAATTATAAAATTCAAAACATGAGACCTTAAACCCAATCAACCCAACACTTAGCATTTTTACAGAGAATTCTGCATAATAGATTTTATATCCTTCCTACTATTCTTTTATTAAACACTTAAGGCTATAATACCAACATCAAGAAATCACCAAAATTGCCTACCATTTATTTAGTACATTTAATCTAGATTTTAACCTTTAAACCCATTACCCTTATTCCAATTTTCTGCATAATTTATTAGAACCAACACCACTACTTCAAACAATATTTTGCACTAACTAGCAAATCAATCATGCACAAATACTCAATCTCAAGACATGAAGTAGCAAATTCCAAAGAGCATGTTCATCACCTAGACACCAATCTCTCAACAAAGAAATCACAGCATGTTGCAAACATCAACAGATAACATAAGATCATAGGTGTTAATAACAAGGAATTTGCATTATTGTTTCCAACACCAAAAGAAGCATAAAATCATGCACAAATACTTAATCTCAAGACATGAAGTAGCAAATTCCAAAGAGCATGTTCATCACTTAGAAACCAATCTCTCAACAAGGAAATCATAGCATGTTGCAAACATCAACAGATAACATAAGATCATAGGTGTTAATAACAAGGAATTTGCATCATGTTTCAAACACCAAAAGAAGCATAAAATCGTGCACTTCAACCACCAAACATCAATGAGTCAACCATCAACCGCAACCACAGCATCCAACCACAATATAATATCATAAAATCAATAAGGAACGTATTTAAACATCATTTTACTGGTTTTAGATTGATTTTTTCGTCACCATGGTGACGGTACTCTCTCATGGCGACCGCCCGAGGCTTAGGGATCTTGGGACATCCCTATTGCTCATTCGCATTCCATAAACCCACTACATGAGCATCAAACTACCCCCTTACCTCTTAGAATTTCGTGCTCTAGATAGGGTATGTGAACTCCAAGCTTTTCCTCACCCTTCGTGGCTTTCTCCATAAAAAACACAAGGATAGTTGATGAGAAGTGAGAAAACTAATGTTTGGAACCCTAACGGCGATCATAAACTGAAACTTAGATTAGAGGCATTACCTTAAACCCAAGCCCTCCAAGAATGATGAAGGATGTTGGTAGAGCAAAGCCCCAACAATGGTTCTTCAGTCCCAAGAGTAAGGTTGAAGCTCACCAAGTGCAGAAAAATAGAGAGAATGGAGAAGTTAGGTTTGATCTTTGGTGATAGTTTTCCGAATGTGATTAGGGTTCAAAGCTGAGGCTTAGCGGTTGGTTTGTAACCCTAACATGTAATCTTAGTGAATTGGGTCGAGTTTGGGTCCAATGGGTCGGATTACATGTGCCAAAAACGCAACAAAACGCGCAAAAACGTGCAGAAATCACTTGTTAGCAGGCGCCTGACGCCTGGAATAGGCGCCTGGCGCAGGCTCTCGGTGATCCCCGGGCGCCTGCGCTTGAGTCTGAGCGCTCAGCGCTACTGCATCACTGTTTCGGCCGTATCTGGAGCTACAGATGTCTGATTGAGGCGTTCTTGGTGTCGTTGGAAAGCTAAAAGAATTTCCTACAATTTTCTCTCTAATAGGCTTACCCAAATTCGGACTCTAACAGGAACAAAGATGCAGTTGAAATATATTATAATATTCCTAGGTGTTACGCTTGCGCTGTGTTGACTCCAGAGAGCATATCTAGAGTTGTAGGTATCGAAATCGAGTCGAACTAAAGCCAAATAAGATAAGAGATAACGCTACAACTTTATTGAAGGGAGTTAAATCCAATTGAGTTGTTAAGAAGTTCGAAAATGGGGAATACGGTAATTGAAATAACTAAACATAGGAATAAAGGTACATCTAGATACTCAATCGGCTGAAGGAATGGTAAAACATATGAAACTCATCCCAAGCAACTATAAGCATGTTCTAATACCCTAAAACATATCCTAATCTTGAAGGATGAAAGATTTGGGCTGTTACAATTCTACCCCCCTTAAAAGAATTTCGTCCTCGAAATTCCGACAAATGTTAAGGACATAATCTCCTATCCTAGCGTCTTCAAGGTTATTAAGGCAACTTCCCTATTAGTCCTTCCGAACGTCTCTAGGGTTATCATGGTAAGGTAACTAACCCCTACTTGTAAGTATATCCATCCAACTATGATAGTCTACACCACTAATCTTATTTATCCATGTCGATCACCTTTGCTTCGGTCACTGGCGATACGTTATTGGGTGGCCATCCCTCCTACTTGTCTAGCTGAGTAACCAGAGCAACAACAATCAGACATGTCATTTACTAGCACTTCTATAAGGATCTCTGATAGGGGCTTGAGCGTAAAAATGTTGGTACCTCACAGTTACCCTCAAGCTCTATTAAAGTTCCTCCCTATTTGTTATTACCATAATTCATTTCTACTCGATAATCTACCTTGTATCTAACAAGACTACCCATATCAACCACCCACTATCTACTATCATAGTATATCCCGGCTAACTCTCGTGGCCTATCGCCTAATCTAAAATGGGGGATCTAACGCATCTAACGTAACAATCTAGTTCATACTCAGTGTTAATAGTCAACTATGGTTTAGCCCACACTTCTACCTATCACAACCCAAGAACAAACATTCAAAGCAAATGGGGCAAGAAACAATTGGGCAACTGGAAATCCTCTCAATGCGGCATATACCTTGAATGAGGTTCTCTAACTCAGCTGCTTCTGCTCTTGCGAGGGTGAAGACTCGGCCAGTGGACTTTATCTTGTTAGCTTGGGGCTTCTGAGGCGTACTCCCACTAGCTGGTTCAGGCTTAACTCCCTTACAGTCTCTGCAGATATGGCCCGGCTTATGGCACTTGCAACTTATGACTTTAGTTTCCTGGCACTCACTAATGTAGTGACCCTTGCTACCCTTCCGACTAGAAAACACTTCCCCAAAGAAAATCTCTCCTTGAACAGCTTCCAGCTGATAGCAACTTTAGCTTTTCCAAGCGTTAGCAAGTGTCATCCCACCAATGTTCAGCTTCGTTGGTCAATTTGAATGTAGCAAATGTCACCTTCGGAGCATCAGTGCAAGTCATCCCTCCGAACAATTTTCTCCATCCCACAAATCCAATGTGGTGCTCATCCCGGGTCGAATATCGCTTCACATCAATCAAGCTTCCAACAACGTCGGGGACAACATAGTTACTCTCGTCCTTCATCCCTTCCCACTTAGGCAGTCAAGAAATGAACCAGTCACAAAGTAAAGTCCTAAAATCGAATATCATCATCTATCCTAACATAGACAATCATACAAGAGTACACAGAGATTACATGATAGACACATACCACGCCCTGAAGAACAAGCCGAGCTCTGATACCACTAAATGTGACACCCTCTACTCGGTCATGGCATTTTAACAACGTGAAAAGAAAAGAACACAAAATAAAATTTTGATCCAAGTAAAAGCTTTTCATTTCAAATAAGGTAAGGCTGTCACTCTCAACTTACGGAAATCAAACATAGTACAAGAAGGAAAACATCAAAAGGAGATAAACCCAAGGTTCCCCGATGTCACATTAATTCAGAGCTGACTCTTACATATTACATCGGAAATAAAACATTTATTCGATAATGAAACCAACAAACATTTATTCAATAACGAAGCCATCAAATCCTAACTAAACGAGGGCTCCCAACGATTGCTCCTCGATCTCATCTTCATCAACACCTGCAGCTTCATTGTCTACACATACACAATGGTGTATGCATAGCCACAATAAAGGGGTTAGAAAGCATGCACTCAAGTAGCACTTTAAGGTAAAGGAACTAAATGAACAATACGCATAAACTGAACAACTCCTAACATCAACATTTTATCTACAACAATAATACATAATAACAACAACCGTCTAAACACCATAGGCTACAACATCAACCACAACATTAGAATAACATCACGACATATGCACAACCAGGCATATTATCATCATAATGATGCATCTCTAGGACCATAACTATATGCATGTGGATCCATTTATAACGAGGCCGGGATACCTTGCCCGTTTTGGAATGCCATGTCCGTAATGCCCCAATAACAATAGGACCGGGATACCACGCCCGTCACGGGATACCTTGTCTGATTCGCCCTTTTTAACCGCAGGACCGGGAAACCTCGCCCGTCACGGGATACCTTGCCCGATACGCCCTACTAGCAACAACAACAATGCCGACACCAGGATGCATGAACATGACCAAATGCGGTGTCTAACAATAACGACTTCTATCGCAATATCCTCTATAGTATAACAATAACGGCATCAATGAGACACTCATGATACAAGGACAATCATCCAAGTGTCATCAAATTACATACAACAGCAACAAGGTTAACCAGTCAGTACGTTGACGAGTCCCTTTAACCAGCAACATAATAACAATCAACCAACCTAGCTAACTAAGTTTCAAACGCACAATACTTAACTCAATCATTTAATTAAATAATTATCTCATCCAAGTATTATCATGTTAACCATTCTCTAGTTACCATTGGCAAGTTTTGGACACCTAATATAGTTCATAGGATATAGCCCAACACGCGAGAAATGGCAAGATATTAAAGATACACGCGCCAAGACGTAGTAGGCGCTGGCGCCGACAGAGCGGGCACCTGGCGCCACCTTCTGTCCAAAATCTTCGCCGTGTGATTTCCACGCTTGGGGATCGTTTGGTGTCTTGTTATGTCCTATAATCCATACTTGACACTAATCCAGACTCCTTAGAACCACAACTATCTTTTATGGAATTATAAAATTCAAAACATGAGACCTTAAACCCAATCAACCCAACACTTAGCATTTTTACATAGAATTCTGCATAATAGATTTTATATCCTTCCTACTATTCTTTTATTAAACACTTAAGGCTATAATACCAACATCAAGAAATCACCAAAATTGCCTACCATTTATTTAGTACATTTAATCTAGATTTTAACCTTTAAACCCATTACCCTTATTCCAATTTTCTGCATAATTTATTAGAACCAACACCACTACTTCAAACAATATTTTGCACTAACTAGCAAATCAATCATGCACAAATACTCAATCTCAAGACATGAAGTAGCAAATTCCAAAGAGCATGTTCATCACCTAGACACCAATCTCTCAACAAAGAAATCACAGCATGTTGCAAACATCAACAGATAACATAAGATCATAGGTGTTAATAACAAGGAATTTGCATCATGTTTCCAACACCAAAAGAAGCATAAAATCATGCACAAATACTTAATCTCAAGACATGAAGTAGCAAATTCCAAAGAGCATGTTCATCACTTAGACACCAATCTCTCAACAAGGAAATCATAGCATGTTGCAAACATCAACAGATAACATAAGATCATAGGTGTTAATAACAAGGAATTTGCATCATGTTTCAAACACCAAAAGAAGCATAAAATCATGCACTTCAACCACCAAACATCAATGAGTCAACCATCAACCGCAACCACAGCATCCAACCACAATATAATATCATAAAATCAATAAGGAACATATTTAAACATCAATTTACTGGTTTTAGATTGATTTTCTCGTCACCATGGTGACGGTACTCTCTCATGGCAACCGCGCGAGGCTTAGGGATCTTGGGACATCCCTATTGCTCATTCGCATTCCATAAACCCACTACATGAGCATCAAACTACCCCCTTACCTCTTAGAATTTCGTGCTCTAGATAGGGTATGTGAACTCCAAGCTTTTCCTCGCCCTTCGTGGCTATCTCCATAAAAAACACAAGGATAGGTGATGAGAAGTGAGAAAACTAATGTTTGGAACCCTAACGGCGATCATAAACTGAAACTTAGATTAGAGGCATTACCTTAAACCCAAGCCCTCCAAGAATGATGAAGGATGTTGGTAGAGCAAAGCCCCAACAATGGTTCTTCAGTCCCAAGAGTAAGGTTGAAGCTCACCAAGTGCAGAAAAATAGAGAGAATGGAGAAGTTAGGTTTGATCTTTGGTGATAGTTTTCCAAATGTGATTAGGGTTCAAAGCTGAGGCTTAGTGGTTGGTTTGTAACCCTAACATGTAATCTTAGTGAATTGGGTCGAGTTTGGATCCAATGGGTCGGATTACATGTGCCAAAAATGCAACAAAACGCGCAAAAACGTGTAGAAATCACTTGTTAGCAGGCGCCTGGCGCCTGGAATGGGCGCCTGGCGCAGGCTCTCGGTGATCCCCGGGCGCCTGCGCTTGAGTCTGAGCGCTCAGCGCTCTTTGCATCCTTTGTTTGGCCGTATCTGGAGCTACAGATGTCTGATTGAGGCGTTCTTGGTGTCGTTGGAAAGCTAAAAGAATTTCCTACAATTTTCTCTCTAATAGGATTACCCAAATTCGCACTCTAACAGGAACAAACATGCAGTTGAAATATATTATAATATTCCTAGGTGTTACGCTTGCGCTGTGTTGACTCCAGAGAGCATATCTAGAGTTGTAGGTATCGAAA
Organism: Calophaca sinica; assembly: GCA_037113605.1. Taxonomy (NCBI): domain Eukaryota; kingdom Viridiplantae; phylum Streptophyta; class Magnoliopsida; order Fabales; family Fabaceae; genus Calophaca; species Calophaca sinica. The sequence continues at coordinate 57,756,586 of CM073733.1, forward strand.
TCGAGTCGAACTAAAGCCAACTAAAAGATAAGAGATAACGCTACAACTTTATTGAAGGGACTTAAATCCAATTGAGTTGTTAAGAAGTTCGAAAATGGGGAATACGGTAATTGAAATAACTAAACATAGGAATAAAGGTACATCTAGATACTCAATCGGCTGAAGGAATGGTAAAACATATGAAACTCATCCCAAGCAACTATAAGCATGTTCTAATACCCTAAAACATATCCTAATCTTGAAGGATGAAAGATTTGGGCTGTTACAATTCTACCCCCCTTAAAAGAATTTCGTCCTCAAAATTCCGACAAATGTTAAGGACATAATCTCCTATCCTAGCGTCTTCAAGGTTATTAAGGCAACTTCCCTATTAGTCCTTCTGAACGTCTCTAGGGTTATCATGGTAAGGTAACTAACCCCTACTTGTAAGTATATCCATCTAACTATGATAGTCTACACCACTAATCTTATTTATCCATGTCGATCACCTTTGCTTCGGTCATTGGGGATAAGTTATTGGGTGGCCATCCCTCCTACTTGTCTAGCCGAGTAACCAGAGCAACAATAATCAGACATGTCATTTACTAGCACTTCTATAAGGATCTCTGATAGGGGCTTGAGCGTAAAAATGTTGGTACCTCACAGTTACCCTCAAGCTCTATTAATGTTCCTCCCTATTTGTTATTACCATAATTCCGCTGCGCTACTCTGATAATCTACCTTGTATCTAACAGTACTACCCATATCAACCACCCACTATCTACTATCATAGTATATCCCCGAAGCTAACTCTCGTGGCCTATCGCCTAATCTAAAATGGGGGATCTAACGCATCTAACGTAACAATCTAGTTCATACTCAGTGTTAATAGTCAACCATGGTTTAGCCCACACTTCTACCTATCACAACCCAAGAACAAACATTCAAAGCAAATGGGGCAAGAAACAATTGGGCAACTGGAAATCCTCTCAACGCGGCATATACCTTGAATGAGGTTCTCTGCGAGGGTGAAGACTCGGCCAGTGGACTTTATCTTGTTAGCTTGGGGCTTCTGAGGCGTACTCCCACTAGCTGGTTCAGGCTTAACTCCCTTACAGTCTCTGCAGATAAGGCCTGGCTTATGGCACTTGCAACTTATGACTTTAGTTTCCTGGCACTCACTAATGTAGTGACCCTTGCTACCCTTCCGACTAGAAAACACTTCCCCAAAGAAAATCTCTCCTTGAACAGCTTCCAGCTGATAGCAACTTTAGCTTTTCCAAGCGTTAGCAAGTGTCATCCCACCAATGTTCAGCTTCGTTGGTCAATTTGATAGTAGCAAATGCCACCTTCGGAGCATCAGTGCAAGTCATCCCTCAGAACAATTTTCTCCATGACACAAATCCAATGTGGTGCTCATCCCGGGTCGAATATCCCTTCACATCAATCAAGCTTCCAACAACGTCGGGGACAACATAGTTACTCTCGTCCTTCATCCCTTCTCACTTAGGCAGTCAAGAAATGAATCAGTCACAAAGTAAAGTCCTAAAATCGCATATCATCATCTATCCTAACATAGACAATCATACAAGAGTACACAGAGATTACAAGATAGACACATACCACGGCCTGAAGAACAATCCGAGCTCTGATACCACTAAATGTGACACCCTCTACTCCGTCATGGCATTTTAACAACGTGAAAAGAAAAGAACACAAAATAAAATTTTGATCCAAGTAAAAGCTTTTCATTTCAAATAAGGTAAGGCTGTCACTCTCAACTTACGGAAATCAAACATAGTACAAGAAGGAAAACATCAAATGGAGATAAACCCAAGGTTCCCCGATGTCACATTAATTCAGAGCTGACCCTTACATATTACATCGGAAATAAAACATTTATTCGATAATGAAACCAACAAACATTTATTCAATAACGAAGCCATCAAATCCTAACTAAACGAGGGCTCCCAACGATTGCTCCTCGATCTCATCTTCATCAACACCTGCAGCTTCATTGTCTACACATACACAATGGTGTATGCATAGCCACAATAAAGGGGTTAGAAAGCATTCACTCAAGTAGCACTTTAAGGTAAAGGAACTAAATGAACAATACGCATAAACTGAACAACTCCTAACATCAACATTGTATCTACAACAATAATACATAATAACAACAACCGTCTAAACACCATAGGCTACAACATCAACCACAACATTAGAATAACATCACGACATATGCACAACCAGGCATATTATCATCATAATGATGCATCTCTAGGACCATAACTATATGCATGTGGATCCATTTATAACGAGGCCGGGATACCTTGCCCGTTTTGGAATGCCATGTCCGTAATGCCCCAATAACAATAGGACCGGGATACCACGCCCGTCACGGGATACCTTGTCCGATTCGCCCTTTTTAACCGCAGGACCGGAAAACCTAGCCCGTCACGGGATACCTTGCCCGATACGCCCTACTAGCAACAACAACAATGCCGACACCAGGATGCATGAACATGACCAAATGCGGTGTCTAACAATAACGACTTCTATCGCAATATCCTCTATAGTATAACAATAACGGCATCAATGAGACACTCATGATACAAGGACAATCATCCAAGTGTCAACAAATTACATACAACAGCAACAAGGTTAACCAGTCAGTACGTTGACGAGTCCCTTTAACCAGCAACATAATAACAATCAACCTACTTAGCTAACTAAGTTTCAAAAGCACAATACTTAACTCAATCATTTAATTAAATAATTATCTCATCCAAGTATTATCATGTTAACCATTCTCTAGTTACCATTGGCAAGTTTTGGACACCTAATATAGTTCATAGGATATAGCCCAACACGCGAGAAATGGCAGGATATTAAAGATACACGCGGCGGCCAGTGCCCAGAGGGCGCCTGGCGCCTGACAGAGTGGGGCGCCTGGCGCCCAGCTTCTGTCTAAAATCTCCAGTCGTGTGATTTCCACGCTTTTGGGGATCGTTTGGTGTACTGTTATGTCCTATAATTCATACTTGACACGAATCCAGAGTCCTTAGAACCACAACTATCTTTTATGGAATTATAAAATTCAAAACATGAGACCTTAAACCCAATCAACCCAACACTTAGCATTTTTACATAGAATTCTGCATAATAGATTTTATATCCTTCCTACTATTCTTTTATTAAACACTTAAGGCTATAATACCAACATCAAGAAATCACCAAAATTGCCTACCATTTATTTAGTACATTTAATCTAGATTTTAACCTTTAAACCCATTACCCTTATTCCAATTTTCTGCATAATTTATTAGAACCAACACCACTACTTCAAACAATATTTTGCACTAACTAGCAAATCAATCATGCACAAATACTCAATCTCAAGACATGAAGTAGCAAATTCCAAAGAGCATGTTCATCACCTAGACACCAATCTCTCAACAAAGAAATCACAAAGATGTTGCAAACATCAACAGATAACATAAGATCATAGGTGTTAATAACAAGGAATTTGCATCATGTTTCCAACACCAAAAGAAGCATAAAATCATGCACAAATACTTAATCTCAAGACATGAAGTAGCAAATTCCAAAGAGCATGTTCATCACTTAGACACCAATCTCTCAACAAGGAAATCATACGAAGCTGCAAACATCAATGATAACATAAGATCATAGGTGTTAATAACAAGGAATTTGCATCATGTTTCAAACACCAAAAGAAGCATAAAATCATGCATTTCAACCACCAAACATCAATGAGTCAACCATCAACCGCAACCACAGCATCCAACCACAATATAATATCATAAAATCAATAAGGAACATATTTAAACATCATTTTACTGGTTTTAGATTGATTTTCTCGTCACCATGGTGACGGTACTCTCTCATGGCAACCGCGCGAGGCTTAGGGATCTTGGGACATCCCTATTGCTCATTCGCATTCCATAAACCCACTACATGAGCATCAAACTACCCCCTTACCTCTTAGAATTTCGTGCTCTAGATAGGGTATGTGAACTCCAAGCTTTTCCTCGCCCTTCGTGGCTTTCTCCATAAAAAACACAAGGATAGGTGATGAGAAGTGAGAAAACTAATGTTTGGAACCCTAACGGCGATCATAAACTGAAACTTAGATTAGAGGCATTACCTTAAACCCAAGCCCTCCAAGAATGAAGAAGGATGTTGGTAGAGCAAAGCCCCAACAATGGTTCTTCAGTCCCAAGAGTAAGGTTGAAGCTCACCAAGTGCAGAAAAATAGAGAGAATGGAGAAGTGAGGTTTGATCTTTGGTGATAGTTTTCCAAACGTGATTAGGGTTCAAAGCTGAGGCTTAGTGGTTGGTTTGTAACCCTAACATGTAATCTTAGTGAATTGGGTCGAGTTTGGGTCCAATGGGTCGGATTACATGTGCCAAAAACGCAACAAAACGCGTAAAAACGTGCAGAAATCACTTGTCAGCAGGCGCCTGGCGCCTGGAATGCGCGCCTGGCGCAGGCTCTCGGTGATCCCCGGGCGCCTGCGCTTGAGTCTGAGCGCTCAGCGCTACTGCATCACTATTTTGGCCGTATCTGGAGTTACAGATGTCTGATTGAGGCGTTCTTGGTGTCGTTGGAAAGCTAAAAGAATTTCCTACAATTGTCTCTCTAATAGGCTTACCCAAATTCGGACTCTAACAGGAACAAACATGCAGTTGAAATATATTATAATATTCCTAGGTGTTACGCTTGCGCTGTGTTGACTCCAGAGAGCATATCTAGAGTTGTAGGTATCGAAATCGAGTCGAACTAAAGCCAACTAAAAGATAAGAGATAACGCTACAACTTTATTGAAGGGACTTAAATCCAATTGAGTTGTTAAGAGGTTCGAAAATGGGGAATACGGTAATTGAAATAACTAAACATAGGAATAAAGGTACATCTAGATACTCAATCGGCTGAAGGAATGGTAAAACATATGAAACTCATCCCAAGCAACTATAAGCATGTTCTAATACCCTAAAACATATCCTAATCTTGAAGGATGAAAGATTTGGGCTGTTACACTACCTCCCATACCTATGGGGAAGCAAATCATATCACTGCCACGAAGGCCCTACACATACCATTCTACATCATGCATGTCATTTAGTCAAGTCAATTCATGCCATGAGAAGGTAATTCACCAGAAAGTGCACCACACATCATATCCATATAACACCTATCAAAACTTCTTTTACAAAATAACATCACCATCTCACGGTTTAACACAACAAGTACACATCCATTAAAAGAATAACAACAATCAACAATAATCCTATTAATAAGATACACATAAATTGATTTGCACTAAATTACCACAACAAGAAACAACAAGTAACCATATTATTCTATTTATATATAAAAATCGTTTTTCCTCATCAAATTAAATACAACAAATCATCAACAAACTTCATATTATTAAACATTTATAAATCGGTTCCCACAAATTTATAACAATTAACTATCATTTATTTTATTAATCTTGATTATTCGACATTATAAAAATTGATTAACTTTATAAATTAATCATGTTCATGTTATCAAAGACCAAAGAGTAAGTATCATCATCAAGAGACAAAATAGAATAAATCTTTTGCACTAAAAAATATACCCACACGAATTTTCAACAACATATGAACCTAGAATCAATAAAATAGCAAGAAAATTATCAACACATTTATGTAGAGGAGTACACGAATATTAAAATTGGATAGTAGAACATCATCGATTCACATTTCATAAAAATATAACCTTTTCCTTTAAACAAGACACCACGCGAATTATAACAGTATTTAGACAATAACCAATGTTTAGCTCTAACTTATAGGAGAAAAGCCCTTACCTTGGCCAGTTTTCTTCCTAACCAAATAACTCTAAGCCCTCAAATTTGAATGGCACGAACAAGAGGAAAGGTCAAAGCTTTACTGAGAAAACTAGGTATTAGTGGCTTTCTAATGAGTGAAATTAAAAGAAAGTGATGGAAATGACTTACCTTTGAGGTTACATGAAAATGGAGAGAAGGAGGTTAGAAAATTGTTCTTGATGGACTAGGGATGATGAGGGGGAGGCGTGATCAGCATGAGGGAGGCTAGGTTTTGTTTTTGTAACTAATGTAAGAAGAGAGGAATGGCATTAGGTTGAGAGAGAACAAATAGAATTTGTAGGCTTAGGCTTTGGTTTTAAAAAAACGTGTGAGACAAGACAAGGGGAGGGAATTTTTATTAATTATGTTCAGGGGATTAATAAAATCATTTAATATTATTCATTACACAAATTGTAACTTTCCAATAAGAAGGGAACAAATCGTGATCAGGGAGGAATTTGTTCCTTCTCTTTCCACTTGGTCAAAACAAGTTATAATTGTCCTATAAAAGAGGGAATCAAAACATGATAGGGAAAAATAGGCCATGACCTTATTTCTCATTAATGGGGATTACTACTAATTGTGAATGAGGGAATTTTTGCAAGACAAGAACAGTATCCAAGGTACACACGGTTTGGGCTCACTACACTACTAACACACTAACCCAAATAATTCTTTGGTCACTCTTAAAATGCTAACAACGCCTAACACAATATCTCATGATTTTTCTAAGCTAATTAAATAAACTATGAAATAATTAATCATTTAGCAACTAATCATGCAAGAAAACAATTATCATTTAATTGTCACGCCCATAAATAATTAATTAAATAACAACAATAGTTCTACTAGTTTTAAATAAATAAATAAATAAATAAAGGGTGTTACAAAACTTACCCCGTTAAAAATAGTTTCGTCCTCGAAACTAGACAGACTCGAAGAGGTTAGTGCAGAGCTCCCTCATTTGGTCTTTGTAATGTCAATATTTTTACTGTAGCACCCCGTTTCTGGAGCGCTACTGTGCAACCCCATCTGATGCTGAAAACATTTAATGCTTGTATGCTTTCAGTTAAAGAGTACTCTTATATATTTCGCAATGGAAAAATAGAAGTAATTTTTTTTTTCATTTTCTTTCCTTTGAAACCCTTTTCAAAATGAGACATAGAGTACTACAGTTTTCTAAATGATGCCAATTCAGACTTTTGCAAATATCAGAGTATAATGCATCACAAAATAATACTTCACATAACATAATCATTTCGCACTAAGGCAAGGTTTTCTGAAAAGAGTAATTACAAAACAACAAATACAAAACCCTAAACTAAGCTGGCCAACAACTATAACTCTTACTGAGAAACAGCTCAGCAAGACCAAATACGAAGTGCTCAGAGGAATCTTCCTCCACTGGCTCAATCTTCAATGCTCTTGGAAGGACGATACTGAAGCAGCTACCGAACTCCATCTGGATAATAGTCATGTTAAATATGACATAAAACAGACAATTAATACAATAACTAGACAATAAAAATCCAAACCATGACTTAAAAATATTCATTAAATCCTGAAAATTATTTCTCTTTCAATAAAATAATTTCCTTTAATCAAACAACAATCTTTCACATTTTTTGATATTAATTCATATTAAAAACAGTATACGTCTACACTGTCTCTTAATCTGAATTAATTGTTAAAACAGTAAATTGTTTACAATAAATCTTTGTTGTTCTTCGTACTTTTAACAAACCATTGAGGTGATCAATCTCTACGATTTATTTTCAAGTAGTCGGAAGCTATAAAATAATTTTCATAAAAATTGGGATGTTACATTACCACCCTCCTAAAAAAAAATTCGACCCCGAAAATTAACTTATAAACCGAAACAAAATCAAAATTATGAAAAGTCATAACTTAATACTAAAAACATATCATAAATTTTGAACTTTGAAATTTAATACAACATAATAATTATTACAGTCAAACAATCAAACACAAAGCATACATTTTATTCATATATCCTCACTAAAGCAAGGCACTACATCATCAACTTAAGTGTCTACAAAACACAATACTACGTGCCCATGTTGAAGAAGTCCCTGCGAATGATGCCTTATTTCAAATTCACGATCACGAACACGATCACGAACACGGTTACGAACACGTACAGTTACGAACACGGTTACGAACACGTACTGTCACGAACACGGTTACGAAGGCCGTTGGCCACATGCTAAACCCAATAAAGTTGGCACTTACGTAGCATTGGGTTAGTTGTGCTAGATATAGTTAAAGAAGTGATGTTTGAATTAGTCTTTCCAGGCTAGTGAGGATGGACGAGAGAACGGTGAGGAGTCCGTGAAGGGCTCATTGAGATTTTATAATCTCACCCTATTCCTTTTATTTGTTTTCAGATAAGCAGGTACCGAAGACGGTGAGCCGAAGCTCCAAGCTTGGGACTCATAGGCTAGTTTTATATTGAAGTGGAGATTTTATATTCCAAGTTATGTATAATATGTAATCTATTCATTAGATTAATGTATTCAGTTTAATTTATGACTTGGATTATCAGAATCAAGTTTGTAAACGCCAAGAATTTCGCGGCCTTAACGTAATTTGTCGTACTTTCAATTATGTTGAGGTGCGGGAGTTACATTATGGTATCAGAGCAGTTCGATCTTATCGGACTGTGAGTTACTAGTTTAGTAAAAAAAAACTTGGTTTAGGAAGTGTCAGTTTAGTCCTTGTTGGACTGAAATAAGTTAGCCGGAATTTTCCTTTGTCCGATAACTTCTCTACATATTCTTATGCTTAGTATGGAATATTAAGCCTGATCAACTTAATACTCCATACCGTGTACGAAGAATGTAGTAGATGGAGCTGGCGGATGAGGGAGGAGACCGAATAGGAGCGTGAACTCTGAGGAAGTTTGATGGATAAGGATGATGCAGACAAGGAAGGAGCGGATGCAGGAGCTCTCATTAAGTGAGAACCTTCAGAATACGGAAAAGGGAAACAAGTTCCCACCTTTCCGGAATCAAGAGTTAAGGAATGTTTCAAGAGTGGTCGGAACCATAGTGGTGAGGGTTCGGCTAGACAAAGCGTGTAATTCATGTACCGTCAATCGAGATGCTCTGGAAGTGATTAGGAATGACGAGCAAGTAAGGGGTCTTAATTGTGAGGTTTCAATCAACTTAGGATGGGCATTTGTAATCGGTTAGGGTTACAACACTGGTTATGCTATCAAGTTGTTTCGACTAATCCATTATGAATGGATCCTAGAATGATTGAGATCTTATGATGATTCCCAAGTTAATTCAAGTGCCCTTCGTGGTTAACAGTAAGTGCTCTTAATTGTAGGATTTCAATTAAGTAGGATGGTCGGTTATAATCGGTTAGGATCTCAACACTTGTTGTTTCAGCAGGATTGGTTAACCTAGCCGATTGTAGGTGGATCCTAGGTCGATAGAAATCCTATGATAATCCCTGAGAGAACCTTAGCGTTCAGAGTGGTAGTGATAAGGGTAAGGAACAAGATAGAGTTAGGCGATATGCTACAATGCCCAAATGGTAGTATGGGTCCTCAAGGGTGATCCTGCCCTAGTGAAGCAGAAAGAAAAACTCTAAGTCTTCAAGGAACGGTGTCCTTAGTGGAACCACCAACTTCAGAGGATCAGATGAGATGTAGTCTTCAAACTATAGAAGTTTCAAAACAAAAAAAAACTGAGTCAACGGAAACCTAAGTTATTGATGTCTACGTTCGATCTAATTGTTATGTGCGTAAAGTGAATTCAATTGACCAATTATAGACTTTGCCCTAGCCAAGTAAGAATATTAGTTGGAATAAGACTTAGTCTAAGATTGGGTAATGAGATCACTTAATTTCCTGAGCAATTAGTTCCTCTATAGAGATTAATCCCTTTCAGGGTTTCTAATGATTCAGATTGGGTAAGGATGATAAGACAGGATCAATAAGGTAGATTGTTCCCAAGAATATCAAGGATTTATTTTCTGGATACTTGTTGGTCCATTGGTTATTAAACGCGTCGATCTACACCGCTATCAGATAGAGCCGTGTGGGTTCTGGTTTAATTCCAGTAGCATCAAGAAAGGGAGTTAATCCATCAAGCGAAGGAGAGCAGTAGTAAAGTTCATCTAAGAGTGAATACGATGGACATCTGAGACTATAAGTTACTGCGAGTCAAGTTGTTAGGTTGGGTCTGATGTGATTCTAACTAGCCACTTGCAAGCTAAGTCTCCAACCAAGTGTGGCTTAGACCTCGTGTGAGACAAAGTTTGTAATCAACTAATGAAAATCAAGTCAGTTTAATCAACGGATACCTCCCAAGAGTTGAACAACCCTAGAGTTTCAAGTTTCCTAGGCCAAGTCGGTTGCAAGACCAAGTATAGTGAGCTAAATATGAGTATCAACTCCGTGGTTGCGGAAGGGGTCTCTAAGAAAGGATTTCCATTGGTAACATAAGAATGAACGTCACGAATGGGAAAATTTGTTTAAGGTATGTATTAGTTACCTCTAGGTGACAATCCTGTTTTGATAAGATAGTTGCCCAACGAAGGGTTACGAAACTACCAACGATAGTAATGGATGCTGTTTTGGGTGAACTTCCAAAGAGTATTCGAAGGAGAGTACCTTCCAAGGAGTCTAAAGAGATAGAAGGGGCAAAGATTCACTCGCTTGACACAAAAGGCACGTTTGCAGGGAATTGTGTGGACAAATTCAAAGAATTCTCCACATACTTAACCTACCTCCAACATGTATAGGATGATGAGTAAGCGACTCATCAGTTGGGTTGAAAACCCGAACCGAGTTAAGAAATGTCGTGTGGCAATTTCATGAAGATGGCTATGCGAGACTGTGGGTTACTACGGAATTACAGAGGAAGCACAGGTTATCTTATGGCAGAATGTCTAGGTGAGTAGCAGATGATGAAAAGCAAGCGTAACAATTTCCAACAGTCAAGAGCAATCGAAAGATAGAACAGCACCAGAGTTAAACTCTCAGACTGCAAGTAAAGTATTCCATCTGATGGAAATAAGACGAAAGGAGTTCATTCATTTGAAAAGACGTAAGATCAGAGATCACAGCGGAAGCACCAAAAGCCAATTTATTATATAGAAGGATGAGGTAAGAAGGAAGGGCGTGGTTTGGGGACGAGATTCCATGGAGGTAAATCTCTGTTCGCATCCCATGCTGTCAACGCTAAGAAATTCCAATGAAAGATGCAGTAATTTTCGAGGACTAAAATTTTTAAAAGGTGGGTAGTAGTGTAACACCCCAAATTTCTAAGCTAAGTTGAGAATAAATTATGAGAAGAATTGTGTGATTGTATTCAAGCTTAATTTGATTTTAAAGTGAGTGTGTAACACCTGAGGACGAGATCGACATCGTATTAGGACGACGTATCGAGATCCCGACCAAGACCTTGTGTCGAGATCCCGTGCCAAGATCGTTTGTCGAGGTCATTTGCCGAGCTGAGGAGACTGCGTGCACTAGCTGCTAAGCTGAGGAGGTCGGGTGTCGAGCTGAGGAGGTCGCATGCCGAACTGAGGAGGCTGCGTGCACGAACTCGTGTTAGAGCCTTGTGCGCTTGCACGAGCACCCTTGGTCGACATCGTGTCGAGATGATAACTCGTATTCTTTCGAACGTTATTCAGCGCTATTATTATATTGTTTGTAATAATTATATTGTCGGCTTACCGTTCTCGTCGCGTGTCTAGATCGTTGACCGACAGAGTAAAGGGTAATTATGAGAGAGGAACGATTAGACGGGTAGATTGATTGATGGGATTGGCATCTTATAGCTGGAGTTACGATTATACCCCTTTTCTCACCAGCTGTATACCACGACCGATTCCCTCAGATACTCATTTCTCTTTTCTTCTTTCATCTTCCTTCCTTCTGCTCTGAGTTCCTTGTTTTTCTCCAGAACTTCCATCGACGAAACCTTGAGTTCCATCGAGATTCTACATCAAACTTTCTTCATCAATCTTGTTCATCATCATCTTCTCGACCTATATCTCACCATCTCGACCATCATCTGAGGTAAGGAAAAACAGATTTTTCTCTTCCTTCGTGCTACTGTTTAGCGCTATTTCTTCCTTCCATTTTAGCTAGTTTTTATGCTTCCAAATCATGTCAAATTGATGGGTTTTCTTCTTCACGATATTACCTATCTTTCTAACCGATTAATTGGGCTTGAAAAACAAATTTTCTTCCTCTGTTTTTCTCGCACCCAGCGCCCGTAAACCCTTCATTTTTGGTTTATTTCGATTTCTTGTTTTTCGTTTGTTGCTTCTGGTTATTGTTGTTGTCGATCTATCTGTTGAAGCATCAGATAACCTTTTTCATGAACTTTTGATCGAAATCCCTAACTTTGTGTTAGAGGAAAAATATATTTAAGTTCTTGAGTTTTTATATTTCTGGGTTGTGGTTAAGTTTGGAATGAGAGCTAAGTGTATTAGAACCCATAGATCGAACTGAGTTGTGTTTGTTTTAGGAAGTCTGATTCCCGAGATCGAGTGATTTCCGAATCAAGGTGTACGGGAGAGCGAATCCGAGGACGTGGAAGCAGCGGAAATCCAGATCGAGAACTGTACGTGTCGAGGTCGACTGAGAAGTGTACGTGTCGAGGTCGATTGAGGACGGTACGTGTCGAAGTCGTTGTCAAACTCGTTGAAGACAGCCGTGTCGAGATCGAGTAAGAGAAGTCGTTGTCGAGCTCATTTGAAGACAGTTGTGTCGAGGTCGTTGTCGAGCAAAGATTAACTTGGAGTTGATTGGCGCTTCACATTAATACTTTCATACTATGCTAGCGTAAGGGCAACTCTTAGGCATTATTAAGACTTTATTTTTATTGTTATATTTATGTATGGACTCCTTGATTGGTGTCGAGATTGGGTTTTTGCATGTATTTGATATGTGATTGAATATATGTTGTGAATGGTGTATTGCTGTCGAATTGCGTTTCTTCATGAAGAATGTTTTATTGCTTAAATGTCGAATTGTGTTTTCTTCATGTTAAGCATGCTCTCTTTATTTGATATGTGATCAAGTAAGTTGTGTTACTCTTTGACATGCGGCGAGCTAATCATCGAGTGAGAGAGCTAGGGAGTCGTATGACGTTTTTGAGCCGGACCCAGATAACTGAGGGTGCTAGGTCCCCTTTTTGTTTATGGTGGATTGGCTAGGCGTTGTAGCATTATCAGTTTGGGGTTGGACCTGCTGATTAATGCATGGTATCGGTTTGGGGTTGGACCTGCCGCTTACCTATTACGTCAGTTTGGGGATGGACCTGCTGACGATATTCCGGAATAAGAGTCGAGTCGAGTCGAGTCTAGAGTGAGATGGTCGAGTCACGTGTGGTGATTGAGATACATTATTGTGTTGCTTATTCTTTATGTCGAGCTTATCTTGAATTGTTGAGAAGTTGACCCTTTCCCGTGGTGCCTTCAATCCATGACGGTTACCCAGGCGATGTCGAGGGCGCAGGGAACTCGACAGCAGACGATGCCGAGGAGGAGCTCGACGAGGACCCGAGTGACGACCTCTACTTGTCGTGATTGATTATGTTGTTGGATGTTTGTTTTTCTGATGACTGTACTTTGTTTTTCTTTGTGTTCGAGGTCGTGACCAGTTTGGGCCGGGTATGTTTTATTGCTACAGGGTAGACTGGCGGTTTACTTTTGGAGCAAACCCTGCGTGGGAGTCTCTAAGTACCACCAGGGTATGATTGCTCTTTGAAGTCGCTGCACCTTAGGTGTATTTTCTTTATACATTTGCTACTCAGCATTTTGTATACATTATTATTTCGAGTGATATATATATGTATGTTATGCATGTATGTTTTATTAGAATTTAAGTCTCGTGGTCTTAGTTGCACCATGTTTCAAAAGTCAGTAATTACTCATTGCACGAGTTGGTTTTATAAAAAAAAAAAAAAATAGACCGTACTTTTCAAAAGGCACAAGAGTTTCGTTTTAAAACACATCTCATACAGGTTTAGTTGAGCTCGGTGTGTTGAGCTCGGTAACTCGAGCTCGGTATATTGAGCTCGGTAGCGGTGCGGAAACGGGTCGTTACATTGTTAGTATCGAGCAGCTTGATTCGACCGAGCCGTGCATAGAGATTTGACCGTCACCGTGCCGGGTTATGTGTGTTGGGTACCTAGTTGTATTATGTTGATTCTTTGTTTGATTAAGTGAAGCACTTATTGCTTGAGAAATTGTTTGAACTGTTTCTTGATTGAAGCAGTGTGTTTTAACACATACTTGTTGTGAGATTCTGACAGGGTTTTGAACTTTGTGGAATCTAATGCCACCTCGTAGGAATACGACAGCTGCAACCGAGAACGTCGACATGGAACGAGCAATTCAAGCTATGACCGAGATGGCGGCAGCCATGGCTCAACAATCAGCTGCTGCAACTCAACAGGCTAACGCGATGTGTAACACCTGAGGACGAGATCGACATCGTATTAGGACGACGTATCGAGACCTCGACCAAGACCTTGTGTCGAGATTCCATGCCAAGATCGGTTACCGAGGTCATTCGCCGAGCTGAGGAGACCGCGTGCACTAGCTGCTGAGCTGAGGAGGTCGGGTGTCGAGTTGATGAAGTCGCGTACCGAGCTGAGGAGGCCGCGTTCACGAACTCGTGTTAGAACCTTGTGCGCTTGCACGAGCACTCTTGTCGACATCGTGTCGAGATGATACCTCGTATTCTTTCGAACGTTATTCAGCGTTATTATTACATTGTTTGTAATAATTACATTGTCGGCTTGCCGTTCTCGTCGCGTGTCTAGACCGTTGACCGACAGAGTAGAGGTTAATTATGAGGGAGGAACGATTAGACGGGTAGAATGATTGATGGGATTGGCATCTTATAGCTGGAGTTACGATTATGCCCTTTTCTCACCAGCTGTATACCACGACCGATTCCCTCAAACACTCATTCTTTCTCTTTTCTTTCTTCTTTCTTCTTCCTTCCTTCTGCTCTGAGTTTCGTTGTTTTTCTCCAAAAACTTCCATCGACGAAACCGTGAGTTCCATCGAGATTCTGCACAAGCTTTCTTCATCAACCTTGTTCCTCATCATCTTCTCGACATATCTCGCCTGCTCGACCATCACCATTGAGGTATGAAGAACAGATTTTTCTTTTTCTCTGTGCTACTGTTTAGCGCTACTTATCTTTCCATTTTTAGCCAGTTTTATGCTTCCAAATCATGTCAAATTGATGGGTTTTCTTCTTCACAATATTACCTATCTTTCTAACCGATTAATTGGGCTTGTAAAACAAATTTTCTTCCTCTGTTTTTCTGCAATCGGCAGTGCCCAGAAACCCCCATTTTTGGTTTGTTTCGATTTCTTGTTTTCGTTTGTTGCTTCTGGTTGTTGTTGTTGTCGATCTATCTGTTGAAGCATCAGATAACTTTTTCATGAACTTTTGATCGAAAACCCTAACTTTGTGTTAGAGGAAAAATATATTCAAGTTCTTGAGTTTTATATTTTCTGGGTTGTGGTTAAGTTTGGGATGAGAGCTAAGTGTATTAGAACCCATAGATCGAACTGAGTTGTGTTTGTTTTAGGAAGTCTGATTCCCGAGATCGAGTGATTTCCGAATCAAGGTGTACGGGAAAGCGAATCCAAGGACGTGGAAGCAATGAATCCGTGATCGAGAATCGTGACGTGTCGAGGTCGACCGAGAAGCGGTACGCGGTCGAGGTCGATTGAGGACGATACGCGGTCGGTCGCTGTCGAGCTCGCTGAAGACACCGTGTCGAGATCGAAAAGAGAAGTCGTTGTCGAGCTCATTTGAAGACACCGTGTCGAGGTCGTTGTCGAGCAAAGATTTACTTGGAGTTCGGTAAGGGCAACTCTTAGACATTATTAAGACTTTATTTTTATTGTTATATTTATGTATGGACTCCTTGATTGGTGTCGAGATTGGGTTTTTGCATGTATTTGATATGTGATTGAATATATGTTGTGAATGGTGTATTCTTTGTCAATTTCGTTTCTTCATGCAGAATGTTTTATTGCTTAAATGTCGAATTGCGTTTTCTTCATGTTAAGCATGCTCTCTTTATTTGATATGTGATCAAGTAAGTTGTGTTACTCTTTGACATGCGCGAGCTAATCATCGAGTGAGAGAGCTAGGAGTCGTATGACGCTTTTGAGCCGACCCAGATAATCGAGGGTGCTAGGTCCCCTTTGTTTATGGTGGATTGGCTAGGCGTTGTAGCATTATCGGTTGGGGATGGACCTGCCGATTAATGTATGGAATTCGGTTTGGGGATGGACTGCCGTTTACCTATTACGCCGCTTGGGGATGGACTCGCCGACGATATTCCTAATAAGAGTCGAGTCGAGTCTAGAGTGAGATGGTCGAGTCACGTGTGGTGATTGAGATACATTATTGTGTTGCTTATTTCTTTATGTCGAGCTTATCTTGAATTGTTGAGAAGTTGACCCTTTCCCGTGGTGCCTTCAATCCATGAGGGTTACCCAGGCGATGTCGAGGGCGCAGGAACTCGGCAGATGATGCCGAGGAGGAGCTCGACGAGGACCCGAGTGACGACCTTTATCCGCCGTGGATTGTTTGTTTGTAGGATGTTTGTTTTTCTGAGGACTGTACTTCGTTTTTCTTTTGTGTTCGAGGTCGTGACCAGTTTGGGCAGTGTTGTTTTGTTGTTTCAGGGTAGACTGGTGGTCTTACTTTTGGAGCAGCCCCCTGCGTGGGAGTCTGCCGGAAGTACCCCCAGGGTATGATTGCTCTTTTGAAGTCGTTGTACCTTAGGTGTATTTTCTTTGCACATTTGCTACTCTGTATTTTGTATACATTATTATTTCGAGTGATATATATATGTATGTTATGCATGTATGTTTTATTAGAATTTAAGTCTTGTGTCTTAGTTGCACCATGTTTCAAAAGTCAGAATTACTCTGATGTGCACGAGTTGGTTTTATAAAAAAAAAATATATCGTATTTTTAAAAGGCACAAGAGTTTTGTTTTTAAAACACATCTCATATAGGTTTATGTTGAGCTCGGCGTGTTGAGCTCGGTAACTCGAGCTCGGTATATTGAGCTCGGTAGCGGTCCGGAAACGGGTCGTTACACGATGGCTCAACAGACGGCAGCTTTAACTCAAAGAGAACTTACAAAGAACAAAGAACGAGCGTAACGAAATGTCAAGCGAGAGGATTGGGCGACTTTAGGAAGCATGATCCACGAAGTTCTATGGTGAGCCAAATCCAGATAAAGTCGATCTTTGGATGCAAGAGATCGAGAAGATCTTTGAGGCACTTCATTGCGGGACAACGTGAAGGTCGACTATGCCACCTACTTCACCGCTAGGAGACGCAGAGTATTGGTGGAGAGGAGTGAAGCAAACATTTATAAGCGAACGCCGCGAGATGACCTGGGAGCTTTTTCGTGAAAGGTTCTTGGACAAGTACTTCCCAGACATCGCACGAGCCGAGAAGGAATAAGAATTTCTTCAATTAGCAAGGCAACTCGGCAAAGTGTCCGAGTATACGCCAAGTTCGAGTCGTTGGCGAGGTATTTCAGTCCATTTCGTGATCGAAATGACCGCAGATGGTTAAGTGAGAGATTCCAACGGATCGGGATTCGACATTCAAGTCGATGGTGTCGTTGAGGATCCGAAACCTCCAAGAGCCGATTGATCGATGTGTCGAGGTAGAAGGAGTGAGAAGCCACAAGAAGAAGACTGTGGGCGGACCGGTGAGACCCCGCAGAGTGCGCGTAGATTTGCACGTAAAGCGGAAACAACCGCAGAAGAAGCCGTGACGACCGACCTCAGGGAACGACAACAGGGACAATATCGTCCGATGACCCAGTACCGAGAAGCGGAGGACGGACATGTCGAGGTGACTTGTTTCCGTTGTGGAAAGACGGGACATTACGCCAATAACTGTACTCAGAAGGAGGGGGTGTGCTACAACTGTAAGAAGCCAGGGCATTTTGCCAAGGATTGTCCTACACCTAAAGCTGAACCGACGATGCTTGCGGCAAAGGCCAAAGGGAAGCGTCAAGTGGCTAAAGGCAGAGTTTTCTGCATGAGTGGCGAGGAAGCAGATCGAGCTGAAGATCTTATCCAAGGTGAATGTGAGATCGAGGGTAAATCCTTATCCGTTCTTTTTGATTCGGGTGCAACCCATTCCTTTATTTCTTCTGATTGTGTGAACCATTTGAACTTGACTGTGACTGCTTTACCGTTTAAATTAGTAGTTACAACCCCAGCTGCTAAAACCTTAGTCACAAACACTGCATGTCTTAATTGTGTAGTGGTTATTCAGAGTAGAAAGTTTGTGGTCAATTTGGTTTGTTTGCCTCTTAAGGGCCTAGATGTCATTCTCGGGATGGATTGGTTGTCACACCACCATGTCCTTTTGGACTGTGCCCGTAAAACTGTAATTTTTCCAGACCTTGGAGTCTCCAATTATCTTTCTGCCGAACGTATCGGAGTTTCTTTGAAAGAAGGAACTAGGGAATACATGTATCCGCTAGTTCTAAGTTTTCCAACAGATCGACGTGAAGAATGTTCCAGGTGTGTGACTTTGAGGACGTTTTCAAGACGTGCCAGGGTTACCACCAAGACGAGAGGTCGAAGTTCTCCATCGACCGATTCCAGGAACAGACTGATTTCCAAAGCGCCATACAGGATGTCTCCCGCCGAGATGAAAGAGTCAAGTCCCGGATCGAACACTTGGAGTCGAAGCAATTCATACGACCGAGCGTGTCACCGTGGGGAGCTCCGGTGTTGTTGGTTAAGAAGAAGGATGGACGATCAAGGCCGTGAGTGGACTATCGCGAGCTCAACAAGGTTACCGTGAAGAACCGCTATCCGTTACCACGTATTGGCGACTTGATGGATCAACTTCGTGGAGCGGCGATCTTTCCAAGATAGACTTGAAGTCGGGCTACCATCGATTCGCGTGAAGGAGGAAGATGTTCCCAAAACAGCTTTCAGGACTAGATACGGTCACTACGAGTACTTGGTGATGCCGTTTGGAGTAACGAATGCGCCAGCTGTGGTTATGGACTACATGAACAGGATTTTCCATTCGTTCTTGGATCAGCTTGTTGTAGTGTTCATCGACGACATCTTGATCTACTCGAGGAACCGAGAAGAGCACGCAGAACACTTATGTCGAGTATCGCAGATATTACGAGATAAGCAACTCTATGCCAACCTGTCAAGTGTGAATTTTGGCTTGAAGAGGTGAATTTTCTTGGTCACGTGATTTCCAAAGAAGGGATAGTCGTGGATCCAACTAAGATTGAAGTCGTGTTAGCGTGGGAACAGTAGAAGACGGTTCTGAGATCGGGAGTTTTGTCGGCTTAGCGTGATATTACCGAAGATTCATTGAAGGTTTCTCGAAGATTGTCGCGCCTCTTACACGATCGACGAGGAAGGATCAACCTTTGCCTGACCGAGGAGTGTGAAGCCGCTTTTCAAAGACCGAAGGAGCTTTTGACGACAAATACCAGGCCGATTTTGCCTCAACCTCAAGAGCCTTACGAGGTGTATTGTGATGCGTCACACCAGGGATTGGGATGCGTCTTGATGCAACATAGGAAGGTGGTCGCGTATGCTTCAAGACACCTTAAGATTCACGAGAGGAACTACCCTACTCACGACTTGAGCCGGGCAAAGCAGAGTTTTTGGCGCCGAAGATATGGAGACACTACCTTTATGGGAGCACTCTTATTGCTTTCAACGATCACAAGAGCTTGAAGTACTGTTCGACCGTAAAGAGCTCAACATGCGTCGGCGTAGATGGGACGTAATTTCTCAAGGACTACGACTTTACGTTGGAATACCATCCCTGAAGGCTAACGTGGTAGCGATGCGTTGGAGCAGAAGAGCGCTTAACCCTGGTATTGATGATCAAGGAGTTGGAGATGCTCGAGAAGTTCCGAGACTTGAAGTCGAGTGTCGAAGTTTCACCTGGGAAGCCGAGATTTGGTATGCTTACCATTTCTAACAGATTGTTGGGCGAGATCCGAGACCGCAAGTTCATGACGAGCTTCGCAAGAGAAGATTCAATGATAGCGCAAGGGAAGGCGACAGACTTCACGCCGAGCGGACGACATCTTGAGGTGCAATGGCCGAGTGTGTGTACCTAACGATCCGAGCCGAGGAAGTTGATTCTCGGCAGCGCATAAGAGCAACTTTAGTATTCATCCAGGAGTTACGAAGATGTATCAAGACTTGAAGAAGCATTTTTGGTGGTCCGGAATGAAGAAGCAAGTGGCCGAGTACGTAGCTTCGTGTTTAACGTGTCGTAAAGCCGGCGTGGAGCACCAACGACCGCGGGAATGCTACAATCGCTGACGTGCCAGTTGGAAATGGGATAGTATTTCCATGGATTTCGTTGTAGGTTTGCCGAAGACGCAGAAGAAGAATGATTCGATTTGGGGGAACGGCGACCGAAGGGCCAAATCTCGTCACTTCTTACCAGAGAGGTGGCCATACGACGTGGAAAAGTCGACCGAGATCTACATCGCGAGATAGTACGACTTCATGGAATACCTCTTCGATCGTGTCGGACCGAGATCCGAAGTTCACGTCTCATTTTTGGAGGGAATTGCAAGGAGCGATGGGAACCGAGCTCAGGCTTAGCTCGGCATATCATCCTCAGACTGACGGTCAGACTGAGAGAACGATCCAATCACTTGAAGATTTGTTGCGAGCGTGTACCTTAGATCACCGAGGAAGTTGGGACGACGTCTTACCATTGGTGGAGTTCACCTACAATAACAGTTTCCATGCGAGTATTGGAATGGCACCTTTTGAAGCACTGTATGGACGGAAATGTCAGACGCCTCTTTGTTGGTACCAGGACGGCGAGCGTTCTGTTGTCGGACCAGATATGATCCAGCAGACTACCGAGAAGATCCGTTTGATCAGAGATCGGATGCGAACATCTCAAAGTCGACAGAAGAGTTATGCAGACCAACGACGTCGACCACTCGAGTTCGAGGAAGGAGAACATGTATTTCTTAGAGTCACCCCCACTCATCGAGTTGGTCGAGCGATCAAATCCAAGAAACTTACCCCTAAATTTATTGGACCTTACCAGATTCTTCGTCAGATTGGTCCAAAGGCATATCGATTGCCTTGCCACCATTCTTGTCGAACATCCACGACGCCTTCCACGCCTCACGATTCGCGGAAGTATATTTCCGACCCCTCTCATGTCATCGAACCGGATGTGATTCAACTGAAGGACGACTTATCTTTTGAAGCATCACCAGCAAGGATCGTTGATCGGAAAGCCAAGCAGTTGCGGAATAAAGAGATTCAACTCGTCAAAGTTGTGTGGGATCAGAAGACGGGAGATGCGACTTGGGAGTTGGAGGAGAAGATGAAGACTCAGTACCCTGAACTTTTCCGAGGTAAGAATCTTATTTGCAATTTCGAGGACGAAATTTTTTTAGAGGGAGAGATTGTAACACCTGAGGACGAGATCGACATCGTATTAGGACAACGTATCGAGATCCCGACCAAGACCTTGTGTCGAGATCCCGTGCCAAGATCGTTTGTCGAGGTCATTTGCCGAGCTGAGGAGACTGCGTGCACTAGCTGCTGAGCTGAGGAGGTCGGGTGTCGAGCTGAGGAGGTCGCATGCCGAACTGAGGAGGCCGCGTGCACGAAATTGTGTTAGAGCCTTGTGCGCTTGCACGAGCACCCTTGGTCGACATCGTGTCGAGATGATAACTCGTATTCTTTCGAACGTTATTCAGCGCTATTATTATATTGTTTGTAATAATTATATTGTCGGCTTGCCGTTCTCGTCGCGTGTCTAGATCGTTGACCGACAGAGTAAAGGGTAATTATGAGAGAGGAACGATTAGACGGGTAGATTGATTGATGGGATTGGCATCTTATAGCTGGAGTTACGATTATACCCCTTTTCTCACCAGCTGTATACCACGACCGATTCCCTCAGATACTCATTTCTCTTTTCTTCTTTCTTCTTCCTTCCTTCTGCTCTGAGTTCCTTGTTTTTCTCCAGAACTTCCATCGACGAAACCTTGAGTTCCATCGAGATTCTACATCAAACTTTCTTCATCAATCTTGTTCATCATCATCTTCTCGACCTATATCTCACCATCTCGACCATCATCTGAGGTAAGGAAAAACAGATTTTTCTCTTCCTTCGTGCTACTGTTTAGCGCTATTTCTTCCTTCCATTTTAGCTAGTTTTTATGCTTCCAAATCATGTCAAATTGATGGGTTTTCTTCTTCACGATATTACCTATCTTTCTAACCGATTAATTGGGCTTGAAAAACAAATTTTCTTCCTCTGTTTTTCTGCAATTCCAGCGCTCCGTAAACCCTTCATTTTTGGTTTATTTCGATTTCTTGTTTTTCGCTTGTTGCTTCGTTGTTGTTGTTGTCGATCTATCTGTTGAAGCATCGATAACCTTTTTCATGAACTTTTGATCGAAATCCTTAACTTTGATTTGGAGGAAATATATATTTAAGTTCTTGAGTTTTTATATTTCTGGGTTGTGGTTAAGTTTGGAATGAGAGCTAAGTGTATTAGAACCCATAGATCGAACTGAGTTGTGTTTGTTTTAGGAAGTCTGATTCCCGAGATCGAGTGATTTCCGAATCAAGGTGTACGGGAGAGCGAATCCGAGGACGTGGAAGCAGCGGAAATCCAGATCGAGAACTGTACGTGTCGAGGTCGACTGAGAAGTGTACGTGTCGAGGTCGATTGAGGACGGTACGTGTCGAAGTCGTTGTCAAGCTCGTTGAAGACAGCCGTGTCGAGATCGAGTAAGAGAAGTCGTTGTCGAGCTCATTTGAAGACAGCTGTGTCGAGGTCGTTGTCGAGCAGCATTAACTTGGAGTTCGGTAAGGGCGCTTCACATTAATACTTTCATACTATGCTAGCGTAAGGGCAACTCTTAGACATTATTAAGACTTTATTTTTATTGTTATATTTATGTATGGACTCCTTGATTGGTGTCGAGATTGGGTTTTTGCATGTATTTGATATGTGATTGAATATATGTTGTGAATGGTGTATTGCTGTCGAATTGCGTTTCTTCATGAAGAATGTTTTATTGCTTAAATGTCGAATTGCGTTTTCTTCATGTTAAGCATGCTCTCTTTATTTGATATGTGATCAAGTAAGTTGTGTTGCTCTTTGACATGCGGCGAGCTAATCATCGAGTGAGAGAGCTAGGGAGTCGTATGACGTTTTTGAGCCGGACCCAGATAATCGAGGGTGCTAGGTCCCCTTTTGTTTATGGTGGATTGGCTAGGCGTTGTAGCATTATCGGTTTGGGGTTGGACTCACGATTAATGCATGGTATCGGTTTGGGGTTGGACTCGCCGCTACCTATTACGCCGGCTGGGGATGGACCTGCCGACGATATTCTAATAAGAGTCGAGTCGAGTCGAGTCTAGAGTGAGATGGTCGAGTCACGTGTGGTGATTGAGATACATTATTGTGTTGCTTATTCTTTATGTCGAGCTTATCTTGAATTGTTGAGAAGTTGACCCTTTCCCGTGGTGCCTTCAATCCATGACGGTTACCCAGGCGATGTCGGGGGCGCAGGAACTCGGCGAGCCGATGCCGAGGAGGAGCTCAACGAGGACCCGAGTGACGACCTCTACTTGTCGTGATTGATTATGTTGTTGGATGTTTGTTTTTCTGATGACTGTACTTTGTTTTTCTTTGTGTTCGAGGTCGTGACCAGTTTGGGCCGAGTATGTTTTATTGCTACAGGGTAGACTGGCGGTTTACTTTTGGAGCAGCCCCCTGCGTGGGAGTCTGCCGGAAGTACCCCCAGGGTATGATTGCTCTTTTGAAGTCGTCATACCTTAGGTGTATTTTCTTTATACATTTGCTACTCTGTATTTTGTATACATTATTATTTCGAGTGATATATATATGTATGTTATGCATGTATGTTTTATTAGAATTTAAGTCTTGTGTCTTAGTTGCACCATGTTTCAAAAGTCAGAATTACTCACAGTGCACGAGTTGGTTTTATAAAAAAAAAAAATAGACCGTACTTTTCAAAAGGCACAAGAGTTTCGTTTTAAAACACATCTCATACAGGTTTAGTTGAGCTCGGTGTGTTGAGCTCGGTAACTCGAGCTCGGTATATTGAGCTCGGTAGCGGTCCGGAAACGGGTCGTTACAGAGTGGATATAATTACACAAAGTTTTGATAAGAAAGTTAATGGGTTTGAGTTGGGGAATAAGTTGGAATTAATCTTAAGATGGTTAAAGGTGTTGATTTGTAGTTATGGAAGTTAATTTGAGAAGAAAGTCTCAAGGTTTGGTGTTAGAACTAAGTTTTCTTGGTTTTTCTGCAGTGTGAATCGATTCATATAGCCCATGAATCGATTCACAGCATTAAAAATCCATAGGCATCGAATTTTAGCAGTGGGAATCGATTCACAGAAGCTAGGAATCGATTCACATAAGACAGGCCACTGGGACTCGCATGCAGGAATCGATTCACTCATTAAAACTGCGATTCAGGCACTTTTTACACTGTGGGAATCAATTCACACTATGCTGTGAATTGATTCACAGCTGCAGAAGTGTTTAAAAACGTTGTTTCAACGAGCAGAACGCAAAAAGAAAGAAAAAGGGAAGGAAAAGAGGAGAAAGGGAAAGGAGAAAGAGGAAAGGAGAGCTAGAGTTTCACCCTTTGAGAAGGATTGAAGAGATTCATGTTAGATTTCTTCAATCACTTGCCTAAATGGAGAGTTTGAGAGTTGAGATGTGGGTATTTTGAAGATTTGGGTTAAAACCCTAGAGAGAAGAAGAAGAAGCACGAAATTGAAGAAGAATAAAGGGGAGAAGACCAAGCTCCAGCAAGGATGGCTCAAGTTCTTGGATTGAGAAGGAAGATTGAAGGTTGAAGATCAAGATTTGAGAAGTATTTGGAGAAGCCCCAAGTTGAGCAAAGAGGGAAAAGCTTGAAGAGGAGCAAAGAGTCCAAAGTTCAACCTTCCTAGCTCAATGTCTTGAAGAATAGTGGTGAGTTCTTCATCCCTTAGGTGATGGGCAACCATAAGTCCCTCATATAGGAATTTTCCTAAAAGAAGTCTTTGAACCCCAAAGGGTTCAAAGTTAGGGTTGTTAACCCCTTTGATTTTAATTTAATGTTAAAGTTATTATTATGAAATTATATGGGGTTTGACTGAAATAGGGTTGGATTCTGTCCCCAACCCCCCTAATTATTATGTGATGCTTGAATCCTTGAATGCTCCAAAGAGCTTCAATGAGATTATGTATGTTTGATGTTAGTTCCTATGTTAGCCCCATAGAGTTTCAAGGTATATGTTTAATGTAGGAGTTGTCCATTAATTTGTTCAATTGTGAGGCTTGTCAATTAGCCCTAAATGTATGTCCATGGTGTTGAAGAAAGGACCCTATAAAAGTATGGGATAAGTGAATGATTGAAGTAGATATTCATAATTTAGTGTAAGTCTTATTATGAGTATCGCATGTGTAAGCCTCTAAGTGAGTAGTTAGCTAGAAATGGATGTTGTTAATGTTAAGCTAGAATTGTTGAGATGATTGTAATTTCCTTGAATAGTTAAGTAATGAGGATGATGTTAATAAATCCTAGCTAGCCAAGTTGTATTTCTATGAACATGCACATAAGCATAAGCATAAGCATATGCATAAGCTAAAGTCCATGGCAAGACTCCTCTATTTAAAGGAGTAGATCGGTTTGGTTAGCCAAGTGGGACGCCCTTGGATGGTTATGACGTCTAACCACCATACCGAAAGTGTGTAATTGGGGTCTAGGGACGGAAGCCTACGACACTACCCAATAACACAAAATGCATTACATTGCATAGCCTCATATTATATATCTCCTTATGAATGGTATAATATGTGAAGTGATGTCAAGTTTATGAATGTCAATGAATTCCTTGTATGTATATATATATATATATATGTATTTGGAATTAGTTTAGTTAGTTGTATGGAATCTTGGATAGCACATCCCTAGTCGCTTAATTATTATATAGTAATGGTGCCTAGAAGTAGAAAGAGATGTGATAAGATCAATTTCAATAATATAGAGAAAAGCAAAGAAGTGTTAAGTATAAAGTAAGCAAGTAAAGAAGAACAAAATGTTCTTAGTTAAGAAAGTTGGCACTTACGTAGCATTGGGTTAGTTGTGCTAGATATAGTTAAAGAAGTGATATTTGAATTAGTCTTTCCAGGCTAGTGAGGATGGACGAGAGAACGGTGAGGAGTCCGTGAAGGGCTCACTGAGATTTTATAATCTCACCCTATTCCTTTTATTTGTTTTCAGATAAGCAGGTACCGAAGACGGTGAGCCGAAGCTCCAAGCTTGGGACTCATAGGCTAGTTTTATATTGAAGTGGAGATTTTATATTCCAAGTTATGTATAAGATGTAATCTATTCATTAGATTAATGTATTCAGTTTAATTTATGACTTGGATTACTGTAATCAAGTTTGTAAACGCTCAGTAATTTCTGTGCCTTAATGTAATTAGTCATACTTCCAATTATGTTGAGGTGCGGGAGTTACAAACTTCTTCACCACTTTAATACAATTAAAAACAAGTTGAAACTCACCCAAATCATGCTATTAAGCTACTGTTTTGAGAACTCCAATACAACCCCAAATTTGATTTATTTCAAACAATTTTTCAAAGTTTAAACCTAGCAATCTTTGTAGTTCTAAAACCTTAACCAAAAGCCAACTTCTTAAACACTTAAAACGCTTTGAAATCAATTTAAAACTTCCCCTAAAATCATATTAGGAGTCACGGTTTCAGCCCCCGATTTACAAGCATATTCATTTTTCCAAAACATTGTAAACATGCTTATATGATTAGTATCCAAGATACAACTTATAAACCTTCAAGAACTAACTCCAAAACCACAAAATCAAGCCAAGAATGAACTCCCTAACAACCCCTAGCATTCGGCCAGACCTCAAGGTTAGGGTTCCCAAATTTTTAAATACTCTAATCATGCTTAATCATGGAGGAAAACAAAGGGTTATAAGACTAATCATGCTAACCTAGCAAAGTTTAACACTTTAACTCAAAAACAACTCCTATATCAATGAGATCTCATCCATGGCAGCCATGAGAAGAGGAAAATGAGTTAGAACACTTACTAACAAGATTGGTGATGGTTGATCAAGGATTAAGAAGAAAGGATGGAAGATTGAAGCTTAAACATCACTTTCCTTCAAGAATCAAAACTAAAATCATGAGAAACAACACAAATACCATGAAAACTCATCCATGGAAGCCATGGAGAAAGGAAAAGGAATTAGGAATCTTACCCACAAGGATGGTGGTGATCGAATCGAGGAGGAAGCAGAAAGGATCAAGATCAAATGTTAAATCACAAACTTTCTTCAAGAACACCACTTTCTCTCCCAAGAATTTTTTTCTCTCCAAGTCATGAATGGAAGAAGTGAAATGGGGCAGCCAAGGGAAGGAGAAGCCCCGAAATTTTGAGGGGCAATGGTGGAAGAAAATGTTCATTTAGTTCAAAACTAACTAAACTAGTTACAAACTAACTAAACTAACTAACTACAATTACATAACCACCACTCTTAAGCAAACACTTGTCCAAGAAGCTTCTAACGATGATGTTCAGCTCCCCTAGCCCTTATCCAATCAGCCACTTGCCCCAAAATATCTAGAAATTTCGTTTCGTCGCGTTCTCGCTCAATCGGGTGCGCGACGTTACGCGTATATTAGGGTTTTGTTATCAAAAACTCCAAATATAAATCTAATAAATTATTCTATAATAAAAAATTATTAATCAACCAACATTTTCATAAAAATATTAGAAGTATTTCTATGAATGTCGCTTTCTCGAATTGCGTGCTAAAACGCTGCCGTAATGCAGTTCTGGGCGTAGAAAACACCCTATATTATTCTGATGCTTAAAAATTTCAGAAGAATTTCCAATAAATCATAAATATTGGAAAATGCTAAGATCTCAAATTTTATAAAATTTGGATCACGTTTGGGCATGTTTCAGTTAGAAACACACACAATAGCCTAGTTACGACAGAATTCGATAGAATTCTCGCAGCGTAATAAAAACTGTAAATTAGTGAGGATCAGTAATTTCATTTTCTCTTATCAACTAGATATTATTCAGACAATAAATTTATCAAGACAAAATCTTTAAATTAATAGTCATATTAAATATGACATAAAACATACAATTAATACAATAACTAGACAATAAAAATTCAAACCATGACTTAAAAATATTTATTAAATCCTGAAAATTATATTTCTTTCAATAAAATAATTTTCTTTAATCAAACAACAATCTTTCGCATTTTTCGATATTAATTAATATTAAAAACAGTATACGTCTACACTGTCTCTTAATCTGAATTAATTGTTAAAACAGTAAATTGTTTACAATAAATCTTTGTTGTTCTTCGTACTTTTAACAAACCATTGAGGTGATCAATCTCTACGATTTATTTTCAAGTAGTCGGAAGCTATAAAATAATTTTCATAAAAATTGGGATGTTACATTACCACCCTCCACAAAAAAATTTCGTCCCCAAAAATTAACTTATAAACCGAAACAAAATCAAAATTATGAAAAGTCAAAACTTAATACTAAAAACATATCATAAATTTTGAACTTTGAAATTTAATACAACATAATAATTATTACACTTAAACAATCAAACACAAAGCATACATTTTATTCATATATCCTCACTAAAGCAAGGCACTACATCATCAACTTAAGTGTCTACAAAACACAGTACTACGCACCCATGTTGAAGAAGTCCCTGCGAATGATGCCTTATTTCAAATCCACGATCACAAACACGATCACGAACACGGTCACGAACACGGTTACGAAGGCCGTTGGCCACATGCTAACCCCAACAAGATATTGCCAACATAAAAACACTCACGGAACCTAAAATCTTCTATGAACCCATGGTCTGTAGACAAAACAAGAAAGAAGAATTTGCACGATCACCAAACACAAAATCACTGACAACATCAACCAGCATAAATGCCAAGGAATTGCAAAAGGATTTTCCCCCAAAGTCATCCTAAAGCTCACGGTTTGCAAGAAAATCAAGAAGATGAATGTTTGGTTTTTCTCACACTAGAACTCACGACATTTCACACTAAAATTGAAACAAACTCCTCTCCCACTTATATATATAAGTGTGGTTGGCCAATGGTCCAAGGAAATAAGATAACTCACAAGAAAGGAGAAGAAAGGAATCTTAGATGTTTACCAATATCAACATCAATAATGGACTCACATCCCCCCCTTCTTAATGAGGCGGAACTAGCAAGAAAGAAAGGACGAAAAAAAAATGGTCCATACCCAAAATTCTATTAAGCCATCAATGTGTCTAAAGACAGAATAAGGTGGAATAGGATTTTGCAAAATTGTCTAACCAATGATCATGACACCATATTCCCACTAACAATTCTCACCTACTCAAAAATGCTCTCTTGAATTAGCCCCACGGTCTCGGTGTAACACCCTGGGTTTTAATTCCCAAGCGTGCTACTCATAGGACTTCTCCCCCCTCTAAGGGAGTTTTTTGCCTTTCGCTTGGCTCGAACCCGGGACCAGAGGGCTTAAGTACCACGGGAGCACCTTGCTATTACCAACCGAGCTTAGCTCAGCTGGTAATAGCAAGGTGCTCCGTGGTAAGCCCTCTGGTCGAGCCAAAGGCAAAAACTCCCTTAGAGGGGGGGAGAAGTCCTATGAGTAGCACGCTTGGGAATTAAAACCCAGGGTGTTACAATAAAAAGCGAAAGGCAAAAACACCCCGGGGGGAGGGTGAAGTCCTATGAGTAATGGTGCGGGATGGCAAAGAGCGAAGCGAAGGCCAAATCCCGGCTGTTACAAAAATTCTTTGAGTTGAAAACATAATTCCTTTTTAACTGCATATCCCATCCTTGCTACTAGGCTCCGTTGGAGAGCCCTTTTTTTTAATTATCGCATTCAAAACCTACATTCTCTAGTTTCGCAAATCGTATTCGTTTTCAAGAAAATGCATCGGAGTAGCGTGTCATCTGTACATCAATTACATCGTTCAAATTGTGCATCATCACTACATGCATACATACAACTTAATCACAACAATACAATTAGCCAAATCCATCCAATACAACAACATATAAGTCAAAGATGCTTACACTCATTGGAGGGAATTTCCTTACTAAGGGTTATACAATTCATAAACACAAATCACATGTACTAATCAAACAAGATATCAAGAAGAAGCACTTTCATAAGCATACAATGGCAATTATACATCACCTAAACAATATCTAGAAGATGCCCTTACCTAAAGGCTTTCCTTCCACGTCGAAATCGCATACTCGGACTCTACCGCGAATCCGATCACGATCTCACATCCACGATCCTAACCAAACAATTTACTTAGCGCTTAGTAAACAAACTAAAACCTTAAACCCCTAGAAACAGCCAAGGTTTCCACATCCTACCCCTAAGCAAAATACTTCAAGTCCTAACTCATTACCCACACTCAACAAGGTAGAACAGGGTTTGAAGGTACCAAACACTTTTTAGAAAACTTTAAATATTTAAACACCAAATGTTTATGAAAGAAACTTCATCTATATTTCTAAGGATTCAAGCCTTATACTTGTTCCTTATCATTAAGATCCAAAATGAAAACAATTTTATCAAAAACCTTAGCATAAACTCAAATACATGCAAATGCCAAATCTGTCCCCTAACTTCGTCGATTTTATTGATATAGCAAACGGCGTCGGATTTGAGCAAATGACCACTCCCTAGAAAGCTTGGAGTGTCTAGTTTTTGGAAATGAATTTTAATTTAACATTCCATTAGCCATTTGATACAGTTTAATAAAAAGATTTTCGGGTGTACAGAAAAGGTCAGCTTCTGTTTGCCAACTTGTAACACATTTTAAATTATCAATACTCAACCAAATTCAGTAAAGTTTGTGAGCAAAATGTAGAGAAATGAGTGTGGTTTCCAGAACATCAAGAATCAACGAAAAAGGATATGTGTGGAAAACTTTATGACCAAAACACTATACATATGTCAGTGTAGTTTTTGTTTTCCAACAAGATTAAAACCAACACTCTTTCCTTGACTCAATCTTTTCTTGGAAACACTTAGGTTTTCTCAACTTGAAGATTCTCATTGTCAAGGGGTTTTAAACAACATTTTCTAGGGAAAAATCTTCTTCCAATCATGGCATAAATCAAGCTCATGGAGGAGAAATCATGACATGCAAATTAGTAAAACTTAAAATAATAACAAAATACCCACATGCAAGATAAGATTCACTTGGAAAACAATCCATTCTTTTTCCCTCCTTAGGTCATGGCCTAGAGCTCTTTAAGGAAGGGGAAAATTTGTCATTTTGTCTCCTTGATCATCATCAAGAACATGCATGAAGAAATAAGCAAGAAAATCAAAAGTTCAACATCAAAAACCCACATGCAAGACCACATTTTCTTTTCTTTTCAACAAAATCACTTAGAGCTTGGCTTGTGATCTTTTCATCAAGTAGATCCACACCAACAAACAAGGCTCACATATTGCTCATAGCCTAAAATATATTTTTTTTAAAGGAAAAGAAGAAATCTTTATGTTTCATAGAAAGAAAGAATATCACTTTTTTTTTGAAACAACTATAACACTTAGGTGACAAAATAGATCCTTATTTTTTGTGGTTCTTGAGTCCATCACCTCTTCAACAAGGAAGAATGAAGTATGGAGGTTTTTCCCCCACCTTTTGGATGGCTCAAAACACTTACCAAAAAGGAAGATGAAGAGGAAGAACTATAGGAAGACAAGTTAAGAAAACATAGAAGATTTAACTTGTTTCAAAGGAAAACAATGTAACATGCATAACCATGACAAGAACTAAGAAGAGATAAGCATATTACCCTCACCATGGGGCTGTTCAGTGGCGAGATTAGCAAGGGGAAAGGAAAGTGCAAAGCCTTGTTCTTTAGTTTGCAAGATGTGCTAGTTTTCTCACTACTTCTCTCTCTATTTTTCTCTCAACTTCTCTCTAGTTTTCTCTCCACTACTCCACACCACACACAATGAAAGTGAAACTGAAATGAAGCTCTCCCCCCCCCCTAATGTCACGACCAGCTCATGCAAAGAAAGGAGGAAGAAGCTTCCTCATTCATTGGCCAACACATGCTCCAAAAGCCCTAAACTTAGCTACTAATCATTGCTATCTCTTAAGCCTATTCTTCCACACAACTTTTGAGCTAAGCTAGCCACTTCCATTGGCTGAATGGGGCGGCCATGAGCATGTGTGAGGAGGAGAAAATCTCACTTAAATCTTATGACACTTAGTCTAGTAAAAAGGCTACACATTTTAGCCAAAAATGCATCCAAAATCTAATCATTATGGAACTAAATCCTTCCCACCTCATTTATGCCCAATAGAATAAATCACCCCCTGATCACATCAGATTTCATCTCACGAATCAATGGGGTATTCGTTCCCGTTTCGTCGCGCGTTCGGTTTACGCGTCTCGCGTCTTAACCGAGTAGAAAATACGGTATTATAAAATTTCGTCCGAAAATTACCAAACCACTCTCAATAAATCTAAAATAATATACAACACTCAAATTCCAAATATAAAAATATTTGGTTCGAATTAAAGTCTTCTGTAGGGTAAAATCTTACCCGGGTAGTCCAAAACTCGACCGAAAAACGGTGGAATTTTAAACTGAAAATTTTACTGTGACTTAATAAAATATATTGAGTCCCAAATATAATTTTATCTTGATTTAATTCAATCACTTTCTTAGTCAACAAAATTACGCTACGCGTCAAACTGAAAACTTATATAAGTTTAAATTGATGAATTCACATTAATGCAGCATACGTCTACGCTGTCCATTAATTTGAATTTACATCATGAATAATAATTATTTATAATAAATAAATTATTTCAAAATAACTCAAATAATTTCCCATACTCTCAGTAAATCATCGAGGTGATCAATCTCTCTGACTTATTTTCAAGTAATCGGGATTTTAACGCTAAAATCTCTTTCCATAAAAATTGGGGTGTTACAATTATCAAGCTTCTAAAATGTCTAATTACAACTACTCTCAATTAAGCACGTAAAATTTTAGAACACTAACAAGATAGCAATTACTCCCTCGGTTTCAAAATAATAAGATAGAACCCAAGTATTTTTCTTCTTTCGGAGTTTTTGTAATCATAAAACTCACACTAGAACAAATTGAAGATTTTAAATGTTTAATTCCCCAAGACTCCCCATTGTTTAGGAATACAAGGATTCCTTTAACATTAGGTGTTTCATTGTCTTGAATTATTAAAATAATAATCCCCAAAATTCTAACTCAATCAAACTCAATAACCAACAATACAAGATAAAAATAAAATAATAATTTAACAAAAATCATTTTAAACTCAAAACCATGTTCAACGAGGTTATTCACAAACAATACAGAAATCAAAAGCAAAAGAATTTAAAATACTCACGTAAAATCTCCCAGGAACCCGCGGTTTGAAAACAGGAAGAGACAAGAGGATTGCTATGATCACCAACCATAAAATTTCCCATAACATCACCCAAGGGTACAGAGGATATAAAGAACAGTCCTCACGCGACATCTCTAAAAGTTTCGGCTTAACCAAGGAATGACAGGAAACAAATTCCAAATTTCTCAGACACTTCAAGAGCCACACGGTCTGGCACTACTTAAGGGAATGATCGGATAGCATAGGGATCTCTTAATAGAATTTTTCCAAAGCGCATATGAGGAAAAGAAGGAAAGAATCAAGGGTTGTCACTTTCTCTCCAAATTTTGCAAGGTCTCTCCCAATTCTCACCATTACACGGCTTACCTAGGGGAAGCATCGGACAAGAATGAGAATCCCTGGAGTGAGAAGGGCACACAGCGCATAAGAAAGAAAAAGAAAGAGAATTAGGTTCTTCACCCCACCACTAAAGCTAATAACGCAACTAATTATTCCCTCTTATAAGTGAGTGGTCAGCCAAGCAAGTACAAGAAAAGATGAAGATAAATTATTCCACTTTACTTGGCTGTCCTTTTAAAGGAAAATTCCATGATCTAAAATTTAGGATAAGGTCTGGTAAAAAAACAATTTTGGGTACTAATGCTAGCTAGGCAACTTGTCACGTACTAAACTATTACCCATAACTCTCACTATCCTCCTAGCTTCCATTTAACTGGGTCAAATGGGTCTCACGTAAATTAAATTGTCGCAGGACATTTAATTAACGCTTGCTAGGAAATAATCGTGTTTAATATTTTCGTTGGAAAATATTAATACGCTCACACAAATAACAATCACGCAATCAATCACATATAATCACAGTGGGACAGAAATAGACCACTGTGAAAGCACAAAAGTTAGTGGCAAACATGTCACACTCATAAAATCATAAAATATTTTTGATTTTTCAAGTCTAGTACGTATCAAAATAATTCAAACATCACACTGTGGTTTATATCTGGAACCACTAATATTTCAGATATCACACTACGCAATGATATTACTAATAATAAATATAATAACAACGTCTCCTGCAACAATCCCGAAATCTCATCTCTTATTTTTCGCAGGACTTAAGAGTTCCATGGTAACAAAAGGTCAATCACTCCCTTAGTCTCTGCAGCTTACTCTTCTCATTGCTGTCCTAGCAGTTCGCGTTGATCCTCCGGAGTAGTCCGTTGAGCAACAACAACTGCCATCCCTACCACAGCTTCGGTTACCTAAATCTTCTAATCCATATCAGTTCTAACAGAAAGAATTACTCGCTTCTGAGATATTGGATTCCCACAAGGTTTTAGAACCTCGTTAGAACCCCACAACAATTTTGTGTCTCAGGACACATTGTTTCAATTAAGAAACAATTTCAAACAATTACAAGTAGAATTACTCTACTTGAGGAACAAGCACACCAGCATGGTTTGACTCACAACAAGACATGGTCTGACTTCTAACTCCACAAAACCCGACACCTGACCAGCTATAATTTCCCGAATCACAGTCCGGTTAGAACTGAACCGCTCTGATACTACTATTGTAACACCCCATTTCTGGAGCGCTACTAAAGTAGATATTCTGACAAAAGTTGACATATTTCTGAAAGGCGAAATACTCTGCATCGCACTTTTCTGAGAATATGGTTCTATATTTTTTTTAAAAAAACTTCTTAAAAGGGTCAGTCAGAGTATTACAGCGATTTTAGAAACATGGCGGTGAATAATTTAAGACACCAAATAAACCACATTAACCATACTCATTTATTCCATCAATTCATATACGACAATACATGTCTGGAAACATAATAGGCATTTTATTACAACACTAAAATGAACTACAAATATTCTATAGCTGGTCGACATGCTACATCCCTTACTAAACTTCTAGTAAGTTACTCCAGAAGTTTAAGAAAGAAGCCGGACGGCTATCCTCAGCTACTCTTCTCCGCAGTCCCGAGTCCTCCGCTTACTCCGCCATCTGGGTTACATTCATTAATTGAAAGAACCATTGGCAAGGGTCAACTTCTTAAAATAAAGAGATAGATGCACATATGACAACATATTCGACAACAAGGCATATAACAACACAACATAAATACAAGAAATAGCAAATCATAAACTAGAGGCAACACAACAATATGCACAGTTCTCAAGACGCAACTCAAGACTTAACTCAAGACTTATTCCCTCACGACACTTTCGACAGTCTTCTGGAAGGTAACGCCGAATAAGCTGCTGAATTCCAGCCATTAGCCTTGGGCTCCAAGACCACCCTAGGAAATTTAGGATATGTTCCTTGACGCTACGACATTTAACTAAGCTGCCAAAAACCACCCATAGCCTTTTAGGGGATCCTAGCACCCTAGGTTATTCGGGATATAGTTCATAAATGTCACGATAACTCCAACAACACGACGCCTAACTAAGCTGCCGAACTCCAGCCATTGGCTTTGGGTTCCGTGACCACCCTAGGATATCCGGGATATAGTTCATGCACGTCACATCGACACTTTTTGCCACCCTAATGAAACTGTAACAGCCGGGATTTGGCCTTCGCTTAGCTCTTTGCCATCCCGCACCATTACTCATAGCTGGTAATAGCAAGGTGTTTCCCATGTACTTAAGTCCTCCAGGTCATGGGTTCGAGCCAAGCGAAAGGCAAAAACACCCCGGGGGGAGGGTGAAGTCCTATGAGTAATGGTGCGGGATGGCAAAGAGCTAAGCGAAGGCCAAATCCCGGCTATTACAATAAAAGGCGCCTTTTATTGTAACACCCTGGGTTTTAATTCCCAAGCGTGCTACTCATAGGACTTCTTCCCCCCACAAGGAAGTTTTTGCCTTTATGAGACTTCGAACCGCACCACTTTGTGGGACTTAAGGGGCACGGAAGCACCTTGCTGCTACCAACTGACCTACTAGCTCAGTTGGTAGCAGCAAGGTGCTTTCGTGCCCTTAAGTCCCACAAAAAAGGTGCGGGTTCGAGTCTTGCGAAAGGCAAAAACTTCCTTGTGGGGGGAAGAAGTCCTATGAGTAGCACGCTTGGGAATTAAAACCCAGGGTGTTACATTCTCAAGGAAGAAATGAAGAAGAAGATGAGGCTTTGAGAGGGAGGAGAGATCGTGATTTTGGGGCTGAAATGGGGCTGCATATAGCCCTTATTTCTTTCCTTTTATAATAATAAAAATAGGCATAGTTGGTAAGTAGTAGTTAAATAAAAGACTTTTTCTTTTTTTTCTTCTAAAACAAACCACACAACTAATGACACCTAGCAATTAAATTAGATGTTAAACATATCACCTAATCTTACCCATCTAACCTCACATCTCTCAAGATTACCCTCTAATTAGAGTCCTAAGATTTAAAAACACGGCGACGAAAAACCACGTTACCAATAAACTCGCAAAAATTAATTTAACGAGAAATTAATTCATCGCGTGAAAATATTTAATTATAAATAATAAAAATAACAACAATCACTCAAAAATAGTCTCAACAAGTTACGATTCGATTTTCATCGAAATCGGAGTTCATTTAGAATTTTATCTGCGGCGAAACTGACCGGCGATTCGAAACGCGACGAAATTTCATTAGAATTTTTTGACGATATTCAAACCGTGAATTAATATAAAATATTAATTCTCAAATATAGTTTGATCTTGATTTAATTAATACACTTTCTTAGAGAACAAGAAATTGCTTTATTATAGCGTAAATACGACAAAAATCTATTATAATAACGCTAAATAACGTATCGTAAAAATACGGGTGTTACATGGTAAACTTAAAGTGTTTACGAAGTGAAATGAGGATAGGCCAAACTCTCAAATGCCTAAGTTGTAGTAGGGAACCTCAAAAGTGATCCAAATGAAGAAAGACCCTAAATCTTCTAGGTATAGTGACCATAGTGGAATAACTGGCCTAAGGAAGAGGATTACACCATAAGTCTTTGAACTATAAGAGTTTTAAGTAACGCTAAATCAGCGGGGATCTGAAGTTATTAATGTTTGTAATCGACTCAATTTACCAGTACATGAAGTGACTTCGCTTAACCAATTACAGACTCTGTCTTAACCAAATAAGATCCTTGTTTGGAATGAGACCTAGTTTGTGATCGGTAAATGGAATCACCAAATTCTCCAGACAATTAGCTCATTTAATTCCTTTCCGGATTTCCAACGATTTAGAATTGACATTCAAGGTAATTTCATAAATGAATTAATAGAAGTGAAGGATATTCGTCGGGTCGGTGAACGATAAGACCCGGCAGCGAGCGTATCGATCCATTTTGCTTTAAGCCACGACGATACAGATCCTCGATTCGGTTGTAGACGGATCATATGTGGATACATTCATGGTAATTTAAAGTAACCAAGATAGATTATTCCCAAAAATCTCAAAATTTGTTTTCTTGATGCTCATTGGTCTGTTTGGTTATTAAACCCGGCGACGAACACGTTGGTCCTTATTGCATTTAGCCATGGCGGCGTGGATTCCCGGTTCCATCCTGATTGAACCAAAAGGGGATGTATATATGGTTTATTCAAAGGGAAATAATTTATCAAGTTGAAGAGAGTAAATAGAAAACCCTTACCTTCTTAAGAAGTGAGTTTTAAATGAATTAATGAATTGTTAAGGGTGTACTCCTAGTTCATCTACAAATGAACAAAAAGAGAATTCACTCAGGGTATAGATGTCACGTGGTGTAGTCATTAACTACACAAAGATTTCTAGATAAACCTAGTGCAAAGCTACGGATTAAATTAAACTTGTTTGAATGTTTACGGTACGATGTTTGTTGGTCCGGTGATTGATAAGACCCGATGGCAGACGTATCGGTCTAGTGATCCATAGGACCCGACGGTGTGGATTCCTAAGAAAGTTAATTGACACTTTAAGGGAACACATCTATAGTAGCTAGATCTTAGTAAAGATAGAATAGTATGGTGTTATCGGTCCAGTGAACGTTAAGACCTAGCTGCAGGTGCATTTTTTCGGTGAATAATAAGACTCGGCGACGTGGATCAGGCTCAAGTAGCATTGCCCCTAAGAGGATACATCCATGTTAAATACGGGTGACACGCTTAGTGTAAAGGAAGCTGTGGTGTAAGTGTTAGAACCTAAACGATTGAGAAGTTTAGACCCTCATTAATTTTGATGATAACAAAGTATCTTCTGATAAGTCTGAGTGTGAAGGTATTAAAATCTCGTATGTTTTTTTCTCACTCAAGCAAGAAGAAGAAACTCACAAGTATTGAATACATTCCATGTGTGTCAGCATCCGATTCACTCCAACGTCTTGTGTATAGCGAGCATCCGGTAGTTTTATTCTTTGACATGTGGATTACTCAATTGCTGCGAGCGTCTGTCTCCTATTCTGAGCGAGCATCTGGTCTTTTAATGAATCATGTGATGGTCACATTTGTGCTCTTCTACCTCAGCTATTTGGAACGAAATTCGAATTTGATTTTGTACGCTCATTTTGATGTACAATGTATCAAAGGTGACACCTTTGGTATAAGACAAAATTTGTACAAGGCAATTGTGAAAAGCAGATAGTACAAAAACGGTAATTTATACTATTTTGATATTCTCTGGAAAGG
Source organism: Calophaca sinica (assembly GCA_037113605.1). Classification (NCBI taxonomy): domain Eukaryota; kingdom Viridiplantae; phylum Streptophyta; class Magnoliopsida; order Fabales; family Fabaceae; genus Calophaca; species Calophaca sinica. The sequence continues at coordinate 57,795,670 of CM073733.1, forward strand.
ACGCAAATGACAGCTTTTCAAATTACCGCACTCAATGATATGGATCTGAAATTTACTGCAACAGTAATATCCCACAGAGACTCCTATAAATACCCCAAGGTATTCATTGAAGAAGGTTGCCAAAAATTGCTAGAAACTACATTCTGAAAGAGCTATTAGTCAAGTGAGCAATCAAGTTTCGTGCCAAGTTTTTGGACAATAAGAACTGAACCTCAGCGTCTGATACTTTCGTTTTAGAAAGCTATTTGTTTTGAGCTTAATCTTTTCATCCTGTCTGTGAGAGTTATTTTGATTGTATTCAAAATTATCTTTGTGAAAGTTGTATTGCCTAGTTAAGGCTTTGCACGTACTGAGTCGTTTTGAGAAGTTAAGAGTATTGTCAAGTTTGTGACAGTAGAATACTCTTAAGGAAATTTGTAATCAGTTGATTATAATGGAAAATCCTTTAGGAACGAAGGGACTAGACATAGCTACCAGGTTGGTGGTGAACTAGTATAAATCTCTGTGTCTCTTGCTTTACTGCTTTATACTTACGTTTATCTTGCCCATAAAAACAAGTTTTCATAAACTTTATTTCCAGCATCTGGTCTTACTCCAGCATCCGATTTCAAACAGATTCAAAATCCAGTGTTCTAAAGTGTTTTTAACTTGAAGTTTGGAAAAGTTTTCAACACAATTCAACCTCCTTCTTGTGTTCACGTACAGTTGGTATCAGAGCACGGCCTCTTGGTTGAGCACTTAAAGTGTTAAGAGAAAAGATCTTATACTGTGAACATGTCTGCTGAAGGTGGTCACATGAACCGTCCTCCTCTATTTACTGGAGAAAAATTTGACTACTGGAAAGATAAGATAAAAGCTTTCGTTGAGACATAGCAACTTGAGTTATGGGATATTGTTGAAAGTGGTTACCTTATTCCCACTAATGCTGCTGGTGTTGCTATTGCTAGAGAAAACTAGAATGATAAGCAGAAAAAAAGATATCAAATCAATCAAAAAGCTAGATTCATTCTTATTTGTGCTATGTCAGAAAAAGAATATGATAAATGTGGTAAATTCGATACTGCCAAAGAGATATGGGATTCTCTTATTTTGTCTTATGAGGGCTCTGCCCAAGTAAGAGAAACTAAAGCTAGCATTTTAGTTCGCCAATATGAATTGTTTAAGATGGAAGATGATGAAAACATTGAGTCTATGTTTGGAAAGTTCCAAACAATCGTTTATGGGTTACAGGCCCTTGGAAAAAGTTATACCACACCTGATCATGTGAGAAAGATCCTGAGAAGTTTGACCAAGCAGTGGAGACATAAAGTCACTGCTTTTCAAGAAGCAAAAGATTTAAATGTCTTAAGACTTGAAGATATTTTGAGTTCTCTGAAAGCTCATGAACTTGAGTTGAATGAGGAAGAACCTGTAAAGAAAATCAAGTCTATTGCTTCGAAAGTCAACAAACATAAAGCCAGTAATTCTAAAGCCCTTCAGGCTGAAGAAGAATCAGAAGATGAAGCTTCAGAAGGAGACGTTGATGGGTCGGATGATGAGCTCACGTTCATATCCAAGAAGATCCAAAGGATGTGGAAGAAAAGAAAGTTCAATAAGAAATTCCACAAGAAAGGTCGAGGACAAGAAGGAAAGCAAAGACAAAAGCCAAGTTGTCTGCTATGAATGTAAAAAGCCTGGACACTTCAAATTTGAAAGTCGTAATCTTAATAAGAAGCCAACAAGAAGTTCCTTCAAGGGAAAGAAGAAGAGTCTCATGGCTACATGGGAAGATCTGGATTCATCATCCTCTGAGGAAGATAATGATGAAGAAGCCAATCTTGCCCTCATGGCAAATACTGACTTAGGCGTCAAGAAGTTGAAGAGGTAATAATATATGATTCTTGTACCAACGACCCTCGACCGCTCGAAAGGCTCTGAGATATACCGAGCCTGAGTTACCGAGCTCGACACACCAAGCTCAACAAAACCTATATGAGATGTGTTTTAAAAACAAAACTCTTGTGCCTTTTAAAAATGCGATATATATTTTTTCATATATAAAACCAACTCGTGCACATCGGAGTAATTTACACTTTTCAAAACATGGTGCAACTAAGACACAAGACTTAAATTCAAATAAAACATACACATGATAACATACACATATATATATCACCCGAATAATAATGTATACAAATACAGAGTAGCAAATGTGCAAGAAAATACACCTAAGGTACGACAACTTCAAAAGAGCCATCATGCCCCTGGGGTACTCTCCAGCAAACTCCCACCTTGGCCGCTCCAAAAGTAAGACCACCCGATACCTCAGAGCAACAAAAACAACATCGCCAAACTCACACGACTTCGAACATAAAAGAAATACAAGAACCCTCAAAAACCAACATCCAATAAATAAAACAATCACACGGGTAGAGGTCGCCACGTCCTCGCCGACCTCCTCCTCAGCATCGTCTTCATGCCGAGTTCCGCGCCCTCGACATCGCCTCGGGTAACCGCTCATGGATTGAAGGCACCACGGGGAAAGGGTCAACCTCTCAACAAGTTAAGATAAGCTCGACATAAAAATATAAGCAAACAAAGTATAACATTCACCGACGTGACTCACCCATCTCACTCTAAACTCGACACAACTCACAATTCCATTTTCTCTCGACTCGACAATTTTCCTGGAATGCACACGCCGCATCAGATGTCGGAAAGTCCAGTCAAGCCTTGGGATCCTCGCTCTCCCTAGGGCGGTCAACTCAGGTCCCGTGGCGTGGCGATCGCTCTAGTCAATCTCCCGTAAACAAAAGGGGACCTAGCACCCTCGATTATCCGGTCACACGGCTCAAAACGTCATATCGACTCACCTAGCTCGCTTTCACTGGTGATGAATTGGACACGATACGCATGATATTCAAGGAGTTAAACACAAAATATTCAACCGCATGTCAAATAAAAGAGCAAGCTCGATACGAAGAAACGCATAATTCAACATGCAATACACACTTCGACATATATTCAATCACATATTAAATACATGCAAAACTCAATCATATCACAACATTTCATCTCGACACAAATCGGTAATTCCATACACAATAACATAACCACATAGAATATGAAATGCCCTTACATACTATAACAAATATAAATGTAGGCGCTCTTACATACTATAACAAATATAAATGTGAAGCGCCTTACACGAACTTCAAGTTAAATGTCTTTCGACAACGACCTGCGACACAAATGGGTTCTTCAAAGAACTCGACAACGACTTCGACACGCACGCTTCTCGTCGACCTCGACGCATCCTCGAATTACGGATCTACTGCTTCCGCCCTTGGATTCGCTTTCCGCACACCTCGATTCGGAAATCACTCGATCTCTGAATCGACTTCTAAAACAAACACAACTCAGATCGATCTATGGTTCTAATACATCTAACTCTCTCTTCCCCAAACTTAACCACAACCCAGAAAAATATGAAACTCAAGAACTGAAAGATATTTTTCCTCTAACACAAAGTTAGGGATTTCGATCAAAATTCATGAAAAAGTTATCTGATGCTTCAACAGATAGATCGACAACAACCATAACCAGAAGCAACAAACGAAAAACCAGAAAATCGAAATGAACCAAAAATGGAGTTTTCTGGGCACTGCCGATTGCAGAAAAACAGAGAAAGAAATTTGTTTTACAAGCCCAATTAATCGGTTAAAAAGATAGGTATTATTATGAATAAGAAAACCCATCAATTTGATATGATTTGGAAGCATAAACCGATTAAAAATGGAAGAAGATTTAGCGCTAAAGCAAAGAGTACAGATGAAAGAAAATCTGTTCTTCATACCTCAATCGGTGATGGTCGATCAGGCGAGATACGTGGGTCGAGAAGTTGATGATGAACAAAATTGATGAAAATCTTGCGCAGATCTACATTGAACTCACGGTTTAGTCGATGAAGATTTTTAAGGAAACAACGTAAACACAGAGCGAAGGAAGGAAGAAGAAAGAAGAAAAGAGAAATGAGTGAAACTGATTGTGGTATACACCAAGTAGAAAGGGGGTAAAACGTAACTCCGGCTATAAGATGCCAATCCCAATAATCATCTACCCGTTAACTCGTTCCTCTCATGATTACCCTCTACTGCTTGGCCAACGACAAGCCGACAATGTAATAATTACAAACAATATAATAATAACGCTGATAGTAACGTTCAAATAACACGAGGTATCATCTCGACACGATGTCGACAAGAGTACTCGTGCAACGCATAAAGTTCTAACACGAAGTTCGTGAACGCGGCCTCCTCGCCGACTTGCGTCCTCATCATTTGCACGCGACTTCATCAACTCGACTCCCGACCTCCTCACCGCCAATGGCGGTGCACGTGCGTCTCATCACCATTCGACAAAGATCTCGAAACGATCTAGTCACGGGATCTCGACACAAGGTCTTGGTCGAGGTCTCGAGATGCCGTCTAATACGATGTCGATCTCGCCCTCAGGTGTTACAATCTCTCCTCTAAAAATTTCGTCCTCGAAATTGCAAATAAGCTTCTTACCTCGGAAAAGTTCAGTCGTACTTGAATCTTCATCTTCTCCTCCAGCTCCCAAGTCGCATCTCCCGCCTTCGATCCCACACTGACCTTGACAAGTTGGATCTCTTTGTTCAGAATCGCTTTTGGCTTTCCGATCAACGATTCTTCTTTGACGCTTCAAAGATAAGTCGCCCTTGATTTGAATCACATCGGCTCGATGACATGGTATTGGCTCGAAACATACTCGCAATTGTGAGACGTGAAAGACGTCGTGGATGTTCGATAAGAATGGTGGCAATGCAACTGATATGCCCCTTTGGACCAATACTGACGAAGAACTGCAGTAGGTCCAATGAATTTAGGGGTAAGTTTCTTGGATTTGATCGCTCGACCAACCCAGGTGGGGTGACTCTAAGAAATACATGTCCTCCTTCCTCGAACTCGAGTGGTCGACGTCGTTTATCTGCATAACTCTTCGCCGACTTTGAGATGTTCGTGATCCGATCTGATCAAAGCGGATCTTCTCAGTCTGGTCCTGGATCATATCGTCCTACGACGATTTCGCCGGGCTCCTGGTACCAACAAAGAGGCGTCGACATTTCGCCCATCACGCTTCGCGTGCCATCCCAATACTCGCATGGAAAGCTGTTGTTGTATGTGAACTCCACTAATGGTAAGACGCCGTCCCAACTTCCTGATCTAACGTACAAGCTCGTAACAAATCTTCAAGCGATTGGATCGTTCTCTCGGCCGTCTGGCTACCTGTGGATGATATGCCGAAGCAAGCTTTCGAGCTCGGTTCCCATCGCCCTTGCAATTCCTCCAAAATGAGACGTGAACTTGGATCTCGGTCGGACACGATCGAAGAGGTATTCCATGAAGTCGTACTATCTCGCGATGTAGATCTCTGGCCGACTTTTCCACGTGTATGTCGACCTCACCGGCAAGAAATGAGCGATTTGGTCAATCGGTCGACGATCACCCAAATCGAATCATTCTTCTTCTCGCCTTCGCAAACCTACAACGAAATCCATGGAAATCGCCCCATTTCCACCGCACGCAGCGATTGTAGCATTCCCGCAGGTCGTTGGTGCTCCACCTTCGCCCGACACGCCAAACATGGCTACGTGAGCCACCCTTGCTTCTTCATTAGGACCACCAAAAATGCTTGAGTCTTGATACATCTTCGTAACTCAGGGATGAATACTAAAGTTGCTCTTATGCGCTTCGTGAGAATCAACTTCCTCATGACACGTTAGGCACGCGCACTCGGCCATTGCACTCAAGATGTCAGTCCATCCGACCTGAAATTCGCCTTCCCTTGCGCTTATCAATCAATCTTCTCTTGCGAGCTTGTCACGAACTTGCTGGTCTGGATCTCGCCCAACAATCTGTTAGAAATGGTAAGCATACCAAATCTCACTTCCCGGTGAAACTTCGACACTAACTTCAAATCTCGGAACTTCTCGAGCATCTCCAACTCCTTGATCATCATTCGAGGGTTAAAACGCTCTTCCCTGCTTCGCAACGACCGCTACTCGTTAGCCTTACCAGGATGGTATTCCAACGTAAAGTCGTAGTCCTTGAGAAATTCGTCCATCTACGCTGACGCATGTTGAGCTCTTCGGTCGAACAGTACTTTGCTTGTGATCGGCCGAAAGCAGAAGAGTGCTCCTGCAGGTAGTGCCTCCATATCTTGGTGCCAAGAAAACTCTCAGCTAGCTACCCAAATCGTGAGTAGGATAGTTCCTCTCGTGAATCTTAATGTTGAAGCATCTGCGACCACCTTCCGATGTTGCATCAGCATCCCTAATCCTCTGGTGTGACGCATCACAATACACCTCGAAAGGCTCTTCGGGTTGAGGCAAATCAAGACAAAGCGCTGCCGCCAAAAGTTCCTTGATCGTTGAAAATCGCTTCACACTCCCTGGTCCCAAGCAAAGGTTGATCCTTCCTCGCCAATCGTAAGAGCGCGACAATCTTCGAGAAACTTTCAATGAATCTTCGGTAATATCCTCGCTAAGCCGACAAAACTCTGATCTCAGAACCCTTGTCTTGCTCCCACGCTATCACCGCTCAATCTTAGTTGGATCCACACTATCCCTTCTCTCGAAATCACGTGACCTAGAAAATTCACTCTTCTTCGCCAAAATTCACACTTCGACAGAGATTGGCATAGAGTTGCTTATCTCGTAATATCCTGCAGTGACTACATATGTGTTCTCAGGTGCTCTTCTCGGTTCCTCGAGTAAATCAATATGTAAATCGCCATGAACACTACAACGAATCGATCCAAAAACGAATGAAAAATCCTGTTCATGTAGTCCATAAACACAATTTGGCGATTCGTCACTCAAACGGCATCACCAAGTACTCAGAGTGACCGTATCTAGTCCTCGAAAGCTGTTTGGCAACATCTTCCTCCTTCACGCCGAATCGATGGTAGCCCGACTTCAAGTCTATCTTGGAAAGATCGCCGCTCACGGTTGGTCCATCAAATCGCCAATACGCGGGTAACTGGATAATCTGGTTCTTCACTGCACCTTGTTGAGTTCGCGATAGTCCACGACATGACCTTGATCGTCCATCCTTCTTCTTAACCAATAACATTGGAGCTCCCCGGTGACACGCTCGATGTCAGTATGAATTGCTTCGACTCCAAGTGTTCGATCCGGGACTTCAGCTCTTTCATCTCGGCGGGGAGACATCCATGCGGCGCTTACGCTGGAAATCGGTCCTGTTTCACGGAATCAGTCGATGGAGAACTCGACCTCTCGTCTTGGTGGTAATCCCGCACGTCTTGAAAACGCCCTCAAAATCACACACCACCGAACATTCTTCACGTCGATCTGTTTGAAAACTTCCGAACTAGCGAGATACATGTATTCCTAGTTCCTTCTTTCAAAGAAACTCCAATACGCTCGCGAAAGATAATTGAGACTCCAAGGTCAGAAAAATTACGATTTACGGCACATCAAGGATACATGGTGGTGTGGACAACCAATCCATCCGAGGATAACATCTAAACCACCTTAAGAGCAAACAAACCAAATTGACCACAAACTTTCTATTCAATAATCACTACACAATTAAGACATGCAAGTTTGTGATTAAGGTTTTAGCAAATTGTAACTACTAATTTAAATCTGGTAAGCGTACGGTCGAGCTCAAAGGTTCACACAATCGGAAGAAATGAAGGAATGGGTTGCACCAATCAAAAAAGAACTGGATAAGGATTTACCTCGATCTCACATTCACCTTGGATAAGATCATCACCGACCGCTTCCTGCCACTCATGCGTAAAACTCGCCTTTAGCCACTGACGCTTTCCTTTGGCCTTTGTCAGAAGCATAGTCGGGCTTGACTTTAGGTGTAGGATCAACTTAGCAAAATGCCCGGCTTGCGCTTGAAACACACCTCCTCCCTCTGGAGTACAATTACTCGCGTAATGTCCCGCTTCCACATCGGTAGCAAATCACCTCGACAACTGGGTGACCTCCACTCCTCGATTGGGTCATCTGACGATCTTGTCCCTGTTGTCGTTCCACGGTCGGTCGTAAGGTCTCTTCGCGGTAGTTTCACTTTACATGCAAATCTCTTCCCCGCACTGGGGTCTCACCGGTCCCACAATGGTCTTCTTCTTGTGGCTCCTCACTCCTTCTACCTCGACATCATTAATCGGCTCTTCGAGATTTCTTGATCTCAACGACACCATCGACTTCCGAATGTCGAATCTCAATCCCGTTGGAATCTCTCACTTAACCATCTCCGTCAACTCGGAAATGGACTGAAATACCTCGCTAACGATTCAAACTTGGCGCATACTCGGACACCGCCGAGTTGCCTTCTGGCCGCATTGAAGAAATTCTGCTCCTTCTTCTGGGCAAGGCGATGTCAAAGTATTTGTCCAAGAACCTTTCACGAAAAAGCTCCCGGGTCATCTCGCGATGTTCTGCTATAAAGCGCTTGCTTCACTCCTCTCCACCAATACTGCGTCTCCTAGCAATAAGTAGGTGGCATAGTGACCACGCTGTCCCGCAATGAAGTGCCTCAAAGATCTTCGATCTCTTGCATCCAAAGATCGCCTTTATCCGGATTTGGCTCACCGTAGAACTTCTGGATCATGCTTCCTAAAGTCGGCCAATCCTCTTGCTTGACATTCTCGATACGCTCGTTCTTTGTCGCTGGCCGCAGTTCTCGCTGAGTTAACGCCGTCATTGCCGAGCCATCGCGTTAAGCCTGTTGAGTTCAGTGGTGATTCTGACATTGAGCCATGGCTGCCGCCGTCGATCGCCATAGCTTGAATAGCTCGTTCGATCGGCGTTCTCGTTGCGGATGTCGTATTCCTATTTAGGTGGCATTAGATTCCACAAAGTTCAAAACCTGTCGAATCTCACAACAAGGATGTGTTAAAACACACCGCTTTCAATCAAGAAACAGTTCAAACAATTTCTCGAGCAATAAGTGCTTCACTTAATCAAACAAAGAATCAACACAAAACAACTAGGTACCCAACACATAACCCGACACAAAGACTACCCAAATCCTATGCACTGGCTTCGTGAATCAATCGGCTCGATACCAAAGTCAGAACGATTCGCTTCCTCGACCGCATTTACCGAAGCTCAATATACCGAAAGCTCGAGAGTTACTGAGCCCAACACACCAAGCTCAACAAAACCTATATGAGATGTGTTTTAAAAACAAAACTCTTGTGCCTTTTAAAATGCGATATATATTTTTTCATATAAAACCAACTCGTGCACATCGTAGTAATTACTGACTTTTCGAAACATGGTGCAACTAAGACACAAGACTTAAATTCAAATAAAACATACATGCATAACATACACATATATATATCAATTCAATAATAATGTATACAAATACAGAGTAAAGCAAATGTGCAAAGAAAATACACCTAAGGTACGATAACTTCAAAAGAGCCATCATACCCTGGGGTACTTTCCAAGAAACTCCCACCTAGGCCGCTCCAAAAGTAAGACCACCAGTCCACCTCAGAGCAAACAAAAACAACATCGCTTCAAACTAGTCACGACCTCGAACATAAAGAAATACAAGAATAAATTCCTCGTAAAACTAACATCCAATAAATAAACAATCACGGTTGTAGAGGTCGTCACTCGGGTCCTCGTCGACCTTCCTCCTGCATCGTCTTCATCAGCCGAAGTTCCTGCGCTCGACATCGCCTGGTAACTCATGGATTGAAGGCACCACGGAAAGGGAAATCTTCTCAACAAGTTAAGATAAGCTACGACATAAAAATATAAGCAAGCGACAAAGTATAACATTCACCAGCGTGACTCGACCATCTCACTCTAAGCTCGACACAACTCACAATTCCATTTCTCTCGACTGACAATTTTCCGAATGCACCACGCCGTATGTCGGAAAGTCCAGCCGGCCTTGGGATCCTCGCTCTCCCTAGACAAATAACTCAGTCCCGTGGCGCATGACGTCTAGTCAATCTCCGTAAACAAAAGGGACCTAGCACCCTCGATTATCCAGGGTCCACGGCCAAAAACGTCATACGACTCACCTAGCTCGCTCACTGATGAACACCAATTACACGATATTCAAGGAGTTAAACACAAAATATTCAACCGCATGTCAAATAAAAGAGCAAGCTCGACATGAAGAAACGCAAGTCAACATGCAATACACACTTCACATATATTCAATCACATATTAAATACATGCAAAACTCAATCATATCACAACATTTCATCTCGACACAAATCGCAGAATTCCATACACAATAACATAACCACATAGAATATGAAATGCCGCTTACATACTATAACAAATATAAATGTGAAGCGCCCTTACATACTATAACAAATATAAATGTGAAGCGCCCCACAGAACTTCAAGTTAAATCTTTGCTACAAACTTTGACCTCGACACAAATTGCCTTCAAAGAACTCGACAACGACTTCGATACGACGCTTCTCGGTCGACCTCGACACGCATGATCCTCGCTCGATCTCTTCGCGTCCTTGATTCGCTTTCCACGACACCTCGATTCCTGAAATCACTCGATCTCGGGAATCGGACTTCCTAAAACAAACACAACTTAGATCGATCTATGGGTTCTAATACATCTAGCTCTCTCTTCCCCAAACTCAACCACAACCCAGAAATATAAAACTCAAGAAATCGAAGATATTTTTCCTCCAACACAAAGTTAGGATTTCGATCGAAATTCATGAAAAAGTTATCTGATGCTTCAATAGATAGATCGACAACAACAATAATCAAGCAACGAGCTTAAAAACCGGAAAATCGAAATGAACCAAAATGGGGTTTCGGCATTGCGATTGAAAAAGCAGAGAAAGAAATTTGTTTTACAAGCCCAATTAATCGGTTAAAAGATAGGTAATATTGTGAAGAAGAAAACCCATCAATTTGATATGATTTGGAAGCATAAATCGATTAAAAATGGAAGAAGATTTAGCGCTAAATAAAGAGTAATGATGAAAGAAAATCTGTTCTTCATACCTCAACTGATGGCTCGATCGACGAGATATGGGTTTCGAGAAGTTGATGATGAACAAAATTGATGAAGAAATCTTGTGCAGATCTCTGAACTCACGGTTTCGTCGATGAAGATTTTTAAGGAAACAACGAAACACAGAAAGGAAGGAAGAAGAAGAAGAAAAGAGAAATGAGTGAAACGGGCATTGGTATACAAGAGGGTAAAAACGTAACTCAGCTATAAGATGCCAATCCCAATAATCATCTACCCGTTAACTCGTTCTCTCATGATTACCCTCTACTCGTCTTGCCGACAACGATGCCGACAATGTAATAATTACAAACAATATAATAATAACGCTGAGTAACGTCAAATAATACGAGGTATCATCTCGACACGATGTCGAGTTTACAAAGTACTCGTGCAAGCGTGACAAAGTTCTAACACGAGTTCGCGAACGCTGCCTCTCGGCTCGACTTGCGTCCTCCTCATCGCTTCTGCAGACGCGACTTCATCAACTCGACTCTCGACTCCTCGGCTCAAAGAACTAGTGCGTGGTCTCATCACCGACAAAGATCTCTTTAAACGATCTAGTCACGGGATCTCGACACAAGGTCTTGGTCGAGGTCTCGATACGTCGTCCTAATACGATGTCGATCTCGTCCTCAGGTGTTACAATTCTTATTCTGAACTTCAACTTGCATTTGATGATCTTCTTAAGGACTCTGCCACTTTCTCCACTGAGTGTAAAGCTTTGAAAAATAAATTTTCAAAATTATCACAAGAATTTCATGTTTTGAAAAATGAAAACTCAAAGCTTAGTGAAGAGAACCAGAAGCTGAAAACTGAAAATCAGCATCTAGTGGATAGTCAGCATCTGGTGACATGTCAGCCACCAGAAGCTGAGAGCTCTCAACCTGAAAACTCTGAAGCTAAAGGCAATCCTAAGTGTAAATCAAATGATTATGAATATGCATTTCAAAAGTTTCTTGCAGAAAGTGTAACTCGAAGCAAGCAAGCTTCAATGATTTGGGGTGTCAGTAAAACGACAACTCAAGGTCTTGGTTACATATCAGATGAGCCCTCTTTAGAAAATAAGAATCTTGTATCTGATAAATCCAATGAGCACAGTGAATGCTTGCATTGTACTTACTGCAACAAACCTAGTCATTTGAAAAGTGCATGTACTGCTTTTAAGACTAAGAAGGACAAGTATCCTTCAAGAACTAACAATAAAAGACCCCAAAAGATATGGGTACCTAAAGATAAAATAGTCTATGTTGCAGACATGCTTAGCAACAAGGTCAACACACCTATCTTGGTACTTAGACAGTGGATGCTTGCGTCACATGATGGGAGAAAAGCATATATTCCAAGAGCTAAGGCCTAGAGAAAAAGGATTTGTTGGTTTCGGAGGAAACTAGAAAGATAAAATAGTTGGAATTGGCCGCATTGGTAAAGGCTCTCTTCCTTCAATTGATAATGTACTTTATGTTGAAGGACTAAAGCATAATCTATTGAGCAAAAGTCAATTATGTGACAATGGTTATGATGTCATTTTTACAGAAACTGGGTGTCCAGTAAAAAGCAAGAAAGATGGCTCTAGTTTCTTTACAACAAAGAGGAAACAAAATATTTATAAAATTGATCTTTCTGAACTTGCAAAACAAGATGTCAAGTGTCTCATGTCTATTGAAGATGAACAATGGATTTGGCATAAAAGATTGGGTCATGTCAGTTTGAGATTAATCTCAAAACTAAACAAGCACAGTCTTGTTAAAGGCTTACCAAATCTTAAATTCCAATCTGATGCTCTCTGTGAGGCATGTCAAAGAGGAAAACAAGTCAAAACTTCTTTTCATTCTAAAAATATTGTTTCAACCTCTAGACCACTTGAGCTTTTGCATCTTGATCTCTTTGGTCCAACAAGGACAACCTCTTTAACTGGAAAGAAATATGGGTTAGTCATTGTCGATGATTTCACTAGGTGGACATGGGTTAGATTCCTTGCCCATAAGGATGAGTCATTCAAAGTACTTACTGTTTTCTGCAAATCAGTTCAAAATGAAAAAAGAATTTGTATTTCTTCAATTAGAAGTGATCATGGGGAGAATTTGAAAATGAAAGCTTTCAAAAATTTTGTGAAGAAAATGGCATCTCCCGTAACTTCTCCTCTCTAAGAACACCACAACAAAATGGTGTTGTAGAAAGGAAAAATAGGTCCCTCCAAGAAATGGCCAGGACCATGATCAATGAAGTTGATATTGCAAAACAATTTTAGACAGAAGCAGTAAACACAGCTTGTTTTCTTCAAAATAGAGTTCTTATTAGACCTATTTTGAAGAAGACTCCATATGAACTGTGGAAAGGTAGAAAACCAAACATATCTTACTTTCATCCCTTTGGTTGCATATGTTATATTCTGGATACTAAGGATCAATTTGGTAAGTTTGATTCCAAAGCTGACAAAGTATCTTTTTGGGATACATTGAAAGATCTAAAGCTTTCAGAATATACAATAAAGAAACTTTGATAGTGGAAGAATCCATTCATGTCAAGTTTGATGACAAGAAACCTGACACTGCATGTTAGAGCTAGATGAATTATTTTCATATTTAAATATTGGTGGTACAACAAATAGTGAACCAACATCTTCAACGTCTGGTGGTAACCAAACACTGGATTCTACTCAAGCAGAAGCTGAAACCAGTAAATGTTGGAGATACAGAATCAATCATCCTAAGGATCAAATCATAGGAGAACCTGGAGATAGAGTTAGAACAAGATCCTCTTTCAAAGAGCATTCAGATATTGCACTTCTCTCTGAAATGGAACCTAAAATGATTGATCAAGCTTTGGAAGATGAAGGTTGAATTCTGGCAATGCAACAAGAGTTGAATCAATTTCAAATAAATGATGTCTGGAAGTTAGTCACTCTACCAGAAGATAAGCAAGCTATTGGCACTAAATGAGTATTTAGAAACAAGCTTGATGAAGATGGTAAGGTTATGAGAAACAAAGCAAGATTAGTTGCTCAAGGTTACTCACAAGAAGAAGGTATAGATTTTACAGAAACTTTTGCACCTGTTGCAAGGTTAGAAGCTATTCGTATTTTACTTTCATTTGCTACATACCATGAGATAATTCTTTATCAAATGGATGTGAAAAGTGCTTTCTTGAAGGGTTTTATAACTGAGGAAGTCTATGTGAAACAACCTCCTGGTTTAGAAGATATTGAATTTCCAGGACATGTTTTTAAACTTAAAAAGGCTATGTATGATCTTAAGCAAGCTCCTAGAGCTTGGTATGATAGACTAAGTTCCTTTTTAATGGGAAATGGTTTTACCAGAGGTATAGTAGACACTACTCTATTTAGAAAAACATCAAACAAGCATTTTATACTTGTTCAAATTTATGTTGATGATATTATATTTGGACCTACTAATGAAAGTCTGTGCAAAGAATTTTCTAAGTTAATACAGACTGAATTTGAGATGGGCGTAATGGGAGAGTTAAAGTTTTTCCTTGGAATTCAAATCAAGCAATGCAATGATGGTATTTATATACATCAAAGCAAATACATCAAGGAATTGTTAAAGAAATTAAAGATGGTAGATTGCAAGTCAATGTGCACTCCTATGCATCCCACATGCATTCTTGGGAAAGATGAAACTGGTAAGAAGGTAGATTAGAAAATGTACAGCGGTATGATTGGATCTCTACTTTATCTTACTGCTTCAAGACCTGATATTATGTTCAGCCTCTGCCTGTGTGCTAGATTTCAATCTGATCCTAGAGAATCACACTCGAGTGCTGTTAAAAGAATATTTAGGTATTTGCAAGGATCTACTAATCTTGCTTTGCTTTATAAGAAATCAAAAGATTACAATTTAGTAGGTTTCTGTGATGCTGACTTTGCTGGAGACCGAATTGAAAGAAAAAGCACAAGTGGAGGCTGCCAATTCTTTGGAGCAAATCTTGTGTCTTGGTTAAGCAAAAGACAAAGCATTATTGCACTCTCAACAGTAGAAGTTGAATACATCTCAGCAGCAAGTTACAGTTCTCAACTTCTGTGGATGAAATATCAACTTGAAGACTACTTGATAAAAGAGAGTAACATTCTTATCTTCTGTGATAATACATCTGCAATTTGTCTTACTAAGAATCCAATATTGCATTCTAGAGCAAAGCACATTGAGATTAAGTATCACTTCATAAGAGACTATGTTCAGAAGGGTATTCTTGAAATAAAATTTGTAGACATTGATCATCAGTGGGCTGATATTTTTACAAAACCCCATGCTGAAGATAGATTCAATTTTATAAGAAGAAATTTAAATTTTCATCTTATAGAAGAATAATTAATCTCAGCGTCTTATGATATGCATCATTCAGCATCTAATATGACATAAGCATTCACAGGTGTGTACACATATAATATGTCATTCACATCACATAACTCAGCGTCTGGTGAATTCGTTTGCGTGCGTCCGAGCATAAACGTATCACGCGCGTGTGGGACTTAAGCGTCTCATCACACCTAATCTGTGTCATGATTATTTATGTTTTCAATAAAATCTTTTTCTTGTTTTTATCCTCTTTTTGGCAACTGTATTTATTGAAAAAAAGGGAATCTTTATTTTATTTTCTTTTTGAATTATTTTTATTCATAGGAAATGTGAAGAGTTTTTCAAAAAGTAACTATACCATTTATCAAAACTTTCCCACTACTCCTTCACTTTCGCTCCACACTCTGTTTTTGTCTACGAAAACTATTTTCTCTCTCTTTCTCTATGGTGTGTGAATTTCTCTGAAACCCTAAACCTTCATTAAATCACTCTCCAACTGCTACCATGACTGATGTTAAGGTCGGTGACTTCACTGTTATCTACGATACCGAGAAAGAAGCAAAGGTACTGTCAAGGAATCTGGGTTAGAAAAATTTATTGATTTGAAAAAGTTCAAGCTCTATGGTTTTAACTTCGATGAAGGTTTGAACAATCTGGGTTAGAAAAACTTCTTCTTTTGGGAACCAGTTGAAGTTATGGCTTATGCTATCATGGAATTTTGGGGAAACATTCATATGCTTCCGGGTGTAATAGTTGAAGGTCATGTCAGAGGCTTCAAGTTGGTGTTCACCATAAGCACCATTGCTGAAATGATTAAGTGCCCCTGTGAAGGCATTAGTTACTATGTTGGTTGGGAAAATGCTTTTAGAGGAATGGAGAACGTCAACGAAGCTCTGTTCAAGAACTATCGCCAGTTGAAGAAAGACGATGTAAATCCTACTGCCTAGAATCTGAAAAGTCATTATAGAGTTCTACACAAAGTTATTGCTAAGAGCGTTATTCTGAAGACTGGGTCAAGTGACATAGTGAACTACGAGCAGAAGTTCATTATGAGAAATTATATGGCTGGTCACAAAATCAACTTGTCTAGGTTGATCTTCAACAATATTGTCAATGCGCTTGTTGGTTCAAGGAAGGGTTCTGCTGATAAGAAGAGCATTATCAAGGTTATTCCTTATGGAGTTCTTCTTATTACTATAATGATCAAGGATGGTATTCTGAGAAGGCTTGCTGCCTTGACAAACAAAGAAAAAAGGGATAAGTATTTTAGAGTTGGTGCTGTTGTTCACCCTGTTGTTTTGGCGTATACAGCTTGGTAAGAATGAAATTGATCAATGCTGATATGATCAAGAAAGTGAAACAGGAAGAACAAGAAGAAGCAGGTGCTTCTATTGGTGAAGTTATGAAGAAACCCACCAGAAGTTCAGCATCTGGTGTGAAGAGAATTGCTAATTCTCCAGGGAGACAAGAAGCAAGAAGCAGAAGGTGCCTCCTGCCCCTCAAGAGAATGTTGAAGCAGAAGATGATGAGGACCTGGTCCCGATCAAGAAAATAATGGAGAAGAAGAAGAAGACAAAAGCTGAAAAACCTGTTTCAGTGTCTGGTCTTAGGAAGCAAGCTCCTCCTTCTCCTCCTCCTCCTTCTGTAACTACCTTTGAGTCTGATGATACTATTTCTACACCACCATTGTCTGTTGCACAATCACAAACAAAACCACAACAACAAACCACTGCCCTAATACCTATAGAAACTCCCTAATTAACCAAATTAACCACAAGACCTAGAACAGTCATTTTTCCCTCACCACATACATATCATCACTTCACTCTTACCCATTCAACCTTCTCTTCAAAATCCATCCAAACAAGCCCAAAAACTACACTGTCCAAAAGACTTCACCTCTCCCACCTACCCTCACTTACAAACCTACCTCCTTTTCTGGTGTAAAGAAGTTTCTATCTGCCATTAACAGACTAAGGTTTGTTAGAGAATACGTGTTTCATTCCATTTATGATCACCCTTCTCTATATTCATCTCTAGGGTTGCAAGACTGGAAGTTACCTTTCCATTAAGAGTTGTATTCAAAGAAGGAGATAAGAAAGTTGATATTTCCGTCAATATAGAAACCCTACTTCAGCGTCTGTCAAGATTGTCCCTGATAGGCAAAGGTGGTTGCCTTGGTCTATTCCTGGAAAAAGAAAGGAACCAACTCCTGGGAAAATGTCGTTTAGTAAAATTGGACTGAAGGAATATGAGAAGGCTCCCCGGAGATATGATCTCAAAGGATTCTCTGAGCTTAAGGAGTTGTGTGAAGACCAAGCTAGGAGATTCTACCTAAATTCTCTAAAGATAGATGAATGGAGAACTGGCCCCTCTGGCTGCTGTGATGCAGAAAAATTAAAGATTCCTACAGTCGGCTCTATCACCAGGGTACCTGACACTAATCTTGGAACACTGTATTTCGATGATATGTTTATGTGTTCTGTGATCAGGCCTCTGAATGCTATGAAGATTTATGTCCAATGGGTTGCTATTTGCAAACATTTTGATATTGGTTTCACTTGGAGTCAAATGATTGCGTCTTGGAAAGACAAAGCCATTTTGCCTCATCTTGTGCCTCTGGATATTGAAGATGATGATAGGGCGAATCTGTGAAGATTGTATCTTACTGAAAATGAAGGACTCGACTTCATTTTTGAAGCAATGGGAATCTTTGTTAGAAGAATTTTTGGAGAAGCTGCTGCTATGAAATTTGAAGCTTTTATTGAAGATCTGATCAAGCACAGGGAAATTATCTTCATGAGTCTGTTGTATCCTGAAGAGAATGTGCAGAAATGGGAAGTGGCTATGGAAGTTGAGAAACGAAAGCTGGGAAGTTTTATCAAATGGTTCTTACCAAATGATAACTTCTTCCAGAAGGCAAAGGAAAAGAAAGAGATAAGATTGAAGTTGTCCAACTGGGTGCTAGCAGAGCATCGTGAAACTAGAAATCGCTGAACCTGTTCGGTCGAACCTTCTTCTCGCTTCCTCCTGCTGCAGATGATGATGTTGTCATCTTGCCTAGAGCTGAATTTGAAGCTATCATGACTACAAATCAGAAGGTGTACCAGTTGGAAAGCACTGTGAATCTTCTGTTGGAACGATTCAATCAACTACCTCCTCCTCCTCCTCCACCAAATCCTTAAACACTTTGTTTTTTTTTTTCGGTACTGTATGATAAAATCTTTTTTTTTTGTACAAGTATATTTTGCACTTATTATCATTTTGGAACAATTATTCTGCTTACTTGGTACTATCATATTTCTATGGTATG
Organism: Calophaca sinica; assembly: GCA_037113605.1. Lineage (NCBI taxonomy): Eukaryota > Viridiplantae > Streptophyta > Magnoliopsida > Fabales > Fabaceae > Calophaca > Calophaca sinica. The sequence continues at coordinate 57,814,357 of CM073733.1, forward strand.
CTCTTTTATCTTCAAACTTTTCTAGTATTATATCTTACTGTTTTGACTATGATGTGGTTTACACTCTTTTTGTCTGATGACAAAAGGGGGAGTAAAAGAAAGGTCTGATGAACATGTTGAAAGTCCGATGGGCACGTTGAAGTATCATACATTTCATGCATAAATCATACATAACACATTTCTAAATTGGTTTGATACTTTATAGATTTACTGCCCTGATAGTCATTAATATCTATTGGTTTATTATATTGGTACAATGAATTTCAGCATCTGTTTGCTGAGTATACTCATCATTGGTACAATTATTTCAGCATCCGATCCCCACGTCTAATTGAATATATGCTCTAATGTTATTATGTATTTTTGCGATCACAATAAATGATTTGACTATTAAAAATCGCTCTAATACCTGAATTATTTAATTTTATCTGAGTCGTTAAACTCAGGGGGGACTCTTGAAATTATTTTTCGAAATTAAATTGTTCATCAACCTTGGATATTTGTCATCACCAAAAAGGGGGAGATTATTGGAACCTAAACGATTAAGAAGTTTAGACCCTCATTAATTTTGATGATAACAAAGTATCTTCTGATAAGTCTTTGAGTGTACAGGTATTGAAATCTCTTATGTTTTATCTCACTCAAGTAAGAAGAAGAAACTCAAATTTCATGAAAAGTGAAAGAAAAAAATTCAAATTCAATTGAATATTAATAACTAAAACCAAATAAATAAAAATGAAGAAATTGAAATGAATAATTAGCTAATTAACTAAATAAAAAAAATATTCATCCCTGAAAAGAAAGAGTTGAATCTTGACCTCCGGCTTTAGGGGAAGGACGAAGAAGAGCTTAGTTGACGCCAGTTCTGTTATCGTAAGAGTAGTATCTGAACGATGGATATTAGCTCTATCTGCTAGTTGGTTGTAGCTTTTTCGGATGGCTATTGAATACATTTCATATGTGTCAGCATCCGATTCACTCCAGCGTCTTGTGTATAGCGAGCGTCCGGTAGTGTTATTCGTTGACATGTGGATTACTCAATTGTTGCGAGCGTCCGTCTCCTGTTCTGAGCGAGCATCTGGGCTTTTAATGAATCACATGATGGTCACGTTTGTGCTCTTCTACCTCAGCTATTTGGAACGGAATTCAAATTTGATTTTGTGCGCTCATTTTGATGTACGAGGTATCAAAGGTGACACCTTTGGTATAAGACAAAATTCGTACAAGGCAATTATGAAAAGCAGATAGTACAAAAATGGTAATATGTATTATTTTGATATTCTCTCGAAAGGAAGAAAATGATAGCTTTTCAAATTACCTCACTCAATGATATAGAGCTGAAATTTACTGCAATGGTAATACCCCTCAGAGACTCCTATAAATACCCTAAGGTATTCATTAAAGAAGGTTGCCAAAAATTGCTAGAAACTACATTCTGAAAGAGCTATTACTCAAGTGAGCAATCAAGTTTCATACCAAGTTTCTAGACAACAAGAACTGAACCTTAGTGTCTGATATTTTTGTTTTAGAAAGCTATTTGTTTTTTAGCTTAATCTTTTCATCCTCTCTGTGAGAGTTATTTTGATTGTATTCAAAACTATCTTTGTGAAAGTTGTATTGCCTAGTTAAGGCTTTGCTCCGCAAAGGCTCGAACGTACTGAGTCGTTTTGAGAAGTTAAGAGTATTATCAAGTTTATGACAGTAGAATACTCTAAAGAAAATTTGTAATCAGGTGATTATAGTGGAAAATCCTTTAGGAATGAAGGGACTAGACGTAGCAACCAGGTTGGTTGTAATATCCCAATTTTTAAGAAAAGATTACTTTAACAATAAAATCCCAGTTACTTGAAAGTAAGTCGTAGAGACTGATCACCTTAATGATTTACTGCGAGTACGAGAAATTATTATAAATAATTATTACTCATGATGTTAATTCAAATTAATAAACAGCGTAGACGTATGCTACTTTTAAGGCGAATTCATTAATTATACTTATTATAAATTTTCTGCGTGACGCGGTAACGCGTATTTTTGTTGACTAAGAAAGTGAGTGAATTAAATCAAGATGAAATTAAATTTAAGAATTAATATTTAATATTAATTCATGGTTCAAAAATCGTCAGAAAACTCTAACGAAGTTTCGTCGCGTTTCGAATCGCCGGGTAAATTTTATCTGCATTAAAATTTAAAACGAACTCTGATTTCGATGAAAATCGAATCATAACTTTTCGTGAATATTTTTGAGTGTTTCAGATTGTTTTTAATATTTATGATAATTTATTTTCACGCGTGAATTAATTTCTCAGTAAATTAATTTTTGCGAATTTATCGGTGATGCGGTTACTCGACACCGTGTTTTTAATACACTTAAGACTCTAGAATTAGAGGGTAATCATGAGAGATGAGAGATTAGATGGGTTAGACTAGTTGATGGGATTAGCATCTCACTTTTAATTTATGTGTCACTTAAGTGGTGGTTTATTTTATGCTTTTCCTTAATTGTTTTAACCAAGTAAAATTAGTTTTATAAAAAAAAATTTATCCCTCTTTTTTAGGGGCTGGAGGTCGCAGCCCTCCCCCACTCTCTACCCTTCATTTACCTTCTTCTTCTTCATTTAGAAAGAGAACCTCCAAGCTCCTTCCATGGCTATCTCCATCTCTCATCATTTTTTGTTTGTTTCATCTCCAATCTTCACCATTTCTTGCTTCCAAGTTCATCTTCTACTTGATTACCTTTTCTCAACCTTGTAAGTGAGTTGCAAGCCACTTCCCTCTCCTTCCATTTCAGCCCCAAATCGTGGGCGTGTGTATATATGTGTAGTCTTGTGTTTTCTTGCTTTATTCTTGTCTTAATGCTTTGATTGTTGCTTGATCATGATCAATAGAGAAAATGAGCATCACATTCCCAAATTCTTTGAAGCCTAGGCGCAAACCTAAGGGAGAAAGAAGGGTGATGAGATCTTATTATGAATCTTGCAAATTAATTAGTGCTTTTGAATTATTTGATGATGTTGTTGTTGTTTTAGTTACTAGTTTTGAATTGGATGTTGGATTGAGTAATTTTTGTTGAAAACCCTTGTTCTTGAAGGGACTTGAAAATGGTTTTGGGGTCTTGATTAAGCTTTCCTTTGTGTAATGGTTTGTTGTTTTGTGAAAGAATTGGCATAGGAAATGATGTTATTAATTTAAATTGGAAGTTTGCAATTTTTTTTTGGAAAAAGGGATGTGGTGGCCGAGAGGCCTAGAGGAGTTAGGGAAGGAAAATTGTTTTAAAAATTTGATTATAAGGGATATATGGATATGTTTGTAGGCTTTGGAAAATTTAGGAAAAGGTTTGATTGAATTTGAGTTTGTTTTGAGATTTTAAGGCTATGAAGCACAATTAGGGAAATTGGGTTCCTTGAGACCTAAAGTACCAAGTGGAGCCTTGATGTTAGTGTTTGAGAAAAGAATTGAAAAATGATGTTGTTTCATGTCTTATGCTTTCAAGAAAAAAAAATGATTTATAGTCTTTATAATGTTATTCTTTTAATTAGTTACTAATTTTCAAGAATATGTAATTCTTTAAAAAAAACTAGTATCTCAAATTATGTTTCTAAGTGTAAATGTTTTGATTATCTAAGAGGTTTTTGGGTTTTGAGAATCTAGGAATTAGAACTATGCCTAAGCCTAAAGGGTTATTTTGAGTGGCTTAGGATTGTACTAAGTTTTGTTGTGGTGTTAGGACTTGTGATACCGAGTTCGTGCTGCGTGAGATCGAGACGTGTGTTGGCTCGAGACTTGACGACTGTGGTAAGGGCACTTCATATTCTACGTGTTTATGTTTTGTGCATAAGGGCAACTTTAGAAATTGATAGGAATTTAATTTAAAGTATTTATGCGAAGAAGTCTGAGAACCTTAGGGTTCGAAGTGAGGGTCTTGTACCCCTTCGTTTTACTACTTTTTGATATACTGATTATTTAGTGGGCTTATTTGCACGTGGTTGGTAGTTGTCCCCAACCCCCCACACTTGTTTGCTTGCCTCTCTGCCAACTCCATTGAGTTGCAAAGGGATGAACTGAGTTGTTTGACTGTCGTTGTTTGCTGAGTTATGATTGTTAAGATGAATTGCTTATACTGCTGAACTGTTTGCACTGTTTTGAGCTTGGCTTGAATATTATTTGATATGCGGTTTAATAATTATTCAATTGTTTCCTGAATTATCGTATGCGGCGATTTATTCATTGGAGTATGAGAGTTTAGTTGAGTCGTCGAGTGTCATGATGTTTTTGAGCTTTGATCCGATTAACCTAGGGTGCTAGGATCCCCTAAACAGCTCCGGCTGGTTTTTCGACAAATTAGCTAGGCGTCGTAGCTTCAAGGAACCTGAGCTGAATGTTCTAGGGTGAGTAGAGAGTCCAAGGCTATGGCTGACATTCAGTGGATGGATCAGCGTTACTTTCCGGAAATTGTCAAATGTCATGAGAATATGAGTCTTAAGTTGAGTCTTGTGAAAGTGTCTTGAGGGAGTGTCTTGAGTTGTATTTTGCGAATTTATGCATTTTGTTATCTCGTATGTTATGGTTGTTGATTTATTTGTGCCGAAGCATGTGAGTTCCATAATGTCTATGTAATATGCTTTGTTATCAAATATGCTGTTGTTTTTGTACCTATCTTTTTGTAAGAAGTTGACCCTTGCCTGTGGTTCTTTCAATCAATGAATGTAACCCAGATGGCAGAGTAGGCGGAGTGTCCGGGATGCTGACCAATGGAACAGAGGATAGACTGTCCGGCATCTACTTGTGTGTTATGCTTGTGGTAACTTACTAGTAGTCTAGTAAGGGGTGTAGTGTGTCGACCAGCTATAGGATATTTTCAGTTCATTTCAGTGTTGTAATAAAATGTCTATTATGTTTTCAGACATGTATTGCCGTATATGAATTGATGGAATAAATGAGTATAGTTAATGTGGTTTATTTGGTGTCTTTAATTATTCATCACCATGTTTCTAAAATCGCTGTAATACTCTGACTGTCCTTTTTAAGAAGTTTTGAAAAGAAAAAAAATATATAGAACCATACTCTCGAAAAAGCGCAATGCAGAGTATTTCGACTTTCAGAAATATGTCAACTTTTGTCAGAATATCTACTTTAGTAGCGCTCCGGAAACGGGGTGTTACATTGGTGGTGAACTCGTATAAATCTCTGTGTCTCTTGCTTTACTGCTTTATACTTACGTTTATCTTGCGCATAAAAATAAGTTTTCATAAACATTATTTCCAGCATCTGGTCTTACTCCAGCATCCGATTTCAAACAGATTCAAAATCCAGTGTTCTAAAGTGTTTTTAACTTGAAGTTTGCAAAAAAATTTCAACACAATTCAACCCCCCTTCTTGTGTTCACGTTCAGTAAGAAATCACGCTCAGCACCATCAATTAACACGGTAAGTTGGGGTGTTACAATTAAAGGGTTATGAGTAGAGAGCGGGTGCTATTGCGGTATAGCAATATGCCCCGACTGTTACCAAATATTCCTGGTTCAAGAAACGATTGAACCCTAAGGGAATTGGTAGACGCAAGTAATGTACTCGTAATTTGTATTCCTAGTTCAAGTAAAGATTGGACTTTAAAGGATTATGAGGAGTGAGAAAGATTGCATGAAAGTTGATATCTCCTTGTGTATTTGATGTTTAATTGTGTACATCATCAATAATGTTGATTACATGCTTGAGATAAATGTATTCCATTCTTTACAAAGTGTAATTAATAATAGGCGTACTATCCTCAAGAATAGTAAGAGTAACCATAGATAGACTTGACCTTAGATAGACTTGAATCAAGGAAAAGTGCTTACTTATTTAGAGTGGCGTAGGATTGGAGTTCGCAGCAGAAGAGTAGAGAACGAATCCTACAGAAGGATAAGGTAAGAAGGTAGGTCGAATTTTTGGGACAAAATTCCTAAAAGGAGATAGTAATGTAACACCCCAACTCTCTTAAGCTTAGTAATTAGAGACCCTAAGTGAAAAAGGGATTTAATTCCTAAGGATTAACGAGGTTAATTGCTTTTAATCTAGTGATTTAACGCAAAGTTAGGACTTATGGGCAAAATAGTAATTTTCTCCAAGGATTAAGCTAGATTAATATTGATACATTTAGTATTAAAGGGGCTAATTTTAGAAAACCCAAATGGTTTATACACTTGTATTTGTGAGGATTAATAACAAGGGGGTGTATTGTTTAAAAGAGGGGGTGTAGGAAGTAAGTAGATGTGAAAAAAAAATTAAGAAGGGAAGGGGGCTGTCCTAGTGACACAGAGAAAGGGAAAGAAAGAAAGGAAAAGGAAAAGAAGCAGAGAAAGAAAAGAAAAGAGAAGAAGAAAGAAAGAAGAGAAGGGCGAGAAAGAGAAAGAGCGCGCGGAGGAAGAAGGAAAGGGGGAGCTACGACGACTCTGGTGAGGCCGCGAGCGCCGACGGCTGGGTGGAAGGTGGGGGGCACCACCGTGCACCGTGTGTTGGAACCTAAACGATTGAGAAGTTTAGACCCTCATTGATTTTGATGATAACAAAGTAATTCTCAAGGGAGCAATTTATCTTCTAACATATCTTTGAGTGTACAGGTATCAAAACTTCATATATATGTACAAAACACTCAAGGAAGAAGAAGAAATTTACAAAAGAATTGAATACAATCCACTAGTGTCAGCATCCGAACTCATTCCAGCATCTTGCTAACAGCAAGCATCCAGTAGTGTTACTCTTTGACACGTGGAATACTCAATTCCTGCGAGCGTCCGTCCTTTGTTCTGAGCGAGCGTCTGATCTCTTTAATGAAGCACGTGATGATCACGTTTTTGCTCTTAGCCTCAGACTGTTGTGGAACAGAATTCGAATTTGATTTCATGCGCTCATTTTGATGTACGAGGAAGCAAAGGTGACACCTTTAGCATAAGACAAAAATCGTACAAGGCAATTGCAAATTACGGTATAAGACGAAACGGTAATGTGTACTATTCTGATATTCTCTGGAAAGGAAGAAAATGACTACATTTCAGATTACCTCACTCAATGGAAAGGAGATATTTTTACTGCAACGGTAATACCCTTGAAGACTCCTATAAATACCCCAAGGTATTCATTGAAGAGATGTTGGAAAAACTAGCGAAGAAACTTCATTCTGAAAGCAAAATTACTCAAGTGAGCAATCAAGTTTCGTGCCAAGTTTCTGGTCTACACAAAACTGAACTCAGCGTCTTATACTTTCTTTGAGAAAGCTATTCTGTTTTAAGCTTAATCTTTTCATCCTCTCTTTGAGAGTTATTTTGATTGTATTCAAAAGTATAATCTCTTTTGTAAACTGGTTTTGGCCTAGTTAAGGCTTTGTTCCTCAAAGGCTCGACTGCACTGAGTCGTTTTGAGAAGTTGAGAGTATTGTCAAGTTTGTGACAGAAGAATACTCTTAAGGAAAATTGTAATAAGTTGATTATAGTGAAAAATCCTTCAGGAACGAAGGGACTAGACGTAGCTACCAGTTGGTGGTGAACTAGTACAAATCTCTGCGTCTCATCCTTTACTGCTTTACATTTATCATTACCTTGCTCAGTAAAACAAGTTTTCATAAGCGATTTATTTTCTGCATCCGGTTTATTTCTCTGTATCTGATATACAAACAGCTTTGAAAAATCTGTGTTGAAGTGTTTTTTACATAAAGTTAGCGAAAAGTTTTTAACACAATTCAATCCCCCTTCTTGTGTTCACGTTCAGTTGGTACCAGAGCTCGGCCTCTTGGTTGAGCACTTAACAGTGTTAAGAGAAAAGATCTTATATTGTGAACATGTGTACTGAAGGTGGTTATATGAACCGTCCTCCTCTATTCGATGGAGAAAAATTTGATTACTGGAAAGATAAGATAAAAGCTTTCTTTGAGACACAACAACTTGAGTTGTGGGATATAGTTCAAAGTGGTTACATTCCTCCCACTAATCCTCGTGGTGTTGCTATAGCTAGAGAAGATTGGAATGATGAGCAGAAAAAGAGATATCAAATCAATCAAAAAGCTAGATTCATTCTTATCTGTGCTATGACAGAAAAAGAATATGATAAATGTGGCAAATTTGATACTGCCAAAGAAATCTGGGACTCACTTGTTTTATCTTACAAAGGCTCTGCCCAAGTAAGAGAAGCCAAAGCTAGCATGTTGGTTCACCAATACGAGTTGTTCAAAATGGAAGATGGTGAAAGCATTGAAACTATGTTTGGAAGATTCCAAACACTTGTTCATGGGTTACAGGCCCTTGGAAAAAGTTACACTACACCTGACCATGTTAGAAAGATCTTAAGAAGCTTGACTAAGCAGTGGAGACCCAAGGTCACTGCTATTCAGGAAGCAATAGATCTAAATGTCCTACGACTTGAAGATCTTATGAGTTCGTTGAAAGCTCATGAACTTGAGCTAAATGAAGAAGAACCTGTCAAAAAGGGCAAGTCTATTGCTTTGAAAGTCACTCAACATAAAGCTAGTTCTTCCAAAGCTCTTCAGGCTGAAGAAGAAGAATCAGAAGATGAAGCTTCAGAAGGAGATGTTGACACATCAGAAGATGAGCTCGCCTTTATATCCAGGAAGATACAAAGAATGTGGAAGAAGAGAAACTTCAAGAGGAAGTTTCAGAAGAAAGACACTAAGGACAAGAAGGAAAACAAGGACAAGGACAAAGCTCAAGTCATTTGCTATGAATGTAAAAAGCCTGGACACTTCAAGTCCGAATGTCCTAATCTTAAGGAGAAGCCCACAAGAAGTTCTTTCAAGAAAAAGAAGAAGAGCCTCATGGCTACATGGGAAGATCTAGATTTATTCTCATATGAGGAAGATAGTGAAGTAGAAGCAAATCTCGCTCTCATGGCAGACACTAACCTTGATTCAGAAGAAGAAGTTGAAGAGGTAATAGTATATGATTCCTACTCTGAACTTCAACTTGCATTCGATGATCTTCTTAAGGACTCTGCCACTCTCTCTGTTGAGTATAAGAATTTGAAAAAGAAAATTTCAAAATTATCACAAGACTTTCAAGCTTTAAACAAAGAAAAATTTGTACTCAATAAAGAAGCGGTGGCGAAAATCAGCATCCGTGGATAACCAGTCGGACTACTAACAAGCAACTGTCGAGAGCTCTTAAGCTGAAAGCTCTAAAGTTACAGGCAATCCTAAATGCAAATCAAATGATTATGAATATGCATTTTAAAAGTTTCTTGCAGAGAGTGTAACTCGAAGCAAGCAAGCTTCAATGATTTGGGGCGTCAGTAAATCGACAACTCATGGTCTTGATTATATATTAGATGAACCTCTTTTAGAAAATGATTCAGCATCTGATAAATCCAATAATCATAGTAAATGCTTGCATTGTACTTACTGCAATAAACCTGGTCATTTGAAAAGTGCATGTACTGTTTTTAAAACTGTGAAGGATAAGCTTCCTTCAGGAACTAACAAGAAAGGACCCAAAAAGATATGGGTACCTAAAGATAAAATAGTCTATGTTGCAGACATCCTCAGCAACAAAGTCAACACACCTATCTTGGTACTTAGACAGTGGATGCTCGCATCACATGACGGGAGAAAAGCATATGTTCCAAGAACTAAAGACTAAAGAAGCTGGATTCGTTGGTTTCGGAGGAAATTAGAAAGGTAAAATAGTTGGAATTAGTCACATTGGTAAAGGCTCTCTTCCGTCTATTGATAATGTACTATGTGTTGAAGGACTTAAACATAACTTATTGAGCATAAGTCAATTATGTGATAATGGTTATGAAGTCATCTTTACAAAAACTGGATATCTAGTAAAAAGCAAGAAAGACGGCTCTATTTTCTTTACTGCCAAGAGGAAACAAAATATTTACAAAATTGATCTCTCTGAACTTGCAAAACAAGATGTCAAGTGTCTCATGTCTGTTGACGAAGAACAATGGATTTGGCACAAGAGATTGGGTCATGCCAATTTGAGATTAATCTCAAAATTAAACAAGCACAGTCTTGTCAGAGGCTTACCAAATCTTAAGTATCAATCCGATGCTCTCTGTGAGGCATGTCAAAGAGGAAAACAAGTTAAAACTTCTTTTCATTCAAAAAATGTTGTTTCAACCTCTAGACCACTTGAGCTTTTGCATCTTGATCTTTTTGGTCCAACAAGGATAGCCTCTTTAACTGGAAAGAAATTTGGGTTAGTCATTGTTGATGATTTTACTAGATGGACATGGGTTAGATTCCTTGCTCACAAAGATGAGTCATACAAGGTATTTACTGTATTCTGCAAAACAGTTCAAAATGAAAAAGGAATTTGTATTTCTTCTATTAGAAGTGATCATGGGGGAGAATTTGAAAATGAAAGCTTTCAAAAATTTTGTGATGATAACGGCATCTCCCATGATTTCTCCTCTCCTAGAACACCTCAACAAAATGATGTTGTAGAAAGGAAGAATAGGTCCCTCCAAGAAATGGTTAGGACCATTATCAATGAGGCTAACATTGCAAAACATTTTTGGGCAGAAACTGTAATGACCCGTTTCCGGACCGCTACGAACTAAAATTAAACCTAAATGTGACTCGTTTTTAAAACGGTACTCTTGTGCCCTTTCAGAAAAATACGGTATATTTTTTTTTTTTAAAAACATTTATACATTCCCGTAAGCGCACTCAGAGTAATTACAGCTTTTCGAAACATGGTGCAACTAGGACATAAATCTTAATACTAAACAACAACACGCATGCATAACTCATACATACTTATATATACCAGATATAAAATAGTGCATACAAAAAAAAAGACAGAGTAGTAATGTACAAAGAAATACACCTATGGTATGACGACCCTCAGAAGAGTGATCATACCAGGGTACTCCCTCAGACACCCACACAGTGGGTCCAAAGTAAACCGCCAGCCTACCCTCGTGCTAAAAATAACACCCGCCCAAATCGGTCACAACCACAGTACACAAAAGACATACTACAATCATCCCAAGAAAACATCTAGTAGACATAATCAATCACGACAAATAGAGATCGTCGTCCGGATCCTCAACGAGGTCCTCCTCACCCTCACCTGCCGGGTTCCTGCGTCCTCGCTTATCGCTGGGTAACCATCATGGATTGAAGGCACCACGGAAAGGGTCAACTTCTCAACAAATCGAGATAATCAAGGCGTAAAGAAATAAGCAAACAACAATGTATATCATTCACCAAACGTGACTCAACCCTCTCACTCTAGACTCGACTCAACTCGCGATCCATTTTCTCGACTCGACCATTATTCCGGAAAGCAGACGCAGATCCATCAACTGACATACCAGCTGTAGCCTTGGGATCTTTCACTTCTCCCTAGATATGCGATGCATCTTCCTCTGACCGCGATGCCTAGTCAATCTCCCGTAAACAAAAGGGGACCTAGCACCCTTAGTTATCCGGTCACGGCTCAAAAACGCCACGACGACTAGCTCTCTCACTCGATGAACAAATCGCCGCTACGATAGTCAAAGAGTGACGCATAAAATTACTTGACCGCATATCAAATAAAGAGCATGCTTAACATGAAGAAAACGTGGTCGACATTTTAAGCAACAAAAACACCTGCATGAAGAGACGCAATTCAACAAAGAACATCGTAATTGTGGCATATATTCAATCTCATATCAAATAATGCATAACTCAATCATATCACAACATTACATGCTCGACAAGCAAATCAAGGAATCCATCCCTCTGCAACTCAATGGAATTAACAGAGAGGAACATACAAGTGTGGGGGGTTGGGTTCAGGAGACCAACCGCAACAGCTTTCGCTCGCCCACGAAGACTCGGATAAATGTTCGACCTCACGACAACAAAACGAAGGGCTTCGAAGACCCTAACTTCGAACTCGTAGAGTTCTCAGACTTCTTCGTATTTAAATGAAGCATTTAAATACTAAAAATAAAATCTAAACATATCTAGAAGTTGCCCTTACCGAACTCCAAGCTAGGCGTCTACGTGTTGTCCTCAATCGAGCTCGACAACGACCTCGACACGTACGGTTCTCAATCGACCTCGACACGTACCGGCCTCAATCTGGATCCCATCGCTCCCACGCCCTCGGGTTCGCTCTCCGCACACCTCGATTCCGTGCCGCACGATCTCTGAATCACACTTCCTAATACAAGCACAACTTAGTACTATCTATGGGTTTCTAATAGCACTTAGCTCTCATATCCCAATCTTAACTACAACCCAAGTAAACATTAAAACTCAAGAACTTAAACAAATACAACAAGAATTTAAGCATTACAACTTAATTCCTTTTCTCTAAAAATTTATTAAAAACTTCTTTCATACATATCACCATACAAGGCCATTTTTCCTAAGTACTAATTCAAGCTTAAAATCAAGTAGCATATTAAGCACAAATTAATCAAAATCTAAGTTTATGTTTTCTGAAAAATATTTTCATCAGGGTCCAACAATTTAAAATAAGACCATTAAATAGCAAGTTTCTTAGGACTCAAGAATAGAAAAGACCCAAAACTAACATGTTGCACTTAATTAAATTAAACTAGTCATGCTATTAGCACCTAAATAATTACTATAACACAATAACATATCTCATGCATGATTCAAGCAAGATTAAACATATTTTCCCTCTTACTCAAGGTTAGGTTTTTGATCAAATGCTCATGAAAGAGGTTATATGATGCTACAACAAATAAATCAACAACAAACAACAACAAGAAGCAACATACAACAACATAGAACAAGAAATCAAAACAAGCCAAGTGGTTAGGGTTTTGGGCGCTACCTCATCAGAGAAAACAGAGGAAACAATTTGTTTTTCAAGCTCAAATAAATGGTTAGAAAGGTAGGTAATGTCATGAAGAAGAAAACCTATCGATATGACATGATTTGGAAGCATAGAAACTAGCTAAAATGGAGGGAGGAAGTGGCGCTAAACAGTAGCATGAAGGGAGAGAAAATTCTGTTTTTCATACCTCAAATGATGATCGAGATGATGATATAGGTAGAGGAGATGATGAGAAACAAGATTGATGAAGAAGGTTTGTGCAAAAACTCAATGGAACCCAAGGTTTTTCAATAGAAGTTTGGAGAGGAAGAGGAAACTTAGAGAAAAAGAAAGAAGAAAAGAGAAAGTGAGGGTTTGAGGGGACTGATCGTGATATTTAGCTGGTGAGGGAAGGGGCATTATGGTCCTTTCTCCCTTAATTAACACTCAACAATAATTAATTAAAAGAAAACCATTTATAAAACCACAAATAAGTGACATATAAATACTATTATGAGATGCTAATCCCATCACTCATTCTACCCATCAAATCTCTCCTCTCTCATGATTACCCTCTAATCTATAGGCTTAAGATCTAAAACACACGGCGACGAAAAACTGCAAAACCGATTAATTTCTCGCCGGAAAATCCCGGAAAATTAATTTACGAAAAATTAATTCTCCGCGTGATAATATCAATTTATAAGTATTAGAAACAATATAATTCACTAAAAAAAATATATATAAAACAGGTTACGACTCGATTTTCATCGAAATCAGGGCTCATTTTTTATTTTATCACCATAGAATCGTCTGGCGATTTGGAACGCGATTTAAATTTCAATAGAATATTTCGACAACATTCAAACCATAAATTAATATTAAAATATTAATTCTCATTTATTTTAGCTCTTGATTTAATTAAATCACTTTCTTAGGGAACAAGTAATTGCTTTATTAAAGCATAATTACGACAAAATATACTAATTAACACTAAATAACGTTCGTAAAAATACGAATGTTACAGCCTCGGCACGAGGTCGACCAGGGTGCTTGTGCAAGCGCACAAGGCTCTATCACGAGCTCGTGCACGCGGTCTCCTCAGCTCAGCATACGACCTCGACACGCGACCTCATCAGCTCGTGCACGCGGTCTCGGTACGAGGTCGATCTCTTCATCAGGTGTTACAGAAACAGTAAACACAGCTTGTTACATTCAAAATATAATTTCTATTAGACCTTTTTTGAAGAAGACTCCATATGAACTGTGGAAAGGAAGGAAACCAAACATATCATATTTTCATTCATTTGGTTGTACGTGTTATATTTTAAATACTAAGGATCAGCTTGGTAAGTTTGATTCAAAAGCTGACAAAGGAATCTTTTTGGGATATTCTGAAAGATCTAAAGCTTTTAGAATATACAATAAAGAAACTATGACAGTGGAAGAATCCATTCATGTCAAATTTGATGACAAGAAGCCTGACACAGCCATGTCAGAGCTAGATGAATTATTTTCAGAATTAAATATAGGTAATACTACAAATAGTGAACCTACATCTTCATCGTCCGATGGTGACCAAACACAAGAATCTTCAGAAGCTGAATTCAGAAAGAGCTGGAAGTACAAAGCCAATCATCCTAAAGATCAAATCATAGGAAAACCTGGAGATAGAGTAAGAACCAGATCCTCTTTTAAAGAGCATGCAGATATGGTACTACTCTCAGAAATAGAACCTAAAACGATTGATCAAGCATGGAAAGATGAAGGTTGGATTCTGGCCATGCAACAAGAGTTGAATTAGTTCCAAAGAAATGATGTATGGAAGCTGGTTACTCTACCTGAAGATAAGCAAGCTATTGGTACTAAATGGGTATTTAGAAACAAGCTTGATGAAGAAGGAAAGGTTGTGAGAAACAAGGCAAGATTGGTTGCTCAAGGTTACTCACAGGAAGAAGGTATTGATTTTACTGAAACATTTGCACCTGTTGCAAGGTTAGAAGCTATACGCATTTTACTTTCATTTGCTGCACATCATGATATAATCCTTTATCAAATGGATGTGAAAAGTACTTTCTTGAATGGTTTTATAACTTAGGAAGTCTTTGTAAAACAACCTCCTGGATTCGAAGACATTGAATTTCCAGAACATGTCTTCAAGCTTAAAAAGGCCCTGTATGGTCTTAAGCAAGCTCCCAGAGCTTGGTATGAAAGACTGAGTACATTTTTGATGAAGAATGGCTTTACCAGAGGTCTACTAGACACTACTCTTTTTAGAAAAATATCAAACAAGCACTTTATAATTGTTCAAATATATGTTGATGACATTATTTTTGGAGCTACTAATGAAAGCCTTTGCAAAGAATTTTCTAAGCTAATGCAGGCTGAATTTGAGATGAGCATGATGGGTGAACTGAAGTTTTTCCTTGGAATTCAAATCAAACAATGCAATGATGGTATCTATATACATCAAAGCAAATATATCAAGGAATTGATAAAGAAATTCAAAATGGTGGATTGCAAACCTATGTGTACTCCTATGCATCCCACATGCATTCTTGGTAAAGATGAAACTGGTAAAAAGGTAGATCAGAAGATGTACAGAGGTATGATTGGATCTCTACTTTATCTTACAGCTTCAAGACTGATATTATGTTCATGCATGCGTGTGCTAGATTTCAATCAGATCCTAGAGAATCACACTTGAGTGCTGTTAAAAGAATCTTTAGATATTTGCAAGGATCTACTAATCTTGGTTTGCTTTATAAGAAATCAAAAGATTACAAGTTAGTAGGTTTCTGTGATGCTGACTTTGCTGGAGACCGAATTGAAAGAAAAAGCACAAGTGGAGGCTGCCAATTCCTTGGAGCAAATCTTGTGTCTTGGTCAAGGAAAAGGCAAAGCACTGCACTCTCAACAACAGAAGCTGGATATATTTCAGCAGCAAGTTGCAGCTCTCAACTTCTGTGGATGAAATATCAACTTGAAGACTATCTGATAAAAGAGAGTAACATTTCTATCTTTTGTGATAATACTTCTGCAATCTGTCTTACTAAAAATCCCATATTGCATTCGCGAGCCAAGCACATTGAGATTAAGCAGCATTTTATAAGAGACTATGTTCAGAAGGGTATTCTCGAAATAAAATTTGTAGACACTGATCATCAGTGGGCTGACATATTTACAAAACCCCTTGCTGAAGAATGATTAATCTTATAGAAGAATGATTAATCTCAGCGTCAGATGATATGCATCATCTCAGCATCTGGTATGACATAAGCATGTATACGCATAAGCATTTTATTTGTCATGTGCATCATAACTCAACGTCTGGTTGAGCACTTAACAGTGTTAAGAATAAAGATCCTACTCTGAACATGTCTGCTGAAGGTGGTCATATGAACCGTCCTCCTCTATTCAATGGAGAAAAATTTGATTACTGGAAAGATAAGATAAAAGCATTCCTTGAGGCACAAAATCTTGATTTGTGGGATATAGTTGAAAGTGGATACATCTCTCCCGCTAATGCCCTTGGTGTTGCAATACCTAGGGAAAACTGGACTGATGATCAGAAAAAGAGATATCAAACCAATCAGAAGGCTAGATTTATTCTCATCTGTGCTATGACAGAAAGAGAATATGATAAATGTGGTAAGTTTGCTACTGCCAAAGAAATCTGGGATTCTCTTGTTTTGTCTTATGAGGGTTCTGCCCAAGTAAGAGAAATAAAGGCTAGCATGATGGTTCTCCAGTATGAGCTATTCAAAATGGAAGATGGAGAAAACATTGAAACTATGTTTGGAAGGTTCCAAACACTTGTTCATGGGTTGCAGGCCCTTGGAAAAAGTTATACTACACTTGACCATGTGAGAAAGATCTTGAGAAGTTTGACTAAGCAGTGGAGACCCAAAGTCACTGCTATTCAAGAAGCAAAAGATCTAAATGTCCTTCGGCTTGAAGAGCTAAATAAAGAAGAACCTACCAAGAAGAGTAAGTCTATTGCTTTAAAAGTTAATCAACATAAACATAGTACTTCTAAAGCTTTTCAGGCTGAAGAAGAAGAATCAGATGATGAAGCTTCAGAAGGAGATTATGATGGATCAGACGATGAGCTAGCGTTCATATCTAAGAAGATCCAGAGAATGTGGAAGAAGAGAAACTTCAGAAGGAGGTTTCAGAAGAAAGATACAAAGGACAAGAAGGAAAGCAAAGACAAGGACAAAGCCCAAGTTATTTGCTATGAATGTAAGAAGCCTGGACATTTCAACTCCGAGTGTCCTAATCTTAAGGAAAAGTCCACAAGAAGCTCCTTCAAGAAAAAGAAGAAAGGTCTCATGGCAACATGGGAAGATCTTGACTTATCCCCCTCTGAGGAAGATAAAGAAGAAGAAGCTCACATTGCCCTCATGGCGTATTAATCGATCTTGATTCAGAAGAAGAAGTTGAAGAGGTAATAATATATGATTCTTATTCTGAACTTCAACTTGCATTTGATGATCTGTTAAAGGATTCTGCCACTCTTTCTATTGAGTATAAGAATTTGAAAAAGAAATTTTCAAAACTATCACAAGATTTTCATTCATTACAAAATGAAAACTCTGTACTCAATGAAGAAAACCGTGTTCAAAACGAAAATCAGCGTCTGGTGGATAACCAAACGCCTGGAAGCTAACAAGCAACCGTGTCGAGAGCTCTCAAGTTAAAAGCTCTATAGTTACAGTAATCCTAATCGCAAATCAAATGACTATGAACATGCATTTCAAAAGTTTCTTGCAGAGTGTAACTCAAGCAAGCAAGCTTCTATGATTTGGGGTGTCAAGAAACGACAACTCATGGTCTTGGTTATATATTAGATAAACCTCCTTTAGAAAATGATTCAGCATCTGATGACACCAATGATCATAGTGAATGCTTGCATTGTACTTACCGCAATAAACCTGGTCATTTGAAAAGTGCGTGTATTGTGTTTACAACTAAGAAGGACAAGTATCCTTCAAGAACTAACAAGAAAGAACCCAAAAAGATATAGGTACCCAAAGATAAAATAGTCTATGTTGCAGACTTGCTTAGCAACAAAGTCAACACACCTATCTTGGTACTTAGACAGTGGATGCTCGCGTCACATGATGGGAGAAAAGCATATGTTCCAAGAACTAAGACCTAGAGAAGCTGGATTCGTTGGTTTCGGAGGAAACCAGAAAGGTAAAATAGTTGGAATTGGTCGCATAGGTAAAGGCTCTCTTCCTTCTATTGATAATGTTTTATATGTTGAAGGACTGAAACATAATCTATTGAGCATAAGTCAATTATGTGACAATGGTTATAATGTTGTCTTTACAGAAAATGGATGTTCAGTAAAAAGCAAAAATGATGGATCTATATTCTTTACAGCAAAGAGGAAAGAAAACATTTATAAAGTTGATCTTTCTGAACTTGCAAAACAAGATGTCAAGTGTCTTTTGTCTGTTGAAGATGAGCAATGGATTTGGCACAAAAGATTGGGTCATGCCAATTTGAGGTTAATCTCAAAATTAAACAAGCATAATCTTATTAGAGGCTTACCAAATCTTAAGTTCCAATCTGATGCCCTGTGTGAGGCTTGTCAAAGAGGAAAACAAGTCAAAACTTCCTTTCATTTAAAAAATGTTATTTCAACCTCTAGACCACTTGAACTTTTACATCTTGATCTTTTTGGTCCCACAAGGACAGCCTCTTTAACTGGAAAGAAACATGGATTAGTCATTGTTGATGATTTTACTAGATGGACATGGGTTAAATTCCTTGCCCACAAGGATGAGTCTTTTAAGGTATTTATCAGATTCTCGCAACCGTTCAAAATGAAAAAGGCATCTGTATTTCTTCTATTAGAAGTGATCATGGGGGAGAATTTGAAAATGAAAACTTTCAAAAATTTTGTGAAGAAAATGGCATCTCCCACAATTTCTCCTCTCCTAGAACACCTCAACAAAATGGTGTTGTAGAAAGGAAAAATAGGTCCCTCCAGGAAATGGCCAGGACCATGATCAATGAAGCTGATATTGCGAAACATTTTTTTGGGCGTAGCGATAAACACAGCTTGTTATATTCAAAATAGAATTCTTATAAGACCTATTTTGAATAAGACTCCTTATGAATTGTGGAAAGGTAGAAAACCAAACATTTCTTACTTTCATCCTTTTGGTTGTAGTTGTTATATTTTGAATACTAAAGATCAGCTTGGTAAGTTTGATTCCAAGGCTGACAAAGGAATCTTTTTGGGATACTCTGAAAGATCTAAAGCTTTTAGAATATACAACAAAGAAACTTTGACAGTTGAAGAGTCCATTCATGTCAAGTTTGATGATAAGAAGCCTGACACTGCTATGTTAGAGCTAGATGAATTATTTTCAGAATTAAACCTCGGTGACAAGTCAGACGGTGAACGTGCATCTTCATTATCCGGTGGTGACAAGACGAAGAATTCTACTCAAACAGAAGCTGAAACAAGAAAAAGCTAGAAGTACAAAACCAATCATCCAAAAGATCAAATCATAGGAGAACCTGGTGATAAAGTACGAACCAGATCGTCTTTCAAGGAGCATGTTGATTTTGCACTTCTCTCTGAAATGGAACCTAAGACGATTGATCAAGCATTGGAAGATGAAGGGTGGATTCTAGCAATGCAAGATGAGCTAAATCAGTTCCAAAGAAATGATGTATGGAAGCTAGTCACTCTACCAGAAGATAAGCAAGCTATTGGTACTAAATGGGTATTTAGAAATAAGCTTGATGAAGATGGTAAAGTTGTGAGGAATAAAGCAAGGTTAGTTGCTCAAGGTTACTCACAAGAAGGTATTGATTTCACAGAAACTTTTGCACCTGTTGCAAGACTAGAAGCTATTCGTATTTTACTTTCATTTGCAGCACATCATGAGATAACACTATATCAAATGGATGTGAAAAGTGCTTTTCTAAATGGTTTTATAACTGAGGAAGTTTATGTTAAACAACCTCCTGGTTTTGAAGATATTCAATTTCCAGAACATGTTTTTAAACTTAAAAAGGCTCTATATGGTCTTAAGCAAGCTCCCAGAGCATGGTATGATAGACTAAGTTCCTTTTTAATGGAAAATGGATTTACAAGAGGTTTAGTTGACACTACTCTTTTTCAGAAAATCTTCTAACAAGCATTTCATACTTGTTCAAATCTATGTTGATGATATCATTTTTTGAGCCACTAATGAAAGCCTTTGCAAAGAATTTTCTAAGCTTATGCAGGCTGAATTTGAGATGAGCATGATGGGAGAATTAAAGTTCTTCCTTGGAATACAAATCAAGCAATGCAGTGATGGTATCTATATACATCAAAGCAAATATATCAAAGAATTATTGAAGAAATTCAAGATGCTGGATTGCAAGCCTATGTGTACACTTATGCATCCTACCTGCACTCTTAGTAAAGATGAAATTGGTAAGAAGGTAGATCAGAAAATGTACAGAGGTATGATTGGATCTCTACTTTATCTTACGGCTTCAAGACCTGACATTATGTTCAGCGTCTGCCTGTGTGCTAGATTTCAATCAGATCCTAGAGAATCACACTTGAGTGCTGTTAAAAGAATATTCAGATATTTGCAAGGAACTACTAATCTTGGTTTGCTTTATAAGAAATCAAAAGATTACAAATTAGTAGGTTTCTGTGATGCTGACTTTGCTGGAGACCGAATTGAGAGAAAGAGCACAAGTGGAGGCTGCCAGTTCCTTGGAGCTAATCTTGTGTCTTGGTCAAGCAAAAGACAAAGGACTATTGCACTCTCAACAGCAGAAGCTGAATACATCTCAGCAGTAAGTTACAGTTCTCAACTTCTGTGGATGAAGTATCAACTTGAAGACTACTTGATAAAAGAGAGTAACATTCCTATCTTTTGTGATAATACATCTGCCATTTGTCTCACTAAAAATCCTATATTGCATTCTAGAGCAAAGCACATTGAGATTAAACATCATTTTATAAGAGACTATGTTCAGAAGAGGACACTTGAAATCAAATTTGTAGACACTGATCACCAAAGGCAATGACATTCTTACAAAACCCTTGTCAAGATAGATTCAATTTTATAAGAAGAAATTTAAATTTCCATCTTATAAAAGAATGATTAATCTCGGCGTCTTATGATAGATATCATTTGAGCATCCGTATGACATCATCATCACACGAATAAGCATTTTTATATGTCAATCGCATCATAACTCAAAGATCCGATGAATCACCTATGAGAATCAAACACACACGTGGTAAGCTCATGTGGAACTTAAGCGCCTCATCTCACCTAATCTGAGTCATGATTATTTACGCTTCAATAAAATCTTTACTTTATTTTGGCAACTGCATTTAATGAAAAGAAGTATCTTTATTTTAATTTCTTTTTAAATTTATTTTTAATACTCGGATAATGAAGAGGTTTTTGAAAAGTAACTGTACCAATTACAAAACCTTCCTACTACTCCTTCTTTTTCGCTCCACAATCACTCTCGCTGTTTTCACCAAAAATGCTTTCCTTCTCTTCTCTTCTTGACTGTTCTAAAACCCTAAACCTCCATTTCTCTATCTCTCAACTGCAATCATGTCTGGTGTAACAACCTCCGAGTATACTGCTATTTACGACACCATGGCTGAAGGAAAGGTATTGTTGGAAAATCGAGTTGATTTAGAGAACTACAAACTCTATGGCTTCGACTTCTACAGTGGTTTCAAAGCAATGGGTTGGGAACACTATTTCTTTTAGAACCAGGCTGAGGTTCTAGTTACTGCTATCAAGGAATTTTGGGATAACGCTCGTTTACACCAAGGTGGTATATTTGAAGGAACTGTGAGAGGTTACAAGTTCATTTTTACCGTTACCAACATCTCTGAAGTCACTGGTTGTCCTTGTGAAGGTATCGTTTACTACACAGATTGGGCTGATGCATTTCATGGCCTTGAGAAGGTCAATGAGGATTTGTTTGAAAACTATAAACAGTTGAAAGAATCTGGTGAAACTCCTACTGCAAAGCATTTGAAGAGTCATTACAGAGTTCTTCACAAGATAATCACCAAGAGCGTCTGGTTGAAGGCTGGTTCTAGTGACATAGTCAACTATGAACAGAAGTTCATTATGAGGCACTACATGGCTGGTCACAAGGTAAACCTGCCAAGATTGATCTACAACAGGCTGATTAATGCACTGGTTAATTCGAGGAAAGGAGTTACTGACAAGAAAAACACCTACAAGTGCATTCCTTATGGTGTTCTGCTCACTAAGATGATGGCCAAGAATCTGGTTGTAAACAAGCTGACTGCTTTGCCAGATCGAGAAAAGGTGAAGTATTTTGGCACTGAAAGTGTTGTGATTCCTGACACCTTTGGAGTTAACAGCTTGGTCAGAATGAAATTGATCACTGGTGAACAAATGAAGAAGGTGAAAAAGGAACAGGGAATAGAATATGGTCCCTCTCTTAGCAAGAAGTCTACTACTGAGAAAACCACCAGAAGCTCAGTAATTGGTGTGAAAAGGACTTCTGATTCTCCAGAAGAGGAGACAAGAAGCAAGAAGCAGAAGGTGGCTTCTGCACTCAAAAGAAAGACTGAATCAGAAGATGAGGACCGCGTTCCCATCAGTCAGATTCTGATGAAAAGAAGCAAGCCGTGGTCGAGAAACAAGTTTCGCGTCCGTGCACGTAAGAAGGCAATTCAACGTCCGCTCCAGCCTTGCCCCTAGACAGACGTCAAGAGATTGGTCAGCGATCGAGCTTGAACCAAAGGTACTAAATTCTTCCGATGATTCTCAGATCTGCTTTTGAAACCGATAATACCATTCCTGCTTCCACCTATATCTGTTGCACAACCATCAACCATTCAAACCCGTACGTAAAGCCGTAAACACAACCACTTCCATAGCCCTCAAACAACCTACCCAAACACGCACTAATACACTAACCATCTCCTCACCTCAAACCTCCACATATACCTCCTTCACTTCATACATTTCCAAACTTCATTCTCATCCTTTTAACCTCCTTTTCAAAGTCCCTCCATTTAATCCTTTCAAACCCTACATTCCTCCCAAGTACAATATCACAATAGTGACACCAAAAACTACTGCCCTAATTCCAAAGAAACCTATCCCTCTTGACATTAGACCAAAATTTGTTAGATATGAGTCATATAACTCTATGTACAATCACCCATCTGTATGGCACTTGAAGATCTTCACTTCCGGAGTTTCAAGACTGGAGATACCCCCTCCAATGAATGCTGTCTTCAAGGATGGCAAAGAAAATGTTGAGATGTCCTTTAAAGGAAGGCTGAGACCCAAACCGAATAGCAGGGCTATCCCCTTTTCTGTTGATGTACCAAGGTTCCTACCCCAGAATGAACCTCTTACATTAGAGGAATGTGGTAGGTGGATCACGTGGTCAAGCTTTGTATGATGGCTCATTGTTATGAGCAGAAAAGGCTTGAAGTCATTGGACAATATAGAGACCCATCATCTGTCTCTATAAAGATTGTTCCAGATAGGCAAAGGTGGTTACCTTGGTCTATTCCTGGAAAAAGAAAGGAAGCTGCACCTGGCAAAATGCCATTCAGTAAGATAGGCCCTAAGGAATATGAGAAAGCTCCCAGAGACTACAAGGTCAAGGAGTTCACCCAGCTTAGAAAGAAAATTTCTGAAGATCATGCCAGAAGGTATTATCTGAGTGCTCTGAAGAAAGATCAATGGAGAACTGGATCCTCCAACTGCTGTAATGCAGAGAAGGCAACAATTCCTACTGTTGGCATCATCGAGAAGGTACCTGAATCCAATCATGGAACTACTCATTTTGATGATATGTTCATGTGTTCTGTGATTAGACCGCTCAACTTGGTGAAGCTATATGCTCCATGGGATCTTGTCTGGAAACACTTTTACATTGGATTTGGCTGGATGCAATGGTCTGCATCTTGGAAAGACAAAGCCATTATGCCTAGTTTTGAGCCTCTGACTATTGACAAAGATGACAGAGAAATTTTGAGGAGACTATTCATTGCTGAAAATGAAGGCCTTAACTTTTCCTTTGATGCCCTTAGTGTCTTCTTAGGCAATGTGTTTGGAGAAGCTGCTGCAGAACAATTTGATGGATATGCCAGAGACATTCTTCAACACAGAGAAATGATCTTCAATTATCTTCTGTTTCCTGATCTGGTTGAGCAAAGAAATGAAGCCCTATATGAGTCTGAAAGAAGAAAACTTGGAACAATTATCAAATGGTTTCCACCAGGAGATAATTATTTCCAATGGGCAAAGGATAGGAAGAAGATAAAATCTGAATTGTCTCAAACTGTTCTTGAAATCCATAAGAAGATGAATTCAGAAGCTGAATCTGTTCCCTCCACATCTTCAGTGGAAATGGTTACAATTCCTAAGGAGGAATTTGAAACCATGAAGGCAACTTGTTTGAAAGTTCCTAAACTTGAAATGCAGCTGAAACTCATCATGGAACGAATCAACCTACTACCTCAAAACCCTTAAACTTTGTTTTGTTTTAAATTTTTATTTATTTTTTGGTACTGAGTGATATTTCTTAATTTTTGGTACAATTATATTGTGACTTTATTACTCAAATTTTTCTTCTATTTTGTTTTTTGACTATGATGTGTTTTTACACTCTTTTTGTCTGATGACAAAAGGGGGAGTAAAAGAAAGGCTTGATGAACGCTAAGACAAACACGCTAAGGATAGATAGATAGATATACATGCTAAGAAAGGCTTGATGAACGCTAAGATAAACTCGCTAAGGATAAGATGGATAGATATACGTACTACTAATCAATCATTCATAACATCATTTCAGCATCCGATCTTAGCATCTTTTATTGCTAAACTTATCTAAGTTGTTGAACTCAGGGGGAGACCCTTAAAACTCTTATTTGAAACTTAAAATTGTTCATCAACCTTGGATATTTGTCATCATCAAAAAGGTGGAGATTGTTGGAACCTAAACGATTGAGAAGTTTAGACCCTCATTAATTTTGATGATAACAAAGTATTCACAAGAGAACAATTTATGTTCTAACAATTCTTGAAGTGTGCAGATACTAATATTACATATACTTCTAAGCCACTTAAGCAAGAAGGAAGAAGTTCACAAGAGAAGGATACACTCAATGTGTCAGCATCCGACTCATCTTAGTATACTGTCTTCGTGAGCGTCTGGAATTGTCTTTTTGTGATACAAAGCTTCCTGTTCTGAGCGAGCGTCTGAACTTCATTATAATCACGTGATGGTCACGTTGTTGCTCTTCCTCTCAGAAGCTTCTGGAACGGATTTCGAATTTGATCTTATGCGCTTAAATTGTTGTTCGAGGTATCAAAGGTGACACCTTTAGCTAAAAGACAAAAATCGTACAAACATTTGTGAAAAGCAAGGTAGTACGAAAACGGTAATGTGTACTACTGAGATATTCTCTGGAAAGGAAGAAAGAGACAGCTTTTTGAAATCACCTCACTCAATAGAAAGGAGCCATTTTTACTGTAACGGTAATATCCTTTAGAACTCCTATAAATACCCCAAGGTATCCATTGAAGAAACTGCCGAAACTCTACAAGAGAATATTGCTTCATTTACTGAGAACAAGTGTAACACCCTAACTCTAATTAGGGGATTACTTACTAATTAAATATTGAAAACTTCACCTGGAAAATTTTCTCAAATATAACAACCTTAAGATATAAATAAAACCTTGTTTAAAAGACCTGTTTGACTTGGAAAGAAATATTTCAAAGACCCAAACATTACACATATATCTATCAGAGTTTCAAAAGAGGAATAACTTTATCATTTACATCTTTTTTTATAAAATGACCACAAGATAAAGCTAATATAACATATACATTATTTTCTAATTGCAAAGGACTCATCCTAGAGATAAGCACTCTGACTCGTGATCCGGTGACTCAAAGTCTTGCCGAGGGCGACACCGAACACGTTTCGTGCTCTAAACCTCCTCCATCAAGTGTACCTGAAAACAACGCCCCAACGGTGAGTTTATAAAACTCAGTAACATAGACTTAGAAGAAAAATGCTTTTACCGTTGTTTCCAGCCATACGCGTGTGCTACGTATGGAAAATCCTCCCTGACAACATATACTTAACATATACTAATACTATGGCCAAATCTTAACATCATCTTCATTCATTCAGTCAAACACAAACATAACTTGCTTCAAGAGCATTCATTTGCAAGGTAACATAATTCAAACACATAACATACAATCACATAACTCAAATCAAACATAATGGGCCTCTTTGTAAGTCTTTTATCGCAACACCCGGGTTACTGGACTTTATTGTCCAAATTTCTGGCTTACCCCCATCTGGTGAGCCCGCCATGCCACATCACCCATCAGTGCCTATGCAAATCAGACAATTCCAAACACGTAATTCGTAATACATGACATCAAACCTTATTCGTCATACATCATAGCATAGGCATCCTCAATCTCTTAAGAAAACTCACTAGGTAGTTAAGTGTGAGAAACTTAACCAAACCAGTTTAAAAATTTTGATACTGGCAAATGAGCTCGACCACGGTTAGACGTCTCTTTAAACCGCGAATACCGTATCCTAGCCTTTCAAATAGAAAGGATTTACCAAAACAGTTTGGGTCTCACCCACATATATGTGGCCCATGATAGCTAGCCTTTAACAGGAAACATGGTATTTCTCCAGACATAGACTATCCTAAGATTTGGATGCTATGTTATAATGTAAGCGATTCCTTCATCCTTCACAAATGGTTAGGAGAATCAAATCATAACTTCAAGACCATAGAAAAATCAAAGTCAAGCCAAGGAATAGACAAGCACATCATAACTAAGCACTCATAAGCACTCAAATTGACTGAGAAACGATATGACTCCTAGGGTCACAAGTGGCAGGTTGAATAAAGTTAGCCCACCTGAACCCCTGTTCTTAAAATGTGCATAACTCAATGTGTATTTACTGGAATTGAGTGATTCTTGTGGCCACTTAAACTAGACAAAATTCTCTAAATTTTATCCACTGAGACCACTTGAATCCTTGAAGAATGAAACTCGAGAGCTCTGTTTGAATTCCGGACAGAATCGTACTTAGATTTAATATGGATAAATTGTAATTAAAATTATGTGCGAAGTAGGCACGGCCGTGCTGGCCTGTCAGTCCAAAAATCCTGCATTTCAAACTTTGTTCCTCATTCTAAATCCTTTCCAAACCAATCCTAACACCAATGGAATAGTTTCAAGACAAAATTACATATAAATGCACCATGAATCAAAGGCAAAACAAGGGACCAACTAATAGAACTTTTAACATGTTATTTCACAAATTCAGGAATCAAACTTTTTTAGGTTCAACAGCAACATCAACAATAATCCTCACACCTAGGACAACACTCACAAGATTAAATTCATCATATGTCATTCATTGCACCTAAAATAAGTGTCTTGGAGCCCAAACTCATACAAATAGGCTAGCTCGGGTGTCGAGCCATTTCAGAATCTAATTCATACATTTCAGCAAACATAGCAATCACATAAATAATCCGAATGAGGCTCGATGGAGCTCACAACAGAACAAACATCAAACATTGGTTTAAGGGGGGTTGGGGGTAGCCGTTCAACCCTATTTCAGTCAAACCCCATACAAGACCATTCAGTATGACTAATAAGCTAATTATTGAACTAATAAAATTAATAATAAAACCTAGCACACTCTAAGGGAGGTTTTGGGGGAAGTCTATGTTACCTGAATAATTCCAAATTAGGGATTTGAGCTCCAGAAATCCACTTCCATGATTCTGAGCTCTAGTTCACCTTCTCCATCAATCAAAACCCACATGCAAGGCTGTCCTCTTCTTCTTCTTCCATTCGATTTTTGTCTCCCTCAGTCTCTCAGCCACGTTCGGTTCTTCTTCTTCTTCTCTCTCTCTCGTGTGATCTCCTCCTTCCTCAGCCTCGGTCTTCTCTCTCTCTTGGCCGCCCTTCTGCTGCTTCTCCGGCGCGGTGGCGCGCCGTCGCACGTCCAGGCCATGGTGGCCTCTCCTCCTTCCTTCCCTTCTTCCTCCTCTTTCTCGGTCTCTCACTCTATCTCTCTCAGTCGCTGTCCAACTCTCTCTCTCCAGCACCTCTCCCTCTCTCACCTGAGCAGGCGCTCGGTGGTCTTGTGTCGCGGCCACCACCCCTTTTCCCTCTCACGATCGCACACCCTCACCTCTTCTCTCTTCTTTCCTTTCTTTCTTTCCCTTTCTTCTTCTTTCCCTTTTTCTTTGATTCTGTTCCCTTTTTTTTTTTTTCTGCAACAGGTCGAGGGGAAGGGGGGATAAGGGTGAAGGAGAGATGCTAAAGTGGATTTAAGTGGAACATGGTGTATGGTGGGGCTACAACCTATATTTATTAAAAATAGCCAATAAGTCCCTATTTTATTATAATAATTTATTCTTTGGTCCTCACAGGAACCTCAGATAAATTATTTAATTAAATACTACTCACGAATAAGTAGTCCCACACTTCCTTAATTCTAGGGTAAAATTACCATTTTACCCCTAAGTTCCAAATTTACTTTAAATTACTAAATTAAGGCTATGAGCTATTTTTAATCCTTAAGGATTAAATCTCGTTTTCACTTAGGATTTCCTAATAATTAGGCTTGGGGAATTTGGGATGTTACATTACTCTCCACCTTTTAGGAATTTTGCCCCCAAAATTCTCCTTACTATCTAACATGATCCTCACGCAGGTTCTACTTCCTGTGCTTCCGCTGTGAACTCTAATCCTACTCTACTTCAAATAAGTAGTTTCGTTTCCTGATTATTCTAAATAGTCGAAATCTCGAAAAGAAATTAATGGCTACTATAGGTCAAATATACGGATAATTCGGTGATTTAGTTAACCGATCACAAATTAAGCCTTATTCCTAATAAGAGGCTTATTAAGTTAAGACAGAGTTTGTGATTGGCCAACAAGATCACTTCACACACCGACTATTGAATCTAGCGTAGACATTAACGTCCTCGAATTTCCGATGATTTAGCTGTGACTAATACCTTTCCTTAGGCTAGGTATCCCGCTAAGGTCACTATGCCTAGGCGGCTTAAAGTTTCTTAACAAACTAGGGCTTACCCAGCTTCAAGGTTCCCTAATTATAACTGAGGTATTTACAAGTCTGGTTTTACATCATCCCTTTATTGCTTCAAAAGTTACTAAGGTGTCCTGACACGAAAGTGCTATAGGTTCTTTAGAGGCTTCAAGGTTCCCAATCAACCTAGGATCCATCCATAATGGTTAGATCCAACAATCTTGATTAATTAACGAGTGTTGGAACCTAAACGATTACAAACACCCATCCTGAATTGATTGAAACCACACAGCTAAGAGTTCTTACTTATCAATTCTAGATGCTATTGTAATAGACGGTCACAATAATTCAAACAGTGCAGGGTCATAGGTTCTAAGGCAACTACGTCAAGCTACCACAAGATTTAAGCTCACTATATCCAAAGTGACCTTCAGATTTCTGCTTGTAATCGTCTCTCTTCTCAGGTTCATAACATTCTAGGTAACTCTAGCAACTTCCTAACATAAGCCTTGGTCGCTAACACAGTATGGAGGGTTAAGACTCTCAGTACATCTGCGTGATATAGGTGAACTAAAATCAATTACACAAATGATAGACAGCACCTAATTCAAAATCATACAATAAGAATTTCAAAGAGCACTTTTTTAACTTAGATCCAAATCGAATGGTGATTTGAAACCACTTGAACATATTTAAATGGAATTCAAGACACAATTAAGTCAAGTTTCAAACATAGGAAAATGGATGAACTCGCATATAACTCACGAACAACAGCAGATCCTACCACATTTAACTCCATTACATATACATATCCATATGTATTTAAACAAACATTATAAATTTCCTTTTAACTATTATCTTATCTTAATATTCAAGTGTGAGCATCAATCCATGTAAAGGCATACATATACATATACACATATACACATTTATCATGCTTAGAAACACAATGCATGCTTGGTTCTCGAATTGATGAGCATAAAAGGTCTATGCAAGTTGAACATTAAGGAAGCATACATTCTAACTCAAGCATCATGACAAATATCGGTGGATGCTTCTAAAACCTCCATCTTTCATGTAAGTATGTAATCTATTCATGGATGGAGTTGAAATCAATCACATGAAAAACCAAGCGAGAGAAATTAGTTCACGGCTACTAAATCATAAATCTCAAACTTATCCAAAAATTACAAAATTTAATGTGGAAGATCCTAACACACATATAAATCATCTCCAAGTTGTCCCATGTGAAAATCGCAATTCGATAATTCCCAGTAATTCCAAACAGAAACAGACTTTTCATTGAAGATATCTAATAACCCAATCCTTCATCTTCAAATAACAAGTATTTCATGCACAATAGGCTACGAAACTTCAAGCAAAAACAACATAATTACTATCAGCAAACTATTCAAGCTTCCATGCATATCCCATAAGTATATGATAGGTTCTAACTCAAATTTTTAAGCCAATCAACTACATAAACATTCAATTTCATGCATCACACATTAGAATCGTCAAAACGCTTGTCACCATCCCATCCCAAAACAAAAACTGACTGATTTTATTCATTATGAGAACACAATATTAACCACCTAATAACAAAAAATCACTTGTCATACAGTTCATTGCTCCTGCTATTATTGTGCTTTAACTCTAAACAGATTGATACAGGACTTTCAAGGCTATGCAACAACTATATTTAACATGCATACACATACGTATCAATTACACGACATAAATAAATCATCCAATTAATTCCATGAAAGATTTTGATAACAGCATCAACACAACAAGTGAGTGAAAAATACAATATGTAATCTACTACAAACCAAATATACTTTAGTACAAGCACATGATAATTATGTTTATATTTATTAGAGCAGATTATAGACACTTTGTTCTATCTTTTTTTTTTCCTTCCTAAACCATAATTAATCATTGATAAGTTTTTCTTGGGAAATAAGAAAAAACAGTACAACAAATCTAAAATTTACTTAAGCTTCCCCATGAATGGCTTCCATGTGAAACTAGAACTAGTATACAAATCCTAACCAAGAAGAAAATAAGGAATAAAACTATCCCAGACAGAGTAATTTCCCATCTCAAGGACCAAGCTGTTACCAACATCATCTGTCATTATTTTCTCATGTGACTTTAGGACTAGCATATATAGAATAGAAATTAAAGAGTCTCTAATAAATGGATTGATGGCTCCAAGCACAACTACATAAAATAGAAGTATCAATCATTATGGTCAGAGACAAGGAGAATGCAGTTTCAAAGGGCATAAAACCCAAGTAACTTTGCATATATGGGTAAAAACTAGATACTCGAAAGTGAAGGTGATCTAGGTCCAATATTTACTCATTCATCAACAACCCAAGACAACAAATTGGTTGGTAGCAAAGATAACATAGTGAAAATAGAAGAATCTCTTTCTTTTTAAGAAAAATAATTATGGATTAGATAATACATTACAAATAGTATACAAAAGCTATATGCATTGCATGTTAAGAGCAACATCAAATTCTAGTCTATTGCAAGGGATGCATTCTATAGCAGTACCAAGACCCTACCATCAGGAATGAATAACATGAACAAAATAACCTGAAACAGAATCAGAAAATGAATGCAACCAAGAACTAAAAATTAGATCAAAGCTTTCAATACTAACACTTTTATATTATACGAAAAGACTTTCCAATTCTTGAATCATTGTTGTTTATCAAATACCAAAATATCTAATCTATCACAAAAGTTGCGGTTTCTCCAAGAATATCCCATAATACTCTCGTAGTCCCGTAACTACTTTGATCATCAAATTCATTCTTCCAGAACTTTTGTAATGATCTTCCGGTGGTAGCAGAGTTTAACGTGGCCACTAAGCTCAACTGCGGCCAGGTATGCATCCCGTGGACTTACGCAGGCCAGAGTGGCTGAAATCCTTCACGACCTGAACTACTACTAGATGATCATTACGGAATCTGAAACTGTATTTAGGAGTAATTACATATATGAGAATGTCTCACGAAAGAGTACATGCCTCTAGTATTCCCTACAAATCTTCATCCTCCTCATTCTTTTAATGAATCCTTGAGGTGGCCTACCTCAATAATTCACCAAAAGAACTCAGAAAAGTCGGACTTACAGACACAACTGACTCTTCCTAAACCGGATCACCTCTAGACACATAACTAACAGTCCGAGAGGGTCGAACTGCTCTGATACCATAATGTAACACCCTAACTCTAATTTGGGGATTACTTACTAATTAAAGATTGAAAACTTCACCTGGAAAATTTTCTCAAATATAACAACCTTACGATATAAATAAAACCTTGTTTAAAAGACCTGTTTGACTTGGAAAGAAATATTTCAAAGACCCAAACATGACACATATATCTATCAGAGTTTCAAAAGCGGAATAACTTTATCATTTACATCTCTTTTTATAAAATGACCACAAGATAAAGCCAATATAACATATACATTATTTTCTAATTGCAAAGGACTCATCCTAGAGATAAGGACTCTGACTCGTGATCCGGTGACTCAAAGTCTTGCCGAGGGCGAGACGAACACGCTTTGTGCTCTAAACCTCCTCCATCAAGTGTACCTAAAAACAACGCCCCAACGGTGAGTTTATAAAACTCAGTAACATAGACTTAGAAGAAAAATGCTTTTACCGTTGTTTCCAGCCATATGCGTGTGCTACGTATGGAAAATCCTCCCTGACAACATATACTTAACATATACTAATACTATGGCCAAATCATAACATCATCTTCATTCATTCAGTCAAACTCAAACATAACTTGCGTCAAGAGCATTCATTTGCAAGGTAACATAATTCATACACATAACATACAATCACATAATTCAAATCAAACATAATGGGCCTCTTTGTAAGTCTTTTATCGCAACACCCGGGTTACTGGACTTTATTGTCCACCTGGCTTACCCCACTGGTGAGCCCGCCATGCCACATCACCCATCGCCTATGCAAATCGACAATTCCAAACACGTAATTGTAATACATGACATCAAACCTTATTCGCCATACATCATAGCATAGGCATCCTCAATCTTTTAAGAAAACTCACTAGGTAGTTAAGTGTGAGAAACTTAACCACACCAGCTTTAAAAATTTTGATACTGGCAGTCGAGCTCGGTGACCACTGCTAGACGCCTCTTTAAACCGCGAATCAGTATCTCTAGCCTTTCAAATAGAAAGGACTTACCAAAACAGTTTGGGTCTCACCCACATATATGTGGCCCATGATAGCTAGCCTTTAACGGGAAACATGGTATTTCTCCAGACATAGACTATCCTAAGATTTGGATGCTATGTTATAATGTAAGCGATTCCTTCATCCTTCACAAATGGTTAGGAGAATCAAATCATAACTTCAAGACCATAGAAAAATCAAAGTCAAGCCAAGGAATAGACAAGCACATCATAACTAAGCACTCATAAGCACTCAAATTGACTGAGAAACGATATGACTCATAGGGTCACAAGTGGCAGGTTGAATAAAGTTAGCCCACCTGAACCCCTGTTATTAAAATGTGCATAACTCAATGTGTATTTACTGGAATTGAGTGATTCTTATGGCCACTTAAACTAGACGAAATTCTCTAAATTTTATCCACTGGGACCACTTGAATCCATGTAGAATCAAACTCGAGAGCTCTGTTTGAATTCCGGACTGAATCATACTAAGATTGAATATGGATAAATTGTAATTAAAATTATGTGCAGTAAACACGGCGTCTTTAACTGTCGACCCAAAAATCCTGCATTTCTAACTTTGTTCCTCATTCTAAATCCTTTCCAAACCAATCCTAACATCAATGGAATAGTTTCAAGACAAAATTACATATAAATGCACCATGAATCAAAGGCACAACAAGGGACCAATTAATAGAACTTTTAACATGTTATTTCACAAATTCAGGAATCAAACTCTTTTAGGTTCAACAGCAACATCAACAATAATCCTCACACCTAGGACAACACTCACAAGATTAAATTCTTCATATGTCATTCATTGCACCAAAAATAAGTGTCTTGGAGCCCAAACTCATACAAATAGGCTAGCTCGGGTGTCGAGCCATTTCAGAATCTAATTCATACATTTTAGCAAACATAGCAATCACATAAATAATCCGAATGAGGCTCGATGGAGCTCACAATGTAACAAACATCAAACATTGGTTTAAGGGGGTTGGGGCAAATTCAACCCTATTTCACCAAACCCCATACAAGACCATTCAAGATGACTAATAAGCTAATTATTGAACTAATAAAATTAATAATAAAACCTAGCACACTCTAAGGAGGTTTTGGGGAAGTCTATGTTACCCGAATAATCCCAAATTAGGATTTGAGCTCCGTAAATCCACTTCCATGATTCTGAGCTCTAGTTCACCTTCTCCATCAATCAAAACCCACATGCAAGGCTGTCCTCTTCTTCTTCTTCCATTCGATTTTTGTCTCCCTCAGTCTCTCAGCCACGTTCGGTTCTTCTTCTTCTTCTTCTTCTCTCCCTCTCTCTCTCGTGTGACCTCCTCCTTCCTCAGCCTCGGTCTTCTCTCTCTCTTGGCCGCCCTTCTGCTGCTTCTCCGGCGCGGTGGCGCGCCATCGCACGTCCAGGCCATGGTGGCCTCTCCTCCTTCATTCCCTTCTTCCTCCTCTTTCTCGATCTCTCACTCTGTCTCTCTCAGTCGCTGTCCAACTCTCTCTCTCCAGCACCTCTCCCTCTCTCGGCCCTGAACAGGGCGCTAGGTGGTGCGCCGTCGCGGCCACCACCCCTTTTCCCTCTCACGATCGCACACCCTCACCTCTTCTCTCTTCTTTCCTTTCTTTCTTTCCCTTTCTTCTTCTTTCCCTTTTTCTTTGATTCTGTTCCCTTTTTTTTTTTTTCTCGCAATGTGTCGAGGGAAGGGGGGATAAGGGTGAAGGAGAGATGCTAAAGTGGATTTAAGTGGAACATGGTGTATGGTGGGGCTACAACCTATATTTATTAAAAATAGCCAATAAGTCCCTATTTTATTATAATAATTTATTCTTTGGTCCTCACAGGAACCTCAGATAAATTATTTAATTAAATACTACTCACGAATAAGTAGTCCCACACTTCCTTAATTCTAGGGTAAAATTATCATTTTACCCCTAAGTTCCAAATTTACTTTAAATTACTAAATTAAGGCAATGAACTATTTTTAATCCTTAAGGATTAAATCTCGTTTTCACTTAGGATTTCCTAATAATTAGGCTTGGGGAATTTGCGATGTTACAACAAGCACTGTTGCTATACACTACAAAGAGTCAATACTCTGAAAACACTGCTTCTGTGAGCAATCAAGTTTCGAGCCAAGTCTCTGGACTACAAGAACTGAACTGAGCGTCCGACACTTTCTTTTAGAAAGCATTTCTGTATTGAGCTTAATCTTTTATCCTCTCTGTGAGACTTATTTTTGCTTGTATTCAACTTACTTGTAAAAGTTATTTTGGCCTAGTTAAGGTTGTACCCTCAAAGGCTCGAACGTACTGAGTCGTTTTGAGAAGTTGAGAGTATTGTCAAGGTTGTGACAGTAGAATACTCTTAAGGTTTTGTAATCAATTGATTATAGTGGAAAATCCTTCAGAAACGAAGGGACTAGACGTAGCTATAAATCTCTGTGTCTATTGCTTTACTGCCTTCTATTTATCTTTATCTTGCTCTGTTAAAAACAAGTTTTCACAAACTGCTTTTCCAGCGTCCGGTTTATTTCCAGCGTCCAATACACAAACTGTTTTGAAAAACCTGTGTTCTAAGTGTTTTTAACTTAAAGTTTGCGAAAAGTTTTCAACACAATTCAACCCCCCTTCTTGTGTTCACGTTCAAGCGATAGAGCATATAGTTTTAAATTTACTGATAATTCAATTCTTATGTCTTGCTGTGAACACGATTAACACTATTAGACTAAGGTTAGGTAAGTGGAGCACCGAGGGGTGTTTCATTTTAGATTTGACTATATAATCTTGAAGGTTACTAAGGATCCAATATGATTTTCTAAAGTTTGGGATGATATCCCAACTGCTTTGTTTCACTTTTTTTAATAATTTCCCTACTCCATTATCTTATCATGTAAATTCTATTGTTGAACAAAAAATATACGAGATCTACTAAATTACAAGATATTCCTTTAAAAAAAACTAAATTACAAGATATAAATTATAAATTGAAAAAGGTATTGTGATGGGCATACTTTTTAAATTGTCTTTGTAATACGTAATATATAAATTAACAACACTATCATCGACATATCTATATTGCGCCACGTGACATCTTCTTCATCTTTTATATATAATATAGTGCAAAACATTAACAGATTTTCATGCACATGTGCTTATCACGGGTCTCATTTGCATGTTAGATGAAAAAAGAAATGACATATTAATAGCGCACTAATGTTAAAATTTAAGGACATAAAAGTAATTAACACAAAATCAATTGGATTAATATTAGAATTTTGTTAAACTTATTTTAATTGATAAACCAATATTAATTGCAATGAAAAACATATATATAGCATACTTGATAGTGATTGTGAATTTGAAAAAGAAACTTATCTCACAAGCTTATAGTGTTTGTCCAAACGCTACTTCAAGTGCCAATGGAGCTTATAATTTATAGCCTACTATTTTCATTTGATTTTTATTGTTATTATTTTGATGTCTATAAATGAGGTTAAATTAGTTAAGATTGGCTTAATTTTTTATCATGAAACATGAGTTTTTTGTTGCTTATATTCGAAACATGAGTAATATATTTTGTGCGCCCTCATGCGAGCATGTGCGTCCCCGAGCGCACCCATATATATATATATATATATTTATATATGCATATACTACACATAAATTTGTACAACATCATTTTAAGTCGTTTTATATTTATCAATTAGTTTAAATCTTACATTTACCAAATTTTTCAAATTCAATCATCTATCATATCTTCTATTCACTATATGCTCTATCGCTTTCAATTACCAGCCTATATTTGTTAAGGGGAAAAATTGAAATTATTTTTTAGAAAACACAAATTAAATTCATTGATTTTTTTTTTGGTTACATCATTGATTTTTTTAAAATTTGAATTTTAAAATGAATACGTACTATATTTAAAAATTTAATAAGTATTTTCTCAAGATACTAGTTAGCATCTACCAAAGCTGGCACACCATTTTACTGGGGTATATTTTTTGCAGATCCTTTTTTTGTATTCTCCCTAATTACACATTTAGTGTTTTTTTTCCTACATCCTCTCCAAATTAATTATATTTTATGTTTTGATTCATAAAAACTTTTAATAATATCTATTGATGGTATAATTAAAAGAGTACACGTTAAAAATATAAAATTGTAACTACTCTTGATTAAAATAGATGTTACTTTGATATTTTCAATGTTCTATAAATTAAAATAGATGTTAGGCTCTAAGGCATTGTGCATCTATGGCATCTCTAATTCCAATTACCTCAAATGTCATATCATTCTCACTACTGGTAATAATACTTGCATTCAAGGGTTTTCTTCAAAAGAACCCTAATGTGGGACTTATGGGTGCCCATCACCTAAGAGAAGGAAGAACTCACCTCAATGTAAGATTTCGAGCTCCCAAAGTTAGAGTTCAGCTCCTTCCTCTTCTTCTCCTTCAAGCTTTCCTTCTAGGGATTCCTTCCAACTTTCCAAACCAAGAGTGAATACTCCCCAACTTGGATTCAAGCTAAGATTGATGATAAATCTAGCATGAATCCATGTTTTCCCCTTAAAATGTGAACCCTAGGTGTTTAATCCCTTCTCTTCCTTCTCTCTATCACGTTCTCTCTCTAACCCTCTCTCAAAATCGCGTTCTGTCCTTTTTCTGCTGAGTTTTTCTGTTTTAATGCAGCTGTGAATCGATTCACAACCTAGGTGAATCGATTCACTCAGTGAAAAAAATGACAGGAATCGCAGTTTTAAGTGAATGAATCGATTCCTGCAGCTCCCAGATTCGATTCACAGGGAACTGACTTTCTGTGAATCGATTCACACTTCGATTCACAGAGAGCCAACTTTTGTGAATCGATTCACACTTCAATTCACAATAAGCCTAATCGAGTCCCAGCAAACCCAACAGCCCTGAATCGATTCACAGGGCCTGGGAATCGATTCACACTGGGCAAAAATCACCAAACACAATATTCACATATTCAATTATAACAATCAATGAAAAAAAAAATCACTTAAAGTTCATCATTAAGCCATACTAAGCTTATGCACACACATCAAACCAAGCTTGAGGAATTGGGGTGTTACAAATTGCACCTCCGACTCCGATAAATCTCACAATTTATTGCAAATCCAAGGATGACGATCTGGGATTTCATACAATCGTGAGAGGATAATTATACAAGTTCACATTCAGGCCAAGTGTTATTAGGTTTCTTACAGCATTATACTTCTGTAGCTTTACATGGACAGGAGAACCATCACTTCATTATTTTGAGATTTACAAAGAAAATCGAGATGAGAACTGCAAATTATGTTCTTGGATAATAAGGGCAAATGGTCCATGTAAATATAATAAGGCAGCAAGTTTGTTCAATAATTGTTATCCTTGGAAGAACGGTCCTTCAACATATATGGAAATAGATACAAGGAATAACTCGAAGATGTAATTTTCTTTCCTTTCAAGAAATCGAAATCCAAATTTAAGAATAAGAAATATCAACCTTATGATTATTCTAGATCGGTGTTTTCTATGATTATAATTGTGTGGTTAAAAGCAGTGTTTCAAAAACCGAACCGAACCGGTCGGTTCAACCATGGACCGGCCAGTTCGGCTCACCCATTTATTTATAATACTACTTTTTCAACAAAAATAAGTTATTTTTCTTTATTTATTTATTAGTCATCTGGTTCCACTGAGTGAACCAAATCAACAATAACCGAGACATCTCGCCGCTTCGGTCTTTGGTTCAGTTTTTAAAATCAAATTCCATTTCTTATTTTGCACTAGGTCTAAGGGTTGGTAGGGCGAGTTATGCTGGTTGCTTGGATACCCAACCCTGCCCAATTTGGCGGGCTGGCCGGCTAGGCCTAGCTCGCATTACTTTCCCTAGATATGGATATGTATGTTATGTTATATTTAGACTTCTACACAAAGTACTCTGACGAAATATTACCGGATGACTTATATATGTGTACGTATTACGTATATTATTGTGTTTGATTGTATGGTTTAAAAGTTTTAAATTTACTGATAATTCAATTCTTATGTCTTGCTGTGAACACGATTAACACTATTAGACTAAGGTTAGGTAAGTGGAGCACCGAGGGGTGTTTCATTTTAGATTTGACTATATAATCTTGAAGGTTACTAAGGATCCAATATGATTTTCTAAAGTTTGGGATGATATCCCAACTGCTTTGTTTCACTTTTTTTAATAATTTCCCTACTCCATTATCTTATCATGTAAATTCTATTGTTGAACAAAAAATATACGAGATCTACTAAATTACAAGATATTCCTTTAAAAAAAACTAAATTACAAGATATAAATTATAAATTGAAAAAGGTATTGTGATGGGCATACTTTTTAAATTGTCTTTGTAATACGTAATATATTCTCTGTTTAAGAAAATTAACAACACTATCATCGATTATCTATATTGCGCCACGTGACATCTTCTTCATCTTTTATATATAATATAGTGCAAAAAATTAACAGATTTTCATGCACATGTGCTTATCACGGGTCTCATTTGCATGTTAGATGAAAAAAGAAATGACATATTAATAGCGCACTAATGTTAAAATTTAAGGACTTGAATAAAAGTAATTAACGTAACGCACAACTATATTTTACCCAATCTTCTTAATTGGATTAATATTTTTAGAATTTTGTTAAACTTATTTTAATTGATAAACCAATATTAATTGCAATGAAAAACATATATATAGCATACTTGACTAGCAGATAGTGAATTTGAAAAAGAAACTTATCTCACTAGCTTATAGTGTTTGTCCAAACGCTACTTCAAGTGGCAATGGAGCTTATAATTTATAGCATACTATTTTCCTTTGATTTTTATTGTTATTATTTTGATGTCTTTATATGAGGTTAAATTAGTTAAGATTGGCTTAATTTTTGATCATGAAACATTAGTTTTTTGTTGCGTATATTCGAAACAGGAGTAATATATTTTGTGCGACCCCATGCGAGCTTGTGCGTCCCCGAGCGCACCCATATATATATATATTTATATATGCATATAATACACATAAATTTGTAGAACACCATTTTAAGTCATTTTATATTTATCAATTAGTTTAAATCTTACTTTTACCAAATGTTTCAAATTCAATCATCTATCATATCTTCTATTCATTATATGCTCTATCGCTTTCAATTACCAGCCTATATTTGTTAAGGGGAAAAATTGAAATTATTTTTTAGAAAACACAAATTAAATTCATTGATTTATTTTTTTGGTTACATCATTGATTTTTTTTAAAATTTGA
The DNA here is from genome assembly GCA_037113605.1 of Calophaca sinica. NCBI lineage: Eukaryota > Viridiplantae > Streptophyta > Magnoliopsida > Fabales > Fabaceae > Calophaca > Calophaca sinica. The sequence goes on from CM073733.1 coordinate 57,854,800, forward strand.
ATTTTTAAATGAATACGTACTATATTTAAAAATTTAATAAGTATTTTCTCAAGATATTAATTAGCATTTACCAAAGCTGGCACACCATTTTACTGGGGTATATTTTTTGCAGATACTTTTTTTGTATTTTCCCTAATTACACATTTAGTGATTTTTTCCTACATCCTCGCCAAATTAATTATATTTTATGTTTTGATTCATAAAAACTTTAAACATGATCTATTGATGGTATAATTAAAAGAGTACACGTTTTTTTGACGAGTTAAAAGAGTACACGTTAAAAATATAAAATTGTAACTACTCTTGATTAAAATAGATGTTACTTTGAGCTCTTCAATGTTCTATAAATTAAAATAGATGTTAGGCTCCAAGGCATTGTGCATCTATGGCATTTCTAATTCCAATTACCTCAAATGTCATATCATTCTCACTACTGGTAATAATACTTGCATTCGAGGGCAGTGAGGCCATAGCCATAAATCCCAAGGTAACAGTACAAATTATGAATGGTTTAATTGCACCTCCGACTCCGATAAATCTCACAATTCATTGCAAATCCAAGGATGACGATCTTGGATTTCATACAATCGTGAGAGGAGAATTATACAAGTTCACATTCAGGCCAAGTGTTGTTAGGTTTCTTACAACATTATACTTCTGCAGCTTTACATGGACAGGAGAACCATCACTTCATTATTTTGAGATTTACAAAGAAAATCGAGATGAGAATTGCAAATTATGCTCTTGGATAATAAGGGCAAATGGTCCATGTAAATATAATAAGGCAGCAGGTTTGTTCAATAATTGTTATCCTTGGAAGAACGGTCCTTCAACATATATGGAAATAGATACAAGGAATAACTCGAAGATGTAATTTTGTTTCTTTTCAAGAAATCGAAATGCAAATTTAAGAATAAGAAATATCAACCTTATGATTATTCTAGATTGGTGTTTTTTATGATTATAATTGTGTGGTTAAAAGCAGTGTTTCAAAAACCGGACCAAACCGGTCGGTTCAACCGTGGACCGGCCAGTTCTGCTCACCCATTTATTTATAATACTACTTTTTCCACAAAAATAAGTTATTTTTCTTTATTTATTTATTAGTCATCTGGTTCCACTGAATGAACCAAATCAACAATAACCCAGGGGTCTCGCCGATTCGATCTTTGGTTCAGTTTTTAAAATCAAATTCCATTTCTTATTTTGCACTAGGTCTAAGGGTTGGCAGGGCGGGTTATGCTGGTTGCTTGGATACCCAACCCTGCCTAACTTGGCGGGCTGGCCAGCTAGGCCTAGCCCGCATTACTTTCCCAAGATATGGATATGTATGTTATGTTATATTTACACGTCTACACAAAGTACTCTGACGACATATTACCGGATGACTTATATATGTGTACGTATTACGTATATTCTTGTGTTTGATTGTATGGTTTAAAAGTTTTAAATTTACTGATAATTCAATTCTTATGTCTTGCTGTGAACACGATTAACACTATTAGACTAAGGTTTGGTAAGTGGAGCACCGAGGGGTGTTTCATTTTAGATTTGACTATATAATCTTGAAGGTTACAAAGGATCCAATATGATTTTCTAAAGTTTGGGATGATATCCCAACTGCTTTGTTTCACTTTTTTTAATAATTTCCCTACTCCATTATTTTATCATGTAGACGAGATCTACTAAATTACAAGCTTTTCCTTTAAAAAAAAACTAAATTACAAGATATAAATTATAAATTGAAAAAGGTATTGTGATGGGCATACGTTTTAAATTGTCTTTGTAATACGTAATATATTCTCTATTTAAGAAAATTAACAACACTATCTTCGATTATCTATATTGCGCCACGTGACATCTTCTTCATCTTTTATATATAATATAGTGAAAAAAATTAACAGATTTTCATGCACATGTGCTGATCACGGGTCTCATTTGCATGTTAGATGATAAACAAATGACACATTAATAGCGCACTAATGTTATAATTTAAGGACTTGAATAAAAGAAATTAACGTAACGCACAACTATATTTTACCCAATCTTCTTAATTGGATTAACATTTTTAGAATTTTGTTAAACTTATTTTAATTGATAAACCAATATTAATTGCAACGAAAAACATATATATAGCATACTTGACTAGCAGATAGTGAATTTGAAAAAGAAACTTATCTCACTAGCTTATAGTGTTTGTCCAAACGCTACTTCAAGTGCCAATGGAGCTTATAATTTATAGCCTGCTATTTTCCTTTGATTTTTATTGTTATTATTTTGATTTCTTTATATGAGGTTAAATTAGTTATGATTGGCTTAATTTTTGATCATGAAACATGAGTTTTTTGTTGCTTATATTCGAAACAGGAGTAATATATTTTGTGCGCCCCCATGCGAGCATGTGCGTCCCCGAGCGCACCCATATATATATATATATATTTATATATGCATATAATACACATAAATTTGTAGAACATCATTTTAAGTCGTTTTATATTTATCAATTAGTTTAAATCTTACTTTTACCAAATGTTTCAAATTCAATCATCTATCATATCTTCTATTCACTATATGCTCTATCGCTTTCAATTACCAGCCTATATTTGTTAAGGGGAAAAATTGAAATTATTTTTTAGAAAACACAAATTAAATTCATTGATTTTTTTTTTTGGTTACATCATTGATTTTTTTTAAAATTTGAATTTTTAAATGAATACGTACTATATTTAAAAATTTAATAAGTATTTTCTCAAGATATTAATTAGCATTTACCAAAGCTGGCACACCATTTCTTTGGGGTATATTTTTGCAGATCCTTTTTTGTATTTTTCCTAATTACACATTTAGTGCTTTTTTCCTACATCCTCGCCAAATTAATTATATTTTATGTTTTGATTCATAAAAACTTTTAATATGATCTATTGATGGTATAATTAAAAGAGTACACGTTAAAAATATAAAATTGTAACTACTCTTGATTAAAATAGATTTTACTTTGAGCTTTTCAATGTTCTATAAATTAAAATAGATGTTAGGCTCCAAGGCATTGTGCATCTATGGCATCTCTAATTCCAATTACCTCAAATGTCATATCATTCTCACTACTGGTAATAATACTTGCATTCGAGGGTAGTGAGGCCATAGCCATAAATCCCAAGGTAACAGTACAAATTATGAATGGTTTAATTGCACCTCCGACTCCGATAAATCTCACAATTCATTGCAAATCCAAGGATGACGATCTGGGATTTGATACAATCGTGAGGGGAGAATTATACAAGTTCACATTCAGGCCAAGTGTTGTTAGGTTTCTTACAACATTATACTGACTTTCCATGGACAGGAGAACCATCACTTCATTATTTTGAGATTTACAAAGAAAATCGAGATGAGAACTGCAAATTATGCTCTTGGATAATAAGGGCAAATGGTCCATGTAAATATAATAAGGCAGCAGGTTTGTTCAATAATTGTTGTCCTTGGAAGAACGGTCCTTCAACATATATGGAAATAGATACATGGAATAACTCGAAGATGTAATTTTCTTTCCTTTCAAGAAATCGAAATGCAAATTTAAGAATAAGAAATATCAACCTTATGATTATTCTAGATTGGTGTTTTTTATGATTATAATTGTGTGGTTAAAAGCAGTGTTTCAAAACCGACCAACCTGGCTTGCTCAACCGTGGACCGGCCAGTTCGGCTCACCCATTTATTTATAATACTACTTTTTCCACAAAAATAAGTTATTTTTCTTTATTTATTTTTTAGTCATCTGGTTCCACTGAATGAACCAAATCAACAATAACCCAGAGGTCTCGCCGATTCGATCTTTGGTTCAGCTTTTAAAATCAAATTCCATTTCTTATTTTGCACTACGTCTAAGGTTTGGCAGGGCGGCTTATGCTGGTTGCTTGGTTACCCAACCCTGCCCAACTTGGCGGGCTGGCAGGCTAGGCCTAGCCTGCATTACTTTCCCTAGATATGGATATGTATGTTATGTTATATTTAGACATCTACACAAAGTACTCTGACGACATATTACCAGATGACTTATATATGTGTACATATTACGTATATTCTTGTGTTTGATTGTATGGTTTAAAAGTTTTAAATTTACTGATAATTCAATTCTTATGTCTTGCTGTGAACACGATTAACACTATTAGACTAAGGTTAGGTAAGTGGAGCACCGAGGGGTGTTTCATTTTAGATTTGACTATATAATCTTGAAGGTTACTGTAACACCTTACTTTCATTAACTTGAAAATAGGATAATTATCATTAAGTACAGTACTCCCCATACAAATTTAAACTTAAATCCGATATTAAGTCCAAATACCACAAAACTAAACTTAAATACATAAGTTCATATCGGTACAACACCAATACATAATTCTAGAAATTAAATCTTCAAGGTGTTACTTAAAACTACTACAAAATGAATAATATCCCAAGAGCTAGCAGCTGTCAACCTTCCTTTGGAACCTGTGCATCTGTAAAAACAATTAAATAAAGGAACGGGGTGAGATAATAATCTCAGTGAATCCTCCCTTCGACTCCTCACCATCAACTCATACAAGTTACTATCAGTCAAGATTTGATATCACTCATTTATACAATGCATATTCTTACTATGAATTTCTAATTCATCTTTGGCTCGCATTCATGGGTAGCGTTGTATGCTTACGTCCATACAACCCCATAAATACGCTTTCGATATGGTGGTTAGACGTCTTAACCGTCCGAGGGCATCCCACACGGCTAACCATATCGATCACCTCCTTTTTAATGAGGCATCTTAGTGTCTTTTAGGGAAGTTAATTCACCAACTATATCCTTAAATGCATGCTTTAATCAAGGTTAAGAATACAATTAGATGCTACTCTAAATTCACATGTAACTGAACATATTCATGTAAAAAGATACATTTCATATTCAAATGGAAACATATAACATGCTCAGTCAAGGAAAATACTTCAAGACAAGTCACACTCCCATTAGAACTCCATGGAGCTCCCAATGGTCAAACATCAACCTCACAGTTTATGGGGGGTTTTGGGTACAACATTAACCCCCCTTAATCCGTCCCTATAACACATGCATAGCCATTTAACACTACAAACTGTAGAAGTAAGAAAGATTAGGGAAGATTCTAACCTTGAACCCTAAGGGTTCAAGGGTTTTCTTCAAGAAAACCCTAATGTGGGACTTATGGGTGCCCATCACCTAAGGAAAGGAAGAACTCACCACAACTCCTAAGATTCAAGCTCAAAGGTTGATGTTCAGCTCCTCCTTCTTCCTCCTTCACGTTCTGCTCCTTCTCCTTCAAGGTTGGCTTCTAGGGGTTCCTTCCAACTTCCAAACCAAGAGTGAACACTCCACTAACTTGGATTTAAGCTAAGATTGAGGATGAATCTAGCATGAATCCATGTTTTCCCCTTCAAGATGTGAACCCTAGGTGTTTAACCCCCTTCTCCTCCTTCTCTCTATCGCCTTCTCTCTCTAACTCTCTCTCAAATCGCATTCTGTCTCTTTTTCTGCAGGATTTTTCTGTTATACTGCAGCTGTGAATCGATTCACAACATAGGTGAATCGATTCACTCAGTGCAAAATGACAGGAATCGCTGTTGTAAGTGAATGAATCGATTCCTGCAGCTCGCAGATTCGATTCACAGAGAACTGATTTTCGTGAATCGATTCAAGCTTCGATTCACAGGGAATCAATCTTTGTGAATCGATTCACTCTCCGATTCACTGAAAGCCTAATCGAGTCCCAGCAAACTCACAGCCCTGAATCGATTCACAGGGCCTGGGAATAGATTCACACTGGGCAAAAATTCACTAAACACAATATTCACACATTCAATTTTTTTGACAAACAATGAGAAAATCACTTAAAATTCATCATTAAGCCATACTAAGTTTGTGCACACACATCAAACCAAGCTTGAGGGATTGGGGTGTTACACTACTACCCACCTTAAAAAAAAATTTGTCCTCAAAATTTGATAAACTTACATACCTATTGAAAAAGTTGCGGATATTGGCTTTGCATCTCATCTTCGAGTTCCCAAGTGGCTTCTTCGGGAGTGGATCCTTCCCAGATCACCTTGACCAAAGGGATAGTCTTATTCCTGAGTGCCTTGGAAGCTCGGTCCACTATTTGGGCCGGTTCGGGCTGGTACGTGCAATCAGATCTAAGTTGTATAAACTCATGGTCTATCGAGTGGAATGGATCCGGAATGTATTTTGTAACATCCCCCCAAATTAGCCTAATTAGCTTAAACTACATAACTCGTATAACTTGCTTAAATTGCATAAATTACTTGATTTGAGTATCTAAGTCCCTACAATTATGGTTTGAATGTGATGTGATTAGGATTAATAAACTTTGGGGTGCAACTCATGAGAATAAGGGGTGTATCTAGCAAGTATAGTTGTTAAATTAGAACACAAGTGAGGGTAGAATGGTAAAAACCACTCCCAATCAGCCCCTATTCCCTTTAGGGCTGTACCAAGCCCTCATTCTTCTCCTCTCTCACGAAAATTTTGATCAAGAGAGCAAGGGAGAGAAGCCATGAGCTAGGGTTTGGAGTTTTGGTGAAGAAGAAGTTGGAAACTTGAAGGAGTTCACTCATATATTGCCTAGGAGGAAGTTTGGTGCTGCTCTTTGTTGATCTTGAGGAAGATTAGAGTGACATTTGGTGGAGAAGAAGGGAAGCTCGAATTTCCTGAGGAAAAACCAGAAACTTCAAAGAATCTATCCCCATTTATTTTGATTGGTGAGTTCTTCTCACATTAGGTGTGGGCAACCAATAAGTCCCACCATAGGGTTATCTTGATTTGTTTGCATGTTCATATAATTGAGGTGTTGGGTGAATTCTGGTTATCTAATATTAAAGGAATGAGTTTAGAAGTCTTGAGCATGGCTAAGTGAGGTTTGAGTAGAATTTTGGAATTTGAGATATGGTTTGGCCTTGCATGTAGTTATAGGTATGTGCAAAGTGTTTGATCATCATTTGAACTTGCTTGATCACTGATATTGATCTCTATTTGGTTGGTTTTGATCTTGAATGGCTTGAATGAAGTTTTAGGAAGTTAGGGACTCTAAAAACCCATTTTTCTGCTGAATTCTGCAGGAGTGCTCTTGAGTTGCTCTTCGGATGCTCTTGAGCGCACTCCCTGTCGTTTGGAAAACAGAAACAGCTGCAGGAGTGCTCTTGAGTTGCTCTTCGAATGCTCTTGAGCGCACTGCTTGTCCTTTTTAAAACAGAAACAGCTGCAGGAGTGCTCTTGAGTTACTCTTCAGGTGCTCTTGAGCGCACTGCTTGTCCTTTTTAAAACAGAAACAGCTGCAGGAGTGCTCTTGAGTTACTCTTCAGGTGCTCTTGAGCGCATTCCCTATTTATTTAAAACAGAAGCAGCTGCAGGAGTGCTCTTGAGCTGCGCCCCAGGTGCTCTCGAGCGCACTCCCTATCTCTTTTATTTAATGTTTATGCATTCAATGGCTTAGAGGTTGAGAGGGCATGACCTTTAAGACCCTTTTTAATCCTAATATGTTGATGGTTAATTGGACTAGTAACCTTGAGCAATAGGGCTTAATCTTAGGGTTATATGCATGTATAAATTGATGCTTTGACATTGATATGAGTGATGCATTTGATTGAATCTGATTGTGTTTGGAATGTCTGCGAATTAATTTGCATCCCCTTCGTAAGTGATTAGCTACCACCTTTGCCATTGGGGGGCCCCTTGACTTTATCCTTCTATATATAGGATTTTACCCATTCTGCGTTTGAGCTGGGCCTTTGGCTTTATCCTTGTGTACTGGATTTTACTCATTTTGCAATTGGGCTGGGTCAAGTGGGGACATTCATTGTGGTCCTTTGGACATTTGTTTGTAATTGCTTCTCTTTTTAAAGATGTCAATTGCATTATTATGAAATTGAGCTTGTGACTTGTGTATTGTCATGTAAATGCTATTGAATCTGTCTATATTAAATAGGATTGAGGTAAGTGTTGGTGAGGGGTCCGTGAAGGACTCACTGAGATTTCTTAAATCTCACCCCTTTCTACTTTATTGTTTCAGATAAGCAGGTGAAAGCAGATTGACATAGCCTGAGTTACTTAATTGCTAGCTTTTTTTTTATTTTGGGTATGAGTTGTATAGGGGTCTATGAACCCTACATTCTGTAATCCTTGTGACCTTGGGATTGTAATTTGAGACTTAAGATATGTACTCATGTTAATTTGTAGTACCTCGTATAAATTATAACTTGTAACTGTCAAGTTTTAATTTATCCTCGTGTACGATATCTCATAATGATTAAATGCTATAATTCGATGTAAAAATTGAATTAGGGTGTTACATTATGGTATTAGAGCCGTTCGATTCTTATCGGACTGTGAGGTAGATAGTTTTGGCTTAGTGTGTCATTGTGGACTGTTTACATCTTTCTACTTATTATGCTAAGAGACATTGAGCCTGATCAACTCAATTCTTTGTGCATTGTATGCAGAATCATGGCATCCGGTTCAGGACGACGTGGTAGGCCACCAATACATGGCGAGAGGAACCCCAGGAATGCCACCAGAAACCTTGGGACTCCGCAAGAACCCGAACCTTGGAATGTAATAGCAGAAGCACTGAGGGTGCAAACTAAGGCTGCAAATGTTCAAGCTGAAGCGACTAACACACTACTCCAACAGATCCTTCAGGGAGGAGTAACCCCAGGTAACAATGTAACCCAGCCAGATAATCCTAATCGGGCGTACTCTGACTTCTGGAAGAATGACCCTCCTTCTTTCAAGGGTGGAGCTGACCCATCTGCAGCGAAGTATTGGTTGCGGGAAATGAATAAGATATTTGAAGTAGTGAACTGCACTGAAGAGCAAAAATTGACATTTGCTGCTCACTACTTGAAGGAAGAGGCTGAGGTTTGGTGGAGAGGAGCAAGAGCTCATATGGTTACTCTTGAAACACCTTTGAACTGGGAGAACTTTCAGAGAGTGTTCTTGGAGAAATATTTCCCTAAGAGCTTAAGACGGCTAAAAGAGCAAGAGTTTGCTCACCTAACTCAAGGGAGCATGACGGTAGCGGAGTACATCGCCAAATTTGAAGAATTAGCTAAGTACTCTACTTATCTACAAAGTAGGGAAGATAGTGAGTGGAAGGCTCATCAATTTGAGTAGGGTCTTCGACCGGAATTGAGAAATGCCGTGTGCGGATTTGAGGAGACTGACTATGCCAAGTTGGTAGGGAAGTGTATTATTGCTGAAGAGGCACAAAATGCCTTGAGAGTGGATCGCCAAGAAAAGTGGAAGAAAAGGAACGAAGAACGCAAGCCTAATCAACCCCCCAAGCCAAAGGGGAACCCCAACAAAGGAAAGCAAACTCATCCTTTGGACATCGGAAAAGCAAGGACATGTACCACTTGTGGCAGGTATCATCAAGGAGAGTGTATGGGTAGAGACTTTTGTTTTTACTGTAAAGAGAAAGGTCATGTTACAAACAATTGCCCCGCACTCAGGAGGAAGAATGATAGAAAGGAAGTAGCAAAAACCAATGATCCTAACCAAGGGCGTGTGTTTGCCTTAGACGCCAAGAGGGCAAAGGGTGCGGACGGTCTGATGAAGGGTACGTGTCTCTTGAGTGATCAGCCTATTATTGTTCTTTATGATTCTGGTGCCACTCATTCTTTCATCTCCTACAAATGTGTAACAAGGTTAAAGTTACCACTTACTTCGTTGTCAGTTCCTTTGAATGTTCAGACACCTGTGGATGGCAGCATCTCTACTTCCTTCCTATACGAGAATTATCCTCTCGAGATACAAGGAAGGGTATTCCTGGTCAATCTAGTTTGTTTACCCTTAGAAGGCATGGATATTATTTTGGGGATGGATTGGCTTGCGGCTAATCAAGTCGTTCTGAATTGTTATTGTAAAACCATAGAATTTGCAAATTTACAACATCCCCAAAAGAATATTCATCCTGATGTGTTGGCCAGTGTTGCTCTATTAAACCAATGCCTAGGAGAGGGATATTTCGGCTATGTTCTGTTACTCTCTTCATCTTCAGAGGTTGAACTAGATCTGACTGCTATCCCGGTTGTGAATGAATACTTAGATGTGTTTCCTAAAGAGGTGATGTCCCTACCTCCCAAAAGGGAAATTGAATTTTCAATAGATTTAGTTCCAGGGACGGGACCAATATCATTGGCTCCGTATAGGATGTCACCAACAGAACTCAAGGAGCTTAAGTGCCAATTGGAGGACCTTATCTCCAAACAGTTTATTAGGCTTAGTGCTTCTCCTTGGGGAGCACCGGTGTTATTAGTCAAGAAGAAGGATGGTAGCATGAGACTGTGTGTGGACTATAGGCAGATTAATAAGGTTACTGTCAAAAATAAGTATCCGCTTCCTCGGATAGACGATCTTATAGATCAGCTTAGGGGGGCTTCATACTTTTCCAAAATTGACCTAAGGTCGGGTTATCACCAGATAAGGGTCAAGGCTAGTGATGTTCCAAAGACTGCTTTTAGAACCCGGTACGGTCACTATGAGTATTTGGTTATGCCATTCGGGCTGACCAATGCTCCAGCCGTGTTCATGAGCTACATGAATCAAATTCTAGAGCCTTATCTTGATAAATTTGTGGTGGTATTTATTGATGATATTCTAATTTATTCCCAGAGCTCTCAAGTGCACGCGGAACATCTTAGGATAGTGCTAGGTACCCTTAGGCAAAAGAGACTGTTCGCAAAACCCTCAAAGTGTGAATTTTTGTTAGAAGAAGTGAAATTCTTAGGACACGTGATCTCTCACGCTGGAGTGTCGGTTGACCCCGATAAAGTACGAGTAGTGCTTGATTGGGAAAGACCGACCACCATTACTGAAATTCGAAGCTTCTTGGGCCTAGCTGGGTATTATAGGAGATTCATCAAAGGATTTTCTCAGTTAGCACTTCCGCTAACAAGGCTAACCCGGAAGGGGCAGCCGTTTGTGTGGAGCAAGAGTTGTGAGAGCAGCTTTATAGAGCTTATGATTAGATTGACCACTGCTCCGGTTCTGATTATTCTGGATCCATCCTTAGGGTTTGAAGTGTATAGTGATGCTTCGATTAAGGGATTAGGTTGTGTGCTTATGCAAGGTGGTCAGGTGGTAGCTTATGCATCAAGACAATTGAAACCCCATGAAGAGAACTATCCAACTCATGATTTGGAACTTGCAGCAATTGTCTTTGCCTTGAAGATTTGGAGGCACTATTTATATGGTGCTCGGTTTGAGGTCTTTAGTGACCATAAGAGTTTAAAATATCTCTTTGATCAAAAAGAACTTAACATGAGGCAAAGAAGGTGGGTAGAACTCCTCAAGGATTATGATTTTGAAATGAAATATCACCCAGGCAAGGCGAATGTGGTAGCGGATGCTTTGAGTAGGAAGTCCCTTCAAGTATCATCCTTGATGATTAAGGAATTAGAGTTATTAGAGTCCTTTAGAGACTTAACCTTAGAATCCTTCTCTACTGGTTATAGTCTTCTAGTGCATCAATTGCAAATCAGTTGTGACCTCAAGTCTCAGATTAGGCAAGCTCAACTCTTGGATGAAGAATTGCAATCTAGGAAGAATCAGCCCGACTTCTCCATAGACAATGAGGGAACTATCTTATTTCAACATAGAATCTGTGTCCCTAAAAATTCAGAACTTAAGTGGCAAATTTTAGAAGAAGCTCATAGGAGCGGATTCACAGTCCATCCCGGTACAACCAAAATGTATCATGACCTCAGACACCGATATTGGTGGCCGGGGATGAAAACGGATGTAGCAGAGTTTGTAGCCCGATGTCTAGTGTAACACCCCAAATTTCCTCAAGCTTGATTTAACGTGTGTACATATGCTTAGTATGGCTTAATGATGAATTTTAAGTGATTTTTCTCATTGATTGTCAAATTGAATGTGTGAATTTTGTGTTTGGATGATTTTTGCCCAGTGTGAATCGATTCCCAGGCCCCTGTGAATCGATTCAGGGATGTGAGTTTGCTGGGACTCGATTAGGTTTGCAGTGAATCGCAGAGTGAATCGATTCACAAAGGTTGATCCTCTGTGAATAGCAGCGTGAATCGATTCACAAAAGACAGTTCTCTGTGAATCGAATCTGGGAACTGCAGGAATCGATTCCTGCACTTAAAACTGCGATTCTGTCATTTTTACACCGAGTGAATCGATTCACCTATCTTTGTGAATCAATTCACGATTGCGATATATCGAAAAACTCGTGAAAAAGAACGAACGCGATTGTTAGAGAGGGTTAGAGAGAGAGGGTGCGACAGAGAGAAGAAGGAGAAGGGGTTAAAACACCTAGGGTTCACAAATTAGAGGGGAAAAACAAGGATTCATGCTAGATTCATCCTCGATCTTAGCTTGAATCCAAGTTGGGGAGTGTTTATGCTTGGATTGGAAAGTCGAAGGAAATCCCTAGAAGGCCAGCTTGAAGGAGAAGAGGAAGAACGTGAAGAAGGAAGAAGAAGAAGCTAAGCAACAACTTGGAACTTGAATCTTGGAAGTTGTTGTGAGTTCTTCCTTCTCTTAGGTGTTGGGCACCCATAAGTCCCACATTAGGGTCCCCTTGAAGAAAACCCATGAACCCTATGTTAGGAAGTTCCCCAAATCCCTATTTGATGTACAGTTTTTAGTGTTAATTGCTATGCATGTATTATTGGGACTGTTTATAGGGGTTAATGTTGTACCCAAAACCCCCATAAACTGTGAGATGGATGTTTGACCATTGGGAGCTCCATGGAGCCCTAATGGAAATGTGTTTTGTCTTGATGTATTTTTCCTTGACTGAGCATGTTACATGTTTCATTTGAATATGAAATGTATCTTTTACATGAATATGTTTAGTTCCATATGAAGCTAGAGTAGCACCTAATTGTATTCTTAATCTTGATTAAAGCATGCATCTAAGGATATAGTTGGTAACTAAATTCTCTAAAAGATACTAAGATGCCTCAATAAAGGAGGTGATCGATATGGTAAGCCGTGTGGGACGCCCTTGGACGGTTAACACGTCTAACCACCATATCGAAAGCGTGTTTATGGGGTTGTATGGACGTAAGCATACAACACTACCCATGAATACGAGCCAAAGATGAATTAGAAATTCATAGTAAGAATATGCGTTGCATAAACGTGTCATATAACTTCTTGACTGATGATAAATTGTATGAGTTGATGGTGAGGAGTCGGAGGGAGGATTCACTGAGATTATTATCTCACCCCACTCCTTATTTAATTGTTTTACAGATGCACAGGTACCAAAGGAAGGCTGACAGCTGCTTGCTCTAGGAACCTTGTTTCTTGTAGTAGTTTAAGTAGCACCTTTAAGATGTAATCTCTAAAATTATGTATTGGTGTTGTACTGACATGGATTTATGTATTTAAGTTTAGTTTTATGACATTTGAACTTAATGTTGGACTTTAAGTTTATAGTTGGGATTACTGTACCTAATGTTAATTATCCTATTTTCAAGCTAATGAAAGTAAGGTGTTACATTATGGTATCAGAGCAGTTCGATTCTAATCGGACTGTAGGGGTTATTAGGGATAGTCTCATGAATTTCTTGAGTCTGCTGCTGTTCTCTACTTATTATGCTAAGATATATTGAGCTTGATCAACTCAATGCTTGGTGCATTCTATGCAGATTTATGTAGCTCAGATGGTAATAGCAAGGTGCTCCCGTGGTACTTAAGCCCTCTGGTCCCGGGTTCGAGCCAAGCGAAAGGCAAAAACTCCCTTAGAGGGGGGGAGAAGTCCTATGAGTGGCAGTGCGGGATGGCAAAGCTAAGCTAAGGCCAAATCTCGACTGTTACAATAAAAGGCGCCTTTTATTGTAACACCCTGGGAATTAGTAGCTCAGCTAGTAGCAGCAAGGTGCTTCCGTGCCCCTTAAGTCCCACAAAAAGGGTGCGGGTTCGAGTCTTGCGAAAGGCAAAAACTTCCTTGTGGGGGGAAGAAGTCCTATGAGTAGCACGCTTGGGAATTAAAACCCAGGGTGTTACACATAGCAATTAACACTAAAAACTGTACATCAAATAGGGATTTGGGGAACTTCCTAACATAGGGTTCATGGGTTTTCTTCAAGGGGACCCTAATGTGGGACTTATGGGTGCCCAACACCTAAGAGAAGGAAGAACTCACAACAACTTCCAAGATTCAAGTTCCAAGTTGATGCTTAGCTTCTTCTTCTTCCTTCTTCACGTTCTTCCTCTTCGCCTTCAAGCTGGCCTTCTAGGGATTTCCTTCGACTTTCCAATCCAAGCATAAAAACTCCCCAACTTGGATTCAAGCTAAGATCGAGGATGAATCTAGCATGAATCCTTGTTTTTCCCCTCTAATTTGTGAACCCTAGGTGTTTTAACCCCTTCTCCTTCTTCTCTCTGTGGTACCTTCTCTCTAACCCTCTCTAACAATCGCTGCTCGTTTCTTTTTTCTCACGAGCTTTTACGATATATCAGCTGTGAATCGATTCACAGCATAGGTGAATCGATTCACTCAGTGTAAAAATGACAGGAATCGCAGTTTTAAGTGCAGGAATCGATTCCTGCAGTTCCCAGATTCGATTCACAGAGAACTATCTTTTGTGAATCGATTCACGCTGCGATTCACAGAGGATCAACCTTTGTGAATCGATTCACTCTGCGATTCACTACAAACCTAATCGAGTCCCAGCAAACTCACATCCCTGAATCGATTCACAGGGGCCTGGGAATCGATTCACACTGGGCAAAAATCATCCAAACACAAAATTCACACATTCAATTTGACAATGAATGAGAAAAATCACTTAAAATTCATCATTAAGCCATACTAAGCATATGTACTCACGTTAAATCAAGCTTGAGGAAATTTGGGGTGTTACACTACTACCCACCTTTCAAAAATTTTGTCCTCAAAATTGGAAAACTTACATACCTATTGGAAAAGTTGCGGGTATTGACTTCGCATCTCATCTTCGAGTTCCCAGGTAGCTTCTTCGGGAGTGGATCAGTCCCAGATCACTTTGACCAAATGGATAGTCTTATTCCTGAGTGCCTTGGAAGCTCGGTCCACTATTTGGGCCGGTTCGGGCTGGTACGTACAATCTGATCTAAGTTGTATAGACTCATGATCTATGGAGTGGAATGGATCCGGAATGTATTTCTTAAGCTGAGACACATGAAAAACATTGTGGAGATTTGACAAAGAAGGAGGTAAGACAATTTGGTAAGCGACAGGACCAATTCGACTGAGGATTTGGAAGGGACCCACATACCGAGGGGTCAACTTTTTGGCCCGAAGAGCTCTACCAACGCCTATAGTGGGAGTGACATTCAAGATTACATGTTCTCCTTCATCAAATTCAAGGGGTTTAAGCCTACGATCTGCATAACTTTTCTGCCTACTCTGAGCAGTCTTTATCTTCTCCCTAATCATACGAATCTTATCAGTGGTTTCCTGAACAAGGTCGGGGCCTAACAATTGTTTCTCTCCCACTTCAAACCAACATAGAGGAGTCCTACACTTGCGACCGTAGAGAGCCTCGTACGGTGCCATTCCTATGCTAGAGTGATAGCTGTTGTTGTATGAAAACTCAATTAATGACAAGTATTTGCTCCAACTACCACCATCCTCTAAAACACAGGCTCTGAGCATATCCTCTAAAGTTTGAATGGTTCTCTCAGATTGACCATCTGTCTGGGGCTGGTAGGCTGTGCTAAGACTTAACCTCGTCCCTAAGGCTTGATGAAGTGCCTTCCAAAACCGAGAGGTGAACTTTGGATCCCTATCAGAGACAATGTTAGCTGGAACTCCGTGGAGTCTAACAATTTCTCTGATATAGATCTCAGCTAACCGGGCGGTTTTGTAAGTGGACTTTATGGGAAGAAAATGAGCAGATTTGGTTAATCTGTCCACTATGACCCATATAGAGTCATATCCTAACTGAGTGTAGGGTAACCCTCCCACGAAGTCCATTGCTATACTATCCCACTTCCACTCGAGAATTTCTAAGGGTTGGAGAAAACCTGAAGGCCTTTGGTGTTCTATCTTGGTTTTCTGACAAACCAAGCATTGAGCTACAAATTCTGCCACATCATTCCTCATCCCTGGCCACCAATACCTCTGTCTAAGGTCCTGGTACATCTTGGTAGAGCCAGGGTGTATCGAGAATCCACTCTTGTGGGCTTCTCCTAGAACCTGCTGCTTAATGGAATTATCCTTTGGTATGCAGATTCTCTGATGGAACATTAAAGTGCCATCCTCAGCTTCAGAGAAACCGGGGCGGTGCTTGCTAGACTGCAACTCTACATCTAAGCTCTGAGCAGACCTAATCTGTTCCCTAAAATTGCAGGAAATTTCTAGATGGTAAAGCATGAGACTGTTCACTGATGGGAAAATTCCAAGCTAAAGGTCCCTAAAGGACTCCAGCAACTCCATTTCTTTAATCATCAGTGAAGACACATGCAAGGACTTCCTACTCAAGGCATCAGCGACCACATTCGCTTTGCCCGGGTGGTACTTCAACTCAAAGTTATAATCTTTTAGGAACTCAACCCATCTTCTCTGCCTCATGTTAAGTTCCTTCTGATCAAAAAGGTATTTCAAGCACTTATGATCACTAAACACTTCAAATTGGGCACCATACAGATAGTGTCGCCAAATCTTTAGAGCAAAGACAATGGCTGCTAGCTCTAAGTCATGAGTAGGGTAGTTCTCCTCATGGGGCCTTAACTGCCTAGATGCATAGGCTACAACTTGTCGATTCTGCATAAGAACACATCCTAACCCTTTCTTAGAGGCATCACTATAAACTTCAAATCCCAATGCTGGGTCAGGGATAATCAAGACCGGGGTGGAAGTCAACCTGACCTTAAGCTCTAAGAAACTACTCTCACAGCTCTAAGTCCATACAAATGGCTCCCCCTTTCGGGTTAACCTTGTTAGGGGAAGTACCATATGTGAAAATCCCTTAATGAACCTTCGGTAGTAACCGGCTAATCCTAGAAAGCTCCTAACTTCTGTGACTATGGTTGGTCGTTCCCAACTAAGGACCGCTTCTACTTTACTAGGATCAACCGATACTCCCTCTTTAGAAATCACATGACCCAGAAACTTAACTTCACTGAGCCAAAACTCACATTTCTCAGGCTTAGCAAAAAGGCTCTTTCCCCTAAGGGTATTTAAAACAATCCTAAGGTGTTCCTCATGCTCTCGAGGATCCTTAGAATACACCAGAATATCGTCTATGAAGACCACTACAAACTTGTCAAGGAAAGGCCTAAAAATTCGGTTCATATAGTCCATAAATACGGCTGGAGCATTGGTCAGACCAAAAGGCATAACCAAATATTCATAGTGCCCGTATCTAGTCCTAAATGCCGTCTTTGGAACATCCTCTACCTTAACCCTAATCTGGTGATAACCAGATCTCAGGTCAATCTTAGAGAAAACTGAAGCTCCCCTAAGTTGATCTAACAAGTCATCTATTCTGGGCAAGGGGTACTTATTCTTCACTGTGACTTTATTGATTTTGCGGTAATCAATACATAACCTCATACTCCCATCTTTCTTCTTTACCAAAAGGACAGGTGCGCCCCAAGGTGACACACTAGGTCTAATAAACTGCTTAGCAATCAAATCTTCCAACTGTGCTTTCAGTTCCCTCAACTCCAAGGGTGACATCCTATAAGGTGCTATGGAGATTGGTCCCGATCCGGGAACCAGTTCTATTGAGAACTCCACCTCTCTCTCAGGGGGTAAGGTCGCTACCTCGTTAGGAAACACATCTAAGAATTCGTTCACTATAGGGATAGTGGTCAGATCCAGGCTAACCTCTACAGTTGAAGAAAGTAAGATCATGTATCCTGCAAGACCTTCTACTAGACAGTGACTCAATAAAAGATCATTACTCTGTGCAACATAACTGGACTCTACCATAGTAGAATGCACACTTGGAAACTCAATCGTTTTACAGAAACAGTTCAAAACAACTTGATTGGCAGAAAGCCAATCCATACCCAGGATAATGTCCATTCCCTTAGGAGGTAGACACACAAGGCTTACAAAAAACATTCTTCCTTGAATTAGGAGAGGGAAATTCTCACATATCAAGGAAGTAGAAATACTATCTTCGGTGGGTGTATACACATGCAACGGGGATTGTAAAGAGGTAAGACACAACCCTAGCCTTTGAACACATGTACAAGAGATAAAGGAATGTGTTGCTCCCGAATCAAACAAAACAACTAGAGGCTCATCCTGAAAGAAACAAGTACCTTTCATCAGATTTTTCGCTCCCTTTGCTTTCTGGGCATCAAGAGTAAAGACTCTCCCTTGGTTAGGATCACCAGACTTAGCTCCTTTTCCCTTAGTGTATTGGGGGCACTCCTTAGCCATATGCCCTGGTTGGTGACAAACAAAGCAGACATTTTTGCCCTTCATGCACTCTCCCTGATGCACCTTCCCACAGTTCGAGCATGCATGATAAGCAGACTTGGAGGTTTGAGCCTGCTTTCCTTTGAATAGGTTTCCTTTCGGTTTCACGCGTTGAGCGCTCTTATCCTCCTCCTTCTTTTTGTTCTTATCTTGCCACCTCGTTTGCCTATCTTCATACATCCTCTTCAAGCTTGCTTCAGCCACGTAGCTCTGATGGACCACCTTGGCGAATTCGGTGAATTCAGTTTGTGAAATGCTGTTCTGGAAGTCTGGCCTTAGTCCCCACCTGAACTGCTTGATTTTCCAATTATCGTCCAGAGCAAATTGAGCAACAGATGAATACCTTACTAACTCCTCAAACTTGTTCACATATTCTGAAACCGTAGATTTCCCTTGCTGAAGCTGGACTAATTCTCTATCCATCATAACTTTCACAGTCTGTGGAAAATACTTCTCCAAGAAGACCCTCTGAAAGTTCACCCAAGTTAGTGGTGTCCCTTGAGCCACCATATAAGCTCGGGTCCCTTTCCACCAATTTTCGGCATCCTCTATGAGCACATGGGTGGCTAGCTCGACCTTTTGTTCTTCGGTAAAATGGACAACCTTAAAACTCTTCTCCACGGCTTCTAGCCAGTGTTGGGATGCCATGGCTTCTACCTTTCCATTGAAGGTTGGTGGCTTCGTCTTGAGGAACTTAAGAAATTTCCGGTCCAATTCCTCCTCTTGAGGGGGAGGTTGGGCTTGGTACTGCTGTTGTTGGGCTAACTGAGCTGCAAGATTGTTGGTTGCAATACTCTGATTCTGAATAGCCTGCAATATCCCTTGTAGCCAAGCATTCTCTTGTCCTGGCGGGTTCGGTGGTACCGCAGCATTCCTTCTGGGCCTCCCGTGCCTCCCAGAACCTGAAGCCATAAATCTGCATAGAATGCACCAAGCATTGAGTTGATCAAGCTCAATATCTCTTAGCATAATAAGTAGAGAACAGCAGCAGACTCAAGAAATTCACGAGACTATCCCTAGTAACCCCTACAGTCCGATTAGAATCGAACTGCTCTGATACCATAATGTAACACCTTACTTTCATTAGCTTGAAAATAGGATAATTAACATTAGGTACAGTAATCCCAACTATAAACTTAAAGTCCAACATTAAGTTCAAATGTCATAAAACTAAACTTAAATACATAAATCCATGTCAGTACAACACCAATACATAATTTTAGAGATTACATCTTAAAGGTGCTACTTAAACTACTACAAGAAACAAGGTTCCTAGAGCAAGCAAACACACCTTCCTTTGGTACCTGTGCATCTGTAAAACAATTAAATAAGGAGTGGGGTGAGATAATAATCTCAGTGAATCCTCCCTCCGACTCCTCACCATCAACTCATACAATTTATCATCAGTCAAGAAGTTATATGACACGTTTATGCAATGCATATTCTTACTATGAATTTCTAATTCATCTTTGGCTCGTATTCATGGGTAGTGTTGTATGCTTACGTCCATACAACCCCATAAACACGCTTTCGATATGGTGGTTAGACGTGTTAACCATCCAAGGGCGTCCCACACGGCTTACCATATCGATCACCTCCTTTATTGAGGCATCTTAGTATCTTTTAGAGAATTTAGTTACCAACTATATCCTTAGATGCATGCTTTAATCAAGATTAAGAATACAATTAAGTGCTACTCTAGCTTCATATGGAACTAAACATATTCATGTAAAAGATACATTTCATATTCAAATGAAAACATGTAACATGCTCAGTCAAGGAAAAATACATCAAGACAAAACACATTTCCATTAGGGCTCCATGGAGCTCCCAATGGTCAAACATCCATCTCACAGTTTATGGGGGTTTTGGGTACAACATTAACCCCTATAAACAGTCCCAATAATGCATGCATAGTGTAACACCCTGGGTTTTAATTCCCAAGCGTGCCACTCATAGGACTTCTCCCCCCCTCTAAGGGAGCTTTTGCCTTTCGCTTGGCTCGAACCCGGGACCAGAGGGCTTAAGTACCACGGGAGCACCTTGCTATTACCAACTGAGCTACTAGCTCAGCTGGTAGCAGCAAGGTGCTTCCGTGCCCCTTAAGTCCCACAAAAAGGGTGCGGGTTCGAGTCTTGCGAAAGGCAAAAACTTCCTTATGGGGGGAAGAAGTCCTATGAGTAGCACGCTTGGGAATTAAAACCCAGGGTGTTACATCTAGTGTGTCAAAAAAACCAAAATTGAACATCAGAAACCTTCTGGCATGCTCCAACCCTAGAAATACCTGAGTGGAAGTGGGAAGGTATATCCATGGACTTTGTTGCGAGATTACCCCGTACCCAAGCCGGTCATGACTCAATTTGGGTGATTGTGGACCGATTGACAAAATCAGCTCACTTTATACCCGTTAAGACTACGTACTCCACCTCTAATTTAGCAAAAGTATGCATCCAAGAAATAGTCAAGCTCCACGGGGTCCCTACGAGCATTGTCTCGGATAGAGATCCCAAATTCACCTCTAGATTTTGGAAGGTTTTTCAGCAAGCTTTGGGAACTAGGTTGAACCTTAGCACCGCATACCACCCCCAGACCGATGGTCAGACTGAGAGGACCATCCAAACCTTAGAGGACATGCTTAGAGCATGTGTCTTAGAGGATGGAGGGAGTTAAATTGATTATCTACCTTTGGCGGAGTTTGCTTACAACAATAGCTACCATTCGAGCATAGGGATGGCTCCTTATGAAGCCCTTTATGGGCGGAAGTGTAGGACACCTTTGTGTTGGTATGAAGTTGGGGAAAGGAAATTGATAGGTCCCGACCTAGTTCCGGAGACGACAGATAAGATTCGGATGATTAGGGATAAGCTTAAGACCGCCCAAAGTCGACAAAAGAGTTATGCGGATTTGAAATCTAGACCATTTGAATTTGAAGAGGGCGAACATGTGTTCTTGAAAGTGACTCCTACAATAGGTGTTGGTAGGGCACTAAAGGCCAAAAATTTACATCCTCGTTACATCGGTCCTTTTCAAATCTTGAGCCGAATCGGTCCTGTTGCTTACGCACTTGCACTTCCTCCCTCTTTGTCCAATTTGCACAACGTGTTTCATGTGTCACAACTCCGAAGATACATTCCTGATCCTTTCCAACCCTTGACTCATGAGTCCGTACAAATAAGATCGAACCTAACATACCAACCTATGCCGGTCCAAATCGTCGATCGGGACACTAAGGCACTAAGGAACAAACGCATTCCTATGGTTAAGGTCATTTGGGAAGGATCTACTCTGGGGGAAGCTACTTGGGAGATGGAAGAAGAGATGCGGAACGCATATCCATATCTGTTTCAATAGGTATGTATGTTTTGTTTTTGAGGGCAAAAACCCTAAAAGGTGGGGAGTAATATAACATCCCCCCAAATTAGCCTAATTAGCTTAAACTACATAACTCGTATAACTTGCTTAAATTGCATAAATTACTTGATTTGAGTATCTAAGTCCCTACAATTATGATTTGAATGTGATGTGATTAGGATTAATAAACTTTGGGGTGCAACTCATGAGAATAGGGGGTGTATCTAGCAAGTATAGTTATTAAATTAGAACACAAGTGAGGGTAGAATGGTAAAAACCACTCCCAATCAGCCCCTATTCCCTTTAGGGCTGTACCAAGCCCTCATTTTTCTCCTCTCTCATGAAAATTTTGATCAAGAGAGCAAGGGAGAGAAGCCATGAGCTAGGGTTTGGAGTTTTGGTGAAGAAGAAGTTGGAAACTTGAAGGAGTTCACTCATATATTGCCTAGGAGGAAGTTTGGTGCTGCTCTTTGTTGATCTTGAGGAAGATTAGAGTGACATTTGGTGGAGAAGAAGGGAAGCTCGAATTTCCTGAGGAAAAACCAGAAACTTCAAAGAATCTATCCCCATTTATTTTAATTGGTGAGTTCTTCTCACATTAGGTGTAGGCAACCAATAAGTCCCACCATAGGGTTATCTTGATTTGTTTGCATGTTCATATAGTTGAGGTGTTGGGTGAATTCTGGTTATCTAATATTAAAGGAATGAGTTTAGAAGTCTTGAGCATGGCTAAGTGAGGTTTGAGTAGAATTTTGGAATTTGAGATATGGTTTGGCTTTGCATATAGTTATAGGTATGTGTAAAGTGTTTGATCATCATTTGAACTTGCTTGATCATTGATATTGATCTCTATTAGGTTGGTTTTGATCTTGAATGGCTTGAATGAAGTTTTGGGAAGTTAGGGACTCTAAAAACCCATTTTTCTGCTGAATTCTGCAGGAGTGCTCTTGAGTTGCTCTTCGGATGCTCTTGAGCGCACTCCCTGTCGTTTGGAAAACAGAAATAGCTGCAGGAGTGCTCTTGAGTTGCTCTTCGAATGCTCTTGAGCGCACTGCTTGTCCTTTTTAAAACAAAAACAGCTGCAGGAGTGCTCTTGAGTTGCTCTTCAGGTGCTCTTGAGCGCACTGCTTGTCCTTTTTAAAACAGAAACAACTGCAGGAGTGCTCTTGAGTTGCTCTTCAGGTGCTCTTGAGCGCACTGCTTGTCCTTTTTAAAACAGAAACAACTGCAGAAGTGCTCTTGAGTTACTCTTCAGGTGCTCTTGAGCGCATTCCCTATTTATTTAAAACAGAAGCAGCTGCAGGAGTGCTCTTGAGCTGCGCCCCAGGTGCTCTCGAGCGCACTCCCTATCTCTTTTATTTAATGTTTGTCTATTTCAATGGCTTAGAGGTTAAGAGGGCATGACCTTTAAGACCCTTTTTAATCCTAATATGTTGATGGTTAATTGGACTAGTAACCTTAAGCAATAGGGCTTAATCTTATGGTTATATGCATGTATAAATTGATGCTTTGACATTGATATGAGTGATGCATTTGATTGAATCTGATTGTGTTTGGAATGTCTGCGAATTAATTTGCATCCCCTTCGTAAGTGATTAGCTACCACCTTTGCCGTTGGGGGGGCCCTTGACTTTATCCTTCTATATATAGGATTTTACCCATTCTGCGTTTGAGCTGGGCCTTTGGCTTTATCCTTGTGTACTGGATTTTACTCATTTTGCAATTGGGCTGGGTCAAGTGGGGACATTCATTGTGGTCCTTTGGACATTTGTTTGTAATTGCTTCTCTTTTTAAAGATGTCAATTGCATTATTATGAAATTGAGCTTGTGACTTGTGTATTGTCATGTAAATGCTATTGAATCTGTCTATATTAAATAGGATTGAGGTAAGTGTTGGTGAGGGGTCCGTGAAGGACTCACTGAGATTTCTTAAATCTCACCCCTTTCTACTTTATTGTTTCAGATAAGCAGGTGAAAGCAGATTGACATAGCCTGAGTTACTTAATTGCTAGCTTTTTTTTTTATTTTGGGTATGAGTTGTATAGGGGTCTATGAACCCTACATTCTGTAATCCTTGTGACCATGGGATTGTAATTTGAGACTTAAGATATGTACTCATGTTAATTTGTAGTACCTCGTATGAATTATAACTTGTAACTATCAAGTTTTAATTTATCCTCGTCTACGATATCTCATAATGATTAAATGCTATAATTCGATGTAAAAATTGAATTAGGGTGTTACATATTTCTTAAGCTGAGACACATGAAAAACATTGTGGAGATTTGACAAAGAAGGAGGTAAGGCGATTTGGTATGCGACTGGACCAACTCGACTGAGG
Source organism: Calophaca sinica (assembly GCA_037113605.1). Classification (NCBI taxonomy): domain Eukaryota; kingdom Viridiplantae; phylum Streptophyta; class Magnoliopsida; order Fabales; family Fabaceae; genus Calophaca; species Calophaca sinica. The sequence goes on from CM073733.1 coordinate 57,878,970, forward strand.
ATTTGGAAGGGACCCACATACCGAGGGGTTAACTTCTTGGCCCTAAGGGCTCTACCAACACCTACAGTGGGAGTGACTTTCAGGAATACATGTTCTCCTTCATCAAATTCAAGGGGTTTGAGCCTACGATCTGCATAACTTTTCTCGCTTACTCGAGCGCCTTTATCTTCTCCCTAATCATACGAATCTTATCAGTGGTTTCCTGAACAAGGTCGGGGCCTAACAATTGTTTCTCCCCCACTTCAAACCAACATAGAGGAGTCCTACACTTGCGACCGTAGAGAGCCTCGTACGGTGCCATTCCTATGCTAGAGTGATAGCTGTTGTTGTATGAAAATTCAATTAATGACAAATACTTGCTCCAACTACCGCCATCCTCTAAAACACAGGCTCTAAGCATATCCTCTAAAGTTTGAATAGTTCTCTCCGACTGGCCATCTGTCTAGGGATGGTAGGCTGTACTAAGACTCAACCTCGTCCCCAAGGCTTGATGGAGTGCCTTCCAAAACCGAGAGGTGAACTTTGGATCCCGATCAGAGACAATGTTAGCTGGAACTCCATGGAGTCTAACAATCTCTCTGATGTAGATCTCAGCTAACCGAGCGGTTTTGTAAGTGGACTTTATGGGAAGAAAATGAGCAGATTTGGTTAATCTGTCCACTATGACCCATATAGAGTCATATCCTAACTGAGTGTAGGGTAACCCTCCCACGAAGTCCATTGCTATACTATCCCACTTCCACTCGGGAATTTCTAAAGGTTGGAGAAAACCTGAAGGCTTTTGGTGTTCTATCTTGGTTTTCTGACAGACCAAGCATTGAGCTACAAATTCTGCCACATCATTCCTCATGCCTGGCCACCAATACCTCTGTCTAAGTTCCTGGTACATATTGGTGGAACCAGGGTGTACCGAGAATCCACTCTTGTGGGCTTCTCCTAGAATCTGCTGCTTAATGGAATTATCATTTGGTATGCAGATTCTCTGATGGAACATTAAAGTGCCATCCTCAGCTTCAGAGAAACCGGGGCGGTGTTTGCTAGGCTGCAACTCTACATCTAAGCTCTGGGCAGACCTAATCTGTTCCCTAAAATTGCAGGAAATTTCTAGATGGTAAAGCATGAGACTGTTCACTGATGGGAAAATTCCCAGGTTAAGGTCCCTAAAGGACTCCAGCAACTCCAATTCTTTAATCATCAGTGAAGACACATGCAAGGATTTCCTACTCAAGGCATCAGCGACCACATTCGCTTTGCCCGGATGGTACTTCAACTTAAAGTTATAATCTTTTAGGAACTCAACCCATCTTCTTTGTCTCATATTAAGTTCCTTCTGATCAAAAAGGTATTTCAAGCTCTTATGATCACTAAACACTTCAAACTGAGCACCATACAGATAATGTCGCCAAATCTTTAGAGCAAAGACAATGGCTACGAGCTCTAAGTCATGAGTAGGGTAGTTCTCCTCATGGGGCCTTAACTGCCTAGATGCATAGGCTACAACTTGTCGATTTTGCATGAGAACACATCCTAACCCTTTCTTAGAGGCATCACTATAAACTTCAAATCCCAACGCTGGGTCAGGGATAATCAAGACCGGGGTGGAAGTCAACCTGGTCTTAAGCTCTAGGAAACTACTCTCACAGCTCTTAGTCCACACAAAAGGCTCCCCCTTTCGTGTTAACCTTGTTAGGGGAAGTACCATCTGCAAAAATCCCTTAATGAACCTTCGGTAGTAACCGGCTAATCCTAGAAAGCTCCTAACTTCCATGACCGTGGTTGGTCGTTCCCAACTAAGGACTGCTTCTACTTTACTAGGATCAACCGACACCCCCGCTTTAGAAATCACATGACCAAGAAACTTAACTTCATTGAGCCAAAACTCACATTTCTCAGGTTTAGCAAAAAGGCTCTTTTCCCTAAGGGTACTTAGAACAATCGTAAGGTGTTCCTCATGCTCTCGAGGATCCTTAGAATAAACTAGGATATCATCTGTGAAGACTACCACAAACTTGTCAAGGAAAGGCCTAAAAATTCGATTCATATAGTCCATAAATACGGCTGGAGGATTGGTCAGACCAAAAGGCATAACCAAATATTCATAGTGCCCGTATCTAGTCCTAAATGCCGTCTTTGGAACCTCCTCTACCTTAACTCTAATCTGGTGATAACCAGATCTCAGGTCAATCTTAGAGAAAACCGAAGCTCCCCTAAGTTAATCCAATAAGTCATCTATTCTGGGCAAGGGGTACTTATTCTTCACTGTGACCTTATTGATTTTTCGGTAGTCAATACATAACCTCATACTCCCATCTTTCTTCTTTACCAAAAGGACAGGTGCGCCCCAAGGTGACACACTAGGTCTAATAAACTGCTTAGCAATCAAATCTTCCAATTGTGTTTTTAGTTCCCTCAACTCCAAGGGTGACATCCTATAAGGTGCTATGGAGATTGGTCCCGTTCCGGGAACTAATTCTATTGAGAACTCCACTTCTCTCTCAGGGGGTAAGGTCGCTACCTCGCTAGGAAACACATCTAAGAATTCGTTCACTATAGGGATAGTGTCCAGATCTAGGCTAGCCTCTATAGTTGAAGAAAGTAAGATCATATATCCTGCAAGACCTTCCACTAGACAGCGACTCAGTAGAAGATCGTTACTCTGTGGAACATAACTTGACTCTTTAGTAATAGAATGCACATTTGGAAACTCAATCGTTTTACAGAAACAGTTCAAAACAACTTGATTGTCGGAAAGCCAATCCATACCCAGGATAATGTCCATTCCCTTAAGAGGTAAACACATAAGGCTTACTAAAAACATTCTCCCTTGAATTAGGAGAGGGCAATTCTCACATATCAAGGAAGTAGAAATGCTATCTTCGGTGGGTGTATACACATGCAACGGGAATCGTAAAGAGGTGAGACACAACCCTAGCCTTTGAACACATGTACAAGAGATAAAGGAATGTGTTGCTCCCGAATCAAACAAAACAACTAGAGGTTCATCCTGAAGGAAACAAGTACCTTTCATCAGATTTTCCGCTCCCTTTGCTTTCTGGGCGTCAAGAGTAAAGACTCTCCCTTGGTTAGGATCACCAGGCTTGGCTCCTTTTCCCTTAGTGTATTGGGTGCACTCCCTAGCCATGTGCCCCGGTTGGTGACAAACAAAACAAACATTCTTGCCCTTCATACACTCTCCCTGATGCACCTTTCCACAGTTCGAGCATGCATGATAAGCAGACTTGGAGGTTTGAGCCTGCTTCCCCTTGAAAAGATTTCCTTTCGGTCTCACGCGTTGAGCGTTCTTATCCTCATCCTTCTTTTTGTTCTTATCTTGCCACCTTGTTTGCCTATCCTCATACATCCTCTTCAAGCTTGCTTCGGCCACGTAGCTCTGATGGACGACCTTGGCGAATTCGGTGAATTCAGTTTGTGAAATCTTTGTTACGATGTCTGGTCTCAGTCCCCACTTGAACTGCTTGATTTTCCAATTATCATTCGGAGCAAATTGAGCAACAGATGAGTACCTTACCAACTCCTTAAACTTGTTCACATATTCTGAAACCGTAGATTTTCCTTGTTGAAGTTGGACTAACTCTCTATCCATCATATCCTTCACAGTCTGTGGAAAGTACTTCTCCAAGAAGACCCTTTGAAAGTTCACCCAAATTAGTGGTGTCCCTTGAGCCACCATATAAGCTCGGGCCCCCTTCCACCAGTTTTCAGCATCCTCTATGAGCACATGAGTAGCTAGCTCGACCTTTTGTTCCTCGGTACAATGGACAACCTTAAAACTCTTCTCCACGGCTTCTAGCCAGTGTTGGGATGCCATGGCTTCTGTTTTTCCATTGAAGGTTGGTGGCTTCGTCTTGAGGAACTTAAGGAATTTTCGGTCTAACTCCTCCTCTTGCGGGGGAGGTTGAGCTTGGTACTGCTGTTGTTGGGCTAACTGAGCCGCAAGATTGTTGGTTGCAATACTCTGATTCTGAATAGCCTGCAATATCCCTTGTAGCCAAGCATTCTCTTGTCTTGGCGGATTCAGAGGTATCGCATCATTCCTCCTGGGTCTTCCGCGCCTTCCAGAACCTGAAGCCATAATTCTGCATAGAATGCACCAAGCATTGAGTTGATCGGGCTCAATATCTCTTAGCATATTAAGTAGAAAAACAACAGCAGACTCAAGAAATTTACGAAACTATTCCTAGCATCCCCCACAGTCCAATTAGAATCGAACTGCTCTGATACCATAATGTAACACCTTACTTTCATTAACTTGAAAATAGGATAATTATCATTAAGTACAGTACTCCCCATACAAATTTAAACTTAAATCCGATATTAAGTCCAAATACCACAAAACTAAACTTAAATACATAAGTTCATATCGGTACAACACCAATACATAATTCTAGAAATTAAATCTTCAAGGTGTTACTTAAAACTACTACAAAATGAATAATATCCCAAGAGCTAGCAGCTGTCAACCTTCCTTTGGAACCTGTGCATCTGTAAAAATAATTAAATAAAGGAACGGGGTGAGATAATAATCTCAGTGAATCCTCCCTTCGACTCCTCACCATCAACTCATACAAGTTACTATCAGTCAAGATTTGATATCACTCATTTATACAATGCATATTCTTACTATGAATTGCTAATTCATCTTTGGCTCGCATTCATGGGTAGCGTTGTATGCTTACGTCCATACAACCCCATAAATACGCTTTCGATATGGTGGTTACACGTCTTAACCGTCCGAGGGCATCCCACACGGCTAACCATATCGATCACCTCCTTTTTAATGAGGCATCTTAGTGTCTTTTAGGGAAGTTAATTCACCAACTATATCCTTAAATGCATGCTTTAATCAAGGTTAAGAATACAATTAGATGCTACTCTAAATTCACATGTAACTGAACATATTCATGTAAAAAGATACATTTCATATTCAAATGGAAACATATAACATGCTCAGTCAAGGAAAATACTTCAAGACAAGTCACACTCCCATTAGAACTCCATGGAGCTCCCAATGGTCAAACATCAACCTCACAGTTTATGGGGGTTTTGGGTACAACATTAACCCCCCTTAATCCGTCCCTATAACAAATGCATAGCCATTTAACACTACAAACTGTAGAAGTAAGAAAGATTAGGGAAGATTCTAACCTTGAACCCTAAGGGTTCAAGGGTTTTCTTCAAGGAAACCCTAATGTGGGACTTATGGGTGCCCATCACCTAAGGAAAGGAAGAACTCACCACAACTCCTAAGATTCAAGCTCAAAGGTTGATGTTCAGCTCCTCCTTCTTCCTCCTTCACGTTCTGCTCCTTCTCCTTCAAGCTTGGCTTCTAGGGGTTCCTTCCAAATTCCAAACCAAGAGTGAACACTCCACTAACTTGGATTTAAGCTAAGATTGAGGATGAATCTAGCATGAATCCATGTTTTCCCCTTCAAGATGTGAACCCTAGGTGTTTAACCCCCTTTTCCTCCTTCTCTCTATCGCCTTCTCTCTCTAACTCTCTCTCAAATCGCGTTCTGTCTCTTTTTCTGCAGGATTTTTCTGTTATACTGCAGCTGTGAATCGATTCACAGCATAGGTGAATCGATTCACTCGGTGCAAAATGACAGGAATCGCAGTTGTAAGTGAATGAATCGATTCCTGCAGCTCCCAGATTCGATTCACAGAGAACTGATTTTCGTGAATCGATTCAAGCTTCGATTCACAGAGAATCAATCTTTGTGAATCGATTCACTCTTCGATTCACTGAAAGCCTAATCGAGTCCCAGCAAACTCACAGCCCTGAATCGATTCACAGGGCCTGGGAATCGATTCACACTGGGCAAAAAATCACTAAACACAATATTCACACATTCAATTTTTTTGACAAACAATGAGAAAATTACTAAAAATTCATCATTAAGCCATACTAAGTTTGTGCACACACATCAAACCAAGCTTGAGGGATTGGGGTGTTACAGTTACTAAGGATCCAATATGATTTTCTAAAGTTTGGGATGATATCCCAACTGCTTTGTTTCACTTTTTTTAACAATTTCCCTACTCCATTATTTTATCATGCAAATTCTAATGTTGAAAAAAAAATATACGAGATCTACTAAATTACAAGATATTCCTTTAAAAAGAAAACTAAATTACAAGATATAAATTATAAATTGAAAAAGGTATTGTGATGGGCATACTTTTTAAATTGTCTTTGTAATACGTAATCTATTCTCTGTTTAAGAAAATTAACAACACTATCTTCGATTATCTATATTGCGCCACGTGACATCTTCTTCATCTTTTGTATATAATATAGTGAAAAAAATTAACAAATTTTCATGCACATGTGCTGATCACGGGTCTCATTTGCATGTTAGATGAAAAACAAATGACACATTAATAGCGCACTAATGTTAAAATTTAAGGACTTGAATAAAAGAAATTAACGTAACGCACAACTATATTTTACCCAATCTTCTTAATTGGATTAATATTTTTAGAATTTTGTTAAACTTATTTTAATTGATAAACCAATATTAATTGCAACGAAAAACATATATATAGCATACTTGACTAGCAGATAGTGAATTTGAAAAAGAAACTTATCTCACTAGCTTATAGTGTTTGTCCAAATGCTACTTCAAGTGCCAATGGAGCTTATAATTTATAGCCTTCTATTTTCCTTTGATTTTTATTGTTATTATTTTGATGTCTTTATAAGAGGTTAAATTAGTTAAGATTGGCTTAATTTTTGATCATGAAACATGACTTTTTTGTTGCTTATATTCGAAACAGGAGTAATATATTTTGTGCGCCCCCATGCGAGCATGTGCGTCCCCGAGCGCACCCATATATATATATATATATATATATATATATATATATATATATATATATATATATTTATATATGCATATAATACACATAAATTTGTAGAACATCATTTTAAGTCGTTTTATATTTATCAATTAGTTTAAATCTTACTTTTACCAAATGTTTCAAATTCAATCATCTATCATATCTTCTATTCACTATATGCTCTATCGCTTTCAATTACCAGCCTATATTTGTTAAGGGGAAAAATTGAAATTATTTTTTAGAAAACACAAATTAAATTCATTGATTTTTTTTTTGGTTAAATCAATGATTTTTTTAAAAATTTGAATTTTTAAATGAATACGTACTATATTAAAAAATTTAATAAGTATTTTCTCAAGATATTAATTAGCATTTACCAAAGCTGGCACACCATTTTACTGGGGTATATTTTTTGCAGATCCTTTTTTTGTATTTTTCCTAATTACACATTTAGTGCTTTTTTCCTACATCCTCGCCAAATTAATTATATTTTATGTTTTGATTCATAAAAACTTTTAATATGATCTATTGATGGTATAATTAAAAGAGTACACGTTAAAAATATAAAATTGTAACTACTCTTGATTAAAATAGATTTTACTTTGAGCTTTTCAATGTTCTATAAATTAAAATAGATGTTAGGCTCCAAGGCATTGTGCATCTATGGCATCTCTAATTCCAATTACCTCAAATGTCATATCATTCTCACTACTGGTAATAATACTTGCATTCGAGGGTAGTGAGGCCATAGCCATAAATCCCAAGGTAACAGTACAAATTATGAATGGTTTAATTGCACCTCCGACTCCGATAAATCTCCCAATTCATTGCAAATCCAAGGATGACGATCTGGGATTTCATACAATCGTGAGGGGAGAATTATACAAGTTCACATTCAGACCAAGTGTTGTTAGGTTTCTTACAACATTATACTTCTGCAGCTTTACATGGACAGGAGAACCATCACTTCATTATTTTGAGATTTACAAAGAAAATCGAGATGAGAAGTGCAAATTATGCTCTTGGATAATAAGGGCAAATGGTCCATGTAAATATAATAAGGCAGCAGGTTTGTTCAATAATTGTTATCCTTGGAAGAACGGTCCTTCAACATATATGGAAATAGATACAAGGAATAACTCGAAGATGTAATTTTCTTTCCTTTCAAGAAATCGAAATGCAAATTTAAGAATAAGAAATATCAACCTTATGATTATTCTAGATTGGTGTTTTTTATGATTATAGTTGTGTGGTTAAAAGCAGTGTTTCAAAAACCGGACCGAACCGGTCGGTTCAACCGTGGACCCGCCAGTTCGGCTCACCCATTTATTTATAATACTACTTTTTCAACAAAAATAAGTTATTTTTCTTTATTTATTTATTAGTCGTCTGGTTCCACTGAATGAACCAAATCAACAATAACCCAGAGGTCTCGCCGATTCGATCTTTGGTTCAGCTTTTAAAATCAAATTCCATTTCTTATTTTGCACTGGGTCTAAGGGTTGGCAGGGCGGGTTATGCAGGTTGCTTGGTTACCCAACCCTGCCCAACTTGGCGGGCTGGCTGGCTAGGCCTAGCCCGCATTACTTTCCCTAATATGGATATGTATGTTATGTTATATTTAGACATCTACACAAAGTACTCTGACGACATATTACCGGATGACTTATATATGTGTACAAATTACGTATATTCTTGTGTTTGATTGTATGGTTTAAAAGTTTTAAATTTACTGATAATTCAATTCTTATGTCTTGCTGTGAACACGATTAACACTATTAGACTAAGGTTAGGTAAGTGGAGCACCGAGGGGTGTTTCATTTTAGATTTGACTATATAATCTTGAAGGTTACTAAGGATCCAATATGATTTTCTAAAGTTTGGGATGATATCCCAACTGCTTTGTTTCACTTTTTTTAATAATTTCCCTACTCCATTATTTTGTCTTGTAAATTCTAATGTTGAACAAAAAATATACGAGATCTACTAAATTACAAGATATTCCTTTAAAAAAAAACTAAATTACAAGATATAAATTATAAATTGAAAAAGGTATTGTGATGGGCATACTTTTTAAATTGTCTTTGTAATTCGTAATCTATTCTCTATTTAAGAAAATTAACAACACTATCTTCGATTATCTTTATTGTGCCACGTGACATCTTCTTCACCTTTTATATATAATATAGTGAAAAAAATTTACATATTTTCATGCACATGTGCTGATCACGGGTCTCATTTGCATGTTAGTTGAAAAAGAAATGACACATTAATAGCGCACTAATGTTAAAATTTAAGGACTTGAAAAAAAGAAATTAACGTAACGCACAACTATATTTTACCCTATCTTCTTAATTGGATTAACATTTTTAGAATTTTGTTAAACTTATTTTAATTGATGAACCAATATTAATCGCAATGAAAAACATATATATAGCATACTTGACTAGCAGATAATGAATTTGAAAAAGAAACTTATCTCACTAGCTTATATTGTTTGTCCAAACGCTACTTCAAGTGCCAATGGAGCTTATAATTTATAGCCTGCTATTTTTCTTTGATTTTTATTGTCATTATTTTGATGTCTTTATATGAGGTCAAATTAGTTAAGATTGGCTTAATTTTTGATCATGAAACATGAGATTTTTGTTGCTTATATTCGAAACAGGAGTAATATATTTTGTGTGCCCCCATGCGAGCATGTGCGTCCCCGAGCGCACCCATATATATATATATATATATATATATATATATATATATATATATATTTATATATGCATATAATACACATAAATTTGTAGAATATCATTTTAAGTCGTTTTATATTTATCAATTAGTTTAAATCTTACTTTTACCAAATGTTTCAAATTCAATCATCTATCATATCTTGTATTCACTATATGCTCTATCGCTTTCAATTACCAGTCTATATTTGTTAAGGGGAAAAATTGAAATTATTTTTTAGAAAACACAAATTAAATTCATTGATTTTTTTTTGGTTACATCATTGATTTTTTTTAAAATTTGAATTTTTAAATGAATACATACTATATTTAAAAATTTAATAAGTATTTTCTCAAGATATTAATTAGCATTTACCAAAGCTGGCACACCATTTTACTGGGGTATATTTTTCGCAGATCCTATTTTTGTATTTTCCCTAATTACACATTTAGTGCTTTTTTCCTACATCCTCGCCAAATTAATTATATTTTATGTTTTGATTCATAAAAACTTTTAATATGATCTATTGATGGTATAATTAAAAGAGTACACGTTAAAAATATAAAATTGTAACTACTCTTGATTAAAATAGATTTTACTTTGAGCTTTTCAATGTTCTATAAATTAAAATAGATGTTAGGCTCCAAGGCATTGTGCATCTATGGCATCTCTAATTCCAATTACCTCAAATATCAGATCATTCTCACTACTGGTAATAATACTTGCATTCGAGGGCAGTGAGGCCATAGCCATAAATCCCAAGGTAACAGTACAAATTATGAATGGTTTAATTGCACCTCCGACTCCGATAAATCTCACAATTCATTGCAAATCCAAGGATGACGATCTGGGATTTCATACAATCGTGAGGGGAGAATTATATAAGTTCACATTCAGGCCAAGTGTTTTTAGGTTTCTTACAACATTATACTTCTGCAGCTTTACATGGACAGGAGAACCATCACTTCATTATTTTGAGATTTACAAAGAAAATCGAGATGAGAACTGCAAATTATGCTCCATGATAATAAGGGCAAATGGTCCATGTAAATATAATAAGGCAGCATGTAACACCCTGGGTTTTTATTCCCAAGCGTGTCACTCATAGGACTTCATTCCCCCCACTAGGAATGTTTTTGGCTTACGCAAGACTCGAACCGCATCCCTTTTTGTGGGCTTAAGGGGACGGGAAGCACCTTGCTGCTACCAGCTGAGCTAGTAGCTCAGTTGGAAGCAGCAAGGTGCTTCGGTGCCCCTTAAGTCCCACAAAAAGGGTGCGGGTTCGAGTCTTGCGTAAGGCAAAAACATTCCTAGTGGGGGGAATGAAGTCCTATGAGTGACACGCTTGGGAATTAAAACCCAGGGTGTTACAATAAAAGGCGCCTTTTATTGTAACACCCTGGGTTTTAATTCCCAAGCGTGCTACTCATAGGACTTCTTTGTAACACCTTACTTTCTTTCGCATAAAGTTAAGATAATTATCATTAGGTACAGTAATCCCAAAATAGAATTTCAACTTAAATCCAACATTAAGTCCAAATACCACACAACCAGACTTAAATTCATAAGTTCATATCGGTACAACATCAATACATACTTCTAAGAATTTCAACTCCCAAGTGCTACTATAAACTAATACATTGAACCATATCCCGAGAGCACGCAGCTGTCAATCGCCCTTCGGTACCTGTGCATCTGTAAAATAATTAAGTAAAGGAGTGGGGTGAGATAATAATCTCAGTGAATCCTCCCTTCGACTCCTCACCATTCACTCATGCAATTTTCTATCAGTCAAAAATCAATATGACATATTTATGCAATGCATATTCTTACTATGAATTTCTAATTCATCTTTGGTTCGCATTTATGGGTAGTGTTATATGCTTACGTCCATACAACCCCATAAATACGCTTTCGATATGGTGGTTAGACGTCTTAACCGTCCGAGGGCGTCCCCACACGGCTAACCATATCGATCACCCCATTTTAGAGGCATCTTAGTATCTTTTAGGAATTAATTCACCACTATATCCTTAAATGCATGCTTTACTCCAAGAATACCATTAGAAGCTACTTCAACTCAACATGCAACTGAATACACTCATGTAAAAGATACATTTCAAGTTCAAAATAGAGCATATATCATAATGAGTCCAAGAAAACACATTAAGACAAGAAATAACTTCCATTAGAGCTCCATGGAGCTCTCAATGGTCAACATTCATCACAACATCTATAGGGGTACAACAATACCCCCTTAATCAGCCCCAATAACACATGCATAGCTATCAAAAATAAAGACTGTGCATAAATGAGGATTTGGAAAACTTCCTAATATAGGGTTCATGATTTTTCTTCAAAAGGGACCTAATGTGGGACTTATGGGTGCCCAACACCTAAGAGAAAGAAGAACTCACAACAACTTCCAAGATTCAAGCTTCAAGGTTGATGTTTCAGCTCCTTCTTTTTCCTTCTTCCTCTTCTCCTTCAGCTGGCCTTCTAGGGATTCCTCCAATCTTCCCAAATCAAGAGTAAACACTCCCCAACTTGGATTCAAGCTAAGATTGATGGTGAATCTAGCATGAATCCATGTTTTTCCCCTCTAGTTTGTGAACCCTAGGTGTTTGACCCCTTCTCCTTCTTCTCTTCGTCGCACCCTCTCTCTCTAACTCTCTCTCTATCCTTCGCGTTCTGTTCTTTTTCTGCTGAGTTTTTCTGATATACTGCAGCTGTGAATCGATTCACAGCACAGGTGAATCGATTCACTCAGTGTAAAATTGACAGGAATCGCAGCTTTAAGTGCAGGAATCGATTCCTGCAGTTCTCAGATTCGATTCACAGAGAACTGACTTCTGTGAATCGATTCATGCTGCGATCCACATAGGATCAGCCTTTGTGAATCGATTCCTCCTGCGATTCACTGAAAACCTAATCGAGTCCCAGCAAACTCACAGCCCTAAATCGATTCACAGGGCCTGGGAATCGATTCACACTGGGCAAAAATTCACCAAACACCATTTTTCACACATTTAACTATAGAAATTAATGAGAATACCACTTAAGGTTCATCTTTAAGCCATACTAGGCTTATATCCACATACAAATCAGGCTTGGGGATTTTGGGGTATTACATTCTCCCCCCCACAAGGAAGTTTTTGCCTTTCGCAAGACTCGAACCCACACCCTTTTTGTGGGACTTAAGGGGCACGGAAGCACGTTGCTGCTACCAACTGAGCTAGTAGCTCAGTTGGTAATAGCGAGGCGCTCCCCAGGTACTTAAGTCCTCCAGGTCCTGGGATCGAGCCAAGCGGAAGGCAAAAACACCCCAGGGGGAGGGTGAAGTCCTATGAGTAATGGTGCGGGATGGCAAAGAGCTAAGCGAAGGCCAAATCCCGGCTGTTACAATAAAAGGCGCCTTTTATTGTAACACCCAGGGTGTTACACAGCAGGTTTGTTCAATAATTGTTATCCTTGGAAGAACGGTCCTTCAACATATATGGAAATAGATACAAGGAATAACTCGAAGATGTAATTTTCTTTCCTTTCAAGAAATCGAAATGCAAATTTAAGAATAAGAATTATCAACCTTATGATTATTCTAGATTGGTGTTTTTTATGATTATAATTGCGTGGTTAAAAGCAGTGTTTCAAAAACCGGACGGAACCGGTCGGTTCAACCGTGGACCGGCCAGTTCGGCTCACACATTTATTTATATTTAGACATCTACACAAAGTACTTTGACGACATATTACCGGATGACTTATATATGTGTACATATTACGTATATTTTCTGTTTGATTGTATGGTTTAAAAGTTTTAAATTTACTGATAATTCAATTCTTATGTCTTGCTGTGAACACGATTAACACTATTAGACTAAGGTTAGGTAAGTGGAGCACCGAGGGGTGTTTCATTTTAGATTTGACTATATAATCTTGAAGGTTACTAAGGATCCAATATGATTTTCTAAAGTTTGGGATGATATCCCAACTGCTTTGTTTCACTTTTTTTAATAATTTCCCTACTCCATTATTTTATCATGTAAATTCTAATGTTGAACAAAAAATATACGAGATCTACTAAATTACAAGATATTCCTTTAAAAAAAACTAAATTACAAGATATAAATTATAAATTGAAAAAGGTATTGTGATGGGCATACTTTTTAAATTGTCTTTGTAATTCGTAATCTATTCTCTATTTAAGAAAATTAACAACACTATCTTCGATTATCTTTATTGCGCCACATGACATCTTCTTAATCTTTTATATATAATATAGTGAAAAAAATTAACAGATTTTCACGCACATGTGCTGATCACGGGTCTCATTTGCATGTTAGATGAAAAAGAAATGACACATTAATAGCGCACTAATGTTAAAATTTAAGGACTTGAATAAAAGAAATTAACGTAACGCACAACTATATTTTACCCAATCTTCTTAATTGGATTAACATTTTTAGAATTTTGTTAAACTTATTTTAATTGATGAACCAATATTAATCGCAACGAAAAACATATATATAGCATACTTGACTAGCAGATAATGAATTTGAAAAAGAAACTTATCCCACTAGCTTATATTGTTTGTCCAAACGCTACTTCAAGTGCCAATGGAGCTTATAATTTATTGCCTGCTATTTTTCTTTGATTTTTATTGTTATTATTTTGATGTCTTTATATGAGGTCAAATTAGTTAAGATTGGCTTAATTTTTGATCATGAAACATGAGATTTTTGTTGCTTATATTCGAAACAGGAGTAATATATTTTGTGCGCCCCCATGCGAGCATGTGCGTCCCCGAGCGTACCCATATATATATATATTTATATATGCATATAATACACATAAATCTGTAGAACATCATTTTAAGTCGTTTTATATTTATCAATTAGTTTAAATCTTACTTTTACCAAATGTTTCAAATTCAATCATCTATCATATCTTCTATTCACTATATGCTCTATCGCTTTCAATTACCAGTCTATATTTGTTAAGGGGAAAAATTGAAATTATTTTTTAGAAAACACAAATTAAATTCATTGATTTTTTTTGGTTACATCATTGATTTTTTTAAAAATTTGAATTTTTAAATGAATACATACTATATTTTAAAATTTAATAAGTATTTTCTCAAGATATTAATTAGCATTTACCAAAGCTTGCACACCATTTTACTGGGGTATATTTTTTGCAGATCCTGTTTTTGTATTTTCCCTAATTACACATTTAGTGCTTTTTTCCTACATCCTCGCCAAATTAATTATATTTTATGTTTTGATTCATAAAAACTTTTAATATGATCTATTGATGGTATAATTAAAAGAGTACACGTTAAAAATATAAAATTGTAACTACTCTTGATTAAAATAGATTTTACTTTGAGCTTTTCAATGTTCTATAAATTAAAATAGATGTTAGGCTCCAAGGCAGTGTGCATCTATGGCATCTCTAATTCAATTACCTCAAATATCATATCATTCTCACTACTTGGTAATAATACTTGCATTCGAGGGCGGTGAGGCCATAGCCATAAATCCCACATAACAGACAAATTATGAATGGTTTAATTGCACCTCCGACTCTGATAAATCTCACAATTCATTGCAAATCCAAGGATGACGATCTGGGATTTCATACAATCGTGAGGGGAGAATTATACAAGTTCACATTCAGGCCAAGTGTTGTTAGGTTTCTTACAACATTATACTTCTGCAGCTTTACATGGACAGGAGAACCATCACTTCATTATTTTGAGATTTACAAAGAAAATCGAGATGAGAATTGCAAATTATGCTCTTGGATAATAAGGGCAAATGGTCCTTGTAAATATAATAAGGCAGCAGGTTTGTTCAATAATTGTTATCCTTGGAAGAACGGTCCTTCAACATATATGGAAATAGATACAAGGAATAACTCAAAGATGTAATTTTCTTTCCTTTCGAGAAATCGAAATGCAAATTTAAGAATAAGAAATATCAACCTTATGATTATTCTAGATTGGTGTTTTTTATGATTATAATTGCGTGGTTAAAAGCAGTGATTCAAAAACCGGACGGAACCGGTCGGTTCAACCGTGGACCGGCCAGTTCGGCTCACCCATTTATTTATAATACTACTTTTTCCACAAAAATAAGTAACTTTTCTTTATTTATTTATCAGTCATCTGGTTCCACTGATTGAACCAAATCAACAATAACCCAGAGGTCTCGCCGATTCGATCTTTGGTTCAGTTTTTAAAATCAAATTCCATTTCTTATTTTGCACTAGGTCTAAGGGTTGGTAAAGGCGGGTTATGCTGGTTGTTTGGATACCCAACCACCTTGACTTGGCGGGTGGCCGGCTAGGCCTAGCGCATTACTTTCCTAGATATGGATATGTATGTTATGTTATATTTAGACGTCTACACAAATTACTCGACGACATATTACGGATGACTTATATATGTGTACATATTACGTATATTCTTGTGTTTGATTGTATGGTTTAAAAGTTTTAAATTTCTTGATAATTCAATTCTTATGTCTTCAGTGAACACGATTAACACTATTAGACTAAGGTTAGGTAAGTGGAGCTCAGGGGTGTTGCATTTTAGATTTGACTATATAATCTTGAAGGTTCTTGAGGATCCAATATGATTTTCTAAAGTTTGGGATGATATCCCATTGCTTTGTTTCCCTTTTTTTAATATTTCCCCTACTCCATTATTTTATCATGTAAATTCTAATGTTGAACAAAAAATATACGAGATCTACTAAATTACAAGATATTCCTTTAAAAAAAACTAAATTACGAGATATAAATTATAAATTGAAAAAGGTATTGTGATGGGCATACTTTTTAAATTGTCTTTGTAATTCGTAATCTATTCTCTATTTAAGAAAATTAACAACACTATCTTCGATTATCTTTATTGCGCCACGTGACATCTTCTTCATCTTTTATATATAATATAGTGAAAAAAATTAACAGATTTTCACGCACATGTCTTTGATCACGGGTCTCATTTGCATGTTAGCTGAAAAGAAATGACACATTAATAGCGCACTAATGTTAAAATTCAAGGACTTGAATAAAAGAAATTAACGTAACGCACAACTATATTTTACCCAATCTTCTTAATTGGATTAACATTTTTAGAATTTTGTTAAACTTATTTTAATTGATGAACCAATATTAATCGCAACGAAAAACATATATATAGCATACTTGACTAGCAGATAATGAATTTGAAAAAGAAACTTATCCCACTAGCTTATATTGTTTGTCCAAACGCTACTTCAAGTGCCAATGGAGCTTATAATTTATTGCCTGCTATTTTTCTTTGATTTTTATTGTTATTATTTTGATGTCTTTATATGAGGTCAAATTAGTTAAGATTGGCTTAATTTTTTATCATGAAACATGAGATTTTTGTTGGTTATATTCGAAACAGGAGTAATATATTTTGTGCGCCCCCATGCGAGCATGTGCGTCCCCGAGCGCCCCCATATATATATATTTATATATGCATATAATACACATAAATCTGTAGAACATCATTTTAAGTCGTTTTATATTTATCAATTAGTTTAAATCTTACTTTTACCAAATGTTTCAAATTCAATCATCTATCATATCTTCTATTCACTATATGCTCTATCGCTTTCAATTACCAGTCTATATTTGTTAAGGGGAAAAATTGAAATTATTTTTTAGAAAACACAAATTAAATTCATTGATTTTTTTGGTTACATCATTGATTTTTTTAAAAATTTGAATTTTTAAATGAATACATACTATATTTAAAAATTTAATAAGTATTTTCTCAAGATATTAGTTAGCATTTACCAAAGCTTGCACACCATTTTACTGGGGTATATTTTTTGCAGATCCTGTTTTTGTATTTTCCCTAATTACACATTTAGTGCTTTTTTCCTACATCCTCGCCAAATTAATTATATTTTATGTTTTGATTCATAAAAACTTTTAATATGATCTATTGATGGTATAATTAAAAGAGTACACGTTAAAAATATAAAATTGTAACTACTCTTGATTAAAATAGATTTTACTTTGAGCTTTTCAATGTTCTATAAATTAAAATAGATGTTAGGCTCCAAGGCATTGTGCATCTATGGCATCTCTAATTCCAATTACCTCAAATGTCATATCATTCTCACTACTGGTAATAATACTTGCATTCGAGGGCAGTGAGGCCATAGCCATAAATCCCACGGTAACAGTACAAATTATGAATGGTTTAATTGCACCTCCGACTCCGATAAATCTCACAATTCATTGCAAATCCAAGGATGACGATCTGGGATTTCATACAATCGTGAGAGGAGAATTATACAAGTTCACATTCAGGCCAAGTGTTGTTAGGTTTCTTACAACATTATACTTCTGCAGCTTTACATGGACAGGAGAACCATCACTTCATTATTTTGAGATTTACAAAGAAAATCGAGATGAGAACTGCAAATTATGCTCTTGGATAATAAGGGCAAATGGTCCATGTAAATATAATAAGGCAGCAGGTTTGTTCAATAATTGTTATCCTTGGAAGAACGGTCCTTCAACATATATGGAAATAGATACAAGGAATAACTCAAAGATGTAATTTTCTTTCCTTTCGAGAAATCGAAATGCAAATTTAAGAATAAGAAATATCAACCTTATGATTATTCTAGATTGGTGTTTTTTATGATTATAATTGCGTGGTTAAAAGCAGTGATTCAAAAACCGGACGGAACCGGTCGGTTCAACCGTGGACCGGCCAGTTCGGCTCACCCATTTATTTATAATACTACTTTTTCCACAAAAATAAGTAACTTTTCTTTATTTATTTATCAGTCATCTGGTTCCACTGATTGAACCAAATCAACAATAACCCAGAGGTCTCGCCGATTCGATCTTTGGTTCAGTTTTTAAAATCAAATTCCATTTCTTATTTTGCACTAGGTCTAAGGGTTGGTAAGGCGGGTTATGCCGGTTGTTTGGATACCCAACCACCAACTTGGCGGTGGCTAGGCCTAGCCCGCATTACTTTCCCTAGATATGGATATGTATGTTATGTTATATTTAGACGTCTACACAAATTACTCTGACGACATATTACTGGATGACTTATATATGTGTACATATTACGTATATTCTTGTGTTTGATTGTATGGTTTAAAAGTTTTAAATTTACTGATAATTCAATTCTTATGTCTTGCTGTGAACACGATTAACACTATTAGACTAAGGTTAGGTAAGTGGAGCTCCGAGGGGTGTTGCATTTTAGATTTGACTATATAATCTTGAAGGTTACTGAGGATCCAATATGATTTTCTAAAGTTTGGGATGATATCCCAACTGCTTTGTTTCACTTTTTTTAATAATTTCCCTACTCCATTATTTTATCATGTAAATTCTAATGTTGAACAAAAAATATACGAGATCTACTAAATTACAAGATATTCCTTTAAAAAAAACTAAATTACGAGATATAAATTATAAATTGAAAAAGGTATTGTGATGGGCATACTTTTTAAATTGTCTTTGTAATTCGTAATCTATTCTCTATTTAAGAAAATTAACAACACTATCTTCGATTATCTTTATTGCGCCACGTGACATCTTCTTCATCTTTTATATATAATATAGTGAAAAAAATTAACAGATTTTCACGCACATGTGCTGATCACAGGTCTCATTTGCATGTTAGCTGAAAAAGAAATGACACATTAATAGCGCACTAATGTTAAAATTCAAGGACTTGAATAAAAGAAATTAACGTAACGCACAACTATATTTTACCCAATCTTCTTAATTGGATTAACATTTTTAGAATTTTGTTAAACTTATTTTAATTGATGAACCAATATTAATCGCAACGAAAAACATATATATAGCATACTTGACTAGCAGATAATGAATTTGAAAAAGAAACTTATCCCACTAGCTTATATTGTTTGTCCAAACGCTACTTCAAGTGCCAATGGAGCTTATAATTTATTGCCTGCTATTTTTCTTTGATTTTTATTGTTATTATTTTGATGTCTTTATATGAGGTCAAATTAGTTAAGATTGGCTTAATTTTTGATCATGAAACATGAGATTTTTGTTGGTTATATTCGAAACAGGAGTAATATATTTTGTGCGCCCCCATGCGAGCATGTGCGTCCCCGAGCGCCCCCATATATATATATATATTTATATATGCATATAATACACATAAATCTGTAGAACATCATTTTAAGTCGTTTTATATTTATCAATTAGTTTAAATCTTACTTTTACCAAATGTTTCAAATTCAATCATCTATCATATCTTCTATTCACTATATGCTCTATCGCTTTCAATTACCAGTCTATATTTGTTAAGGGGAAAAATTGAAATTATTTTTTAGAAAACACAAATTAAATTCATTGATTTTTTTGGTTACATCATTGATTTTTTTAAAAATTTGAATTTTTAAATGAATACATACTATATTTAAAAATTTAATAAGTATTTTCTCAAGATATTAGTTAGCATTTACCAAAGCTTGCACACCATTTCTTGGGCTATATTTTTTGCAGATCCTGTTTTTGTATTTTCCCTAATTACACATTTAGTGCTTTTTTCCTACATCCTCGCCAAATTAATTATATTTTATGTTTTGAATCATAAAAACTTTTAATATGATCTATTGATGGTATAATTAAAAGAGTACACGTTAAAAATATAAAATTGTAACTACTCTTGATTAAAATAGATTTTACTTTGAGCTTTTCAATGTTCTATAAATTAAAATAGATGTTAGGCTCCAAGGCATTGTGCATCTATGGCATCTCTAATTCCAATTATCTCAAATGTCATATCATTCTCACTACTGGTAATAATACTTGCATTCGAGGGCAGTGAGGCCATAGCCATAAATCCCACAGAATAAGTACAATTTATGAATGGTTTAATTGCACCTCCGACTGATAAATCTCACAATTCATTGCAAATCCAAGGATGACAACTGGGATTTCATACAATCGTGAGAGGAGAATTATACAAGTTCACATTCAGGCCAAGTGTTGTTAGGTTTCTTACAACATTATACTTCTGTGACTTTACATGGACAGAGAACCATCACTTCATTATTTTGAGATTTACAAAGAAAATCGAGATGAGAACTGCAAATTATGCTCTTGGATAATAAGGGCAAATGGTCCATGTAAATATAATAAGGCAGCAGGTTTGTTCAATAATTGTTATCCTTGGAAGAACGGTCCTTCAACATATATGGAAATAGATACAAGGAATAACTCGAAGATGTAATTTTCTTTCCTTTCAAGAAATCGAAATGCAAATTTAAGAATAAGAAATATCAACCTTATGATTATTCTAGATTGGTGTTTTTTATGATTATAATTGCATGGTTAAAAGCAGTGATTCAAAAACCGGACGGAACCGGTCGGTTCAACCGTGGACCGGCCAGTTCGGCTCACCCATTTATTTATAATACTACTTTTTCCACAAAAATAAGTAACTTTTCTTTATTTATTTATCAGTCATCTGGTTCCACTGATTGAACCAAATCAACAATAACCCAGAGGTCTCGCCGATTCGATCTTTGGTTCAGTTTTTAAAATCAAATTCCATTTCTTATTTTGCACTAGGTCTAAGGGTTGGTAAGGCGGGTTATGCTGGTTGTTTGGATACCCAACCCTGCCCAACTTGGCGGGCTGGCCGGCTAGGCCTAGCCCGCATTACTTTCCCTAGATATGGATATGTATGTTATGTTATATTTAGACGTCTACACAAATTACTCTGACGACATATTACCGGATGACTTATATATGTGTACATATTACGTATATTCTTGTGTTTGATTGTATGGTTTAAAAGTTTTAAATTTACTGATAATTCAATTCTTATGTCTTGCTGTGAACACGATTAACACTATTAGACTAAGGTTAGGTAAGTGGAGCTCCGAGGGGTGTTGCATTTTAGATTTGACTATATAATCTTGAAGGTTACTGAGGATCCAATATGATTTTCTAAAGTTTGGGATGATATCCCAACTGCTTTGTTTCACTTTTTTTAATAATTTCCCTACTCCATTATTTTATCATGTAAATTCTAATGTTGAACAAAAAAATACGAGATCTACTAAATTACAAGATATTCCTTTAAAAAAAACTAAATTACGAGATATAAATTATAAATTGAAAAAGGTATTGTGATGGGCATACTTTTTAAATTGTCTTTGTAATTCGTAATCTATTATCTATTTAAGAAAATTAACAACACTATCTTCGATTATCTTTATTGCGCCACGTGACATCTTCTTCATCTTTTATATATAATATAGTGAAAAAAATTAACAGATTTTAACGCACATGTGCTGATCACGGGTCTCATTTGCATGTTAGCTGAAAAAGAAATGGCACATTAATAGCGCACTAATGTTAAAATTCAAGGACTTGAATAAAAGAAATTAACGTAACGCACAACTATATTTTACCCAATCTTCTTAATTGGATTAACATTTTTAGAATTTTGTTAAACTTATTTTAATTGATGAACCAATATTAATCGCAACGAAAAACATATATATAGCATACTTGACTAGCAGATAATGAATTTGAAAAAGAAACTTATCCCACTAGCTTATATTGTTTGTCGAAACGCTACTTCAAGTGCCAATGGAGCTTATAATTTATTGCCTGCTATTTTTCTTTGATTTTTATTGTTATTATTTTGATGTCTTTATATGAGGCCAAATTAGTTAAGATTGGCTTAATTTTTGATCATGAAACATGAGATTTTTGTTGCTTATATTCGAAACAGGAGTAATATATTTTGTGCGCCCCCATGCGAGGATGTGCGTCCCCGAGCGCACCCATATATATATATATATTTATATATGCATATAATACACATAAATCTGTAGAACATCATTTTAAGTCGTTTTATATTTATCAATTAGTTTAAATCTTACTTTTACCAAATGTTTCAAATTCAATCATCTATCATATCTTCTATTCACTATATGCTCTATCGCTTTCAATTACCAGTCTATATTTGTTAAGGGGAAAAATTGAAATTATTTTTTAGAAAACACAAATTAAATTCATTGATTTTTTTTGGTTACAACATTGATTTTTTTTAAAATTTGAATTTTTAAATGAATACATACTATATTTAAAAATTTAATAAGTATTTTCTCAAGATATTAGTTAGCATTTACCAAAGCTTGCACACCATTTTACTGGGGTATATTTTTTGCAGATCCTGTTTTTGTATTTTCCCTAATTACACATTTAGTGCTTTTTTCCTACATCCTCGCCAAATTAATTATATTTTATGTTTTGATTCATAAAAACTTTTAATATGATCTATTGATGGTATAATTAAAAGAGTACACGTTAAAAATATAAAATTGTAACTACTCTTGATTAAAATAGATTTTACTTTGAGCTTTTCAATGTTCTATAAATTAAAATAGATGTTAGGCTCCAAGGCATTGTGCATCTATGGCATCTCTAATTCCAATTACCTCAAATGTCATATCATTCTCACTACTGGTAATAATACTTGCATTCGAGGGCAGTGAGGCCATAGCCATAAATCCCACTTGATAAAGACAAATTATGAATGGTTTAATTGCACCTCCGACTCTGATAAATCTCACAATTCATTGCAAATCCAAGGATGACAATCTGGGATTTCATACAATCGTGAGAGGAGAATTATACAAGTTCACATTCAGGCCAAGTGTTGTTAGGTTTCTTACAACATTATACTTCTGCAGCTTTACATGGACAGGAGAACCATCACTTCATTATTTTGAGATTTACAAAGAAAATCGAGATGAGAACTGCAAATTATGCTCTTGGATAATAAGGGCAAATGGTGCATGTAAATATAATAAGGCAGCAGGTTTGTTCAATAATTGTTATCCTTGGAAGAACGGTCCTTCAACATATATGGAAATAGATACAAGGAATAACTGGAAGATGTAATTTTCTTTCCTTTCAAGAAATCGAAATTCAAATTTAAGAATAAGAAATATCAACCTTATGATTATTCTAGATTGGTGTTTTTTATGATTATAATTGCGTGGTTAAAAGCAGTGATTCAAAAACCGGACGGAACCGGTCGGTTCAACCGTGGACCGGCCAGTTCGGCTCACCCATTTATTTATAATACTACTTTTTCCACAAAAATAAGTAACTTTTCTTTATTTATTTATCAGTCATCTGGTTCCACTGATTGAACCAAATCAACAATAACCCAGAGGTCTCGCCGATTCGATCTTTGGTTCAGTTTTTAAAATCAAATTCCATTTCTTATTTTGCACTAGGTCTAAGGGTTGGTAAGGCGGGTTATGCTGGTTGTTTGGATACCCAACCCTGCCCAACTTGAATTGGTCGGCTAGGCCTCGCCCGCATTACTTTCCCTAGATATGGATATGTATGTTATGTTATATTTAGACGTCTACACAAATTACTCTGACGACATATTACCGGATGACTTATATATGTGTACATATTACGTATATTCTTGTGTTTGATTGTATGGTTTAAAAGTTTTAAATTTACTGATAATTCAATTCTTATGTCTTGCTGTGAACACGATTAACACTATTAGACTAAGGTTAGGTAAGTGGAGCTCCGAGGGGTGTTGCATTTTAGATTTGACTATATAATCTTGAAGGTTACTGAGGATCCTATATGATTTTCTAAAGTTTGGGATGATATCCCAACTGCTTTGTTTCACTTTTTTTAATAATTTCCCTACTCCATTATTTTATCATGTAAATTCTAATGTTGAACAAAAAATATACGAGATCTACTAAATTACAAGATATTCCTTTAAAAAAAAACTAAATTACGAGATATAAATTATAAATTGAAAAAGGTATTGTGATGGGCATACTTTTTAAATTGTCTTTGTAATTCGTAATCTATTCTCTATTTAAGAAAATTAACAACACTATCTTCGATTATCTTTATTGCGCCACGTGACATCTTCTTCATCTTTTATATATAATATAGTGAAAAAAATTAACAGATTTTCACGCA
Source organism: Calophaca sinica (assembly GCA_037113605.1). Lineage (NCBI taxonomy): Eukaryota > Viridiplantae > Streptophyta > Magnoliopsida > Fabales > Fabaceae > Calophaca > Calophaca sinica. Next base: position 57,903,591 of record CM073733.1, read on the forward strand.
CATGTGCTGATCACGGGTCTCATTTGCATGTTAGCTGAAAAAGAAATGACACATTAATAGCGCACTAATGTTAAAATTCAAGGACTTGAATAAAAGAAATTAACGTAACGCACAACTATATTTTACCCAATCTTCTTAATTGGATTAACATTTTTAGAATTTTGTTAAACTTATTTTAATTGATGAACCAATATTAATCGCAACGAAAAACATATATATAGCATACTTGACTAGCAGATAATGAATTTGAAAAAGAAACTTATCCCACTAGCTTATATTGTTTGTCCAAACGCTACTTCAAGTGCCAATGGAGCTTATAATTTATTGCCTGCTATTTTTCTTTGATTTTTATTGTTATTATTTTGATGTCTTTATATGAGGTCAAATTAGTTAAGATTGGCTTAATTTTTGATCATGAAACATGAGATTTTTGTTGCTTATATTCGAAACAGGAGTAATATATTTTGTGCGCCCCCATGCGAGCATGTGCGTCCCCGAGCGCACCCATATATATATATATTTATATATGCATATAATACACATAAATCTGTAGAACATCATTTTAAGTCGTTTTATATTTATCAATTTGTTTAAATCTTACTTTTACCAAATGTTTCAAATTCAATCATCTATCATATCTTCTATTCACAATATGCTCTATCGCTTTCCATTACCAGTCTATATTTGTTAAGGGGAAAAATTGAAATTATTTTTTAGAAAACACAAATTAAATTCATTGATTTTTTTTGGTTACATCATTGATTTTTTTAAAAATTTGAATTTTTAAATGAATACATACTATATTTAAAAATTTAATAAGTATTTTCTCAAGATATTAATTAGCATTTACCAAAGCTTGCACACCATTTTACTGGGGTATATTTTTTGCAGATCCTGTTTTTGTATTTTCCCTAATTACAAATTTAGTGCTTTTTTCCTACATCCTCGCCAAATTAATTATATTTTATGTTTTGATTCATAAAAACTTTTAATATGATATATTGATGGTATAATTAAAAGAGTACACGTTAAAAATATAAAATTGTAACTACTCTTGATTAAAATAGATTTTACTTTGAGCTTTTCAATGTTCTATAAATTAAAATAGATGTTAGGCTCCAAGGCATTGTGCATCTATGGCATCTCTAATTCCAATTACCTCAAATGTCATATCATTCTCACTACTGGTAATAATACTTGCATTCGAGGGCAGTGAGGCCATAGCCATAAATCCCACGGTAACAATACAAATTATGAATGGTTTAATTGCACCTCCGACTCCGATAAATCTCACAATTCATTGCAAATCCAAGGATGACGATCTGGGATTTCATACAATCGTGAGAGGAGAATTATACAAGTTCACATTTAGGCCAAGTGTTGTTAGGTTTCTTACAACATTATACTTCTGCAGCTTTACATGGACAGGAGAACCATCACTTCATTATTTTGAGATTTACAAAGAAAATCGAGATGAGAACTGCAAATTATGCTCTTGGATAATAAGGGCAAATGGTCCATGTAAATATAATAAGGCAGCAGGTTTGTTCAATAATTGTTATCCTTGGAAGAATGGTGCTTCAACATATATGGAAATAGATACAAGGAATAACTCGAAGATGTAATTTTCTTTCCTTTCAAGAAATCGAAATGCAAATTTAAGAATAAGAAATATCAACCTTATGATTATTCTAGATTGGTGTTTTTTATGATAATAATTGTGTGGTTAAAAGCAGTGTTTCAAAAACTGGACCGAACCGGTCGGTTCAACCGTGGACCGGCCAGTTCGGCTCACCCATTTATTTATAATACTACTTTTTCCACAAAAATAAGTAATATTTCTTTATTTATTTATTAATCATCTGGTTCCACTGATTGAACCAAATTAACAATAACCCAGAGGTCTCGCCGATTCGATCTTTGGTTCAGTTTTTAAAATCAAATTCCATTTCTTATTTTGCACTAGGTCTAAGGGTTGGCAGGGCGGGTTATGCCGGTTGTTTGGATACCCAACCCTGCCCAACTTGGCGGGCTGGCCGGCTAGGCCTAGCCCGCATTACTTTCCCTAGATATGGATATGTATGTTATGTTATATTTAGATGTAACACGCGTATTTTTACGATACGTTAGTTAGCGTTATTTAGTGTAATTCTGTCGTATTTACGCTATAATAAAGCAATTTCTTGTTCCCTAAGAAAGCGTATTAATTACCTCAAGATCAAATTAAATTTGAGAATTAATATTTTATATTAATTCACGGTTTGAAAATCATCGAAAAATTCTAACGAAGTTTCGACGCGTTTCGAATCGCCGGGCGGTTTTGTCGCAGATACAATTTTAAATGAACTCCGATTTCGATGAAAATCGAATCGTAACTTTTTGAGACTATTTTTGAATATTTGATATGATTTTTATTATTTATAATTAAATATTTTCACGTGATGAATTAATTTCTCGTTAAATTAATTTTTGCGAGTTTATCGGTAACGCGGTATTTCGTCGCCGTGTTTTAACAACCCCTAGACTCTAGAATTAGTGGGTAATCATGATAGATGTGAGATTAGGTGGGTAAGACTCGATTATGTGGTTAGGTAATAGGTGTCACATAATGTGTGATTTATTTCAAAAAAAATTTACTTTACTTATTTTAAATTTTTATCAATAATGTGCTAACTATAACACCCTAACCCCTATTAGGGAATTACGTACGAATAAAACCTGAATTTAAGGAAATCAGTCTTAGAAAATTATTCGCATACCTGGTAAATATAAAGAATGAACCTTGGACACACAAGCGACATACTAAAATAGGTACTACAATGATAATAGTAAATCAGAGTTTTCGAAAGCGGAACTTAACTTAATTATTACAACTCTTTTCGAAAGAATAATAAGGTAAAACAATTACAATTACATCTTATTCACCCATAATACTAAGACTTAACCTAGGACTTAAGACATGACTTGTGATCCGGTGACTCAGGTCTCACGGAAAAGCAAGACCGAGCACATTCCAATGCTCTGAACCTCTTCAAACAGTTGTACCTGAAACAACGCCCGAAAGGTGAGTTTATAAAACTCAATAACATAGACTTAGATTAAAAATACTTTTATCGTTGTTTTCAGCCATACGTGGTGTGCGACGTATGGAAAATCCACCCCATAAGCATAGGTATAATTATTTATACTACTTTAACAAATCCTCAAGACATGATATTTCAAACATCAATTACAGAGTCAAACATATGCCACAACAATCACAATGAATGTTCCCCACTTGATCCAGCTCAAGTACAAAATGAGTAAAATCCCATTAAAAAGGGATAAAACCAAGGGGGTCCCCAACGGCACAGGTGGTAACTAATCACTTACGATGGGGTTGCAGAGCGAATTGCAAACATTCCACACACAAACAATGCCTGTTATTGTGACATCCCAAGCCATACTCACATTGGAGCCACAAGGCCTTACGAAAGGGTATGCCACTCACAGGACTTCACACAAGCAATTCAATCAAGATCATTAATGAATAATGCAACACACAGCACTAGCATAATTCGATAATGTTTGCAATTCAAGCGCAAACATTTCGAACATATATAATTTTCAATCAATGAGAAACAACAATCTCAATGCAATTACGCGTAGTAAACACTAATGAATGTACCCACTTGGCAAAGCCCAAGGATCAAAATGAGCAAGGACCTATTTGTGGCCCTACCAAAGGGTCCCCGTCAACGAAAGTGACCGAAGTACACATATGACGAGTTTGCCTTTCAAACGCAAACATCCAGACACATAAACAACCAAGTTTCAATCAAAACAAGAGTCAAAACAAGGTTTCACATGCATTATTAGGATTCAATAACACATCAAATAATAATTCATTACAATTATCACAATCAAATAACAATTCTAAATATTTTACATGTCTAATTGGGAAGTCAAACATTTAGCAATATAACCACAACTTATTTAAAGGGGCATAAAGCCCTTCACCCATTTCAAGAAATTATAAGCACTCCAAATTAGGCTAGTTCAAACGCCAATCCTTCCAAATTAAGTCATGCATATTGATCAAGTGACCAATTAAACCTAACCAAACACACACATATATATATATACACCAATTGGAGCTCGATGGAACTCTCAACGGTAAAAACATCACACATTGGTTTAGGGGGGTTGGGGACAGAATCCAACCCTATTTCAGTCAAAACCCCATACAAGACCATTTTAGAATAATTAATAGACTAATTATTGAGCTAAAGAATCTAACTAACAAATCCTAGCACACCCTAAGGGAGGTTTTAGGGGAAGTCTATGTTACCTGAAAAATCCCAAATTAGGGATTCAAGCTCCATTGTTCTCCTTCCTTCATTCTGAGCTTAGATTCATCTTCCCTATCAATCAGAACTCACATGAAATTCCTTCTCTTTGTAGTTCCAAGAACCCCAACCTCCATGAAAGCTTGAACCAAGCTCCAATCTTCTCCAATCTGGTTGTTCCCTCCATGGTTCCTCTTCCTCTTTCATCTCCTCTTCATTTCGAGTTCCTTCTCCCTGAAACTCTCTTTCTCTCACGTGACCTCTTCCCTTCTCTCCCTCTCTGTTTGTCCCTCTCTCTCTGTTCGTCCCTCTCTCTCTCCACACCGCATGAACAGTGGCGTGGCCACCATGAGCGCCGCCGTGGCTGGCCGGCGTGGTGGCCATCGTGGTCGGCCCTCCTCCTTCCCTCTCAACCGATCGCTCTCTCTTCCTCTTCCTTCTTTTCTTCTTTCCCTTTTTTTCTTCTTTCCCTTTCTTTTGCAGAGGGGTCACGATGGGAGGGGGAGAAAAAGAGAATGAGTGGGTGTTAGGGTGGTTGAGAGGTAAGTATGGTGTATGGTGGAGCTCATGTCTAAAATTAATTAAAATCTTGAAAACAAGCCTTATTAAACCTCCTTAATATAACCTTGGTTTCTAATAACATCTTGAGTAATTTTAATCAATTAAAACTACTCCTAATTAATTAGTCCCACATTTCCTAATTTATTGGGTAAAATAATTTTACCCCTTTAGTTCCAAATTGGTTTTAATTTACTAAATTAAGGCTATGAACTATATTTAATCCTTAGGGATTAAATCTCGTTTCCACTTAGGATCCTAATAATTAGGCTTAGGGATTTTGGGATGTTACACTAACTTATTTAAGTGGATAAAATGTGAACCACTCCCCATTTTTTCAGCACCATTCACGCCACCCCACCTTCTCCAACCTTCATCTTCTTCTTCTTCATCTTCTTCTTTCTTTTCTCTTGAGCAAGAAATGGGTTCCAAGTTCCATGGCCAACAACTTCCACACCTTTGAGATTTTGGTCTTACTTCCTTCATCAAAGTTGCTCCAAATCTTCTCCTCTATCTAGTTCCTCATCCTCATCATCATCTAAAGTAAGGAAAATCAGTTTTTCCTTCCTCCATTTTTCTGTTTTGGATCGCAAATTCCCTCCCCCTTTGTGTAGTTGAATTTTCTTGGTTTCAAACCTTGTTTCTTATTAGGTTTTCTTCCATACTTCATTATCTATGTATCCTAACTATTTGAGCATGAGAAAATCAATTTTTTTTTGGCCTCAAAACAGCCCCTTGAACAGCGCCCCACACCCTTTTTTTTTGTTTGATTAATTGATTTTGCTTTCCTAGTTTAATTAATTGATGTTTATGTGTTGTTTGTTGGTTTGATTTGTGCAAGAGAAGATGAGACATCCTTAAACCCTCTCATTAAGCTTTAGGGTGAAAACCCTAAGTGTTAGAAAGGGGGAAAATGATGTGATTCTCTTTGAATCAAACAATTAGTGATTTGTTGTGTTAATTGTAGTTATATGATGCTTGATTGGGTTAGAAATTGTAATGAGCATGCTTAGTTTATTATTTTTGGGTTTATGTTTATTCTTGAACTAGAGAAAATGTGGGTTCTAGTTGTGGGTCATTGCCTTGAATTGTCTAATTAAATTGTTGGGGTGATTTAATTGATTTTGGAAGTTATGTGATGCATATTAGAGTTAGAGTTTTTAGTGAGCATGAATAAATTGTTATTTTAAGGTTTTGCCTATTCTTGGAACTATAGAAAAATTGGGTTGTGATGTATAACCTTGTGTTCAAGTGTTTAATTAAAATGTTTTAGTTAATTTCAAGGTTTTTGAGATAGAGTTGCATGAATGAGTATAAGTGTTAGGCTATGTTTTGGGCAAAATTGAAGCTTGGAGGACTAAAATGGCATGTAAGATTTGATTGAGTTATTCTTTAATTTTTAGCATGTTATAACTATGATTTAAATATTTTTGGAACTTAATAGTTTGGTCTTGAGAGCATGATTAGGTATTTATTTAGAATTTTGAGATTCTTGAAGTGTTGTATAACATGCCTAGACTTGTTGATATAAGTTGTCTTAGGGGATTAAATGCTATTTGATGATTGTTTGAGTTTAGAAATCATGCATGGAAAATGGTTACCTATTTAAAAGAAGATTTTGCAAATTTTTTAAGGGGAATGAAGGGTGTAGCCGCGAGCTCTTTGAGCTTAGAAGGAAATTATTTTGTGTGTTCTTTGCTTTAATTATGTGCTTAAGTGTTAGATAACATGTTTAGAATAACTTAAGGCTAGTAAGGTAGATATGCATGAGTTAGCATGAGTGTAGTTTATGTCTTATGCAAAATTTGGTTTTTGAAGGATTAGAATAGTATGTAGGATTTGACCAAGTTGTTCTTTAAATTTCTAACATGATGATGACATGATTCAATATGTGTTAAATAGGAAATTGAGAGTAACTTGTCTTTGAAAGGAAAAGGGGTTTAGATGTGGTTGTTTGAAAGAATCCTTAAAAACTCTTGTTTTTGGAAAATATTCTAGATTATGCTTGAACTATGTTTAGCTATAGTTGTTGTTCTATTGCCTTGAAGTGTGTTTGGAATTGCAATTGGAAATAACTTGGAAGTTACCATGGATATGGAAGGAAGGCTTGCAAACATTTTTGAGAAAAGAGGAAGTAGAGGTCGTGAGGCCATAGGTGTTTTTGGAAAAGAGATTTTGGTTTGCTGACTTGTTTAAAGCTTAATTGAACATGTGTTTTGGGTCTTATAAGTTTTATATAAGTGGTTAGTAGTTATGCTTTATGCTTAAGGTTTTAAGCAAGTGTTTTGTATGGTTAAGTGTTAGGATTTTGAAAGTTATGAAAATTGATTAATTAAATTGTGCTTACTTTAAAACTTTCAAGTACGTTGGCATTTTTCTAAAGTGAAGTGTTATGCGTTACCTTTCGAAAAATGTTTGATTTAAAAACCCTATATATTTTCTAGTAACTAATTATTGAAAAATGCTTGAATGAATTTGGTTAGAGAAAGGGTTAAGTTTGAGTGCATAAGATTGTAGAATTAAGTTTTTAGAATTTCGCTAAGTCGTTTCATGTGTTAGGCTCGAATAACCCGAGACAGTGCAGTACAGAGTGTGAATACATGCCTTGACAGGATGATTTTGATGATTGACAAAAGGGAGCTTTGCAAATAGTCAATCGTGCAAAAAGTGGAAAAGAATACCAAGACGCGTATCAAAAATGATAGTTTCTCAAGTCTTTGGGTTTTGGGTATTTATTTATCTTTATTAAGACAATTTGTAAGTAGTAATAAAAAGCTCTCAATTAAAATTAAATCACACACGCACAAAATATTTTGACATGCATATCTCGTGTCGGATGTCGAGCTGAGGAAGTCGGATGTCGAGCTCTGAGGAAATCGGATGTCGAGCTGAGGAGGAAGTCGGATGTTGAGCTCGAGGAAGTCGTATGTCGAATCGAGGAGGAGGTCGCGTGATGAGTGATGATCCTTGTCGAGCCGGGATGAGGTCGCTGCATCGAGGTCGCGCGGTCGAGCCGATGAGGTCGCTGCATCGAGCTATGAGGACCGAGCTGATGAGGAGGTCGTATGCAGAGTCAGTGTGTCGAGGTCGTGTGCCGAGGTCTTTGCCGAGCCGTGTCGAGGTCGTCTGTCGAGCCGTGTGGCGAGGTCGTCTGGCCGAATCGCCTTCGTGAGGTCGCCTGGCCGAGCCGCCTTCAGAGGTCGTATGCCGAGCCGTCTCCATGTTTTCAATTTCTTTATTTCAAAACGCATAGCGGGCAGATTTTTCTTCCAACGGACAAATCAAAACGCATAGCGGGCAAATGCTCCAACTGGTCATTTCGACGCCACCCATTGCCTATATAAACACAACTCGTGAGTCGTGTAAAAACATAACAACGCAGTTGCTTAATTTTTGTGCCAAAAACTCACAAATATTTTTCATCACTCACACTTATTTGAGCACAATTTTTTTGAGAGTCTTTTTATTCTACATAATTTGAGTTGTATTATTTGAGCTTCAATTTGTTATATCTGCACTATTGAGTGTATCTTTTTCGTCTCATTTTATTTGTGAAAATCATTTATTTTTGGGTAGGAATCCCAAGGTGTTCATAGAGAGGTGATATCTCTTGAACGTATTGCTCTGGTTTAGAGTTGTAAAGGTTTCTAGCTGAACCTGATTTAAAAGCTAGTGTCTTAGTGAAAATCCCATAGTGGTTTGCTTTGGGGACAGGACGTAGGCCACAGGGGTGTTAGGTGGCCGAACCTGGATAATTTGTTGTGTGCTTTTTTACTCCTTATCTCTCTACTTTTCAGTCAATTAAATTTCTGTACTTTATTTTATTGTTATTTATATCTTACTATTTACTTTATTTTTAACTCGTTTGCAATTTATTCTTCAAGTGATTTATCTATTCCACATTAATATTTCCGCAACTCATAATTAGCACTTATTTCTCCAAAAGTTTTTGAAAGCACCGTTCACACACAATTCACCCCCTCTTGTGTTTGGAGTCACTTGTCAACAAGTGGCATCAGAGCTAGACTCTTGTATAAAGGACTTAACCGTCTCAAGAGAATGACTTCAAACAATTACGAGGGAACTTCCATGAACAGACCCCCATTTTTCAATGGTGAGGGGTATGGTTATTGGAAGGATAGAATGCAAATCTTTCTTGAGGGTGTTGATCTTGATATTTGGGATCTTTGTGGAAAATGGTCCATTTGTCCCCACTCAATCAATTAATGATGCAAAGTAGACAAACCAAGATCACTTTGGACCGAAGATGATAAGAAAAGGTCCAATACAATTTGAAGGCTAAGAACATCATCACTTCGCTTTAAGCTACGATGAGTTCTATAGGGTCTCAAATTGCAAGGCTGCTAAAGAAATGTGGGACACCCTTCTATTGACCCATGAAGGTACTACCGAGGTCAAGAGGGCTCGAATGAACACATTAACCCATGAGTATGAGTTATTTAGGATGAAACCAAGTGAAAACATACAAGATATGCAAAAAAGGTTCATCCATATAATAAACCATCTCGTAGCTCTTGGGAAAGTCTTGATGTGAAGATTTGATTAACAAAGTTCTTAGATTTCTAAACAGAATTGGCAACCCAAGGTCACTGCTATAGCTGAATCTAGAGACTTATCTTCTATGACCTTGGCTACTTTGTTTGGAAAATTGCAGAACATGAAATTGAACTAAATCGTCTCATGGAAAGCGAAGAAGCTGATAAGAAAAAGAAAGGGCTCGCCCTCAAAGCAAGCATTGAGGAAACTGACGATGACGAATGTGATTTCCTTGAAGATGAAAATAATGAGGAAAACATGAGTCTAATGGTTCGCAAATTCAAAAGGTTCATGAGACTCGAAACAAAGGTAAGTTCCCAAGCTCTCAAAGAAAAGTGATGAAACAACTTCTTTTAATCCTACCGCTACAAGTGTGGAAAGAAAGGTCACATAAAACCCGATTGTCCTCAAAACCAAACGAGGAATGAGAAATTTGAAAAGAAACCACCAAAGGATTCGAAGGGAAGAAGAGCTTACATTGCCTGGGATGATAATGATATGGATTCTTCTGATGAATCTGAAAATGAAGAGGCTCACCTTAGTCTAATGGCAAATCATGATGAAGATGAGGTAAATTTTTATGATCCTGACTCTTCTTTAACTTATGATGAATTACTTGCTGCTTGTGAAGAATTCAATAATGAAACGATTAAACTTGGAAAAATTGTTCTTTCTTCTAAGAAAACCATCTCTTCTCTTGAATCAAAAATTGAAATTTTAAACAAAGAGATAGTGATTCTTAAAGAAAAACAAGTTCTTTGTGATTGAAACTTCTCCTCCCATATCTTGTGAAAATAAAAAGGATGAAGTTTTAAAATGCAATGAGTGTAGTGTTTTGAAAAATAAGGTTAAGGATTTAAATAACACTCTTGCAAAATTTACGATGGGAAGAGATAATCTAAACATTATGTTAGGAAACCAAAAGGTACTTTTGGAAAAGTCTGGTTTAGGTTATCATCCAAAAATTCATGAAAAATCTTTTAAACTCTTCAATCACAACAAACCCTCAAGTAGTCCTTTCATTAAATGCTTTCACTGTGGTAGAAATGGTCACACTGCCTCTATTTGCAATATTAGAAAGAATAAAAATGTAGTTGGCAAAAATATGTGGATTCCAAAGGGCACCTTGCCCAAGACTAACTCATATGGACCCAAGATGGTTTGGGTACTAAAGGTTAAAATATGATTTGTTGTTGTAGGTGTGCTTGAAAGCCAAGGACTTAAATTGGTATCTTGATAGCGGCTGTTCAAAGCACATGACAGGAGACAAAAGCAAGTTCTCCTCATTGGTACCTAAGAATAGTGGTTATGTCCAGTATGGTGACAACAACAAAGGTAAAATTCTTGGGATTGGTTCTATTGGTAAGAGTCCTAATCCCATTATAAAGAATGTCTTGTATGTGGAAGGTTTGAAACATAACTTGCTAAGTATTAGTCAACTTTACGACAAAGGCAATAATGTTATATTTGATTCTTCAAAATGCATGGTCGTAAATTCTTTTAATAAAAGTACAGTTTTTGTTGGATCTAGAATTGGAAATATCTATATGGTTAATTTAGATGAACTACCTTCAAATGATGCATGCTGTCTTTTTAGTAAAGAGAATGAATCTTGGCTATGGCATAGAAGAATGGCTCATATTCACATGGATCATCTTAATAAATTGGTTCAGAAGACTTAGTATTTCGCTTACCAAGGTTCCGTTTTGAAAAAGATAACCTTTGTGATGCATGTCAAAAGGAAAACAAGTAAAGGCATCTTTCAAATCTAAAAATATTGTTTCTACAAACCGGCCTTTACAACTTTTACATATGGATTTATTTGTCCCTTCTAGAACTAAAAGCTTTGGTGTCAATTACTATGTTCTTGTTATTGTGCACTACTATTCTCGCTATACATGGACTTTATTTATTTCTCACAAAAATGATGCTTTTAATGCTTTTCGAAAACTTGCAAAGGTTATACAAAATGAGAAGGGACTTAACATTGCTTCCATTCGAAGTGATCATGGTGGGGAATTTGAGAATGAAGCATTTGAAGCATTTTGCACAAAATGGCATCGATCACAACTTTTCTGCTCCAAGGACACCGCAACAAAATGGAGTGGTTGAAAGGAAAAATCGGTCTCTTGAAGAGCTAGCGAGGACGATGCTCAATGAGACTAACCTTCCTAAGTACTTTTGGGCAGACGCCGTGAGCACCGCTTGCTATGTGATGAATCGAGTTCTTATAAGGCCGATCCTTAAACAAACACCGTATGAACTCTACAAAGGAAGGAAGCCCAACATTTCCCACCTTCACGTTTTCGGATGCAAGTGTTTTGTCCTAAACAATGGTAAGAATAACCTTGGTAAATTTGATGCTAAAAGTGATGAAGGTGTATGTGTTGGATATTCCACTTCTAATAACGCTTTTTGAATTTTTAATAAAAGAACTTGGACTGTTGAAGAATCTGTGCATGTTTCTTTTGATGAATCTAACCCCAAATCTTCAGTAGAAGAAAGTGTTGATGATCTTGCAGAAGTATTTGGAGATACCTATTTAGAGGAACAAGAGAGATCAAAAGTTCAAAAGGAGGATCAAGAGTCCTTGCCTCAACCCTCTCAAGAACTCTCTCATTCAAATTTACCAAAAGAATGGAGAGTCTCAAAACATCATCCACTTGACAATATAATTGGCAATATCTCTAAAGGGGTAACAACTCGAAACTCTCTTAATCATGCATGTCTTTTCATGGCTTTTGTTTCTCAAGTTGAACCAAAGGACATCAATGAAGCCATTATTGATGAACATTGGACCCTTGCTATGCAAGAGGAATTAAATCAATTTGAAAGAAACAATGTTTGGGAACTAGTTCCTAAACCTAAAGATCATATAGTCATTGGGACCAAATGGGTCTTTCGCAACAAGCTTGATGAAAACGGTATTATTGTTAGAAACAAAGCTAGACTTGTTGCAAAAGGCTACAACCAACAAGAGGGCATAGATTTCGATGAAACCTATGCACCCGTGGCTAGATTAGAAGCCATTCGTATGCTTCTAGCATTTGCATGTGTCATGGATTTTAAACTTTTTCAAATGGATGTAAAGAGTGCTTTTCTAAATGGTTATATTCAAGAAGAAGTATTTGTTGATCAACCTCCTGGTTTTGAAAATTTTGAATTTCCAAATCATGTTTTTAAATTGAAAAAGGCTCAGTATGAGTTTAAAACAAGCTCCTAGAGGTTGGTATGATAGGTTGAGCAAATACTTACTTGAAAAAGGTTTTGAAAGAGGAAAAGTTGATACTACTCTTTTCATCAAACATAAAAAGCATGACATTTTACTTGTTCAAATTTATGTCGATGATATAATATTTGGTGCTACTAATGAATCCTTGTGTAAGGAATTTTCCGATATCATGCAAAGTGAATTTGAAATGTCAATGATGGGAGAGCTAAATTACTTCCTTGGACTTCAAATCAAACAAACAAAGGAAGGAATATTCATCAATCAATCCAAATATTGCAAGGATTTACTCAAGAAATTTGGAATGACCGATGCAAAAGAAATCTCAACTCCCATGAGCACATCATGCTATCTTGACAAAGATGAAGGTGGTAAGTCGGTCGAAGTAAGTAAGTATAGAGGTATGATAGGATCTCTTCTCTATCTCACTGCTAGTCGTCCGGATATTATGTCTAGTGTTTGTATGTGTGCACGTTTTCAAGCAAATCCTAAGGAATCACATCTCTTAGCGGTAAAGGGCATCATGAGATATCTCACTGGCACACAAACCATGGGTTTATGGTACCCCAAAGGTGCTGACTGCACACTTATTGGGTACTCGGATTCTGATTTTGCGGGTTGCAAAATGGACCGAAAAAGCACTAGTGGGACATGTCACTTACTTGGGAATGCCTTGGTCTCATGGCATAGTAAGAAACAAGCGGTGTGGCTTTGTCCCTTCTTTGAAGCGGAATACGTTACCTTGAGCGGTTGTTGTGCACAAATTATTTGGATGAAACAACAGTTGAATGATTATGGGATTAATCTGAAAACTGTTCCAATTAAGTGTGACAATACTAGTGCCATAAACCTCATGAAAAACCCGGTTTATCACTCCCGGACCAAACACATAGAAATTAGGCACCATTTTATTAGAGATCATGTTCAAAAAGGAGATTGTGTGATTGAGTTTGTGGAAACATCTAAATAACTTGCAGATATTTTTACTAAACCTTTGCCTAAAGAAAGCTTCTTTTTTATAAGAACCGAGTTAGGAATTTTAGATCAATCATGCATTGAATGACTGCGTGTGAGTGCATTTTATTATGAATAAGTTCTAACTTGGGCATTGGAGTGTGCTAACATTTTTATGCAGGTTCCGTTACCAAGACTAAAAGTGGAGAAATGCAACCGTCCTTCCTGTAATCGCTAAAATAAAAGTTTGTGCAGGTTATGTTAACTGCAAACAATTATGCTTCATTGAACCCTTGATACTCTATTATTTTTCGCCATCTAGTTACACGTATATGCATACGTTTTACATGCCTTTCCCTTTATCTTTTCCGCTTTTTGATGTTGCCAAAAGGGGAGAGTTATATGATTCAGGGGAGTGGTTTATTCCATGCATATTGTGAGGGAGTTCTTCACCAAAATGCCAAAATGCGCTAAACTTTGATATCTTTTTAATATTGTGAGGGGGAGTTTTTCTAAATATTGTGCTTAAACTCGATATCTTTTATTGAAAAACCATGCTTATATCTCATTGCTATATCATGATTATATTTTACTAAATTCCTCCATTAGATGTTTGTCATCATCAAAAAGGGGAGTCTGTGAATACATGCCTTGACAGGATGATTTTGATGATTGACAAAGGAGCTTTGCAAATAGTCAACCGTGCAAAAAGTGGAAAAGAATACCAAGGCAGCGTATCAAAAATGATAGTTTCTCAAGTCTTTGGGTTTTGGGTATTTATTTATCTTTATTAAGACAATTTGTAAGTAGTAATAAAAGCTCTCAATTAAAATTAAATCACACACGCACAAAATATTTTGACATGCATATCTCGTGTCGGATGTCGAAATGAGGAAGTCGGATGTCGAGCCTCGAGGAAATCGGATGTCGAGCCGAGGAGGAAGTCGGATGTTGAGCTCGGAGGAAGTCGTATGTCGAATCGAGGAGGAGGTCGCGTGATGAGTGATGATCCTTGTCGAAGCCGATGAGGTCGCTGCATCGAGGTCGCGTGTCGGTGATGAGGTCGCTGCATCGAGCTATGAGGACCGAGCTGATGAGGAGGTCGTATGCAGAGCTGCGGTGCCGAGGTCGTGTGCCGAGGTCTTTGCCGAGCCGCGGTCGAGGTCGTCTGTCGAGCCGTGGCGAGGTCGTCTGCCGAACTGTCTTCTTGAGGTCGTCTGGCCGAGCCGTCTTGAGGTCGTATGCCGAGCCGTCTCCATGTTTTCAATTTCTTTATTTCAAAGCATAGCAGGCAGATTTTTCTTCCAACGGACAAATCAAAGCATAGCAGAGCAAATGCTCCAACGGTCATTTCGACGCTCACCCATTGCCTATATAAACACAACTCGTGAGTCGTGTAAAAACATAACAACGCAGTTGCTTAATTTTTGTGCCAAAAACTCACAAATATTTTTCATCACTCACACTTATTTGAGCACAATTTTCTGAGAGTCTTTTTATTCTACATAATTTGAGTTGTATTATTTGAGCTTCAATTTGTTATATCTGCACTATTGAGTGTATCTTTTTCGTCTCATTTTATTTGTGAAAATCATTTATTTTTGGGTAGGAATCCCAAGGTGTTCATAGAGAGGTGATATCTCTTGACCGTATTGCTCTGGTTTAGAGTTGTAAAGGTTTCTAGCTGAACCTGATTTAAAAGCTAGTGTCTTAGTGAAAATCCCATAGTGGTTTGCTTTGGGGACAGGACGTAGGCCACAGGGGTGTTAGGTGGCCGAACCTGGATAATTTGTTGTGTGCTTTTTACTCCTTATCTCTCTACTTTTCACCAATTAAATTTACGTACTTTATTTTATTGTTATTTATATCTTACTATTTACTTTATTTTTAACTCGTTTGCAATTTATTCTTCAAGTGATTTATCTATTCCACATTAATATTTCCGCAACTCATAATTAGCACTTATTTCTCCAAAAGTTTTTGAAAGCACCGTTCACACACAATTCACCCCCTCTTGTGTTTGGAGTCACTTGTCAACACGGAGATCGAGGAGCACGTGGACACGTAGCTTGGAGTTCGGTAAGGGCAACTTTTAGATACGATAGGAATTTAATTTCAAGTGTTTATGCGAAGAAGTCTGAGAACCTCAGGGTTCGAAGTGAGGGTCTTGTACCCCTTCACTTTATGTTTTTTTTTGATATACTGATTATTTAGTGGGCTTGTCTGCAAGTGGTTGGCAGCTGTCCCCAACCCCCCACACTTGTTTGTTCCTCTCTGTGAACTCCATTGAGTTGAGGACGTGGTCGAGGACCACGGGTGAGATGGACCGCTCGTAAGAGCGTGATTAGGCGAGGATCAGCAGGAGCATCAACTTCGAGGGCGGTTGCTATTCCGAGTTCCCCTCTTGAGGACCGAGTTCTCACCCCACCAGTGGAGCGACCCCCTGTTTGTACGGTATGTGGGGAGGCAGATTGCTTAGGTGCACGGACTGATGACGATATGGCTGGAGGAGAGTACGTGCCGAGTGATGTGCCCGAGGATGTTCCAGCTACGGTACCCTTCATCGATTTGACGGGCGAGGATCCGATGGAGGACGAGGCGGAGGAGGATCCATCGGAGGATCGGGACAGTGCCTTGTAGTTGCTGCGTTCTCTGATTGCTGATGTGTTTCTTTCTGGGGATGACTGTAGTATATATATATATATATATATATATATATATATATATATATATATATATATATATATATATATATATGCATCTTTTTGTGTATAGTGAGTTGGTGACCAGTTGGGCTGGGTGATGTTTTGCTGTCACAGGGTAGACTGGTGGTTTTCACTTTTGGAGCAGCCCCCTGCGTGGGTGTCTGCCGGGAGTACCCCCAGGGTATGATTTCTCTCTCGAGGGTCTTCATACCATAGGTGTATTTCTTTGCACATTTTGTATGTGTATATGACTTATGTATTTATGCATGTATGTTTTATCAGTATTTAAGTCTTGTGTCCTAGTCGCACCATGTTTCGAAACGCTGTAAGTACTCTGAGTGTGCCTGCGGGAATTATTGATGTTTAAAAAAAAAAATACCGCATTTTTCTAAAGGGCACAAGAGTACCATTTTTAAAACACGTCACATATAGGCTTCTTTTGGTTTCGTAGCGGTCCGGAAACGGGTCGTTACAATGTTGGTATCAGAGCGGTTCGTGTAACACCTGAGGACGAGATCGACATCGTCTTAGGACGTCGGATCGAGACCTCGCGTCGAGATCTCGTGTCGAGACCTCGTACCAAGACCTTGTGTCGAGATCCCGTGCCAAGATCGTTTGCCGAGGTCGATTCTTGAAATTTGAGGAGACTGCGTGCACTAGCTGCTGAGCTGCCGAGGTCGCGTGTCGAGTTGATGAGGTCGCGTGTCGGGCGAGGAGGCCGCGTGCCGGAACTCGTGTTAGAGCCTTGTGCGCTTGCACGAGCACCCTTGTCGACATCGTGTCGAGATGATAACTCGTATTCTTACGAACGTTATTCAGCGTTATTATTATATTGGTTGTAATAATTATATTGTCGGCTTGTTGTTCTCGTCGCCGTGTCTAGATCGTTGACCGATAGAGTAGAGGGTAATTATGAGAGAGTAGCGATTAGACGGGTAGATTGATTGATGGGATTGGCATCTTATAGCTGAAGTTACGATTATACCCCTTCTCTCACCAGCTGTATACCACGACCAGTTCCCTCAAACACTCACTTTCTCTTTTCTTCTTTCTTCTTCCTTCCTTCTGCTCTGAGTTCCTTGTTTTTCTCCAGAACTTCCATCGACGAAACCTTGAGTTCCATCGAGATTCTGCACAAATTTTCTTCATCAATCTTGTTCATCATCATCTTCTCGACCTATATCTCACCATCTCGACCACCATCTGAGGTATGGAAAAACAGATTTTTCTCTTCTTCGTGTTACTGTTTAGCGCTACTTCTTCCTTCCATTTTTAGCTAGTTTTATGCTTCCAAATCATGTCAAATTGATGGGTTTTCTTCTTCACGATATTACCTACCTTTCTAACCGATTAATTGGGCTTGTAAAACAAATTTTCTTCCTCTGTTTTTCTGCAATCGGCAGTGCCCAGAAACCCTTCCTTTTTGGTTTGTTTCAATTTCTTATTTTAGTTTGTCGATCGTTGCTTCTGGTTGTTGTTGTTGTCGATCTATCTGTTGTAACATCAGATAACCTTTTTCATGAACTTTTGATCAAAAACCCTAACTTTGTGTTAGAGGAAAAATATATTTAAGTTCTTGAGTTTTTATATTTTCTGGGTTGTGGTTAAGTTTGGGATGAGAGCTAAGTGTATTAGAACCCATAGATCGAATCGAGTTGTGCTTGTTTTAGGAAGTCGATTCAGAGATCGTGTGATTTCCGATTCGAGGTGTGCGGAAGCGAATCCAAGGATGTGGAAGCAATGGAATCCGGATCGAAGCTATGCGTGTCGAGATCGAGTAAGAGAAGTCGTTGTCGAGCTCTTTGAAGACAGTAGTGTCGAGGTCGTTGTCGGCGGCATTAGCTTGGAGTTGATAAGGCGCTTCACATTAATACTTTCATAGTATGCTAGCGTAAGGGCAGCTTTTAGACATTATTAAGACTTTATTTTATATGGTATTGTGAATGGATTCCCTGATTTGTGTGGTGCTTGAAATGTTGGGATTTGTGTTGGGGTTTTGCATGTATTTAATATGTGATTGAATATATCTTTGTGAATTGTGTATTGCATGTTGAATTGCGTTTCTTCATGTCGAGCTTGCTCTTTTATTTGACATGCGGTTGAATATCTTGTGTTTAACTCTTTGAATATCATATGCGGCGAATTGTTCATCGAGTGAGCGAGCTAGGTGAGTCGTATGACGTTTTGAGCCGTGACCGGATAACTAAGGGTGCTAGGTCCCCTTTTGTTTACTGGAGATTGACTAGACGTCGCCACGCTATGGGACCTGAGTTGATGCCCTAGGGAGAGCGAGGATCCCAAGGCTTTGGACCTTCCGACATACCTGACGGCGTGTGCATTCGGAAAAATTGTCGAGTCGAGAGAAAATGGATTTGCGAGTTGTGTCGAGTTAGAGTGAGATGGT
Source organism: Calophaca sinica (assembly GCA_037113605.1). Taxonomy (NCBI): domain Eukaryota; kingdom Viridiplantae; phylum Streptophyta; class Magnoliopsida; order Fabales; family Fabaceae; genus Calophaca; species Calophaca sinica. The sequence goes on from CM073733.1 coordinate 57,922,326, forward strand.
CGAGTCACGTTGGTGAATGTTATACTTTCTTTGTTTGCTTATTTCTTTATGCTTTGTGCTTATCTTGTATTGTTGAGAAGTTGACCACTTCCCGTGGTGCCTTCAATCCATGACGGTTACCCAGGCGATGTCGAGGGTGCGAGGAACTCGGCAATGAGATGATGCCGAGGAGGAGCTCGACGAGGACCCGAGCGACGACCTCTACTTGTCGTGATTGTTTATGTGTGATGGATGTTTTTTTTGATGACTGTACCTTGTCTTTCTTTTGGAGTAGTATGTCGTGACCAGTTTGGGCCGGTTATGTTTTGTTGCTACAGGGTAGACTGGTGGTCTTACTTTTGGAGCAGCCCCCTGCGTGGGAGTCTGCCGGAAGTACCCCCAGGGTATGATTGCTCTCTTGAAGTCGTCATACCTTAGGTGTATTTTCTTTATACATTGCTACTCTGTATTTTGTATACATTATTATTTCGAGTGCTATATATATGTATGTTATGCATGTATGTTTTATTAGAATTTAAGTCTTGTGTCTTAGTTGCACCATGTTTCGAAAAGCTGTAATTACTCTGATGTGCACAAGTTGGTTTTAAAAAAAAAATAGACCGTACTTTTTAAAAGGCACAAGAGTACCGTTTTTAATACGCGTCGCATACAGGTTTAGTTGAGCTCGGTGTGTTGAGCTCGGTAACTCGAGCTCGGTATATTGAGCTCGGTAGCGGTCCGGAAACGGGTCGTTACAGTTCGGTTCTAACCGGACTGTGTATTGAATCATCAAGCTGGTCACCGTGTCGAGTCCTGTTTTGTTGGGTAGATAGTCGTGCTATTGTTGTTATTGTTTGTTGAGTGAAGCAGTTTTGCTTAAAATTGGTTGGATTGTTTCTTGATTGAAGCAAGGTGTGCTAACACATCACCTACGTGCGAGGTTCGGATAGGTTTTTGAAACCTTATAGGAATCTACTGCAACCTCGCGAGGACCGTACGTTTGGACCTGCTAACTCCACCTTGGAAAGGACAATTCAAGAATGGGCTAAGTATCAGGGGATTTGTTGGGAGATCTTTCACAGGAGATTTTAGAGAAGTATCTTTCAGAAACTGCACGAGTGGAAAAGGAGCAAGAATTCTCCGTTTATTGCGAAGCGATGTCGCCCTATGGCGTAATTCGGTGGTGGAAAACAGATTAGAGATAGATAACTTTACTATCATTGTGGAAGACTGGAACATCTTGCTAACGACTGCACTGCGAAGGACCTGGTGTGTTTCAACTGCAACAGACCGGGACATTTTGTCAAGGACTGCAAAGCTCCAAAGGCGGAACCGAGAGTGAACGCGACAAGAGTGAAGGGAAAACGTCCGACCACTTCGGGTAGAGTTTTTACGTATGGGCGGCAAGAAGCGGAAGCGATCAGGAGATCTAACTCAGAAGGATTACGAAATTGAGCGTAACTCTCTATCCATGATCTTCGATTCTAATGCTACACATTACATTAGTTCCTTGGATTGTGTGAGCTGGGTTGAAAATTTCTTTTGGCTATATTATTTTTTTGACTTAGTAGTAGTTACTTCAACTGCTAAGACCTTAGTTCTAACACTACATGACTTCATTGTGTAGTAATTGTTGAGTATAGAAAATCCTTGTCAATTCGAGTCGCGTATCTTTAAAAATCTTACCATTATTCTAGGGTCGGATTGGTTTATGAATTACCATATCCTTCGGGACTGTGCCCAAAAATCGTAGTTTTTCCTAATTTTGGAGTCTTTACATACCTTTCTGTTAATTCTATCGAAGATTTTTGTAAGAGAGAGAGCTCGGGATTTCATACTCCCTCGTTAGTATAGAAGTTACCAAGCGACCGAGTTGAAGAATATGCCAGTCGCAACGGTATCTACGAACAACATCCTGATATATTCAAGGAGCAAAAGGGAGCACGAAGGGCATGTCTGCCAAGTACTGCAGATGCTACAAGAGGATCAACTTTATGTTTACCAGTCCAAGTGTGGATTCTAGCTTGAAGAGGTGGATTTTCTCGGATATGTGATCCCCCGAGACGAGTTGGCTGTGGATCTAGCCAAGATTTAAGCGGTGTTAAGATGATAACAGCCGAAGATTGAGACAAATATCAGAAGTTCTGTTGGATTAACAGGCTACTACCGGAGATTTATAGAAGGTTTTTCAAAGATAGTAGTACCACTTACATGACCTACGAGGAAGAATCAACCTTTTCGGTGGATTGAAGAATGTGAATCCAATTTTCAGAGACTGAAGGGACTCCTAACGACGACACCTGAACTGATTTTGCCTCAACGAGAAGAACATTGTGAGGTTTCGTCACATCAAGGATTGGGATGCTTGCTAATGCAGTACCAAAAAGTTGTGGCTTATGCTTCGAGACAGCTTAAGAATCCACGAGAGAAATTATCCTGCGCATGATTTGGGATTTACTGCAGTAGTCTTTGCACTAAGGATTTGGGGAAGACACCTTACGAAGCGCCGTATGGACGTAAGCGTCAGACACCTTTAGGTTGGTATAGGGATGATGAGGATTCTGTGGCGAGTCAAGCGTGATTTAGTGAAAGGATGATTTGTTAGCAAAGTATTTCCTGCGAAGGTTGTCAATAGGAAGATCAAGCAATTGGGGAACAAGGAGATATAGTTTGTCAAGTTGTATGGGATCAGAAAACCAGAGACGTAATATAGGAGTTGAGAGAGAAGCTGAAGACTTAGCATCCAGAGCTTTTTCACGGTGTGTAACTCACCTGTAGTTTCGAGGACGAAACTATTTTTAGAGAGGGAGTATTGTAACACGCGTATTTTTACGATACGTTAGTTAACGTTATTTAGTGTAATTCTGTCGTATTTACGCTATAATAAAGCAACTTCTTGTTCCCTAAGAAAGCGTATTAATTACCTCAAGATCAAATTAAATTTGAGAATTAATATTTTATATTAATTCACGGTTTGAAAATCGTCGAAAAATTCTAACGAAGTTTCGACGCGTTTTGAATCGCCGGGCGGTTTTGTCGCAGATAAAATTTTAAATGAACTCTGATTTCGATAAAAATCGAATCGTAACTTGTTATGACTATTTTTTAATATTTGATATGATTTTTATTATTTATAATTAAATATTTTCACGCGATGAATTAATTTTCGCGAGTTTATCGGTAACGCGGTATTTCGTCGCCGTGTTTTAACAACCCCAAGACTCTAGAATTAGTGGGTAATCATGAGAGATGTGAGATTAGGTGGGTAAGACTAGATGATGTGGTTAGGTAATAGGTGTCACATAATGTGTGATTTATTTCAAAAAAAATTTACTTTACTTATTTTAAATTTTTATCAATAATGTGCTAACTTATTTAAGTGGATAAAATGTGAACCACTCCCCATTTTTTCAGCACCATTCACGCCACCCCACCTTCTCCAACCTTCATCTTCTTCTTCATCTTCTTCTTTCTTTTCTCTTGAGCAAGAAATGGGTTCCAAGTTCCATGGCCAACAATTTCCACACCTTTGAGATTTTGGTCTTACTTCCTTCATCAAAGTTGCTCCAAATCTTCTCCTCTATCTAGTTCCTCATCCTCATCATCATCTAAAGTAAGGAAAATCAGTTTTTCCTTCCTCCATTTTTCTGTTTTGGATCGCAAATTCCCTCCCCCTTTGTGTAGTTGATTTTTCTTGTTTTCAAACCTTGTTTCTTATTAGGTTTTCTTCCATACTTCATTATCTATGTATCCTAACTATTTGAACATGAGAAAATCAAATTTTTTTGGCCCCAAAACAGCCCCTTGAACAGCGCCCCACACTCCTTTTTTTTTGTTTGATTAATTGATTTTGCTTTCCTAGTTTAATTAATTGATGTTTATGTGTTGTTTGTTGGTTTGATTTGTGCAAGAGAAAATGAGACATCCTTAAACCCTCTCATTAAGCTTTAGGGTGAAAACCCTAAGTGTTAGAAAGGGGGAAAATGATGTGATTCTCTTTGAATCAAACAATTAGTGATTTGTTGTGTTAATTGTTGTTATATGATGCTTGATTGGGTTAGAAATTGTAATGAGCATGCTTAGTTTATTATTTTTGGGTTTATGTTCATTCTTGAACTAGAGAAAATGTGGGTTCTAGTTGTGGGTCATTGCCTTGAATTGTCTAATTAAATTGTTGGGGTGATTTAATTGATTTTGGAAGTTATGTGATGCATATTAGAGTTAGAGTTTTTAGTGAGCATGAATAAATTGTTATTTTAAGGTTTTGCCTATTCTTGGAACTATAGAAAAATTGGGTTGTGATGTATAATGTAACACCCTAACACTAATTAGGGAATTACTTATAATTAAACCCTAAATAAATAGAATTTGACTCAAAAAAATTTCACATACCGATTGATAATAAAGAAGAATCATATATTACAATCCTATACCAGACTTTCTTCAATAAAATCCCTGAATACTTAAGCGTTATACAAAATATGCTATGAAGATATCCAACATAACTCAGAGTTTCGAAAGCGGAATTAACTATAATTATTAGAACTTCTTTTCAAAGAATAGATAATTAAAATAATTATAAATTATACATAAATCTCTTAATTACACAAAGACACAACTCAGAAACCAAGACTCGACTCGTGATCCAGTAACTCGGGTCTCGCCGAAAGGCAAGACCGAGCCTAATCCAATGCTTTGAATCTCAACAACAGTCGTACCTGAAAACAACGCCCCAAAGGTGAGTTTATAAAACTCAATAACATAGTCTTGAAATCATAAATATTTTTACCGTTGTTTCCAGCCATACGTGGTGTGCGACATATGGAAAATCCTCTCCATAAATATATACATATTTATTTGTTCACTATCCTTAATCAAACCTCAAACATGATAGTGCAACTAAATTTCTAACTCCCAAACACACATCAACACATAACCTAAACATAACATGATCACTTTTCACCAACCTCAATTCATAATCATTGCACACACGTGTTCAATAATGCTTACAAGCAAGTCACAATTCATAGTAATGCAGTTGACATCTTTAAAGAGAGAAGCAATTGCAAACAAATGTCCAAAGGACCACAATGAATATCCCCACTTGACCCAGCCCAATTGTAAAATGAGTAAAATCCCATATACAAGGATAAAGCAAAAGGCCTAGCTCAAACGCAGAATGGGTAAAATCCTTTATATAGAAGGATAAAGTCAAGGGGCCCCCAACGGCAAAGGTGGTAGCTAATCACTTACGATGGGGTTGCAGAGCAAATTGCAAACATTCCAAACAATTCCTATCAGAGGAATACAAGCGCCTTATATTGTAACAACCCAGCCCCCACCCACATTGGAGTGTTACAAAAGGGTTTCCGAAAGGTATGTTACTCACAGGACTTCACACAATTTCAATCAAGAACATAATCAATGAATGTAATCCAGGGTCATTCTTCACAATGCAAATCCTAAGAACTTTCACAAGGAATCATGTGGGATTAAATCCCTTTCGTTTAAGGTTCCAAACACAAGATATCACCAATCAAGACATTGCAATCTAAATTCAATCAATTCAAGATTCAATGCAAGAACTCACATGCATGACTAAGAATCAAAACCACATCTTCACAATTCACAAACTCCTATAATGGGCTAGCTCGAATGCCGAGCCACTTCAAGATTATAACCAGACCTATTTAACGAACATGAGAACCACATAAAAATATTTCGATTGGAGCTCAATGGAGCTCTCAACAGTACAAACATCACACATTGGTTTAGGGGGGTTGGGGGCAGTATCCAACCCTATTTCAGTCAAACCCCATACAAGATCATTTCAGAACAATTAATAAATTGATAATTAATCTAAATAATTTAATTAACAATTCCTAGCACACCCTAAAGGAGGTTTTGGGGGAAGTCTATGTTACCTGAGCAATCCCAAGTTAGGGATTTCAATTCCAAAAATCCTCATTCTTCTTCTTTCAACGTTCTAAGCTCAGAATCATCTTCTCTTTTGCTTAGAATCCACATGCACATCATTTTCCTTGTTGTTCAGAAACCCAACCTCCATTGGAGCATTTCTTGAAGCTTCAAGCTTCCATCTTCTTCCTTTGAGCTTCAATGAGAGTGAACCTCCTCCTCCTTCTTCTTTCCTCTTTCTCTAATTCGAGCTCCATCTCTGTCTCTGAATCTCTCTCTCACTCGTTCATGTTCTGTTTCTTCCCTTCGCTCTCGCTGTCTCTTCCCTCTTTTCTCTCTCTCGGCCTGAACCACGCCCTCCTCCTCCTCCTTTCCGAAGCACCGCCGTGCCGCCACAACCGGGCCACCACCGTGGCCCTTCTTCCTCGATCGTGTGACCCCCTTCTCCTCTCTTCTCCTTCTTTCTTTTCTTTCCCTTTTTCTTCTTTTTTTTTCTCTTCTGATTTTTTCTCCCCTTTCTTTGCTGGATATTCACGCAGAGGAGGGAGTAAGTGGGTGATGGGAAGGGGCTAAGGTGGAAACAACGAGAAAGTGGTGTATGGTGGGACTTAGGCTAAGATTTATTAAAGATCTTGTTAGCAAACCCTTAATAAACCTCTTAATTCAACCTTTGGTTTCTAACTACAACTTGAGTAATTTTAGTTAATTAAAACTACTCCTAATTAATTAGTCCCATAATTCCTAAATTATTGGGTAAAATTGTTATTTTACCCTTTAGCTCCTAATTGGTTTTAAATTGCGAAATTAAGGCAATGAACCATATTTAATCCTTAGGGATTAAATCTCGTTTTCACTTAGGATTTCCTAATAATTAGGCTTAGGGAATTTGGGATGTTACATTACTCCCCACCTTTTAGGAATTTTGTCCCCAAAATTCGCCTTACCTTCTAACCTTATCCTTACACAGGTTCTGCTCTCTGAGCTTCCGCTGCGAACTCTAATCCTACTCTTCTTCGAATGAGTAAGTTCCTTTCTAGCTCGTCCTAAATTATCGGAATTTCGAAAAGAATTAATAGCTACCCTATGTTAACTATCCGGAGGATTTGTGATTTAGCTAACCAGTTACAAACTAAGTCTTATCTCCAATAAGATGCTTATTAAATCAAGACAAAGTTTGTAATTGGTCAAACAATGTCACTTCATACCTCAGCTATTGAATCTAGCGTAGACATTAATTTCTCTGAATTCCCGCTGACTTAGGTATACTAAGACCCTTGTAGTCCCAAGACTATGGTCTAACACTCTTCATCAGGCTAGTTATTCCACCAAAGTCACTATGCCTAGAAGGCTTAAAGTGTTTCTAACGAGTTAGGGCTTAGACTCCCTACGAGGTTCCCTAATTACAACTTAGGTATTACTAAGTCTGGTTCATCACCATCCCTTTCGATTTTAGAAACAAGCACTATAAGTTCTTTAGGAGGCTTTGAGGTTCCCAATCAATTTAAGATCCATCCACATTGGTTAGGCCCAACAAACCTGATTAATTAACAAGCGTTGGAAACCTAAGCGATTATGAATGCCCATCCTAAACTGATCAAAACCGCCCGCTAAGAATCCTTACTTACCAATTCTAATTGTCGTAGAACCAAGTGGTCACGACAAAAGGATTAACACAGTGTTGAACCACTCTAGGGACAATATATCCAAAGTGACCTTCTCAAAATTAATAGTTGAAAATTGGTCATGTTTACTAACACTGTTAACAGTAAGGTCACCATTAGGAGCACTTACCTATTGAGGAATAACTATGGAATCAATTGATCACAAAGAAGCATATAACATAATCCTCAATCATAAGTAATGCAACAATGTTCAACATTGTTACATAATCAATCACAGGTTACATACTTCAAGCTAGAGTTAATGCAAACAAATAATCAACAGTGTTCACATAGCAATTGACATGTCACATACCTCATATCATATCAATGCCAACAATTATTCAATATTGTTTACACAACATTCACAATTCACAAAGGATGGACCTTCTTGGTGCCACTCAATAACCCAAAGAAAAGAGTGTCCACTTAATAAACCAACAAAAGAGTGAGAACCTTAATTGGCTCCACCAAGGAGTCCCCGTTAGTGGAAAAACCCTAAAATAACCAAAGATGGGTTTGCATTATTTATGCAAATATCCTCAATCTCAATCACATTCAATGTCTTTTGTTGTAACACCCCGGCTCGGTCTTCAGGTAGCTCATATTGAGTCCCTCCGGTTGCCAAAGCCCACATCAAGTGTTACTCACATAAATTCAATCAAGAACATAATCAAATCAATCACAAGGCATTGAACAATAATACAATACTAAATAATCATATAAATCCTCACTTAGAGTTGAAACCCCATTTAGATAAGAGCACTACATATAGATCATTGATCCACAACACTCCAAAGTACCTACTTCACAGTCCTCAAACACAAACAATTCCAATCAAATGCATCACTCATATCAATGCCAAAGTATCAGGTTATGCATGCATATAACCCTAAGATTAAGCCCTATTGCTCAAGGTTACTAGTCCAATTAACCATCAACATATTAGGATTAAAAAGGGTCTTAAAGGTCATGCCCTCTCAGCCTCTAAGCCATTGAAACAGACAAAAATTAAATAAAAGAGATAGGGAGTGCGCTCAAGAGCACCTGGGGCGCAGCTCAAGAGCACTCCTGCAGCTGCTTCTGTTTTAAAAAGGACAAGCAGTGCGCTCAAGAGCACCTGAAGAGTAACTCAAGAGCACTCCTGCAGCTGCTTCTGTTTTAAAAAGGACAAGCAGTGCGCTCAAGAGCACCTGAAGAGTAACTCAAGAGCACTCCTGCAGCTGCTTCTGTTTTCCAAACGACAGGGAGTGCGCTCAAGAGCATCCGAAGAGCAACTCAAGAGCACTCCTGCAGAGTTCAGTAGAAAATGGGTTTTTTTAGAGTCCCTAACTTCCCAAAACTTGATTCAAGTCATTCAAGATCAAATCCAACCAAATAGAAATCAATATCAGTGATCAAGCAAGTTCAAATGATGAATCAAACACTTTGCACACACTTATAACTACATGCAAAGCCAAACCATATCTCAAATTCCAAAATTCTACTCAAACCTCACTTAGCCATGCTCAAGACTTCTAACTCATTCCTTTAATATTAGATAACCAGAATTCACCCAACACCTCAACTATATGAACATGCAAGCAAGGCAAGATAACCCTTTGGTGGGACTTATTGGTTGCCCACACCTAATGTGAGAAGAACTCACTATCAATGATTACGCAAGTTTGGACGATGTATCTAGCACTTAGTACAAGTTATAGTTGCATGTAAGCCAAAACACGTGTCAGATTTCCAAGACTCTACTCAACCATACCAATAAATCAAGACACAATAAAATCAAGATTCGAACGTAAAAGAGTGGGGAAAACTTGCATATAATCCACAAGCAACAACATATCCTTCCAAATTCGTTTTCTTGCTCCTCAATAAATCACTTTTAAGCCAATTACATGATCAAGTGTAACTTATGACATATTCGAATCACGACAAAGCAGCATTACACTAGATTGAAAGTAGGGGGACGTTATTAAAAAACAGACGGATAAACAATCTTTTCTTAGAGCTTAGGATACCCAGGACATAAATGAAAATATTCATAATAATTCAGTCATAGTCCATAAGCATCAGTATTCAACCATAAGCACAAGCTCATACAAGAAAAATAGCTATATGAACACATAAACCAAGTACATTCAATAAATTTAAACGATTTACCATAAAGGTTATTTTCCAGCATCAACACATTTTCTTTAAGAGTTTCGTTGGGGTATCAAACGACATCGGAATCAAGTGAATGACCAGTCATTGGAAAGCTTAAAGCATCTAGTTACTGAAAATGATTTTTATTTAATTTTACATTTCCCCAATTGGTACAGTTTTTGCTCTTGAAATTACTGTTAGGAGAAAATGGGACAGCTTCTGTCCCTTAAGTTGTGGCTCAGTTTTCTCCATGAAAACATAATGAAATTTGGATCTTCCAGAGCGTATTTAATAGCATTTTCTGTCTAGTTTCCATAGGCTTAAGAATTATTTCAATCCAACATATACACAAGTAATTATACTCAAAATACCACAGAAAGGTCTATACGAGTTTGAGGTAAAATCAACACAATCATCACATACTCATCTTAAAAAGGCAATTTAGCATCATATGGACCAAACACATATATCATCACAAACCACACAAGCAAGACAGCCTATGAATGACAAAATTAAATCCTAAGCATGGGTCTTATGGTGCCTCATGGATCTAAAACAAAAGAAGAAGGGAACTCACTTACACTTAAGCTTAACCTCAAGAAGTCACACACCATAAAAATTAAGTATTTGTATCAAACATCAAGCAGATGTTTCTAAATTTTCCAGTTCCCAAGCAAACCTATGATTAATTCCTACAAGGAATTGAAATCAACCAAATGAAAAATCAAAGTGAATAAAATTTGTTCACGTCACTAAATTATATCTTTCAAATTTTCAAACTTTGTGTTTCCAAAACTTACACATATATATCATGTAAAAAAATTTTCCGATATTCGAATCATGAGTGGTCATCGGATAACCGAACATCATTTCCAAGCAAGATCAAAACAAACCAAACAAACAAGACAAACAAGCCAGAATTTCCTATGCGCATCCAATAGACAATTATCCAGCATAAGCCAATCAGAATAACAACAAAGATCTTAACATGTACATAATTTAACATACATTGCACAATTAAGATAATTTTTCATCCAAGGAATTCCAAGAATGTATATACTATCACGTGTAAGTATATACCTACCTTTAGAAATCCTGTAAAAACAAGAAAACACCAAACTATTTCCTACTCATCTTCTTTCTCCTCATTCTCCCGACGAATCCTTGAGGTGGCCTACCTCAATAATTCGCTGAAAGATCTTAGAGAATTCAGATTCGCAGTCACAACCGACACTTTCCTAAACCGGATCATCTCTAGACACACTTAACTCACAGTCCGAGAGGGTCGAACTGCTCTGATACCATAATGTAACACCCTAACACTAATTAGGGAATTACTTATAATTAAACCCTAAATAAATAGAATTTGACTCAAAAAAATTTCACATACCGATTGATAATAAAGAAGAATCATATATTACAATCCTATACCAGACTTTCTTCAATAAAATCCCTGAATACTTAAGCGTTATACAAAATATGCTATGAAGATATCCAACATAACTCAGAGTTTCGAAAGCGGAATTAACTATAATTATTACAACTTCTTTTCAAAGAATAGATAATTAAAATAATTACAAATTATACATAAATCTCTTAATTACACAAAGACACAACTCAGAAACCAAGACTCGACTCGTGATCCGGTAACTCGGGTCTCGCCGAAAGGCAAGACCGAGCCTAATCCAATGCTTTGAATCTCAACAATAGTTGTACCTAAAAACAACGCCCCAAAGGTGAGTTTATAAAACTCAATAACATAGTCTTGAAATCATAAATATTTTTACCGTTGTTTCCAGCCATACGTGGTGTGCGACATATGGAAAATCCTCCCCATAAATATATACATATTTATTTGTTCACTATCCTTAATCAAACCTCAAACATGATAGTGCAACTAAATTTCTAACTCCCAAACACACATCAACACATAACCTAAACATAACACGATCACTTTTCACCAACCTCAATTCATAATCATTGCACACACGTGTTCAATAATGCTTACAAGCAAGTCACAATTCATAGTAATGCAGTTGACATCTTTAAAGAGAGAAGCAATTGCAAACAAATGTCCAAAGGATCACAATGAATATCCCCACTTGACCCAGCCCAATTGCAAAATGAGTAAAATCCCATATACAAGGATAAAGCCAAAGGCCCAGCTCAAACGCAGAATGGGTAAAATCCTATATATAGAAGGATAAAGTCAAGGGGCCCCCAACGGCAAAGGTGGTAGCTAATCACTTACGATGGGGTTGCAGAGCAAATTGCAAACATTCCAAACAATTCCTATCAGAGGAATACAAGCGCCTTGTAACACCCTAATTCAATTTTTAAATCGAATCATTGCATTTAAAACATTATGAAATATCATAAACTGAATAAATTAAAACTTGACAGTTACAAGTCATAATTCATACAAGGTACTTGTCTAACGGTTTAAGTACATAACTTAAGTCTCAAAATATAACCCCAAAGTCATGAGGATTACAAAATATAGGGTCCAATGACCCATATACAACACTTAGTTCAAACAACAAAGACTAGCTGCTAAGCAACTCCAGCTAGGGTCAATCCTCTCGCACCTGCTTATCTGAAACAATTAAACGAAAGGGGTGAGATTTAAGAAATCTCAGTGAGTCCTTCGCGGACCCCTCACCACCACATACCTCAATACGAATCAGTATCGACAAGGGTCAAATAGCATTTACATGACAGTTCACAAGTCACAAGCTCAATTCACAATACTGCATTTGAAATCTTGAAAGATAATACAAATGCAAACAAATGTCATAAAGACCACAATGAATGTTCCCCACTTGATCCAACTCAAGTACAAAATGAGTAAAATCCGATTAAAAGGATAAAACCAAGGGGGCCCCCAACGGCACAGGTGATAGCTAATCACTTACAATGAGGGTGCAAATGAATTTGCAAACATTCCAATCACAATCAAATCAATCACAAAACAATAGGAAATAATGCATTGCTATATCACAATCATCATATTCAAGAATCATTCTTTACTCAATTAGTTATATAAAAGATACATAAGTACCTAAGTATACATAGGCCAACTTTAATTCTATAGGGCTTAGAACACCAAAATATCATACATTCTTAACCCTAGAAGCACTTGGAAGTGAAGGAATTTACAAAATCTACCTAAAGTTCTCTCTGAGCGAATTTCAGCCAGAAGCAAAGTCGAATTTCTGCAGTTCCACGTCGACTTGCGTGATTTTATTGACAAACAAAACGAAGTCGGAATTAGGCAAACGACCACTCGTTGGAAAGCTTAAGATGTCTAGTTTTTTAATATAATTTTTATTTTGGAAGATAACCATCAGAATAGTGCAGTTTTAACAAACAATCCACTGGTGTTAGAAAACAGGACAGCATTCATACCTGAACTTGTAAATTCTATATCTAATTCAATTCTTAATATTTTCAAGTGATTCTTGTGCCTAAAATGAAGCCCCTCATGTCTAGTTTACAAAGAAACAAAAATCATTTCAATCCAGGGTCTATAGAGAGTGTTATACTCGAAATACCAGAAGCAGTCTTAACATGCATGTTCACTAGGTTGTAACCCAAACTTCTACTAAGTTTAACATCAAACCCTCACTCAAAAATCTCCATCTTAGACCAGCTAAGCCACATGCAAAGGGAAATAAAAACCCTAATGGGGGTCTTATTGGTTGCCCACCACCTAAAGGAGAAGAACTCACCAAAATCAAGAAAATGGAGGTAGAAGCTTGTGAAATTTTCTGATTTCTCCTACCCAAATTCGAGCTCCTCCTTCTTGCTGTCTTATGGCAGCTCTCAAACCTTCAATAATGGCAAGGATCAGTGCAACCTTCTTCTATGGCAAGGGTTGAATGGATTATCCAAGGTTTCCCCTTCTTTCTCTCCAAACCCTAACACCATAGCCTTCCCCTTTTCTCCATTTCTTCTTCTTCTTATTTTTCTTCTCAGGAATTTTTTTTTGATGGAGGGAGGAAATGGGGGGCTGATGGCGTGAATGAGAGGGAATGGTGAGTGAGGGTACTTGTCTTTTACTATATTGCCCTTCCTTGGTTCTAATATTACACACTACCCTTACTTATTACACCACTATCTTATTTATTTACACCCCTTTATGTTTATAACAATAAGCAATTCAAAACACACAAATCCTAAATTTAAAAGGCTATATAATTAAATTAGGTGGGATGTTACATTACTCCCCACCTTTTTAGGATTTTTGCCCTCAAAAATTAAATACACATACCTATTGAAACAGATATGGATATGCTTCTCGCATCTCTTCTTCCATCTCCCAAGTAGCTTCCCCCGGAGTAGATCCTTCCCAAATGACCTTAACAAAGGGAATGCGTTTGTTCCTCAGTGCCTTTATGTCCCAATCTACGATTTGGACTGGCATAGGTTGGTACGTTAGGTCCGATCTTAGTTGCACGGACTCATGAGCTAAGGGTTGAAAAGGATCGGGAATATACCTTCGGAGTAGCGACACATGAAACACATTGTGCAAGTTGGATAAAGAGGGAGCAAGTGCAAGTGCGTAAACAACAGAACCGACTCGACTCAAGATCTGAAAAGGACCGATGTAACGAGGATGTAACTTTTTGGCCTTTAGTGCCCTACCAACACCTATTGTAGGAAACACTTTCAAAAACACATGTTCACCCTCTTCAAATTCAAGTGGTCTAGATTTTAAGTCCGCATAACTCTTTTGCCGACTTTGGGCGGTCTTAAGCTTATCCCTAATCATCCGAATCTTATCTGTTGTCTCCTGAACTAGGTCGGGACCTATCAATTTCCTTTCCCCAACCTCATACCAACACAAAGGTGTCCTACACTTCCGCCCATAAAGGGCTTCATAAAGAGCCATCCCTATGCTCGAATGGTAGCTATTGTTGAAAGCAAACTCTGCCAAAGGTAGATAATCAATCCAACTCCCTCAATCCAACTCTGCTCGAATGGTCCTCTCAGTCTGACCATCGGTCTGGGGATGGAATGCGGTGCTAAGGTTCAACCTAGTTCCCAAAGCTTGCTGAAAAACCTTCCAAAATCTAGAGGTGAATTTGGGATCTCTATCCGAGACGATGCTCGTAGGGACCCCGTGGAGCTTGACTATTTCCTGGATGTACACTTTTGCTACCTTAGAGGTGGAGTACGTAGTCTTAACAGGTATGAAGTGAGCTGATTTTGTCAATCGGTCCACAATCACCCAAATTGAGTCATGACCGGCTTGGGTACGGGGTAATCCCACAACGAAGTCCATGGATATACCTTCCCACTTCCACTCAGGTATTTCTAGGGGTTGGAGCATGCCCGAAGGTTTTTGATGTTCAATTTTGGTTTTTTGACACACTAAACATCGGGCTACAAACTCAGCTACATCTGTTTTCATCCCCGGCCACCAATATCGGTGTTTGAGGTCATGATACATTTTGGTTGTACCGGGATGGACTGTGAATCTGCTCCTATGAGCTTCTTCTAAAATTTGCCACTTAAGTTCCGAATTTTTAGGGACACAAATTCTATGTTGAAATAAGATAGTTCCCTCATTGTCTATGGAGAAGTCGGGCTAATTCTTCCTAGATTGCAATTCTTCATCCAAGAGTTGAGCTTGCCTAATTTGGGACTTGAGGTCACAACTGATTTGCAATTGATGCACTAGAAGACTATAACCAGTAGAGAAGGATTCTAAGGTTAAGTCTCTAAAGGACTCTAATAACTCTAATTCCTTAATCATCAAGGATGATACTTGAAGGGACTTCCTACTCAAAGCATCGGTGACCACATTCACCTTGCCTGGGTGATATTTCAGCTCAAAATCATAATCCTTGAGGAGTTCTACCCACCTTCTTTGCCTCATGTTAAGTTCTTTTTGATCAAAGAGATATTTTAAACTCTTATGGTCACTAAAGACCTCAAACCGAGCACCATATAAATAGTGCCTCCAAATCTTCAAGGCAAAGACAATTGCTGCAAGTTCCAAATCATGAGTTGGATAGTTCTCTTCATGGGGTTTCAATTGTCTTGATGCATAAGCTACTACCTAACCACCTTGCATAAGCACACAACCTAATCCCTTAATCGAAGCATCACTATACACTTCAAACTCTAAGGATGGATCCGGAATAATCAGAACCGGAGCAGTGGTCAATCTAATCTTAAGCTCTATGAAGCTACTCTCACAACTCTTGCTCCACACAAACGGCTGCCCCTTTCGGGTTAGCCTTGTTAACGGAAGTGCTAACTGAGAAAATCCTTTGATGAATCTCCTATAATACCCAGCTAGGCCCAAGAAGCTTCGAATTTCAGTAATGGTGGTCGGTCTTTCCCAATCCAGCACTGCTCGTACTTTATCAGGGTCAACCGACACTCCATCGTGAGAGATCACGTGTCCTAAGAATTTCACTTCTTCTAACCAAAATTCACACTTTGAGGGTTTTGCAAACAGTCTCTTTTGCCTAAGGGTACCTAGCACGATCCTAAGATGTTCCGCGTGCTCTTGAGAGCTCTGGGAATAAATTAGAATATCATCAATAAATACCACCACAAATTTATCAAGATAAGGCTCTAGGATTTGATTCATGTAGCTCATGAACACGGCTGGAGCATTGGTCAGCCCGAAAGGCATAACCAAATACTCATAGTGACCGTACCGGGTTCTAAAAGCGGTCTTTGGAACATCACTAGCCTTGACCCTAATCTGGTGATAACCCGACCTTAGGTCAATTTTGGAAAAGGATGAAGCCCCCTGGTGATCTATAAGATCGTCTATCCGAGGAAGCGGATACTTATTTTTTACGGTAACCTTATTAATCTGCCTATAGTCCACACACAGTCTCATGCTACCATCCTTCTTCTTGACTAATAACACCGGTGCTCCCCAAGGAGAAGCACTAGGCCTAATAAAATGTTTGGAGATAAGGTCCTCCAATTGGCACTTAAGCTCCTTGAGTTCTGTTGGTGACATCCTATATGGAGCCATTGATATTGGTCCCGTCCCTGGAACTAAATCTATTGAAAATTCAATTTCCCGTTCGGGAGGTAGGGACATCACCTCTTCAGGAAACACATCTAAGTAGTCATTCACAACCGGGATAGCAGTCAGATCTAGCTCAACCTCTGAAGATAAAGAGAGTAACAGAACATAGCCGAAATATCCCTCTCCTAGGCATTGGTTTAATAGAGCAACACTGGCCAACACATCAGGATGAATATTCTTTTGGGGAGGTTGTAAATTTGTAAATTCTATGGTTTTACAATAACAATTCAGAATGACTTGATTAGTCGCAAGCCAATCCATCCCCAAAATAATATCCATACCTTCCAAGGGTAAACAAATTAGATTGACCAGGAATACCCTTCCTTGTATCTCGAGAGGACAATTCTCGGATAGGAAGGAAGTAGAGATGCTGCCATCAGCAGGTGTCTGAACATTCAAAGGAACTGACAACGAAGTAAGTGGTAACTTTAACCTTGTTACACATTTGTAGGAGATGAAAGAATGAGTGGCACCAGAATCATAAAGAACAATAACAAGTTGATCACTCAAGAGACACGTACCTTTCATCAGACCGTCCGCACCTTTTGCCCTCTTGGCGTCTAAGGCAAAAACACGCCCTTGATTAGGATCATTGGTTTTTGCTGCTTCCTTTCTATCATTCATCCTCCTGAGAGCGGGGAAATTGTTTGTAACGTGACCTTTCTCTTTACAATAAAAACAAAAGTCTCTACCCATACACTTCCTTGATGATACCTGCCACAAGTGGTACATGTCCTTGCTTTTTCGATGTCCAAAGGATGAGTTTGCTTTCCTTTGTTGGGGTTCCCCTTCGGCTTGGGGGGTTGATTAGGCTTGCGTTCTTCGTTCCTTTTCTTCCACTTGTCTTGGCGATCCACTCTCAAGGCATATTGTGCCTCTTCGGCAATAATACACTTCCCTACCAGCTTGGCATAGTCAGTCTCCTCAAATCCGCACACGGCATTCCTCAATTCCGGTCGAAGACCCTGCTCAAATTGATGAGCCTTCCACTCACTATCTTCCCTACTTTGTAGATAAGTAGAGTACTTAGCCAATTCTTCAAATTTGGCGATGTACTCTGCTACCGTCATGCTCCCTTGAGTTAGGTGAGCAAACTCTTGCTCTTTTAGCCGTCTTAAGCTCTTAGGAAAATATTTCTCCAAGAACACTCTTTGAAAGTTCTCCCAGTTCAAAGGTGTTTCAAGATTAACCATATGAGCTCTTGCTCCTCTCCACCAAACCTCAGCCTCTTCCTTCAGGTAGTGAGCGGCAAATGTCAATTTTTGCTCTTTAGTGCAGTTCACTACTTCAAATATCTTATCCATTTCCATGACCAATACTTTGTCTGCAGATAGGTCGACTCCACCCTTGAAAGAAGGAGGTCATTCTTCCCGAAGTCGAGTACGCCGATTAGGATTATCTGGTGGGTTACATTGTTACCTGGGCTACTCCTCTGCGAAGGATCTGTTGGAGTAGTGCGTTAGTCGCTTCAGCTTGAACATTTGCAGCCTCAGTTTGCACCCTCAGTGCTTCTGCTATTACATTCCAAGGTTCGGGTTCTTGCGGAGTCCCGAGGTTTCTGGTGGCATTCCTGGGGTTCCTTTCGCCATGTATTGGTGGCCTACCACGTCGTCCTGAACCGGATGCCATGATTCTGCATACAATGCACAAAGAATTGAGTTGATCAGGCTCAATGTCTCTTAGCATAATAAGTAGAAAGATGTAAACAGTCCACAATGACACACTAAGCCAAAACTATCTACCTCACAGTCCGATAAGAATCGAACGGCTCTGATACCATAATGTAACACCCTAATTCAATTTTTAAATCGAATCATTGCATTTAAAACATTATGAAATATCATAAACTGAATAAATTAAAACTTGACAGTTACAAGTCATAATTCATACAAGGTACTTGTCTAACGGTTTAAGTACATAACTTAAGTCTCAAAATATAACCCCAAAGTCATGAGGATTACAAAATATAGGGTCCAATGACCCATATACAACACTTAGTTCAAACAACAAAGACTAGCTGCTAAGCAACTCCAGCTAGGGTCAATCCTCTCGCACCTGCTTATCTGAAACAATTAAACGAAAGGGGTGAGATTTAAGAAATCTCAGTGAGTCCTTCATGACCCTCACCACCACATACCTCAATACGAATCAGTATCGACAAGGGTCAAATAGCATTTACATGACAGTTCACAAGTCACAAGCTCAATTCACAATACTGCATTTGAAATCTTGAAAGATAATACAAATGCAAACAAATGTCATAAAGACCACAATGAATGTTCCCCACTTGATCCAGCTCAAGTACAAAATGAGTAAAATCCGATTAAAAGGATAAAACCAAGGGGGCCCCCAATGGCACAGGTGATAGCTAATCACTTACAATGAGGGTGCAAATGAATTTGCAAACATTCCAATCACAATCAAATCAATCACAAAACAATAGGAAATAATGCATTGCTATATCACAATCATCATATTCAAGAATCATTCTTTACTCAATTAGTTATATAAAAGATACATAAGTACCTAAGTATACATAGGCCAACTTTAATTCTATAGGGCTTAGAACACCAAAATATCATACATTCTTAACCCTAGAAGCACTTGGAAGTGAAGGAATTTACAAAATCTACCTAAAGTTCTCTGTCAAATTCGCTCAGCTCGCTTAGCGAATTTCAGCCAGAAGCAAAGTCGAATTTCTGCAGTTCCACGTCGACTTGCGTGATTTTATTGACAAACAAAACGAAGTCAGAATTAGGCAAATGACCACTCGTTGGAAAGCTTAAGATGTCTAGTTTATGAATATAATTTTTATTTTGGAAGATAACCATCAGATTAGTGCAGTTTTAACAAACAATCCACTGGTGTCAGAAAACAGGACAGCATTCATACCTGAACTTGTAAATTCTATATCTAATTCAATTCTTAATATTTTCAAGTGATTCTTGTGCCTAAAATGAAGCCCCTCATGTCTGGTTTACAAAGAAATAAAAATCATTTCAATCCAGGGTCTATAGAGAGTGTTATACTCGAAATACCATAAGCAGTCTTAACATGCATGTTCACTAGGTTGTAACCCAAACTTCTACTATGTTTAACATCAAACCCTCACTCAAAAATCTCCATCTTAGACCAGCTAAGCCACATGCAAAGGGAAATAAAAACCCTAATGGGGGTCTTATTGGTTTCCCACCACCTAAAGGAGAAGAACTCACCAAAATCAAGAAAATGGAGGTAGAAGCTTGTGAAATTTTTCTGATTTCTCCTACCCAAATTCGAGCTCCTCCTTCTTGCTGTCTTATGGCAGCTCTCAAACCTTCAATAATGGCAAGGATCAGTGCAACCTTCTTCTATGGCAAGGGTTGAATGGATTATCCAAGGTTTCCCCTTCTTTCTCTCCAAACCCTAACACCATAGCCTTCCCCCTTTCTCCATTTCTTCTTCTTCTTGTTTTTCTTCTCAGGAATTTTTTTTGATGGAGGGAGGAAATGGGGGGCTGATGGCGTGAATGAGAGGGAATGGTGAGTGAGGGTACTGGTCTTTTACTATATTGCCCTTCCTTGGTTCTAATATTACACACTACCCTTACTTATTACACCACTATCTTATTTAGTTACACCCCTTTATGTTTATAACAATAAGCAATTCAAAACACACAAATCCTAAATTTAAAAGGCTATATAATTAAATTAGGTGGGATGTTACACGCCTTATATTGTAACAACCCAGCCCCCACCCACATTGGAGTGTTACAAAAGGGTTTCCGAAAGGTATGTTACTCACAGGACTTCACACAATTTCAATCAAGAACATAATCAATGAATGTAATCCAGGGTCATTCATCACAATGCAAATCCTAAGAACTTTCACAAGGAATCATGTGGGATTAAATCCCTTTCGTTTAAGGTTCCAAACACAAGCTATCACCAATCAAGACATTGCAATCTAAATTCAATCAATTCAAGATTCAATGCAAGAACTCACATGCATGACTAAGAATCAAAACCACATCTTCACAATTCACAAACTCCTATAATGGGCTAGCTCGAATGCCGAGCCACTTCAAGATTATAACCAGACCTATTTAACGAACATGAGAACCACATAAAAATATTTCGATTGGAGCTCAATGGAGCTCTCAACAGTACAAACATCAGGGGGGTTAGGGGCAGTATCCAACCCTATTTCAGTCAAACCCCATACAAGACCATTTTAGAACAATTAATAAACTGATAATTAATCTAAATAATTTAATTAACAATTCCTAGCACACCCTAAAGGAGGTTTTGGGGGAAGTCTATATTACCTGAGCAATCCCAAGTTAGGGATTTCAATTCTAAAAATCCTCATTCTTCTTCTTTCAACGTTCTAAGCTCAGAATCATCTTCTCCTTTGCTTAGAATCCACATGCACGTCATTTTCCTTGTTCAGAAACCCAACCTCCATTGGAGCATTTCTTGAAGCTTCAAGCTTCCATCTTCTTCCTTTGAGCTTCAATGAGAGTGAACCTCCTCCTCCTTTTTCTTTCCTCTTTCTCTAATTCGAGCTCCATCTCTGTCTCTGAATCTCTCTCTCACTCGTTCTTGTTCTGTTTCTTCCCTTCGCTCTCGCTGTCTCTTCCCTCTTTTCTCTCTCTCGGCCTGAACCACACCCTCCTCCTCCTTTCCGAAGCGCCGCCATGCCGCCACAACCGGGCCACCACCGTGGCCCTTCTTCCTCGATCGCGTGACCCCCTTCTCCTCTCTTCTCCTTCTTTCTTTTCTTTCCCTTTTTCTTCTTTTTTTTCTCTTCAGATTTTTTCTCCCCTTTCTTTGCTGGATATTCACGCAGAGGAGGGAGTAAGTGGGTGATGGGAAGGGGCTAAGGTGGAAACAATGAGAAAGTGGTGTATGGTGGGACTTAGGCTAAGATTTATTAAAAATCTTGTTAACAAACCCTTAATAAACCTCTTAATTCAACCTTTGGTTTCTAACTACAACTTGAGTAATTTTAGTTAATTAAAACTACTCCTAATTAATTAGTCCCATAATTCCTAAATCATTGGGTAAAATTATTATTTTACCCTTTCGCTCCTAATTGGTTTTAAATTGCGAAATTAAGGCAATGAACCATATTTAATCCTTAGGGATTAAATCTCGTTTTCACTTAGGATTTCCTAATAATTAGGCTTAGCGAATTTGAGATGTTACATTAACCTTGTGTTCAAGTGTTTAATTAAAATGTTTTAGTTAATTTCAAGGTTTTTGAGATAGAGTTGCATGAATGAGTATAAGTGTTAGGCTATGTTTTGGGCAAAATTGAAGCTTGGAGGACTAAAATGGCATGTAAGATTTGATTGAGTTATTCTTTAAATTTTAGCATGTTATAACTATGATTTAAATATTTTTGGAACTTAATAGTTTGGTCTTGGGAGCATGATTAGGTATTTATTTAGAATTTTGAGATTCTTGAAGTGTTGTATAACATGCCTAGACTTGTTGATATAAGTTGTCTTAGGGAATTAAATGCTATTTGATGATTGTTTGAGTTTAGAAATCATGCATGGAAAATGGTTACCTATTTAAAAGAAGATTTTGCAAATTTTTTAAGGGGAATGAAGGGTGTAGCCGCGAGCTCTTTGAGCTTAGAAGGAAATTATTTTTGTGTTCTTTGCTTTAATTATGTGCTTAAGTGTTAGATAACATGTTTAGAATAACTTAAGGCTAGTAAGGTAGATATGCATGAGTTAGCATGAGTGTAGTTTATGTCTTATGCAAAATTTGTTCTTTAAATTTCTAACATGATGATGACATGATTCAATATGTGTTAAATAGGAAATTGAGAGTAACTTGTCTTTGAAAGGAAAAGGGGTTTAGATGTGGTTGTTTGAAAGAATCCTTAAAAACTCTTGTTTTTGTAAAATATTCTAGATTATGCTTGAACTATGTTTAGCTATAGTTGTTGTTCTATTGCCTTGAAGTGTGTTTGGAATTGCAATTGGAAATAACTTGGAAGTTACCATGGATATGGAAGGAAGGCTTGCAAACATTTTTGAGAAAAGAGGAAGTAGAGGTCGTGAGGCCATAGGTGTTTTTGGAAAAGAGATTTTGGTTTGCTGACTTGTTTAAAGCTTAATTGAACATGTGTTTTGGGTCTTATAAGTTTTATGTAAGTGGTTAGTAGTTATGCTTTATGCTTAAGGTTTTAAGCAAGTGTTTTGTATGGTTAAGTGTTAGGATTTTGAAAGTTATGAAAATTGATTAATTAAATTGTGCTTACTTTAAAACTTTCAAGTACGTTGGCATTTTTCTAAAGTGAAGTGTTATGCGTTACCTTTCGAAAAATGTTTGATTTAAAAACCCTATATATTTTCTAGTAACTAATTATTGAAAAATGCTTGAATGAATTTGGTTAGAGAAAGGGTTAAGTTTGAGTGCATAAGATTGTAGAATTAAGTTCTAGAATTTCGCTAAGTCGTTTCATGTGTTAGGCTCGAATAACCCGAGACAGTGCGGTACGAAGATCGAGGAGCACGTGGACACGTAGCTTGGAGTTCGGTAAGGGCAACTTTTAGATACAATAGGAATTTAATTTCAAGTGTTTATGCGAAGAAGTCTGAGAACCTCAGTGTTCGAAGTGAGGGTCTTGTACCCCTTCGCTTTATGTTTTTTTTTTGATATACTGATTATTTAGTGGGCTTGTCTGCAAGTCGTTGGCAGCTGTCCCCAATCCCCCACACTTGTTTGCTGCTCTCTGTGAACTCCATTGAGTTGCAGAGGGATGGATTTTATGAGTTGATTGTTGTGGGTTGTTGTTGAGTTGTGATTTGTTTATGCTGTTTCTATCGTTGAATTTCGTTTCTCTATGCAAATTGCTTTTAATGCTTAAATTGTTGAATTGTGTTTCTTCATATTAAGCATGCTCTTATTATTTGATATGCGGTCGAATAATCTTGCGTATAACTCTTTGAATATCGTATGCGGCAAATTGTTCATTGAGTCTAAGAGCATTGTCGAGTCGTCGAGACGTTTTTGAGCTTGAGCCGATTCACCTAGGGTGCAAGAATCCCCTAAAAGGCTATGGCTGGTGTTCGGTAGGGAATGGCTAGACGTTAGTTTTGCCGGGACATTTTTGAGCTTGAGTCGATTCACCTAGGGTGCTAGAATCCCCTAAAAGGCTACGACTGGTGTTCGATAGGGAATAGCTAGGCGTCGTAATGCTAATGGAACCTGAGCTGAATGTCCTAGGGTGAGGAGAGAGCCCAAGGCTACGACTGGTATTTAGTGGATGGATCCACGTTACTTCCGGTATATGGCGAAAGTGTCGAGAGAAAATGAGTCATGAGATGATTCGTGAGCTGAGTCTTGATTTGGGTCTTGTGTCGCGCTTGTGAATTGTATACACTGTTGGCTGCCTACTGCTTTATGCTTTGGTTTATTTTGATTGTTTGAGAAGTTGACCCTTTCCCGTGGTACCTTCGATTCATGATGGCTACCCAGGTGATGGAGAAGAGCATTCTGATACCCGAGATGCAGACCTCATCGGAGATTATCTTCGACTTTCCCGACATTGAGCTACCTACGGCTATGGAGTTTGATCCTATCACCCGCCGCGTGGTCTACACGGGGAATGTTGTGCAGACCATTAGAGAGGATGGTATGGTTGTGAGGCGGGAGGTGACTAGACGTACCGTGAGCTTCCCGATTAGGACGACACAGATCATCGAGGCTTGGAGGGCTTCTCAGGGAGAGGAGGCTATGCCAGACTCTTCCTCGTCTCCCGAGGGATCGACTGACGTCCCTAGAGCGACGGTTCCCAGGCTTTTATCCCGCGGACGTGGTCGAGGACCACGGGTGAGATGGACCGCTCGTAAGAGCGTGATTAGGCGAGGATCAGCAGGAGCATCGAATTCGAGGGCGGTTGCTATTCCGAGTTCTCACCCCACCAGTGGAGCGACCTCCTGTTTGTACGGTATGTGGGGAGGCAGATTGCTTAGGTGCACGGACTGATGACGATATGGCTGGAGGAGAGTACGTGCCGAGTGATGTGCCCGAGGATGTTCCAGCTGCGGCACCCTTCATCGATTTGACGGGCGAGGATCCGATGGAGGACGAGGCGGAGGAGGATCCATCGGAGGATCGGGACAGTACCTTGTAGTTGCTGCGTTCTCTGATTGCTGATGTGTTTCTTTCTGGGGATGACTGTAGTATATATATATGCATCTTTTTGTGTATAGTGAGTTGGTGACCAGTTGGGCTGGGTGATGTTTTGCTGTCACAGGGTAGAATGGTGGTTTTCACTTTTGGAGCAGCCCCCTGCGTGGGTGTCTGCCAGGAGTACCCCCAGGGTATGATTTCTCTCTCGAGGGTCTTCATACCATAGGTGTATTTCTTTGCACATTTTGTATGTGTATATGACTTATGTATTTATGCATGTATGTTTTATCAGTATTTAAGTCTTGTGTCCTAGTTGCACCATGTTTCGAAACGCTGTAAGTACTCTGAGTGTGCCTGCGGGAATTATTGATGTTTAAAAAAAATACCGCATTTTTCTAAAGGGCACAAAAGTACCATTTTTAAAACACGTCACATATAGGCTTCTTTTGGTTTCGTAGCGGTCCGGAAACGGGTCGTTACATTAGACATCTACACAAATTACTCTGACGACATATTACCGGATGACTTATATATGTGTACATATTACGTATATTCTTGTGTTTGATTGTATGGTTTAAAAGTTTTAAATTTACTGATAGTTCAATTCTTATGTCTTGATGTGAACACGATTAACACTATTAGACTAAGGTTAGGTAAGTGGAGCACCGAGGGGTGTTTCATTTTAGATTTGACTATATAATCTTGAAGGTTACTAAGGATCCAATATGATTTTCTAAAGTTTGGGATGATATCCCAACTGCTTTGTTTCACTTTTTTTAACAATTTCCCTACTCCATTATTTTATCATGTAAATTCTAATGTTGAACAAAAAATATACGAGATCTACTAAATTACAAGATATTCCTTTAAAAAAAACTAAATTACAAGATATAAATTATAAATTGAAAAAGGTTGTGATGGACATACTTTTTAAATTGTCTGTGTAATACGTAATCTATTCTCTATTTAAGAAAATTAACAACACTATCTTCGATTATCTATATTGCGCCACGTGACATCTTCTTCATCTTTTATATATAATATAGTGAAAAAAATTAACAGATTTTCATGCACATGTGCTAATCACGGGTCTCATTTGCATGTTAGATGAAAAAGAGATGACACATTAATAGCGCACCAATGTTAAAATTTAAGGACTTGAATAAAAGAAATTAACGTAACGCACAACTATATTTTACCCAATCTTCTTAATTGGATTAACATTTTTAGAATTTTGTTAAACTTATTTTAATTGATAAACCAATATTAATTGCATCGAAAAACATATATATAGCATACTTGACTAGCAGATAGTGAATTTGAAAAAGAAACTTATCTCACTAGCTTATAGTGTTTGTCCAAACGCTACTTCAAGTGCCAATGGAGCTTATAATTTATAGCCTGCTATTTTTCTTTGATTTTTATTGTTATTATTTTGATGTCTTTATATGAGGTTAAATTAGTTAAGATTGGCTTAATTTTTGATCATGAAACATCAGTTTTTTGTTGCTTATATTCGAAACAGGAGTAATATATTTTGTGTGCCCCCATGCGAGCATGTGCATCCCCGAGCGCACCCATATATATATATATATATATGCATATAATACACATAAATTTGTAGAACATCATTTTAAGTCGTTTTATATTTATCAATTAGTTTAAATCTTACTTTTACCAAATGTTTCAAATTCAATCATCTATCATATCTTCTATTCACTATATGCTCTATTGCTTTCAATTACCAGTCTATATTTGTTAAGGGGAAAATTGAAATTATTTTTTGGAAAACAGAAATTAAATTCATTGATTTTTTTTTTGGTTACATCATTGATTTTTTTTAAAATTTGAGTTTTTAAATGAATACGTACTATATTTAAAAATTTAATAAGTATTTTCTCAAGATATTAATTAGCATTTACCAAAGCTGGCACACCATTTTACTAGGGGATATTTTTTGCAGATCCTTTTTTTGTAT
Organism: Calophaca sinica; assembly: GCA_037113605.1. Classification (NCBI taxonomy): domain Eukaryota; kingdom Viridiplantae; phylum Streptophyta; class Magnoliopsida; order Fabales; family Fabaceae; genus Calophaca; species Calophaca sinica. The sequence goes on from CM073733.1 coordinate 57,949,197, forward strand.
TTTCCCTAATTACACATTTAGTGCTTTTTTCCTACATCCTCGCCAAATTAATTATATTTTATGTTTTGATTCATAAAAACTTTTAATATGATCTATTGATGGTATAATTAAAAGAGTACACGTTAAAAATATAAAATTGTAACTACTCTTGATTAAAATAGATTTTACTTTGAGCTTTTCAATGTTCTATAAATTAAAATAGATGTTAGGCTACAAGGCATTGTGCATCTATGGCATCTCTAATTCCAATTACCTCAAATGTCATATCATTCTCACTACTGGTAATAATACTTGCATTCGAGGCGGTGAGGCCTTAGCCTTAAATCCCACGGTAACAGTACAAATTATGAATGGTTTAATTGCACCTCCGACTCCGATAAATCTCACAATTCATTGCAAATCCAAGGATGACGATCTGGGATTTCATACAATCGTGAGAGGAGAATTATACAAGTTCACATTCAGGCCAAGTGTTGTTAGGTTTCTTACAACATTATACTTCTGTAGCTTTACATGGACAGGAGAACCATCACTTCATTATTTTGAGATTTACAAAGAAAATCGAGATGAGAACTGCAAATTATGCTCTTGGATAATAAGGGCAAATGGTCCATGTAAATATAATAAGGCAGCAGGTTTGTTCAATAATTGTTATCCTTGGAAGAACGGCCCTTCAACATATATGGAAATAGATACAAAGAATAACTCGAAGATGTAATTTTCTTTCCTTTCAAGAAATCGAAATGCAAATTTAAGAATAAGAAATATCAACCTTATGATTATTCTATATTGGTGTTTTTTATGATTATAATTGTGTGGTTAAAAGCAGTGTTTCAAAACCGGACCGAACCTGGTCGGTTCAGCAACTGGACCCGACAGTTCGCCTCACCCATTTATTTATAATATTACTTTTTCCACAAAAATAAGTAATTTTTCTTTATTTATTTATTAGTCATCTGGTTCCACTGATTGAACCAAATCAACAATAACCCAGAGGTCTCTCCGATTCGATCTTTGGTTCAGTTTTTAAAATCAAATTCCATTTATTATTTTGCACTAGGTCTAAGGGTTGGCAGGGCGGGTTATGCTGGTTGTTTGGATACCCAACCCTGCCCAACTTGGCGTGCTGGCCGGCTGTAGCATACCAAATTCTCTAAGCCTAATTATTAGGAATCCTAAGTGAGAAAGGGGTTTAACCCCGATGATTAAAAATAGTTCATAGCCTTAATTTAGTAATTTAAAACCAATTAGGAACTAAGGGGTAAAAATGGTAATTTTACCCAATGATTTAGGAAGTTTGGTACCAATTAATTAGGAGTAGTTTTAATTGATTAAAATTACTCAAGATGTTATTAGAAACCAAAGGTTAAATTAAGGAAGCTAATAGGGGTTCATTTATAAGATTTTAATTAAACCTATGCCCCACCGTGCACCACATTTCACTTAACTCCACCATAGTTCCCCTCCCATCACCCATTTACTCTCCCTCAGCGTGAACATTACGCAGAAAGAAAAACAAGGAAGCAGAAAAATAGAAAAAGAAAGAAGAAAGAAGAAAGGGAAAGAAGAGGAAAGAAGAGAAGAAGGGGAGGCACGCGTGAGAGAAGAGGAAGGAGGGGCGGAGCTGTTGGAGCTCCGACGCGGCCGCAACGGCCAGTGGTGGCGGCGCACCTCCCTACGCCACTGTGCTCGGCCGGAGAAGAGGAAAGAAGTAGAGCGCGGCCAGAACGAGAGAGAGAACCGAGAGAGGGAGAGCTGGAGGTCGAGATGAGAAAGAGAACCAGGGACTGAGAAATTGGAAGAAGCAGAGACTGAATAGAAGAAGGTGAAGATTGGAGCTTGGTTCAAAGCTTCCATGGAGGTTAGGGATTGGGAACTACAAGGAAAGGAGCTTGCATGTGCCAAATTCGTGATGAGGATGAGGAATCTGAACTCAAAGGATGAAAGGAAGAAGAATGGGGATTTTTGGAGCTCAAATCCCTAACTTGGGATTGCTCAGGTAACATAAACTTCCCCCAAAACCTCTCTTAGAGTGTGCTAGGTTTTATTATTAATTTTATTAGCTCAATAATTAGCTTATTAGTTATACTGAATGGTCTTGTATGGGGTTTGACTGAAATAGGGTTGGGCCATTTCCCCCACTAAACCAATGTTTGATGTTTGTTCTGTTGTGAGCTCCATCGAGCCTCACTCGGATTATTTATGTGATTGCTATGTTTGCTGAAATGTATGAATTCGAGTCTGAAATGGCTCGACACCCGAGCTAGCCTATTTGTATGAGTTTGGGCTCCAAGACACTTATTTTAGGTACAATGAATGACATATGAGGAATTTAATCTTATGTGTGTTGTCCTAGGTGTGAGGATTATTGTTGATGTTGTTGTTGTTATATTACAGTTTAATAATAAAAATATTTATTCTGGAAATTTAAGTATGTAATCTAGAGAAACTATATATTCACTTACTATGTTGTTGTTTTTGGTATGAACATGCGTGAATGATGTATGTTGTCTGCATAAATATGTAACTAATGTAATATATAATATTGCATCCTCTGTGAATTGACAACGATCCTGTACGTGTGTAGTCAGTTCTGTTGTACTAATAAACAACGCATGCAATACACGTGATAATTCAATAGTGATCTGATACGTTGTCTGTGATATGTGTGTATCTGTATGCTGTCGTATACGCATGTGTGCATATTAAACAACAGTGTTATAATTAAGAAATGTAGTGTGTACATAGCCTCCGTTTCTAGAACCAGTAGGTTAATCAACTTTAACGTATAGTAAGTACTATATTGCTAACGTTGAATGATATGTGAATCAAAGCACGATATAACAAGTTTTTACTAAAGATAACATAAGTACTACTTATTGTGTTAGATAATGGCAATGTACAACTTATTGTTATATTATCTTTTGAGTACTTATGAGTGCTTAGTTATGATGTGCTTGTCTATTCCTTGGCTTGACTTTAATTTTTCTATGGTCTTGAAATTATGATTTGATTCTCCTATCCATTTGTGAAGGATGAAAGAATCGCTTACATTATAACATAGCATCCAAATCTTAGGATAGTCTATGTCTGGAGAAATACCATGTTTTCCGTTAAAGGCTAGCTATCATGGGCCACATATATGTGGGTGAGACCCAAACTATTTTAGTAAGTCCTTTCTATTTGAAAGGCTAGGTTACGGTATTAGCGGTTTAAAGAGACGTCTAACCGTGGTCACCGAGCTCTGACTGCCGTATCAAAATTTTTAAACTGGAGTGGTTAAGTTGCTCACACTTAACTACCTAGTGAGTTTTTCTTAAAAGATTGAGGATGCCTATGTTATGATGTATGACGAATAAAGTTAATGTCTTGTATTACGAATTACGTGATGTGGCATTGCGGGCTCACCAGTGGGGTAAGCCACTGGGCTGGGCAATAAAGTCCAGTAACCCGGGTGTTGCGATAAAAGACTTACAAAGAGGCCCATTATGTTTGATTTGAATTATGTGATTGTATGTCATGTGTATGAATTATGTTATTTTGCAAATGAATGCTCTTGAAGCAAGTTATGTTTGAGTTTGGTGAATGAATGAAGATGATGTTAAGACTTGGCTATAGTATTAGTATATGTTAAGTATATGATGTCGTGGAGGATTTTCCATACGTAGCACACGCAGCGTATGGTGAAAACAACAGAAAAGCATTTTTCTTCTAAGTCTATGTTCTTGAGTTTTATAAACTCACCGTTAGGCGTTGTTTTCAGGTACACTTGATGGAGGAGGTTTAGAGCACGAAGCGTGTTCGGTCTCGCCCTCGGCAAGACTTTGAGTCACCGGATCACGAGTCAGAGTCCTTATCTCTAGAAAGAGTCCTTTACAATTAGAAAATAATGTATAAGATATATTTGTTTTATCTTGCGGTCATTTTATAAAATGAGATGTAAATGATAAAGTTATTCCGCTTTTGAAATTCTGATAGATATATGTGTCATGTTTGAGACTGAAATATTTCTTTCTAAGTCAAACAGGTCTTTTGAACAAGGTTCATTTATGTCTTAACTTCTTGTTATGTTTGAAAAAAAAAAATTTCCAGGTGAAGTTTTAAATCTTTAATTAGTAAGTAATCCCCTAATTAGAGTTAGGGTGTTACATTATGGTATCAGAGCAGTTCGACCCTCTCGGACTGTGAGTTATGTGTCTAGAGGTGATCCGGTTTAGGAAAGAGTCAGTTGTGTCTGTAAGTCCGAGTTTTCTGAGTTCTTTTGGTGAATTATTGAGGTAGGCCACCTCAAGGATTCATTAAAGGAATGAGGAGGATGAAGATTTGCAGGGAATACTAGAGGCATGTACTCTTTCGTGAGACATTCTCATATATGTAATTACTCCTAAATACAGTTTCAGATTCCGTAATGATCATCTGGTCGTAGTTCAGGTCGTGAAGGATTTCAGCCACTCTGGCCTGCCTAAGTCCACGGGATGCATACCTGGCAGCAGTTGAGCTTAGTGGCCACGTTAAACTCTGCTACCACTGGAAGATCATTACGAAAGTTCTGGAAGAACGAATTTGATGATCAAAGTAGTTACGGGACTACGAGAGTATAAGGGATCCAATTCTCACTTTCATACTTGCTTTTGTGGCAGAAGTTTGGATTATGTTTTAAGTTTTTTTTTTTAGCTATATTATTATTCATCCTTGTTTGCCTTTGTTCTGCTCGAGTGATTATAATGTTGTCTGCAATTGTTGAATTCTAGTTCTTGTTAAATCTACCGAATTTATAAGACTGTGTGGTGGTTAATGTAGAGGGTTAATATACAGTGTATAAATGCCATTTGTAAAGTATGGATGCATATGAAATCACATTTATTTGTGGCGTATAATGTATATGTTTAATCCCACAGGACTAAATATGATTTTATTTTGATACAATAATGGTATTCAAAAGGGAAATGAAAGTAGCCTCTGGACTTATGTGCCACACTCAAATTTTGGGTTCCTATTAAGTCTGAATGTGTGATTGTCTAGGGTCTATCCAAGGGTTCAAACTAAGTGTTCCATTTTTATTAAGAAGTCAGCACAATATTCAATTTACAACTTATATTTTACCTCCAATTGATTGTTTATAATTTATGATATGCTGGGTCTTGTGTTTCCTGACCTTTATGGACTAGATTGAGGATGAGTTGGCTCTGACTAACTAGATGCTATTTGTCTATTTGATTGCATTAGTAGATTACTGTGAAGCTGGTCAAACAGGTTATACAGTTTTATCAAGACATTGAGCCTATTCATGTATTTTCGTTAGGATAATCACTGTAACATTATAAGTCTGCTTCTATTGACATTGAGACCATTAGAATTTCAGCTTTGATATATCTTTTTCTGCATATTGCTTCAATTGTGAGTCATCACTGAAGGTTCTAGTTTGGTCATAGAATGCTGTTCGGCAAATGAAATTGTTTTCTAAATCATTCATCTATTGCTGTATGAGTTATAGCTTTGTCTCAAGCCTGTATATTTGGTGTTCATCTGTGATTTTGGAGTTTTCATGACCTGGTTCATCTTAATACTGCTTTTATGCACTGCTCTACCTATTTTCAATATCTGATCCCAGGTTTGACATTTCTATTGTGTCCTCAGTCTTTAGTTGTTTTTGTAATTGACAAATGAAATTGTTCTTTCGCTTCTTTATCATTTTTCGGCTTTTGGGTTCATTATTTGGTCCTCTAATCTAATAGCTTCTATATAAAATTTTCTTCTCTTGGTCACTTCTTTTTGTCAACTAATATTTATACAGAACATCAAGTTACATGGAAACTGATGTGTTAATTTTTTTATTTCTGTTGAGAAACAGATAATTGCTATATTTATATTTTATTGAGGGGGATGTCTTCAACTTCCAAGTGATTGTAAACATTTGAGATTACTAAGAACGATCATTTTTTTTTCCATTCTGTAGAATAGATAATATGTGGTGTTACATTACATTGTCCTCTATAGTCTTATTTGGGAAAAGTCCATTGTATATGATTTGATAAACTTAATAAAGGTTTTACGACCAGTTCTATTATGTTATATAATCTTCTCCCTTTCTTCTTGTGCGTGTGAATTTGTAAGGTGAGTAATCTAATAGCTAATGTCAGATTGTCAGTTTCAAAAACCAAGCATGCATTGTATTTCTAAGCATGATAAATGTGTATATGTGTATATGTATATGCATGCCTTTACATGGATTGATGCTCACACTTGAACATTAAGATAAGATAATGGTTAAAAGGAAATTTAGAATGTTTGTTTAAATACATATGGATATGTATATGTAATGGAGTTAAATGTGGTAGGATCTGCTGTTGTTCGTGAGTTATATGCGAGTTCATCCATTTTCCTATGTTTGAAACTTGACTTGATTGTGTCTTGAATTCTATTTAAATACATTCAAGTGGTTTCAAATCGCCATTCGATTTGGATCTAAGTTAAAAAGAGTTCTTTGAAATTCTTATTGCATGATCTTGAATTAGATGCTACCTATCATTTGTGTAATTGATTTAGTTCACCTATATCCCGCAGATGTACTGAGAGCCTTAACCTTCCATACTGTGTTAGCGACCAAGGCTTATGTTAGGAAGTTGCTAGAGTTACCTAGAATGTTATGAACCTGAGAAGAGAGACGATTCTGAAGCAGGAAATGTGAAGGTCACTTTGGATATAGTGAGTCTAAATCTTGTGGTAGCTTGGCGTAGTTGCCTTAGAACCTATGACCCTGCACTGTTTGAATTATTGTGACTGTCTATTACAATAGCATCTAGAATTGATAAGTAAGAACTCTTAGCTGTGCGGTTTCAATCAATTCGGGATGGGTGTTCGTAATCGATTAGGCTCTCAATACTTGTTAACTAGTCAAGCTTGTTTGACCTAACCATTGTGAATGGATCCCAAATTGATTGATACCCACGAAGCTCTCTAAAGCACCTATTGGACCTTGATTAGAAATACCTTAGTGTTTTCTATAACCGCAAGGGATAGTATTGAACCAGATTTCTTAATGCTTCAGTTGCATTTAGAGAACCCTGAAGGTAATCGAGAAGTTCCCTAGGCATAGTGACCTTGGTGAATTAACTAGCATAAGGAAGAATGTTAGACCATAGTTTTGGGACTACTAGGGTATTGGTTATAGCTAAATCAACGGGAATTCAAGGATATTAGTGTATACGCTAGATTCACTAGCCGGTAGGTGAAGTGATCTTCCTTGACCAATTACAAACTTCATCTTGACTTAATAAGCATTTTATTGGGAATAAGACTTAGTTTGTAACTGGTTAGCTAAATCACAAATTCTACGGATAGTTGACCTAGGGTAGCTACTAATTCTTTTCGAGATTCTGACGATTTAGAACGATCAAGAGACGGAACTTACTCATTCGAAGCAGAGAAGGATTAGAGTTCGCAGCGGAAACACCGAGAACAAATCCTTTATATGGATAGGGTTATAAGGTTAAGGCGAATTTTGGGGACAAAATTCCTAAAAGGTGGGGAGTAATGTAGCATACCAAATTCTCTAAGCCTAATTATTAGGAATCCTAAGTGAGAAAGGGGTTTAACCCCGATGATTAAAAATAGTTCATAGCCTTAATTTAGTAATTTAAAACCAATTAGGAACTAAGGGGTAAAAATGGTAATTTTACCCAATGATTTAGGAAGTTTGGTACCAATTAATTAGGAGTAGTTTTAATTGATTAAAATTACTCAAGATGTTATTAGAAACCAAAGGTTAAATTAAGGAAGCTAATAGGGGTTCATTTATAAGATTTTAATTAAACCTATGCCCCACCGTGCACCACATTTCACTTAACTCCACCATAGTTCCCCTCCCATCACCCATTTACTCTCCCTCAGCGTGAACATTACGCAGAAAGAAAAACAAGGAAGCAGAAAAATAGAAAAAGAAAGAAGAAAGAAGAAAGGGAAAGAAGAGGAAAGAAGAGAAGAAGGGGAGGCACGTGTGAGAGAAGAGGAAGGAGGGGCGGGCTGTTGGAGCTCAAGCCAGCGGCCATGACGGCTTGATGGTGGCGGCGCACCTCCTCACGCCACTGTGCTCGTAGGAGAAGACGAAAGAAGTAGGCGCGCGAGAGCAGAGAGAGAACAGAGAGAGGGAGAAGGCTGGAGGTCGAGATGAGAAAGAGAACCAGGGGTGAGAATTGGAAGAAGCGGTGAATAGAAGAAGGTGAAGATTGGAGCTTGGTTCAAAGCTTCCATGGAGGTTAGGGATTGGGAACTACAAGGAAAGGAGCTTGCATGTGCCAAATTCGTGATGAGGATGAGGAATCTGAACTCAAAGGATGAAAGGAAGAAGAATGGGGATTTTTGGAGCTCAAATCCCTAACTTGGGATTGCTCAGGTAACATAGACTTCCCCCAAAACCTCTCTTAGAGTGTGCTAGGTTTTATTATTAATTTTATTAGCTCAATAATTAGCTTATTAGTTATACTGAATGGTCTTGTATGGGGTTTGGTGAAATAGGGTTGGGCCATTGCCCCAACCCCTAAACCAATGTTTGGTGTTTGTTCCCTTGTGACCTCCATCGAGCCTCCCTCGGATTATTTATGTGCTTGCTATGTTTCCTGAAATGTATGAATTCGAGTCTGAAATGGCTCGACACCCGAGCTAGCCTATTTGTATGAGTTTGGGCTCCAAGACACTTATTTTAGGTACAATGAATGACATATGAGGAATTTAATCTTATGTGTGTTGTCCTAGGTGTGAGGATTATTGTTGATGTTGTTGTTGTTATATTACAGTTTAATAATAAAAATATTTATTCTGGAAATTTAAGTATGTAATCTAGAGAAACTATATATTCACTTACTATGTTGTTGTTTTTGGTATGAACATGCGTGAATGATGGATGTTATGCATAAATATGTAACTAATGTAATATATAATATTGCATCCTCTGTGAATTGACAACGATCACATGCGTGTGTAGTCGATTACATTGTACTAATAAACAACGCATGCAATACACGTGATAATTCAATAGTGATCTGATACGTTGTCTGTGATATGTGTGTATCTGTATGCTGTCGTATACGCATGTGTGCATATTAAACAACGGTGTTATAATTAAGAAATGTAGTGTGTACATAGCCTCCGTTTCTTGAACCAGTAGGGTAATCAATTTTAACGTATAGTAAGTACTATATTGCTAACGTTGAATGATATGTGAATCAAAGCACGATATAACAAGTTTTTACTAAAGATAACATAAGTATTACTTGTTGTGTTAGATAATGGCAATGTACAACTTATTGTTATATTATCTTTTGAGTACTTATGAGTGCTTAGTTATGATGTGCTTGTCTATTCCTTGGCTTGACTTTAATTTTTATATGGTCTTGAAATTATGATTTGATTCTCCTATCCATTTGTGAAGGATGAAAGAATCGCTTACATTATAACATAGCATCCAAATCTTAGGATAGTCTATGTCTGGAGAAATACCATGTTTTCCGTTAAAGGCTAGCTATCATGGGCCACATTTATGTGGGTGAGACCCAATCTATTTTAGTAAGTCCTTTCTATTTGAAAGGCTAGGATACGGTATTAGCGGTTTAAAGAGACGTCTAACCGTGGTCACTTAGAACTCATTGCCGTATCAAAATTTTTAAAGCTGGAGTGGTTAAGTTGCTCACACTTAACTACCTAGTGAGTTTTCTTAAAAGATTGAGGATCCCTATGCTATGATGTATGGACGAATAAAGTTAATGTCTTGTATTACAATTACGTGATGTGGCATTGCGGGCTCACCGATGGGGTAAGCCAGCTTTGGGCAATAAAGTCCAAGAACCGGGTGTTGCGATAAAAGACTTACAAAGAGGCCCATTATGTTTGATTTGAATTATGTGATTGTATGTCATGTGTATGAATTATGTTATTTTGCAAATGAATGCTCTTGAAGCAAGTTATGTTTGAGTTTGACTGAATGAATGAAGATGATGTTAAGACTTGGCTATAGTATTAGTATATGTTAAGTATATGATGTCAGGGAGGATTTTCCATACGTAGCACACGCGTATGGCTGAAAACAACAGTAAAAGCATTTTTCTTCTAAGTCTATGTTACTGAGTTTTATAAACTCACCGTTGGGGCGTTGTTTTCAGGTACACTTGATGGAGGAGGTTTAGAGCACGAAGCGTGTTCGGTCTCGCCCTCGGCAAGACTTTAAGTTACCGGATCACGAGTCAGAGTCCTTATCTCTAGAAAGAGTCCTTTGCAATTAGAAAATAATGTATAAGATATATTTGTTTTATCTTGCGGTCATTTTATAAAATGAGATGTAAATGATAAAGTTATTCCGCTTTTGAAATTCTGATAGATATATGTGTCATGTTTGAGACTTTGAAATATTTCTTTCCAAGTCAAACAGGTCTTTTGAACAAGGTTCATTTATGTCTTAACTTGTTGTTATGTTTGAAAAAAAAAAATTTCCAGGTGAAGTTTTAAATCTTTAATTAGTAAGTAATCCCCTAATTAGAGTTAGGGTGTTACACCGGCTAGGCCTAGCCCGCATTACTTTCCCTAGATATGGATATGTATGTTATGTTATACTTAGACGTCTACACAAATTACTCTGACGACATATTACCGGATGACTTATATATGTGTACATATTACGTATATTCTTGTGTTTGATTGTATGGTTTAAAAGTTTTAAATTTACTGATAATTCAATTCGTGTATCTTGCTGTGAACACGATTAACACTATTAGACTAAGGTTAGGTAAGTGGAGCACCGAGGGGTGTTTCATTTTAGATTTGACTATATAATCTTGAAGGTTATTAAGGATCCAATATGATTTTCTAAAATTTGGGATGATATCCCAACTGCTTTGTTTCACTTTTTTTAATAATTTCCCTACTCCATTATTTTATCATGTAAATTCTAATGTTGAACAAAAAATATACGAGATCTTCTAAATTACATGATATTCCTTTAAAAAAAAAACTAAATTACAAGATATAAATTATAAATTGAAAAAGGTATTGTGATGGGCATACTTTTTAAATTGTCTTTGTAATACGTAATCTATTCTCTATTTAAGAAAATTAACAACACTATCTTCGATTATCTATATTGCGCCACGTGACATCTTCTTCATCTTTTATATATAATATAGTGAAAAAAATTAACAGATTTTCATGCACATGTGCTTATCACGGGTCTCATTTGCATGTTAGATGAAAAAGAAATGACACATTAATAGCGCACTAATGTTAAAATTTAAGGACTTGAATAAAAGAAATTAACGTAACGCACAACTATATTTTACCCAATCTTCTTAATTGGATTAACATTTTTAGAATTTTGTTAAACTTATTTTAATTGATAAACCAATATTAATTGCAACGAAAAACATATATATAGCATACTTGACTAGCAGATAGTGAATTTGAAAAAGAAACTTATCTCACTAGCTTATAGTGTTTGTCCAAACGCTACTTCAAGTGCCAATGGAGCTTATAATTTATAGCCTGCTATTTTTCTTTGATTTTTATTGTTATTATTTTGATGTCTTTATATGAGGTTAAATTAGTTAAGATTGGCTTAATTTTTGATCACGAAACATGAGTTTTTTGTTGCTTATATTCGAAACAGGAGTAATATATTTTGTGCGCCCCCATGCGAGCATGTGCATCCCCGAGCGCACCCATATATATATATATATATATATGCATATAATACACATAAATTTGTAGAACATCATTTTAAGTCGTTTTATATTTATCAATTAGTTTAAATCTTACTTTTACCAAATGTTTCAAATTCAATCATCTATCATATCTTCTATTCACTATATGCTCTATCGCTTTCAATTACCAGTCTATATTTGTTAAGGGGAAAAATTGAAATTATTTTTTAGAAAACACAAATTAAATTCATTGATTTTTTTTTTGGTTACATCATTGATTTTTTTTTAAATTTGAATTTTTAAATGAATACGTACTATATTTAAAAATTTAATAAGTATTTTCTCAAGATATTAATTAGCATTTACCAAAGCTGGCACACCATTTTACTGGGGTATATTTTTTGCAGATCCTTTTTTTGTATTTTCCCTAATCACACATTTAGTGCTTTTTTCCTACATCCTCGCCAAATTAATTATATTTTATGTTTTGATTCATAAAAACTTTTAATATGATCTATTGATGGTATAATTAAAAGAGTACACGTTAAAAATATAAAATTGTAACTACTCTTGATTAAAATAGATTTTACATTGAGCTTTTCAATGTTCTATAAATTAAAATAGATGTTAGGCTACAAGGCATTGTGCATCTATGGCATCTCTAATTCCAATTACCTCAAATGTCATATCATTCTCACTACTGGTAATAATACTTGCATTCGAGGGCAGTGAGGCCATAGCCATAAATCCCACGGTAACAGTACAAATTATGAATGGTTTAATTGCACCTCCGACTCCGATAAATCTCACAATTCATTGCAAATCCAAGGATGACGATCTGGGATTTCATACAATCGTGAGAGGAGAATTATACAAGTTCACATTCAGGCCAAGTGTTGTTAGGTTTCTTACAACATTATACTTCTGCAGCTTTACATGGACAGGAGAACCATCACTTCATTATTTTGAGATTTACAAAGAAAATCGAGATGAGAACTGCAAATTATGCTCTTGGATAATAAGGGCAAATGGTCCATGTAAATATAATAAGGCAAAGAGTTTGTTTAATAATTGTTATCCTTGGAAGAACGTCCCTTCAACATATATGGAAATAGATACAAGGAAAAACTCGAAGATGTAATTTTCTTTCCTTTCAAGAAATCGAAATCCAAATTTAAGAATAAGAAATATCAACCTTATGATTATTCTATATTGGTGTTTTTATGATTATAATTGTGTGGTTAAGCGGTGTTTCAAAAACCGGATCGAACTGTCGGTTCAACCGTGGACCACGGCGATTCGGCTCACCCATTTATTTAAAATATTACTTTTTCCACAAAAATAAGTAATTTTTCTTTATTTATTTATTAGTCATCTGGTTCCACTGATTGAACCAAATCAACAATAACTCAGAGGTCTCTCCGATTCGATCTTTGGTTCAGTTTTTAAAATCAAATTCCATTTATTATTTTGCACTAGGTCTAAGGGTTGGCAGGGCGGGTTATGCTGGTTGTTTGGATACCCAACCCTGCAACTTGCCGGGCTGGCCGGCTAGGCCTAGCCCGCATTACTTTCCCTAGATATGGATATGTATGTTATGTTATATTTAGACGTCTACACAAATTACTCTGACGACATATTACCGGATGACTTATATATGTGTACATATTACGTATATTCTTGTGTTTGATTGGATGGTTTAAAAGTTTTAAATTTCTTGATAATTCAATTAGTGTATCTTCTTTGTGAACACGATTAACACTATTAGACTAAGGTTAGGTAAGTGGACCCCCGAGGGCTGTTTCATTTTAGATTTGTCTCCATAATCTTGAAGGTTACTAAGGATCCAATATGATTTTCTAAAGTTTGGGATGATATCCCAACTGCTTTGTTTCACTTTTTTTAATAATTTCCCTACTCCATTATTTTATCATGTAAATTCTAATGTTGAACAAAAAATATACGAGATCTACTAAATTACAAGATATTCCTTTAAAAAAAACTAAATTACAAGATATAAATTATAAATTGAAAAAGGTATTGTGATGGGCATACTTTTTAAATTGTCTTTGTAATTCGTAATCTATTCTCTATTTAAGAAAATTAACAACACTATCTTCGATTATCTATATTAGCCACGTGACATCTTCTTCATCTTTTATATATAATATAGTGAAAAAAATTAAAAGATTTTCATGCACATGTGCTTATCACGGGTCTCATTTGCATGTTAGATGAAAAAGAAATGACACATTAATAAGCGCACTAATGTTAAAATTTAAGGACTTGAATAAAAGAAATTAACGTAACGCACAACTATATTTTACCCAATCTTCTTAATTGGATTAACATTTTTAGAATTTTGTTAAACTTATTTTAATTGATAAACCAATATTAATTGCAACGAAAAACATATATATAGCATACTTGACTAGCAGATAGTGAATTTGAAAAAGAAACTTATCTCACTAGCTTATAGTGTTTGTCCAAACGCTACTTCAAGTGCCAATGGAGCTTATAATTTATAGCCTGCTATTTTTCTTTGATTTTTATTGTTATTATTTTGATGTCTTTATATGAGGTTAAATTAGTTAAGATTGGCTTAATTTTTGATCACGAAACATGAGTTTTTTGTTGCTTATATTCGAAACAGGAGTAATATATTTTGTGCGCCCCCATGCGAGCATGTGCATCCCCGAGCGCACCCATATATATATATATATATATATATATGCATATAATACACATAAATTTGTAGAACATCATTTTAAGTCGTTTTATATTTATCAATTAGTTTAAATCTTACTTTTACCAAATGTTTCAAATTCAATCATCTATCATATCTTCTATTCACTATATGCTCTATCGCTTTCAATTACCAGTCTATATTTGTTAAGGGGAAAAATTGAAATTATTTTTTAGAAAACACAAATTAAATTCATTGATTTTTTTTTTGGTTACATCATTGATTTTTTTTAAAATTTGAATTTTTAAATGAATACGTACTATATTTAAAAATTTAATAAGTATTTTCTCAAGATATTAATTAGCATTTACCAAAGCTGGCACACCATTTTACTGGGGTATATTTTTTGCAGATCCTTTTTTTGTATTTTCCCTAATCACACATTTAGTGCTTTTTTCCTACATCCTCGCCAAATTAATTATATTTTATGTTTTGATTCATAAAAACTTTTAATATGATCTATTGATGGTATAATTAAAAGAGTACACGTTAAAAATATAAAATTGTAACTACTCTTGATTAAAATAGATTTTACATTGAGCTTTTCAATGTTCTATAAATTAAAATAGATGTTAGGCTACAAGGCATTGTGCATCTATGGCATCTCTAATTCAATTACCTCAAATGTCATATCATTCTCACTCTTTGGTAATAATACTTGCATTCGAGGCGGTGAGGCCATAGCCATAAATCCACTAAGAATAAAGACAAATTATGAATGGTTTAATTGCACCTCCGACTCCGATAAATCTCACAATTCATTGCAAATCCAAGGATGACGATCTGGGATTTCATACAATCGTGAGAGGAGAATTATACAAGTTCACATTCAGGCCAAGTGTTGTTAGGTTTCTTACAACATTATACTTCTGCAGCTTTACATGGACAGGAGAACCATCACTTCATTATTTTGAGATTTACAAAGAAAATCGAGATGAGAACTGCAAATTATGCTCTTGGATAATAAGGGCAAATGGTCCATGTAAATATAATAAAGCAGCAGGTTTGTTTAATAATTGTTATCCTTGGAAGAACGTCCCTTCAACATATATGGAAATAGATACAAGGAATAACTCGAAGATGTAATTTTCTTTCCTTTCAAGAAATCGAAATGCAAATTTAAGAATAAGAAATATCAACCTTATGATTATTCTATATTGGTGTTTTTTATGATTATAATTGTGTGGTTAAAAGCAGTGTTTCAAAAACCGTACCGAACCGGTCGGTTCAACCGTGGACCGGCCAGTGCGGCTCACCCATTTATTTATAATACTACTTTTTCCACAAAAATAAGTAATTTTTCTTTATTTATTTATTAGTCATCTGGTTCCACTGATTGAACCAAATCAACAATAACCCAGAGGTCTCTCCGATTAGATCTTTGGTTCAGTTTTTAAAATCAAATTCCATTTATTATTTTGCACTAGGTCTAAGGGTTGGCAGGGCGGGTTATGCTGGTTGTTTGGATACCCAACCCTGCCCAACTTGGCGGGCTGGCCGGCTAGGCCTAGCCTGCATTACTTTCCCTAGATATGGATATGTATGTTATGTTATATTTAGACGTCTACACAAATTACTCTGACGACATATTACCGGATGACTTATATATGTGTACATATTACGTATATTCTTGTGTTTGATTGTATGGTTTAAAAGTTTTAAATTTACTGATAATTCAATTCGTGTATCTTGCTGTGAACACGATTAACACTATTAGACTAAGGTTAGGTAAGTGGAGCACCGAGGGGTGTTTCATTTTAGATTTGACTATATAATCTTGAAGGTTATTAAGGATCCAATATGATTTTCTAAAATTTGGGATGATATCCCAACTGCTTTGTTTCACTTTTTTTAATAATTTCCCTACTCCATTATTTTATCATGTAAATTCTAATGTCGAACAAAAAATATACGAGATCTACTAAATTACAAGATATTCCTTTAAAAAAAAACTAAATTACAAGATATGAATTATAAATTGAAAAAGGTATTGTGATGGGCATACTTTTTAAATTGTCTTTGTAATACGTAATCTATTCTCTATTTAAGAAAATTAACAACACTATCTTCGATTATCTATATTGCGCCACGTGACATCTTCTTCATCTTTTATATATAATATAGTGAAAAAATTAACAGATTTTCATGCACATGTGCTTATCACGGGTCTCATTTGCATGTTAGATGAAAAAGAAATGACACATTAATAGCGCACTAATGTTAAAATTTAAGGACTTGAATAAAAGAAATTAACGTAACGCACAACTATATTTTACCCAATCTTCTTAATTGGATTAACATTTTTAGAATTTTGTTAAACTTATTTTAATTGATAAACCAATATTAATTGCAACGAAAAACATATATATAGCATACTTGACTAGCAGATAGTGAATTTGAAAAAGAAACTTATCTCACTAGCTTATAGTGTTTGTCCAAACGCTACTTCAAGTGCCAATGGAGCTTATAATTTATAGCCTGCTATTTTTCTTTGATTTTTATTGTTATTATTTTGATGTCTTTATATGAGGTTAAATTAGTTAAGATTGGCTTAATTTTTGATCACGAAACATGAGTTTTTTGTTGCTTATATTCGAAACAGGAGTAATATATTTTGTGCGCCCCCATGCGAGCATGTGCATCCCCGAGCGCACCCATATATATATATATATATATATATATGCATATAATACACATAAATTTGTAGAACATCATTTTAAGTCGTTTTATATTTATCAATTAGTTTAAATCTTACTTTTACCAAATGTTTCAAATTCAATCATCTATCATATCTTCTATTCACTATATGCTCTATCGCTTTCAATTACCAGTCTATATTTGTTAAGGGGAAAAATTGAAATTATTTTTTAGAAAACACAAATTAAATTCATTGATTTTTTTTTTGGTTACATCATTGATTTTTTTTAAAATTTGAATTTTTAAATGAATACGTACTATATTTAAAAATTTAATAAGTATTTTCTCAAGATATTAATTAGCATTTACCAAAGCTGGCACACCATTTTACTAGGGTATATTTTTTGCAGATCCTTTTTTTGTATTTTCCCTAATAACACATTTAGTGCTTTTTTCCTACATCCTCGCCAAATTAATTATATTTTATGTTTTGATTCATAAAAGCTTTTAATATGATCTATTGATGGTATAATTAAAAGAGTACACGTTAAAAATATAAAATTGTAACTACTCTTGATTAAAATAGATTTTACATTGAGCTTTTCAATGTTCTATAAATTAAAATAGATGTTAGGCTACAAGGCATTGTGCATCTATGGCATCTCTAATTCCAATTACCTCAAATGTCATATCATTCTCACTACTGGTAATAATACTTGCATTCCAGGGCAGTGAGGCCATAACCACAAATCCCACTTGAATAAAGACAAATTATGAATGGTTTAATTGCACCTCCGACTCCGATAAATCTCACAATTCATTGCAAATCCAAGGATGACGATCTGGGATTTCATACAATCGTGAGAGGAGAATTATACAAGTTCACATTCAGGCCAAGTGTTGTTAGGTTTCTTACAACATTATACTTCTGCAGCTTTACATGGACAGGAGAACCATCACTTCATTATTTTGAGATTTACAAAGAAAATCGAGATGAGAACTGCAAATTATGCTCTTGGATAATAAGGGCAAATGGTCCATGTAAATATAATAAGGCAGCAGGTTTGTTCAATAATTGTTATCCTTGGAAGAACGGCCCTTCAACATATATGGAAATAGAAACAAGGAATAACTCGAAGATGTAATTTTCTTTCCTTTCAAGAAATCGAAATGCAAATTTAAGAATAAGAAATATCAACCTTATGATTATTCTATATTGGTGTTTTTTATGATTATAATTGTGTGGTTAAAAGCAGTGTTTCAAACACCGGACCGAACCGGTCGGTTCAACCGTGGACCGGCCAGTTCGGCTCACCCATTTATTTAAAATATTACTTTTTCCACAAAAATAAGTAATTTTTCTTTATTTATTTATTAGTCATCTGGTTCCACTGATTGAACCAAATCAACAATAACTCAGAGGTCTCTCCGATTCGATCTTTGGTTCAGTTTTTAAAATCAAATTCCATTTATTATTTTGCACTAGGTCTAAGGGTTGGCAGGGCGGGTTATGCTGGTTGTTTGGATACCCAACCCTGCCCAACTTGGCGGGCTGGCCGGCTAGGCCTAGCCTGCATTACTTTCCCTAGATATGGATATGTATGTTATGTTATATTTAGACGTCTACACAAATTACTCTGACGACATATTACCGGATGACTTATATATGTGTACATATTACGTATATTCTTGTGTTTGATTGTATGGTTTAAAAGTTTTAAATTTACTGATAATTCAATTCGTGTATCTTGCTGTGAACACGATTAACACTATTAGACTAAGGTTAGGTAAGTGGAGCACCGAGGGGTGTTTCATTTTAGATTTGACTATATAATCTTGAAGGTTATTAAGGATCCAATATGATTTTCTAAAATTTGGGATGATATCCCAACTGCTTTGTTTCACTTTTTTTAATAATTTCCCTACTCCATTATTTTATCATGTAAATTCTAATGTCGAACAAAAAATATACGAGATCTACTAAATTACAAGATATTCCTTTAAAAAAAAACTAAATTACAAGATATGAATTATAAATTGAAAAAGGTATTGTGATGGGCATACTTTTTAAATTGTCTTTGTAATACGTAATCTATTCTCTATTTAAGAAAATTAACAACACTATCTTCGATTATCTATATTGCGCCACGTGACATCTTCTTCATCTTTTATATATAATATAGTGAAAAAAATTAACAGATTTTCATGCACATGTGCTTATCACGGGTCTCATTTGCATGTTAGATGAAAAAGAAATGACACATTAATAGCGCACTAATGTTAAAATTTAAGGACTTGAATAAAAGAAATTAACGTAACGCACAACTATATTTTACCCAATCTTCTTAATTGGATTAACATTTTTAGAATTTTGTTAAACTTATTTTAATTGATAAACCAATATTAATTGCAACGAAAAACATATATATAGCATACTTGACTAGCAGATAGTGAATTTGAAAAAGAAACTTATCTCACTAGCTTATAGTGTTTGTCCAAACGCTACTTCAAGTGCCAATGGAGCTTATAATTTATAGCCTGCTATTTTTCTTTGATTTTTATTGTTATTATTTTGATGTCTTTATATGAGGTTAAATTAGTTAAGATTGGCTTAATTTTTGATCACGAAACATGAGTTTTTTGTTGCTTATATTCGAAACAGGAGTAATATATTTTGTGCGCCCCCATGCGAGCATGTGCATCCCCGAGCGCACCCATATATATATATATATATATATATATATATGCATATAATACACATAAATTTGTAGAACATCATTTTAAGTCGTTTTATATTTATCAATTAGTTTAAATCTTACTTTTACCAAATGTTTCAAATTCAATCATCTATCATATCTTCTATTCACTATATGCTCTATCGCTTTCAATTACCAGTCTATATTTGTTAAGGGGAAAAATTGAAATTATTTTTTAGAAAACACAAATTAAATTCATTGATTTTTTTTTTGGTTACATCATTGATTTTTTTTAAAATTTGAATTTTTAAATGAATACGTACTATATTTAAAAATTTAATAAGTATTTTCTCAAGATATTAATTAGCATTTACCAAAGCTGGCACACCATTTTACTAGGGTATATTTTTTGCAGATCCTTTTTTTGTATTTTCCCTAATAACACATTTAGTGCTTTTTTCCTACATCCTCGCCAAATTAATTATATTTTATGTTTTGATTCATAAAAGCTTTTAATATGATCTATTGATGGTATAATTAAAAGAGTACACGTTAAAAATATAAAATTGTAACTACTCTTGATTAAAATAGATTTTACATTGAGCTTTTCAATGTTCTATAAATTAAAATAGATGTTAGGCTACAAGGCATTGTGCATCTATGGCATCTCTAATTCCAATTACCTCAAATGTCATATCATTCTCACTACTGGTAATAATACTTGCATTCGAGGGCAGTGAGGCCATAGCCATAAATCCCACTGATAAAGACAAATTATGAATGGTTTAATTGCACCTCCGACTCCGATAAATCTCACAATTCATTGCAAATCCAAGGATGACGATCTGGGATTTCATACAATCGTGAGAGGAGAATTATACAAGTTCACATTCAGGCCAAGTGTTGTTAGGTTTCTTACAACATTATACTTCTGCAGCTTTACATGGACAGGAGAACCATCACTTCATTATTTTGAGATTTACAAAGAAAATCGAGATGAGAACTGCAAATTATGCTCTTGGATAATAAGGGCAAATGGTCCATGTAAATATAATAAGGCAGCAGGTTTGTTCAATAATTGTTATCCTTGGAAGAACGGCCCTTCAACATATATGGAAATAGAAACAAGGAATAACTCGAAGATGTAATTTTCTTTCCTTTCAAGAAATCGAAATGCAAATTTAAGAATAAGAAATATCAACCTTATGATTATTCTATATTGGTGTTTTTTATGATTATAATTGTGTGGTTAAAAGCAGTGTTTCAAAAACCGGACCGAACCGGTCGGTTCAACCGTGGACCGGCCAGTTCGGCTCACCCATTTATTTAAAATATTACTTTTTCCACAAAAATAAGTAATTTTTCTTTATTTATTTATTAGTCATCTGGTTCCACTGATTGAACCAAATCAACAATAACTCAGAGGTCTCTCCGATTCGATCTTTGGTTCAGTTTTTAAAATCAAATTCCATTTATTATTTTGCACTAGGTCTAAGGGTTGGCAGGGCGGGTTATGCTGGTTGTTTGGATACCCAACCCTGCCCAACTTGGCGGGCTGGCCGGCTAGGCCTAGCCTGCATTACTTTCCCTAGATATGGATATGTATGTTATGTTATATTTAGACGTCTACACAAATTACTCTGACGACATATTACCGGATGACTTATATATGTGTACATATTACGTATATTCTTGTGTTTGATTGTATGGTTTAAAAGTTTTAAATTTACTGATAATTCAATTCGTGTATCTTGCTGTGAACACGATTAACACTATTAGACTAAGGTTAGGTAAGTGGAGCACCGAGGGGTGTTTCATTTTAGATTTGACTATATAATCTTGAAGGTTATTAAGGATCCAATATGATTTTCTAAAATTTGGGATGATATCCCAACTGCTTTGTTTCACTTTTTTTAATAATTTCCCTACTCCATTATTTTATCATGTAAATTCTAATGTCGAACAAAAAATATACGAGATCTACTAAATTACAAGATATTCCTTTAAAAAAAAACTAAATTACAAGATATGAATTATAAATTGAAAAAGGTATTGTGATGGGCATACTTTTTAAATTGTCTTTGTAATACGTAATCTATTCTCTATTTAAGAAAATTAACAACACTATCTTCGATTATCTATATTGCGCCACGTGACATCTTCTTCATCTTTTATATATAATATAGTGAAAAAAATTAACAGATTTTCATGCACATGTGCTTATCACGGGTCTCATTTGCATGTTAGATGAAAAAGAAATGACACATTAATAGCGCACTAATGTTAAAATTTAAGGACTTGAATAAAAGAAATTAACGTAACGCACAACTATATTTTACCCAATCTTCTTAATTGGATTAACATTTTTAGAATTTTGTTAAACTTATTTTAATTGATAAACCAATATTAATTGCAACGAAAAACATATATATAGCATACTTGACTAGCAGATAGTGAATTTGAAAAAGAAACTTATCTCACTAGCTTATAGTGTTTGTCCAAACGCTACTTCAAGTGCCAATGGAGCTTATAATTTATAGCCTGCTATTTTTCTTTGATTTTTATTGTTATTATTTTGATGTCTTTATATGAGGTTAAATTAGTTAAGATTGGCTTAATTTTTGATCACGAAACATGAGTTTTTTGTTGCTTATATTCGAAACAGGAGTAATATATTTTGTGCGCCCCCATGCGAGCATGTGCATCCCCGAGCGCACCCATATATATATATATATGCATATAATACACATAAATTTGTAGAACATCATTTTAAGTCGTTTTATATTTATCAATTAGTTTAAATCTTACTTTTACCAAATGTTTCAAATTCAATCATCTATCATATCTTCTATTCACTATATGCTCTATCGCTTTCAATTACCAGTCTATATTTGTTAAGGGGAAAAATTGAAATTATTTTTTAGAAAACACAAATTAAATTCATTGATTTTTTTTTGGTTACATCATTGATTTTTTTTAAAATTTGAATTTTTAAATGAATACGTACTATATTTAAAAATTTAATAAGTATTTTCTCAAGATATTAATTTGCATTTACCAAAGCTGGCACACCATTTTACTGGGGTATATTTTTTGCAGATCCTGTTTTTGTATTTTCCCTAATTACACATTTAGTGCTTTTTTCCTACATCCTCGCCAAATTAATTATATTTTATGTTTTGATTCATAAAAACTTTTAATATGATCTATTGATGGTATAATTAAAAGAGTACACGTTAAAAATATAAAATTGTAACTACTCTTGATTAAAATAGATTTTACATTGAGCTTTTCAATGTTCTATAAATTAAAATAGATGTTAGGCTACAAGGCATTGTGCATCTATGGCATCTCTAATTCCAATTACCTCAAATGTCATATCATTCTCACTAATGGTAATAATACTTGCATTCGAGGGCGTGAGGCCATAGCCATAAATCCCACGATAAAGACAAATTATGAATGGTTTAATTGCACCTCCGACTCGATAAATCTCACAATTCATTGCAAATCCAAGGATGACGATCTGGGATTTCATACAATCGTGAGAGGAGAATTATACAAGTTCACATTCAGGCCAAGTGTTGTTAGGTTTCTTACAACATTATACTTCTGTGACTTTACATGGACAGAGAACCATCACTTCATTATTTTGAGATTTACAAAGAAAATCGAGATGAGAACTGCAAATTATGCTCTTGGATAATAAGGGCAAATGGTCCATGTAAATATAATAAGGCAGCAGGTTTGTTCAATAATTGTTATCCTTGGAAGAACGGCCCTTCAACATATATGGAAATAGAAACAAGGAATAACTCGAAGATGTAATTTTCTTTCCTTTCAAGAAATCGAAATGCAAATTTAAGAATAAGAAATATCAACCTTATGATTATTCTATATTGGTGTTTTTTATGATTATAATTGTGTGGTTAAAAGCATGTTTCAAAAACCGGTCCGGACAGGTCGGTTCAACCGTGGACCGGCCAGTTCGGCTCACCCATTTATTTATAATATTACTTTTTCCACAAAAATAAGTAATTTTTCTTTATTTATTTATTAGTCATCTGGTTCCACTGATTGAACCAAATCAACAATAACCCAGAGGTCTCTCCGATTCGATCTTTGGTTCAGTTTTTAAAATCAAATTCCATTTATTATTTTGCACTAGGTCTAAGGGTTGGCAGGGCGGGTTATGCTGGTTGTTTGGATACCCAACCCTGCCCAACTTGGCGGGCTGGCCGGCTAGGCCTAGCCTGCATTACTTTCCCTAGATATGGATATGTATGTTATGTTATATTTAGACGTCTACACAAATTACTCTGACGACATATTACCGGATGACTTATATATGTGTACATATTACGTATATTCTTGTGTTTGATTGTATGGTTTAAAAGTTTTAAATTTACTGATAATTCAATTCGTGTATCTTGCTGTGAACACGATTAACACTATTAGACTAAGGTTAGGTAAGTGGAGCACCGAGGGGTGTTTCATTTTAGATTTGACTATATAATCTTGAAGGTTATTAAGGATCCAATATGATTTTCTAAAATTTGGGATGATATCCCAACTGCTTTGTTTCACTTTTTTTAATAATTTCCCTACTCCATTATTTTATCATGTAAATTCTAATGTCGAACAAAAAATATACGAGATCTACTAAATTACAAGATATTCCTTTAAAAAAAAACTAAATTACAAGATATGAATTATAAATTGAAAAAGGTATTGTGATGGGCATACTTTTTAAATTGTCTTTGTAATACGTAATCTATTCTCTATTTAAGAAAATTAACAACACTATCTTCGATTATCTATATTGCGCCACGTGACATCTTCTTCATCTTTTATATATAATATAGTGAAAAAAATTAACAGATTTTCATGCACATGTGCTTATCACGGGTCTCATTTGCATGTTAGATGAAAAAGAAATGACACATTAATAGCGCACTAATGTTAAAATTTAAGGACTTGAATAAAAGAAATTAACGTAACGCACAACTATATTTTACCCAATCTTCTTAATTGGATTAACATTTTTAGAATTTTGTTAAACTTATTTTAATTGATAAACCAATATTAATTGCAACGAAAAACATATATATAGCATACTTGACTAGCAGATAGTGAATTTGAAAAAGAAACTTATCTCACTAGCTTATAGTGTTTGTCCAAACGCTACTTCAAGTGCCAATGGAGCTTATAATTTATAGCCTGCTATTTTTCTTTGATTTTTATTGTTATTATTTTGATGTCTTTATATGAGGTTAAATTAGTTAAGATTGGCTTAATTTTTGATCATGAAACATGAGTTTTTTGTTGCTTATATTCGAAACAGGAGTAATATATTTTGTGCGCCCCCATGCGAGCATGTGCATCCCCGAGCGCACCCATATATATATATATATATATGCATATAATACACATAAATTTGTAGAACATCATTTTAAGTCGTTTTATATTTATCAATTAGTTTAAATCTTACTTTTACCAAATGTTTCAAATTCAATCATCTATCATATCTTCTATTCACTATATGCTCTATCGCTTTCAATTACCAGTCTATATTTGTTAAGGGGAAAAATTGAAATTATTTTTTAGAAAACACAAATTAAATTCATTGATTTTTTTTTTGGTTACATCATTGATTTTTTTTTAAATTTGAATTTTTAAATGAATACGTACTATATTTAAAAATTTAATAAGTATTTTCTCAAGATATTAATTAGCATTTACCAAAGCTGGCACACCATTTTACTGGGGTATATTTTTTGCAGATCCTTTTTTTGTATTTTCCCTAATCACACATTTAGTGCTTTTTTCCTACATCCTCGCCAAATTAATTATATTTTATGTTTTGATTCATAAAAACTTTTAATATGATCTATTGATGGTATAATTAAAAGAGTACACGTTAAAAATATAAAATTGTAACTACTCTTGATTAAAATAGATTTTACATTGAGCTTTTCAATGTTCTATAAATTAAAATAGATGTTAGGCTACAAGGCATTGTGCATCTATGGCATCTCTAATTCCAATTACCTCAAATGTCATATCATTCTCACTACTGGTAATAATACTTGCATTCGAGGGCAGTGAGGCCATAGCCATAAATCCTACTTCAGAATAAGAGACAAATTATGAATGGTTTAATTGCACCTCCGACTCCGATAAATCTCACAATTCATTGCAAATCCAAGGATGACGATCTGGGATTTCATACAATCGTGAGAGGAGAATTATACAAGTTCACATTCAGGCCAAGTGTTGTTAGGTTTCTTACAACATTATACTTCTATGACTTTACATGGACAGAGAACCATCACTTCATTATTTTGAGATTTACAAAGAAAATCGAGATGAGAACTGCAAATTATGCTCTTGGATAATAAGGGCAAATGGTCCATGTAAATATAATAAAGCAGCAGGTTTGTTTAATAATTGTTATCCTTGGAAGAACGTCCCTTCAACATATATGGAAATAGATACAAGGAATAACTCGAAGATGTAATTTTCTTTCCTTTCAAGAAATCGAAATGCAAATTTAAGAATAAGAAATATCAACCTTATGATTATTCTATATTGGTGTTTTTTATGATTATAATTGTGTGGTTAAAAGCAGTGTTTCAAAACTGCATCAACCGGGCTTTGCTCAACTGGACCGCCAGGCGGCTCACCCATTTATTTATAATACTACTTTTTCCACAAAAATAAGTAATTTTTCTTTATTTATTTATTAGTCATCTGGTTCCACCGATTGAACCAAATCAACAATAACCTGCAGGTCTCTCCGATTAGATCTTTGGTTCAGTTTAAAATCAAATTCCATTTATTATTTTGCACTAGGTCTAAGGGTTGGCGGCGGGTTATCTTTGGTTGTTTGGATACCCAACCCTGCCCAACTTGGCGGGCTGGCCGGCTAGGCCTAGCCCGCATTACTTTCCCTAGATATGGATATGTATGTTATGTTATATTTAGACGTCTACACAAATTACTCTGACGACATATTACCGGATGACTTATATATGTGTACATATTACGTATATTCTTGTGTTTGATTGTATGGTTTAAAAGTTTTAAATTTACTGATAATTCAATTCGTGTATCTTGCTGTGAACACGATTAACAGTATTTGACTAAGGTTAGGTAAGTGGAGCATCGAGGGGTGTTTCATTTTAGATTTGACTATGTAACACCCCAAAATCCCCAAGCCTGATTTGTATATGGATATAAGCCTAGTATGGCTTAAAGATGAACCCTAAGTGGTATTCTCATTAATTTCTATAGTTAAATGTGTGAAAAATGGTGTTTGGTGAATTTTTGCCCAGTGTGAATCGATTCCCAGGCCCTCAGAATCGATTCGTAATGTGAGTTTCTTTGGGACTCGATTAGGTTTTCGATGAATCGCAGAGGAATCGATTCACAAAGGTGATCCTCCTGTGAATCGCGGCATGAATCGATTCACGTAAGTCGATTCTCTGTGAATCAAATTGAGAACTGCAGGAATCGATTCTCGCACTTAAAGCAATGATTCTGTCAATTTTACACTTGAGTGAATCGATTCACCTGTCTTTGTGAATCGATTCACACCGCAGATATCGTAAAAACTCAAAGAAAAGAATGTAACGCGAAGGATAGAGAGAGAGTTAGAGAGAGAGGGTGCGACGAAGAGAAGAAGGAGAAGGGGTCAAACACCTAGGGTTCACAAACTAGGGGGGAAAAACATGGATTCATGCTAGATTCACCATCAATCTTAGCTTGAATCCAAGTTTGGTAGTGTTTACTCTTGATTTGGGAAGATTGGAGGAATCCCTAGAAGGCCAGCTGAAGGAGAAGAGGAAGAAGGAAAAAGAAGGAGCTGAAACATCAACCTTGAAGCTTGAATCTTGGAAGTTGTTGTGAGTTCTTCTTTCTCTTAGGTGTTGGGCACCCATAAGTCCCACATTAGGGTCCCTTTTGAAGAAAAATCATGAACCCTATATTAGGAAGTTCTCCAAATCCTCGTTTATGCACAGTCTTTATTTTTGATAGCTATGCATGTGTTATTGGGGCTGATTAAGGGTATTGTTGTACCCTATAGATGTTGTGATGAATGTTGACCATTGAGAGCTCCATGGAGCTCTAATGGAAGATTATTTCTTGTCTTAATGTGTTTTCTTGGAGTCATTATGATATATGCTCTATTTTGAACTTGAAATGTATCTTTTACATGAGTGTATTCAGTTGCATGTTGAGTTGAAGTACCTTCTAATGGTATTCTTGAAGTAAAGCATGCATTTATGAATATAGTGAAGATTTAATTCCTAAAAGATACTAAGATGCCTCTAAAATGGGGTGATCGATATGGTTAGCCGTGTGGGGGGGCCTCGGACGGTTAAAGCGGCTAAGCACCATATCGAAAGCGTATTTATGGGGTTGTATGGACGTAAGCATATAACACTACCCATAAATGCGAACCAAAGATGAATTAGAAATTCATAGTAAGAATATGCATTGCATAAATATGTCATATTGATTTTTGACTGATAGAAAATTGCATGAGTGAATGGTGAGGAGGCGAAGGGAGGGTTCAGTGAGGTTATTATCTGTCCCCCCTCCCTTACTTAATTATTTTACAGATGCACAGTGCAGAAGAGGCGATTGACAATGCATGCTCGGGATATGGTTCAATGTATTAGTTTATAGTAGCACTTGGGAGTTGTAATTCTTAGAAGTATGTATTGATGTTGTACCGATATGAACTTATGTATTTAAGTCTGGTTTTGTGGTATTTGGACTTAATGTTGGATTTAAGTTTAAATTCTATTTTGGGATTACTGTACCTAATGATAATTATCTTAACTTTATGCGAATGAAAGTAAGGTGTTACATTATGGTATCGTGAGCGATTCGATTCTAATCGGACTGTAGGGGTTACTAGGAATAGTTTCATGAATTTCTTGAGTCTGCTGTTGTTTTTCTACTTATTATGCTAAGAGATATTGAGCCTGATCAACTCAATGCTTGGTGCATTCTATGCAGAATCGTGGCTTCGTGTTCCGAAGGCGCTAAGACCTAGAAGGAATGCTGAGGTACCTCCGAATCCTCCAGAACAAGAGAATGCTTGGCTACAAGGGATATTGCAAGCCATTCAGAATCAGAGTATTGCAACCAACAACCTTGCGGCTCAGTTGGCCCAACAACAACAACAACAGTACCAAGCCCAACCTCCCCCGCAAGAGGTGGAATTAGACCGGAAATTCCTCAAGTTCCTCAAGACAAAGCCTCCAACTTTCAATGGAAGAACAGAAGCCATGGCATCCCAACATTGGCTGGAAGCCGTGGAGAAGAGTTTTAAGGTTGTTCACTGTACCGAGGAACAAAAGGTCGAGCTAGCTACTCATGTACTTATAGAGGATGCTGAAAACTGGTGGAAAGGGGCCCGAGCTTATATGGTGGCTCAGGGGATACCATTAACTTGGGAGAACTTTCAGAGGATTTTCCTGGAGAAGTACTTCCCACAGACTGTGAAGGATATGATGGACCGAGAGTTAGTCCAACTGCAGCAAGGAAAATCCACGGTCTCAGAGTATGTGAACAAGTTTGAAGAGTTGGTAAGGTACTCATCTGTTGCTCAATTTGCTCCGGATGATAATTGGAAAATCAAGCAGTTCAGGTGGGGACTAAGGCCTGACATCCAAAACAGCATTTCACAAACTGAATTCACTGACTTCGCCAGAGTAGTCCATCAGAGCTACGTGGCTGAAGCAAGCTTGAAGAGGATGTATGAAGATAGGCAAACTAGGTGGCAAGATAAGAACAAAAAGAAGGATGCAGATAAGAACGCCCAACACATGAGACCGAAAGGGAACCTTTTCAAGGGAAAGCAGGCTCAAACCTCTGAGTCTGATTATCATGCATGTTCAAACTGTGGGAAGAGGCATCCGGGAGAGTGTATGAAGGGCAAGAATGTTTGCTATGTGTGTCACCAACCAGGACACCTGGCCAGGGAGTGCCCCCAATACACTAAAGGGAAAGGAGCCAAGCCTAGTGATCCTAACCAAGGGAGAGTCTTTACTCTGGATGCCCGTAAAGCAAAGGGAGCGGAAAATCGATGAAAGGTACTTGTTTCCCTCAGGATGAACCTCTAGTTGTTTTGTTTGATTCTGAGCAACACATTCCTTTATCTCGTGTACATGTGTTCAAAGGTTAGGGTTGTGTCTTACCTCATTGCAAATTCCGTTGCATGTGTATACACCTGCCGAAGGTAGCATTTCCACTTCCTTAGTATGTGAGAATTGTCCTCTCATAATTCAAGGGAGGATGTTTTTAGTAAACCTTGTGTGTCTACCTCTTGTAGGGATGGACATTATCTTGGGTATGGATTGGCTTTCCGCCCATCAAGTTGTTTTAAATTGTTTCTGTAAGACGATTGAGTTTCCAAATGTGCACTCTATTATTGAAGAGTCAAGTCATGTTACACTGAGTAATGATTTTCTATTGAGTCACTGTCTAGTGGAAGGTCTTGCAGGATATATGGTCTTACTTTCTTCAACTGTAGAGGTTAGCCCCGACCTGGATACTATCCCTATAGTGAACGAATTCTTAGATGTGTTTCCTAGCGAGGTAGCAACTTTACCACCTGAGAGAGAAGTTGAGTTCTCCATAGAACTGGTTCCCGGAACGGGACCAATCTCCATAGCTCCTTATAGGATGTCACCCTTGGAGTTAAGGGAATTAAAGACACAGTTGGAAGATTTGATTGCTAAGCAGTTTATTAGACCTAGTGTGTCACCTTGGGGCGCACCTGTCCTTTTGGTGAAGAAGAAAGATGGGAGTATGAGGTTATGTATTGATTACCGGAAAATCAATAAGATCACAGTGAAGAATAGGTACCCCTTGCCTAGGATAGATGACTTGATAGATCAACTTAGGGAGCTTCTGTTTTCTAAGATTGATCTAAGGTCCGTTATCACCAGTTAGAGTTAAGGCAGGATGTTCAAGACGGCATTTAGGACTAGATACGCTCACTATGAATACTTGGTTATGCCTTTTGGTCTAACCAATGCCCCAGCCGTATTTATGGACTACATGAACCGAATTTTTAGGCCTTTCCTTGACAAGTTTGTAGTGGTCTTCATAGACGATATCTTAGTTTATTCTAAGGATCCTCGAGAGCATGAAGAACACCTTAGGATTATTCTAAGTACCCTCAGGAGAAAAGCCTTTTTGCTAAACCAGGAGAAATGTGAGTTTTGGCTCAATGAAGTTAAGTTTCTTGGTCATGTGATTTCTCAAAGTGAGTGTTTCGGTTGATCCTACTAAAGTAGAAGCAGTCCTTAGTTGGGAGCGACCAACCACGATCCACGAAGTTAGGAGCTTTCTAGGATTAGCCAGGTTACTACAGAAGGTTCATTAAGGGATTTTGCAACCTGTACTTCCCTAACAAGATTGACCGAAAGGGAGCCTTTTGTATGGACTAGGAGCCGTGAGAGCGCTTTCTAGAGCTTAAGACCAGGTTGACTTCTACCCCTGTCTTGATTATCCCCGACCCGCTTTGGGATTTGAAGTTTATAGTGATGCCTCTAAGAAAGGGTTAGGATGTATTCTTATGCGAACCGGCAAGTTGTAGCTTATGCATCTAGGCGCTAAGGCCCCATGAGGAGAACTACCCTACTCATGACTTAGAGCTTGCAGCCATTGTCTTTGCTCTAAAGATTTGGCGACACTATCTGTATGGTGCCCAATTTGAAGTGTTTAGTGATCATAAGAGCTTGAAATACCTTTTTGATCAGAAGGAACTTAACATGAGGCAGAGAAGATGGGTTGAATTCCTAAAAGATTATGACTTTGAGTTGAAGTACCATCCGGGCAAAGCGAATGTGGTCGCTGATGCCTTGAGTAGGAAGTCCTTGCATGTGTCTTCACTGATGATCAAAGAAATGGAGTTGCTGGAGTCCTTTAGGGACCTTAACCTTGGAATTTTTCCATCAGTGAACAGTCTCATGTTTTATCATTTAGAAATTTCCTGTGATTTTAGGGAACAGATTAGACTTGCCCAGAGCTTAGATGTAGAGCTGCAGTCTAGCAAGCACTGCCCCAGTTTTTCTGAAGCCGAGGATGGCACTTTATTGTTCCATCAGAGAATCTGCATACCAAAGGATAATTCCATTAAACAGCAGGTTCTAGGAGAAGCCCACAAGAGTGGATTCTTGATACACCCTGGTTCCACCAAGATGTATCAAGACCTTAGACAGAGGTATTGGTGGCCAGGCATGAGGAATGATGTGGCAGAATTTGTAGCTCAATGCTTGGTTTGTCAGAAAACCAAGATAGAACACCAAAAGCCTTCAGGTCTTCTCCAACCCTTAGAAATTCCTGAGTGGAAGTGGGATAGTATAACAATGGATTTTGTGGGAGGATTACCCTACACTCAGCTAGGATATGACTCTATATGGGTCATAGTGGACAGATTAACCAAATCTGCTCATTTCCTTCCCATAAAATCCACTTACAAAACTGCCCGGTTAGCTGAGATCTATATCAGAGAAATTGTTAGGCTCCACGGAGTTCCAACTAACATTGTCTCTGATAGGGATCCAAAGTTTACCTCTTGGTTTTGGAAGGCACTTCATCAAGCCTTAGGGACGAGATTGAGTCTTAGCACCGCCTACCATCCTCAGACAGATGGCCAGTCGGAGAGAACCATTCAAACCTTAGAGGATATGCTTAGAGCCTGTGTTTTAGAGGATGGCGGTAGTTGGAGCAAGTATTTGCCCTTAATTGAATTTTCTTACAACAACAGCTATCACTCTAGCATAGGAATGGCACCGTATGAGGCTCTCTACGGTCGCAAGTGTAGAACTCCTCTATGTTGGTTTGAGGTGGGAGAAAAACAATTGTTAGGCCCTGACCTTGTCCAAGAAACTACTGATAAGATTCGCATGATTAGGGAGAAGATAAAGACTGCTCAGAGTAGGCAGAAAAGTTATGCAGATCGTAGGCTTAAACCCCTTGAATTTGAGGAGGGAGAACATGTATTCCTGAAAGTCACTCCCACTATAGGTGTTGGTAGAGCTCTTAGGGCCAAAAAGTTGACCCCTCGGTATGTGGGTCCTTTCCAAATCCTCGGTCGCATTGGTCCTGTTGCTTACCAAATCGCCTTACCTCCTTCTTTGTCAAATCTCCACAATGTTTTTCATGTGTCTCAGCTTAAGAAGTACATTCCAGATCCATTTCACTCTATAGACCATGAGTCCATACAACTTAGGCCTGATTGCACATACCAGCCCGAACCGGCCCAAATCGTGGACCGAGCTTCCAAGGCACTCAGGAATAAGACTATCCCTTTGGTTAAGGTGATGCAGGAAGGATCCACTCCCGAAGAAGCTACTTGGGAACTCAAAGAGGAGATGCAAAACCAATATCCGCAGCTTTTCCAATAGGTATGTTAATTTATCAATTTTGAGGACAAAATTTTTAAAAGGTGGGTAGTAGTGTAACACCCCAAAATCCCCAAGCCTGATTTGTATGTGGATATAAGCCTAGTATGGCTTAAAGATGAACCCTAAGTGGTATTCTCATTAATTTCTATAGTTAAATGTGTGAAAAATGGTGTTTGGTGAATTTTTGCCCAGTGTGAATCGATTCCCAGGCCCTGTAAATCGATTGAGTATGAGTTTCTTTGGGACTCGATTAGGTTTTCATGAATCGCAGAGGAATCGATTCACAAAGGTGATCCTCTGTGAATCGCAGCATGAATCGAATCCCAGAAGTCAGTTCTCTGTGAATCAAATCTGAGAACTGCAGGAATCGATTCCTGCACTTAAAGCAGCGATTCCTGTCAATTTTACACTTTGAGTGAATCGATTCACTGTCTTTGTGAATCGATTCACATTTGCGATATATCGTAAAAACTTCGTGAGAAAGAAACGAGCGAAGGATAGAGAGAGAGGTGCGACGAAGAGAAGAAGGAGAAGGGTCAAACACCTAGGGTTCACAAACTAGGGGAAAAACATGGATTCATGCTAGATTCACCATCAATCTTAGCTTGAATCCAAGTTGAGAGTGTTTACTCTTGATTTGGGAAGATTGGAGGAATCCTAGAAGGCCAGCTGAAGGAGAAGAGGAAGAAGGAAAAAGAAGGAGCTGAAACATCAACCTTGAAGCTTGAATCTTGGAAGATGTTGAGAGTTCTTCTTTCTCTTAGGTGTGGTGCACCCATAAGTCCCACATAAGGCGCCCTTTTGAGTAAAAATCATGAACCCTATATTAGGAAGTTCTCCAAATCCTCGTTTATGCAGTCTTTATTTTTGATAGCTATGCATGTGTTATTGGGGCTGATTAAGGGGGTGTTGTTCTAGCCCTATAGATGTTGTGATGAATGTTGACCATTGAGAGCTCCATGGAGCTCTAATGGAAGTTATTTCTTGTCTTAATGTGTTTTCTTGGACTCATTATGATATATGCTCTATTTTGAACTTGAAATGTATCTTTTACATGAGTGTATTCAGTTGCATGTTGAGTTGAAGTAGCTTCTAATGGTATTCTTGGAGTAAAGCATGCATTTAAGGATATAGTGGTGATTTAATTCCTAAAAGATACTAAGATGCCTCTAAAATGGGGTGATCGATATGGTTAGCCGTGTGGGGACGCCCTCTGACTGCTAAGACGTCTAACCACCATATCGAAAAGCGTATTTATGGGGTTGTATGGACGTAAGCATATAACACTACCCATAAATGCGAACCAAAGATGAATTAGAAATTCATAGTAAGAATATGCATTGCATAAATATGTCATATTGATTTTTGGTGATAGAAAATTGCATGAGTGAATGGTGAGGAGTCGAAGGGAGGATTCACTGAGATTATTATCTCACCCCACTCCTTTACTTAATTATTTTACAGATGCACAGGTACCGAAGGGCGATTGACAGCTGCATGCTCTCGGGATATGGTTCAATGTATTAGTTTATAGTAGCACTTGGGAGTTGTAATTCTTAGAAGTATGTATTGATGTTGTACCGATATGAACTTATGTATTTAAGTCTGGTTTTGTGGTATTTGGACTTAATGTTGGATTTAAGTTTAAATTCTATTTTGGGATTACTGTACCTAATGATAATTATCTTAACTTTATGCGAATGAAAGTAAGGTGTTACATTATGGTATCAGAGCAGTTCGATTCTAATCGGACTGTAGGGGTTACTAGGAATAGTTTCATGAATTTCTTGAGTCTGCTGTTGTTTTTCTACTTATTATGCTAAGAGATATTGAGCCTGATCAACTCAATGCTTGGTGCATTCTATGCAGAATCGTGGCTTCAGGTTCTGGAAGGCGCGGAAGACCTAGAAGGAATGCTGAGGTACCTCCGAATCCTCCAGAACAAGAGAATGCTTGGCTACAAGGGATATTGCAAGCCATTCAGAATCAGAGTATTGCAACCAACAACCTTGCGGCTCAGTTGGCCCAACAACAACAACAACAGTACCAAGCCCAACCTCCCCCGCAAGAGGTGGAATTAGACCGGAAATTCCTCAAGTTCCTCAAGACAAAGCCTCCAACTTTCAATGGAAGAACAGAAGCCATGGCATCCCAACATTGGCTGGAAGCCGTGGAGAAGAGTTTTAAGGTTGTTCACTGTACCGAGGAACAAAAGGTCGAGCTAGCTACTCATGTACTTATAGAGGATGCTGAAAACTGGTGGAAAGGGGCCCGAGCTTATATGGTGGCTCGGGGATACCATTAACTCGGGAGAACTTTCGGAGGATTTTCTGGAGAAGTACTTCCACAGATCGTGAAGGATATGATGGACCAGAGAGTTAGTCCAAGCTGCGGCAAGGAAAATCCACGGTCTCGAGTATGTGAACAAGTTTGAAGAGTTGGTAAGGTACTCATACATTTGCTCAATTTGCTCAGGATGATAATTGGAAAATCAAGCGATTCGGTGGGGACTAAGGCCCGACATCCAAAACAAAGATTTCACAAACTGAATTCACTGACTTCGCCAGAGTAGTCCATCAGAGCTACGTGGCTGAAGCAAGCTTGAAGAGGATGTATGAAGATAGGCAAACTAGGTGGCAAGATAAGAACAAAAAGAAGGATGCAGATAAGAACGCCCAACACATGAGACCGAAAGGGAACCTTTTCAAGGGAAAGCAGGCTCAAACCTCTGAGTCTGATTATCATGCATGTTCAAACTGTGGGAAGAGGCATCCGGGAGAGTGTATGAAGGGCAAGAATGTTTGCTATGTGTGTCACCAACCAGGACACCTGGCCAGGGAGTGCCCCCAATACACTAAAGGGAAAGGAGCCAAGCCTAGTGATCCTAACCAAGGGAGAGTCTTTACTCTGGATGCCCAGAAAGCAAAGGGAGCGGAAAATCTGATGAAAGGTACTTGTTTCCCTCAGGATGAACCTCTAGTTGTTTTGTTTGATTCTAGCAACACATTCCTTTATCTCGTGTACATGTGTTCAAAGGTTAGGGTTGTGTCTTACCTCATTGCAAATTCCGTTTGCATGTGTATACACTGCCAAGGTAGCATTTCCCCTTCCTTAGTATGTGAGAATTGTCCTCTCATAATTCAAGGGAGGATGTTTTTAGTAAACCTTGTGTGTCTACCTCTTGTAGGGATGGACATTATCTTGGGTATGGATTGGCTTTCCGCCCATCAAGTTGTTTTAAATTGTTTCTGTAAGACGATTGAGTTTCCAAATGTGCACTCTATTATTGAAGAGTCAAGTCATGTTACACTGAGTAATGATTTTCTATTGAGTCACTGTCTAGTGGAAGGTCTTGCAGGATATATGGTCTTACTTTCTTCAACTGTAGAGGTTAGCCCCGACCTGGATACTATCCCTATAGTGAACGAATTCTTAGATGTGTTTCCTAGCGAGGTAGCAACTTTACCACCTGAGAGAGAAGTTGAGTTCTCCATAGAACTGGTTCCCGGAACGGGACCAATCTCCATAGCTCCTTATAGGATGTCACCCTTGGAGTTAAGGGAATTAAAGACAGTTGGAAGATTTGATTGCTAAGCAGTTTATTAGACCTAGTGTGTCACCTTGGGGCGCACCTGTCCTTTTGGTGAAGAAGAAAGATGGGAGTATGAGGTTATGTATTGATTACCGGAAAATCAATAAGATCACAGTGAAGAATAGGTACCCCTTGCCTAGGATAGATGACTTGATAGATCAACTTAGGGGAGCTTCGGTTTTCTCTAAGATTGATCTAAGGTCTGGTTATCACCAGATTAGAGTTAAGGCAGAGGATGTTCCGAAGACGGCATTTAGGACTAGATACGGCCACTATGAATACTTGGTTATGCCTTTTGGTCTAACCAATGCCCCAGCCGTATTTATGGACTACATGAACCGAATTTTTAGGCCTTTCCTTGACAAGTTTGTAGTGGTCTTCATAGACGATATCTTAGTTTATTCTAAGGATCCTCGAGAGCATGAGGAACACCTTAGGATTGTTCTAAGTACCCTCAGGGAGAAAAGCCTTTTTGCTAAACCGGAGAAATGTGAGTTTTGGCTCAATGAAGGTAAGTGTTTTGGTCATGTGATTTCTCAAAGTGAGTGTCGGTTGATCCTACTAAAGTAGAAGCAGTCCTTAGTTGGGAGCGACCAACCACAGTCACAGAAGTTAGGAGCTTTCTAGGATTAGCCGGTTACTACCGAAGGTTCATTAAGGGATTTTTGCAACTGGTACTTCCCCTAACAAGATTGACCAGAAAGGGGGAGCCTTTTGTATGGACTAGGAGCTGTGAGAGCAGTTTCCTAGAGCTTAAGACCAGGTTGACTTCTACCCCGGTCTTGATTATCCCTGACCCCGCTTTGGGATTTGAAGTTTATAGTGATGCCTCTAAGAAAGGGTTAGGATGTGTTCTTATGCAGAACCGACAAGTTGTAGCTTATGCATCTAGGCAGTTAAGGCCCCATGAGGAGAACTACCCTACTCATGACTTAGAGCTTGCAGCCATTGTCTTTGCTCTAAAGATTTGGCGACACTATCTGTATGGTGCCCAATTTGAAGTGTTTAGTGATCATAAGAGCTTGAAATACCTTTTTGATCAGAAGGAACTTAATATGAGGCAGAGAAGATGGGTTGAATTCCTAAAAGATTATGACTTTGAGTTGAAGTACCATCCGGGCAAAGCGAATGTGGTCGCTGATGCCTTGAGTAGGAAGTCCTTGCATGTGTCTTCACTGATGATCAAAGAAATGGAGTTGCTGGAGTCCTTTAGGGACCTTAACCTTGGAATTTTTCCATCAGTGAACAGTCTCATGTTTTATCATTTAGAAATTTCCTGTGATTTTAGTGGAATGTATTAGACTTGCCTGTAGCTTAGATGTAGAGTCATAGCCTAGCAAGCACGCCCGCTTTTTTTACAGCCGAGGATGGCACTTTATTGTTCCATCAGAGAATCTGCATACCAAAGGATAATTCCATTAAACAGCAGGTTCTAGGAGAAGCCCACAAGAGTGGATTCTTGATACACCCTGGTTCCACCAAGATGTATCAAGACCTTAGACAGAGGGATTGGGGGCCAGGCATGAGGAACGATGTGGCGTAATTTGTAGCTCAATGCTTGGTTTGTCGAAACCAAGATAGAACACCAAAAGTCTTCAGGTCTTCTCCAACCCTTAGAAATTCCTGAGTGGAAGTGGGATAGTATAACAATGGATTTTGTGGGAGGATTACCCTACACTCAGCTAGGATATGACTCTATATGGGTCATAGTGGACAGATTAACCAAATCTGCTCATTTCCTTCCCATAAAATCCACTTACAAAGCGCCTTGCTAATGAGATCTATATCAGAGAAATTGTTAGGCTCCACGGAGTTCCAACTAACATTGTCTCTGATAGGGATCCAAAGTTTACCTCTTGGTTTTGGAAGGCACTTCATCAAGCCTTAGGGACGAGATTGAGTCTTAGCATCGCCTACCATCCTCAGACAGATGGCCAGTCGGAGAGAACCATTCAAACCTTAGAGGATATGCTTAGAGCCTGTGTTTTAGAGGATGGCGGTAGTTGGAGCAAGTATTTGCCCTTAATTGAATTTTCTTACAACAACAGCTATCACTCTAGCATAGGAATGGCACCGTATGAGGCTCTCTACGGTCGCAAGTGTAGAACTCCTCTATGTTGGTTCGAGGTGGGAGAAAAACAATTGTTAGGCCCTGACCTTGTCCAAGAAACTACTGATAAGATTCGCATGATTAGGGAGAAGATAAAGACTGCTCAGAGTAGGCAGAAAAGTTATGCAGATCGTAGGCTTAAACCCCTTGAATTTGAGGAGGGAGAACATGTATTCCTGAAAGTCACTCCCACTATAGGTGTTGGTAGAGCTCTTAGGGCCAAAAAGTTGACCCCTCGGTATGTGGGTCCTTTCCAAATCCTCGGTCGCATTGGTCCTGTTGCTTACCAAATCGCCTTACCTCCTTCTTTGTCAAATCTCCACAATGTTTTTCATGTGTCTCAGCTTAAGAAGTACATTCCAGATCCATTTCACTCTATAGACCATGAGTCCATACAACTTAGGCCTGATTGCACATACCAGCCCGAACCGGCCCAAATCGTGGACCGAGCTTCCAAGGCACTCAGGAATAAGACTATCCCTTTGGTTAAGGTGATCTGGGAAGGATCCACTCCCGAAGAAGCTACTTGGGAACTCAAAGAGGAGATGCAAAACCAATATCCGCAGCTTTTCCAATAGGTATGTTAATTTATCAATTTTGAGGACAAAATTTTTAAAAGGTGGGTAGTAGTGTAACACCCCAAAATCCCCAAGCCTGATTTGTATGTGGATATAAGCCTAGTATGGCTTAAAGATGAACCCTAAGTGGTATTCTCATTAATTTCTATAGTTAAATGTGTGAAAAATGGTGTTTGGTGAATTTTTGCCCGGTGAATCGATTCCCAGGCCCGTGAATCGATTCAGTATCGTGAGTTTCTTTGGGACTCGATTAGGTTTTCAGTGAATCGCAGGAGGAATCGATTCACAAAGGCTGATCCTCTGTGAATCGCAGCATGAATCGATTCACAGAAGTCAGTTCTCTGTGAATCGAATCTGAGAACTGCAGGAATCGATTCCTGCACTTAAAGTCGCGATTCTGTCAATTTTACACCGAGTGAATCGATTCACCTGTCTTTGTGAATCGATTCACAAATGCAGATATCGTAAAAACTCAGCGAGAAAAAGAACGTAACGCGAAGGATAGAGAGAGAGGTGCGAAGAGAAGAAGAAGGAGAAGGGGTCAAACACCTAGGGTTCACAAACTAGGGGGGAAAAACATGGATTCATGCTAGATTCACCATCAATCTTAGCTTGAATCCAAGTTGGGGAGTGTTTACTCTTGATTTGGGAAGATTGGAGGAATCCCTAGAAGGCCAGCTGAAGGAGAAGAGGAAGAAGGAAAAAGAAGGAGCTGAAACATCAACCTTGAAGCTTGAATCTTGGAAGTTGTTGTGAGTTCTTCTTTCTCTTAGGTGTTGGGCACCCATAAGTCCCACATTAGGGTCCCTTTTGAATAAAAATCATGAACCCTATATTAGGAAGTTCTCCAAATCCTCGTTTATGCACAGTCTTTATTTTTGATAGCTATGCATGTGTTATTGGGGCTGATTAAGGGGGTATTGTTGTACCCCTATAGATGTTGTGATGAATGTTGACCATTGAGAGCTCCATGGAGCTCTAATGGAAGTTATTTCTTGTCTTAATGTGTTTTCTTGGACTCATTATGATATATGCTCTATTTTGAACTTGAAATGTATCTTTTACATGAGTGTATTCAGTTGCATGTTGAGTTGAAGTAGCTTCTAATGGTATTCTTGGAGTAAAGCATGCATTTAAGGATATAGTGGTGATTTAATTCCCTAAAAGATACTAAGATGCCTCTAAAATGGGGTGATCGATATGGTTAGCCGTGTGGGACGCCCTCGGACGGTTAAGACGTCTAACCACCATATCGAAAGCGTATTTATGGGGTTGTATGGACGTAAGCATATAACACTACCCATAAATGCGAACCAAAGATGAATTAGAAATTCATAGTAAGAATATGCATTGCATAAATATGTCATATTGATTTTTGACTGATAGAAAATTGCATGAGTGAATGGTGAGGAGTCGAAGGGAGGATTCACTGAGATTATTATCTCACCCCACTCCTTTACTTAATTATTTTACAGATGCACAGGTACCGAAGGGCGATTGACAGCTGCGTGCTCTCGGGATATGGTTCAATGTATTAGTTTATAGTAGCACTTGGGAGTTGTAATTCTTAGAAGTATGTATTGATGTTGTACCGATATGAACTTATGTATTTAAGTCTGGTTTTGTGGTATTTGGACTTAATGTTGGATTTAAGTTTAAATTCTATTTTGGGATTACTGTACCTAATGATAATTATCTTAACTTTATGCGAATGAAAGTAAGGTGTTACAGACTATATAATCTTGAAGGTTACTAAGGATCCAATATGATTTTCTAAAATTTGGGATGATATCCCAACTGCTTTGTTTCACTTTTTTTAATAATTTCCCAACTCCATTATTTTATCATGTAAATTCTAATGTTGTACAAAAAATATACGAGATCTACTAAATTACAAGATATTCCTTTAAAAAAAAAACTAAATTACAAGATATAAATTATAAATTGAAAAAGGTATTGTGATGGGCATACTTTTTAAATTGTCTTTGTAATACGTAATCTATTCTCTATTTAAGAAAATTAACAACACTATCTTCGATTATCTATATTGCGCCACGTGACATCTTCTTCATCTTTTATATATAATATAGTGAAAAAAATTAACAGATTTTCATGCACATGTGCTTATCACGGGTCTCATTTGCATGTTAGATGAAAAAGAAATGACACATTAATAGCGCACTAATGTTAAAATTTAAGGACTTGAATAAAAGAAATTAACGTAACGCACAACTATATTTTACCCAATCTTCTTAATTGGATTAACATTTTTAGAATTTTGTTAAACTTATTTTAATAGATAAACCAATATTAATTGCAACGAAAAACATATATATAGCATACTTGACTAGCAGATAGTGAATTTGAAAAAGAAACTTATCTCACTAGCTTATAGTGTTTGTCCAAACGCTACTTCAAGTGCCAATGGAGCTTATAATTTATAGCCTGCTATTTTTCTTTGATTTTTATTGTTATTATTTTGATGTCTTTATATGAGGTTAAATTAGTTAAGATTGGCTTAATTTTTGATCATGAAACATGAGTTTTTTGTTGCTTATATTGAAGCAGAGTAATATATTTTGTGCGCCCCATGCGAGCATGTGCATCCCCGAGCGCACCCATATATATATATATATATATGCATATAATACACATAAATTTGTAGAACATCATTTTAAGTCGTTTTATATTTATCAATTAGTTTAAATCTTACTTTTACCAAATGTTTTAAATTCAATCATCTATCATATCTTCTATTCACTATATGCTCTATCGCTTTCAATTACCAGTCTATATTTGTTAAGGGGAAAAATTGAAATTATTTTTTAGAAAACACAAATTAAATTCATTGATTTTTTTGGTTACATCATTGATTTTTTAAAATTTGAATTTTTAAATGAATACGTACTATATTTAAAAATTTAATAAGTATTTTCTCAAGATATTAATTTGCATTTACCAAAGTGGCACACCATTTCTTGGGGTATATTTTTGCAGATCCTGTTTTTGTATTTTCCCTAATTACACATTTAGTGCTTTTTCCTACATCCTCGCCAAATTAATTATATTTTATGTTTTGATTCATAAAAACTTTTAATATGATCTATTGATGGTATAATTAAAAGAGTACACGTTAAAAATATAAAATTGTAACTACTCTTGATTAAAATAGATTTTACTTTGAGCTTTTCAATGTTCTATAAATTAAAATAGATGTTAGGCTCCAAGGCATTGTGCATCTATGGCATCTCTAATTCCAATTACCTCAAATGTCATATCATTCTCACTACTGGTAATAATACTTGCATTCGAGGGCAGTGAGGCCATAGCCATAAATCCCACGGTAACAGTACAAATTATGAATGGTTTAATTGCACCTCCGACTCCGATAAATCTCACAATTCATTGCAAATCCAAGGATGACGATCTGGGATCTCATACAATCGTGAGAGGATAATTATACAAGTTCACATTCAGGCCAGGTGTTGTTAGGTTTCTTACAACATTATACTTTTGCAGCTTTACATGGACAGGAGAACCATCACTTCATTATTTTGAGATTTACAAAGAAAATCGAGATGAGAACTGCAAATTATGCTCTTGGATAATAAGGGCAAATGGTCCATGTAAATATAATAAGGCAGCAGGTTTGTTCAATAATTGTTATCCTTGGAAGAACTGCCCTTCAACATATATGGAAATAGATACAAGGAATAACTCGAAGATGTAATTTTCTTTCCTTTCAAGAAATCGAAATGCAAATTTAAGAATAAGAAATATCAACCTTATGATTATTCTATATTGGTGTTTTTTATGATTATAATTGTGTGGTTAAATGCAATGTTTCAAAAACCGGACCGAACCGGTCGGTTCAACCGTGGACCGGCCAGTTCGGCTCACCCATTTATTTATAATACTACTTTTTCCATAAAAATAAGTAATTTTTCTTTATTTATTTATTAGTCATCTGGTTCCACTGATTGAACCAAATCAACAGTAAACCAGAGGTCTCTCCGATTCGATCTTTGGTTCAGTTTTTAAAATCAAATTCCATTTATTATTTTGCACTAGGTCTAAGGGTTGGCAGGGCGGGTTATGCTGGTTGTTTGGATACCCAACCACGCTTGACTTAGCGGGTGGATGGCTAGGCCTAGCCCGCATTACTTTCCCTAGATATGGATATGTATGTTATGTTATATTTAGATGTCTACACAAATTACTCTGACGACATATTACCGGATGACTTATATATGTGTACATATTACGTATATTCTTGTGTTTGATTGTATGGTTTAAAAGTTTTAAATTTACTGATAATTCAATTCGTGTATCTTGCTGTGAACACGATTAACACTATTAGACTAAGGTTAGGTAAGTGGAGCACCGAGGGGTGTTTCATTTTAGATTTGACTATATAATCTTGAAGGTTACTAAGGATCCAATATGATTTTCTAAAATTTGGGATGATATCCCAACTGCTTTGTTTCACTTTTTTTAATAATTTCCCTACTCCATTATTTTATCATGTAAATTCTAATGTTGAACAAAAAATATACGAGATCTACTAAATTACAAGATATTCCTTTAAAAAAAAAACTAAATTACAAGATATAAATTATAAATTGAAAAAGGTATTGTGATGGGCATACTTTTTAAATTGTCTTTGTAATACGTAATCTATTCTCTATTTAAGAAAATTAACAACACTATCTTCGATTATCTATATTGCGCCACGTGACATCTTCTTCATCTTTTATATATAATATAGTGAAAAAAATTAACAGATTTTCATGCACGTGTGCTTATCACGGGTCTCATTTGCATGTTAGATGAAAAAGAAATGACACATTAATAGCGCACTAATGTTAAAATTTAAGGACTTGAATAAAAGAAATTAACGTAACGCACAACTATATTTTACCCAATCTTCTTAATTGGATTAACATTTTTAGAATTTTGTTAAACTTATTTTAATTGATAAACCAATATTAATTGCAACGAAAAACATATATATAGCATACTTGACTAGCAGATAGTGAATTTGAAAAGAAACTTATCTCAAGAGCTTATAGTGTTTGTCCAAACGCTACTTCAAGTGCCAATGGAGCTTATAATTTATAGCCTGCTATTTTTCTTTGATTTTTATTGTTATTATTTTGATGTCTTTATATGAGGTTAAATTAGTTAAGATTGGCTTAATTTTTGATCATGAAACATGAGTTTTTTGTTGCTTATATTCGAAACAGGAGTAATATATTTTGTGCGCCCCCATGC
Source organism: Calophaca sinica (assembly GCA_037113605.1). NCBI lineage: Eukaryota > Viridiplantae > Streptophyta > Magnoliopsida > Fabales > Fabaceae > Calophaca > Calophaca sinica. The sequence continues at coordinate 57,993,947 of CM073733.1, forward strand.
GAGCATGTGCATCCCCGAGCGCACCCATATATATATATATATATATATGCATATAATACACATAAATTTGTAGAACATCATTTTAAATCGTTTTATATTTATCAATTAGTTTAAATTTTACTTTTACCAAATGTTTCAAATTCAATCATCTATCATATCTTCTATTCACTATATGCTCTATCGCTTTCAATTACCGGCCTATATTTGTTAAGGGGAAAAATTGAAATTATTTTTTAGAAAACACAAATTAAATTCATTGATTTTTTTTTTTGTTACATCATTGATTTTTTTTAAAATTTGAATTTTTAAATGAATACGTACTATATTTAAAAATTTAATATGTATTTTCTCAAGATATTAATTAGCATTTACCAAAGCTGGCACACCATTTTACTAGGGTATATTTTTTGCAGATCCTTTTTTTGTATTTTCCCTAATTACACATTTAGTGCTTTTTTCCTACATCCTCGCCAAATTAATTATATTTTATGTTTTGATTCATAAAAATTTTAATATGATTTATTGATGGTATAATTAAAAGAGTACACGTTAAAAATATAAAATTGTAACTACTCTTGATTAAAATAGATTTTACTTTGAGCTTTTCAATGTTCTATAAATTAAAATAGATGTTAGGCTCCAAGGCATTGTGCATCTATGGCATCTCTAATTCCAATTACCTCAAATGTCATATCATTCTCACTACTGGTAATAATACTTGTATTCGAGGGCAGTGAGGCCATAGCCATAAATCCCACGGTAACAGTACAAATTATGAATGGTTTAATTGCACCTCCGACTCCGATAAATCTCACAATTCATTGCAAATCCAAGGATGACGATCTGGGATTTCATACAATCGTGAGAGGAGAATTATACAAGTTCACATTCAGGCCAAGTGTTGTTAGGTTTCTTACAACATTATACTTCTGCAGCTTTACATGGACACGAGCACCATCATTTCATTATTTTGAGATTTACAAAGAAAATCGAGATGAGAACTGTAACATCCCAAAATCCCTAAGCCTAATTATTAGGAATCCTAAGTGAAAAACGATATTTAATCCCTAAGGATTAAATATAGTTCATAGCCTTAATTTAGTAGTTTAAAACCAATTTGGAATCAAAAGGGTAAAATAGTAATTTTACCCAATGATTTAGGAATTATGGGATTAATTAGTGATGAGTGGTTTTAATTGAATAAAATAGCATCAGGTTGATTTGAGGACCTAAGGGCAAATCTTGTCATCTAAGAGGGATTTATTTGCTAAATCCTAATTAAATATTCACCGCCACCCCACCATGCTCCATGTTTCACTTACTCTCACCCTAGAGCCATCTCTAAACCCTATTACCCCCTCCCTCACTCGATGACCAGCAGCCAAGAAGAGGCAAAAATCAGAAAAAAGAAGAAAGAAGAAAGAAGGAAGAGAAGAAGAGAAAAGAAGGAAAAAGGGGAGGTGGAACGGGATCAGTGGAGAGGAATAGGAGGCAGGGCGCGGCGGCCCTGTTGTGGTGGCGCACCACCGCGCCGGAGAAGGAGGAGGAAGGGCGAGAGAGCTGGGCCGAGAGGGAGGTGGCAGCAGCCACCGTGGGAGAGAGAGAGGGAGAGTTCGAGAGAGAGAGTGAGAAACCGAGAGTGAGAGAAGTTGAGGGAGAGAAAGAGCTCGACTTGGAGGAAGATGAAGGAGGAAGATGGAGGTTTCACCTCCATTAAAGCTTGAAGGATGAAGATTGGAGCTTGAGGAACAACATCAATGGAGGTTAGGGCTTGGAACAACAAGGAAGAGAACTTGCATATGGGTTCTAATTGATGGAGAAGAGGAAATAGGGATTTTTGGAATTGAAATCCCTAACTTGGAATTATTCAGGTAACATAGACTTCCCCTAAAACCTCCCTTAGGGTGTGCTAGGATTTGTTAGTTAGATTCTTTAGCTCAATAATTAGTTTATTAATTATTCTGAAATGGTCTTGTATGGGGTTTTGATTGAAATAGGGTTGGATTCTGTCCCCAACCCCCCTAAACCAATGTGTGATGTTTGTACCGTTGAAAGTTCCATCGAGCTCCAATTGATGTATATATATATGTGTTTGGCTAGGTTTGATTGGTCACTTGATCAATATGCATGACTTAATTTGGAAGGATTGGCGTTTGAACTAGCCTAATTTGGAGTGGTTATAATTTCTTGAAATGGGTGATGGGCTTTATGCCCCTTTAAATAAGTTGTGGTTATATTGCTAAGTGTTTGACTTCCCAATTAGACATGTAAAATATTTAGAATTGTTATTTGATTGGGATTGTGATAATTGTAATGAATTATTATTTGATGTGTTATTGAATCCTAATAATGCATGTGAAACCTTGTTTTGACTCTTGTTTTGATAGAAACTTGGTTGTTTATGTGTCTGGATGTTTGCATTTGAAAGGCAAACTCGTCATATGTGTACTTCGGTCACTTTCGTTGACGGGGACCCTTTGGTAGGACCACAAATAGGTCCTTGCTCATTTTGATCCTTGGGCTTTGCCAAGTGGGTACATTCATTAGTGTTTACTACGCGTAATTGCATTGAGCTTGTTGTTTCTCATTGATTGAAAATTATATATGTTCGAAATGTTTGCGCTTGAATTGCAAACATTATCGAATTATGCTAGTGCTGTGTGTTGCATTATTCATTAATGATCTTGGTTGAATTGCTTGTGTGAAGTCCTGTGAGTAGCATACCCTTTCGTAAGGCCTTGTGGCTCCAATGTGAGTATGGCTTGGGATGTCACAATAGCAGGCATTGTTTGTGTGTGGAATGTTTGCAATTCGCTCTGCAATCCCATCGTAAGTGATTAGCTACCACCTGTGCCGTTGGGGGGCCCCTTGGTTTTATCCTTTTAATAGGATTTTACTCATTTTGTACTTGAGCTGGATCAAGTGGGGAACATTCATTGTGATTGTTGTGGCATATGTTTGACTCTGTAATTGATGTTTGAAATATCATGTCTTGAGGATTTGTTAAAGTAGTATAAATATTTATACCTATGCTTATGGGGTGGATTTTCCATACGTCGCACACCACGTATGGCTGAAAACAACGATAAAAGTATTTTTAATCTAAGTCTATGTTATTGAGTTTTATAAACTCACCTTTGGGGCGTTGTTTTCAGGTACATCTGTTTGAAGAAGTTCAGAGCATTGGAATGTGCTCGATCTTGCTTTTCCATGAGACCTGAGTCACCGAATCACAAGTCATGTCCTAAGTCCTAGGTTGTGTCCTAGTATTATGTGTGGATAACGTGTAATTGTAAATGTTATATTTTATTATTCCTTCGGAAAAGAGTTGTAATTAATTAAGTTAAGTTCCACTTTCAAATCTCTGATTTATGTGTATTAATTTAGTAGCATGTTCAGGAATGACGCCTTTAAATTATTCTAAAAAGTTATAGTTGAACGAAGTATAGTAACTTTGAACGAGACTCATTCTTTGTTAAACGTCTGTATGCGAAAATAATATATTTATTTATTTTTAGTCTAATTCTCCTTAATTCAGGATTAGATTAGTAAGTAATCTCCTAATTAGAGTTAGGGTGTTACATTATGGTATCAGAGCAGTTCGACCCTCTCGGACTGTGAGTCAAGTGTGTCTAGAAGTGATCCGGTTTAGGAAAAGAGTCGGTTATTGTGCAGTAAGTCCGAGTTTTCTGAGTTCTTTTGGTGAATTATTGAGGTAGGCCACCTCAAGGATTCATTAAAGGAATGAGGAGGATGAAGATTTGCAGGGAATACTAGAGGCTTGTACTCTTTCGTGAGACATTCTCATATATGTAATTACTCCTAAATACAGTTTCAGATTCCGTAATGATCGTCTAGTAGTAGTTCAGGCCGTGAAGGATTTCAGCCACTCTGGCCTGCCTAAGTCCACGGAATGCATACCTGGCCGCAGTTGAGCTTAGTGGCCACGTTAAACTCTGCTACCACTAGAAGATCATTACAAAAATTTTGGTATGATGAGGTTGATGATCAAAGTAGCTGCGGGACAACGAGAGTATTATGGGATACTCTTGGAGAAACCGCGACCTTTGTGAAACATAAAATGTTTTGGTATTCGATGAATACTCATGGTTCAAGTTTTGGAAAAATCTTTTTACATAATGTGAAAGTTAAATTTTGAAAACACAGGTTTGGAAATTAAAAAGTTATAATTTAGTAACATGAACGAATTTCTCTCGCTTTGATTTTTCTATTTGGTTGTTTTCAATTCCTTGCCTGAACATTGATTATGTCTAAACTTGAGGCATTGATGACTTGAGTTAAGATTTGCATTTCCTTTATGTTCAATCTGGATAGTTATGCTTAGATGTGTTGGCTTTATAACCATATGTGAGAATTTGACTTTCCTTGATGTTTCAATCTTCTTATTGCATGAGGGAAATTTGGTTGCTTGTTAAGAATGCATTAGCCTAATTGAGCGTGCTAATTTTACATTGGCTTGCCTCCAATATGGAAAACGCATTTACTTTCAACATTTTGATCCTAAGTCTTTGCAAGTCTCGTGACATTATATGTCCATAAATTTGGAATCCTGAGTGGCTATTGCATGAATGACCCTTAATTGTGATGTTGTGAACTTGCATAAATTCTGGTTAGGAACCATAAACAGACTACATGTTCCTTGACTGCCTTATGAGTATAATTGTTATGTTCATATTTTGAGTGCATTGTTGACATGAGAAATATGTTTTGATGCTACCATTATGTGTATGCTAGATCCTTGTCTGAATTCTTTAAGAGCATGATCTATTTGACGAATTTATGAAATAGTTGAAATGCCTAAAGCATGGTATTGCCATGATGTGATATTGGATAAATACTCCTTGTAATTCATCATGTTTGAATCCTCGTTCTTGAGCCCTTAATTGTTATGAATTTGTCTTGGATTGGATTGGGTTTAGGGTTTCCATTTCCCTTGTGTTGTGTTGTGTTTGCTTGATTCAAGATATGGGTTAGGTAAATGCATGAGTAGGGATTTGGGATCCATGAATAAATGAACATTTTGACATATGCTATGATGTGTGCAATCATGTTTTGTGGTGATTCGAATATGCCGTAGGTTGCTCTTGATCATGTATATGTATTGAATGCTTGATTTGGAGTCTCTACCTTGATTATGATTGGTTTGGATTGAGTGGAAATTGAGTTTGAAGTTGGAATTGGGTCAAACTCAAAATTCTGCATAATTCTGCAGGTCTGCGGCGTGTGGCGCTTCAGTCTTGTGCGACGCGCAGAAAAACAGAGGCAATTGAGCGAAATGCGCCGTGGCCGTTGAGGCGCGCGATCTTGCGCCAAGAACAGGTCAAGATGCGCGTGGCCGCCGCTAAGTCTTGTAGCGACACGCCAGTTTGAGCAGAAACGTGGATTTTCACATTTTTAGGACTTTTAGGATCATAAGTACATGTTTTTAGGGTCCTAAATCCTAGAGAATCACTTAGGAATATCTTAGAATTCCCTTAGAGATGCTAGTTTGTTTGAAAGGCTCAGAGAAGTAATATTAGAACTACTGAGCTACAATGTATCTGATAAGATAAATTCTACCAATGTTGGTTTCACCTATGTTATGAAACTTAGGTTAGTATTTTCCATCATTTGATCCCATAGTTGTTCCTCAATAGGTAAGTGTTCCTACTGGAGACTTTACTGTTAACAGTGTTAGTAAACATGACCAATTTTCAATTATTAATTTTGAGAAGGTCACTTTGGATATATTGTACGTAGTGTGGTTTAACACTTTGATAATCCTTTTGTCGTGACCGTTTAGTTCTACCACAATTAGAATCGGTAAGTAAGGATTCTTAGCGGTGCGGTCTTGATCAATTTAGGATAGGCATTCATAATCGATTAGGCTCTCAACACTTGTTAACTAGTCAAGCTTGTTTGATCTAACCATTGTGAATGGATCCCAAGTTGATTGATAACCACGAAGTCCTCTAAAGCGCTTAGTGGACCTTGATTAGAAATACCTTAGTGCTTTCTAAAATCAAAAAGGGGTAGTGAGGAGCTAGACTTCCTAATACCTAAGTTGTAATTAGGGAACCTGGAATGGTATTCAAGCCCTAAGCTTTCTAGGCGTAGTACTTTGGTGGAATAACTAGCCTGAGGAAGAGTGTTAGACCATAGTCTTAGGACTACAAGGGTCTTAGTATAGCTAAATTAGCGGGAATTCAGAGAAATTAATGTCTACGCTAGATTCAATAGTCGAGGTATGAAGTGACGTTGTTTGACCAATTACAAACTTTGTCTTGACTTAATAAGCATCTTATTGGAGATAAGACTTAGTTTGTAACTGGTTAGCTAAATCACCAATCCTCCGGATAGTTGACCTAGGGTAGCTATTAATTCTTTTCAAAATTCCGATAATTTAGGACGATCTAGAAAGGAACTTACTCATTCGAAGCAGAATAGGATTAGAGTTCGCAGCGGAAGCAAGGAGAGCAAATCCTGCTTAAGGATAAGTTTATAAGGTAAGGCGAATTTTGGGACAAAATTCCTAAAAGGTGGGGAGTAATGTAACATCCCAAAATCCCTAAGCCTAATTATTAGGAATCCTAAGTGAAAAACGATATTTAATCCCTAAGGATTAAATATAGTTCATAGCCTTAATTTAGTAGTTCAAAACCAATTTGGAATCAAATGGGTAAAATAGTAATTTTACCCAATAATTTAGGAATTATGGGATTAATTAGTGATGAGTGGTTTTAATTGAATAAAATAGCATCAGGTTGATTTGAGGACCTAAGGGCAAATCTTGTCATCTAAGAGGGATTTATTTGCTAAATCCTAATTAAATATTCACCGCCACCCCACCATGCTCCATGTTTCACTTACTCTCACCCTAGAGCCCTCTCTAAACCCTATTACCCCCTCCCTCACTCGATGACCAGCAGCCAAGAAGAGGCAAAAATCAGAAAAAAGAAGAAAGAAGAAAGAAGGAAGAGAAGAAGAGAAAAGAAGGAAAAAGGGGAGGTGGAATGCGATCAGTGGAGAGGAATAGGAGGTAGGGCGCGGAGGCCCTGTTGTGGTGGCGCACCACCGCGCCGGAGAAGGAGGAGGAAGGGCGAGAGAGGCTGGTAGAGGGAGGTGGCAGCGACCAGTGGGAGAGAAGAGAGGAGAGTTCGAGAGAGAGAGTGAGAAAGGTTGAGGGAGAGAAAGAGCTCGACTTGGAGGAAGATGAAGGAGGAAGATGGAGGTTTCACCTCCATTAAAGCTTGAAGGATGAAGATTGGAGCTTGAGGAACAACATCAATGGAGGTTAGGGCTTGGAACAACAAGGAAGAGAACTTGCATATGGGTTCTAATGGATGGAGAAGAGGAAATAGGGATTTTTGGAATTGAAATCCCTAACTTGGGATTATTCAGGTAACACAGACTTCCCCTAAAACCTCCCTTAGGGTGTGCTAGGATTTGTTAGTTAGATTCTTTAGCTCAATAATTAGACTATTAATTATTCTGAAATGGTCTTGTATGGGGTTTTGACTGAAATAGGGTTGGATTCTGTCCCCAACCCCCCTAAACCAATGTGTGATGTTTGTACCGTTGAGAGTTCCATCGAGCTCCAATTGATGTATATATATATGTGTTTGGTTAGGTTTGATTGGTCACTTGATCAATATGCATGACTTAATTTAGAAGGATTGGCGTTTGAACTAGCCTAATTTGGAGTGGTTATAATTTCCTGAAATGGGTGAAGGGCTTTATGCCCCTTTAAAAAAGTTGTGGTTATATTGCTAAGTGTTTGACTTCCCAATTAGACATGTAAAATATTTAGAATTGTTATTTGATTGGGATTGTGATAATTGTAATGAATTATTATTTGATGTGTTATTGAATCCTAATAATGCATGTGAAACCTTGTTTTAACTCTTGTTTTGATTGAAACTTGGTTGTTTATGTGTCTGGATGTTTGCGTTTGAAAGGCAAACTCGTCATATGTGTACTTCGGTCACTTTCGTTGACGGGGACCCTTTGGTAGGACCACAAATAGGTCCTTGCTCATTTTGATCCTTGGGCTTTGCCAAGTGGGTACACTCATTAGTGTTTACTAGTGCTGTGTGTTGCATTATTCATTAATGATCTTGATTGAATTGCTTGTGTGAAGTCCTGCGAGTAGCATACCCTTTCGTAAGGCCTTGTGGCTCCAATGTGAGTATGGCTTGGGATGTCACAATAACAGGCATTGTTTGTGTGTGGAATGTTTGCAATTCGCTCTGCAACCCCATCGTAAGTGATTAGCTACCACCTGTGCCGTTGGGGGCCCCCTTGGTTTTATCCTTTTAATAAGATTTTACTCATTTTGTACTTGAGCTGGATCAAGTGGGGAACATTCATTGTGATTGTTGTGGCATATGTTTGACTCTGTAATTGATGTTTGAAATATCATGTCTTGAGGATTTGTTAAAGTAGTATAAATATTTATACCTATGCTTATGGGGTGGATTTTTCATACGTCGCACACCAGGTATGGCTGAAAACAACGATAAAAGTATTTTTAATCTAAGTCTATGTTATTGAGTTTTATAAACTCACCTTTGGGGCGTTGTTTTCAGGTACATCTGTTTGAAGAAGTTCAGAGCATTGGAATGTGCTCGGTCTTGCTTTTCCGTGAGACATGAGTCACCGGATCACAAGTCATGTCCTAAGTCCTAGGTTGTGTCCCAGTATTATGTGTGGATAACGTGTAATTGTAAATGTTATATTTTATTATTCCTTCGGAAAAGAGTTGTAATTAATTAAGTTAAGTTCCACTTTCAAATCTCTGATTTATGTGTATTAATTTAGTAGCATGTTCAGGAATGACGCCTTTAAATTATTCTAAAAAGTTATAGTTGAACGAAGTATAGTAACTTTGAACGAGACTCATTCTTTGTTAAACGTCTGTATGCGAAAAGAATATATTTATTTATTTTTAGTCTAATTCTGCTTAATTCAGGATTAGATTAGTAAGTAATCTCCTAATTAGAGTTAGGGTGTTACAAGAACTGCAAATTATGCTCTTGGATAATAAGGGCAAATGGTCCATGTAAATATAATAAGGCAGCAGGTTTGTTCAATAATTGTTATCCTTGGAAGAACGGTCCTTCAACATATATGGAAATAGATACAAGGAATAACTCGAAGATCTAATTTTCTTTCCTTTCAAGAAATTGAAATGCAAATTTAAGAATAAGAAATATCAACCTTATGATTATTCCAGATTGGTGTTTTTAATGATTATAATTGTGTGGTTAAAAGCAGTGTTTCAAAAACCGGACCGAACCGATCGGTTCAACCGTGGACCGGCCAGTTTGGCTCACCCATTTATTTATAATACTACTTTTTTCACAAAAATAAGTTATTTTTCTTTATTTATTTATTAGTCATCTAGTTCCACTGAATGAACAAAATCAGCAATAACCCAGAGGTCTCGCCAATTCGATCTTTGGTTCAGTTTTTAAAATCAAATTCCATTTCTTATTTTGCACTAGGTCTAAGGGTTGGCAGGGCGGGTTATGCTGGTTGTTTGGATACCCAACCCTGCCCAACTTGACGGGCTGGCCGGCTAGGCCTAGCCCGCATTACTTTCCCTAGATATGGATATGTATGTTATGTTATATTTAGACGTCTACACAAAGTACTCTTACGACATATTACCGGATGACTTATATATGTGTACATATTACGTATATTCTTGTGTTTGATTGTATGGTTTAAAAGTTTTAAATTTACTGATAATTCAATTCTTATGTCTTGCTGTGAACACGATTAACACTATTAGACTAAGGTTAGGTAAGTGGAGCACCGAGGGGTGTTTCATTTTAGATTTGACTATATAATCTTGAAGGTTACTAAGGATCCAATATGATTTTCTAAAGTTTGGGATGATATCCCAACTGCTTTGTTTCACTTTTTTTAATAATTTCCGTACTCCATTATTTTATCATGTAAATTCTAATGTTGAACAAAAAATATACGAGATCTACTAAATTACAAGATATTCCTTTTAAAAAAAAACTAAATTACAAGATATAAATTATAAATTGAAAAAGGTATTGTGATGGGCATACTTTTTAAATTGTCTTTGTAATACGTAATATATTCTCTATTTAAGAAAATTAACAACACTATCTTCGATTATCTATATTGCGCCACGTGACATCTTCTTCATCTTTTATATATAATATACTGAAAAAATTAACAGATTTTCATGCACATGTGCTGATCACGGGTCTCATTTGCATGTTAGATGAAAAAGAAATGACACATTAATAGCACACTAATGTTAAAATTTAAGGATTTAAATAAAAGAAATTAACGTAACGCACAACTATATTTTACCCAATCTTCTTAATTGGATTAACATTTTTAGAATTTTGTTAAACTTATTTTAATAGATAAACCAATATTAATTGCAACGAAAAACATATATATAGCATACTTGACTAGCAGATAGTGAATTTGAAAAAGAAACTTATCTCACAAGCTTATAGTGTTTGTCCAAACGCTACTTCAAGTGCCAATGGAGCTTATAATTTATAGCCTGCTATTTTGCTTTGATTTTTATTATTATTATTTTGATGTCTTTATATGAGGTTAAATTAGTTAAGATTGGCTTAATTTTTTATCATGAAACATGAGATTTTTGTTGCTTATATTCGAAACAGGAGTAATATATTTTGTGCGCTCCCATGCGAGCATGTGCGTCCCCGAGCGCACCCATATATATATATATATATATATATATATATATTTATATATGCATATAATACACATAAATTTGTAGAACATCATTTTAAGTCATTTTATATTTATCAATTAGTTTAAATCTTACTTTTACCAAATGTTTCAAATTCAATCATCTATCATATCTTCTATTCACTATATGCTCTATCGCTTTCAATTACCAGTCTATATTTGTTAAGGGGAAAAATTGAAATTATATTTTAGAAAACACAAATTAAATTCATTGATTTTTCTTTTGGTTACATCATTGATTTTTTTTAAAATTTGAATTTTTAAATGAATAAGTACTATATTTAAAAATTTAATAAGTATTTTCTCAAGATATTCATTAGCATTTACCAAAGCTGGCACACCATTTTACTGGGGTATATTTTTTGCAGATCCTGTTTTTGTATTTTCCTTAATTACACATTTAGTGCTTTTATCCTACATCCTCGCCAAATTAATTATATTTTATGTTTTGAATCATAAAAACTTTTAATATGATCTATTGATGGTATAATTAAAAGAGTACACGTTAAAAATATAAAATTGTAACTACTCTTGATTAAAATAGATTTTACTTTGAGCTTTTCAATGTTCTATAAATTAAAATAGATGTTAGGCTCCAAGGCATTGTGCATCTATGGCATCTCTAATTCCAATTACCTCAAATATCATATCATTCTCACTACTGTAATAATACTTGCATTCGAGGCGGTGAGGCCATAGCCATAAATCCCACGTAATAGCAGTACAAATTATGAATGGTTTAATTGCACCTCCTACTCCGATAAATCTCACAATTCATTGCAAATCCAAGGATGATGATCTGGGATTTCATACAATCGTATGAGGAGAATTATACAAGTTCACATTCAGGCCAAGTGTTGTTAGGTTTCTTACAACATTATACTTCCTATGACTTTACATGGACAGAGAACCATCACTTCATTATTTTGAGATTTACAAAGAAAATCGAGATGAGAACTGCAAATTATGCTCTTGGATAATAAGGGCAAATGGTCCATGTAAATATAATAAGGCAAAGCAGTTTGTTCAATAATTGTTATCCTTGGAAGAACGGTCCTTCAACATATATGGAAATAGATACAAGGAATAACTCAAGATGTAATTTTCTTTCCTTTCAAGAAATTGAAATGCAAATTTAAGAATGAGAAATATCAACCTTATGATTATTCTAGATTGGTGTTTTTATGATTATAATTGTGTGGTTAAAAGCGATGTTTCAAACCGGACTGAACCGGTCGGTTCAACCGTGGACCGCCGATTCGGCTCACCCATTTATTTATAATACTACTTTTTCCACAAAAATAAGTTATTTTTCTTTATTTATTTATTAGTCATCTGGTTCCACTGAATGAACAAAATCAACAATAACCCAGAGGTCTCGCCGATTCGATCTTTGGTTCAGTTTTTAAAATCAAAATCCATTTCTTATTTTGCACTAGGTCTAAGGGTTGGCAGGGCAGGTTATGCTGGTTTCTTGGATACCCAACCCTGCCCAACTTGGCGGGCTGGCCGGCTAGGCCTAGCCCGCATTACTTTCCCTAGATATGGATATGTATGTTATGTTATATTTAGACGTCTACACAAATTACTCTGACGACATATTACCGGATGACTTATATATGTGTACATATTACGTATATTCTTGTGTTTGATTTTATGGTTTAAAAGTTTTAAATTTACTGATAATTCAATTCTTATGTCTTGCTGTGAACACGATTAACACTATTAGACTAAGGTTAGGTAAGTGGAGCACCAAGTGGTGTTTCATTTTAGATTTGACTATATAATCTTGAAGGTTACTAACGATCCAATATGATTTTCTAAAGTTTGGGATGATTTCCCAACTGCTTTGTTTCACTTTTTTTAATAATTTCCCTACTCCATTTTTTTATCATGTAAATTCTAATGTTGAACATAAAATATACGAGATCTACTAAATTACAAGATATTCCTTTAAAAAAAACTAAATTACAAGATATAAATTATAAATTGAAAAAGGTATTGTGATGGGCATACTTTTTAAATTGTCTTTGTAATACGTAATATATTCTCTATTTAAGAAAATTAACAACACTATCTTCGATTATCTATATTGCGCCACGTGACATCTTCTTCATCTTTTATATATAATATAGTGAAAAAATTAACAGATTTTCATGCACATGTGCTGATCACGGGTCTCATTTGCATGTTAGATGAAAAAGAAATGACACATTAATAGCGCACTAATGTTAAAATTTAAGGACTTAAATAAAAGAAATTAACGTAACGCATAACTATATTTTACCCAATCTTCTTAATTGGATTAACATTTTTAGAATTTTGTTAAACTTATTTTAATAGATAAACCAATATTAATTGCAACGAAAAACATATATATAGCATACTTGACTAGCAGATAGTGAATTTGAAAAAGAAACTTATCTCACAAGCTTATAGTGTTTGTCCAAACGCTACTTCAAGTGCCAATGGAGCTTATAATTTATAGCCTGCTATTTTGCTTTGATTTTTATTATTATTATTATTTTGATGTCTTTATATGAGGTTAAATTAGTTAAGATTGGCTTAATTTTTTATCATGAAACATGAGATTTTTGGTGCTTATATTCAAAGCAGAGTAATATATTTTGTGCGCTCCCATGTAGCATGTGTCCCTAGCGCACCCTATATATATATATATATATATATATATATATATATATATATATATATATATATTTATATATGCATATAATACACATAAATTTGTAGAACATCATTTTAAGTCATTTTATATTTATCAATTAGTTTAAATCTTACTTTTACCAAATGTTTCAAATTCAATCATCTATCATATCTTCTATTCACTATATGCTCTATCGCTTTCAATTACCAGTCTATATTTGTTAAGGGGAAAAATTGAAATTATATTTTAGAAAACACAAATTAAATTCATTGATTTTTCTTTTGGTTACATCATTGATTTTTTTTAAAATTTGAATTTTTAAATGAATAAGTACTATATTTAAAAATTTAATAAGTATTTTCTCAAGATATTCATTAGCATTTACCAAAGCTGGCACACCATTTTACTGGGGTATATTTTTTGCAGATCCTGTTTTTGTATTTTCCTTAATTACACATTTAGTGCTTTTATCCTACATCCTCGCCAAATTAATTATATTTTATGTTTTGAATCATAAAAACTTTTAATATGATCTATTGATGGTATAATTAAAAGAGTACACGTTAAAAATATAAAATTGTAACTACTCTTGATTAAAATAGATTTTACTTTGAGCTTTTCAATGTTCTATAAATTAAAATAGATGTTAGGCTCCAAGGCATTGTGCATCTATGGCATCTCTAATTCCAATTACCTCAAATATCATATCATTCTCACTACTTGGTAATAATACTTGCATTCGAGGCGGTGAGGCCATAGCCATAAATCCCACGGTAATAAAGACAAATTATGAATGGTTTAATTGCACCTCCTACTCCCATAAATCTCACAATTCATTGCAAATCCAAGGATGATGATCTGGGATTTCATACAATCGTCTTGAGGAGAATTATACAAGTTCACATTCAGGCCAAGTGTTGTTAGGTTTCTTACAACATTATACTTCTGCAGCTTTACATGGACAGGAGAACCATCACTTCATTATTTTGAGATTTACAAAGAAAATCGAGATGAGAACTGCAAATTATGCTCTTGGATAATAAGGGCAAATGGTCCATGTAAATATAATAAGGCAGCAGGTTTGTTCAATAATTGTTATCCTTGGAAGAACGGTCCTTCAACATATATGGAAATAGATACAAGGAATAACTCGAAGATGTAATTTTCTTTCCTTTCAAGAAATTGAAATGCAAATTTAAGAATGAGAAATATCAACCTTATGATTATTCTAGATTGGTGTTTTTTATGATTATAATTGTGTGGTTAAAAGCAGTGTTTCAAAAACCGGACCGAACCGGTCGGTTCAACCGTGGACCGGCCAGTTCGGCTCACCCATTTATTTATAATACTACTTTTTCCACAAAAATAAGTTATTTTTCTTTATTTATTTATTAGTCATCTGGTTCCACTGAATGAACAAAATCAACAATAACCCAGAGGTCTCGCCGATTCGATCTTTGGTTCAGTTTTTAAAATCAAAATCCATTTCTTATTTTGCACTAGGTCTAAGGGTTGGCAGGGCAGGTTATGCTGGTTTTTTGGACACCCAACCCTGCCCAACTTGGCGGGCTGGCCGGCTAGGCCTAGCCCGCATTACTTTCCCTAGATATGGATATGTATGTTATGTTATATTTAGACGTCTACACAAAGTACTCTTACGACATATTACCGGATGACTTATATATGTGTACATATTACGTATATTCTTGTGTTTGATTGTATGGTTTAAAAGTTTTAAATTTACTGATAATTCAATTCTTATGTCTTGCTGTGAACACGATTAACACTATTAGACTAAGGTTAGGTAAGTGGAGCACCAAGTGGTGTTTCATTTTAGATTTGACTATATAATCTTGAAGGTTACTAAGGATCCAATATGATTTTCTAAAGTTTGGGATGATATCCCAACCGCTTTGTTTCACTTTTTAATAATTTCCCTACTCCATTATTTTATCATGTAAATTCTAATGTTGAACAAAAAATATCTGAGATCTACTAAATTACAAGATATTCCTTTAAAAAAAACTAAATTACAAGATATAAATTATAAATTGAAAAAGGTATTGTGATGGGCATACTTTTTAAATTGTCTTTGTAATACATAATATATTCTCTATTTAAGAAAATTAACAACACTATCTTCGATTATCTATATTAGCCACGTGACATCTTCTTCATCTTTTATATATAATATAGTGAAAAAATTAACAGATTTTCATGCACATGTGCTGATCACGGGTCTCATTTGCATGTTAGATGAAAAAGAAATGACACATTAATAGCGCACTAATGTTAAAATTTAAGGACTTAAATAAAAGAAATTAACGTAACGCATAACTATATTTTACCCAATCTTCTTAATTGGATTAACATTTTTAGAATTTTGTTAAACTTATTTTAATAGATAAACCAATATTAATTGCAACGAAAAACATATATATAGCATACTTGACTAGCAGATAGTGAATTTGAAAAAGAAACTTATCTCACAAGCTTATAGTGTTTGTCCAAACGCTACTTCAAGTGCCAATGGAGCTTATAATTTATAGCCTGCTATTTTGCTTTGATTTTTATTATTATTATTATTTTGATGTCTTTATATGAGGTTAAATTAGTTAAGATTGGCTTAATTTTTTATCATGAAACATGAGATTTTTGTTGCTTATATTCGAAACAGGAGTAATATATTTTGTGCGCTCCCATGCGAGCATGTGCGTCCCCGAGCGCACCCATATATATATATATATATATATATATATTTATATATGCATATAATACACATAAATTTGTAGAACATCATTTTAAGTCATTTTATATTTATCAATTAGTTTAAATCTTACTTTTACCAAATGTTTCAAATTCAATCATCTATCATATCTTCTATTCACTATATGCTCTATCGCTTTCAATTACCAGTCTATATTTGTTAAGGGGAAAAATTGAAATTATATTTTAGAAAACACAAATTAAATTCATTGATTTTCTTTTGGTTACATCATTGATTTTTTTTAAAATTTGAATTTTTAAATGAATACGTACTATATTTAAAAATTTAATAAGTATTTTCTCAAGATATTCATTAGCATTTACCAAAGCTGGCACACCATTTTACTGGGGTATATTTTTTGCAGATCCTGTTTTTGTATTTTCCTTAATTACACATTTAGTGCTTTTATCCTACATCCTCGCCAAATTAATTATATTTTATGTTTTGAATCATAAAAACTTTTAATATGATCTATTGATGGTATAATTAAAAGAGTACACGTTAAAAATATAAAATTGTAACTACTCTTGATTAAAATAGATTTTACTTTGAGCTTTTCAATGTTCTATAAATTAAAATAGATGTTAGGCTCCAAGGCATTGTGCATCTATGGCATCTCTAATTCCAATTACCTCAAATATCATATCATTCTCACTACTGTTAATAATACTTGCATTCGAGGGCGGTGAGGCCATAGCCATAAATCCCACAGAATAAAGACAAATTATGAATGGTTTAATTGCACCTCCTACTCCGATAAATCTCACAATTCATTGCAAATCCAAGGATGATGATCTGGGATTTCATACAATCGTCTTGAGGAGAATTATACAAGTTCACATTCAGGCCAAGTGTTGTTAGGTTTCTTACAACATTATACTTCTGCAGCTTTACATGGACAGGAGAACCATCACTTCATTATTTTGAGATTTACAAAGAAAATCGAGATGAGAACTGCAAATTATGCTCTTGGATAATAAGGGCAAATGGTCCATGTAAGAATAATAAGGCAAAGAGTTTGTTCAATAATTGTTATCCTTGGAAGAACGGTCCTTCAACATATATGGAAATAGATACAAGGAATAACTCGAAGATGTAATTTTCTTTCCTTTCAAGAAATTGAAATGCAAATTTAAGAATGAGAAATATCAACCTTATGATTATTCTAGATTGGTGTTTTTTATGATTATAATTGTGTGGTTAAAAGCAGTGTTTCAAAAACCGGACCGAACCGGTCGGTTCAACCGTGGACCGGCCAGTTCGGCTCACCCATTTATTTATAATACTACTTTTTCCACAAAAATAAGTTATTTTTCTTTATTTATTTATTAGTCATCTGGTTCCACTGAATGAACCAAATCAACAATAACCCAGAGGTCTCGCCGATTCGATCTTTGGTTCAGCTTTTAAAATCAAATTCCATTTCTTATTTTGCACTACGTCTAAGGTTTGGCGAGCGAGGTTATGCTGGGTTTTTGGACACCCAACCCTCGCCTAACTTGGCGGTCAAGCTAGGCCTAGCCCGTGCATTACTTTCCCTAGATATGGATATGTATGTTATGTTATATTTAGACGTCTACACAAAGTACTCTTACGACATATTACCGGATGACTTATATATGTGTACATATTACGTATATTCTTGTGTTTGATTGTATGGTTTAAAAGTTTTAAATTTACTGATAATTCAATTCTTATGTCTTGCTGTGAACACGATTAACACTATTAGACTAAGGTTAGGTAAGTGGAGCACCAAGTGGTGTTTCATTTTAGATTTGACTATATAATCTTGAAGGTTACTAAGGATCCAATATGATTTTCTAAAGTTTGGGATGATATCCCAACTGCTTTGTTTCACTTTTTTTAATAATTTCCCTACTCCATTATTTTATCATGTAAATTCTAATGTTGAACAAAAAATATACGAGATCTACTAAATTACAAGATATTCCTTTTAAAAAAAAACTAAATTACAAGATATAAATTATAAATTGAAAAAGGTATTGTGATGGGCATACTTTTTAAATTGTCTTTGTAATACATAATATATTCTCTATTTAAGAAAATTAACAACACTATCTTCGATTATCTATATTGCGCCACGTGACATCTTCTTCATCTTTTATATATAATATAGTGAAAAAATTAACAGATTTTCATGCACATGTGCTGATCACGGGTCTCATTTGCATGTTAGATGAAAAAGAAATGACACATTAATAGCGCAATAATGTTAAAATTTAAGGACTTAAATAAAAGAAATTAACGTAACGCATAACTATATTTTACCCAATCTTCTTAATTGGATTAACATTTTTAGAATTTTGTTAAACTTATTTTAATAGATAAACCAATATTAATTGCAACGAAAAACATATATATAGCATACTTGACTAGCAGATAGTGAATTTGAAAAAGAAACTTATCTCACAAGCTTATAGTGTTTGTCCAAACGCTACTTCAAGTGCCAATGGAGCTTATAATTTATAGCCTGCTATTTTGCTTTGATTTTTATTATTATTATTATTTTGATGTCTTTATATGAGGTTAAATTAGTTAAGATTGGCTTAATTTTTTATCATGAAACATGAGATTTTTGTTGCTTATATTCGAAACAGGAGTAATATATTTTGTGCGCTCCCATGCGAGCATGTGCGTCCCCGAGCGCACCCATATATATATATATATATTTATATATGCATATAATACACATAAATTTGTAGAACATCATTTTAAGTCATTTTATATTTATCAATTAGTTTAAATCTTACTTTTACCAAATGTTTCAAATTCAATCATCTATCATATCTTCTATTCACTATATGCTCTATCGCTTTCAATTACTACTATATTTGTTAAGGGGAAAAATTGAAATTATATTTTAGAAAACACAAATTAAATTCATTGATTTTCTTTTGGTTACATCATTGATTTTTTTTAAAATTTGAATTTTTAAATGAATACGTACTATATTTAAAAATTTAATAAGTATTTTCTCAAGATATTCATTAGCATTTACCAAAGCTGGCACACCATTTTACTGGGGTATATTTTTTGCAGATCCTGTTTTTGTATTTTCCTTAATTACACATTTAGTGCTTTTATCCTACATCCTCGCCAAATTAATTATATTTTATGTTTTGAATCATAAAAACTTTTAATATGATCTATTGATGGTATAATTAAAAGAGTACACGTTAAAAATATAAAATTGTAACTACTCTTGATTAAAATAGATTTTACTTTGAGCTTTTCAATGTTCTATAAATTAAAATAGATGTTAGGCTCCAAGGCATTGTGCATCTATGGCATCTCTAATTCCAATTACCTCAAATATCATATCATTCTCACTACTGGTAATAATACTTGCATTCGAGGGCAGTGAGGCCATAGCCATAAATCCCACGGTAACAGTACAAATTATGAATGGTTTAATTGCACCTCCTACTCCGATAAATCTCACAATTCATTGCAAATCCAAGGATGATGATCTGGGATTTCATACAATCGTGCGAGGAGAATTATACAAGTTCACATTCAGGCCAAGTGTTGTTAGGTTTCTTACAACATTATACTTCTGCAGCTTTACATGGACAGGAGAACCATCACTTCATTATTTTGAGATTTACAAAGAAAATCGAGATGAGAACTGCAAATTATGCTCTTGGATAATAAGGGCAAATGGTCCATGTAAATATAATAAGGCAAAGAGTTTGTTCAATAATTGTTATCCTTGGAAGAACGGTCCTTCAACATATATGGAAATAGATACAAGGAATAACTCGAAGATGTAATTTTCTTTCCTTTCAAGAAATTGAAATGCAAATTTAAGAATGAGAAATATCAACCTTATGATTATTCTAGATTGGTGTTTTTTATGATTATAATTGTGTGGTTAAAAGCGATGTTTCAAAAACCGGACCGAACCGATCGGTTCAACCGGACCGCCGATTCGGCTCACCCATTTATTTATAATACTACTTTTTCCACAAAAATAAGTTATTTTTCTTTATTTATTTATTAGTCATCTGGTTCCACTGAATGAACAAAATCAACAATAACCCAGAGGTCTCGCCGATTCGATCTTTGGTTCAGTTTTTAAAATCAAAATCCATTTCTTATTTTGCACTAGGTCTAAGGGTTGGCAGGGCAGGTTATGCTGGTTTTTTGGACACCCAACCCTGCCCAACTTGGCGGGCTGGCCGGCTAGGCCTAGCCCGCATTACTTTCCCTAGATATGGATATGTATGTTATGTTATATTTAGACGTCTACACAAAGTACTCTTACGACATATTACCGGATGACTTATATATGTGTACATATTACGTATATTCTTGTGTTTGATTGTATGGTTTAAAAGTTTTAAATTTACTGATAATTCAATTCTTATGTCTTGCTGTGAACACGATTAACACTATTAGACTAAGGTTAGGTAAGTGGAGCACCAAGTGGTGTTTCATTTTAGATTTGACTATATAATCTTGAAGGTTACTAAGGATCCAATATGATTTTCTAAAGTTTGGGATGATATCCCAACTGCTTTGTTTCACTTTTTTTAATAATTTCCCTACTCCATTATTTTATCATGTAAATTCTAATGTTGAACAAAAAATATACGAGATCTACTAAATTACAAGATATTCCTTTTAAAAAAAACTAAATTACAAGATATAAATTATAAATTGAAAAAGGTATTGTGATGGGCATACTTTTTAAATTGTCTTTGTAATACGTAATATATTCTCTATTTAAGAAAATTAACAACACTATCTTCGATTATCTATATTGCGCCACGTGACATCTTCTTCATCTTTTATATATAATATAGTGAAAAAATTAACAGATTTTCATGCACATGTGCTGATCACGGGTCTCATTTGCATGTTAGATGAAAAAGAAATGACACATTAATAGCGCACTAATGTTAAAATTTAAGGACTTAAATAAAAGAAATTAACGTAACGCACAACTATATTTTACGCAATCTTCTTAATTGGATTAACATTTTTAGAATTTTGTTAAACTTATTTTAATAGATAAACCAATATTAATTGCAACGAAAAACATATATATAGCATACTTGACTAGCAGATAGTGAATTTGAAAAAGAAACTTATCTCACAAGCTTATAGTGTTTGTCCAAACGCTACTTCAAGTGCCAATGGAGCTTATAATTTATAGCCTGCTATTTTGCTTTGATTTTTATTATTATTATTTTGATGTCTTTATATGAGGTTAAATTAGTTAAGATTGGCTTAATTTTTTATCATGAAACATGAGATTTTTGTTGCTTATATTCGAAACAGGAGTAATATATTTTGTGCGCTCCCATGCGAGCATGTGCGTCCCCGAGCGCACCCATATATATATATATATATATATATTTATATATGCATATAATACACATAAATTTGTAGAACATCATTTTAAGTCATTTTATATTTATCAATTAGTTTAAATCTTACTTTTACCAAATGTTTCAAATTCAATCATCTATCATATCTTCTATTCACTATATGCTCTATCGCTTTCAATTACCAGTCTATATTTGTTAAGGGGAAAAATTGAAATTATATTTTAGAAAACACAAATTAAATTCATTGATTTTTCTTTTGGTTACATCATTGATTTTTTTTAAAATTTGAATTTTTAAATGAATACGTACTATATTTAAAAATTTAATAAGTATTTTCTCAAGATATTCATTAGCATTTACCAAAGCTGGCACACCATTTTACTGGGGTATATTTTTGCATCCTGTTTTTGTATTTTCCTTAATTACACATTTAGTGCTTTTATCCTACATCCTCGCCAAATTAATTATATTTTATGTTTTGAATCATAAAAACTTTTAATATGATCTATTGATGGTATAATTAAAAGAGTACACGTTAAAAATATAAAATTGTAACTACTCTTGATTAAAATAGATTTTACTTTGAGCTTTTCAATGTTCTATAAATTAAAATAGATGTTAGGCTCCAAGGCATTGTGCATCTATGGCATCTCTAATTCCAATTACCTCAAATATCATATCATTCTCACTACTGGTAATAATACTTGCATTCGAGGGCAGTGAGGCCATAGCCATAAATCCCACGGTAACAGTACAAATTATGAATGGTTTAATTGCACCTCCTACTCCGATAAATCTCACAATTCATTGCAAATCCAAGGATGATGATCTGGGATTTCATACAATCGTGCGAGGAGAATTATACAAGTTCACATTCAGGCCAAGTGTTGTTAGGTTTCTTACAACATTATACTTCTGCAGCTTTACATGGACAGGAGAACCATATCTTCATTATTTTGAGATTTACAAAGAAAATCGAGATGAGAACTGCAAATTATGCTCTTGGATAATAAGGGCAAATGGTCCATGTAAATATAATAAGGCAGTAGGTTTGTTCAATAATTGTTATCCTTGGAAGAACGGTCCTTCAACATATATGGAAATAGATACAAGGAATAACTCGAAGATTTAATTTTCTTTCCTTTCAAGAAATCGAAATGCAAATTTAAGAATGAGAAATATCAACCTTATGATTATTCTAGATTGGTGTTTTTTATGATTATAATTGTGTGGTTAAAAGCAGTGTTTCAAAAACCGGACCGAACCGGTCGGTTCAACCGTGGACCGGCCAGTTCGGCTCACCCATTTATTTATAATACTACTTTTTCCACAAAAATAAGTTATTTTTCTTTATTTATTTATTAGTCATCTGGTTCCACTGAATGAACAAAATCAACAATAACCCAGAGGTCTCGCCGATTCGATCTTTGGTTCAGTTTTTAAAATCAAAATCCATTTCTTATTTTGCACTAGGTCTAAGGGTTGGCGTGGCAGGTTATGCTGGTTTTTTGGATACCCAACCCTGCCCAACTTGGAGGGCTGGCCGGCTAGGCCTAGCCCGCATTACTTTCCCTAGATATGGATATGTATGTTATGTTATATTTAGATGTCTACACAAAGTACTCTTACGACATATTACCGGATGACTTATATATGTGTACATATTACGTATATTCTTGTGTTTGATTGTATGGTTTAAAAGTTTTAAATTTACTGATAATTCAATTCTTATGTCTTGCTGTGAACACGATTAACACTATTAGACTAAGGTTAGTTAAGTGGAGCACCAAGTGGTGTTTCATTTTAGATTTGACTATATAATGTTGAAGGTTACTAAGGATCCAATATGATTTTCTAAAGTTTGGGATGATTTCCCAACTGCTTTGTTTCACTTTTTTTAATAATTTCCCTACTCCATTATTTTATCATGTAAATTCTAATGTTGAACAAAAAATATACGAGATCTACTAAATTACAAGATATTCCTTTAAAAAAAAAACTAAATTACAAGATATAAATTATAAATTGAAAAAGGTATTGTGATGGGCATACTTTTTAAATTGTCTTTGTAATACGTAATCTATTCTCTATTTAAGAAAATTAACAACACTATCTTCGATTATCTATATTGCGCCACGTGACATCTTCTTCATCTTTTATATATAATATAGTGAAAAAATTAACAGATTTTCATGCACATGTGCTGATCACGGTCTCATTTGCATGTTAGATGAAAAAGAAATGACACATTAATAGCGCACTAATGTTAAAATTTAAGGACTTAAATAAAAGAAATTAACATAACGCACAACTATATTTTACCCAATCTTCTTAATTGGATTAACATTTTTAGAATTTTGTTAAACTTATTTTGATAGATAAACCAATATTAATTGCAACGAAAAACATATATATAGCATACTTGACTAGCAGATAGTGAATTTGAAAAGAAACTTGTCTCACAAGCTTATAGTGTTTGTCCAACCGCTACTTCAAGTGCCAATGAAGTTTATAATTTATAGCCTGCTCTTTTGCTTTGATTTTTATTATTATTATTTTGATGTCTTTATATGAGGTTAAATTAGTTAAGATTGGCTTAATTTTTATCATGAAACATGAGATTTTTGTTGCTTATATTCTAAACAGAGTAATATATTTTGTGCGCTCCCATGCGAGCATGTAAGGCCCCTCGAGCGCACTCCATATATATATATATATTTATTTATATATGCATATAATACACATAAATTTGTAGAACATCATTTTAAGTCATTTTATATTTATCAATTAGTTTAAATCTTACTTTTACCAAATGTTTCAAATTCAATCATCTATCATATCTTCTATTCACTATATGCTCTATCGCTTTCAATTACTACCTATATTTGTTAAGGGAAAATTGAAATTATATTTTAGAAAACACAAATTAAATTCATTGATTTTTCTTTTGGTTACATCATTGATTTTTTTTAAAATTTGAATTTTTAAATGAATACGTACTATATTTAAAAATTTAATAAGTATTATCTCAAGATATTCATTAGCATTTACCAAAGCTGGCACACCATTTTACTGGGGTATATTTTTTGCAGATCCTGTTTTTGTATTTTCCTTAATTACACATTTAGTGCTTTTATCCTACATCCTCGCCAAATTAATTATATTTTATGTTTTGAATCATAAAAACTTTTAATATGATCTATTGATGGTATAATTAAAAGAGTACACGTTAAAAATATAAAATTGTAACTACTCTTGATTAAAATAGATTTTACTTTGAGCTTTTCAATGTTCTATAAATTAAAATAGATGTTAGGCTCCAAGGCATTGTGCATCTATGGCATCTCTAATTCCAATTACCTCAAATATCATATCATTCTCACTACTGGTAATAATACTTGCATTCGAGGCGGTGAGGCCATAGCCATAAATCCCACTTGAATAAAGACAAATTATGAATGGTTTAATTGCACCTCCTACTCCGATAAATCTCACAATTCATTGCAAATCCAAGGATGATGATCTGGGATTTCATACAATCGTATGAGGAGAATTATACAAGTTCACATTCAGGCCAAGTGTTGTTAGGTTTCTTACAACATTATACTTCGCAGCCTTTACATGGACAGAGAACCATCACTTCATTATTTTGAGATTTACAAAGAAAATCGAGATGAGAACTGCAAATTATGCTCTTGGATAATAAGGGCAAATGGTCCATGTAAATATAATAAGGCAAAGGTTTGTTCAATAATTGTTATCCTTGGAAGAACGGTCCTTCAACATATATGGAAATAGATACAAGGAATAACTCGAAGATGTAATTTTCTTTCCTTTCAAGAAATTGAAATGCAAATTTAAGAATGAGAAATATCAACCTTATGATTATTCTAGATTGGTGTTTTTATGATTATAATTGTGTGGTTAAAAGCGATGTTTCAAAAACCGACCCGAATCGGTCGGTTCAACCGTGGACCGCCAGTTCGGCTCACCCATTTATTTATAATACTACTTTTTCCACAAAAATAAGTTATTTTTCTTTATTTATTTATTAGTCATCTGGTTCCATGAATGAACAAAATCAACAATAACCCAGAGGTCTCGCCGATTCGATCTTTGGTTCAGTTTTTAAAATCAAAATCCATTTCTTATTTTGCACTAGGTCTAAGGGTTGGCATGGCAGGTTATGCTGGTTTTTTGGATACCCAACCCTGCCCAACTTGGAGGGCTGGCCGGCTAGGCCTAGCCCGCGCATTACTTTCCTAGATATGGATATGTATGTTATGTTATATTTAGATGTCTACACAAAGTACTCTTACGACATATTACCGGATGACTTATATATGTGTACATATTACGTATATTCTTGTGTTTGATTGTATGGTTTAAAAGTTTTAAATTTACTGATAATTCAATTCTTATGTCTTGCTGTGAACACGATTAACACTATTAGACTAAGGTTAGTTAAGTGGAGCACCAAGTGGTGTTTCATTTTAGATTTGACTATATAATGTTGAAGGTTACTAAGGATCCAATATGATTTTCTAAAGTTTGGGATGATTTCCCAACTGCTTTGTTTCACTTTTTTTAATAATTTCCCTACTCCATTATTTTATCATGTAAATTCTAATGTTGAACAAAAAATATACGAGATCTACTAAATTACAAGATATTCCTTTAAAAAAAAAACTAAATTACAAGATATAAATTATAAATTGAAAAAGGTATTGTGATGGGCATACTTTTTAAATTGTCTTTGTAATACGTAATCTATTCTCTATTTAAGAAAATTAACAACACTATCTTCGATTATCTATATTGCGCCACGTGACATCTTCTTCATCTTTTATATATAATATAGTGAAAAAATTAACAGATTTTCATGCACATGTGCTGATCACGGGTCTCATTTGCATGTTAGATGAAAAAGAAATGACACATTAATAGCGCACTAATGTTAAAATTTAAGGACTTAAATAAAAGAAATTAACATAACGCACAACTATATTTTACCCAATCTTCTTAATTGGATTAACATTTTTAGAATTTTGTTAAACTTATTTTGATAGATAAACCAATATTAATTGCAACGAAAAACATATATATAGCATACTTGACTAGCAGATAGTGAATTTGAAAAAGAAACTTATCTCACAAGCTTATAGTGTTTGTCCAAACGCTACTTCAAGTGCCAATGAAGCTTATAATTTATAGCCTGCTATTTTGCTTTGATTTTTATTATTATTATTTTGATGTCTTTATATGAGGTTAAATTAGTTAAGATTGGCTTAATTTTTTATCATGAAACATGAGATTTTTGTTGCTTATATTCGAAACAGGAGTAATATATTTTGTGCGCTCCCATGCGAGCATGTGCGTCCCCGAGCGCACCCATATATATATATATATATATTTATATATGCATATAATACACATAAATTTGTAGAACATCATTTTAAGTCATTTTATATTTATCAATTAGTTTAAATCTTACTTTTACCAAATGTTTCAAATTCAATCATCTATCATATCTTCTATTCACTATATGCTCTATCGCTTTCAATTACCAGTCTATATTTGTTAAGGGGAAAAATTGAAATTATATTTTAGAAAACACAAATTAAATTCATTGATTTTTCTTTTGGTTACATCATTGATTTTTTTTAAAATTTGAATTTTTAAATGAATACGTACTATATTTAAAAATTTAATAAGTATTATCTCAAGATATTCATTAGCATTTACCAAAGCTGGCACACCATTTTACTGGGGTATATTTTTTGCAGATCCTGTTTTTGTATTTTCCTTAATTACACATTTAGTGCTTTTATCCTACATCCTCGCCAAATTAATTATATTTTATGTTTTGAATCATAAAAACTTTTAATATGATCTATTGATGGTATAATTAAAAGAGTACACGTTAAAAATATAAAATTGTAACTACTCTTGATTAAAATAGATTTTACTTTGAGCTTTTCAATGTTCTATAAATTAAAATAGATGTTAGGCTCCAAGGCATTGTGCATCTATGGCATCTCTAATTCCAATTACCTCAAATATCATATCATTCTCACTACTGGTAATAATACTTGCATTCGAGGGCAGTGAGGCCATAGCCATAAATCCCACGGTAACAGTACAAATTATGAATGGTTTAATTGCACCTCCTACTCCGATAAATCTCACAATTCATTGCAAATCCAAGGATGATGATCTGGGATTTCATACAATCGTGCGAGGAGAATTATACAAGTTCACATTCAGGCCAAGTGTTGTTAGGTTTCTTACAACATTATACTTCTGCAGCTTTACATGGACAGGAGAACCATCACTTCATTATTTTGAGATTTACAAAGAAAATCGAGATGAGAACTGCAAATTATGCTCTTGGATAATAAGGGCAAATGGTCCATGTAAATATAATAAGGCAGCAGGTTTGTTCAATAATTGTTATCCTTGGAAGAACGGTCCTTCAACATATATGGAAATAGATACAAGGAATAACTCGAAGATGTAATTTTCTTTCCTTTCAAGAAATCGAAATGCAAATTTAAGAATAAGAAATATCAACCTTATGATTATTCTAGATTGGTGTTTTTTATGATTATAATTGTGTGGTTAAAAGCAGTGTTTCAAAAACCGGACCGAACCGGTCGGTTCAACCGTGGACCGGCCAGTTCGGCTCACCCATTTATTTATAATACTACTTTTTCCACAAAAATAAGTTATTTTTCTTTATTTATTTATTAGTCATCTGGTTCCACTGAATGAACAAAATCAACAATAACCCAGAGGTCTCGCCGATTCGATCTTTGGTTCAGTTTTTAAAATCAAAATCCATTTCTTATTTTGCACTAGGTCTAAGGGTTGGCGTGGCAGGTTATGCTGGTTTTTTGGATACCCAACCCTGCCCAACTTGGTGGGCTGGCTAGGCCTAGCCCGCATTACTTTCCCTAGATATGGATATGTATGTTATGTTATATTTAGATGTCTACACAAAGTACTCTTACGACATATTACCGGATGACTTATATATGTGTACATATTACGTATATTCTTGTGTTTGATTGTATGGTTTAAAAGTTTTAAATTTACTGATAATTCAATTCTTATGTCTTGCTGTGAACACGATTAACACTATTAGACTAAGGTTAGTTAAGTGGAGCACCAAGTGGTGTTTCATTTTAGATTTGACTATATAATGTTGAAGGTTACTAAGGATCCAATATGATTTTCTAAAGTTTGGGATGATTTCCCAACTGCTTTGTTTCACTTTTTTTAATAATTTCCCTACTCCATTATTTTATCATGTAAATTCTAATGTTGAACAAAAATTATACGAGATCTCCTAACTTACAACATATTCCTTTAAAAAAAAAACTAAATTACAAGATATAAATTATAAATTGAAAAAGGTATTGTGATGGGCATACTTTTTAAATTGCCTTTGTACTACGTAATCTATTCTCTATTTAAGAAAATTAACAACACTATCTTCGATTATCTATATTGCCACGTGACATCTTCTTCATCTTTTATATATAATATAGTGAAAAATTAACAGATTTTCATGCACATGTGCTGATCACGGGTCTCATTTGCATGTTAGATGAAAAAGAAATGACACATTAATAGCGCACTAATGTTAAAATTTAAGGACTTAAATAAAAGAAATTAACATAACGCACAACTATATTTTACCCAATCTTCTTAATTGGATTAACATTTTTAGAATTTTGTTAAACTTATTTTGATAGATAAACCAATATTAATTGCAACGAAAAACATATATATAGCATACTTGACTAGCAGATAGTGAATTTGAAAAAGAAACTTATCTCACAAGCTTATAGTGTTTGTCCAAACGCTACTTCAAGTGCCAATGAAGCTTATAATTTATAGCCTGCTATTTTGCTTTGATTTTTATTATTATTATTTTGATGTCTTTATATGAGGTTAAATTAGTTAAGATTGGCTTAATTTTTTATCATGAAACATGAGATTTTTGTTGCTTATATTCGAAACAGGAGTAATATATTTTGTGCGCTCCCATGCGAGCATGTGCGTCCCCGAGCGCACCCATATATATATATATATATATTTATATATGCATATAATACACATAAATTTGTAGAACATCATTTTAAGTCATTTTATATTTATCAATTAGTTTAAATCTTACTTTTACCAAATGTTTCAAATTCAATCATCTATCATATCTTCTATTCACTATATGCTCTATCGCTTTCAATTACCAGTCTATATTTGTTAAGGGGAAAAATTGAAATTATATTTTAGAAAACACAAATTAAATTCATTGATTTTTCTTTTGGTTACATCATTGATTTTTTTTAAAATTTGAATTTTTAAATGAATACGTACTATATTTAAAAATTTAATAAGTATTATCTCAAGATATTCATTAGCATTTACCAAAGCTGGCACACCATTTTACTGGGGTATATTTTTTGCAGATCCTGTTTTTGTATTTTCCTTAATTACACATTTAGTGCTTTTATCCTACATCCTCGCCAAATTAATTATATTTTATGTTTTGAATCATAAAAACTTTTAATATGATCTATTGATGGTATAATTAAAAGAGTACACGTTAAAAATAAAAAATTGTAACTACTCTTGATTAAAATAGATTTTACTTTGAGCTTTTCAATGTTTTATAAATTAAAATAGATGTTAGGCTCCAAGGCATTGTGCATCTATGGCATCTCTAATTCCAATTACCTCAAATATCATATCATTCTCACTACTGGTAATAATACTTGCATTCGAGGGCAGTGAGGCCATAGCCATAAATCCCACGGTAACAGTACAAATTATGAATGGTTTAATTGCACCTCCTACTCCGATAAATCTCACAATTCATTGCAAATCCAAGGATGATGATCTGGGATTTCATACAATCGTGCGAGGAGAATTATACAAGTTCACATTCAGGCCAAGTGTTGTTAGGTTTCTTACAACATTATACTTCTGCAGCTTTACATGGACAGGAGAACCATCACTTCATTATTTTGAGATTTACAAAGAAAATCGAGATGAGAACTGCAAATTATGCTCTTGGATAATAAGGGCAAATGGTCCATGTAAATATAATAAGGCAAAGAGGTTTGTTCAATAATTGTTATCCTTGGAAGAACGGTCCTTCAACATATATGGAAATAGATACAAGGAATAACTCGAAGATGTAATTTTCTTTCCTTTCAAGAAATCGAAATGCAAATTTAAGAATGAGAAATATCAACCTTATGATTATTCTAGATTGGTGTTTTTTATGATTATAATTGCGTGGTTAAAAGCAAGTTTCAAAAACCGGACCGAACCGGTCGGTTCAACTGTGGACCCGGCGATTCGGCTCACCCATTTATTTATAATACTACTTTTTCCACAAAAATAAGTTATTTTTCTTTATTTATTTATTAGTCATCTGGTTCCACTGAATGGACCAAATCAACAATAACCCAGGAGTCTCGCCGATTCGATCTTTGGTTCAGCTTTTTAAAATCAAAATCCATTTCTTATTTTGCACTAGGTCTAAGGGTTGGCGAGGCGAGTTATGTCTGGTTTCTTGGATACCCAACCTCGCCTAACTTATGGGTCAGTTTGCCAGGCCTAGCCCGCATTACTTTCCCTAGATATGGATATGTATGTTATGTTATATTTAGACGTCTACACAAATTACTCTGACGACATATTACCGGATGACTTATATATGTGTACATATTACGTATATTCTTGTGTTTGATTTTATGGTTTAAAAGTTTTAAATTTACTGATAATTCAATTCTTATGTCTTGCTGTGAACACGATTAACACTATTAGACTAAGGTTAGGTAAGTGGAGCACCAAGTGGTGTTTCATTTTAGATTTGACTATATAATCTTGAAGGTTACTAAGGATCCAATATGATTTTCTAAAGTTTGGGATGATTTCCCAACTGCTTTGTTTCACTTTTTTTAATAATTTCCCTACTCCATTATTTTATCATGTAAATTCTAATGTTGAACAAAAAATATACGAGATCTACTAAATTACAAGATATTCCTTTAAAAAAAAACTAAATTACAAGATATAAATTATAAATTGAAAAAGGTATTGTGATGGGCATACTTTTTAAATTGTCTTGGTAATACGTAATCTATTCTCTATTTTAGAAAATTAATAACACTATCTTCGATTATCTATATTGCGCCACGTGACATCTTCTTCATCTTTTATATATAATATAGTGAAAAAAATTAACAGATTTTCATGCACATGTGCTGATCACGGGTCTCATTTTCATGTTAGATGAAAAGAAATGACACATTAATAGCGCACTAATATTAAAATTTAAGGACTTGAATAAAAGAAATTAACGTAATGCACAACTATATTTTACCCAATCTTCTTAATTGGATTAACATTTTTAGAATTTTGTTAAACTTATTTTAATTCATAAACCAATATTAATTGCAACGAAAAACATATATATAGCATACTTGACAAGCAGATAGTGAATTTGAAAAAGAAACTTATCTCACTAGCTTATAGTGTTTGTCCAAACGCTACTTCAAGTGCCAATGGAGCTTATAATTTATAGCCTGCTATTTTTCTTTGATTTTTATTGTTATTATTTTGATGTCTTTATATGAGGTTAAATTAGTTAAGATT
Organism: Calophaca sinica; assembly: GCA_037113605.1. Classification (NCBI taxonomy): domain Eukaryota; kingdom Viridiplantae; phylum Streptophyta; class Magnoliopsida; order Fabales; family Fabaceae; genus Calophaca; species Calophaca sinica. Next base: position 58,026,183 of record CM073733.1, read on the forward strand.
GGCTTAATTTTTTATCATGAAACATGAGATTTTTGTTGCTTATATTCGAAACAAGAGTAATATATTTTGTGCGCCCCCATGCGAGCTTGTGCGTCCCCGAGCGCACCCATATATATATATATATATATATGCATATAATACACATAAATTTGTAGAACATCATTTTAAGTCGTTTTATATTTATCAATTAGTTTAAATCTTACTTTTACCAAATGTTTCAAATTCAATCATCTATCATATCTTCTATTCACTATATGCTCTATCGCTTTCAATTACCAGTCTATATTTGTTAAGGGGAAAAATTGAAATTATTTTTTAGAAAACACGAATTAAATTCATTGATTTTTTTTTTTGGTTACATCATTGATTTTTTTTAAAATTTGAATTTTTAAATGAATACGTACTATATTTAAAAATTTAATAAGTATTTTCTCAAGATATTAATTAGCATTTACCAAAGCTGGCACAACATTTTACTGGGGTATATTTTTTACAGATCCTGTTTTTGTATTTTCCCTAATTACACATTTAGTGCTTTTTTCCTACATCCTTGCCAAATTAATTATATTTTATGTTTTGATTCATAAAAACTTTTAATATGATCTATCGATGGTATAATTAAAAGAGTACACGTTAAAAATATAAAATTGTAACTACTCTTGATTAAAATAGATTTTACTTTGAGCTTTTAAATGTTCTATAAATTAAAATAGATGTTAGGCTCCAAGGTGTAACACCCCGAAATTCCCCAAGCTTGATTTAACGTGTGTATATATGCTTAGTATGGCTTAATGATGAATTTAAGTGAATTCCTCATTGATTGTCAAGATTGACTATGTGAAAAATGGTGTTTGGTGAAATTTTGCTCAGTGTGAATCGATTCCCAGGCCCTGTGAATCGATTCAGGGATGAGGGTTTGCTGGGACTCGATTAGGTTTGCAGTGAATCGCAGAAGTGAATCGATTCACAAAGGATGATCCTCTGTGAATCGCAGCGTGAATCGATTCACAGAAGTCAGTTCTCTGTGAATCGAATCTGGGAACTGCAGGAATCGATTCCTGCACTTAAAGTCGCGATTCTGTCATTTTTGCACTGTGTGAATCGATTCACCTATCCGTGAATCGATTCACACCGCAGATATCGAGAAAAACTCAGCGAGAAAGAAACGTAACGCGATTGTTAGAGAGGTTTAGAGAGAGAGTGCGTCAGAGAGAAGAAGGAGAAGGAGTGAAAACACTTAGGGTTCATAAACTAGAGGGGAAAAACAAGGATTCATGTTAGATTCATCCTCAATCTTAGCTTGAATCCAAGTTGGGGAGTGTTTATGCTCGGATTGGGAAGTTTAAGGAAATCCCTAGAAGACAAGCTTGAAGAAGAAGAAGCAAAACGTGAAGGAGGATGAAGGAGGGGCTGAACATCAACCCTTGAGCTCAAACCTTAGGAGTTGTGGTGAGTTCTTCCTTCTCTTAGGTGATGGGCACCCATAAGTCCCACATTAGGTTTCCCTTTGAAGAAAACCCTTGAACTCTAAAGGGTTCAAGGTCAGAATTTTCCAAACTTCTTGTATTCCTAAAGTTTTAGTATCAAATTGCTATGCATGTATGATTGGGATTGATTAAGGGGTAAGATGGTACCCAAAACCCCCACAAACCGTGAGAGGGATGTTTGACCATTGGGAGCTCCATGGAGCCCTAATGGAAATGTGTTCTTGCTTGATGTGTTTTAATTGACTGAGCATGTTATGTGTTTCCATTTAAATATGAAATGTATATTTTTACATGAATAAGCTTAGTTCCATATGAAGCTAGAGTAGCATCAAATTGTATTCCTAATCTTGATTAAAGCATGCATTTAAGGATATAGTTGGTGAATTAAATTCCCTAAAATACACTAAGATGCCTCTAAAAGGGGGTGATCGACATGGTTAGCCGTGTGGGACGCCCTCGAATGGTTAAGACGTCTAACCACCATATCGAAAGCGTATTTATGGGGTTGTATGGACGTAAGCATATAACACTACCCATAAATGCGAACCAAAGATGAATTAGAGATTCATAGTAAGAATATGCATTGTATAAATATGTCATATTGATTTTTGACTGATAGAAAATTGCATGAGTGAATGGTGAGGAGTCGAAGGGAGGATTCACTGAGATTATTATCTCACCCCACTCCTTTACTTAATTATTTTACAGATGCACAGGTACCGAAGGGCGATTGACAGCTGCGTGCTCTCGGGATATGGTTCAATGTATTAGTTTATAGTAGCACTTGGGAGTTGTAATTCTTAGAAGTATGTATTGATGTTGTACCGATATGAACTTATGTATTTAAGTCTGGTTTTGTGGTATTTGGACTTAATGTTGGATTTAAGTTTAAATTTATTTTGGGATTACTGTACCTAATGATAATTATCTTAACTTTATGCGAATGAAAGTAAGGTGTTACATTATGGTATCGAGCGATTCGATTCTAATCGGACCGTAGGGATTGCTAGAAATAGTTTCGTGAATTTCTTGAGTCTGTTGTTGTCTTTCTACTTATTATGCTAAGAGATATTGAGCCCGATCAACTCAATGCTTGGTGCATTCTATGCGTAATTATGGCTTCGTGTTACGGAAGGCGGGAGACCCAGGAGGAACGCTGAAGTACCTCCGGATCCGCCAGGACAAGATAATGCTTGGCTGCAAGGGATATTGCAGGCTATCCAGAATCATAGTATTGCCACCAACAATCTTGCGGCTCAGTTAGCCCAACAACAGCAGTATCAAGCCCAACCTCCCCCGCAAGAGGAGGAATTGGACTGGAAATTTCTCAAATTCCTCAAGACGAAGCCACCAACCTTCAATGGAAGAGCAGAAGCCATGGCATCCCAACACTGGCTGGAAGCCGTGGAAAAGAGTTTTAAGGTTGTCCATTGTACCGAGGAACAAAAGGTGGAGTTAGCTACTCATGTGATCATAGAGGATGCTGAGAACTGGTGGAAAGGGGCCCGAGCCTATATGGTGGCTCAAGGGATGCCACAAACCTGGGTGAACTTTCAGAAGATTTTCTTGGAGAAGTACTTCCCCCAAACTGTGAAGGATATGATGGATAGAGAGTTGGTCCAACTGCAGCAAGGAAAATCCACGGTCTCAGAGTATGTGAACAAGTTTGAAGAGTTGGTAAGGTACTCATCTGTTGCTCAATTTGCTCCGGACGATAATTGGAAAATCAAGCAGTTCAAGTGGGGACTAAGGCCAGACATCCAAAACAACATTTCACAAACTGAATTCACTGACTTCGCCAGAGTAGTCCATCAGAGCTACGTGGCTGAAGCAAGCTTGAGGAGGATGTATGAACATAGGCAAACTAGGTGGCAAGATAAGAACAAAAAGAAGGATGCAGATAAGAACGCCCAACACATGAGACCGAAAGGGAACCTTTTCAAGGGAAAGCAGGCTCAAACCTTCGAGTCTGATTATCATGCATGTTCAAACTGTGGGAAGAGGCATCCGGGAGAGTGTATGAAGGGCAAGAATGTTTGCTATGTTTGTCACCAACCAGGACACCTGGCCAGGGAGTGCCCCCAATACACTAAAGGGAAAGGAACCAAGCCTAGTGATCCTAACCAAGGGAGAGTCTTTACTCTGGATGCCCAGAAAGCAAAGGGAGCGGAAAATTTGATGAAAGGTACTTGTTTCCTTCAAGATGAACCTATAGTTGTTTTGTTTGATTCGGGAGCAGCTATCACTCTAGCATAGGAATGGCACCGTACGAGGCTCTCTACGGTCGCAAGTGTAGGATGTAACACCTGAGGACGAGATCGACCTCGTATTAGGACGTCGGATCGAGACCTCGCGTCGAGATCTCGTGTCGAGACCTCGTACCAAGACCTTGTGTCGAGATCCCGTGCCAAGATCGCGTGCCGAGGTCATTTGCTGAGCTGAAGAGATCACGTGTATTAGCTGCTGAGATCGCGTGTCGAGTTGATGAGGTCGCGCACCGAGCTGAGGAGGTCGCATGTCGAGCTGAGGAGGCCGCGTGCACGAACTCGTGTTAGAGCCTTGTTGCGCTTGCACGAGCACCCTGGTCGACATCGTGTCGAGATGATGACACTCGTATTTTTACGAACGTTATTCAGCGTAATAATTATATTGTTTGTAATAATTATATTGTCGCGTGCGCTTCGCCGCGTGTCTAGATCTCTGACCTATAGAGTAGAGGGTAATCATGAGAGAGTAGCGATTAGATGGGTAGATTGACTGATGGGATTGGCATCTCATAGCTGGAGTTACGATAATGCCCCTTCTCTCACCAGCTGTATATCACGTTCAGTTCCCTCAAACCTCACTTTCTCTTTTCTTCTTTCTTCTTCCTTCCTTCTCTGAGTTTCTTTTTTTTCGTTCTCTCCAAAACTTCCATCGGAGAAACCTTGAGTTCCATCGAAGCTTCACAGTAAATTTTCTTCATCAATCTTGTTCATCATCATCTTCTCGACATATACATCACCATCTCGACCACCATTGAGGTATGAAAAACAGATTCTCTTCCTTCATGCTACTGTTTAGCGCCATTTCTTCTTTCCTTTTTAGCTAGTTTTTATGCTTCCAAATCATCTCATATTGATGGGTTTTCTTCTTCATGACATGACCGACCTTTCTAACCGATTATTTGAGCTTGTAAAACAAATTTCTTTCTCTCGCTTTTCGCAATGTGCAAAGGCCCAAAACCCTTTCTTTTTGGTTTGTTTCGATTTCTCGTTTTAGTTGTTGTTTGTTGCTTCTGGTTGTTGTTGTTGTCGATTTACCTGTTGTAGCATCAGATAACCTTTTTCATGAACTTTTGATCGAAAACCCTAACCTTGTATTAGAGGAAAAATATATTTAAGTTCTTGAGTTTTAAATGTTTACTGGGTTGTGGTTAAGATTGTGATGAGAGCTAAGTGTTATTAGAACCCATAGATCGAACTAAGTTGTGTTTGTATTAGGAAGTCTGACTCTCGAGATCGTGTGATTTCCGAACCCGAGGACGTGGAAGCAGTGGGATCAAGATCGAGAACTGTACGTGTCGAGGTCGACTGAGAAGCGTACGTGTCGAGATCGAGTAAGAGAAGTCGTTGTCGAGCTCGTTTGAAGACAAATTGTCGAGGTCGTTGTCGAGCAAAGATTAACTTGGAGTTCGGTAAGGGCAGCTTTTAGACATTATTAAGACTTTATTTTATATGTTATTGTGAATGGATTCCCTGATTTGTGTCGAGCTTGAAATGTTGTGATATGATTGGGTTTTTGCATGTATTTAATATGTGATTGAATATATGCTGTGAATTGTGTATTGCATGTTGAATTGCGTTTCTTCATGTCGAGCTTGCTCTTTTATTTGACATGCGGTTGAATATCTTGTGTTTAACTCTTTGAATATCGTATGCGGCGAATTGTTCATCGAGTGAGCGAGCTAGGTGAGTCGTATGACGTTTTTGAGCCGTGACCCGGATAACTAAGGGTGCTAGGTCCCCTTTTGTTTACGGGAGATTGACTAGACGTCGCCACGCTATGGGACCTGAGTTGACTGTCCTAGGGAGAGCGAGGATCCCAAGGCTTCGACTGGACCTTCCGACATACGGTACGGCGTGTGCATTCCGGAAAAATTGTCAAGTAGAGAGAAAATGGATTGCGAGTTGTGTCGAGTTAGAGTGAGATGGTCGAGTCACGTTGGTGAATGTTATACTTTGCTGTTTGCTTATTTCTTTATGTCGTGCTTATCTTGAATTGTTGAGAAGTTGACCCTTTCCCGTGGTGCCTTCAATCCATGACGGTTACCCAGGCGATGTCGAGGGTGCAGGGAACTCGACAGCAGATGATGGCGAGGAGGAGGTCGACGAGGAGCAGGGCGACGACCTATATTTGTCGTGATTGATTATGTTGCTGGATGTTGTTTTTTTTTTTTTGATGACTGTACTTTGTTTTTCTTTTGTGTTCAGAGGTCGTGACCAGTTGGGCCGGTTATGTTTTGTTGCTACAGGGTAGACTGGCGGTTTACTTTTGGAGCAGCCCCCTGTGTGGGTGTCTGCCGGAAGTACCCCCAGGGTATGATTGCTCTTTTGAAGTCGTCATACCTTAGGTGTATTTTCTTCATACATTGCTACTCTGTATTTTGTATACATTATTATTTCGAGTGGTATATATGTATGTTATGCATGTATGTTTTATTAGAATTTATGTCTTGTGTCTTAGTTGCACCATGTTTTCGAAAAGCTGTAATTACTCTGATGTGCACGAGCTAGTGTTATAAAAAAAATAGATCGTACTTTTTAAAAGGCACAATAGTATCATTTTAAAAACACATCGCATACAGGGTTTCTTGAGCTCGGTGTGTTGAGCTCGGTAACTCGAGCTCGGTATGTTGAGCTCGGTAGCGGTCCGGAAACGGGTCGTTACATTGTTGGTATCGTGAGCAGCTTCTGCTCGACCGAAGCTGTGCAGAGGAATTTTGGACTGGTCACTGTGTCGGGATATATGGGTTGGGTGCCTAGTTGTAATATGTTGATTGCTGTTTGATTAAGTGAAGCACTTATTGCTTGAAAAATTGTTTGAACTGTTTCTTGATTGAAGCAGTGTGTTTTAACACATCCTTGTTGGGAGATTCGACAGGTTTTGAACTTTGTGGAATCTAATGCCACCTCGTAGGGATACGGCAATTTAATCGAGAACGTCGACATGGAACGAGCAATCCAAGCTATGACCGAGATGGCGGCAGCCATGGCTCAAAGAATCACCGCCAGAACTCAACAGCTAACGCGATGGCTCAACAGACGGCAAGTTAACTCCAAAGCAGAACTTGCAAAGAACAACAATGAGCAGAGTGAGCCGGGTCAAGCTGAGGATCGCGCACTTTAGGAAGCATGATCCACCGAAGTTCTACGGTGAACCAAATCCAGATAAAGCTGATCTTTGGATGCAAGAGATCGAGAAGATTTTCGAGGCACTCCATTGCCCGAATAACGTGAAGGTCGACTACGCTACCTACTTGCTGCTAGGAGACGCAGAGTATTGGTGGAAAGGAGTGAAGCAAACATTTATAGCAGAACGTCGCGAGATGACCTGGGAGCTTTTCCGTGAAAGGTTCTTGGACAAGTACTTCCCAGATACTGCACGAGCCGAGAAGGAGCAAGAGTTTCTTCAATTGCAACAAGGCAGCTTGACAGTGTCCGAGTATGCGGCCAAGTTTGAATCACTGGCGAGGTATTTCAGTCCATTCCGTGATCGAGCTGACCAAAGATGGTTAAGTGAGAGGTTCCAACGAGGTCTGAGATTTGACATTCAGAAGTCGGTGGTGTCATTGAGGATTCGAAACCTCCAAGAGCTGATTGATCGCTGTGTCGAGGTAGAAGGAGTAAGAAGCCACAAGAAGAAGATCAAGTAGGCGACCGGTGAGACCCAGAGTGCGGGCGTAAGTTTACACAAAAGTGGGAAACAATCGCAGGTTAAGCCTTACGACCGACCTCAGGGGAACAACAATAGAGGACAGTATCGTCCGATGACCCAGGGAGCGAGAAGCGGAGGTCAGACCGGTGCCGAGGTGACTTGCTATCGTTGCGGAAAGCCAGGACACTATGCGAGTAACTGCACTCAGAAGGAGGAGGTATGTTTCAACTGTAAGAGGCCAGGGCTTTTTGCCAAGGATTGCCCCACACCTAAAGCTGAACCGACAATGCTTGCGGCAAAGGCCAAAGGGAAGCGTCAGGTAGCTAAAGGCAGAGTCTTCTGCATGAGTGGCGAGGAAGCAGAACGAGCTGAAGATCTTATTCAAGGTGAATGTGAGATCGAGGGTAAATCCTTATCCGTCCTATTTGATTCGGGTGCAACCCATTCCTTTATTTCTTCTGATTGTGTGAACCATTTGAACTTGACTGTGATCGCCACCGCTCAAATTGGTAGTTACAACCCCAAATGCTAACACCTTAGCCACAACCACTGCATGTCTTAATTGTGTAGTGGTTATTCAGAGTAGAAAGTTTGTGGTCAATTTGGTTTGTTTGCCTCTTAAGGGATTAGATGTCATCCTCGGGATGGATTGGTTGTCACACCACCATGTCCTCTTGACTGCGTCGTAAGATCGTAATTTTTCCAGACCTTGGAGTCTCCAATTATCTTTCACGAACGTATTGGAGTTTCTTTGAAAGAAGGAACTAGGAATACATGTATCTGGCTAGTTCGGAAGTTTCCCAGCAGATCGACGTGAAGAATGTACCAGTGGTGTGTGACTTTGAGGACGTTTTTCCCGAAGACGTGCCAGGGTTACCACCAGTGCGAGAGGTCGAGTTCTCCATCGACCTGATTCCAGGGACAGGACCGATTTCCAAAGCGCCATACAGGATGTCTCCTGCCGAGATGAAAGAACTGAAGTCCCAGATCGAACACTTGGAGTCGAAGCAATTTATACGACCGAGCGTGTCACCGTGGGGAGCTCCAGTGTTGTTGGTTAAGAAGAAGGATGGACGATCAAGACTGTGCGGGACTATCGCGAGCTCAACAAGGTTACTGTGAAGAACCGTTATCCGTTACCTCGTATTGACGACTTGATGGATCAACTTCGTGGAGCGGCGATCTTTTCCAAGATAGACTTGAAGTCGGGCTATCATCAGATTCGCGTAAAGGAGGAAGATGTTCCCAAAACAGCTTTCAGGACCAGATATGGTCACTACGAGTACTTGATGATGCCGTTTGGAGTGACGAATGCGCCAGCTGTGTTTATGGACTACATGAATAGGATGCGAACGTCTCAAAGTCGACAGAAGAGTTATGCAGACCAACGACGTCGACCACTCGAGTTCGAGGAAGGAGAACATGTATTTCTTAGAGTCACCCCCACTACTGGAGTTGGTCGAGCGATCAAATCCAAGAAACTTACCCCTAAATTCATTGGACCTTATCAGATTCTTCGTCGTGTCGGTCCAGTGGCATATCAGATTGCCCTGCCACCATTCTTGTCGAACATTCACGATGTCTTCGACGTCTCACAATTACGGAAGTATATTTCCGACCCCTCTCATGTCATCGAACCGGATGTGATTCAACTAAGGGACGACTTATCTTTCGAAGCATCACCAGCAAGGGTCGTTGATCGGAAAGCCAAACAGTTGCGGAACAAAGAGATTCAACTCGTCAAAGTTGTGTGGGATCAGAAGACGGGAGATGCAACTTGGGAGCTGGAGGAGAAGATGAAGACTCAGTACCCTGAACTTTTCCGAGGTAAGAATCTTATTTGCAATTTCGAGGACGAAATTTTTTTAGAGGGAGAGATTGTAACACCTGAGGACGAGATCGACCTCAGACAGGACGTCGGATCGAGACCTCGCCGAGATCTCGTGTCGAGACCTCGCATCAAGACCTTGTGTCGAGATCCCGTGCCAAGATCGCGCGTCGAGGTCATTTCTTGGTGAAGAGATCGCGTGTATTAGCCGCCGAGATCGCGTGTCGAAGTTGATGAGGTCGCGTACCGAGCTGAGGGGGTCGCATGCCGACCTGAGGAGGCGGCGTGCACGAACTCGTGTTAGAGCCTTGTGCGCTTGCACGAGCACCTGGTCGACATCGTGTCGAGATGATGACACTCGTATTTTTACGAACGTTATTCAAACCGTAATAATTATATTGTTTGTAATAATTATATTGTCGCGCGCGCTTCGCCGCCGTGTCTAGATCTCTGACCTATAGAGTAGAAGGTAATCATGAGAGAGTAGCGATTAGATGGGTAGATTGACTGATGGGATTGGCATCTCATAGCTGGAGTTACGATAATGCCCCTTCTCTCACCAGCTGTATATCACGTTCAGTTCCCTCAAACCTCACTTTCTCTTTTCTTCTTTCTTCTTCCTTCCTTCTCTGAGTTTCTTTTTTTTCGTTCTCTCCAAAACTTCCATCGAAGAAACCTTGAGTTCCATCGAGCTTCTGCGTAAATTTTCTTCATCAATCTTGTTCATCATCATCTTCTCGACATATACATCACCATCTCGACCACCATTGAGGTATGAAAAACAGATTCTCTTCCTTCATGCTACTGTTTAGCGCCATTTCTTCTTTCCTTTTTAGCTAGTTTTTATGCTTCCAAATCATCTCATATTGATGGGTTTTCTTCTTCATGACATGACCGACCTTTCTAACCGATTATTTGAGCTTGTAAAACAAATTTCTTTCTCTGTTTTCTGCAACAGGCAGTGCCCAAAACCCTTTCTTTTTGGTTTGTTTCGATTTCTCGTTTTAGTTGTTGTTTGTTGCTTCTGGTTGTTGTTGTTGTCGATTTACCTGTTGTAGCATCAGATAACCTTTTTCATGAACTTTTGATCGAAAACCCTAACCTTGTGTTAGAGGAAAAATATATTTAAGTTCTTGAGTTTTAAATGTTTACTGGGTTGTGGTTAAGATTGGGATGAGAGCTAAGTGTTATTAGAACCCATAGATCGAACTAAGTTGTGTTTGTATTAGGAAGTCTGACTCTCGAGATCGTGTGATTTCCGAACCCGAGGACGTGGAAGCAGTGGGATCCAGATCGAGAACTGTACGTGTCGAGGTCGACTGAGAAGCGTACGTGTCGAGATCGAGTAAGAGAAGTCGTTGTCGAGCTCGTTTGAAGACAAATGTCGAGGTCGTTGTCGGCAAAGATTAACTTGGAGTTCGGTAAGGGCAGCTTTTAGACATTATTAAGACTTTATTTTATATGTTATTGTGAATGGATTCCCTGATTTGTGTCGAGCTTGAAATGTTGTGATATGATTGGGTTTTGCATGTATTTAATATGTGATTGAATATATGCTGTGAATTGTGTATTGCATGTTGAATTGCGTTTCTTCATGTCGAGCTTGCTCTTTTTATTTGACATGCGGTTGAATATCTTGTGTTTAACTCTTTGAATATCGTATGCGCTTAATTGTTCATCGAGTGAGCGAGCTAGGTGAGTCGTATGACATTTTTGAGCCGTGACCGGATAACTAAGGGTGCTAGGTCCCCTTTGTTTACGGAGATTGACTAGACGCCACCACGCTTACGGGACCTCGAAAGTTCGATCGTCCCTAGGGAGAGCGAGGATCCCAAGGCTTCTGACCTTCCGACATACCAGACGGGCGTGTGCATTCCGGAAAAATTGTCGAGTCGAGAGAAAATGGATTGCGAGTTGTGTCAAGTTAGAGTGAGATGGTCGAGTCACGTTGGTGAATGTTATACTTTGCTGTTTGCTTATTTCTTTATGCCGTGCTTATCTTGAATTGTTGAGAAGTTGACCCTTTCCCGTGGTGCCTTCAATCCATGACGGTTACCCAGGCGATGTTGAGGGTGCAGGGAACTCGACAGCAGATGATGGCGAGGAGGAGGTCGACGAGGAGCAGGGCGACGACCTATATTTGTCGTGATTGATTATGTTGCTGGATGTTGGTTTTTTTTTTTGATGACTGTACTTTGTTTTTCTTTTGTGTTCAGAGGTCGTGACCAGTTTGGGCCGGTTATGTTTTGTTGCTACAGGGTAGACTGGCGGTTTACTTTTGGAGCAGCCCCCTGCGTGGGTGTCTGCCGGAAGTACCCCCAGGGTATGATTGCTCTTTTGAAGTCGTCATACCTTAGGTGTATTTTCTTCATACATTGCTACTCTGTATTTTGTATACATTATTATTTCGAGTGGTATATATGTATGTTATGCATGTATGTTTTATTAGAATTTATGTCTTGTGTCTTAGTTGCACCATGTTTTCGAAAAGCTGTAATTACTCTGATGTGCACGAGCTAGTGTTATAAAAAAAATAGATCGTACTTTTTAAAAGGCACAATAGTATCATTTTAAAAACACATCGCATACAGGGTTTCTTGAGCTCGGTGTGTTGAGCTCGGTAACTTGAGCTCGGTATGTTGAGCTCGGTAGCGGTCCGGAAACGGGTCGTTACATAGGACTCCTCTATGTTGGTTTTAAGTGGGGGAGAAACAATTGTTAGGCCCCGACCTTGTTCAGGAAACCACTGATAAGATTCGCATGATTAGGGAGAAGATAAAGACTGCTCAGAGTAGGCAGAAAAGTTATGCAGATCGCAGGCTTAAACCCCTTGAATTTGATGAAGGAGAACATGTATTCCTGAAGGTCACTCCCACTATAGGTGTTGGTAGAGCTCTTAGGGCCAAAAAGTTGACCCCTCGGTATGTGGGTCCTTTCCAAATCCTCAGTCGAATTGGTCCTGTTGCTTACCAAATCGCCTTACCTCCTTCTTTGTCAAATCTCCACAATGTTTTTCATGTGTCTCAGCTTAAGAAATACATTCCGGATCCATTCCACTCCATAGATCATGAGTCTATACAACTTAGGCCTGATTGCACATACCAGCCCGAACCGGCCCAAATAGTGGACCGAGCTTCCAAGGCACTCAGGAATAAGACTATCCCTTTGGTCAAGGTGATCTGGGAAGGATCCACTCCCGAAGAAGCTACTTGGGAACTTGAAGATGAGATGCGAAGCCAACACCCGCAACTTTTTCAATAGGTATGTAAGTTTATCCAATTTTGAGGACAATTTTTTTTTAAAAGGTGGGTAGTAGTGTAACACCCCGAAATTCCCCAAGCTTGATTTAACGTGTGTATATATGCTTAGTATGGCTTAATGATGAATTTAAGTGAATTCCTCATTGATTGTCAAGATTGAATATGTGAAAAATGGTGTTTGGTGAAATTTTGCTCAGTGTGAATCGATTCCCAGGCCCTGTGAATCGATTCAGGGATGAGGGTTTGCTGGGACTCGATTAGGTTTGCAGTGAATCGCAGAAGTGAATCGATTCACAAAGGATGATCCTCTATGAATCGCGGCGTGAATCGATTCACAAAAGTCAGTTCTTTGTGAATCGAATCTGGGAACTGCAGGAATCGATTCCTGCACTTAAAGCTGCGATTCCTGTCATTTTTGTACTGTGTGAATCGATTCACCTATGCTGTGAATCGATTCACAGCTGCAGTATATCAGAAAAACTCAGCAGAAAAAGAACAGAACGCGATTGTTAGAGAGAGGGTTAGAGAGAGAGAGAGCGTCAGAGAGAAGAAGGAGAAGGAGTGAAAACACTTAGGGTTCATAAACTAGAGGGGAAAAACAAGGATTCATGTTAGATTCATCCTCAATCTTAGCTTGAATCCAAGTTGGGGAGTGTTTATGCTCGGATTGGGAAGTTTAAGGAAATCCCTAGAAGACAAGCTTGAAGAAGAAGAAGCAAAACGTGAAGGAGGACGAAGGAGGGGCTGAACATCAACCCTTGAGCTCAAACCTTAGGAGTTGTGGTGAGTTCTTCCTTCTCTTAGGTGATGGGCACCCATAAGTCCCACATTAGGTTTCCCTTTGAAGAAAACCCTTGAACCCTAAAGGGTTCAAGGTCAGAATTTTCCAAACTTCTTGTATTCCTAAAGTTTTAATATCAAATTGCTACGCATGTATGATTGGGATTGATTAAGGGGTAAGATGGTACCCAAAACCCCCACAAACCGTGAGAGGGATGTTTGACCATTGGGAGCTCCATGGAGCCCTAATGGAAATGTGTTCTTGCTTGATGTGTTTTACTTGACTGAGCATGTTATGTGTTTCCATTTAAATATGAAATGTATATTTTTACATGAATAAGCTTAGTTCCATATGAAGCTAGAGTAGCATCAAATTGTATTCTTAATCTTGATTAAAGCATGCATTTAAGGATATAGTTGGTGAATTAAATTCCCTAAAAGACACTAAGATGCCTCTAAAAGGGGGTGATCGATATGGTTAGCCGTGTGGGATGCCCTCGGACGGTTAAGACGTCTAACCACCATATCGAAAGCGTATTTATGGGGTTGTATGGACGTAAGCATATAACACTACCCATAAATGCGAACCAAAGATGAATTAGAGATTCATAGTAAGAATATGCATTGCATAAATATGTCATATTGATTTTTGACTGATAGAAAATTGCATGAGTGAATGGTGAGGAGTCGAAGGGAGGATTCACTGAGATTATTATCTCACCCCACTCCTTTACTTAATTATTTTACAGATGCACAGGTACCGAAGGGCGATTGACAGCTGCGTGCTCTCGGGATATGGTTCAATGTATTAGTTTATAGTAGCACTTGGGAGTTGTAATTCTTAGAAGTATGTATTGATGTTGTACCGATATGAACTTATGTATTTAAGTCTAGTTTTGTGGTATTTGGACTTAATGTTGGATTTAAGTTTAAATTCTATTTTGGGATTACTGTACCTAATGATAATTATCTTAACTTTATGCGAATGAAAGTAAGGTGTTACACAAGGCATTGTGCATCTATGGCATCTCTAATTCCAATTACCTCAAATGTCATATCATTCTCACTACTGGTAATAATACTTGCATTCGAGGGCAGTGAGGCCATAGCCATAAATCCCATGGTAACAGTACAAATTATGAATGGTTTAATTGCACTTCCGACTCCGATAAATCTCACATTTCATTGCAAATCCAAGGATGACGATCTGGTAATGGTAAAAATGAACTTGTAGCCTCTCACAGTTCCTTCAAAGATACCACCTTGGTGTAAACGAGCATTACCCCAAAATTCCTTGATAGCAGTAACTAGAACCTCAACCTGTTTCCAAAAGAAGTAGTGTTCCCAACCCATTGCCTTGAAACCACTGTAGAAATCGAAGCCATAGAGTTTGAAGTTCTTTAAATCAATTCGATTTTCCAACAGAACCTTTCCTTCAGCCATGGTGTCGTAAATAGCAGTATACTCAGAGGTTGTTACACCAGACATGATTGCAGTTGAGAGATAGAGAAATGGAGATTTAGGGTTTCAGAACAGTCACGAAGATAAGAGAAAAACTGCTTTTTCAAATGAAACAGAGCGAGTGATTGTGGAGCAAAAAAGAAGGAGTAGTAGGAAGGTTTTGTAATTGGTACAGTTACTTTTCAAAAACCTCTTCATTATCCGAGTAATAAAAATAAATTTAAAAAGAAATTTAAATAAAGATACCTCTTTTCATTAAATGCAGTTGCCAAAATAAAGTGAAAGATTTTATTGAAAACGTAAATAATCATGACTCAGATTAGGTGTGATGAGACGCTTAAGTTCCACATGAGCTTACCACGTGTGTGTTTCGAATGCTCATAGCTGATTCATCGGATGCTGAGTTATGATGCAGTTGGCATATAAAAATGCTTACTCGTATGATGATGATGTCATACCAGATGCTCAAATGATATCTATCATAAGACGCTGAGATTAATCATTCTTTTATAAGATGGAAATTTAAATTTCTTCTTATAAAATTGAATCTATCTTCAGCAAGGGGTTTTGTAAGAATATCAGCCCACTGGTGATCAGTGTCTACAAATTTGATTTCAAGTGTCCCCTTCTGAACATAGTCTCTTATAAAATGATGTTTAATCTCAATGTGCTTTGCTCTAGAATGCAATATAGGATTTTTAGTAAGACAAATGGCAGATGTATTATCACAAAAGATAGGAATGTTACTCTCTTTTATCAAGTAGTCTTCAAGTTGATACTTCATCCACAGAAGTTGAGAACTGCAACTTGCTGCTGAGATGTATTCAGCTTCTGCTGTTGAGAGTGCAATAGTGCTTTGTCTTTTGCTTGACCAAGACACAAGATTAGCTCCAAGGAACTGGCAGCCTCCACTTGTGCTCTTTCTTTCAATTCGGTCTCCAGCAAAGTCAGCATCACAGAAACCTATTAATTTGTAATCTTTTGATTTCTTATAAAGCAAAGCAAGATTAGTAGTTCCTTGCAAATATCTGAATATTCTTTTAACAGCACTCAGGTGTGATTCTCTAGGATCTGATTGAAATCTAGCACACAGGCAGATTGAACATAATGTCAGTCTTGCAGCCGTAAGATAAAGTAGAGATCCAATCATACCTCTGTACATTTTCTGATCTACCTTCTTACCAATTTCATCTTTACTAAGAGTGCAGGTAGGATGCATAGGTGTACACATAGGCTTGCAATCCAGCATCTTGAATTTCTTCAATAATTCTTTGATATATTTGCTTTGATGTATATAGATACTATCACTGCATTGCTTGATTTGTATTCCAAGGAAAAACTTTAATTCTCCCATCATTCTCATCTCAAATTCAGCCTGCATAAGCTTAGAAAATTCTTTGCAAAGGCTTTCATTAGTGGCTCCAAAAATGATATCATCAACATAGATTTGAACAAGTATGAAATGCTTGTTAGAAGATTTTCTGAAAAGAGTAGTGTCAACTAAACCTCTTGTAAATCCATTTTCCATTAAAAAGGAGCTTAGTCTATCATACCATGCTCTAGGAGCTTGCTTAAGACCATATAGAGCCTTTTTAAGTTTAAAAACATGTTCTGGAAATTCAATATCTTCAAAACCAGGAGGTTGTTTAACATAAACTTCCTCAGTTATAAAACCATTTAGAAAAGCACTTTTCACATCCATTTGATATAGAGTTATCTCATGATGTGTCAGAAATGAAAGTAAAATGCGAATAGCTTCTAGTCTTGCAACAAAGTGCAAAAGTTTCAGTGAAATCAATACCTTCTTCTTGTGAGTAACCTTGAGCAACTAACCTTGCTTTATTTCTCACAACTTTACCATCTTCATCAAGCTTATTTCTAAATACCCATTTAGTACCAATAGCTTGCTTATCTTCCTGGTAGAGTGACTAGCTTCCATACATCATTTCTTTGGAACTGATTTAGCTCATCTTGCATTGCTAGAATCCACCCTTCATCTTCCAATGCTTGATCAATCGCCTTAGGTTCCATTTCGCAGAAGTGCAAAATCAGCATGCTCCTTGAAAGAGGACCTGGTTCGTACTTTATCACCAGGTTCTCCTATGATTTGATCTTTTGGATGATTGGTTTTGTACTTCCAGCCTTTTTCTTGCTTCACTTCGCTGAGTAGAATTCTTCGTCTTGTCACCACCGGATGATGAAGATGCACGTTCACCGTCTGACTTGTCACCGAGGTTTAATTCTGAAAATAACTCATCTAGCTCTGACATAGCAGTGTCAGGCTTCTTATCATCAAACTTGACATGAATGGACTCTTCAATTGTCAAAGTTTCTTTGTTGTATATTCTAAAAGCTTTAGATCTTTCAGAGTATCCCAAAAGGATTCCTTTGTCAGCCTTGGAATCAAACTTACCAAGCTGATCTTTAGTATTCAAAATATAACAAATACAACCAAAAGGATGAAAGTAAGAAATGTTTGGTTTTCTACCTTTCCACAATTCATAAGGAGTCTTATTCAAAATAGGTCTTATAAGAATTCTATTTTGAATATAACAAGCTGTGTTTACTGCTTCTGCCCAAAAATATTTCGCAATATCAGCTTCATTGATCATGGTCCTGGCCATTTCCTGGAGGGACCTATTTTTCCTTTCTACAACACCATTTTGTTGAGGTGTTCTAGGAGAGGAGAAATTGTGGGAGATGCCATTTTCTTCACAAAATTTTTGAAAGTTTTCATTTTCAAATTCTCCCCCATGATCACTTCTAATAGAAGAAATACAGATGCCTTTTTCATTTTGAACTGATTTGCGTAATACAAGAAATACCTTAAAAGACTCATCCTTGTGGGCAAGGAATTTAACCCATGTCCATCTAGTAAAATCATCAACAATGACTAATCCATATTTCTTTCCAGCTAAGAGGTCATCCTTGTGGAACCAAAAGATCAAGATGTAAAAGTTCAAGTGGTCTAGAGGTTGAAACAACATTTTTAAATGAAAGGAAGTTTTAACTTGTTTTCCTCTTTGACAAGCCTCACACAGGCATCGATTGGAACTTAAGATTTGGTAAGCCTCTAACAAGATTGTGCTTGTTTAATTTTGAGATTAACCTCAAATTGGCATGACCCAATCTTTTGTGCCAAATCCATTGCTCATCTTCAATGACATAAGACACTTGACATCTTGTTTTGCAAGTTCAGAAAGATCAACTTTATAAATGTTTTGTTTCCTCTTGTCAGAAAGAATATAGATCCATCATTTTTGCTTTTTATCGAACATCCATTTTCTCAGAAGACAACATTATAACCATTGTCACATAATTGACTTATGCTCAATAGATTATGTTTCAATCCTTCAACATATAAAACATTATCAATAGAAGGAAGAGAGCCTTTACCTATGCGACCAATTCCAACTATTTTACCTTTCTGGTTTCCTCTGAAACCAACGAATCCAGCTTCTCTAGGTCTTAGTTCTTGGAACATATGCTTTTCTCCCGTCATGTGACGCGAGCATCCACTGTCTAAGTACCAAGATAGGTGTGTTGACTTTGTTGCTAAGCAAGTCTGCAACATAGACTATTTTATCTTTAGGTACCCATATCTTTTTGGGTCCTTTCTTGTTAGTTCTTGAAGGATACTTGTCCTTCTTAGTTGTAAACACAGTACACGCATTTTTCAAATGACCAGCTTTATTGCAGTAAGTACAATGCAAGCATTCACTATGATCATTGGTGTCATCAGATGCTGAATCATTTTCTAAAGGAGGTTTATCTAATATATAACCAAGACCATGAGTTGTCGTTTTACTGACACCCCAAATCATAGAAGCTTGCTTGCTTCGAGTTACACTCACTACAAGAAACTTTTGAAATGCATGTTCATAGTCATTTGATTTGCAGTTAGGATTGCCTGTAACTACAGAGCTTTTAACTTGAGAGCTCTCAGCTTCTGGTTGCTTGTTAGCTTCCAGACGCTGCTTATCCACCAGACGTTGATTTTCAGTTTTCAGCTTCTGGTTCTCTTCATTGAGTACAGAGTTTGCATTGTATAAAGACTGAAAATCTTGTGATAGTTTTGAAAATTTCTTTTTCAAACTCTTATACTCAATAGAGAGAGTGGCAGAGTCCTTTAACAGATCATCAAATGCAAGTTGAAGTTCAGAATAAGAATCATATATTATTACCTCTTCAACTTCTTCTTCTGCATCAAGATCAGTGTCTGCCATGAGGGCAATGTGAGCTTCTTCTTCTTTATCTTCCTCAGAGGAGGATAAGTCAAGATCTTCTCATGTTGCCATGAGACCTTTCTTCTTTTTCTTGAAGGAGCTTCTTGTGGACTTTTCCTTAAGATTAGGACACTCGGACTTGAAATGTCCAGGCTTCTTACATTCATAGCAAATGACATGGGCTTTGTCCTTGTCTTTGCTTTCCTTCTTGTCCTTTGTATCTTTCTTCTGAAACCTCCTTTTGAAGTTTCTCTTCTTCCACATTCTCTGGATCTTCTTAGATATGAACGCTAGCTCATCGTCTGATCCATCATAATCTCCTTCTGAAGCTTCATCATCTGATTCTTCTTCTTCAGCCTGAAAAGCTTTAGAAGTACTAGGTTTATGTTGATTAACTTTTAAAGCAATAGACTTACTCTTCTTGGTAGGTTCTTCTTCATTTAGCTCAAGTTCATGAGTTTTCAAAGAACTCATAAGATCTTCAAGCCGAATGACATTTAGATCTTTTGCTTCTTGAATAGCAGTGACTTTGGGTCTTTACTACTTAGTCAAACTTCTCAAGATCTTTCTCACATGGTCAGGTGTAGTATAACTTTTTCCAAGGGCCTGCAACCCATGAACAAGTGTTTGGAACCTTCCAAACATAGTTTCAATGTTTTCTCCATCTTCCATTTTGAATAGCTCATACTGGCAAACCATCATGCTAGCCTTTGTTTCTCTTACTTGGGCAGAACCCTCATAAGACAAAACAAGAGAATCCCATATTTCTTTGGCAGTATCAAACTTACCACATTTATCATATTCTTTTTCTGTCATAGCACAGATGAGGATAAATCTAGCCTTCTGATTGGTTTGATATCTCTTTTTCGGATCATCAGTCCAGTTTTACCTAGGTATTGCAACACTAAGGGCATCAGTGGGAGAAATGTATCCACTTTCAACTATATCCCACAAATCAAGATTTTGTGCCTCAAAGAATGCTTTTATCTTATCTTTCCAGTAATCAAATTTTTCTCCATTGAATAGAGGAGGACGGTTCATATGACCACCTTCATCAGACATGTTCACAGTAGGATCTTTACTCTTAACACTGTTAAGTGCTCAACTAAGAGGCTGAGCTCTGGTACCAACTGAACGTGAACACAAGAAGGGGGGTTGAATTGTGTTGAAAACTTTTCGCAAACTTTAAGTTAAAAACACTTAGAACACAGGTTTTTCAAAACAGCTTGTGTATCGGACGCTGTAAATAAACCGGACGCTGGAAAAGCAGTTTGTGAAAACTTGTTTTTAACAGAACAAGATAAAGATAAATAGAAAGCAGTAAAGCAAGAGACACAGAGATTTATACTAGTTCACTACCAAACTGGTAGCTACGTCTAGTCCCTTCGTTCCTGAAGGATTTTCCACTATAATCAACTGACATAAAACCTTAAGAGTATTCTCTGTCACAACCTTGACAATACTCTCAACTTCTCAAAACGACTCAAGACATTCGAGCCTTCGAGGGTACAAATTTAACTAGGCCAAAACAACTTTTACAAGTAAGTTGAATACAAGCGAAATAACTCTCACAGAGAGGATAAAAGATTAAGCTCAATACGTAAATGCTTTCTAAAAGAAAGTGTCGGACGAGTTCGATTCTTGTAGTCCGTGAGACTTGGCACGAAACTTGATTGCTCACGTAAGCGGTGCTTTTGAGTATTGACTCTTTGTAGTGTATAGCAACAGTGCTTGTTCTCAGTAAATGAAGCAATATTCTCTTGTAGAGTTTCGACAGTTTCTTCAATGGATACCATGGGGTATTTATAGGAGTTCTAAAGGATATTACCGTTACAGTAAAAATGGCTCATTTCCATTGAGTGAGGTGATTTTAAAAAAAACCTGTCTCTTTCTTCCTTTCCAGAGAATATCTCTGTAGTACACATTACTGTTTTCGTACTACCTTGCTTTTTACAAATGCTTGTACGATTTTTGTCTTTAGCTAAAGGTGTCAACTTTGATACCTCGTACAACAATTTGAGCGCATAAGATCAAATTCGAAATCCGTTCCAGAAGCTTCTGAGAGGACGAGCAACTACGTGACCATCACTTGGTTAAAAATGAAGTTCAGACGCTCGCTCGGAACAGGAAGGTCGGACGCTCGTAGCAAATGGATAAGTCTTGTGTCACAAAAAGATAATTCCAGACGCTCATGAAGACAATATACTAGGATGAGCCGGATGTTGACACATGGAGTGTATCCTTCTCTTGTGAACTTCTTCCTTCTTGCTTAAGTGGCATAGAAGTATATGTAATATTAGTATCTGCACACTTCAATAATTGTTAGAACATAAATTGTTCTCTTTTGAATACTTTGTTATCATCAAAATTAATGAGGGTATAAACTTCTCAATCGTTTAGGTTCCAACATAGCATACTTGACTAGCAGATAGTGAATTTGAAAAAGAAACTTATCTCACTAGCTTATAGTGTTTGTCCAAACGATACTTCAAGTGCCAATGGAGCTTATAATTTATAGCCTGCTATTTTTCTTTGATTTTTATTGTTACTATTTTGATGTCTTTATATGAGGTTAAATTAGTTAAGATTGGCTTAATTTTTGATCATGAAACATGAGTTTTTTGTTGCTTATATTCGAAACAAGAGTAATATATTTTGTGCGCCCCCATGCGAGCATGTGCGTCCCCGAGCGCACCCATATACATATATATATATATATATATTTATATATGCATATAATACACATAAATTTGTAGAACATCATTTTAAGTCGTTTTATATTTATCAATTAGTTTAAATCTTACTTTTACCAAATGTTTCAAATTCAATCATCTATCATATCTTCTATTCACTATATGCTCTATCGCTTTCAATTACCAGTCTATATTTGTTAAGGGGAAAAATTGAAATTATTTTTTAGAAAACACAAATTAAATTCATTGATTTTTTTTTGGCTACATCATTGATTTTTTTTAAAATTTGAATTTTTCAATGAATACGTACTATATTTAAAAATTTAATAAGTATTTTCTCAAGATATTAATTAGCATTTACCATAGCTGGCACACCATTTTACTGGGGTATATTTTTTGCAGATCCTGTTTTTGTATTTTCCCTAATTACACATTTAGTGCTTTTTTCCTACATCCTCGCCAAATTAATTATATTTTATGTTTTGTTTCATAAAAACTTTTAATATGATCTATTGATGGTATAATTAAAAGAGTACACGTTAAAAATATAAAATTGTAACTACTCTTGATTAAAATAGATTTTACTTTGAGCTTTTCAATGTTCTATAAATTAAAATAGATGTTAGGCTCCAAGGCATTGTGCATCTATGGCATCTCTAATTCCAATTACCTCAAATGTCATATCATTCTTACTACTGGTAATAATACTTGCATTCGAGGGCAGTGAGGCCATAGCCATAAATCCCACGGTAACAGTACAAATTATGAATGGTTTAATTGCACCTCCGACTCCGATAAATCTCACAATTCATTGCAAATCCAAGGATGACGATCTGGGATTTCATACAATCGTGAGAGGAGAATTATACAAGTTCACATTCAGGCCAAGTGTTGTTAGGTTTCTTACAACATTATACTGCAGCCTTTACATGGACAGAGAACCATCACTTCATTATTTTGAGATTTACAAAGAAAATCGAGATGAGAACTGCAAATTATGCTCTTGGATAATAAGGGCAAATGGTCCATGTAAATATAATAAGGCAGCAGGTTTGTTCAATAATTGTTATCCTTGGAAGAACGGTCCTTCAACATATATGGAAATAGATACAAGGAATAACTCGAAGATGTAATTTTCTTTCCTTTCAAGAAATCGAAATGCAAATTTAAGAATAAGAAATATCAACCTTATGATTATTCTAGATTGGTGTTTTTTATGATTATAATTGTGGTAAAAAGCAGTGTTTCAAAAACCGGACCGAACCGGTCGGTTCAACCGTGGATCGACCGGTTCGGCTCACCCATTTATTTATAATACTACTTTTTCCACAAAAATAAGTTATTTTTCTTTATTTATTTATTAATCATCTGGTTCCACTGAATGAACCAAATCAACAATAACCCAGAGGTCTCACCGATTCGATCTTTGGTTCAGTTTTTAAAATCAAATTCCATTTCTTATTTTGCACTAGGTCTAAGGGTTGGCAGGGCGGGTTATGCTGGTTGTTTGGATACCCAACCCTGTCCAACTTGGCGGGCTGGCCGGCTAGGCCTAGCCCGCATTACTTTCCCTAGATATGGATATGTATGTTATGTTATATTTAGACGTCTACACAAAGTACTCTGACGACATATTACCGGATGACTTATATATGTGTACATATTACGTATATTCTCGTGTTTGATTGTATGGTTTAAAAGTTTTAAATTTACTGATAATTGAATTCTTATATCGTGCTGTGAACACGATTAACACTATTAGACTAAGGTTAGGTAAGTGGAGCACCGAGGGGTGTTTCATTTTAGATTTGACTATATAATCTTGAAGGTTACTAAGGATCCAATATGATTTTCTAAAGTTTGGGATGATACCCCAACTGCTTTGTTTCACTTTTTTTAATAATTTCCCTACTCCATTATTTTATCATGTAAATTCTAATGTTGAACAAAAAATATACGAGATCTACTAAATTACAAGATATTCCTTTTAAAAAAAACTAATTACAAGATATAAATTATAAATTGAAAAAGGTATTGTGATGGGCATACTTTTTAAATTGTCTTTGTAATACGTAATCTATTCTCTATTTAAGAAAATTAACAACACTATCTTCGATTATCTATATTGCGCCACGTGACATCTTCTTCATCTTTTATATATAAAATAGTGAAAAAAATTAACAGATTTTCATGCACATGTGCTGATCACGGGTCTCATTTGCATGTTAGATGAAAAAGAAATGACACATTAATAGCGCACTAATGTTAAAATTTAAGGACTTGAATAAAAGAAATTAACGTAACGCACAACTATATTTTACCCAATCTACTTAATTGGATTTGTGAATACATGCCTTGACAGGATGATTTTGATGATTGACAAAAGGGAGCTTTGCAAATAGTCAACCGTGCAAAAAGTGGAAAAGAATACCAAGACGCGTATCAAAAATGATAGTTTCTCAAGTCTTTGGGTTTTGGGTATTTATTTATCTTTATTAAGACAATTTGTAAGTAGTAATAAAAAGCTCTCAATTAAAATTAAATCACACACGCACAAAATATTTTGACATGCATATCTCGTGTCGGATGTCGAAATGAGGAAGTCGGATGTCGAGCTCGAGGAAATCGGATGTCGAGCTGAGGAGGAAGTCGGATGTTGAGCTCGAGGAAGTCGTATGTCGAATCGAGGAGGAGGTCGCGTGATGAGCCGATGATCCTTGTCGAAGCCGATGAGGTCGCTGCATCGAGGTCGCGTGTCGAGCCGATGAGGTCGCTGCATCGAGCTATGAGGACCGAGCCGATGAGGAGGTCGTATGCAGAGTCAGGTGCCGAGGTCGTGGTGCCGAGGTCTTTGCCGAGCCGTGTCGAGGTCGCCTGGTCGAGCCGTGTGGCGAGGTCGTCGCCGAATCGCCTTCGTGAGGTCGCCCGCCGAGCCGCTCTTCGTGAGGTCGTATGCCGAGCCGTCTCCATGTTTTCAATTTCTTTATTTCAAAATGCAACGGGCAGATTTTTCTTCCAACGGACAAATCAAAACGCAACGGGCAAATGCTCCAACGGTCATTTCGACGCTCACCCATTGCCTATATAAACACAACTCGTGAGCTGTGTAAATAACATAACAACGCAGTGCTTAATTTTTGTGCCAAAAACTCTGTCAAATATTTTTCATCACTCACACTTATTTGAGCACAATTTTCTGAGAGTCTTTTTATTCTACATAATTTGAGTTGTATTATTTGAGCTTCAATTTGTTATATCTGCACTATTGAGTGTATCTTTTTCGTCTCATTTTATTTGTGAAAATCATTTATTTTTGGGTAGGAATCCCAAGGTGTTCATAGAGAGGTGATATCTCTTGAACGTATTGCTCTGGTTTAGAGTTGTAAAGGTTTCTAGCTGAACCTGATTTAAAAGCTAGTGTCTTAGTGAAAATCCCATAGTGGTTTGCTTTGGGGACAGGACGTAGGCCACAGGGGTGTTAGGTGGCGAACTCAGTATAATTTGTTGTGTGCTTTTTACTCCTTATCTTTCTACTTTTCAGTCAATTAAATTTCAGACTTTATTTTATTGTTATTTATATCTTACTATTTACTTTATTTTTAACTCGTTTGCAATTTATTCTTCAAGTGATTTATCTATTTCACATTAATATTTCCATGACTCATAATTAGCACTTATTTCTCCAAAAGTTTTTGAAAGCACAGTTCACACACAATTCACCCCCTCTTGTGTTTGGAGTCACTTGTCAACAAGTGGCATCGAGCTAGACTCTTGTATAAAGGACTTAACCGTCTCAAGAGAATGACTTCAAACAATTACGAGGAACTTCCATGAAACAGACCCCCATTTTTCAATGGTGAGGGTATGGTTATTGGAAGGATAGAATGCAAATCTTTCTTGAGGGTGTTGATCTTGATATTTGGGATGCCGTGGAAAATGGTCCATTTGTCCCCACTCAATCAATTAATGATGCAAGGTAGACAAACCAAGATCACTTTGGACCGAAGATGATAAGAAAAAGGTCCAATACAATTTGAAGGCTAAGAACATCATCACTTCTGCTTTAAGCTACGATGAGTTCTATAGGGTCTCAAATTGCAAGACTGCTAAAGAAATGTGGGACACCCTTCTATTGACCCATGAAGGTACTACCGAGGTCAAGAAGGCTCGAATGAACACATTAACCCATGAGTATGAGTTATTTAGGATGAAACCAAGTGAAAACATACAAGATATGCAAAAAAGGTTCATCCATATAATAAACCATCTCAGAGCTCTTGGGAAAGTCTTCAGTAATGAAGATTTGATTAACAAAGTTCTTAGATGTCTAAACAGGAATTGGCAACCCAAGGTCACTGCTATAGCTGAATCTAGAGACTTATCTTCTATGACCTTGGCTACTTTGTTTGGAAAATTGCAGGAACATGAAATTGAGCTATAAATTGCAGGAATTGGCAACCCAAGGTCACTGCTTTTACTTTGAGCTTTTCAATGTTCTATAAATTAAAATAGATGTTAGGCTCCAAGGCATTGTGCATCTATGGCATCTCTGATTCCAATTACCTCAAATGTCATATCATTCTTACTACTGGTAATAATACTTGCATTCGAGGGCAGTGAGGCCATAGCCATAAATCCCAAGGTAACAGTACAAATTATGAATGGTTTAATTGCACCTCCGACTCCGATAAATCTCACAATTCATTGCAAATCCAAGGATGACGATCTGGGATTTCATACAATCGTGAGAGGAGAATTATACAAGTTCACATTCAGGCCAAGTGTTGTTAGGTTTCTTACAACATTATACTTCTGCAGCTTTACATGGACAGGAGAACCATCACTTCATTATTTTGAGATTTACAAAGAAAATCGAGATGAGAACTGCAAATTATGCTCTTGGATAATAAGGGCAAATGGTCCATGTAAATATAATAAGGCAGCAGGTTTTTTCAATAATTGTTATCCTTGGAAGAACGGTCCTTCAACATATATAGAAATAGATACAAGGAATAACTCGAAGATGTAATTTTCTTTCCTTTCAAGAAATCGAAATGCAAATTTAAGATTAAGAAATATCAACCTTATGATTATTCTAGATTGGTGTTTTTTATGATTATAATTGTGTGGTTAAAAGCAGTGTTTCAAAAACTGCATCAACCGGCTTGCTCAACCGTGGATCGGCCAGTTCGGCTCACCCATTTATTTATAATACTACTTTTTCCACAAAAATAAGTTATTTTTCTTTATTTATTTATTAGTCATCTGGTTCCACTGAATGAACCAAATCAATAATAACCCAGAGGTCTCGCCGATTCGATCTTTGGTTCAGTTTTTAAAATCAAATTCCATTTCTTATTTTGCACTAGGTCTAAGGGTTGGCAGGGTGGGTTATACTGGTTGCTTGGATACCCAACCCTGCCCAACTTGGCGGGCTGGCCGGCTAGGCCTAGCCCGCATTACTTTCCCTAGATATGGATATGTATGTTATGTTATATTTAGACGTCTACACAAAGTACTCTGACGACATATTACCGGATGACTTATATATGTGTACATATTACATATATTCTTGTGTTTGATTGTATGGTTTAAAAGTTTTAAATTTACTGATAATTCAATTCTTATATCTTGCTGTGAACACGATTAACACTATTAGACTAAGGTTAGGTAAGTGGAGCACCGAGGGGTGTTTCATTTTAGATTTGACTATATAATCTTGAAGGTTACTAAGGATCCAATATGATTTTCTAAAGTTTGGGATGATACCCCAACTGCTTTGTTTCACTTTTTTTAATAATTTCCCTACTCCATTATTTTATCATGTAAATTCTAATGTTGAACAAAAAATATACGAGATCTACTAAATTACAAGATATTCCTTTTAAAAAAAACTAATTACAAGATATAAATTATAAATTGAAAAAGGTATTGTGATGGGCATACTTTTTAAATTGTCTTTGTAATACGTAATCTATTCTCTATTTAAGAAAATTAACAACACTATCTTCGATTATCTATATTGCGCCACGTGACATCTTCTTCATCTTTTATATATAATATAGTAAAAAAAATTAACAGATTTTCATGCACATGTGCTGATCACGGGTCTCATTTGTATGTTAGATGAAAAATAAATGACACATTAATAGCGCACTAATGTTAAAATTTAAGGACTTGAATAAAAGAAATTAACGTAACGCACAACTATATTTTACCCAATCTTCTTAATTGGATTAACATTTTTAGAATTTTGTTAAACTTATTTTAATTGATAAACCAATATTAATTGCAATAAAAAACATATATATAGCATACTTGACTAGCAGATAGTGAATTTGAAAAAGAAACTTATCTCACTAGCTTATAGTGTTTGTCCAAATGCTACTTCAAGTGCCAATGGAGCTTATAATTTATAGCCTGCTATTTTTCTTTGATTTTTATTGTTATTATTTTGATGTCTTTATATGAGGTTAAATTAGTTAAGATTGGCTTAATTTTTGATCATGAAACATGAGATTTTTGTTGCTTATATTCGAAACAGGAGTAATATATTTTGTGCGCCCCCATGCAAGCATGTGCGTCCCCGAGCGCACCCATATATATATATATATTTATATATGCATATAATACACATAAATTTGTAGAACATCATTTTATGTCGTTTTATATTTATCAATTAGTTTAAATCTTACTTTTACTAAATGTTTCAAATTCAATCATCTATCATATCTTCTATTCACTATATACTCTATCGCTTTCAATTACCAGTCTATATTTGTTAAGGGGAAAAATTGAAATTATTTTTTAGAAAACACAAATTAAATTCATTGATTTTTTATTTTGGTTACATCATTGATTTTTCTTAAAATTTGAATTTTTAAATGAATACGTACTATATTTAAAAATTTAATAAGTATTTTCTCAAGATATTAATTAGCATTTACCAAAGCTGGCACACCATTTTACTGGGGTATATTTTTTGCAGATCCTGTTTTTGTATTTTCCCTAATTACACATTTAGTGCTTTTTTCCTGCATCCTCGCCAAATTAATTATATTTTATGTTTTGATTCATAAAAACTTTTAATATGATCTATTGATGGTATAATTAAAAGAGTACACGTTAAAAATATAAAATTGTAACTACTCTTGATTAAAATAGATTTTACTTTGAGCTTTTCAATGTTCTATAAATTAAAATAGATGTTAGGCTCCAAGGCATTGTGCATCTATGGCTTCTCTAATTCCAATTACCTCAAATGTCATATCATTCTCACTACTGGTAATAATACTTGCATTCGAGGGCAGTGAGGTCATAGCCATAAATCCCACGGTAACAGTACAAATTATGAATGGTTTAATTGCACCTCCGACTCCGATAAATCTCACAATTCATTGCAAATCCAAGGATGACGATTTGGGATTTCATTCAATCGTGAGAGGAGAATTATACAAGTTCACATTCAGGCCAAGTGTTGTTAGGTTTCTTACAACATTATACTTCTGCAGCTTTACATGGACAGGAGAACCATCACTTCATTATTTTGAGATTTACAAAGAAAATCGAGATGAGAACTGCAAATTATGCTCTTGGATAATAAGGGCAAATGGTCCATGTAAATATAATAAGGCGTGAGTTTGTTCAATAATTGTTATCCTTGGAAGAACGGTCCTTCAACATATATGGAAATAGATACAAGGAATAACTCGAAGATGTAATTTTCTTTCCTTTCAAGAAATCGAAATGCAAATTTAAGAATAAGAAATATCAACCTTATGATTATTCCAGATTGGTGTTTTTTATGATTATAATTGTGTGGTTAAAAGCAGTGTTTCAAAAACCGGACCGAACCGGTTGGTTCAACCGTGGACCGGCCAGTTCGGCTCACCCATTTATTTATAATACTACTTTTTCCACAAAAATAAGTTATTTTTCTTTATTTATTTGTTAGTCATCTGGTTCCACTGAATGAACCAAATCAACTATAACCCAGAGGTCTCGCCGATTCGATCTTTGGTTCAGTTTTTAAAATCAAATTCCATTTCTTATTTTGCACTAGGTCTAAGGGTTGGCAGGGCGGGTTATGCTGGTTGTTTGGATACCCAACCCTGTCCAACTTGGCGGGCTGGCCGGCTAGGCCTAGCCCGCATTACCTTCCCTAGATATGGATATGTATGTTATGTTATATTTAGACGTCTACACAAAGTACTCTGACGACATATTACCGGATGACTTATATGTGTACATATTACGCATATTCTTGTGTTTGATTGTATAGTTTAAAAGTTTTAAATTTACTGATAATTGAATTCTTATATCTTGCTGTGAACACGATTAACACTATTAGACTAAGGTTAGGTAAGTGGAGCACCGAGGGGTGTTTCATTTTAGATTTGACTATATAATCTTGAAGGTTACTGTAACACCCGCACCTCAACATAATTGAAAGTACGACAAATTACATTAAGGCACAGGAATTACTAAGCATTTACAACTTGATTACAATTATCCAAGTCATAAATTAAACTTGATTCACTACTCTAATGAAAAGATTACATATTATACATAGCTTGGAATATAAAATTTCCACTGCAATATCAAAACTAGCCTATGAGTCCCAAGCTTGGAGCTTCGGCTCATCGTCTTCAGTACCTGCTTATCTGAAAAACAACAAAAGGAAAAGGGTGAGATTATAAAATCTCAGTGAGCCCTTCACGGACTCCTCACCGTTCTCTCATCCGTCCTTACTAGCCTGAAAAGACTAATTCAAACACTACTTCTTTAGCTATATCCAGCACAACTAACCCAATGCTACGTAAGTGCCACTTCCTTAACTAAGAACATTTGTTCTGCTTTACTGACTTACTCCATACTTAACATTTAATTGCTTTTCTTTATATCATTGAAATCAATCTTATCACATCTCTTCCTACTTCTAGGCACCATTAATAAATAATAATCAAGCGACTAGGGGTGTGCTATCCAAGATTCCATACAACTAACTAAACTAATTCCGAATACATATATATATACATACAAGGAATTCATTAACATTCATAAACTTAACATCACTTCACATATTATACCATTCATAAGGAGATATATAATATGAGGCTATGCAATGTAATGCATTTTGTGTTATTGGGTAGTGTCGTAGGCTTCCGTCCCTAGACCCCAATTACACACTTTCGATATGGTGGTTAGACATCATAACCATCCAAGGGCGTCCCACTTGGCTAACCAAACCGATCTACTCCTTTAATTAGAGGAGTCTCGCCATGGACTTTAGCTTATGCTTATGCTTATGTTTATGCTTGTATGCATGTTCATAGAAGTGCAACTTAGCTAACTAGGATTTATTAACATCATCCTCATTACACAACTATTCAAGGAAATTACAACTATTTCTACGAATCAAGCTTAAATTAATAGCATCCCTTTTTATCTAATAACTCCAAATCATGGACACTAATTCACACATTCTTCCTATCACATCCTTTTCCTAGGGTCCTTTCTTTGACCTCTATGACTTAAGCTTATGGCTCTTTGACAAGCCTCACAATTCACCAAATTAATGGACAACACATACATTAACTAATCCCTTGAAACTCTATGGAGTTCTCAAGAGAGAAACATCAAACATACATTTAACTGTGGGGGGTTGGGGGCAGTCGCCAACCTCTTTTAATCAAGCCCACTACACAATCATAACAATCATAACAATGATAACAATAACAACTCAATCTCTTATAGGTATTTAAGATCTAACTTGAACCTAAGGTTCATATGTTTCTAAAGGAAGTGAAATTCCTATATGTGGGACTTATGGGTGCCCATCACCTAAGGGTTGAAGAACTCACCTCTATTCTTCAAAACATTGAGCTAGGAAGGTTGAACTTTGGACTCTTTGCTCCTCTTCAAGCTTTTCCCTCTTTGCTCAACTTGGGGCTTCTCCAAATACTCCTCAAATCTTGATCTTCAACCTTCAATCTTCCTTCTCAATCCAAGAACTTGAGCCATCCTTGCTGGAGCTTGGTCTTCTCCCCTTTATTCTTCTCCAAGTCGTGCTTCTTCTCCTCCTCTCTAGGGTTCAAACCCAATTCTTCCAAATACCCAAATCTCAACTCTCAAACTCTCCATTTAGGCAAGTGGTTGAAGAAATCTAACATGAATCTCTTCAATCCTTCTCAAAGGGTGAAACCCTAGCTCTCCTCTCCTCCTTCTCCTTTCCCTTTCTCCTCTTTTCCTTTTTCTTTCTTTCTGCGTTATGCTCGTTGAAACAGCGTTTTTAAACACTTCTGCAGCTGTGAATCAATTCAAGCGTTTTTAAACACTTTCTAGGCTGGCCAGCGTGGCCATCGCTGCCACCTCCTCCTTCTCTTTCACGATCGCAACCCTCTTCTTCTTTCCCTCTCGATCGCATAGCCTCTTCTTCTCTCTCTCGGCGGGTCTGCTTCTTCTTCCCTCGTGGCGGGCCATGGCAGTGCTGCATGAGCCCCAAGGCGTCTCTCCTTCCTCTCACCGTCGCACAACATCTCCTCTCCCCTTCCTTCTTCTTCCTTTCTTTTCTCTTTCCCTTTTTCTGATTTTCAATTCCTTCTGTTTCTTTGCTGGAGTTTCACGTAGGAGGGAGACTAAATGGGTGATGGGAGGGGAACTAGGGTGGAGTTAAGTGAAATGTGGTGCACAGTGGGGCATTGGTTTAATTAAAATCTTATAAATGAACCCCTATTAGCTTCCTTAATTTAACCTTTGGTTTCTAATAACATCTTAAGTAATTTTAATCAATTAAAACTGCTCCTAATTAATTGGTACCAAACTTTCTAAATCATTGGGTAAAATTACCATTTTACCCCTTAGTTCCTAATTGGTTTTAAATTACTAAATTAAGGCTATGAACTATTTTTAATCATCGGGGTTAAACCCCTTTCTCACTTAGGATTCCTAATAATTAGGCTTAGGGAATTTGGGATGTTACACATTTGGTTCCACTGAATGAACCAAATCAACAATAACCCAGAGGTCTCGCCGATTCGATCTTTGGTTCAATTTTTAAAATCAAATTTCATTTCTTATTTTGCACTAGGTCTAAGGGTTGGCAGGGTGGGTTATACTGGTTGCTTGGATACCCAACCCCTTGACTTGGCATTTGGCCAGGCTAGCCCGCATTACTTTCCCTAGATATGGATATGTATGTTATGTTATATTTAGACGTCTACACAAAGTACTCTGACGACATATTACCGGATGACTTATATATGTGTACATATTACGTATATTCTTGTGTTTGATTGTATGGTTTAAAAGTTTTAAATTTACTGATAATTCAATTCTTTAGTCTTGCTGTGAACACGATTAACACTATTAGACTAAGGTTAGGTAAGTGGAGCACCGAGGGGTGTTTCATTTTAGATTTGACTATATAATCTTGAAGGTTACTAAGGATCCAATATGATTTTCTAAAGTTTGGGTTGATATCTGTAACATCCCATTTTCGCAAAAGGTTTTCCTTGAAACTAGCAGTGTTTTTATTTTTTCAAGTGTAATACTTTAAACTGACAAACGATACCCGCTCTAAAATAAAACATAACCAACATCATATATATATGCATCATAGTAGTGTCAAGGATCAGAGTAGTTCGCACGCAGGCGAATTCCAAAATATACAACAGTACATACTCAAAATAAAATACATCAGTCATATGAAAACCCTAAGACCTAGAGTTGACTCATATCCGTGATGCATCCTGGCAGCTCCTGTCAAAGGTCTTAGGCCCAAAAGTCGTACTGTACAATATAAAATAACTAGAGTCTAACTAACTGACTCTATCTAACTATGCTGGCCCATACGTAACCTAAGACGCTTGCGAGAGGGAAACCCCACGCGATATGTCATCGACTCCGACCCGATGCCTCTGAAGGATCCTCCTCCTCCTCCTCGTCTTCACTCTCAATCACTACTCTATCTCTCGCCGTCCACTCCCTAGTGGTCCTACACCCATTGATGGGGTCTCCGACCGTAGGAATTGGAGGCAAGGGAAAAGAGCAGTGAGGACAGTGAACACAAGATGAGGGAGGACTACCCACAGGTGCAGCAGGTGTCTCCAATGAAGCTATCGGAATAGCATGAGTAGTAGCAGTGAAGATGGGAGGAGTTCCAAGGACTCCAGTCGAAGGTGGATATGCACTCGAACTCGGTGTCATGGATGGATGTAAAGGGTCCACGAACGGATGGGTCACAATAGTCGCGGTCGTCGGTAGTGTAGTAAGTAAACTAGATGGTACAAAGATGTGAATCGTCTTACTGCTGAAGCGTACAACAGTAGAATACTCCCCGTCGTCATCGGTCTCCAAAACTAATCCCGTGTGTGTCAAACGCCCAGAAATAGGATTGACGACCCACGCCGAAGGGGTCTTCCCCTGAGGGAACTCATACGTCGTACTCCCCATGTGCCTCATCGGGATCGACAACATCTAAGTATCGGTTTCAAGCATAACATAAAACAAAAGGAATGCAAGGGTAAATTTCTTGTCCATGAGTTCATCACAGGCTAGTTGCAACAAACAAGATATATGTATATATAGTACATCGGCATATCATTATATACATATACATACATATAGATCGCATACAGTATCATGGCATACCAAATATTTGCATGTGAGCAGGCAAATTAACAATAATTCAATGATCAATCATCACATATCAAGATGTGGTTAGTCATGTATGTCAATGCAGTATGACCAGTTTGTGTATACACCTGCAGCCTTGATAGGTCAGCAGTATGACAGGGACTACTTTCCCAACATCCGAACAATATAGCCTCTACTTAGGCTTGCCACTACTTTGGCTTGCCACTACTTAGGCAATGCAGGGACAACTCGTCTTTTGAAGTCGGTGAGACCAATCAAACGCTCCGAGTGTCGATGCTCAATGGTTAGAATACAAGTCAAATAATCAATGCAGATTGACAAACCTCACTCACTCTACTTAGTGAATTTTCATGCTTCCCAATATTGTATTACCTGTGTAAGATTATACCAAATAATTTATTTATGGAATCATATTGTCGGTTTGTGGAATCGCATCAGATTTACCGATGTAAATCGTCAACCAATCAATAATCAATCGTCGCACTATTAATTAACTGATATCACAATACAATCCTTTCATGCTTTTGCACACTTCAATTAGTATCAATTCAACAACAAATCAAGCATGATTTAAGGCATTCAACAACATTCATAGTTGTCACACAAGATCAAATAGAGCAGGCCACTACACTTCACGTAGCATCAGACATGTCAACATATTATGGCATGTTACTGCAGAACTCCAACACTTAGTGATACTACAATTACTACCACCAATATTCATTCAATCAACCACGCAACAAACAAAGCAAAGAGCCTAAACTCATTATATAGAAATTTTCCTTACCTCGAACAAGCTCCGAATAAGGAATTTCCAACTCGTCGACAGCACGTACTTCGCTCGAACCCTAACAATACAACTTAACAAAATTTGAACTAACAACTCAAGCCCTATGGCTCTAAGGGCAGCCATGGCCTAGGTCCTAAAAAGACCTAAAAATCTAGCTAACTTAACCCATTTGGTTCACACCTAATCATATATTACATTACAAGTTCAAGTCATGCAAAATTTGAAACTTTTCTTAAGTCTACACACTTAAAAAAACTTAAAACCAAATCTTACCACTTGAAATAGTGTTTTACCAAATGAATAGTATTTTGTCAACTTTAAACCACATTTAAAAACCATAGATCATGCCATAAAAATTTTAGAAACAAGTTAGATATAAGTTTAAGACAATCCTTAAAACATAAGCTAAGTTTTTTCCCAAAATCAAACTTCCTTGAATTGTTTTGTTAAATCATTACCACATTTTATAAGCATAAGACAACTTAAAACAAGCTTGAAATTTGCCTAAGAGCCACGGCCACAAAGGCTTCAAAACAACCCAAGATTTCAATTTTTCTTCCATTTCCAAAACATGCATCACACCACCCTTAGATCCTTGGACCTTAAACCAACTTCCACAACACTTAAATTGCCTTGAAAACAATTTAAAACATCCTCTTAAATCATTATTAGGGCCACGGTTTCAGCCCCTATTTTTCACAAAAATTTTCTTTTCCAAACATCTTGTAATATGCATATATGAGTAGTATCCAAACCTATCTAACAAAACTCATCAAAACTAACTCCAAAACCACAAAACTAAGTCAAGAACAAAGCTTAAAAGGGTGCTCAAGTTTCGGCCAGCAAGGGTTAGGGTTTCCTCCAAACTTAAAACACCAAAAACAAAGTGATTCATGGAAGGAAATAAGGAGTTGTGAAGCTATACATGTCATACTAGCCAAAACAAGCACTAAAATTAAAAAATAGCTACTAAAACCTTCAAAACCCATATCATGGAACCCAAGAGAGATGAGGAAAGATTTATGGAGCTTACCAAGTGTAACATCCCACCAAAATTGCCTAATTTGTATAGTTTGCATAATTGCATGATTTGCTTAAATTACCTAATTTGCCTAATTTAGTTAGTTAGCTTTTAAATTAGGATTCATATGGGTTATTGTTAATTAATTGAGTAGAATACTTTTGAGGTGTAATGTATGATTTGTGGGGTGTGAATGGAGATGGCTATTAGTAAGATGAGTCTTAACCAAGGGTAGGATAGTAAACCTACATTAGAAGATAAGGGATAATTGGGACCACACACCTCTAGAAGACCCCCATTACCTCTCATTTCCTCACACAACACACATTCAGCCCTCTCTCTACCCTCACCCATGATTTCTTCCTCTCCATGCTTTAGGGGAGAAGAAAAAAAAATAAGCTAAGTCCTGCACCTTGAAGAAGAACAAAGGAGAGAAGGAAGCACTCTCATATTTTGGTCCTTGGGTAGATGAAGGTTAGGACTGCAACCTCTTTGGTGGACCAAACTGAAGTTGAGTGGAGAAGAAGGAGTTCAGCTCGAAAATCACAAGGAGGAAGAGGAAGGATAGGAAGTCCTCCAAGCCCTTGATTCTTCTTCTTGATTTAAGGTGAGTTCTTCTCCTTTAGGTGGTGGTCAACCAATAAGACCCCCATTAGGATTTTATTTCCCATTGCATGTGGCCTTGCTGGTCTAAGATTGAGATTTTTGAGTGAGGGTTTGAGGTTGAACTTTGTAGAAGTTTGGGTTACAACCTAGTGAACTTGCATGTTAAAACTGCCTCTGGTATTTCGAGGGTAACTCTCTCTTTAGACCTTGGATTGAATTGGTTTTTCTTTCTGTGTAAACTAGACTGGAGGGGCTTCATTTTAGACACAAGAATCACTGGAAAATGTTAAGAAACGAATTAGATATAGAATTTATAAGTTAGGGTATGAATGCTGCCCTGTTGCCCTGACACCAGTGTATTGTTTGTCAAAACTGTACTAGTTGGGAGAATATCTTCTAAAATAAAAATTATATTAGTAAACTAGACATTCTAAGCTTTCCAACGTGTATTCGTTTACCCAATTCCGACTCCGTTTGATATATTAATAGAATCCCCAAAGTTGATGCTCTGCTGCAGAAATTCTGCAGAAGGCCTGGCACGGCTGTGTTATGCAGCACGGCTAGGCCGTGTTTCAATCTGTTTCCTAGGCTTAAAATGCTTAGTTTTGGGCCATTTGACTCCCTTAAACATGCTAATATGCTTGCTATGCTTAGGTATTACCCTTATGTATCTTTATATGAGATCATAAGGAATGTGTTAGAGCTATACACAATTTGATAATGACTTGTGATTTGTTATGAGTTAATGATTTATGATTGAGTTTGGTTGAGGCTGAGGGTGTTTGCAATTGTATGGCAACTCGTTTTTGGTTATATAGGGTTTTTCCACTGACGAGGACCCCTTGGTGGAGCGGTATATAATTGAATAGCTCTCACTCTTTTCTTGGGCTATTGAGTGGCACCAAGTGGGTACATCCTTTGTGATTATGATTTGTGACTTGTTTGTAAGCAATACTTAATAGATGTTTGTATAGATATATTAGAGGTATAAATGTGACTTGGAAATTACTATTACATTTGCCTAACTTGGACATTATGTTTTAAGGAGGTAAGTGAGGTGAGGGGTCCGTGGAGGACTCACTGAGATTTCTTAATCTCACCCTTTCATTTAATTGTTTCAGATAAGCAGGTGCAGAAGATTGACTAACTGAAGGGATTGCTTATCCGCTAGTTTTATGTATTTTGTTTAATTGATGTATGTGGGCTTATGGAGCTTACCTTTTGTAACCTTTATGATTTATGATTGTATCTTGATTCTTAAGTGATGTACTAAAACTCGTGAGACAAGTATTATGTATGACTTATGACTTGTGTTCTATCAAGTTTAATTTATCCTTGTGTCGATATCTGATAATGTATAAAATGCTATGATTCGATGTGAAAATTGAATTAGGGTGTTACATTATGGTATCAGAGCAGTTCGATTCTTATCGGACTGTGGAATAGCTAGGAACTGCTTAACGTGTTGTTAGAAACTGTTGTTATATTTCTCCTTATTATGCTATGAGATATTGAGCCTGATCAACTTAATGCTTTGTGCATTTTATGCAGAATTATGGCCTCAGGTGCTGGACGACGCGGTAGGCCTAGTAGGAATGCTGCTGACCACAATGACCCACCGGGACAAAATGACAACATCATGCAGGGAATACTACAGGCAATTCAAACTCAAGCAACAACAACCAATCAATTGGCAAATCTTATGGCACAACAAAGAACAAATGCAGCCCACAACCTCCCCATGCAGTTGACGGGAATTTCTTTAACTTTCTCAAGCTGAAACTTTCCACCTTTGTTGGTGCCTTAGACCCCACAAAAGCTCAGTATTGGCTGGATAAGATGGAAGGGGGTTTTCAGGTGGTTCCCTATACTGAAGAACAAAAAGTAATAAATGCTAATCGAGATCTTTGAAAGAGGAGGCGTAACATTGGTGGAGAGGAGAAAGCTCATCTCCAAGCTACTCATACACCCCTTACTTGGGCAAACTTCCGCAAGGCCTTCCTCGACAAATATGTTCCCGAAGCCATTAGCAAAGAAACATAGGGAGTTCCAAGACTGCAAGCAAGGAGATAAGACAGTTAGGGAGTATGTGATGAAATTTGAAGAGTTGGCTCGGTATGCTCCCTGGGCCACCTATGCTCCCGATGAGACTTGGAAAATTGACCAATTTAAATGGGGTTTGAGGGCTGAAATTCGAAACAGTTTGTCCCAGACTAAGTTTAATGACTATGCCACTCTAGTGCACCAAAGCTTGGTGGCAGAGATAAGTTTGAAGGAGGTAATGGATGAGAGACAAGAGAAATGAAGACCGTAAGACTAGCTAACCCCCAAAACAAATGGGCAACTCCAGCAAAGGAAAGCAAGCTCAATCATCCGACACAGACAAATTGAAAACTTGTACCACTTGTGGTAGGTACCATAGAGGGGAGTGATTGGGCAAGGACTACTGCTTCTACTGTAAGGAAAAGGTTCATTTTACCAATGATTGTCCCGCACTCAAAAAGAAAGGTGAAAAAAGAGAAGCGGCGAGAAGTGGTGAACCTAACCAAGGGCGTGTGTTTGCCTTAGATGCCAAGAGGGCAAAGGGTACGGACGGTCTGATGAAAAGTACGTGTCTCTTGAATGAGCAGCCTGTTATTATTCTTTATGATTCTGGTGCTACCCATTCTTTCATTTCCTACAAATGTGTTGTAAGCTTAGAGTTGCCACATACTTCATTACCAGTTCCCTTGAATGTCTTGACCCCCGCTGAGGGCAACATTCCTACTTCCCTTCTATGCGAGAATTGTTCTCTCGAAATACAGGGAAGAGTATTTAAGTTCAATCTAGTGTGTCTACCTTTGGAAGGTATGGATATTATTTTGGGGATGGATTGGCTTGTGGCTAATCAAGTCGTTTTGAATTTTTATTGTAAAACCATAGAATCTGCTGATTTACAATCTCCCCAAAAGAATATTCATCCTGATGTTCTGGCCAGTGTTGCTCGACTAAACCAATGCTTAGGAGAGGAGTATTTCGGCTGTGTTCTGCTACTCTCTTCATCTTTAGAGGTTGGACTAGATTTGATCACTGTCCCGGTCGTAAACGAATACTTAGATGTGTTTCCTGAAGAGGTGATGTCCCTACCTCCCGAGAGGGAGATTGAGTTTTCAATAGATTTAATCCCCGGGACGGGACCAATATCAATAGCTCCGTATAGGATGTCACCAGCAGAACTTAAAGAGCTCAAATCCCAATTGGAGGAATTGATATCCAAGCAGTTCATCAGACCTAGTGCCTCCCCTTGGGGAGCACCTGTATTGTTAGTTAAGAAGAAGGATGGTAGTATGAGACTGTGTGTGGACTATAGGCAGATTAATAAGGTGACCATCAAAAATAAGTACCCGCTTCCCTAGATAGACGATCTCATAGATCAGCTTAGGGGAGCTTCATACTTTTCCAAGATTGACCTAAGGTCTGGCTACCACCAAATTCGGGTTAAGGCCAAAGATGTTCCCAAAACCGCTTTTAGAACCCGGTACGGCCACTACGAGTATTTGGTTATGCCCTTTGGGTTAACCAATGCTCCAGTCGTGTTCATGAGCTACATGAATCAAATTCTAGGGCCTTTTCTTGATAAATTTGTGGTGGTGTTCATTAATGATATTCTGATTTATTCTAAAAGCTCCCAGGAGCACGCGGAACATCTTAGGATCGTGCTAGATACCCTTAGGCAAAAGAGATTGTTTGCAAAACCTTCCAAGTGTGAGTTTTGGTTAGAAGAAGTAAAGTTTCTAGGACATGTGATTTCACACGCAGGAGTGTCGGTTGACCCCGATAAAGTACGAGCAGTGCTAGATTGGGAAAGGCCGACCACTATTACTGAAATTCGAAGTTTTTTGGGTCTAGCTGGGTATTATAGGAGATTCATCAAAGGGTTCTCCCAGTTAGCACTTCCGCTAACGAGGCTAACCCGTAAGGGGCAGCCATTTGTATGGAGTAATAGTTGTGAGAATAGCTTCTTAGAGCTCAAGATTAGATCGACCCTTTGCTCACGTCGATTATTCCGGGTCCATCATTAGGGTTTGAAGTGTATAGTGATGCTTCGATTAAGGGATTAGGATGTGTGCTTATGCAAGGTGGGCAGGTGGTAGCTTATGCTTCAAGACAATTGAAACCTCATGAAGAGAACTACCTAACTCATGATTTGGAACTCGCGGCAATTGTTTTTGCCTTAAAAATTTGGAGGCACTATTTATATGGTGCCCGGTTTGAGGTCTTTAGTGATCATAAGAGTCTGAAATATCTCTTTGATCAAAAGGAACTCAACATGAGACAAAGAAGATGGGTAGAACCCCTCAAGGATTATGATTTTGAGCTGAAATATCACCCAGGCAAGGCGAATGTGGTCGCCGATGCTTGGAGTAGGAAGTCCCTTCAAATATCATCCTTGATGATTAAGGAATTAGAGTTGTTAGAGTCCTTTAGAGACTTAACCTTAGAATCCTTCTCTACTGGTTATAGTCTTCTAGTGCATCAATTACAAATCAGTTGTGATCTCAAGTCTCAGATTAGGCAAGCTCAACTCTTGGATGAAGAATTGCAATCTAGGAAGAATCAACCCGACTTCTCCATAGACAATGAGGGAACTATCCTATTTCAACATAGAATCTGTGTCCCTAAAAATTCACAACTTAAGTGGCAAATTTTAGAAGAAGCTCATAGGAGCGGATTCACAATCCATCTCGGTACAACCAAAATGTACCATGACTTCAGATAGCGATATTGGTGGCTGGGGATGAAAACGGATGTAGCTGAGTTTGTAGCCCGATGTCTAGTGTGTCAAAAAACCAAAATTGAACATCAGAAACCTTCTGGCATGCTTCAGCCCCTAGAAATACCTGAGTGGAAGTAGGAAAGTATATCCATGGACTTCGTTGCGGGATTACCCCGTACCCAAGCTGGTCATGACTCAATTTGGGTGATTGTGGACCGATTGACAAAATCAACTCACTTCATACCCGTTAAGACTATGTACTCCACCTTTAAGCTAGCAAAAGTCTACATCCAGGAAATAGTCAAGCTCCACGGGGTCCCTACGAGCATCATCTTGGATAGAGATCCCAAATTCACCTCTAGATTTTGGAAGGTTTTTCAGCAAGCTTTGGGAACTAGGTTGAACCTTAGCACCACATACCACCCCCAGACCGATGGTCAGACCGAGAGGACCATCCAAACCTTAGAGGACATGCTTAGAGCATGTGCCTTAGAGGATGGAGGAAGTTGGATTGATTATCTACCTTTGGCTGAATTCGCTTATAATAATGGCTATCATTCGAGCATAGGGATGGCTCCTTATGAAGCCCTTTATCGCACCCGGGTTACTAAACTTTATTGTCCAGCCCAGTGGCTTACCCCACTGGTGAGCCCGCAATGCCACATCACCCATCAGTGCCTATGCAAATCAGACAATTCCAAACATGTAATTCGTAATACATGACATCAAACCTTATTCGTCATTTCCCTTATTTTTTTTTTTGAATACAAGTCTATTAATATAGCCCTGACCTCAATTTTAGTATTAAGCCTCTTTCTTT
Source organism: Calophaca sinica (assembly GCA_037113605.1). Taxonomy (NCBI): domain Eukaryota; kingdom Viridiplantae; phylum Streptophyta; class Magnoliopsida; order Fabales; family Fabaceae; genus Calophaca; species Calophaca sinica. The sequence goes on from CM073733.1 coordinate 58,068,484, forward strand.
TTAAGCCATTGCATAAGCGATACATCATAAAAGTGTAAAGAAGAAGGAAAATAAAATAAAATCTGTCGAGGGGAGCACGATCATGCTCCTCCAATTCCCTATTTACCTTCACAAACAGAACAAAACACGGCCAGGCCGTGCTTCCTGGCACGGCCGTGGTGGCCTGTCAGTCCAAAAATGCTGCATTTCTAACTTTATTCCTCATTCTAAATCCTTTCCAAACCAATCCTAACACCAATGGAATAGTTTCAAGACAAAATTACATATAAATGCATCATGAATCAAAGGCACAACAAGGGACCAAACTAATAGAACTTTTAACATGTTATTTCACAAATTTAGGAATCAAGCTCTTCTAGGTTCAACAGCAACATCAACAATAATCCTCACACCTAGGAAAACACTCACAAGATTAAATTCATCATATGTCATTCATTGCACCTAAAATAAGTGTCTTGGAGCCCAAACTCATACAAATAGGCTAGCTCGGGTGTCGAGCCATTTCAGAATCTAATTCATACATTTTAGCACACATAGCAATCACATAACTAATCCGAATGAGGCTCAATGGAGCTCACAACAGAACAAACATCAAACATTGGTTTAAGGGGGGTTGGGGGCAGACGTCCAACCCTATTTCAGTCAAACCCCATACAAGACCATTCAGTATGACTAATAAATTAATTATTGAACTAATAAAATTAATAATAAAACCTAGCACACTCTAAGGAAGGTTTTGGGGGAAGTCTATGTTACCTGAGTAATCCCAAGTTAGGGATTTAAGCTCCATAAATTCCCATTCTTCTTCCTTCTTCGTTCTGAGCTCAAAATCGTCTTCTCCTTCACTTAGAACCCACATGCACGTCCTTTTCCTTGTTGTTCAGGAACCCCAACCTCCATTGGAGCACTCCTTGAATCCTCAAGCTTCCACCTTCTTTAATCATACTGTTCCTTCCTTTTATCTTCTTCAATCTTCCATTTTCGAGTTTCTCTCCATTTCTCAGTCTCGATCTCTCTCCCTCTCTCACGCGATCTCTCCCTCTCCCTCTCAAGGTCGGGCCTCTCGCCTCTCTCTCGTCCGTGAACAGTGGCACGGCCACCACCTCACACCGCCGCGCCACCTCCTCCAGCCACCACCGTGGCCCTTCCTCCTTCATCTCTTCTTTCTTTCCTTCTTCTTCTCTCTCTTTTTTCTGATTTTTCCCCCTTTTCTTCTTTTTGGCTGCAGGTCACGATGGAGGGAGTATTAGGGTGAAGGAGGGGGTACTAATGTGGGCTTAAGTGGATCATGTAGTACGGTGGAGCTTAGGTCCAAAATTAATTAAAACCTTGCAATTACGCCCTTATTAAACCTTTAAATTAAATCTTGGGTACCTAATAATATTCTTGAGCAATCTGGCTAATTAAAACCACGCATAATTATTTAGTCTCATAATTCCTAAATCACTGGGTAAAATTACAATTTTACCCTTTAGTTCCTAATTGGTTTTAAATTACGAAATTAGGGCTTCGAACTATTTTTAATCCTTAGAGATTAAATTCATTTTCACTTAGAACTCCTAATAATTAGGCTTAGGGATTTTGGGATATTACATTACTCCCCACCTTTTAGGAATTTTGTCCCCAAAATTCGCCTTAACCTTATAACCCTATCCATATAAAGGATTTGTTCTCGGTGCTTCCGCTGCGAACTCTAATCCTTCTCTGCTTCGAATGAGTAAGTTCCGCCTCGATCGCTCTAAATCGTCGAATCTCGAAAAGAATTAGTAGCTACCCAAGGTCAACTATCCGTAGAATTTGTGATTTAGCTAACCAGTTACAAACCAAGTCTTATTCCCAATAAGATGCTTATTAAGTCAAGATGAAGTTTGTAATTGGTCGTGGAAGATCACTTCACCCACCTAGTGAATCTAGCGTATACACTAATATCCTTGAATTCTCGTTGATTTAGCTATAACCAATACCTTAGTAGTCCCAAAACTATGGTCTAACATTCTTCCTTATGCTAGTTTATCCACCAAGGTCACTATGCCTAGTGAACTTAGGGGTCGATTACCTTCCGGTTCCCTAAATGCAATCAAGTATTAAGAAATCTGCCCAATACTATCCTCATGTTATAGAAAACACTAAGGTATTTCTAATCAAGGTCCAATAGGTGCTTTAGAGAGCTTCGTGGTTATCAATCAATTTGGGATCCATTCACAATGGTTAGATCAAATAAGCTTGACTAGTTAACAAGTGTTGAGAGCCTAATCGATTACGAACACCCATCCCGAATTGATTGAAACCGCACAGCTAAGAGTTCTTACTTATCAATTCTAGATGCTATTGTAATAGACAGTCACAATAAGTCAACCAATGCAGGGTCATAGGTTCTAAGGCAACTACGCCAAGCTACCACAAGATTTAGGCTCACTATATCCAAAGTGACCTTCACATTTCCTGCTTCAGAATCGTCTCTCTTCTCAGGTTCATAACATTCTAGGTAACTCTAGCAACTTCCTAACATAAGCCTTGGTCGCTAACACAGTATGGAGGGTTAAGGCTCTCAGTACATTCTATGGATATAGGTGAACTAAATCAATTACACAAATGATAGGTAGCACCTAATTCAAGATCATGCAATAAGAATTTCAAAGAACTCTTTTTAACTTAGATCCAAATCGAATGGTGATTTGAAACCACTTGAATGTATTTAAATGGAATTCAAGACACAATCAAGTCAAGTTTCAAACATAGGAAAATGGATGAACTCGCATATAACTCACGAACAATAGCAGATCCTACCACATTTAACTCCATTACATATACATGTCCATATGTATTTAAACAAACATTCTAAATTTCCTTTTAACCATTATCTTATCTTAATATTCAAGTGTGAGCATCAATCCATGTAAAGGCATGCATATACATATACACATATACACATTTATCATGCTTAGAAACACAATGCATGCTTGGTTTTTGAAAATGCATAACTGACATTAGCTATTAGATTACTCACCTTACAAATTCTCACGCACAAGAAGAAAGGGAGAAGATTATATAACATAATAGAACTGGTCATAAAACCTTTATTAAGTTTATCAAATCATATACAATGGACTTTTCCCAAATAAGACTATAGAGGACAGTGTAATGTAACACCACATATTATCTATTCAACAGAATGAAAAAAAAATGATAATATGTGGTAGGATCTGCTGTTGTTCGTGAGTTATATGCGAGTTCATCCATTTTCCTATGTTTGAAACTTGACTTGATTGTGTCTTGAATTCCATTTAAATACATTCAAGTGGTTTCAAATCACCATTCGATTTGGATCTAAGTTAAAAAGAGTTCTTTGAAATTCTTATTGCATGATCTTGAATTAGGTGCTACCTATCATTTGTGTAATTGATTTAGTTCACCTATATCCCGCAAATGTACTGAGAGCCTTAACCCTCCATACTGTGTTAGCGACCAAGGCTTATGTTAGGAAGTTGCTAGAGTTACCTAGAATGTTATGAACCTGAGAAGAGAGACGATTCTGAAGCAGGAAATGTGAAGGTCACTTTGGATATAGTGAGCCTAAATCTTGTGGTAGCTTGGCGTAGTTGCCTTAGAACCTATGACCCTGCACTGTTTGACTTATTGTGACTGTCTATTACAATAGCATCTAGAATTGATAAGTAAGAACTCTTAGCTGTGCGGTTTCAATCAATTCGGGATGGGTGTTCGTAATCGATTAGGCTCTCAACACTTGTTAACTAGTCAAGCTTATTTGATCTAACCATTGTGAATGGATCCCAAATTGATTGATAACCACGAAGCTCTCTAAAGCACCTATTGGACCTTGATTAGAAATACCTTAGTGTTTTCTATAACCGCAAGGGATAGTATTGAGCCAGATTTCTTAATACTTCAGTTGCATTTAGGGAACCCGGAAGGTAATCGAGCCCTAAGTTCCCTAGGCATAGTGACCTTGGTGGATTAACTAGCATAAGGAAGAATGTTAGACCATAGTTTTGGGACTACTAAGGTATTGGTTATAGCTAAATCAACGAGAATTCAAGGATATTAGTGTATACGCTAGATTCACTAGCTGGTGGGTGAAGTGATCTTCCCTGACCAATTACAAACTTCATCTTGACTTAATAAGCATCTTAGTGGGAATAAGACTTAGTTTGTAACTGGTTAGCTAAATCACAAATTCTACGGATAGTTGACCTTGGGTAGCTACTAATTCTTTTCGAGATTCTGACGATTTAGAATGATCAAGAGACGGAACATACTCATTCGAAGCAGAGAAGGATTAGAGTTCGCAGCGGAAGCACCGAGAACAAATCCTTTATATGGATAGGGTTATAAGGTTAAGGCGAATTTTGGGGACAAAATTCCTAAAAGGTGGGGAGTAATGTAATATCCCAAAATCCCTAAGCCTAATTATTAGGAGTTCTAAGTGAAAATGAATTTAATCTCTAAGGATTAAAAATAGTTCGAAGCCCTAATTTCGTAATTTAAAACCAATTAGGAACTAAAGGGTAAAATTGTAATTTTACCCAGTGATTTAGGAATTATGAGACTAAATAATTATGCGTGGTTTTAATTAGCTAGATTGCTCAAGAATATTATTAGGTACCTAAGATTTAATTTAGAGGTTTAATAAGGGCGTAATTGCAAGGTTTTAATTAATTTTGGACTTAAGCTCCACCGTACTCCATGATCCACTTAGGCCCACATTAGTACCCCCTCCTTCACCCTAATACTCCCTCCATCGTGACCTGCAGCCAAAAAGAAGAAAAGGGGGAAAAATCAGAAAAAAGAGAGAGAAGAAGAAGGAAAGAAAGAAGAGATGAAGGAGGAAGGGCCACTGTGGTGGCCGGAGGAGGTGGCGCTGGCAAGGGTTGGTGGTCGTGCCACTGCTCACGCCAGAGAGGAGAGAGGTCTAACGCAGAGAGGGAGAGGGAGAGATCGCGTGAGAGAGGGAGAGAGATCGAGACTGAGAAATGGAGAGAAACTCGAAAATGGAAGATTGAAGAAGATAAAAGGAAGGAACAGTATGATTGAAGAAGGTGGAAGCTTGAGGCTTCAAGGAGTGCTCCAATGGAGGTCAGTTCCTCAACAACAAGGAAAAGGACGTGCATGTGGGTTCTAAGCGAAGGAGAAGACAATTTTGAGCTCAGAACGAAGAAGGAAGAAGAATGGGAATTTATGGAGCTTAAATCCCTAACTTGGGATTACTCAGGTAACATAGACTTCCCCCAAAACCTTCCTTAGAGTGTGCTAGGTTTTATTATTAATTTTATTAGTTCAATAATTAGTTTATTAGTCATACTGAATGGTCTTGTATAGGGTTTGACTGAAATAGGGTCGATCACGCCCCACCCCCCTTAAACCAATGTTTGATGTTTGTTCTGTTGTGAGCTCCATTGAGCCTAATTCGGATTAGTTATGTGATTGCTATGTGTGCTAAAATGTATGAATTAGATTCTGAAATGGCTCGACACCCGAGCTAGCCTATTTGTATGAGTTTGGGCTCCAAGACACTTATTTTAGGTGCAATGAATGACATATGATGAATTTAATCTTGTGAGTGTTGTCTAGGTGTGAGGATTATTGTTGATGTTGCTGTTGAACCTAGAAGAGCTTGATTCCTAAATTTGTGAAATAACATGTTAAAAGTTCTATTAGTTTGGTCCCTTGTTGTGCCTTTGATTCATGATGCATTTATATGTAATTTTGTCTTGAAACTATTCCATTGGTGTTAGGATTGGTTTAGAAAGGATTTAGAATGAGGAATAAAGTTAGAAATGCAGCATTTTTGGATCGACAGCCACCACTATTGCATAGGAAGCACGCCCGCCGTGTTTTGTTCTGTTTGTGAAGCGGAAATAGGAATTGGAGGAGCACGACTGCGTTCCCTGGACAGATTTTATTTTATTTTCCTTCTTCTTTACGCTTTTATGATGTATCGCTTATGCAATGGCTTAAAAAGAAAGAGGCTTAATACTAAAATTGAGGTCAGGGCTATATTAATAGACTTGTATTCAAAAAAAATAAATAAGGGAAATGACGAATAAGGTTTGATGTCATGTATTACGAATTACATGTTTGGAATTGTCTGATTTGCATAGGCACTGATGGGTGATGTGGCATTGCGGGCTCACCAGTGGGGTAAGCCACTGGGCTGGACAATAAAGTTTAGTAACCCGGGTGCGATAAAGAACACAATTACGTGATGTGGCATTGCGGGCTCACCAGTGGTGTAACACCTGAGGACGAGATCGACCTCGTATTAGGACGTCGTATCAAGACCTCGCGTCGAGATCTCGTGTGGAGACATCGTACTAAGACCTTGTGTCGAGATCCCGTGCCAAGATCGCGTGCCGAGGTCATTTGCCGAGCTGAGGAGACTGCGTGCACTAGCTGCTGAGCTGAGGAGGTCGCGTGTCGAGTTGATGAAGTCGCGTACCGAGCTGAGGAGGTCACATGTCGAACTGAGGAGGCCGCGTGCACGAACTCGTGTTAGAGCCTTGTGCGCTTGCACGAGCACCCTGGTCGACATCGTGTCGAGATGATGACACTCGTATTTTTACGAACGTTATTCAGCGTTATGACTATTGTTTGTAACAATTATATTGTCGGCTTGCAGTCTCGTCGCCGTGTCTAGATCTCTGACCTATAGAGTAGAGGGTAATCATGAGAGAGTAGCGATTAGATGGGTAGATTGACTGATGGGATTGGCATCTCATAGCTGGAGTTACGATTACGCCCTTCCCTCACCAGCTGTATAATCGACCAGCCCCACAAACACTCACTTTCTCTTTTCTTCTTTCTTCTTCCTTTCTTCTCTGAGTTTCCTTCTTTCTCTCCAAATCTCCATCGAAGAAACCTTGAGTTCCATCGAGCTTCTGCATAAGCTTTCTTCATCAATCTTGTTCCTCATCATCCTCTCGACATATCTCACCATCTCGACCACCATTTGAGGTATGAAAAACAAATTTTTTCTTCCTTCAAGCTACTGTTTAGCGCCATTTCTTCTTTCCATTTTATCTAGTTTTTATGCTTCCAAATCATCTCGTATTGATGGGTTTTCTTCTTCATAATATTACCGACCTTTCTAACCGATTATTTGGGCTTGTAAAACAAATTTCTTTCTCTGTTTTCTGCAATGGGCAGTGCCCAGAAACCCTTCATTTTTGGTTGTTTCGAGTTCTTGTTTTAGTTTGTCGTTGTTGCTACTGGTTGTTGTTGTTGTCGATTTATCTATTGTAGCATCAGATAACCTTTTTCATGGACTTTTGATCGAAAACCCCAACTTTGTGGTTAAGATTGGGATGAGAGCTAAGTGTTATTAGAACCCATAGATCGAACTGAGTTGTGTTTGTTTTAGGAAGTCTGATTCCCAAGATCGTGTGGTTTCCAAATCGAGGTGTACGGGAGAGCGAACCCGAGGACGTGGAAGCAGTGGGATCCAGATCGAGAGCTGTACGTGTCGAGGTCGACTGAGAAGCGTACGTGTCGAGATCGAGTAAGAGAAGTCGTTGTCGAGCTCGTTTGAAGACAGCCGTGTCGAGGTCGTTGTCGAGCAGCTTTAACTTGGAGTTCGGTAAGGGCACTTCATATTCTACGTGTTTATGTTTTGTGCGTAAGGGCAACTCTTAGACATTATTAAGACTTTATTTTTATTGTTATATCACTATGTATGGATTCCTTGATCTGTGTCGAGCAGGAAATGTTGTGATATGATTGGGTTTTGCATGTATTTAATATGTGATTGAATATATGCTGTGAATTGTGTATTGCATGTTGAATTGCGTTTCTTCATGTCGAGCTTGCTCTTTTTATTTGACATGCGGTTGAATATCTTGTGTTTAACTCTTTGAATATCGTATGCGGCGAATTGTTCATCGAGTGAGCGAGCTAGGTGAGTCGTATGACGTTTTTGAGCCGTGACCCGGATAACTAAGGGTGCTAGGTCCCCTTTTGTTTACGGGAGATTGACTAGACGTCGCCACGCTATGGGACCTGAGTTGATCGGCCCTAGGGAGAGCGAGGATCCCAAGGCTTCGGCTGGACCTTCCGACATACGGTACGGCGTGTGCATTCCGGAAAAATTGTCGAGTCGAGAGAAAATGGATTGCGAGTTGTGTCGAGTTAGAGTGAGATGGTCGAGTCACGTTGGTGAATGTTGTACTTTGCTGTTTGCTTATCTCTTTATGCCGTGCTTATCTTGTATTGTTGAGAAGTTGACCCTTTCCCGTGGTGCCTTCAATCCATGACGGTTACCCAGGCGATGTCGAGGGCGCAGGGAACTCGACAGCAGATGATGGCGAGGAGGAGCTCAACGAGGACCCGAGCGATGACCTCTATTTGTCGTGATTGATTATGTTGTTGGATGTTTGTTTTTCTGATGACTGTACTTTGTTTTTCTTTGTGTTCAGAGGTCGTGACCAGTTTGGGCCGGTTATGTTTTGTTGCTACTGAGGTAGATCGGCGGTTTACTTTTGGAGCAGCCCCTGCGTGGGAGTTCTGGAAAGTACCCCAGGGTATGATTGCTCTCTTGAAGTCGTCATACCTTAGGTGTATTTTCTTTATACATTGCTACTCTGTATTTTGTATACATTATTATTTCGAGTGGTATATATGTATATTCTGCATGTTTGTTTTATTAGAATTTAAGTCTTGTGTCTTAGTTGCACCATGTTTCGAAAAGCTGTAATTACTCTGATGTGCACGAGTTGGTTTTATAAAAAAAAAATATATATAGACCGTACTTTTTAAAAGGCACAAGAGTACCGTTTTAAAACACATCTCATACAGGTTTAGTTGAGCTCGGTGTGTTGAGCTCGGTAACTCGAGTTCGGTATATTGAGCTCGGTAGCGGTCCGGAAACGGGTCGTTACATTGTTGGTATCAGAACAGTTCGGTTCTAACCAAGCTGTGCATAGGAATTTGACTGGTCACTGTGTCGGGATATGTGTGTTGGGTACTTAGTTGTATTATGTTGATTGCTGTTTGATTAAGTGAAGCACTTATTGCTTGAAAAATTGTTTGAACTGTTTCTTGATTGAAGCAGTGTGTTTTAACACATCCTTGTTGTGAGATTCTGACAGGGTTTTGAACTTTGTGGAATCTAATGCCACCTCGTAGAGATACGACAGCTGTAACCGAGAACGTCGACATGGAGCGAGCTATTTAAGCTATGACCGAGATGGCGGCAGCCATGGCCCAACAATCACCGTCAGAACTCAACAGTTAACGCGATGGCTCAACAGACGGCGTTAACCCAAGAGAACTTACAAAGAACAAAGAATGAGCAGAGCGAGTGTCAAGCGAGAGGATCGCGACTTCAGGAAGCATGATCCACCGAAGTTCTATGGTGAGCCAAACCCAGATAAAGCTGATCTTTGGATGCAAGAGATCGAGAAGATCTTCGAGGCACTTCATTGCCCGGACAACGTGAAGGTCGACTACGCCACCTACCTGCTGCTAGGAGACGCATAGTATTGGTGGAAGGGAGTGAAGCAAACATTTATAGCGGAACGTCGCGAGATGACCTGGGAGCTTTTTCGTGAAAGGTTCTTGGACAAGTACTTCCCAGATACTGCACGAGCCGAGAAGGAGCAAGAGTTTCTTCAATTGCAACAAGGCAGCTTGACAGTGTCCGGGTATGCAGCCAAGTTTGAATCACTTGCGAGGTATTTCAGTCCATTTCGTGATCGAGCTGACCAAAGATGGTTAAGTGAGAGATTCCAACGAGGTCTGAGATTTGACATTCAGAAGTCGGTAGTGTCATTGAGGATCCGAAACCTCCAAGAGCTGATTGATCGCTGTGTCGAGGTAGAAGGAGTAAAGAGCCACAAGAAGAAGACTGTTGTAGGCGGACCGGTGAGACCCCAGAGTGCGGGGCAGAGGTTTACACAGAAAGGGAAACAACTGCAGAAGAAGCCGTACGACCGACCTCAGGGGAACGACAACAGGAGACAGTATCGTCCGATGACCCAGGGAACGAGAAGCGGAGGTCAGACCGGTGTCGAGGTGACTTGCTATCGTTGTGGAAAGCCAGGACACTATGCGAGTAACTGTACTCAGAAGGAGGAGGTGTGTTTCAACTGTAAGAAGCCAGGGCATTTTGCCAAGGATTGTCCCACACCTAAAGCTGAACCAACAATGCTTACGGCAGAGGCCAAAGGGAAGCGTCAGGTGGCTAAAGGCAGAGTTTTTTGCATGAGTGGCGAGGAAGCAGAACGAGCTGAAGATCTTATTCAAGGTGAATGTGAGATCGAGGGTAAATCCTTATCCGTTCTCTTTGATTCGGGTGCAACCCATTCCTTTATTTCTTCTGATTGTGTGAACCATTTGAACTTGACTGTGACTGCTTTACCGTTCAAATTGGTAGTTACAACCCCAGCTGCTAAAACCTTAGTCACAAACACTGCATGTCTTAATTGTGTGGTGGTTATTCAGAGTAGAACGTTTGTGGTCAATTTGGTTTGTTTGCCTCTTAGGGGCCTAGATGTCATCCTCGGGATGGATTGGTTGTCATACCACCATGTCCTCTTGGACTGTGCCCGTAAAACTGTAATTTTTCCAGACCTTGGGGTCTCCCATTATCTTTCTCACGAACGACGGAGTTTCTTTGAAAGAAGGAACTAGGGAATACATGTATCCGCTAGCTCGGAAGTTTTCCAAACAGATCGATGTGAAGAATGTACCAGCTGGTGTGTGACTTTGAAGACGCGTTTTCAAGACGCGTGCCAGGGTTACCACCAGTACGAGAGGTCGAGTTCTCCATCGACTTGATTCCAGGGACAGGACCGATCTCCAAAGCGCCATACAGGATGTCTCCTGCCGAGATGAAAGAACTGAAGTCCCAGATCGAACACTTGGAGTCGAAGCAATTCATACGACCGAGCGTGTCACCGTGGGGAGCTCCAGTGTTGTTGGTTAAGAAGAAGGATGGACGATCAAGACTGTGTGTGGACTACCGCGAGCTCAACAAGGTTACTGTGAAGAACCGTTATCCGTTACCTCGTATTGACGACTTGATGGATCAACTTCGTGGAGCGGCGATCTTTTCCAAGATAGACTTGTAGTCGGGCTACCATCAGATTCGTGTGAAGGAGGAAGATGTTCCCAAAACAGCTTTCAGGACTAGGTATGTTCACTACGAGTACTTGGTGATGCCATTTGGAGTGACGAATGCGCCAGCTGTGTTTATGGACTACATGAATAGGATTTTCCATTCGTTTTTGGATCAGTTCGTTGTAGTGTTCATCGACGACATCCTGATCTACTCGAGGAACCGAGAAGAGCACGAAGAACACTTACGTCGAGTACTGCAGATATTACGAGAGAAGCAACTCTATGCCAACCTGTCGAAGTGTGAATTTTGGCTCGAAGAGGTGAATTTTCTTGGTCACGTGATTTCCAAAGAAGGGATACCGTGGATCCAACTAAGATTGAAGTCAGCTAGCGTGGGAACAGCCAAGACTAAGCATCGAGGTCGAAGTTTTGTTGGTTTAGCGTGCTATTATCGAAGATTCATCGAGGGTTTCTCGAAGATTGTCGCGCCTTACACGACTTACGAGGAAGGATCAACCTTTGCCTGGACCGAGGAGTGTGAATCCGGTTCAAGATCAAGGAGCTTTTGACGACAAATACCGTGTTGATTTTGCCTCAACCCGAAGAGCCTTTCGAGGTGTATTGTGATGCGTCACACCAGGGATTGGGATGCGTGCTGATGCAACATCGGAAGGTGGTCGCGTATGCTTCAAGACAACTTAAGATTCACGAGAGAAACTACCCTACTCACGACTTGGAGTTGGCAGTGGTGGTTTTTGCGTTGAAGATATGGAGGCACTACCTTTATGGGAGCACTCTTACTGTTTTCAGCGATCACAAGAGCTTGAAGTACCTGTTCGACCAGAAAGAGCTCAACATGCGTCAGCGAAGATGGACAGAATTTCTCAAGGACTACGACTTTACGTTGGAATACCATCCCGGTAAGGCTAACGTAGTAGCAGATGCATCGAGCGTAAAGAGCGCTTTAACCTCGGCCGATGATGATCAAGGAGTTGGAGATGCTCGAGAAGTTCCGAGACTTGAAGTTGAGTGTCGAAGTTTCACCGGGGAAGCTGAGATTTGGTATGTTTACCATTTCTAACAGATTGTTGGACGAGATCCGAGACCAGCAAGTTCATGACGAGCTCCTGCAAGAGAAGGTTCAGTTGATAGCGCAAGGAAGGCGATGTAATTCCAAGTCGGAACGGACGACATCTTGAGATGTAATGGCCGAGTATGTGTACCTAACGTAGCCGAGCTGAGAAAGTTGATACTCGACGAAGCGCATAAGAGCAACTTTAGTATTCATCCAGGAGTTACGAAGATGTATCAAGACTTGAAGAAGCATTTTTGGTGGTCCGGAATGAAGAAGCAAGTGGCCGAGTACGGAGCTTCGGGTTTAACGTGTCGTAAAGCAAGGTGGAGCACCAACGACCGCGGAATGCTACAATCACTTGACGTACCAAAGATGGAAATGGGACAGTATTTCCATGGATTTCGTTGTAGGTTTGCCGAAGACGCAGAAGAAGAATGATTCGATTTGGGTGATCGTCGACCGATTGACCAAATCTGCTCATTTCTTGCCAGTGAGGTCGACATACAACGTGGAAAAGCTGACCGAGATCTACATCGCGGAGATAGTGTGACTTCATGGTATACCCTCTTCGATCGTGTCGGACCGAGATCCGAAGTTCACGTCTCATTTTTGGAGGGAATTGCAAGAAGCGATGGGAACCGAGCTCAGGCTTAGCTCGGCATATCATCCCCAGACTGACGGTCAGACTAAGAGAACGATCCTATCGCTTGAAGATTTGTTGCGAGCTTGTACGTTAGATCACCGAGGAAGTTGGGACGACGTCTTACCATTGGTGGAGTTCACCTACAATAACAGTTTCCATGCGAGTATTGGAATGGCACCTTATGAAGCACTGTACGGACGGAAATGTCAGACGCCTCTTTGTTGGTACCAGGACGGCAAGCGTTCTGTTGTGGGACCAGATATGATCCAACAGACTACTGAGAAGATCTGTTTGATCAGAGATAGGATGCGAACGTCTCAAAGTCGACAGAAGAGTTATGCAGACCAACGACGTCGACCACTCGAGTTGGAGGAAGGAGAACATGTATTTCTTAGAGTCACCCCCACTACTGGAGTTGGTCGAGCGATCAAATCCAAGAAACTTACCCCTAAATTCATTGGACCTTACCAGATTCTTCGTCAGATCGGCCCAAAGTGGCATATCGATTGCCTTGCCACCATTCTTGTCGAACATTCACGACGCCTTCCACGCCTCACAATTGCGGAAGTATATTTCGACCCTCTCATGTCATCGAACCGGATGTGATACAACTAAGGGACGACTTATCTTTCAAGCATCACCGGAAGGATCGTTGATCGGAAAGCCAAACAATATGAACAAAGAGATTCAACTCGTCAAAGTTGTGTGGGATCAGAAGACGGGAGATGCGACTTGGGAGCTGGAGGAGAAGATGAAGACTCAGTACCCTAAACTTTTCCGAGGTAAGAATCTTATTTGCAATTTCGAGGACGAAATTTTTTTAGAGGGAGAGATTGTAACACCTGAGGACGAGATCGACCTCGTATTAGGACGTCGTATCAAGACCTCGCGTCGAGATCTCGTGTGGAGACATCGTACCAAGACCTTGTGTCGAGATCCCGTGCCAAGATCGCGTGCCGAGGTAATTTGCCGAGCTGAGGAGACTGCGTGCACTAGCTGCTGAGCTGAGGAGGTCGCGTGTCGAGTTGATGAAGTCGCTGCATCGAAGCTGAGGAGGTCACATGTCGAACTGAGGAGGCCGCGTGCACGAACTCGTGTTAGAGCCTTGTGCGCTTGCACGAGCACCCTGGTCGACATCGTGTCGAGATGATGACACTCGTATTTTTACGAACGTTATTCAGCGTTATGACTATTGTTTGTAATAATTATATTGTCGGCTTGCAGTCTCGTCGCCGTGTCTAGATCTCTGACCTATAGAGTAGAGGGTAATCATGAGAGAGTAGCGATTAGATGGGTAGATTGACTGATGGGATTGGCATCTCATAGCTGGAGTTACGATTACGCCCTTCCCTCACCAGCTGTATAATCGACCAGCCCCACAAACACTCACTTTCTCTTTTCTTCTTTCTTCTTCCTTTCTTCTCCGAGTTTCCTTCTTTCTCTCCAAATCTCCATCGAAGAAACCTTGAGTTCCATCGAGCTTCTGCATAAGCTTTCTTCATCAATCTTGTTCCTCATCATCCTCTCGACATATCTCACCATCTCGACCACCATTTGAGGTATGAAAAACAGATTTTTTCTTCCTTCAAGCCATCGCTTAGCGCCATTTCTTCTTTCCATTTTATCTAGTTTTTATGCTTCCAAATCATCTCGTATTGATGGGTTTTCTTCTTCATAATATTACCGACCTTTCTAACCGATTATTTGGGCTTGTAAAACAAATTTCTTTCTCTGTTTTCTGCAATGGGCAGTGCCCAGAAACCCTTCATTTTTGGTTGTTTCGAGTTCTTGTTTTAGTTTGTCGTTGTTGCTACTGGTTGTTGTTGTTGTCGATTTATCTATTGTAGCATCAGATAACCTTTTTCATGGACTTTTGATCGAAAACCCCAACTTTGTGGTTAAGATTGGGATGAGAGCTAAGTGTTATTAGAACCCATAGATCGAACTGAGTTGTGTTTGTTTTAGGAAGTCTGATTCCTGAGATCGCGTGGTTTCCAAATCGAGGTGTACGGGAGAGCGAACCCGAGGACGTGGAAGCAGTGGGATCCAGATCGAGAGCTGTACGTGTCGAGGTCGACTGAGAAGCGTACGTGTCGAGATCGAGTAAGAGAAGTCGTTGTCGAGCTCGTTTGAAGACAGCCGTGTCGAGGTCGTTATCAAGCAGCTTTAACTTGGAGTTCGGTAAGGGCACTTCATATTCTACGTGTTTATGTTTTGTGCGTAAGGGCAACTCTTAGACATTATTAAGACTTTATTTTTATTGTTATATCACTATGTATGGATTCCTTGATCTGTGTCGAGCAGGAAATGTTGTGATATGATTGGGTTTTGCATGTATTTAATATGTAATTGAATATATGCTGTGAATTGTGTATTGCATGTTGAATTGCGTTTCTTCATGTCGAGCTTGCTCTTTATTTGACATGCGGTTGAATATCTTGTGTTTAACTCTTTGAATATCGTGATGCGCTTAATTGTTCATCGAGTGAGCGAGCTAGGTGAGTCGTATGACGCTTTTGAGCCGTGACCGGATAACTAAGAGTGCTAGGTCCCCTTTTGTTTACGGGAGATTGACTAGGCGTCGCCACGCTGTGGGACCTGAGGTGACGGCCCTAGGGAGAGCGAGGATCCCAAGGCTTCGGCTGGACCTTCCGACATACGGTACGGCGTGTGCATTCCGGAAAAATTGTCGAGTCGAGAGAAAATGGATTGCGAGTTGTGTCGAGTTAGAGTGAGATGGTCGAGTCACGTTGGTGAATGTTGTACTTTGCTGTTTGCTTATCTCTTTATGCCGTGCTTATCTTGTATTGTTGAGAAGTTGACCCTTTCCCGTGGTGCCTTCAATCCATGACGGTTACCTAGGCGATGTCGAGGGCGCAGGGAACTCGACAGCAGATGATGGCGAGGAGGAGCTCGACGAGGACCCGAGCGACGACCTCTATTTGTCGTGATTGATTATGTTGTTGGATGTTTGTTTTTCTGATGACTGTACTTTGTTTTTCTTTGTGTTCAGAGGTCGTGACCAGTTTGGGCCGGTTATGTTTTGTTGCTACAGGGTAGACTGGCGGTTTACTTTTGGAGCAGCCCCCTGCGTGGGAGTCTGCTGGAAGTACCCCCAGGGTATGATTGCTCTCTTGAAGTCGTCATACCTTAGGTGTATTTTCTTTATACATTGCTACTCTGTATTTTGTATACATTATTATTTCGAGTGGTATATATGTATATTCTGCATGTTTGTTTTATTAGAATTTAAGTCTTGTGTCTTAGTTGCACCATGTTTCGAAAAGCTGTAATTACTCTGATGTGCACGAGTTGGTTTTATAAAAAAAAAATATATAGACCGTACTTTTTAAAAGGCACAAGAGTACCGTTTTAAAACACATCTCATACAGGTTTAGTTGAGCTCGGTGTGTTGAGCTCGGTAACTCGAGTTCGGTATATTGAGCTCAGTAGCGGTCCGGAAACGGGTCGTTACAAGTGGGGTAAGCCACTGGGCTGGACAATAAAGTCCAGTAACCCGGGTGTTGCGAAAAAGACTTACAAAGAGGCCCACTATGTTTGATTTGATTGTCAATGGAATGTTGGTGGTCCGAAGGTGCACCTAGGCGGCCGGTCTGTCGGTTGTGAATCCTTTCAAGCGTATTCCGACGGGGACTCCCTTGGTCGATCATCATAAATCGGATCATTGCTCAGTTGCAAATGAGTTTAGGTCCAAGGGGGTACATTCAAAATCAGAAACTTGTATGAATTATGTGATTGTATGTTATGTGTATGAATTATGTTACCTTGCAAATGAATGCTCTTGAAGCAAGTTATGTTGAGGTTGACTGAATGACTGAAGTTGATGTTAAGATTAGGCCATAGTATCATTATATGTTACGTATATGTTGTCAGGGAGGATTTTCCATATGTAGCACACGCTGCATGGTCGAAACAATCAGAAAAGCATTTTTTCCTTCTAAGTCTATATTATCGAAGTTTTATAAACTCACCGTTAGGCGTTGTTTTCAGGTACACTTGATGGAGGAGGTTCAGAGCACAAAGCGTGTTCGGTCTTGCCCTCGGCAAGACATTGAGTCACCGGATCACGAGTCAGAGTCCTTATCTCTAGGTTGAGTCCTTTGCAATTAGAAAATAATGGATAGGTTATATTTGTTTCATCTTGTGGTCTTTTGTAAAAAGAGATGTAAATGATAGAGTTATTCCGCTTTTGAAACTCTGATAGATATATGTGTTATGTTTAGGTCTTTGAAATATTTCTTGCCAAGTCAAACAGGTCTTTTAAAAAAGGTTTTATTTATATCTTAAGGTTGTTATATTTGAGAAAATTTTCCAGGTGAAGTTTTCAATCTTTAATTAGTAAGTAATCCCCTAATTAGAGTTAGGGTGTTACATTATGATACCATAATGTAACACCCTAACCCCTATTAGGGAATTACGTATGAATAAAACCTGAATTTAAGGAAATCAGTCTTGGAAAATTTTTCGCATACATGGTAATATAAAGAATGAACCTTGGACACACAAGCGACATACCCAAAATAGGTACTACAATGATAACAGTAAATCAGAGTTTTCGAAAGCGGAACTTAACTTAATTAATTACAACTCTTTTCCGAAGGAATAAAAAAATATAACATTTACAATTACACATTATTCACACATATTACTAGGACACAACCTAGGACTTAGGACATGACTTGTGATCCGGTGACTCAAGTCTCACAGAAAAGCAAGACCGAGCACATTCCAATGCTTCGAACCTCTTCAAACAGCTGTACCTGAAAACAACGCCCCAAAGGTGAGTTTATTAAACTCAATAACATAGACTTAGATAAAAAAATACTTTTATCGTTGTTTTCAGCCATACGTGGTGTGCGACGTATGGAAAATCCATCCCATAAGCATAGATATAAATATTTATACTACCTTAACAAATCCTTAAGACCTGATATTTCAAACATCAATTACAGAGTCAAACATATGTCACAACAATCACAATGAATGTTCCCCACTTGATCCAGCTCAAGTACAAAATGAGTAAAATCCCATTAAAAGGATAAAACCAAGGGGGCTCCCAACGGCACAGGTGGTAGCTAATCACTTACGATGGGGTTACAGAGCGAATTGCAAATATTCTACACACAAACAATGCCTGTTATTGTGACATCCCAAGCTATACTCACATTGGAGCCACAAGGCCTTACGAAAGGGTATGCCACTCACAGGACTTCACACAAGCAATTCACTCAAGATCATTAATGAATAATGCAACACACAGCACTAGCATAATTCGATAATGTTTGCAATTCAAGCGCAAACATTTCGAACATACATAATTTCCAATCAATGAGGAACAACAAGCTCAATGCAATTACGCGTAGTAAACACTAATGAATGTACCCACTTGGCAAAACCCAAGGATCAAAATGAGCAAGGACCTATTTGTGGTCCTACCAAAGGGTCCCCGTCAACGAAAGTGACCGAAGTACACATATGACGAGTTTGCCTTTCAAACGCAAACATCCAGACACATAAACAACCAAGT
Organism: Calophaca sinica; assembly: GCA_037113605.1. Taxonomy (NCBI): domain Eukaryota; kingdom Viridiplantae; phylum Streptophyta; class Magnoliopsida; order Fabales; family Fabaceae; genus Calophaca; species Calophaca sinica. Next base: position 58,086,823 of record CM073733.1, read on the forward strand.
TTCAATCAAAACAAGAGTCAAAACAAGGTTTCACATGCATTATTAGGATTCAATAACACATCAAATAATAATTCATTACAATTATCACAATCAAATAACAATTCTAAACATTTTACATGTCTAATTGGGAAGTCAAACACTTAGCAATATAACCACAACTTATTTAGAGTGGCATAAAGCCCTTCACCCATTTCAAGAAATTATAACCACTCCAAATTAGGCTAGTTCAAACGCCAATCCTTCCAAATTAATTCATGCATATTGATCAAGTGACCAATCAAACCAAATCAAACACATATATATATACACCAATTGGAGCTCGATGGAACTCTCAACCAGACAAACATCACACATTGGTTTAGGGGGTTGGGGGACAGAATCCAACCCTATTTCACCAAACCCCATACAAGACCATTTCAGAATAATTAATAGACTAATTATTGAGCTAAAGAATCTAACTAACAAATCCTAGCACACCCTAAGGGAGGTTTTAGGGGAAGTCTATGTTACCTGAGAAATCCCAAGTTAGGGATTTCAATTCCAAAAATCCAGAAATCCTAGGTTTTGCTTTAACCTCCACTGAAATTGTTCCCAAGATCCAATCTTCATCTTCTTCCTTGTTGTTCCAAGCCCTAACCTCCATTAATGTTGTTCCTCAAGCTCCATCTTCATCCTTCAAGCTTTAATGGAGGTGAAACCTCCATCTTCCTCCTTCATCTTCCTCCAAGTCGAGCTCTTCCTCTCCCTCAACCTCTCTCACTCTCGGTTTCTCTCTCTCTCTCTCGAACTCTCCATCTCGCTCTCTCTCTCACGGTGGCTGCTGCCACCTCCCTCTCAGCCCAGCTCTCTCACCCTTCCTTCTCCTTCTCCGGCGCGGTGGTGTGCTACCACAACAGGGCCGTCGCGCCCTGCCTCCTCTTCCTCTCCATCGCGTTCGCACCTCCCCTTTTCCTTCTTTCTTTCTTCCCTTTTCTTTTCTTCTTTCCCTTTGTTCTGTAGAGGGTCACGATGGGAGGGAGTAGATGAGGGTTTAGAGAGGGCTCTAGGGTGAGAGTAAGTGAAACATGGAGCATGGTGGGGTGGCGGTGAATATTTAATTAGGATTTAGCAAATAAATCCCTCTTAGACGACAATATTTAATTAGGCGCCTTTTATTGTAACAACCACCAACCACCCCCTGGGCCTTTGGCCCAGTTACGAAAGGGCTACAACAATGGTGTTACTCACAGGACTTTGATCCCCCCTTAAGGAATATTTTTGCCTCACGGGAGGCTCGAACCCACACCCAAAGGGATAAAGGCAACGGAAAGCACCTCCCCACTACCAACTGAGCTATAGCTCAGATGGTAGTGGGGAGTGTGCTTCCGTGTTACTTATGCCCCAAGTCACGGGTTCGAGCACTCCCGAGGGCAAAAACTCCACTTTGGGGGTGTGGAGAAGTCCTGTGAGTAACACCATTGTTGTAGCCCTTTCGTAACTGGGCCAAAGGCCCAGGGGGTGGTTGGTGGTTGTTACACCTAGCCCGCATTACTTTCCCTAGATATGGATATGTATGTTATGTTATATTTAGACTTCTACACAAAGTACTCTGATGACATATTACCGGATGACTTATATAAGTGTATGTATTACGTATATTTTTGTGTTTGATTGTATGGTTTAAAAGTTTTAAATTTACTGATAATTCAATTCTTATGTCTTGCTGTGAACACGATTAACACTATTATACTAAGGTTAGGTAAGTGGAGCACCGAGGGGTGTTTCATTTTAGATTTGACTATATAAATTTTGAAGGTTGCTAAGGATCCAATATGATTTTCTAATGTTTTGGATGATATCCCAACAACTTTGTTTCACTTTTTTTTAATAATTTCCCTACTCCATTTTTTTATCATGTAAATTCTAATGTTGAACATAAAATATACGAGATCTACTAAATTACAAGATATTCCTTTAAAAAAAACTAAATTACAAGATATAAATTATAAATTGAAAAAGGTATTGTGATGGGCATACTTTTTAAATTGTCTTTGTAATACGTAATTTATTCTCTATTTAAGAAAATTAACAACACTATCTTCGATTATCTATATTGCGCCACGTGACATCTTCTTCATCTTTTATATATAATATAGTGACAAAAATTAACAGATTTTCATGCATATGTGCTGATCACGGGTCTCATTTGCATGTTAGATGAAAAAGAAACGACACATTAATAGCGCACTAATGTTAAAATTTAAGGACCTGAATAAAAGAAATTAACGTAACGCACAACTATATTTTACACAATCATCTTAATTGGATTAATATTTTTAGAATTTTGTTAAACTTATTTTAATTGATAAACCAATATTAATTGCAACGTAAAACATATATATAGCATACTTGACTAGCAGATAGTGAATTTGAAAAAGAAACTTATCTCACTAGCTTATAGTGTTTGTCCAAACGCTACTTCAAGTGCCAATGGAGCTTATAATTTATAGCCTACTATTTTTCTTTGATTTTTATTGTTATTATTTTGGTGGGTGCTTTCCATTAGCCTTTATCCCTTTAGGCGCGGTATCGAATCCCCACGAGGGCAAAAACTGGGAAATAAGGGATCCCAGAAGTCCTGTGAGTCCAGTTGATGTGGGTCGGGCTGTGACAATTTGGTCTAGTGGTAGTGGTGGGTGCTTTCCGTTAGCCTTTATCCCTTTGAGCGCAGTATCGAATCCCCACGAGGGCAAAAATTGGGAATTAAGGGTCCCAGAAGTCCTGTGAGTAGCAATTGATGTGGGTCGGGCTGCCAAAGGCAGTTGATGTGGGCCAGGCTGTTACAGCGGTTGAACTGCTAAATTACTCGGCTTGAAGCGTTAATATTGATTTATTTATTTATGATACTACTTTTTCCACAAAAATAAGTTATTTTTCTTTATTTATTTATTAGTCATCCTATTCCACCAAATGAACCAAATCAACAATAACTCAAAGTCTCGTCGGTTCGATCTTTGGTTTGTTTTTTAAAATCAAATTCCATTTCTTATATTGCACTAGCCCGACTGGTTGGCGGGGCGGGTTACGCAGGTTGGTGGCTGGAATTCACAACCCCGCCTAATTTGGTGGGTTGGCCCACTTGGCCTTGACCGCATTACTTTCCCAAGATATGGATATGTATGTTATGTTATGTTTAGATTTCTGCACAACGTACTTTGATGACATATTAACGGATGACTTATATATGTGTGTCATGTATATTTTTGTGTTTGATTGTATGGTTTAGAAGTTTTAAATTTACTGATAATTTAATTCTTATGTCTTGCTGTGAACACGATTAAGACAATTAGAGTAAGGTTCGGTAAGTGAAGCACCAGGGGGTGTTTCATTTTAGATTTGTTGGATAATCACGACGGTGCTAAGGATCCAATATGTTTTTCTAAAGTATGGGACGATAACCCTACTACTTTATTTTTCTTTTTTAATAACTTCCCTACTCCTTTATTTTATCATGTAAATCCTAATGTTGAACATAAAATATATGAGATCTATTAAATTACAAAATATAAATTATAAATTGAAAAAGGAATTGTGAATGGCATAGTTTTTAAATTGTTTTTATAATACGTAATCTAATATATATTTAAGAAAATTAACTACACTGCACGTGACATCATCTTCATCTTTTATATATCTATCTATCTATCTATCTATATTCTGAACATGAACATAAGAAGGGGATTGAATTGTGTTGCAAAATTTTTGCAAACTTTATGTTACAAAACGTTTTGTTTTAAAAATTTGTTTGTTATCGGATGCTGAAAATGAGCCAGACACAAGAATGAAGTTTATGAAAATTTGTTTTTTCTTTGCAAGACAAAAGTGTAAAGCAGCAAAGCCAGATACACAGAGATTTATACTAGTTCACCACCAAATTGCTAGCTACGTCTAGTCCCTTCGTTCCTGTAACACCTCAATTTTTAAGAAAAATTGTTTTAGCGATAAAAAATTTATGACGGGTAATTTTTATCCGCAATAAAAAATTTAAAATGAATTCCGATTTCGATGAGAATCGAATCGTCACTTGTTGTGATATTGTTTGCGTGTTTGTAAGAAATTTATTTTCTTCATGAAGTTGTATTATATGGTTAAATATATATGTATATATTTATTTTTATTTAGAGTAGAAATTGTATTCTTATTCTATGATTTCTTACACATTTCTTCTTTTAATTACGACCTATGGTACACCATCAATCACTTAAAACCACCAAATTCTCACCGAAAATCACTTTTCCCCTCTTTTATCTTCTAACCGTGGGAGCACATAGTTTTCTTAGACTATGGTGCACTCTCATTCATTTAAACCCACCGAATCATTACCTGAAAATCATACCTCATTTCTTCTTCCTCTCATGCGAATAGACCCCATTTTTCCAACATTCTGCATTTTATTTTATGTCTCACTCCACCACAAGCTACCGCCGCTGCCACTTTTCTCCGGCGATTTCGCCGCCGTCCGACCACGTTTGACAAATCCAAACACATATTTGTCCTCTATCATGCTATCCAATCAGAATTTTGATTGGAGCAAATCAAAAAAATGGGTTTTTATTTCCTGGAGTTTTGCGGCCAACTTCGGTTGTTTTTTCATCGAGCCACCACCGCCATTCTCTTCCTCTCGTCATTCTCTACAAGAAAGTCCCCACCTTTTTGTAAACCCAAACTGCCACCTTTCCGGCGAGATTCTTGCCGCCACGAACCGCCGTTCAAGAAACTAAGTGGATATTTGGAATCCTCTCCTCGATGGCAACAGAACACACAAAGAAAATTGCCGGCGACCACTGTGCCAAAAAATTGCACCACCGCACCGAAAATTGTAAACCGTGGCTGTTCATCAATTTTTGGATGGAATTTTTATGTTTCAGCTTCTATTTTAATGCCTATTTTTTCTGGAGTATTTTTTTATGATGATCATGAAGCAAAATGACTAATTTTTCCTCTTGATTTGAGGCCCTAGGCCTTGGATTAGGAAAGGAAAAAGAGAAAGGATTGCTCACGTGATTCTTACTTTTCATTGATGTTATAGTTGTTTTTGTTGTTGTTAATGTTTTGATCAATGTAAAATTTAAGATGTCATACTCCTTGAGCCTTGTATTGGCCATGACCTAGAGGAGGTTTTGGAAAAATTAATTTGAAACCCTTGGTTTAATTTTGGAAGCTTTGAAAATTTGTTGTAGTGTTACTATTGTTGAAAATTTAGTTTTTGATACTCCCGGGGCTTGATTCAAGCAATGACTTAGAGGAGAGTTTTTAGAAAAATTGGAATTAAGTTAAAGTTGTTTAAAGTGTTGATTTAGTGGATTAAGAATAAGAAACACCTAATGTTTAAAGAGATCTTTGTATTTCTTGAACATGGTGAAGTCTTAAAAATTTTAGTGTGAAAAATATCTTATTTTAGTATTGATTTTATGGTTTTGGATATTTGAAAGGAAATGATTTTCTAGTATTGTAAAATTTCATGTGTAATTAGAAAGTTATAATAATTTGAATGAGCTGTAAGTATTTAAATATTATTTTTAACTTGGTTTTAGTGTTTTTAAATGTGAGTATTACTAAAAAGAATTTTTGGAGTGTATACCCTAGGGGTTTGTTTGCAAACCGTGACCTAGGTTCCTTTTTAGAGATTTAGGGTGTTTCTAAGAGTCAGTGTTGCTGTCTTACAGTTGTTGAGGTCGTGAGTACGTGCGTGCGAGAGTTCGTGACGTATCTTTGACACTAGCATGGGCATAGAACTCTATTCTATAAGGGCAATTCACATTCTCGGTGTTTATATTTGTATAGTATGTGTAAGGGCTACTTCTGGATATAATTAGGTGATGGGCACCCATAAGTCCCACTTAGATTTTATTTTCTTATCAAAGAAGTCTGAGAACCTCAGGGTTCGAAGTGAGGGTTCGTGCCCCTTTGATTTCATTATTTTAAGCTTATATTTAATTATCTCGTGGGCTTAGCTAAAAGTGGTGGATATTCAGACTCCGACCCCCCACACTTGTTTGATTACCTCTTTTCTAGCTCCACTGAGTTTCAAAGGGATGACTGTGCTATAGATATTGATGATTGATTGTGATTTGGTAGTGTTGGTTTGAAATGTATTGTAGGTGATATTGGCTAGTTGAATATTTATTTGGTGTGGATGGTTAAATAATTATTTGATTATGCTTGATTGAATGGTCATATGCGTTGATATATTCATTGGGGTTGTGGAAGCAATGTTGTGTCGTTGCGAACTTCGACCTAAATATCCAAGGGTGATGGAAAGCTCAAAGCTACGACTGGTGGTCAGCTGCTTAGTTCATTGTCATGTCGTTAAGGAACTCGACCTGAATATCCTATAGTGGTGGAAGAGCCTAAGGCTATGGTTGGTATTCAGCTACGATGTTCGTTATTCCGGAATCATAAACAGTGGCATGTAGTCGCATTTGCATATTTATTGAATTGCGTGTTATGCTATACTGTGTAGTACTTGTGTATTTAAGAAGTTGACCCTTGCCCGTGGTTCTTCCAATCAATGAATGTAACCCAGATCTTGAAGACTGCAGAGTGTTTGAGGTTGCTGACAAGCATAGCCGAGGATAGCCTGTCCGGCTTTCTACTTGTGCTTTTGTTTGAAACTTACTAGAGGACTAGTAAGCGTTGCAGTGCTCCGACCAGCTATAGGGTGTCAAATGCTTTAATTATAACATTGTAATAAATGTATTATGTTCCAAGACTTGAATAGTCATATGTGTATGTTTTAAATAAATTTCCTTGTATGGTTTTGTGAGTTAAACATGGTATTTTATTTATTCACTGCCTTTCGAAAATGTTGCAATGCACTGATGGCTAATTTCTTAAAAGACGTTTGAAAAAGAAAAAAAAAATTAGACTCACATTTTCGAAAACCATGCAGCAGCGTGTTCCATTATCGAAAGTACTTGAACTGTCAAGAGTAATGTTTAGTTTACTAGCGCTCCAGGAACGGGGTGTTACAAAGGTGGTATCAGAGCAGTTCGGTTCTAATCGGACTGTGAGTTGGGAAACTATAGCTGGTTATGTGTCGGGTTTTGTAGAGAATAATTATTAGAGGTCAAACTGTGTCTTGTTATGAGTCAAACTATGCTTGTGTGCTTGTTCCTCAAGTGGAGTATATAACATCTCAAATTTTTAAATAATTTAGTCACGCGGAATATTAAATTCTCGATAAACTTAATTTACGTGGCACTTGGAATTTTCTTATTACTTTGCTAAAATTACAGAAATACCCTTATATGTAAAATTACCATTTTACCCTTACTACTTTTATGAAATTACCAAAATACCCTTAATTTATGAAATCCCATTTTTATCCTTAATAATTGTAAATAATTACCAAAGTATCCTTGAAACTTCTAGAATATTTGAAATTACCATTTTGACCTTAATAGTTTAGATAATTACCAACATACCCTAGAAATTTCTAGAATATTTGCAATTACTATTTTACCCTTACTAATCTTTTGAAATTACTAAAAAGCCATTAGATAATTAAATGACTATTTTACCCTTTTCCATAAAAATTCTATTTGCATCCTAAACTTTGTTAATTGACTTAGTTAAGTGATTATGTGATAAGTATATAAAATTAATGGCAAGAATGATGAGTAATTATGGATAAGCTTGAATTAGGTGGAAGGATAAAATTGAACTAATTATGTGATTAGCAATAATCCAAGTAGCACCATAGTTATTAGACATGTGTCTTAAGGATAAGAATGGATTAATGTGTGTGACTAGAATTAGCGGAACCACAATTATTTGACAAGTGTTCTAATGGATAGGATTGATGAGCCATTATAGATAAGTTTGAACCTTGATACCACAAGAATGTGACAAGTGTCTTAACAATATAGATGGATGGATATGTGGCTAAGAATGAATAAAGATAAGGATGGTGAGTCATAAAGGATAAGTATGAATTTTTGTGGCTAGTATTGATCCAAGTAGCGCCACAAAATGATGACAAGTGTCTTTGTAGATAAGTTGGATGGATAAGGATAAAGATAAGAATGGATGATGTGGATGGATAAGGATAGGATTAGTATGTGTGGCTAGCATTTATAGTACCACAAGATTATGACAAGTGGCACCATAGGAAAGTAGCACATGTCCTTAGATTTGCCTATAAAGAGAAGGCAACACCTTGAGGATTCATAAGTTCCATGGGTGAGAAGTTTTAGAGAGAAAAGCTCTGGAGTTCTAGAGAGAGAAAAGTGAGAGAAAAGTTAGAAATTCTTCTACTCCTTCTTGAGTGAAATCCATGATCTTGTAGTGAGATTCTCTAATATTTTTCCTTCCATTTTTATTGGTCCTTCTCGAAATAAGATTGGTGTGAGGAGTGTTTGATTATTTGTTCGTGAGTCCGTGGTGGTGGTTCAGTGTCCACTCGTGGTTCAAAGCACTCTGAATTCCAGGTGGGAGAAAGAATGCACTTTCATTGGGTTATGTGTAGTAGAAATGATTGTTTGGCATGTGTAGGGTGACCTAAGCCCTACTAGAGGTTGACGTCAGTAACACCTAAGGATAGGGGTTACGGTGTGCCACATCTAAGGATAGGCGTGGTAGACCCATCAACCAACTTAGGTTTCATTATTATTAAATCTGACTGTCTGATAAATATGCTTTGTGAATTATGCTGTATATGTCACATGAGGATAGTAACATGCCTAGGATTGCTTATGACATGCATGTTGAATATGTGAGTTATGATTTATGTGTTAACACGTGAAATTGAATATTTATAAGATGTTGTGTAAAATGTTGTATTACTTAAGTATTGCATAACATGATACAAGTTTGGGTATGTGAGCATAACATAATGTGAGGCATATGATTATGAGGTGTTGGAGGCATGAACATGATATTGCATTAGCAACCACTCCATTCTTGATGGGAATGTGATGTGGAGAGAATCCCTAATGGGAATGGCGGATATCTCGCCCAGTAGGATAGATCCACTCCGTTCGCTATCGGGAAAGGGGGAAACGGATGTCCCTATCGGGAAAGGGGGAGGAGGATTCCTATCGGGAAAGGGGAATACCTCGTGGACTAGGCTAGTGTCGCCCCGTCTCTATCGGGAAAGGGAGGCGGGAGTCCCTATCGGGAAAGGGGGACGGTAACCTAACGGAAAGGGGGTTTGCCAATACGTATTCCTATTGGAAATGGGGAGTACAACGACAATAGTAAAGAAAAGATGCCATGTGTAACACCTGAGGACGAGATCACGAGATCGACCTCGTATTAGGACGTCGGATCGAGACCTCGCGTCGAGATCTCGTGTCGAGACCTCGTACCAAGATCTTGTGTCGAGATCCCGTGCCAAGATCGCGTGCCGAGGTCATTTGCCGAGCTGAGGAGACTGCGTGCACTAACTGCCGAGCTGAGGAGATCGCGTGCATTAGCTGCCGAGGTCGCGTACCGAGCTGAGGAGGTCGCATGTCGAACTGAGGAGGCCACGTGCACGAACTCGTGTTAGAGCCTTGTGCGCTTGCACAAGCACCCTAGTCGACATCGTGTCGAGATGATAACTCGTATTCTTACGAACGTTATTCAGCGTTATTACTATTGTTTGTAATAATTATATTGTCGTGCGCTTCGTCGCCGTGTTCAGATCTGAACCTATAGAGTAGAGGGTAATCATGAGAGAGGAGCGATTAGATGGGTAGATTGGTGATGGGATTGGCATCTCATAGTCAGTAGTTACGATAACGCCTCTTCCTCACCAAATGTATACCACGCACCGGTTCCTCAAACACTCACTTTCTCTTTTCTTCTTTCTTCTTCCTTCCTTCTCTGAGTTTCTTTTTTTCGTTCTCTCCAAAACTTCCATCGAAGAACCTTGAGTTCCATCGAGCTTCTGCATAAACTTTCTTCATCAACCTTGTTCCTCATCATCTTCTCGACCTATATCTCACCATCTCGACCACCATTTGAGGTATGAAGAACATATTTTTCTCTTCCTTCATGCTACTGTTTAGCGTCACTTCTTCTCCCCATTTTAGCTAGTTTTTATATTTCCAAATCATGTCAAATTGATGGGTTTTCTTCTTCATGATATTACCTACCTTTCTAACCATTTATTTGAGCTTGAAAAACAAATTGTTTCCTCTATTTTCTGCAGTAGGCAGCGCCCAAAAACCCTTCCTTTTTGGTTTGTTTCGATTTCTCGTTTTAGTTGTTGTTTGTTGTTTCTGGTTGTTGTTGTCGATTTACCTATTGTAACATCAGATAACCTTTTTCATGAACTTTTGATCGAAAACCCTAACTTTGTGTTAGAGGAAAAATATATTTAAGTTCTTGAGTTTTAATATTTACTGGGTTGTAGTTAAGCTTGGGATGAGAGCTAAGTGTTATTAGAACCCATAGATCGAACTAAGTTATGCTTGTATTAGGAAGTCTGATTCCCGAGATCGTGTGATTTCCGAATCGAGGTGTACGGGAGAGCGAATCCGAGGACGTGGAAGCAGTGGGATCCAGATCGAGAGCTGTACGTGTCGAGGTCGACTGAGAAGCGTACGTGTCGAGATCGAGTAAGAGAAGTCGTTGTCGAGCAGCTTTAGCTTGGAGTTCGGTAAGGGCAGCTTTTAGACATTATTAAGACTTTATTTTATATGTTATTGTGTATGAATTCCTTGATCTGTGTCGAGCATGAAATGTTGTGATATGATTGGGTTTTGCATGTATTTAATATGTGATTGAATATATGCTGTGAATTGTGTATTGCATGTTGAATTGCGTTTCTTCATGTCGAGCTTGCTCTTTTTATTTGACATGCGGTTGAATATCTTGTGTTTAACTCTTTGAATATCGTGATGCTAATTGTTCATCGAGTGAGCGAGCTAGGTGAGTCGTATGACGCTTTGAGCCGTGACCTGGATAACTAAGGGTGCTAGGTCCCCTTTGTTTACGGAGATTGACTAGACGCCGCCACGCTATGGGACCTGAGTTAGTATCCTAGGGAGAGCGAGGATCCCAAGGCTTTACCGACCTTCCGACATACGGTACGGCGTGTGCATTCCGGAAAAATAGTCGAGTCGAGAGAAAATGGATTGCGAGTTGAGTCGAGTCTAGAGTGAGAAGGTCGAGTCACGTTTGGTGATTGATATACATTATTGTGTTGCTTATTTCTTCATGCCGTGTTTATTTTGAATTGTTGAGAAGTTGACCCTTTCCCGTGGTGCCTTCAATCCATGACGGTTACCCAGGCGATGTCGAGGGCGCAGGGAACTCGACAGCAGATGATGGCGAGGAGGAGGTCGACGAGGAGCAGGGCGACGACCTCTATTTGTCGTGATTGATTATGTTGTTGGATGTTTGTTTTTCTGATGACTGTACTTTGTTTTTCTTTGTGTTCAGAGGTCGTGACCAGTTTGGGCCGGTTATGTTTTGTTGCTACAGGGTAGACTGGCGGTTTACTTTTGGAGCAGCCCCCTGCGTGGGAGTCTGCCGGAAGTACCCCCAGGGTATGATTGCTCTCTTGAAGTCGTCATACCTTAGGTGTATTTTCTTTGTACATTTACTACTCTGTATTTTGTATACATTATTATTTCGAGTGATATATATATGTATGTTATGCATGTATGTTTTATTAGAATTTAAGTCTTGTGTCTTAGTTGCACCATGTTTCGAAAAGCTGTAATTACTCTGATGTGCACGAGTTGGTTTTATAAAAAAAAAAAAAATATAGACCGTACTTTTCTAAAAGGCACAAGAGTACCATTTTAAAACACATCTCATACAGGTTTAGTTGAGCTCGGTGTGTTGAGCTCGGTAACTCGAGCTCGGTATATTGAGCTCGGTAGCGGTCCGGAAACGGGTCGTTACATTTTTGGTATCGAGCGCTTGATTCGGTTCGACCGAAAGTGCATAGGAAATTTGGACTGGTCACTGTGTCGGGATATATATATGGGTTGGGTACCTAGTTGTACTATGTTGATTGCTGTTTGATTAAGTGAAGCACTTATTGCTTGAGAAATTGTTTGAACTGTTTCTTGATTGAAGCAGTGTGTTTTAACACATCCTTGTTGTGAGATTCTGACAGGGTTTTGAACTTTGTGGAATCTAATGCCACCTCGTAGAGATACGACAGCTGCAACCGAGAACGTCGACATGGAACGAGCTATTCAAGCTATGACCGAGATGGCGGCAGCCATGGCTCAAAGAATCACCGCCGCAACTCAACAGCTAACGCAATGGCTCAACAGACGGCGTTAACTCAACAGAACTTACAAAGAACAAAGCAATGAGCAGAGCTGAGGTCAAGCGAGAGGATCGCGCACGTGAAGCATGATCCACCGAAGTTTTATGGTGAGCCAAATCCAGATAAAGCTGATCTTTGGATGCAAGAGATCGAGAAGATCTTCGAGGCACTCCATTGCCCGGACAACGTGAAGGTCGACTACGCCACCTACTTGCTGCTAGGAGACGCAGAGTATTGGTGGAAAGGAGTGAAGCAAACATTTATAGCAGAACGTCGCGAGATGACCTGGGAGCTTTTCCGTGAAAGGTTCTTGGACAAGTACTTCCCAGATACTGCACGAGCCGAGAAGGAGCAAGAGTTTCTTCAATTGCAGCAAGGCAGCTCGACAGTGTCCGAGTATGCAGCCAAGTTCGAGTCACTGGCGAGGTATTTCAGTCCATTTCGTGATCGAGCTGACCAAAGATGGTTAAGTGAGAGATTCCAACGAGGTCTGAGATTTGACATTCAGAAGTCAGTGGTGTCATTGAGGATTCGAAACCTCCAAGAGCTGATAGATCGCTGTGTCGAGGTAGAAGGAGTAAGAAGCCACAAGAAGAAGACTGTTGTGGGCGGACTGGTGAGACCCCAGAGTGCGGGGCAGAAGTTTACACAGAAAGGGAAACAACTGCAGAAGAAGCCTTACAACCGACCTCAGGGGAACGACAACAGGGGACAGTATCGTCCGATGACCCAGGGAGCGAGGAGTGGAGGTCAGACCGGTGTCGAGGTGACTTGCTATCGTTGTGGAAAGCCAGGACACTATGCGAGTAACTGCACTCAGAAGGAGGAGGTATGTTTCAACTGCAAGAAGCCAGGGCATTTTGCCAAGGATTGTCCCACACCTAAAGCTGAACCGACAATGCTTGCGGCAAAGGCCAAAGGGAAGCGTCAGGTGGCTAAAGGCAGAGTCTTCTGCATGAGTGGCGAGGAAGCAGAGCGAGCTGAAGATCTTATTCAAGGTGAATGTGAGATCGAGGGTAAATCCTTATCCGTTCTCTTTGATTCGGGTGCAACCCATTCCTTTATTTCTTCTGATTGTGTGAACCATCTGAACTTGATCAGGATCGCTACTGCTCAAATTGGTAGTTACAACCCCACCGCTAAAACCTTAGTCACAAACACTGCATGTCTTAATTGTGTAGTGGTTATTCAGAGTAGAAAGTTTGTGGTCAATTTGGTTTGTTTGCCTCTTAAGGGCTTAGATGTCATCCTCGGGAGGGATGGGTTGTCACACCACCATGTCCTCTTGACTGCGTGCCCGTAAACCGTAATTTTCCTGCACCTTGGAGTCTCCAATTATCTTTCACGAACGTATTGGAGTTTCTTTGAAAGAAGGAACTAGGGAATACATGTATCCGCTAGCTCGGAAGTTTTCCAACAGATCGACGTGAAGAATGTACCGGTGGTGCGACTTTGTGGGCGTTTTCGAAGACGTGCCAGGGTTACCACCAGTACGAGAGGTCGAGTTCTCCATCGACCTGATTCCAGGGACAGGACCGATTTCCAAAGCGCCATACAGGATGTCTCCTGCCGAGATGAAAGAACTGAAGTCCCAGATCGAACACTTGGAGTCGAAGCAATTCATACGACCGAGTGTGTCACCGTGGGGAGCTCCAGTGTTGTTGGTTAAGAAGAAGGATGGACGATCAAGGCTGTGCGTGGACTACCGCGAGCTCAACAAGGTTACTGTGAAGAACCGTTATCCGTTACCTCGTATTCACGACTTGATGGATCAACTTCGTGGAGCGGCGATCTTTTCCAAGATAGACTTGAAGTCGGGCTACCACCAGATTCGCGTGAAGGAGGAAGATGTCCCCAAGACAGCTTTCAGACCGTGATACGGTCACTACGAGTACTTGGTGATGCCGCTTGGAGTGATTTAATCGCGCCAAATGTTTATGGACTACATGAACAGAATTTTCCATTCGTTCTTGGATCAGTTCGTTGTAGTGTTCATCGACGACATATTGATCTACTCGAGGAACCGAGAAGAGCACGAAGAACACTTACGTCGAGTACTGCAGATATTACGAGAGAAGCAACTCTATGCCAACCTGTCGAAGTGTGAATTTTGGCTCGAAGAGGTGAATTTTCTTGGCCATGTGATTTCCGAAGAAGGGATAGCTGTGGATCCAACAAAGATTGAAGCTGTGCTAGCGTGGGAACAGCCGAAGATGGTTACCGAGGTTAGAAGTTTTGTTGGCTTAGCAGGCTATTATCAAAGATTCATTGAAGGTTTCTCGAAGATTGTCGCGCCTCTTACACGACTTACGAGGAAGGATCAACCTTTTGCCTGGACCGAGGAGTGCGAATCCAGTTTTCGAAGACTGAAGGAGCTCTTGACGACAGCGCCTGTGCTGATTTTGCCTCAACCCGAAGAGCCTTACGAGGTGTATTGTGATGCGTCACACCAGAGATTGGGATGCGTGCTGATGCAACATCGGAAGGTGGTCGCGTATGCTTCAAGACAGCGTAAGATTCACAAGAGAAACTACCCTACTCACGACTTGGAGCTGGCAGCAGTAGTTTTTGCGTTGAAGATATGGAGGCTCTACCTTTATGGGAGCACTCTTACTGTTTTCAGCGATCACAAGAGCTTGAAGTACCTGTTCGACCAGAAAGAACTCAACATGCGTCAGCGAAGATGGACAGAATTTCTCAAGGACTACGACTTTACGTTGGAATACCATCCCGGTAAGGCTAACGTAGTAGCAGATGCATTGAGCAGGAAGAGCGTTCTAACCTCAGCAATGATGATCAAGGAATTGGAGATGCTCGAGAAGTTCCGAGACTTAAAGTTGAGTGTCGAAGTTTCACCGGGGAAGCTGAGATTTGGTATGCTTACCATTTCTAACAGATTGTTGGACGAGATCCGAGACCAGCAAGTGCATGACGAGCTTCTGCAAGAGAAGGTTCAGTTGATAGCGCAAGGGAAGGCGACAGAATTCAAAGTCGGAACGGACGACATCTTGAGATGCAATGGCCGAGTATGTGTACCTAAAGTAGCCGAGCTGAGGAAGTTGATACTCGACGAAGCGCATAAGAGCAACTTTAGTATTCATCCAGGAGTTACGAAGATGTATCAAGACTTGAAGAAGCATTTTTGGTGGTCTGGAATGAAGAAGCAAGTGGCTGAGTACGTAGCTTCGTGTTTAACATGTCAGAAAGTGAAGGTGGAACACCAACGACCTGCGGGAATGCTACAATCGCTTGACGTACCTGTTTGGAAATGGGATAGTATTTCCATGGATTTCGTTGTAGGTTTGCCGAAGACGCAGAAGAAGAATGATTCGATTTGGGTGATTGTCGACTGATTGACCAAATCTGCTCATTTCTTACCAGTGAGGTCGACATACAACGTGGAAAAGCTGACCGAGATCTACATCGCGGAGATAGTGCGACTTCATGGTATACCCTCTTCGATCGTGTCGGACCGAGATCCGAAGTTCACGTCTCATTTTTGGAGGGAATTGCAAGAAACGATGGGAACCGAGCTCAGGCTTAGCTCGGCATATCATCCCCAGACTGACGGTCAGACTGAGAGAACGATCCAATCGCTTGAGGATTTGTTGCGAGCATGTACCTTAGACCACCGAGGAAGTTGGAACGACGTCTTGCCATTGGTGGAGTTCACCTACAATAACAGCTTCCATGCGAGTATTGGAATGGCACCTTTTGAAGCACTGTACGGACGGAAATGTCAGACGCCTCTTTGTTGGTACCAGGATGGCGAGCGTTCTGTTGTGGGACCAGATATGATCCAGCAGACTACTGAGAAGATCCGTTTGATCAGAGATCGGATGCGAACGTCCCAAAGTCGACAGAAGAGTTATGCAGACCAACGACGTCGACCACTTGAGTTCGAGGAAGGAGAACATGTATTTCTTAGAGTCACCCCCACTACTGGAGTTGGTCGAGCGATCAAATCCAAGAAACTTACCCCTAAATTCATTGGACCTTACCAGATTCTTCGTCGTGTCGGTCCAGTGGCATATCAGATTGCCCTGCCACCATTCTTGTCGAACATTCACGACGTCTTCCACGTCTCACAATTGCGGAAGTATGTTTCCGACCCCTCTCATGTCATCGAACCGGATGTGATTCAACTAAGGGACGACTTATCCTTCGAAGCATCACCAGCAAGGATCGTTGATCGGAAAGCCAAACAGTTGCGGAACAAAGAGTTTCAACTTGTCAAAGTTGTGTGCGATCAGAAGACGGGAGATGCGACTTGGGAGTTGGAGGAGAAGATGAAGACTCAGTACCCTGAACTCTTTCATGGTAAGTTTTTTATTTGCAATTTCGAGGACGAAATTTTTTTTAGAGGGAGAGATTGTAACACCTGAGGACGAGATCACGAGATCGACCTCAGACAGATCGTCGGATCGAGACCTCGCGTCGAGATCTTGTGTCGAGACCTCGTACCAAGACCTTGTGTCGAGATCCCGTGCCAAGATCGCGTGCCGAGGTCATTTGCCGAGCTGAGGAGACTGCGTACACTAACTGCCGAGCTGAGGAGATCGCGTGCATTAGCTGCCGAGGTCGCGTACCGAGCTGAGGAGGTCGTATGTCGAACTGAGGAGGCCACGTGCACGAACTCGTGTTAGAGCCTTGTGCGCTTGTACAAGCACCCTAGTCGACATCGTGTCGAGATGATAACTCGTATTCTTACGAACGTTATTCAGCGTTATTACTATTGTTTTTAATAATTATATTGTCGGCGTGCAGTTCTCGTCGCTGTGTCTAGATCTGAACCTATAGAGTAGAGGGTAATCATGAGAGAGGAGCGATTAGATGGGTAGATTGACTGATGGGATTGGCATCTCATAGCTGTAGTTACGATAACGCCCTTCCCTCACCAGCTGTATACCACGACCAGTTCCCTCAAACACTCACTTTCTCTTTTCTTCTTTCTTCTTCCTTCCTTCTCTGAGTTTCTTTTTTTCGTTCTCTCCAAAACTTCCATCGAAGAACCTTGAGTTCCATCGAGCTTCTGCATAAACTTTCTTCATCAACCTTGTTCCTCATCATCTTCTCGACCTATATCTCACCATCTCGACCACCATTTGAGGTATGAAGAACAGATTTTTCTCTTCCTTCATGCTACTATTTAGCGTCACTTCTTCACCCCATTTTAGCTAGTTTTTATATTTCCAAATCATGTCAAATTGATGGGTTTTCTTCTTCATGATATTACCTACCTTTCTAACCATTTATTTGAGCTTGAAAAACAAATTGTTTCCTCTATTTTCTGCAGTAGGCAGCGCCCAAAAACCCTTCCTTTTTGGTTTGTTTCGATTTCTCGTTTTAGTTGTTGTTTGTTGTTTCTGGTTGTTGTTGTCGATTTACCTGTTGTAACATCAGATAACCTTTTTCATGAACTTTTGATCGAAAACCCTAACTTTGTGTTAGAGGAAAAATATATTTAAGTTCTTGAGTTTTAATATTTACTGGGTTGTAGTTAAGCTTGGGATGAGAGCTAAGTGTTATTAGAACACATAGATCGAACTAAGTTATGCTTGTATTAGGAAGTCTGATTCCCGAGATCGTGTGATTTCCGAATCGAGGTGTACGGGAGAGCGAATCCGAGGACGTGGAAGCAGTGGGATCCAGATCGAGAGCTGTACGTGTCAAGGTCGACTGAGAAGCGTACGTGTCGAGATCGAGTAAGAGAAGTCGTTGTCGAGCAGCTTTAGCTTGGAGTTCGGTAAGGGCAGCTTTTAGACATTATTAAGACTTTATTTTATATGTTATTGTGTATGAATTCCTTGATCTGCGTTTGAGCATGAAATGTTGTGATATGATTGGGTTTTGCATGTATTTAATATGTGATTGAATATATGCCGTGAATTGTGTATTGCATGTTGAATTATGCTTCTTCATGTCGAGCTTGCTCTTTTTATTTGACATGCGGTTGAATATCTTGTGTTTAACTCTTTGAATATCGTATGCGGCGAATTGTTCATCGAGTGAGCGAGTTAGGTGAGTCGTATGACGTTTTTGAGCCGTGACCCGGATAACTAAGGGTGCTAGGTCCCCTTTTGTTTACGGGAGATTGGCTAGGCGGCGGCACGCTATGGGACCCGAGTAGTATCGCCCTAGGGAGAGCGAGGATCCCAAGGCTTCGGCTGGACCTTCCGACATACGGTACGGCGTGTGCATTCCGGAAAAATTGTCGAGTCGAGAGAAAATGGATCGCGAGTTGAGTCGAGTCTAGAGTGAGAAGGTCGAGTCACGTTTGGTGATTGATATACATTATTGTGTTGCTTATTTCTTCATGCCGTGTTTATTTTGAATTGTTGAGAAGTTGACCCTTTCCCGTGGTGCCTTCAATCCATGACGGTTACCCAGGCGATGTCGAGGGCGCAGGGAACTCGACAGCAGATGATGGCGAGGAGGAGGTCGACGAGGAGCAGGGCGACGACCTCTATTTGTCGTGATTGATTATGTTGTTGGATGTTTGTTTTTCTGATGACTGTACTTTGTTTTTCTTTGTGTTCAGAGGTCGTGACCAGTTTGGGCCGGTTATGTTTTGTTGCTAGAGGTAGATCAAGCGGTTTACTTTTGGAGCGGCCCCTGCGTGGGAGTCTGCCGGAAGTACCCCCAGGGTATGATTGCTCTCTTGAAGTCGTCATACCTTAGGTGTATTTTCTTTGTACATTTACTACTCTGTATTTTGTATACATTATTATTTCGAGTGATATATATATGTATGTTATGCATGTATGTTTTATTAGAATTTAAGTCTTGTGTCTTAGTTGCACCATGTTTCGAAAAGCTGTAATTACTCTGATGTGCACGAGTTGGTTTTATAAAAAAAAAAAAAAATATAGACCGTACTTTTCTAAAAGGCACAAGAGTATCGTTTTAAAACACATCTCATACAGGTTTAGTTGAGCTCGGTGTGTTGAGCTCGGTAACTCGAGCTCGGTATATTGAGCTCGGTAACGGTCCGGAAACGGGTGGTTACACCATGATGCACAACTCATTGAGAGACATGGGGTAAGTGGAAGAGGGTAGCTAGATTCTATTTATTATATATGTGATTATTTTGGCAGATTGTCTTACTATCATTCTACTTATGCATTTCCCTTTTTTTAATGGATGTGTTGTTCTTATCTCCCTGTGTTTGCATGCTTGTGTATATATTTTATTTCTATATTAGACTCTCTTGAGGAAGATGCAGCAGCAGCTCTACCCAATGAAGCAATTCTTGGAGATGTTGTTAATGGTGGAGCAGGCCCCGAAGATCCATGTTTAGGAGAGTTTTGAGTCATAGGCAAGCTGGATTACAGAGTGGGAACTCTCAGTATCCACCTTGCTGATGTTTATGCAGTTTCTTTGGCCAGGAGTCTTGTGTTGATGTTTTGCTTGGTTTTGCTATGGTTAGATAAGGCGCAGTTTAGCCTCATAGGTTTATATTTTGGATAATATTATTGTACTATTTACACTATGCTTACTTGTGCACTCTGATCAGTTAGGCCACACTGATGAGGCCATCTTTCGAGAAAACCTATTTACATATTTTATGACACTAGTTACTTCATTGTGACACGTCGTTGTCTTATTTATGCCTTCAGTTTTAATCACTTTATATTTTTATACGCGTTAATTATACGGGTTAGGTTAATTATGCAGAATAAAGCATGAATAGAACAACGGGGGGTTACATTTGTGGTATCAGAGCAGTTCGGCCCTAACCGGACTATGAGGTCATTTAGGATGTTAATTCTGGCCGAGTCTAGTCGTATTCCCACCGAATATGACTATCTTTAGAAGTTGGGTAGAGTGTCCGTGTTATCTTTATTACCTTAAATAAAGGTGACCAGTTATCAATTCATAAGATATATGACATATATTTCTATGATTCTTTATATCTTATGAACCTCGAGCAGATGATTTCTTTCCTGGACTTCATGGCTCGTCGCGGTAGACCAGTGCGTGAGAAAGTAAGCGAAGCATGACGTGGGAATGGTGCAGGACGTGGTGGTGCAAGATGAGGAGAATGAGCAGGTGTAGGCAGACCTTAGGCTACGAGGAGAGTATTTACTGTGAGGGGAGCTGAGTCCTCTCAATCGCCGAATCTGATACAGGATATGTACCTAGTCTCTGGTAAACTCTTATCAGTGTTGTTTGACTCTGGGGCTACCCATTCTTTCATTTCACTTGCATGTGTGGATCATTTGAAATTGCCTGTTTCCTCTTTATCTTGTAAACTGGTAGTTTCTACTCCTACTAGTGATCCTTTAACTACTGTTTCTGTTTGCCTTAAATGCCCAATCACAATAGAAAATAGGAATTTATTAGTAGACATTGTTTGCCTACCTATGCAAGACTTAGATATTATTCTAGGAATGGACTGGCTTATCGCTAACCACATTTTACTAGATTATTTTCCCGTAAGACCCTTACTTTTCCTGGACAACCTTGTATGGTATCTACTAATGAAAGTCAATTTACCTCTAGTGGTAACTTACAGAAGTATGTGATGTTATTTTCTATGGAAGCTAAGGACACTCCTAGCATTGACTCTTTGCCTGTAGTACGAGAATTTCCAGAAGTATTTCCAGATGATATCCCAGGATTACCCCCAGAAAGAGAGGTAGAATTTGCTATAGATCTTATCCCCGGGACTAGACCGATATCCATAGCACCCTATAGGATGTCCCCAGGTGAATTAGTAGAGTTAAAGTCTCAATTGGATGACTTAACCAAAAAAGGATTTATTAGATCCAGTGTTTCATCATGGGGAGCGCTGGTGCTGTTTGTGAAGAAGGATGATGAATCTGCAAGGATGTGCATTGATTATAGGCAACTTAATCGGGCAACGATTAAGAACAAATACCATTTGCCTTGAATAGATGACTTGATGGATCAATTGAAGGGAGCAACAATATTTTCAAAAATTGATTTGAGATCTGGTTATCATCAGATTAGGGTCAAGAAAGAAGATATTCCTAAGACTGCCATTAAATCTAGATATGGACATTATGAGTACTTAGTTATGCCATTTGGTGTGACTAACGCTCTGGCAGTGGAGCAAACATCATACAATGTTGTGGGGGTTTGGGGGTAGCCATCCAACCCTATTTATACCAGTCCCAATAAAATATCACAATAATATACTCAATAGTAATTTAATTCAAGAATTAAAACAATAAATCCTAGCACACCCTAAGGGAGGTTTTAATTTATGGGATTCTATGTTACCTTAGGGTTCCATGAAATTGGGGGAAAATCCCATATTTCTAGGGCTTGGATTTTCCTTCCTTCAAGCTTGTTCCTTCCACCCTTGAAGCTTCAATCTGGCTTCTTCTTCCATTTTTCCTCTTCATTCTTCCATTTTTGAGCTCCCACTCTCAATGTCTCTCTCGTTCGCATCCTTTCTCTCTCTCTCTGTGCTGTCTCTCCCTCGTTGCCTCGTTCTTTTCTATCTCGACAACCCTTCTACTGCTTCTCCAGCGCGCCACCGTGCCTCAGGCCACCACACCGTGGCCCTTCTTCCTTCCTTCTTCTCCGTCACACGCGTGCCCTCTCCCTTCTTCTTTCTTTTCTTCCCTTCTTTCTTTTTTTCTTTTCTTTCTCTTCTTCTGTTTTTGATTCGCGATGGAGGGAGTAAAGGGAATATGATAGGGTTCTAGGGTGGAATGAGGGGGATTACGGTGTATGGTGGGGTAATGATGTGAGTTTTTACTAAAATTGGATTTATAAGTCTCCTTTTAAATCCATAATTTATCCTTTGGCCCTTAAATAGACCTTTGGTAATTTAATCAATTAAAACTACTCCTAAATAATTAGCCCCACGATTCCTAACTCTTTGAAAAAAATTACCATTTTACCCTTAGGTTCCAACTTTGCTTTGCCTTACTGATTTAAAGGCTATAACTTTATTTAATCCTTAGGGATTAAATCCCTTTTTTAGTTAAGATCTCTAATTATTAGGCTTAAGGAAAGTTGGGATGTTACATTACTCCCCTCCTTTTAGGAATTTTGTCCCCAAAATTCGTCCCACCTTCATATCTTTTCCCTTTGCAGGTTCCATTCCCTGTGCATCCGCTGCGAACTCCGATCCCACGCTACTCCAAATGAGTAAGTTCCTTTCCTTGACTTAGGCTAATCTAAGGTTATCTCCCTCATTCTTGAGGATTAGGATGCCTAATTCTATTAGGTCCTAACTAATATGGGCTTGTGCCCTTATGGTTCAATTATAATTGAACCGTAAATCTACCATCTCTTCATTCCTATAAACTCATATTAAACCGTCATGGATCTCACATCAATAACTTGTGTTAAACAATAACTGACGTTATATCAATAACTAGAGTCTAAACATGATTCGCATCAAAATTATTCCTAACAATGTAAACACGCCCCTTTCTTGATCATTCTAAATCATCGGTATTTCGAAAAGGAATTAATAGCTACAATAAGTCAACTATTCGAAAAATTCGGTGATTTAGTTAACCGGTTACAAACTAAGTCTTATTCCCAATAAGATGCTTATTAAGTCAAGACTGAGTTTGTAATTGGTTAAACAAGGTCACTTCATACACAGGCTATTGAATCTAGCGTAGACATTAATATCTTCGAGTTCCCGCTGATTTAGTTATAACTAAGACTCTTATAGTCCAAAGACTATTGTCTAATACTCTTCCTTAGGCTAGTTATTCCACCAAGGTCACTATGCCTAGAAGACTTAGGGCTTCAAACTTGCTAGGGCTTGATTACTTCCAAGGTCCTCTACTGCAACTGAGGCTTTGGAGAGTGAGGCCTATGGTCATTTTATTTCTTATTCTTACCACTAACTACTTAGAACGCTATAGTTCACTTAGAAGGCTTTGAGGTTCTCAATTAATCTAGGATCCATTCATAATGGTTAGGTCAAACAAACTTGTGTAATTAACAAGTGTTGGAAACCTAATCGATTATGAATGCCCATCCTAATTGATCAAAACCATATCGCTAAAATCTCTTATTTAACAATTCTAATTGACATTGAACTAAGTGGTCACGACAAAAGAATTGACACAATGCTGGACCACCATAGATACAATATATCTAAAGTGACCTTCGCATTTTCCTGTTTCGGAAGTACCACACAGACAAACTTATCAGGCTCATGAAATTCTAAACATACTTAGAACTAACAGGATTTATCACCTTACTAAACATCTAAAATTAACTTAAAAACAAGACAAACTAGTGAAGAGTTCTTGACTACGATTTACATAGAAATCCATTTCTAACCATCTTCGTAATACTGCTAGAGCAGAATTTGTAGCTTTCAATCTAACCACACATAGAAAAATACCCTAACACTTCGATCGTTCCATCACAATATCATATTAGGAATACATAAATGTTTCACTAGAACTCTTGGTGATCTTATCATGCCCTATGAGCTTTAGTAAAATTACTCTAATCTGATCCAAAAAGGAATTTAAGGATCTGAGGAATAACATTCACAAGTATAAGTACCAACATAGCACTCTAAAATAACTCCTTAAATCTAGAGAGTTATCTCTGTAATACAGAATCATACATATACAACCAAAAAATAAGTAGCATTTATGCAGAAACTAAAGGTTCAAAGAAATATCATGTAATTATGTGTACATGTTTCCTTCTTGATTCTTAACTTCTTTTAGCACCATAGGTGCCAAACAATTATCATCTCACACAGGTATGTTAACCCCAACTTAAGACCAAGCATGACAGCATGTATTGCTAGTTACAGAAACTTTGCTACTATACCTTCAGCTATCACTTTTATTTACTAATAAAATTTGCATGAATTAGCTACTACTCTAGCAATTTCTAATGCAAAATTTTCTGCAGAAAATCTCTAAGCAAATAAGATTTTAACAAGAGTTAGCAAAAGGGCTCATGTGTAGACTCAGGATGAAGCTAAAGAACTACAAGAATGCCATGAGCATGGTTGTGAACACCTAAATCGTTCTGCAGTTCCTACTTAATAATATTATGTCCATTGGGCAACCAATTTAAACATTCGTTTCAAACTCTCAAATATCGGTAAGGAATAGAAGGGTACTCACTTACGTACATTCGCTACTCGAAACACACATTACTTCAAAATTCCCTCTGTGGAGGAAACAATGAAGAAAATCCACAACTTATGTCGGTGTGGGGGTTAACAGCTAACCCTTTTCCACCCAAAAGGACCCGACATTTCAAACATCAAAGCATGATCGCAAAATGTTCGAACATGAATCTATTTATCAAATCCAATCTAAACATAACACACCATCTATCCATTCGTAACAATAATCATGAAGGAATTTAGTATGTTAGCAAACTAACAGAATATCACACCAGAATTGATAACGCACATAAACTTAAGCCAGGCATAAGAACGACAAAAATCCTAATGTAACGCCCTAAATCCCTTAATTTTAGTTTAGAATTATGTGCATAAGCTTAGTGTAGTTTAATGGTCAATTTCAAGTAGGTTCAAGTTGATATTCATAATTGAGAAATGATGATATTATGTCTTTGATGATTCTAAGTGATTAGAGGGGTTGAAATTAGCTTTAAAGGGATGTTAGGGTTGGATTATGAGATGGATTAATAAGGAATAGCAAGAAGATCTTAAGAAAGGGTGTTAGAACTAAGTTTTTCTAATTTTTTTGCAGTGAGAATCGATTCCCACAGGTTAGGAATCGATTCTCAGAAGTTCAATTCCCTGGGAGCTGAAGTGTGAATCGATTCAAAAAGGGTGTGAATCGATTCAGGCAAAGACAATTCTCTGGGAGCTGAAGTGTGAATCGATTCATTCACTTAAAATTCGAATCTGTCACCTCCTGACTATGTGAATCGATTCACACAGTTTATGTTAATCGATTTACAGGTCCTTGAAAAGCAGACAACGCAGAATTGAAGGACAGATTGCGATTTTGAGAGAGGGAAAGAGAGAGGGTGATTGACAGAGGGAAAAGGGTAGAAAAACTTAGGGTTTCACTAATCCTAAGGGAGATTCATGGATTCATGCCAGATTTCCTCAAATCTTAGCTTGAATCTATGTGGCAGAGTTGGATTTCCTTTGTTGAGAGAGTTTGGAGAAGCCCTAGAGAGGAAGAAGAAGAACTCGAAGGAGAAGAAGAAGGAAAGAAAGGGAGCTGAACCTCAACCTTTGGAGCTCGAATCCTTGGTGTTGTCTGTGAGTTCTTCCTTCTCTTAGGTGATGGGCACCCATAAGTCCCACATTAGGATTATTCTCAAAGAAGTCTTTAAACCCCAAGGGTTCAAAGTTAGGGTTTATTAATCCCTTTGATTTTAAATTTGATATCATGGTTGTTGTTGTGTCTATTTAGTGGGCTTGACTGCAAGAGGTTGGCTGACGGTCCCCAACCCTCCACAAGTTATATGTTTGATGGTTAAACTATTGGGTGCTCCATTGACCTCCAATGGGAATGATTTTGTTTTAAAATGATTTCTTAACTTAAGATTATGTAAAGATTCATATGAATATGTGATTTGCCTTGTTTATATGATTATGTGAAGTTATGTGAGATATGAGTTAAAGTCCTAAGTTGTGATTTTATCTCAAAGAAAAGCATGCATCAAGGACATGTTAGTTGTGATTAAAGTTCACTTAAAAGACACGAAGATTCCTCAAAAGAGTAGAGTACGGTATGGCTAGTCTCGTGGGACGCCACTTGGAGGTTAATAACGTCTAACCACCATACCGTTAGCTATGTTGATTGGGGTCTAAGGCTAAGGCCTATGACAAACTCAGTAACATAGATTCCCTAATTAGTCCCCAAGTTAACCCAAAAAGGGAATAGATAAGACGTGCTAAGCACGAAGTAATGAAGAATGAAATGTTCCTAGAAAAGTTGCATTGTATTAATGTGTTTGACTATTTCCTTGAAAATCATCTTAAGTTTAAGAGAGATGGTGAGTGGTCGAGGGAAGGATTTACTGAGATTTTTATCTCACCCTTTTCCCCTTTATTATTATCAAAGATTTGTAGGTTTCAAAGGAAGATTGAAGAAGCTCGGAGTGGGAAGATCTTTAAGTTATTTTATATTTTGGATTATG
Organism: Calophaca sinica; assembly: GCA_037113605.1. Lineage (NCBI taxonomy): Eukaryota > Viridiplantae > Streptophyta > Magnoliopsida > Fabales > Fabaceae > Calophaca > Calophaca sinica. Next base: position 58,113,179 of record CM073733.1, read on the forward strand.
TAATTCTCTTTTGAATTTAATGCAAAAAGAACTAGTACTTTGTATTAAATCTCTAGAAGGTTATGTAATTTTGAAATATGGGATATTTTCCCTTTGTGAGATTAGGAACCTTGTGTTAATTTAGACTTAATGTAATATTTAAGTTTAAATTCCGCTTGGTAATCTCTGTATGAAATGTTAGTTATCTTACTTTCAAGTTTAGTTGAATGTATAGTGTTCCATTATGGTATCAGAGCAGTTCAATCCTTCGAACTTTGAGTAGTTAGATTAGTGTGTTAAAGTCTTAGTGATTGACTAGCTAGACCTTCTAAATACTTTGTTATATGATATTGAGCCTGATCAACTCAATGTTCTATGCATTATATGCAGAATTACGGTAAGTAGATCGCGAGGCAGACGAGGATCGTGACAACCAAGGCAACCACCACAGAAAGCCGAGCCTTGGAATGTCATGGCAGAGGCATTAAGAGTACAAACTAAAGCCTCTAATGCTCAATCCCAAGCAACAAATGCCCTGCTCCAACAAATTCTCCAAGGAGGAGTAGCTCTAGTTAACAATACTGCACAACCGGATAATCCTAACCGTGCGTTCTCTGAATTCAAGAAGAATAGTCCTCCTCCTTTCAAGGGTGGGTCAGACCCATCTGAAGGAAAATACTGGTTGCAAGAGATGGAAAAGATATTCAAAGTGGTTGCTTGAACCAAAGAATAGAAACTGATGTTTGCCTCACACTACTTGAAGGAAGAGTCAGAGATATGGTGGAGGGGAGCCAAGGCTCACATGATTTCTCGTGAGACACCCCTGGACTGGGAAAATCTTCAGAAGGTGTTTTTGGGGAAATACTTCCCAAAGAGTATGAGAAGGATGAAGGAGCAGGAATTTGCTCATCTTACCCAAGGAAGTATGTCGGTAGCGGAATATGTAACCAAGTTTGAAGACTTACAAAAATATTCTACCTACCTTCAAAGCAAAGAAGACGATGAATGGAAGGCTCATCAGTTTGTGCAAGGCCTCAAACCGGAACCGAGGAATGCTGTGTGTGGATTTGAAAAAACTGATTATTCTAAGCTGGCGGGGAAATGTATCATCACTAAGGAGGCACAGGCAGCCTTAGAGACGGACCATCGGGATCGGATAAAAAAGAGGAAGGATGACAAAAGTGCACAACACATGAAGCCTAAGGGAAGCTTGAACAAAGGAAAGCAAGTCCAATCTCACGATCTTAAGACCTTTCACACTTGTTCCAACTATGGTAGGATACATAAAGGAGAGTGTCTGAAAGGGAAGAACATCTGCTATGCTTGCCACCTGTAACACCCCGTTTCCGGAGTACTACTAAACTAGTACTCTGACTGAAGTTGACATCTTTCCGAAATGTGAAATACTCTGCTTTGCACGTTTTTCAAAAATGTGGTTTTATTTGAAACTTATAATAAGTATAATTGATGAATTCTCCTTAAAAGCAGCATACGTCTACGCTATCAATTAATTTGAATTGACATCATGAATAATAATTATTTATAATAATTAAATTATTCAAAATAGTCAACATAATTCCCCGTACTCTCAATAAATCATTGAGGTGATCAATCTCTATGACTTATCTTCAAGTATTCAGGATATTATCGCTAAAATAATTTTTCTTAAAAATTGGGATGTTACAATACCACCCCCCTTAAAATAGTTTCGCCCTCGAAACTACACGGATAGCAAAATACAAAAAATTACTTTACTCAAAACCGTAAAATAATTTACACACATAAGCATTCACAATACTTATTATTATACGTTGTACTATAATATTTATAGCTACATAAAATAGTATGCAATAGTAGCAATCACAAGGCATAAACATATAGCACACCACAAAATAAGCGTAGTTAGTAGACGAAAATATCCTTGCGTCTGACTGATGCTTCCTTCCCAAACACGACATCTGTTCATCCATGATCACGATCACGCTCACAAACACGATTACAAAGACGAGCTCGACTACAGCTACGCGTCATTACTTACGAAAGTGATACTAACGTATTCGCAGGTAACCACGTTTACACATATACATATAAAAATATAAAAATCACTTAAACCTTCAAAAGATTAAAACTCTCTTATCCTTAAAATCCTTTTGAACCAAAGCTTTTTCTAAAATTTTTCGCACACTAATAACTAAGTACTCAAAACTCGAAATCATTTTTCTCCTCTCAGAGAACTATAAAAATTTACACACTTGTTTAAAACTCTCGTAATTACTTTTAATTTTAAACACTCGAAATTCATTTTCTTCCGAACCCAAACAACTACTAAACTTCTAAAATACCTAATTGACAACCACATTTTTTTTTCCTAAGACTCCACCTTGTTTAGGAACCACAGAGATTCCTTTAAACGTTAGGTGTTTCATTGTCTTGAAATACTAAAATAATAATTTACAAAATTCTAACTCAACCAAATTTTCGAAAGCTCCTAACTATGTCATTGACTGAACTATGAAAGAGACAAGTTGAAAATCACAAAATTTTTCTTTCAACAAAGCTTTAATGACAGTTATACTAAAACCACATAAGATTCTAAGAAATCAAGCAAGAATTTAAAAAAAGAAGTTTTCTAAACTCTTCTCCAAATCATAGCTTGAATTAGCTCAAGGGGAAGAAAACTAAATATGTTTCTTGACCAAGACATAAAACAATCACTAATTACACGTAAGTTCTTAACAAAAGGATTAACAATAAAACCTTTCTCTGCCATTCCTATGTTACGACTAAACACAGAACCACCAAGAATTTAGTTAGAAAAATTTGAAATCAAACCTCACACATAATACATGTGGTCACGGGTTCATACTTTAATTTAGCAACGATTTTCAAAATTTTTCTTCGACAATACGCACACCCAAACTCGCTTTAACAACATTAAGAATACTCTTGAACCCAAGTTTGACTAGAAAATCATGAAATTATTCTTTACGACAAAAGAAAATAAAACCATTTTCAAAATTTTTACTACTAAATCATGATTTAACAAAATCATCTAAAACTTGGAACTATTGTCAACAAAATCAATAACAAACCATACAAAATAAAAATAAAATAAAAAAATCATTTTAAACATAAACCCATCTTCAACGAGATTATTAACAACAATACAAAAATCGAAAGCAGAAGATTTAAAATACTCGCCGAGAGCTCCTCCAAGAACTCGCGGTGTTTATACATCAAAAGGAACAAAAAACCCTCATAATCACTAGCCACTCAACCACAAACGACATCACTCACCGTTGCTAATGATAGGAAGGATTCTCATCTAACCTCATCTCAAACTTACGGTTTGATCTAGGGAAACGGTAGGGAAAGTAACTCTCCTGACCCCCCAATTTTCCTAAGGTTTCTCACACACTCAAATCACCACACGATTTGGTATCACCTAAGGAAGGAATTACATAAGATGGTGGTCTCTAAAGCAGAACTCGTTTGCTGCGTGTAACAGGAGGGAAAGGAAGGGAACTAGGTTTTCTCAACTCTAATACCAGTAATACACTATTCTCTCCCACTTCCTATCTTCTTGAAGTGACCGGCCAGGGAGGGTAAAAGGAATAGCGATGTTCTCTCAAGTTTGTCTGCTCAGTCTTAATTCAAGGAAAACTATTCTTAAGGTAAGATGAAGCTAAGATTTGGTAAAATTTTAAGTACTACCCCAAAACTGGTTTCGCTCCTAGTCACGCACTAATCACACCATACCCCTAGCTAAAATCTCTCACTAACCTTCCAGCTTCTCTTCGACTAAGTCGAACGATTCTCGCGTAGATTAAAGTGTCACAGGACATTTAATCGGTGCTTGTTGGGAAGGTAAACGTGTTTAATAAAAATAACTAAACACTTACACAGATAATCAAACACACAATCAATCACATATATTCACAGCAGTACTAAAGTAGACTGCCGCGAAACACGGATGTTAGTGGAAAATATGTCACACTCAGAAAATCATGAAATAGTTTTGATTTTCAAATTTAGTACGTATCAAAATGCTTCAGACAACAAACATTGTGGTTTATATCTAGAACCACTAATACTTCAAGGATTACACAAAATAATAATACTAATAGCGTCTCCTATAAGTGATCCCAATTCCGAATCTCTGCCCAAGCATAATTCCTTATTGCTGTGCTCCCTGAGATGAATTCTTCAGCTACTAAGTTCTCTCCCCTGCTCGATGCATAGACACGTGCCTCCGAAGTTAAATGCGTAACCTCCACAGTGTTTGCAGTCGCCCCCACCCTTGATGCTTGACAGTCTCTGACATGTGTCCTAATTCCCCATACGTTAGCGAGTTGATTCTTTGCTATTCCCTTTTCATTAATCCTCCAGTGATATCGTCGCCACCATTAGGTTTCTGATTTCCCATGATCTCAACCGCTCCACACTCTTCCTTCAGAGGTTGGAATTCCCGAGTTCCCAAAGGTAATACAGATTCCAGAATCTCTTCCCATATTTCCCCTCAAGAACTAAGAGTTTCACGGTGACAAGGGTCAACCATTCTTTTGGTCCCTACAACTTGCTCCTCTCCCTACTGTCCCAGCAATTCTCACTGATTTTCCATAGCAGTCCGTTGAGCAACAACAACTACTGTCCTTGCCTTAGCTTAGGCTATCTGAAGTCTCTAATCCATTTCCTGAACTATCCGCTTCGTTGGAAGAATCGTTCGTCCCAGAGGTCGAATTCCCATAAGGTTTTTATAACCTAGTCGGAACCCCACAACAATTTTGTGTGGCAGCCCACATTGTTTCAATTAAGAAACAATCCAAACAATTACAAGTAGAGTTACCCTACTTGAGGAACAATCACACAAGCATAGTCTGACTCGCAACAAAACACATCTTAACTCCCAATAGTCTAATTTCTATTATCCCAATAATTGACCATCTATAGTTACCCATCTCACAGTCTGGTTAGAACTGAACCGCTCTGATACCACTTTTGTAACACCCCATTTTCGGAGCGCTACTAAACTAGTACTCTGACAAAAGTTGACATGTTTCCGAAATGTGGAATACTCTGCTTTGCACGTTTTTCAAAAATGTGGTTTTATTCAACAAAATAAATCAAACATTGTGCTAGTTCCAAACCTATCACCCAAAATAGTAACAACAACTTCAAATAAACTCAATTAACTAACTAATTTTTTGATTCACTCAAGATCACACCCAATCCCTCTTTTCACCCTTAGGGTTTCAAGAACTAGAGATTGGAATGCTCATTTCCATCATGGTTCATAATCAAGTATCAATTAAACATAATAAAAGACACAAAAACAAGAATTCAAAGTAAAAGGACCACTACCTACTCCCTCGTCTTGCTTGCGGCCTAGGGGCTGTTTTGGGGGAGGAGATGGTGCTCTCAATCCTTGCTTGAGTGGATAGGTAGATGATAATGAGGAGAAGAAGAAATGGGTAGTAAAAGATGTGGAACAATGGAGGTGAAGCTACTTCAAGAAGCAAGGAGGAAGGAAGCCATGGATGGACACCTAAGCTCTTTCTCTCTCAAGAAATGAAGAAGATGAAACAAATGGAAGTAGAGAGTGGGGAGGGGGTCACGGTTCTGCTGGGAATAAAGGGGTGGAGTTAAAAAAATTTAACAAAACAATTAAATAGGAAAAGCCTATAATAGGTTTTTAATTAAATTAAGAAAAGGATAATTTAATTGGAATGAAATGATGAGAATAATAAGGAGGGGGGGTCACGGCCTAAAAGGCTCCAGGAGGGGAAGAAAAAAAAATTTAATTAAAACAAGTGTGAAATACTTGGTTTAAAACACACTCAAAAGTAAGCATAAAATAAACCACCACTTAAGTGACACCTAGACTAAAAGTGAGGTACTAATCCCACCAACTAGTCTAACCCATCTAATCTCACATCTCTCATAATTACCCTCTAATCCTAGAGTCTAGAGCGTACTAAAAGCACGGCGTCGAATAACCGCGTTACCGATTAATTCTTTGCCGATTAATTAGCGAAAATTAATTTACCGAGAAATTAATTTACCGCGTGAAAAAATATATCATAAATAATAAAAATAATATAAAATACTCAAAAATAATTACAACAAGCTACGATTCGATTTTTATCGAAATCGGAGATCGTTTAAGTTTTTATTCGCGGATAAAAATTACCCGATAGTTCAAAACGCGATGAAACTTCGTTAGAATATTTCGACGATATTCGAACCATGAATTAATATAAAATATTAACTCTTAAATTTAATTTTATCTTGATTTAATTCACTCACTTTCTTAGTCAACAAAAATACGCGTTACCGCGTCACGGGAAACTTATAATAAGTATAATTGATGAATTCTCCTTAAAAGCAGCATACATCTATGCTGTCAGTTAATTTGAATTGACATCATGAATAATAATTATTTATAATAATTAAATTATTCAAAATAGTCAACATAATTTCCCGTACTCTCAATAAATCATTGAGGTGATCAATCTCTATGACTTATCTTCAAGTATTCAGGATTTTATCGCTAAAATAATTTTTCTTAAAAATTTGGATATTACAATACCACCCCCTTAAAATAGTTTATTCCTCGAAACTACACAGATAGCAAAAAATGAAAAATTACTTTACTCAAAACCGTAAAATAATTTACACACATAAGCATTCACAATACTTATTATTATACATAGTACTATAATATTTATAGCTACATAATATAGTATGCATTAGTAGCAATCACAAGGCATAAACATATAGCACACCACAAAAAAAGCGTAGTTAGTGGACGAAGAAATCCTTGCGACTGACTGATGCTTCCATCTCAAACACGACATCTGTGCATCCATGATCATGATCACGCTCATGAACACGGTTACGAACACGAGCTCGACTACAGCTATGCGTCATTACTTACGAAAGTGATACTAACCTATTCGCAGGTAACCACGTTTACACATACATATAAAAATATAAAAATCACTTAAACCTTCAAAAGATTAAAACTCTCTTATCCTTAAATTCTTTTTGAACCAAAGCTTTTTCTAAAAATTTTCGCACACTAATAACTAAGTACTCAAAACTCGAAATCATTTTTCTCCTCTCAGAGAACTATAAAAATTTACACACTTGTTCAAAACTCTCGTAATTACATTTAATTTTAAACACCCAAAAATCATTTTCTTCCGAACCCAAACAACTACTAAACTTCTAAAATGCCTAATTAACAACCATTATTGTTTTTTCTAAGACTCCACCTTGTTTAGGAACTACAGAGATTCCTTTAAACGTTAGGTGTTTCATTGTCTTGAAATACTAAAATAATAATTTACAAAATTCTAACTCAACCAATTTTCCGAAAGCTCCTAACTATGTCACTGACTGAACTATGAAAGGGACAAGTTGGAAATCACAAAATTTTTCGTTCAACAAAGCTTTAATGACAGTTATACAAAAACCACTTATAAGATTCTATGAAATCAAGCAAGAATTTAAAAAAAGAAGTTTCTAAATTCTTCTCCAAATCATAGCTTGAATTAGCTCAAGGGGATTTGCATTTCTTCTCCAAATCATACAAGGTATTTACTGTATTTCTGCAAAACAGTTCAAAATGAAAAAGGAATTTGCATTTCTTCTATTAGAAGTGATCATGGGGGAGAATTTGAAAATGAAAACTTTCAAAAATTTTGTGACGATAACGGCATCTCCCACAATTTCTCCTCTCCTAGAACACCTCAACAAAATGGTGTTGTAGAAAGGAAGAATAGGTCCCACCAAGAAATGGCCAGGACCATGATCAATGAGGCTAACATTGCAAAACATTTTTAGGCAGAAGCAGTAAACACAGCTTGTTACATTCAAAATAGAATTTCTATTAGACCTATTTTGAAGAAGACTCCATATGAACTGTGAAAAGGAAGGAAACCAAACATATCATATTTTCATTGATTTGGTTGTACGTGTTACATTTTAAATAATAAGGATCAGCTTGGTAAGTTTGATTCAAAAGCTGACAAAGGAATCTTTTTGGGATATTCTGAAAGATCTAAAGCTTTTAGAATATACAATAAAAAAACTATGACAGTGGAAGAATCCATTCATGTCAAATTTGATGACAAGAAGCCTGACACAGCCATGTCAGAGCTAGATGAATTATTTTCAGAATTAAATATAGGTAATACTACAAATAGTGAACCTACATCTTCATCGTCCGGTGGTGGCCAGACACAAGAATCTTCAGAAGCTGAATTGAAGAAATTTGGAAGTACAAAGCCAATCATCCTAAAGATCAAATTATAGGAAAACCTGGAGATAGAGTAAGAAACAGATCCTCTTTTAAAGAGCATGCAGATATGGCACTACTCTCAGAAATGGAACCTAAAACAATTGATCAAGCATTGAAAGATGAAGGTTGGATTCTGGCCATGCAAGAGGAGTTGAATCAGTTCCAAAGAAACGATGTATGGAAGCTGGTTACTTTACCAGAAGATAAGCAAGCTATTGGTACTAAATGGGTATTTAGAAACAAGCTTGATGAAGATGGAAAGGTTGTGAGAAACAAGGCAAGATTGGTTGCTCAAGGTTACTCACAGGAAGAAGGTATTGATTTTACTGAAACATTTGCACCTGTTGCAAGGTTAGAAGCTATACGCATCTTACTTTCATTTGCTGCACATCATGATATAACTCTTTATCAAATGGATGTGAAAAGTGCTTTCTTGAATGGTTTTATAACTGAGGAAGTCTTTGTAAAACAACCTCCTAGATTCGAAGACATTGAATTTCCAGAACATGTCTTCAAGCTTAAAAAGGCCCTGTATGGTCTTAAGCAAGCTCCCAGAGCTTGGTATGAAAGACTGAGTACATTTTTGATGAAAAATGGCTTTACCAGAGGTCTAGTAGACACTACTCTTTTTAGAAAAACATCAAACAAGCACTTTATAATTGTTCAAATATATGTTGATGACATTATTTTTGGAGCTACTAATGAAAGCCTTTGCAAAGAATTTTCTAAGCTAATGCAGGCTGAATTCGAGATGAGCATGATGGGTGAACTGAAGTTTTTCCTTGGAATTCAAATCAAACAATGCAATGATGGTATATATATACATCAAAGCAAATATATCAAGGAATTGCTAAAGAAATTCAAAATGGTGGATTGCAAACCTATGTGTACTCTTATGCATCCCACATGCATTTTGGTAAAGATGAAACTGGTAAAAAGGTAGATCAGAAGATGTACAGAGATATGATTGGATCTCTACTTTATCTTACAGCTTCAAGACCTGATATAATGTTCAGCGTCTGTCTGTGTGCTAGATTTCAATCAGATCCTAGAGAATCACACTTGAGTGCTATTAAAAGAATCTTTAGATATTTGCAAGGATCTACTAATCTTGGTTTGCTTTATAAGAAATCAAAAGATTACAAGTTAGTAGGTTTCTGTGATGCTGACTTTGCTGGAGACCGAATTAAAAGAAAAAGCACAAGTGGAGGCTGCCAATTCCTTGGAGCAAATCTTGTATCTTGGTCAAGCAAAAGGCAAAGCACGATTGCACTCTCAACAATGTAGTGAATATATTTCAGCGACAAGTTGCAGCTCTCAACTTCTGTGGATGAAATATCAACTTGAAGACTATCTGATAAAAGAGAGTAACATTCCTATCTTTTGTGATAATACTTCTGCAATCTGTCTCACTAAAAATCCCATATTGCATTCACGAGCCAAGCACATTGAGATTAAGCATCATTTTATAAGAGACTATGTTCAGAAGGGTATTCTCGAAATAAAATTTGTAGACACTGATCATCAGTGGGCTGACATATTTACAAAACCCCTTGCTGAAGATAGATTCAATTTTATAAGAAGAAATTTAAATTTTCATCTTATAGAAGAATGATTAATCTCAGCGTCAGATAATATGCACAATCTCAGCATCTGGTATGACATAAGCATGTATATGAATAAGCATCTTATTTGTCATGTGCATCATAACTCATCGTCTGGTGAATCGGTTGCGTGCGTCCGAGCGCACCTACACGTGTCACACGTGTTAAGGACTTAAGCGTCTCATCACATCTACTGAGTCATAATTATTTATGTCTTTCGATAAAATCTTTTTACTTGATCTTACTTTTCTTTTGGCGTCTGCATTTAATGAAAAGGCGAATCTTCATTTTCTTTTCTTTTTGATTTAATTTTTGTGTGGAAATACGAAGCGATTTTTTTTTTGAAAAAGGACTGTACCATTTTCTATCAACTTTCCCACTACTCCACATTTTTCACTCCATCACTTCACTCTGTGTTTTCTTGCAAAACTGTTCTTTCTCTCTCTCTCTCTGTGTGTGTGTTTTTGAACCCTAAAACCTCCATCACCCTCTTTGCAACTGCTACCATGGCCGACAGAAAGGTTGGACAATACACTGCTGCCTTCGATGTCTTCTCTGATGCAAAACTCATGAATGAGAACAGGATTGATTTTGAGAACTTCAAGCTATATGGTTTTGATTTTGAAGAAGGGCTGGACAAACTAGGCTGGAAAAATTACTTCATCTGAGAACCAGTCGACGTACTGAGCTATGCTATAAAGGAGTTCTGGGGGAACGCTTACTTACTTCCGGGAGAAATTATAGAAGGACACATCAGAGGCTTCAAGCTACACTTCACCATCAACTCTATTGCTCAGATGATCAAGTGTCCTTGTGAAGGAATCAGTTACCATGCTAACTGGGTTGACGCGTACAGAGGACTGGAAAACGTCAACGAAGCCCTGTTTGAAAACTACCGTAAATTGAAGAAGAAGAACATTACTCCCACTACTAAAGACTTGAAAAGCCACTACAGAGTACTGCACAAAATCATCGCTAAGAGCGTGATTCTGAAGGCTGGCTCAAGCGACATAGTGAACTACGAGCAAAAGTTCATTATGAGTAACTACATGGATGGGAAGAAAATCATTCTGCCAAGGATGATTATCAATAACCTGATAAATGCTCTTGTCTTCTCAAGGAAGAGTGTCGATAAGAAGAATATCCTCAAGGTTATCCCTTATGGAGTTCTTCTCTCCATAATGATGATTAAAGACGGTGTTGTGAGAAAGCTGACTAACTCTACCAACACAGAAGAAAAGAAAAATACTTTGGTGTTGGCACTGTTGTTCGTCCAGAAGTTTTTGGAGTCAACAGTTTAGTCAGAATGTAGCTGATAACTGGCTCTATGATCAAGAAGGTGAAATTAGAGCAACAGGAAGGAGAAGCTGAAAAGAAAACCACCAGAAGCTCAATGGCTGGTGTGAAGAGACCTGTTGAATCTCCTTCAAGGGAGACAAGAAGAATGAAACAGAAGGTGGCTCCTGTACCTATTGTTGAGGAACCAGAAGATGAGGATAGAATTCCCATCAGAAAGGTCTTGGAGAAAAAGTATAAGCCAGCAGCTGAAAAAGATGCTTCAGCGTCCGGTCAAGGGAAGCAAGTCCCTCCTCATTCTCCTCCTGTTGTTGTCCCAAGAGGAACAAAAAGAAGGTTGGTTAAGTCTTTAGAGCTTAACCCAAAGGTACTCGACTTTACTGCTGATGAGTCAGTATCTGTCTTTGATGCTCATGATATTATTCCTGCACCCCCATTGTCTATTTCATAACCACAAACACAACCACAAACCAAGAAAACCAGAATGAGCCTCCGACAAACCTCTACCCTCTCTAAACCTACCCAATCATCATCCAATACACTCAACCTTGACCTACCACAAAATTCCTCAAATACCTTACTTACCACATACATTTCTAAACTTCACTCTCATCCCTTTAACCTACTATTCAAAGTACCTCCCATTAATCCCTTCAAACCCTACACACCTAAAACCTATTCAATCACCAAAACCACTCCCACTTTACTCACCATTACCCATAAACCTACAGACTTTGGTGGAAGGAAGAATGTCTCATGTATTAACAAACCACGGTTTGTTAAGTATGAGTCATATCACAGCATCTACAATCGTCCCTCTACATGGCATTTGAAAACCTTCACCTCTGGAGCTGCCAGACTGGAGATTGCCTCTCCGATGAATGTTACCTTCAAGGATGGAGAAGACCACTTTCAGATGTCATTCAAAGGAAGATTGAGACCCGATTACACAGTAGCAGAGCAATTCCCTTCTCTGTTGACCTTCCTAAATCCCTACCTTAAACTGAACCTCTCACACTGGAGGAGTGCGGAAGGTGGATCACGGATGAAGAAGCTGCCCTCATGGCACACTGTCTTGAGATGAAAAAAATTGAAGTTATCAGATAGTACAGGGATCCTTCATTTGTATCAGTAAAGATTGTACCAGACAGACAAAGGTGGCTACCTTGGTCTATCCCTGGGAAAAGAAAAGAACCTGCTCCTGACAAGCAGCCATTCAGCAAGATCGGGCTCACAGAGTATGAGAAGGCTCCCAAGAAGTATAATCTTAAGGAATTCTCTAAGCTTCCGATTGCCAAAATCACTGAGGATCATGCTAGAAGGTTTTATCTGAGTTCTCTGAAGGAAGATGAATGGAGAACTGGCTCCTCAAACTGCTGCAATGCCGAGAAAGCCATATGTCCAATGGGCTGCTGTGATCAAGCACTTTGACGTTGGATTTACTTGGAGTCAATGGTCGAAATCGTGGAAAGACAAAGCTATGTTACCATGCCTCATCCCCCTAGTGCTTACAGAAGATGACAGGGAAAATCTGAGAAGATTATACCTGGCAGTACCTGGAAGAAAATGAAGGACTCTCTTTTGCTTCTGAAGCATTGAGTGACTTCATCAGAAGAATATGGGGAGAAGAAGCTGGGAATAAGTTTGATGCTTTCACTGCTGACGTGCTTCTGCATAGGGAAACTATCTTCATGGATTTAATGTATCCAGAAAAGGTGGAGAAAAGAAGGAAAATTCAGTTAGAATCTGAGCTGAGGAAACTTGGAAGTCTCATCAAATGGTTTATACCAAATGATGCGTTCTTTCAAAAGGCTCAATAAAAGAAGGAACTGAGACTGAAGCTTTCCAACTAGGTGCTAGCAGAGCATTAAAAGATGAAACCTGCACCAGAAGCTGCACCTTCTACTTCTACTCCTGCAGTTGAAATGGTCACCATTCCTAAAGCAAAGTTCGAAGAAATGAAGGCCACTAACTTGAAAGTCACTCAGCTGGAGAATGCACTAAAGCTTTTATATGAACGTCTCAACATCCCTCCTCCACCTCCACCAAACCCTTAATTTTTTTTTTCTTTTCTTGTGTGATATAAATATTTTGGTACTCTTTTATATATATATTCAGTGTTTTTGCTCTGATTATTTGACTATACATAGCTGTATCTGATTATCTGTTTATATATATTCAAATTTTTCTAAGCCATATTTTGACTATGATGTGCTTTACACTCTTTTTGTCTGATGACAAAAGGGGGAGTAAAAGAAAGGTCTGATGAACACGTGAAAGTCTGATTGACAAAATTCATCGTCTGATGTTCAAGCTCTGATAGACACACTAAAACTGAAGTATCATGCATATCATTTCATACATAGCATTTGTATGGTTATTCATTGCTCTAATATCTATTAATGCATTGATATTCATTGACCCAATAATCTATCAATGATCAATAAAATTGGTACAATGAAAATCTTTTTGATAAAATGAAAATCAGCATCCGATCTCACTTTGTTAAAAATATGCTCTGATACATCTACGTATTTTTGCGATCACTTAAATTAATTTGTTTATCAACAATTGCCTTAATACCAGAATTGTTCTTATATATCTTAATTGATAAATTCAGGGGGAGACCCTTGATGTTATTTTGAAATTAAATTGTTCATCAACCTTGGATATTTGTCATCATCAAAAAGGGGGAGATTGTTGGAACCTAAACGATTGAGAAGTTTAGACCCTCATTAATTTTGATGATAACAAAGTATTTCTCTAGAGAACAATTTATCTTCTAACATATCTTTGAGTGTACAGGTATCAAAGATTCACATATATGTACAAAACACTCAAGGAAGAAGAAGAAATTTACAAAAAGAGTTGAATACAATCCACTCGTGTCAACATCTGAACTCACTTCAGCGTCTTGTTAAAAGCAAGCATCCAGTAGTGTTACTCTTTGACAAGTGGAATACTCAATTGCTGCGAGCGTCCGTCCTCTGTTCTGAGCAAGCGTCTGATCTCTTTAATGAAGCATGTGATAATCACATTTATGCTCTTAGCCTCAGACTGTTCTGGAACGGAATTCGAATTTGATTTTATGCGCTCATTTTGATGTACGAGGAAGCAAAGGTGACACCTTTAACATAAGAAAAAAATCGTACAAGGCTATTGCAAATTACAGATAGTACGAAAACGGTAATGTGTACTATTATGATATTTTCTGGAAAGGAAGAAAAGGACTACATTTCAAATTACCTCAAGGTATTCATTGAAGAAGTGTGACACCCTCTACCCCGTCATGGCATTTTAGCAATGTAAGAAGAAAATAACACAAGATAAAAAAAAATATTCATTCGGATAAAACTTTCCTTTGAAACGAAATATAGTTGTCACGTTCACAACATGCGGAAATAGAAAATGAGTATGAAATACAATTAATAAAAATAACCCAAGTCCCCGATGTCACAATAATTCAGAGCTCTTCCCCTAATCATTACATCGGAAGAATACAATAACTTAAACAAGTAAACACAAGTCTTCTATCTATCACAACGAGCTATCGTGATTACTTGCCGGCATTCGTATCATCAATACCTACAGTCTCAGCATCTACACATACCCCGTGGGATATGCATAGCCACAAGAGGGGTTAGTCATCATAACCTCAAATAGTGCAACCAGTGTAGGAAATCAGTGAACAATGCGCATATACAGTAATTCCAATAAAACGTCTACACACCAGCACCAAGGCATACCATATCACCACAACTGTCAAATACCACATGTCACAACATCAAACGCAACGCTAAAAGACATTACCACAACATTCAAATATCACATGCCGCCGCATCAATCACAACATTATGATATACCACTAACAACCGAGCAACCAAGCATGTTATCAAGACAAGTGGTGTGATTCTAAGAACATAATTATATGCATGTGGATCCACTTCTAAGGAAGCCGGGATACCTTGCCCGTTCGGAATACCATGTCAGTAGTGCACCAATAACAACAGGACCGAGAACCTCACCCGTCACGGGATACCTTGCCCGATTCGCCCCATTAACCGTAGGACCGGGAAACCTTGCCCGTCACGGGATACCTTGCCCGATTCGCCCTACTAACCAAAGGACCGGGATACCTTGCCCGTCACGGGATACCTTGCCCGATTCGCCCTTTGTTTTTTTTTCTTCTTTTTAACGTAGGACCGGGAAACCTTGCCCGTCACGGGATACCTTGCCCGATTCGCCCTACTAACCAAAGGACCGGGAAACCTCGCCCGTCACGGGATACCTTGCCCGATTCGCCCTTTGTTTTTTTTTTTCTTCTTTTTAACCGTAGGACCGGGAAACCTTGCCCGTCACGGGATACCTTGCCCGATACGCCCTACTAACAATAACAACAACAACAACAACAATGACGACACCAAGACGCATGAACATGACCAAACGCGGTGTCTAACCATAACATCCTCTAACGCAATATTTTCGACAGAGTAACAACAACAACAACAACAGTAGAACACAAATTCATAAGTTAGCTTGTGCCTTCTACCAATAACATGAACATTTAATATTCTTAGCAACTTTGATTAAGCACATACATCCAAGTGGAACTTTGGCATTAGAAGGACTAGTTCTCTCAGATTATCATACTAATAAATCAATAGGCATCATAAATGAACCTTAGACATTCTACTTAAGCTTTACAATATCAACATAATTGCGGGGACTCGAGTTCTTTGATTCATACTTAGTGGCTACACTTTCATAGGGTCTAAAGCCTACTATTTAGTTATTTAATTTCCTTATATTGTCGTTTGATAACAACCAATTTCTGTACATCAAGCATATAAACAACCAAAGCTCAATCATCACGCCAATCTCAACAACCAATAAAATTATCACAAGTCGAGAATAATAATTTAGAGGAATTCAAAGGTCTCTCTATCACGGTGGTGATAGTGCCCGTTTTTCGTTACCGCGCGAGGCATAGGGGTCTTGGGACACCCCTATTGTTCACACAGGTTCCATACACTCACTAGAAGAGAACAACTATCCCTTACCTCAAGTGAATTTCGTGCTCCTAGGATGGGATGAGGTAACACCAAGCTTTTCCTTTCCTAGTGAAGCTTTCCTCAGCAAAAACACAAGAGCAAGGGTTTAGGAATGGGAAAATCATGGTTTAGAACCCTAACATTGATCTTAAAGACAAAGCTTATCATTAGAAGACTTACCACCTCCTATTCCTCCCAATGAGGCTGTACGAGTTACAATAACGATGCTCCCCAGTCGAGTCCCGTAGCGTAGTCTTGAGTTAGAGCCCTTGACACCACAAAATTGGAAGAAGGGAAGGAAGAGCTTTTCTCTGTTTGGATTGGTCTTATGAGCAGCTCCTAATCATGTTTAGGGTCTTAGAACTGATGCTTAGTGGCTAGGTTAAGTCTAGGGGTCGTGGTTGTCCTTTCAGGTCGAGAATGGGTCACACTGGGTCACAGAACCGGCCCAAAACGAGTTAAAACGTGAAACAACGCGTAGTCACTTATCAGCAGTGGGCGCCGGGCGCCTGCACTCCCTGGGCACCCTGCGCCTGCTCTCGGTGAGGCCTGGGCGCCCGAGCTTCAGTCTGGGCGCCCTGCGCCTGAGTCTGGACACTCGGTGCCACTGTTTTGGTCGTATTTGGAGCTACAGATGTCCGATTGAGGTATTCTTGGTGTCGTTGAAAATCTAAGAGAATTTCCTATAATTTTATCTCTAATAGGCTTACCCAAATTCGGACTCTAACAGGATAAAAAATGCAGTTGAAATATACTATAATATTCCTAAGTGTTACGCTTGCGTTGTGTTGACTCCAGAGAGCATATCTAGAGTTATAGGTATCGATATCGAGTCAAACTAAAGCCAACTAAAAGATAAGAGATAATGCTACAACTTTATTGAAGGGACTTAAATCCAATTAAGTTGTTAAGAGGTTCGAAAATGGGGAATACGATGACCGAAATAACTAAATATAGGAATAAAGGTACATCTGGACACTTAATCGGCTGAAGGAACGGTAAAACATATGAAACCCAACCCAAGCAACAATAAGCATGTTCTAATACCCTAAGACATATCCTAATCTTGAAGGATGAAAAATTAGGGCTATTACAATTCTACCCCCCTAAAAAAAAATTCCGTCCTCGGAATTTCTCTAAAGTGTTATTAAGCGACATGGTTTGTGTCCCTAAAACATCATGCAACCATCTTCACTATTGCTATATATATTCCACACAATTCTTTCTTAAGAGGGTCAACTAAGGTCACTAGCTGGAGAACTTAGTCCTTTTAAAGGTCTAGAATTTCAAAAGTTGTAACTTAAATGTCTAGTGTACTAACCAATCATATGCTCAGGTGACTTTCATGGCTCCTCCTAAGATTAACTCCTTAAACTAAGGAATACTAAAAATTACTATCTTAAGGCATCAAAACTGCAACAACCACAACGAATCAACAAGACTAACATCTAAATCCTTAAGAACCACTCCATAAGTTGATTACCGGTCCTTATTCCGCATAACCACGTTCTTTAAAACTTAATACAACACACCGTACAAGGTCTACTAAGGTCAGGTGGAACTAAAACGAGATTGAGGTTAACTATCTTAGGGTAAAATCATGCGAAGCTAGACATACAACCTTTATAAAACCAAATCATAATTAAAGCTATAATATATATATATATATATACACACATTTAGCAACATATCATAAACAACAATTCAACAATCAATATTCACTTAAACATAATATACAAAAGTTAACGACCAAAGTACAACAGACTAAAGCATCAATTTAAAAAGAGAAAATAACATTTTTTTTTCATAAATATTAATACTAATAGAAAAAAAATGAAACACAAACAAAACAATTTCCCTTATCAAAGGCATTTTATATTGCAACCAAGATTAATCACGAGCTAAATATATAAGCTGATCAAAAGGCATCAGGAATTTAAACTAGAAATCAATAATTTAGTAATGCAACACAGTCATATAATTATCTATGAGTTCGTAAACTTATCTCAGTTCAAGCATATAACATTTTCAAAGCAAACTAAGCAACAGATATAACGTAGTGCTTTCACATTTCAATATAAATATTCAGTATAACCTGAAGTCTCCTTGAAAAAGATAACACGTTTGTATTTAATAGAGAGTCAAATGAAGCATAAAATATAGAAAGATCAATTAACCGCATGTCAGTGAATGTAACAAAATAAATTTTAATTTTTTTTTTTAATATCATATCAAAAATAATTCAGCAATCAAGACTTAGTTAAGCAATATGCACACACAAAAATTATAGGCTAAAGTATGTTAGACTAAAACGTTAAAATATAATGAATAAAAAAGAATTATTCATCATTTTTAATCTATTTATTCCGTAAAAAAAAAATAGAAACCTATTTATCCTAAAAGAAATAACATGTTTGCATGCAATGTTTCATAGTCATTAAAGTTAAGCACACAATATAGCAAAAGAAGTTTATCGCAAATTAAGGCATGACTAACTACAGTATTTATCTTAAGGTACCCTACGCAAAACCTTTATTATTTCTACTACTCAACTTACTCTAGGAAAACATTCTATAGGGTGCTACACAATAATAGACTCGGTTTCTGTTAGAACATCTAAAATCGGTTTGGTGGTCTTATCAGAAGGCAAAACAATATATTTCCCAAAGATTAACTAATGTCCCCCATTACGTTCTACTTCTATCCTCACTCTAAGCTCGTCTACTCCTATGAAAAATTACTTTCCACCTTTAGAATCTACGGTTTCAAAGCCTTATGCCTATCCAAGCCCTTAAGAATTTAAGCGCAATGTAGATAATCTATGCCCATAACTAATTCTAGTATCTAAGGTAATTAAAAACTAATACTACCCACCAAACTGATTATCATTGCTTTTCTCACCCAGGTGAGTGATTGGGCTGTCCCTCCTACTGCTCACCAGGTAATCCAAGCAATAATAACCATGTGCAACAATCACCTATTCTTCTATAAGGTTCTTCGATAGGGGCTTAAGCGTAAAGATGTCGACGCCACATGATTACCCTCAAGCTCTACAAAAGATCCTTCCTATAGCATAGCCACGATTCAAGGCTGCGCTACTCGATAACATAATTCCCACTAACAATGTCAGAATCTAACATAAGGTCACTTATCCTTTCTAGTTAAGCTACTAGCCCATTGTACTTACTAGAATTCCTTTAAGGTAATGGATAAAAGTCTTGCACCTTAAGTGCAACAACTAAGGGTTAACCCGCATCTCTCGCCTGGGTTGATCCTTCTCAATTCACTAAGCGTAATTTTAAACAAGATACTAAGAAATTAACAACTTAGGAAATTGCTAACCCAAGATTCATAGCTAATGGTTCAGGTACCTACTATCTTAGATCTATCTATCATATACTCCTGTGAACTTAGCCCGCTGAGAATTGTTCGTGTACTAGAACAAACAAAATTAAACAAGTAATGCATGTAACTCAACTCAGAGTTCACGCACTGAAACACAATAGACCACACACAAAGCCCGGTTAGAACCCAACCTGGCTCTGATACCACTAATTGTGACACCCTCTACCCCGTCATGGCATTTTAGCAATGTAAGAAGAAAATAACACAAGATAAAAAAAAAATTCATTCGGATAAAACTTTCCTTTGAAACGAAATAGAGTTGTCACGTTCACAACATGCGGAAATAGAAAATGAGTATGAAATACAATTAATAAAAATAACCCAAGTCCCCGATGTCACAATAATTGAGCTCTTCCCTAATCATTACATCGGAAGAATACAATAACTTAAACAAGTAAACACAAGTCTTCTATCTATCACAACGAAGCTATCGTGGATTACTTGCCGGCATTCAGATCATCAATACTGCAGCCTCAAAGATCTACACATACCCCGTGGGATATGCATAGCCACAAGAGGGGTTAGTCATCATAACCTCAAATAGTGCAACCAGTGTAGGAAATCAGTGAGCAATGCGCATATACAGTAATTCCAATAAAACGTCTACACACCAGCACCAAGGCATACCATATCACCACAACTGTCAAATACCACATGTCACAACATCAAACGCAACGCTAAAAGACATTACCACAACATTCAAATATCACATGTCGCCGCATCAATCACAACATTATGATATACCACTAACAACCGAACAACCAAGCATGTTATCAAGACAAGTGGTGTGATTCTAAGAACATAATTATATGCATGTGGATCCACTTCTAACGAAGCCGGGATACCTTGCCCGTTTGGAATACCATGTCAGTAGTGCACCAATAACAACAGGGCCGGGAACCTCACCCGTCATGGGATACCTTGCCCGATTCGCCCCATTAACCGTAGGACCGGGAAACCTTGCCCGTCACGGGATACCTTGCTCGATTCGCCCTACTAACCAAAGGACCGGGAAACCTTGCCCGTCACGGGATACCTTGCCCGATTCGCCCTTTGTTTTTTTTTTCTTTTTAACCGTAGGACCGGGAAACCTTGCCCGTCACGGGATACCTTGCCCGATTCGCCCAACTAACCAAAGGAACGGGAAACCTCACCCGTCACGGGATACCTTGCCTGATTCGCCCTTTGTTTTTTTTTTCTTTTTAACCGTAGGACCGGGAAACCTTGCCCGTCACGGGATACCTTGCCCGATACGCCCTACTAACAATAACAACAACAACAACAACAATGACGACACCAAGATGCATGAACATGACCAAACGCGGTGTCTAACCATAACATCCTCTATCGCAATATTTTCGACAGAGTAACAACAACAACAACAACAGCAGAACACAAATTCATAAGTTAGCTAGTGCCTTCTACCAATAACATGAACATTTAATATTCTTAGCAACTTTGATTAAGCACATACATCCAAGTGGAACTTTGGCATTAGAAGGACTAGTTCTCTCAGATTATCATACTAATAAATCAATAGGCATCATAAATGAACCTTAGACATTCTACTTAAGCTTTACAATATCAACATAATTGCGGGGACTCGAGTTCTTTGATTCATACTTAGTGGCTACACTTTCATAGGGTCTAAAGCCTACTATTTAGTTATTTAATTTCCTTACATTGTCGTTTGATAACAACCAATTTCTGTACATCAAGCATATAAACAACCAAAGCTCAATCATCACGCCAATCTCAACAACCAATAAAATTATCACAAGTCGAGAATAATAATTTAGAGGAATTCGAAGGTCTCTCTATCACGGTGGTGATAGTGCCCGTTTTTCGTTACTGCGCGAGGCATAGGGGTCTTGGGACACCCCTATTGTTCACACAGGTTCCATACACTCACTAGAAGAGAACAACTATCCCTTACCTCAAGTTAATTTCGTGCTCCTAGGATGGGATGAGGTAACACCTAGCTTTTCCTTTCCTAGTGAAGCTTTCCTCAGCAAAAACACAAGAGCAAGGGTTTAGGAATGGAAAAATCATGGTTTAGAACCCTAACATTGATCTTAAAGACAAAGCTTATCATTAGAAGACTTACCACCTCCTATTCCTCCCAATGAGGCTGTACGAGTTACAATAACGATGCTCCCCGGTCGAGTCCCGTAGCGTAGTCTTGAGTTAGAGCCCTTGACACCACAAAATTGGAAGAAGGGAAGGAAGAGCTTTTCTCTGTTTGGATTGGTCTTATGAGCAGCTCCTAATCATGTTTAGGGTCTTAGAACTGATGCTTAGTGGCTAGGTTAAGTCTAGGGGTCGTGGTTGCCCTTTCAGGTCGAGAATGGGTCACACTGGGTCACAGAACCGGCCCAAAATGAGTTAAAACGCGAAACAACGCGTAGTCACTTATCAGCTGTGGGCGCCGGGAGCCTGCACTCCCTGGGCACCCTGCGCCTGCTCTTGGTGAGGCCTGTGCGCCCGAGCTTCAGTCTGGGCGCCCTGCGCCTGAGTCTGAACAGTCGGTGCCACTGTTTTGGTCGTATTTGGAGCTACAGATGTCCGATTGAGGCGTTCTTGGTGTCTTTGGAAAGATAAGAGAATTTCCTACAATTTTATCTCTAATAGGCTTACCCAAATTCGGACTCTAACAGGATCAAAAATGCAGTTGAAATATACTATAATATTCTTAAGTGTTACGCTTGCGTTGTGTTGACTCCAGAGAGCATATCTAGAGTTGTAGGTATTGAAATCGAGTCGAACTAAAGCCAACTAAAAGATAAGAGATAATGCTACAACTTTATTGAAGGGACTTAAATCCAATTGAGTTGTTAAGAGGTTCGAAAATGGGGAATACGATGACCGAAATAACTAAATATAGGAATAAAGGTACATCTGGACACTTAATCGGCTGAAGGAACGGTAAAACATATGAAACCCAACCCAAGCAATAATAAGAATGTTCTAATACCCTAAGACATATCCTAATCTTGAAGGATGAAAAATTAGGGCTGTTACAAGAAGTGTTAGAAAAATTGTGAAGAAACTTCATTCTGAAAGCAATATTACTCAAGTGAGCAATCAAGTTTAGTGCCAAGCTTCTGGTCTACATAGAACTGAACTCAGCGTCTTCTACTTTCTTTTAGAAAGCCATTATGTTTTGAGCTTAATCTTTTCATCCTCTCTGTGAGAGTTAGTTTGATTGTATTCAAAAGTATAATCTCTTTTGTAAACTGGTTTTGGCCTTGTGAAGGCTTTGTTCCTCAAAGGCTCGACTGCACTGAGTCGTTTTGAGAAGTTGAGAGTATTGTCAAGTTTGTGACAGAAGAATACTCTTGAGGAAAATTGTAATCAGTTGATTATAGTGAAAAATCCTTCAGGAACGAAGGGACTAGACGTAGCTACCAGTTGGTGGTGAACTAGTATAAATCTCTACGTCTCATCCTTTACTGCTTTACATTTATCTTTACCTTCCTCAGTAAAACAAGTTTTCATAAGCTGTTTAATTTCTGCATCCGGTTTAATTCTCTGCATCTGATATACAAACAGTTTTGAAAAACCTGTGTTGTAGTTTTTATGTATAGTTTGCGAAAAGTTTTTTAACACAATTCAACCCCCCTTTTTGTGTTCACGTTCATGATTTTCCATAACAGTCGGTTGAGCAACAACAACTACTGTCCTTGCCATAGCTTAGGCTATCTGAAGTCTCTAATCGATTTCCTGAACCATCCTCTTTGTAGGAAGAATCGCTCGTCCCAGAGGTCGGATTCCCATAAGGTTTTTATAACCTAGTCAGAACCCCACAACAATTTTGTGTGGCAGCCCACATTGAGGAACAATCACACAAGCATAGTCTGACTCGCAACAAAACACATCTTGATTCCCAACAGTCTAATTTCTATTATCCCAACACTTGATCAGCTATAGTTACCCATCTCACAGTCCAGTTAGAACCGAACCGCTCTGATACCACTTTTGTAACACCCCGTTTTCGGAGCGCTACTAAACTAGTACTGTGACAAAAGTTGACATGTTTCCAAAATATGGAATACTCTGCTTTGCACGTTTTTCAAAAATGTGGTTTTATTCGACAAAATAAATCAAAATTGTGCTAATTCCAAACCCATCACCCAAAATAGTAACAACAACTTCAAATAAACTCAATTAACTAACTAATTTTTTAATTCACTCAAGATCACACCCAATCCCTCTTTTCACCCTTAGGGTTTCAAGAACTAGAGATTGGAATGCTCATTTCCATCATGGTTCATAATTAAGTATCAATTAAACACAATATAAGACACAAAAACAAGAGTTCAAAGTAAAAGGACCACTACCTACTCCCTCTTCTTGCTGGCCTAGGGGCTGTTTTAGGGGAGGAGATGGTGCTCTCAATCCTTGCTTGAGTGGAGAGGTAGATGATAATGAGGAGAAGAAGAAATGGGTAGCAAAAAATGTGGAACAATGGAGGTGAAGCTACTTCAAGAAGCAAGGAGCAAGGAAGCCATGGATAGGCTCCTAAGCTCTTTCTCTCTCAAGAAATGAAGAAGATGAAACAAATGGAAGTAGAGAGTGGGGAGGGGGTCACGGTTCTGCTGGGAATAAAGGGGTGGAGTTAAAAAAAATTTAACAAAACAATTAAATAGGAAAAGCCTATAATAGGTTTTTACTTAAATTAAGAAAATGATAATTTAATAGGAATGAAATGAAGAGAATAATAAGGAGGGGGAGTCACGGCCTGAAAGGCTCCAGGAGGGGAAGGAAAAAAAAATTAATTAAAACTAGTGTGAAATACTTGGTTAAAAACACACTTAAAAGTAAGCATAAAATAAACCACCACTTAAGTGACACCTAGACTAAAAACGAGGTACTAATCCCACCAACTAGTCTAACCCATCTAATCTCACGTCTCTCATAATTACCCTCTAATCCTAGAGTCTAGAGCGTACTAAAAGCACGGCGTCGAATAACCGCGTTACTGATTAATTCTTTGCCGATTAATTCGCAAAAATTAATTTACCGAGAAATTAATTCACCGCGTGATAAAATATTATCATAAATAATAAAAATAATATAAAACACTCAAAAATAATTACAACAAGCTACGATTCGATTTTCATCGAAATCGGAGATCGTTTAAAGTTTTATTCGCAGATAAAAACTACCCGGTAGTTCAAAACACGACGAAACTTCGTTAGAATATTTCGACGATATTCGAACCATGAATTAATATAAAATATTAACTCTTAAATTTAATTTTATTTTGATTTAATTCACCCACTTTCTTAGTCAACAAAAATACGCATTACCGCGTCACATGAAACTTATAATAAGTATAATTGATGAATTCTGCTTAAAAGCAACATACGTTTACGCTGTCAATTAATTTGAATTGACATCATGAATAATAATTATTTATAATAATTAAATTATTCAAAATAGTCAAGATAATTCACCGTACTCTCAATAAATCATTGAGGTGATCAATCTCTATGACTTATATTCAAGTATTCCGGATTTTATCACTAAAATAATTTTTCTTAAAAATTGGGATGTTACACCACCAGCCGGGACCTATGACAAAGGACTGTCCCCAGTACACCAAAGGGAAAGGATCTAAACCCAATGATCCTAATCAAGGGAGAGTCTTTACTTTTGATGCTCAGAAAGTGAAGGGTGCGGAGAATCTGATAAAAGATACTTATTTCCTGCAAGATGAACCCTTAGTCATTTTGTTTGATTCGGGGGCAACCCATTCTTTCATTTCTTGTAAATGTGTCCAATGGTTAGGGTTGTATCTCACTTCCTTACAATTTCCCTTGCATGTGCATACGCTTACCGAGGGTAATATTTCTACTTACTTGATGTGCGAGAATTATCCTCTCGTAATTCAAGGGAGGATGTTTTTAGTTAACCTAGTGTGTCTACCTCTCGAGAGGATGTACGTAATCCTCGGTATGGATTGGCTTTCCGCCAATCAAGTTGTTTTAAATTGTTTTTGTAAGACAATTGAGTTTCCAAAAGAGCAGCCCACTATTGCAGAGTCAAGTTATAATGTACTAAATAGTATTCTTCTGTTGAGTCATTGTCTAGTAGAGGGTTATGCAGGATATATGATGTTACTTTCCTCAACCTCAGAGGCTAGCCTAGATTTAGATGTTTTCCCTATAGTTAATGAATTCTTAGATGTGTTTCCTAATGAGGTAACAACCTTACCTCCAGAAAGAGAAGTGGAATTTTCAATAGAATTGGTTCCTAGCACGGGACCGATCTCTATAGCTCCCTATAGGATGTCACCTCTAGAGTTTAGAGAACTTATGACCCAGTTAGATGATTTAATTGCCAAACAATTCCATTAGACCTAGTGTGTCACCTTGGAGTGCACCTGTTCTTTTAGTAAAGAAAATGGTTGGTAGTATGAGGTTATGTATTGATCACCGAAAAATCAATAAGGTCATGGTGAGGAATAAGTATCCATTGCCCAGGATAGATGACTTGTTGGATAGATTTAGGGGAGCCTCGGTTTTCTCTAAGATTGATCTAAGATCTGGTTATCACCAGATTAGGGTTAAGGCAAGAGATGTTCCAAAGACAACATTTAGGACTAGGTACGAACATTACGAATATTTAGTTATGCCTTTCAGTTTGACTAATGCTCTGGCCGTATTTATGGACTATATGAACCGAATTTTTAGGCCTTTTCTCAACAAGTTTGTAGTGGTCTTTATAGATGACATCCTAGTATATTCTAAGAGTCCTCCAGAGCATGAGGAACACCTTAGGATCGTTCTAGGTACCCATAGAGAAAATGGCCTCTTTGCAAAGCCTGAGAAGTGTGAGTTCTGGCTTTGTGAAGTTAAGTTTCTAGGACGTGTGATTTCTCAAGCGAAAATATCAGTTGATCCTAGTAAAGTAGAAGCAGTTCTCAATTGGGAATGACCAACCATGGTCACTGAAGTCAGAAGCTTTCTAGGGTTAGCCAGACATTATTGAAGATTTATTAAGGGATTTTCTCAGCTGGTACTTCCCCTAACGAGATTAACTCGAAAAGGGGAGCCGTTTGTGTGGAATAAGATATGTGAGAGTAGCTTTTTAGAGCTTAAGATTCGGTTGACTTCCACACCATTCTTGATTATCCCTGACCCAGCCTTGGGATTTGAAGTTTATAGCGATGCCTCTAAGAATGTGTTTGGTTGTGTTCTCATTCAAAACCGTCAAGTTGTGGCCTATGCCTCTAGGCAGTTAAGACCTCATGAAGAGAACTATCCTACCCATGACCTAGAGCTTGTAGGAACTATTTTTGCTCTAAAGATTTGGCGGCACTATTTGTATGGTGCCCAGTTTGAGGTATTCAGTGATCATAAGAGTTTGAAATATATCTTTGATCAAAGGGAACTTAACATGAGGCAGATGAGGTGGTTGAGTTCCTGAAGGATCATGATTTTGAGCTAAAGTACCACCCTGGCAAAGCGAATGTAGTCGCTGATCTTTTAGTAGGAAGTCCTTGCATGTGTCTTCAATGATGAACAAGGAAATGGAGCTGTTGGAATCTTTTAGGGACCTAAACTTGGGAATGTTTCCCACGAGAAACAGTCTCTTGTTATGTTACCTAGAAATTTCTTGTGACTTTAGGGGCCAGATTAGACTAGCCCAAATTTTAGATGAAGAGTTGCAATCCAACAAACACCGCCCTGGTTTCTCTGAAGCTGAGGATGGCACTTTATTGTTCCATCAAAGAATTTGTGTACCCAAAGATAAATCTATTAAGACACGGATTCTAGGAGAAGCCCACAAGAGTGGATTCTCAATGCATCCTGGTTCTACTAAGATGTAACAAGATCTTAGGCAGAGGTACTGGTGGCCAGGTATGAGAAATGATGTGGCAGAGTTTGTAGCCCAAAGTTTGGTTTGTTAGAAACCCAAAATAGGGCACCAAAAGCCTTCGGGACCTCTCCAGCCTTTAGAAATTCTAGAATGGAAGTGGGAAGGTATAGCAATGGACTTTGTGGGAGGTTTGCCTCGCACTCAGTCAGGTTATGACTCCGTTTGGATCATAGTGGATAAATTGACCAAATTTGCCCATTTCCTTCCCATTAAGTCCACTTACAAGACAGCTAGGTTAGCTGAGATCTAAATCAGTGAGATTGTTAGGCTCCAAGGAGTTCCAACTAGCATTGTCTCTGATAGGGATCCTAATATTACCTCTAGGTTTTGGAAAGCTCTCCAACAAGCCTTAGGGACTAGGTTAAATCTTAGCACGGCTTATCATCCTCAAACGGATGGTCAGTCAAAGAGAACTATTCAAACCCTAGAGGATATGCTCAGAGCCTGTGTTTTAGAGGATGGCGGTAGTTGGGATAAGTATTTATCACTGATTGAGTTTTCATACAACAACAGCTATCACTCTAGCATAGTATGGCACCATACGAGGCTCTCTACAGTCGCAAATGCAGAACTCCTCTATGTTGGTTTGAAGTAGGAGAGAAGAAGTTGCTAGGTCCTAACCTTGTTCAAGAAACTAAGGATAAGGTTCATATAATCAGGGAAAAGATAAAAACTGCCCAGAGTAGGCAGAAGAGCTACGCAGACCGTAGGTGTAAATCCCTTGAGTTTGAGGAAGGAGAACATGTATTCCCACTCCCACTATAGGTGTTGGTAGAGCTCTTAGGGCCAAGAAGTTAAATCCTGCACATAAGCAAAACACATCAAAATGCTCTCAAAGGCACCTAAGTGCCTTAAAATAGCTCCGAGCAAGGGATATCACATTATTTAAACAATTATAACAATTAAAGACTCTAAATTACTCTTGAATTGACATGATTAAAGTCATAAGAGCATAAATAACTCTTATTTCTAAGAGTTATCTGCTGCACTAATTCTGAACCTAACACTTGGGTATCTCCTATCTCAAACCTACACAATGGGATTCTACACTTCCTCCCGTTCAATGCCTCAAAAGGTGCTATACCTATACTTGAATGAAAATTGTTGTTATAGGTGAACTCCACTAAAGGCAAAAATTCATCCCAACTTCCTACATGTTTCGACACACAAGCTCTCAACAGATCTTCTAGGGATTGAATCGTTTGTTCTGACTGACCATCCGTCTGAGGATGATAAGCTGACCTCAGTCCTAACTTGGTCCCTAAAGCTCGTTGCAATTCATTCTAGAACCTTGAGGTAAACCTAGGGTCTCTATCACTGATGATGCTCGAAAGAATACCATGCTACCACACAACCTCCTTGATATAAATTTGAGCTAACCTCTCCAAAGGATACTTCTATCTAATCGGAATGAAATGGGCACTCTTGGTCATCCGATCAATGATTACCCAAATTGCATCAAATTTCTTAGGCGTCCTTGTTAACCCTACAGCAAAGTCCATTGCTATTTCATCCCACTTCCATTTAGGAATGTCCAAAGATTGCAACAATCCTACCGGCATTCTATGCTCCACCTTCGCTTTCTGACACACCAGACATGACAAACAAAGTTTGCTATGTCCTTCTTCATCCTAGGCCTCCAAAACATCCTCTTTAAGTGCTGATACATCTTAGTAGTGCCCCGATGAAAACTAAGCTTACTCTTATGGGCTTCCTCTAGAATCATTCGCCGAAGTTCCGTGTCGTGAGGGACACAAACTCGGTCTCTAAACCTTATCACTCCTTCTGCCTTGATATTAAATTCTAAAGTCTCGCCATCCTTTATTGAGTCCTTAATCTTAATCAACTGATCATCAAGTCCTTGCTTCTCTTTCACCTCTTGCAGAAATTCATTTGTCACAACTATCTGCCCCAAACACATTTTATTCCTATATAATTGTACTCCTAATTTCAGATCTCTAAATTGCTCCACCAGCTCCAACTCCTTCACCATCAAAGCTGACACAAGTTGGGATTTCCTACTTAAAGCATTAGCCACAACATTAGCTTTTCCTCGATGATATTGCAGTTCAAACTCGTAATCCTTGGTAAACTCCATCCACCGCCGCTGCCTCATATTCAACTCCTTCTGGTCAAACAGGTATTTCAGGCTCTTATGATCACTGAATACCATGAACTTAGCTCCGTAGAGATAATGCCTCCAAATCTTCAATGTAAAAACTATAGTTGCAAGTTCAAGGTCATGGGTAGGGTAATTCCGTTCATGAATCCTTAATTGTCTTGATGCATACGCCACTACTTTACCTCCTTGCATAAGAACACATCCTAACCCTTGATAAGATGTATCATAGTACACTTCAAATTCTCTAAGGGATCAGGTAAGACTAGCACAGGTGATGTGGTCAACCATTTCTTCAGTTCCTGAAAACTCTCCTCACACTTATCAGACCACACAAAAGGGTTTTCCTTCCTCGTCAACTAGGTCATAGGTAAGGCTATTTTCGAGAATCCTTCTATAAGTCTTCCATAATATCCAGCCAATCTGAGAAAACTCCTGATCTCACTCACAGACTTGGGCCTTTCCCACTTGGTCACAACTTCCACCTTCGAGGGATCTACAACAATTCCATCCCTGTTGATCACGTGTCCAAGAAATTTCACTTCTTATAACTAGAACTCACACTTCGATAGTTTAGCATAAAGCTGTCTGTCCTCCAAAATCCGAAGTACGGTTATAAGATGTTTCACATGCTTTTCTTTGTTACGCAAATAAATCAGCATGTCATCAATGAAGACCACTACAAATTTATCTAAGAACGATCTAAAGATCTGATTCATATAATCCATGAACACTGCAAGAGAATTAGTCACACCAAATGGCATAACTAAATCCTCATAATGTCCATATCTAGATCTAAAGGCAGTCTTAGGAATATCTTCTTTTTTGACCCTAATCTGATGATAACTAGATCTTAGATCAATTTTGGAAAATATTGTCGCTCCCTTCAATTGATCCATCAGGTCATCTATTTTAGGCAAAGGGTACTTATTCATGATCGTTACCCGATTAAGTTGCCTGTAATCGATGCATATCCTCGCAGATCCATCCTTCTACTTCACAAACAGCACCGGAGCTCTCCACGATGAAACACTGGGTCTAATGAATCCTTTCTTGGTTAGGTCATCCAATTAGGATTTTAACTCTGATAGTTCTGCTGGGTACATTCTATAAGGTGCTATGGCTATAGGTCCAGTACCAGGGATAAGGTCTATTGCAAATTCTATCTCTCTCTCAGGTGGTAGTCTTGGAATGTCATCCGAAAACACATCTGGAAATTCTCTTACTACAGGCAAAGAGTCAATGTTAGGAGTATCCTTAGCTTCCATAGAAAATAGTGTCACATACTTCTGAGAGTTACCACTAGAGGTAAATTGACCATCATTGGCAGATACCATACAAGGGTGTTCAGGAAAGTTAAGGGTCTTACGGGAACAATCTAGTAAGATATGGTTAGCAGCTAGCCAGTCTATTCTTAGGATAACATCTAAGTCTTGCATAGGAAGGCAAACAAGGTATATTAGGAAATTCCTATTCTCTATAGTGATTGGACATTTAAGGCAAACAAAAGTAGTAGTTAAAGGATCACCGGTAGGAGTTGAAACTACCAGCTTACATGGTAAAAAAGAAACAAGCAACTTTAAATGATCCACACATGCAAGTGAAATGAAAGAATGAGTTGCCCCAGAGTCAAACAACACATATAAGAGTTTACCAGAGACTAAGCACATACCTTGTATCAGATCTGGGGATTGAGAGGACTCAGATCCCCTCACAGAAAACACTCTCCCGGTAGCCTGAGGTCTGCCTACACCGGCTCCTCTTCCTCGTCCTGCACCACCACATCCTGCATCATTTCCATTTCATCTTCCTCCACGTCCTCTTATAGTAGGTCTGTCTGTAACTCCCTGTCTACTCAAACAATCCCTTGCCAAATGACGCATCCCTCCACATATATAATACTGTTTTGACTCCACTCCACTAGATGGCACTGTACAATCCTTAATCAAATGCGGACCTCCAAACCTAAACCATCCCTGAGCTTTCACAATAGCTCCTCCACCTGCGGTAGCATTAGGCTTTGCCAGCCTAGTGTAAGGTCCGGCTCTGCCTTGCTTAGAATGTCCTCCACCATGCCTACCTCCACCTCTACGTGAACCTCCTCCTGTGCCACCACCACTCCTAATAGGACCACCACTCCTCCGCTGATCTTTTTCCCTATCCATACTCTCAAGCTCCATGCACTGCTCCACTAACTTAGTAAATCTCGCCATTTTCAATGGCGCCACAGCCCGATGTATCTCATACCTCAGTCCATCCTGGAATCTCTGACACATCCACTACTCAATAGGGTGTAGGCGGTAGAACTCTGAATACTTCAGCAATGCTTCAAACCGAGTGACATAATCACCTATGGTCATATTTCCCTGCTTCAGACTCTTAAACTCTCTCTCCTTCTTCTTACGATTCAGCCTTGGAAAGAACTTCTCTAGAAAACTCTCTTTGAATAACTCCCAGTTCACCTCATGTCCCTGTTCCTCCAGCAACCTCTTCTTACCCCTCCACCAAGACTCTGCATTACTAATCAACATAAAAGAAGCAAAAGTTACCTTCCTCTCTTCGCGGTGTTCATAGCCACAAAGATCTTCTCAATCTCCTGAATCCATCTCTCAGCTCCCTCGGGGTTAAACTCCCCATCAAACTATGGAGGATTTTCCTTCAGAAAATTTGTCATACCACTGTCTTCACTCCTCTCTTCCCTCCTGGAATGAGAAGCCTGTAGAAACTGAGCATTTTGTTGTGCTTGCCGAAGCACAGCAGTCGCCAACTCCCGGACAGACCGCAGGGTCTCATCTGAATCATGACCTGCTCCAACTCGAGAGGACTCTCCATTCCCATGTCGTGCTTCATTCACTCTCTCACACGTAAGTCTGCTGCGACGAGCCATGAAGTCCTGAAAAAGAAATCATCATCTCGAGGTTCATAAGATATAAAGAATCATACAAATATATGTCATATATCTTACAAATTAATAATTGCCACATTTATTTTAGGCAATAAAGATAACACGGACACTCTACTTAACTTCTAGAAATAGTCATATTCGGTGGGAATACGACTAGACTCAGCCAGAATTAACATCCTAAATGGCCTCACAGTCCGGTTAGGGCCGAACTGCTTTGATTCCACAAATGTAACACCTCATAGTCCTATTCACGCTTTATTCTAATAATTAGCTTAACTCGCGTACTTAGCATGGATAAAAATACAAAGGAATTAAAGCTAAAACATAAATAAGACTACGACGTGCTATGGTGAAGTAAACAACGTGTCTCCATGCATGCATACATACATACATACATACATACATATATATATATATCATAATATCACAATATCAGAGTGCATGTGCGTAGTGTGAATAGTAAAAGATACAATCATCCCAAAATATCATAAACCTGCAAGGCTAACCTGCTGCCCCAACTAAACAAAACAACAAAACATCATATAAGCAAAAGACTCCTGGCCAACAAATACCAAACACCTCAGCGAGGGAGAAACTGAGAGCTCCCACTCTGTGAACCTGCTCACCTAGGAAACAGCCGTCGGTAGTCATGAGCTGTCATATGACAGGAGGGACCAGATGTCACTCCTCTCCCATGTCTCTGTCTCCCACGATGACTAGACTCGCTGTGATGGCTAGCGGGTGGCACTAGCATCGGCTGTGGAGACAACGGTGGATAACCTCCATAACTAAAGCCTGGTGGAAAGCCTGGTGCCTGCGACATCTGCTGAAAGGGAAGTCTCTGACAAATACGGAAATCTCCCGAGAAGCTGGCAATCAAAACAAATGGAATCCGAAAGTAAATGAAGATGGTGCCTGTGTATATCACCGCCTGACGCACATGGTCAATCCCCCACCCTATAACATTAAAGTCGTGGTACTGTATCTCAAAGTCAACCCATACGGGGATCGTCGGGGTTAGGAGCATCTACGGATGCATCAAGAGGAACTGCTCCATCGGGTGACGCTGCTGCTGCATCGTCCTCCTCAATAAAGTCTAACATAGCAATAATACATATACACGCAAGCATACAAGCACAAGGAGGTAAGAACAACATATCCATTAAAAGCAGGAAATGCATAAGTAGAATGAGAGTAAGACAATCCACACAGACAATCACATATATACAAAAAGGATCTAGTTACCTTCTTCCACTTACCCTATGTGCATCATGGCATCTTTTCTTTACTATTGTCACTATACTCCCTGTTTCCGTTAGGAATTCTTATTGGCGAAACCCCCTTTTCGTTAGGGTTGCCGTCCCCTTTCCTGTTAGGGACTATCGTCTCCCTTTTTTCGATAGAGCACGGGGCAACACTAGCCTAATCCATGAGGTATTCCCATTTCCCATTAGGAATCCTCCTCCCCCTTTCCCGCTAGGGGCCTCCGTTTCCCCCTTTTCTAATAGGGAACAGAGTGGATCTAACCTGCTGAGCGAGGTATCCCCCTTTCCCATTAGGGATCCTCTCCACATCACATTCCCGTTACGAATGGAGTAGTTACTAATGCAATATCATGTATATGCTTCCAACACCTCGTCTTCATATGCCTCACATTCCCAAAAATACCCTTTTAATCATATTAATTCATATTGGAAACTATACTTAGTCATTTAGCATGCTAAGGCAACATACCACAAATATTCCACATAATACACATTTAATCATGTTATGCTAAGCATGTTACTACTCACACAGAGCACATATATCACAACATGCAGTTAAACATATTATCAGGCAATCATATTTAATAATAAAATAATCCTAAGTTGGCTGATGGGTCTACCATGCCTATCCTTAGATGTGGCACACCATAACCTCATTCCGTATGTGTTTATTGACATCAACCCCTAGTAGGGCTTAGGTCACCCTAAATATGCCAAACGGTCATTGCTACTACACATAACCCAATGGAAGTATATTCTTTCTCCCACCTGGAATTCGGAGAACTCGAAAGAACCACGGATACTGAAACACAATCAGAGACTCACGAGCAAACACAACACTCCCCACAATAAGTTTAGATTTGGCCACACCATCCAAAGGGCTAAGGGTCATCCAACAATTCCATTGAGCACGCCAAAATAACCCATAATTAACAGGAAACACAGAAACACACTAGGATTAGAATTAGGGCAACAAATGAGATTACTAAAATTCAAAGAGTGCCACAGCCAGAGGCTGGCCAAGGGATCCAGAGGCTGAAACTTACCCGAAAATACTGCCAGACAAAGTTTTACGGTCAACCAGTACCCGCACTATCGGCAAAACCCTAAAATATGAAGAACAGTTAATCAGGGACAATCCTACCACCAAGAAAACCATGAAACCAGAATCTAAACATGGAGAACAGAGGCTTCGATCTCTGTCTCGTGGTCCATGGAATCTCCTCCGGGAGTTTCGGCAAAACCATAGCTCGTTTAGTACCCGTTCGGTCAAACCGGGGTCCAAAACAAGTCTGATTAGGGTTATAAATTAGAACCAATTCAAGAACTTGAAGCCACAATCTTAAACTAGTGATGTATAGTATAGGGGTATAGGTTTACCTCGACGAATTGGCGATCGGAGATAAGCCCTAACAAGTCCGAATGGAGACAGATGAGTTTACACCGTCGGATTGATGAACGGATGATTGAGATTGCTTTGATTAAGGTTGGAAATGCTTAACAATGGTGATTTCAAGTGGAAACCATGGTTCTTGTCGTGGTTAGAGAGAAAGAATGGAGAAAAACTGAATTAATGGAACAAAATGGCTTAAATAGCAATTAGGTGTCATCGGGTGCACATCACGAGTGTAACGACCCATTTTCAGACCGCTACTAAAACTAAAACCAACCCTATATGCGACGCACTTTTTAAAATAGTACACTTGTGTCTTTTGAAAAATACGGTCTATTTTTTTTTTTTAAATTACATCCGCAAGCATACAAAGAGTTGTCACAGCTTTTAGAAACATGGTGCAATCTAAGATACAAGACGCATGCTCTGGAAATACATACATATATATAAGCAAGTAGCCATAGGCAATGCGTACCAAATAGAAAGTGCATAAACATGTACAAGAGAATACACCTATGGTATGAAGACCTTCGTGAGAGCAATCATACCCTGAGAGTACTCCCGGCAGACACCCACGCAGGGGGCTACTCCAAAAGTATGCCACCAGTCTACCTTGTAGTACAGAAAAGACATCCAGCAAGCCCGACTGGTCACCAAAACAAACTGTACACTATAAATGAAATACTGCAGTCATCCAAGATACAAAACAAGCAATCAGACAATCACAACAACTACAGATAGCTATCTGAATCCTCAGACGGATCCTCCATGTCATCATCCTCCATCGGGTTCTGCCGCATCCTCTCCAGTCAAGTCTATGAAAGGAACTGTAGCAGGTATACCCTCTGACACGTCCTCCTCTACCAGCACCTCCTCAATGAATCCTATGCCGCTACATCCTGCCTCACCGCACTCTCGACATACCAGTGAAAGATGTCCCGATGGAGTAGGTGTCCTGACAATCATGGGGGAAGCCAACCCTGTCTTAGGCTCCGGTTCTACCAAAGAACTCGGGGTAGCTGCCGCTCGAGATGTAAAAGCTCCAGCAGTCCCACACCTGAGGTGCATAACGAGTAGTAATATGCCTCAGAATCTCCAAAGATCCCTCCGACGAAGAAGATGATACTGGTATCACCAGCTCTCTCTGAATACTGCACTAAGCATCCACCACCTGCATGGTCTTGATAAAAAAACTAACTGTACGCCTAGATGTCTCCTGTCTCAGCACTAGTCCAGCAACTCGGAAAGTCTGTACAACATCCCCTGTATATACAACATGGCGTGAGATAGGGTCGAACTCCACCGCTGCGGGCATCTTGATATCTAGAAAATCAAACACGATCTCCGGCGATGTCATCATCGCCGGTATCACCAGGGTCTTCGTCATCGCCTGGGTTACCATCATGGATTGAAGGAACCACGCAAAAGGGTCAACTTCTCGAATAAACATAGAAACAACAAACATAAAGCAAGAGACAATTAGATGTACAAATGACCATAATGCAACTCTCGACACAATCTCTTAAGACACTTTCGACAAATTTTCGGAAGTAACGCCAAACAAGCTGCTGAAATCCAGCCATAGGCTTTGGGCTCCACGACCACCCTAGGATATTTAGGACGAGTTCCTTGACGTTAAGACGTCTAACTAAGCTGCCAAAAAATAAGGGAGTCCTAGCACCCTAAGTTTATTCGGGATATAGTTCAAAAATGCCACGACGACACTTTCTCCACCCCAATGAATAAATCGACGCATACGATGATTCAAGGAAGCATGATGAATAAATCAACTCATATGATAATTTAAGAAAGCAACTCGAATAATTATTCAATCGCATATTAAATAAATATTCACACAAAGCTCAATACAAGACAACCCAATTCAACAGTATCAAGCAATCAAGTCATATCACAACAGTCGGAATACAATTCATCCCTCTGCAGCTCAATGGAGTTGACAGAGAGGAATTCAACCAAGTGTGCGGGGTTGGAGACAGCTGCCAACCACTTGTAGACAAGCCCACTAAATAATCATAATGAAAGTTTTAAGAACTAAAAATCGAAGGGGTACGAGACCCTCACTTCGAACCCTAAGGTTCTCAGACTTCTTCGCTTCATAACAGAAATTTAAAATCTATCCATATCTTCAAGTTGCCCTTACCAAAGTCGTCCGCGAGCTTGGTACCGCACGCCTCGATCTCGTGTCGCACGAACTCAGCATCCACAATTCCTATCACCACAAGGCAAGCTTAGCACAAATCTAAGACTCAATTTAAAACCTTAGGCT
Source organism: Calophaca sinica (assembly GCA_037113605.1). NCBI lineage: Eukaryota > Viridiplantae > Streptophyta > Magnoliopsida > Fabales > Fabaceae > Calophaca > Calophaca sinica. Next base: position 58,150,675 of record CM073733.1, read on the forward strand.
CTCATCATAACTGTAACACCTGAGGACGAGATCGACATCGTATTAGGACGACGTATCGAGACCTCGACCAAGACCTTGTGTCGAGATCCCATGACTAGATCGTTTGCCGAGATCATTTGTCGAGCTGATGAGACCACGTGCACTAGGCTGGCGGTGAGGAGGTCGCGTGTCGAGTTGATGAAGTCGCGTCGAGCTGATGAGGGCGCAAGTCGAAATGAGGAGACCGCGTTCACGAACTTCGTGTTAGAACCTTGTGCGTTTGCACGAGCACTCTTGTCGACATCGTGTCGAGATGACACCTCGTATTATTTCGAGCGTTACTCGGCGTTATTATTATATTGTTTGTAATTATTACATTGTCGGCTTGTTGTTGGACCGGCCGAGTAGAGGGTAATTATGAGAGGAACGAGTTAACGGGTAGATGATTGATGGGATTGGCATCTTTTAGCTGGAGTTACGTTTTACCCCTATCTCGCCACCGTATACCACGCACCGTTTCCTCACACTCATTCTTTCTCTTTTCTTCTTTCTTCTTCCTTCCTTACGCTCTGTGTTTCGTTGTTTTCTTTAAAAATCTTCAACGATTTAAACCGTGAGTTCCAAATGAGATTCTGCACAAGATTTCTTCATCAATTTTGTTCATCATCAACTTCTCGACCCATATCTTGTCTGATCGACCATCACCGTTGAGGTATGAAGAACAGATTTTCTTTCATTTGTGCTACTGTTTAGCGCTAATTCTTCTTCCATTTTTAACCAGTTTTATGCTTCCAAATCATGTCAAATTGATGGGTTTTCTTATTCACAATATTACCTATCTTTTTAACCGATTAATTGGGCTTGTAAAACAAATTTCTTCCTCTGTTTTTCTGCAATCGGCAGTGCCCAGAAACCTCCATTTTTGGTTCGTTTCGATTTTCCTGTTTTTCATTCGTTGTTCTGGTTATTGTTGTTGTCGATCTATCTGTTGAAGCATCAGATAACTTTTTCATGAAATTTTGATCGAAATCCCTAACTTTGTGTTAGAGGAAAAATATATTTCAGTTCTTAAGTTTCATATTTTTCTGGGTTGTGGTTGAGTTTGGGGAAGAGAGAGTTAGATGTATTGGAACCTATAGATCGATCTGAGTTATGTTTGTTTTAGGAAGTCTGATTCCCGAGATCGAGTGATTTCCGAATCGAGGGTACGGGAAAGCGAATCAGGACGCAGGCGTGAATCGAGCGAGGACTGCATGCGTGTCGAGGTCGACTGAAAGCGTACGTGTCGAAGTCGTTGTCGAGTTCGTTGGAGACAGCCGTGTCGAGATCGAGTAAGAGAAGTCGTTGTCGAGCTCTTTGAAGACAGCTGTGTCGAGGTCGTTGTCGAGCAGCATTAACTTGGAGTTCGGTAAGGGCGCTTCACATTAATATTTTTGTAGTATGATAGCGTAAGGGCATTTCATATTCTATGTGGTTATGTTATTGTGTATGGATTTACTGATTTGTGTCGAGATGAAATGTTGTGATATGATTGAGTTTTGCATGTATTTAATATGTGATTGAATATATGTCGTGAAGTGTGTATTGCATGTTGAATTGCGTTTCTTCATGTCGAGCTTGCTCTTTTATTTGACATGCGGTTGAATATTTTGTGTTTAACTCCTTGAATATCGTATGCGGCGAATTGTTCATCGAGTGAGCGAGCTAGGTGAGTCGTATGACGTTTTTGAGCCGTGACCCGGATAACTGAGGGTGCTAGGTCCCCTTTTTGTTTACGGGAGATTGACTAGACGGCGCCACGCTACGGGACCTGAGGTGGCTGGCCTAGGGGGGGGGGGGGGCCCAAGGCTTCGCTGGACTTTCCGACATCTGATGCAGCGTGTGCATTCGGAAAATTGTCGAGTCGAGAGAAAATGGAATTGTGAGTTGTGTCGAGTTTAGAGTGAGATGGTCGAGTCACGTCGGTGAATGTTATACTTTCTTTGTTGGCTTATATTTTTATGTCGAGCTTATCTTGAATTGTTGAGAAGTTGACCCTTTCCGTGGTGCCTTCAATCCATGACGGTTACCCAGGCGATGTCGAGGCGCAGTAACTCGGCGATGAGACGATGCCGAGGAGGAGCTCGACGAGGACCCGAGTGACGACCTCTATCTGTCGTGATTGTTTATTTGTTGGATGTTTGTTTTTCTGAGGACTGTACTTGTTTTCCTTTTGTGTTCGAGGTCGTGACCAGTTTGGGCAGTGTTGTTTTGTTGCTACAGGGTAGACTGGTGGTCTTACTTTTGGAGCAGCCCCCTGCGTGGGAGTCTGCCGGAAGTACCCCCAGGGTATGATTGCTCTTTTGAAGTTGTCGTACCTTAGGTGTATTTTCTTTGCACATTTGCTACTCTGTATTTTGTATACATTATTATTTCGAGTGATATATATATATGTGTATGTTATGCATGTATGTTTTATTAGAATTTAAGTCTTGTGTCTTAGTTGCACCATGTTTCGAAAAGCTGTAATTACTCTGATGTGCACGAGTTGGTTTTATAAAAAAAAATATATATCGTATTTTTAAAAGGCACAAGAGTTTTATTTTTAAAACACATCTCATATAGGTTTTGTTGAGCTTGGTGTGTTGAGCTCGGTAACTCGAGCTCGGTATATTGAGCTTCGGTAGCGGTCAGGAAGCGGTCGTTACACTATTGAGTATCGAGCGATTGATTCTGGCCAGTGCATAGAGAATTTGGGTACCGTCACCGTGTCGGGTTATGTGTTGAGTGCCTAGTTGTATTGTGTTGATTGCTTTGTTTGATTAAGTGAAGCACTTATTGCTTGAGAAATTGTTTGAATCGTTTCTTGATTGAAGCGGTGTGTTTTAACACATCCTTGTGTGAGATTCTCGACAGGTTTTGAACTTTGTGGAATCTAATGCCACCTCGTAGGAATACGACATCTGCAACCGAGAACGTCGACATGGAGCAGGCTATTCAAGCTATGGCCGAGATGGCGGCAGCCATGGCTCAACAATCACCGCTGCAACTCAACAGGCTAACGCGATGGCTCAGCCAGACGGCGGCGTTAACTCGGCAGAACTTGCGACAGCGACAACGAAGCGAGCGTAATCTTTGAAGCGAGAGGATTGGCCGACTTCAGGAAGCATGATCCACCGAAGTTCTCACGGTGAGCCAAATCCGGATAAAGGCGATCTTTGGATGCAAGAGATCGAGAAGATCTTGAGGCACTTCATTGCGGGACAACGTGAAGGTCGACTATGCCACCTACTTCTTGCTAGAGAGGCAGAGTATTGGTGGAGAGGTGAAGCAACGTTTATAGCGTAACATCGCGAGATGACCTGGGAGCTTTTTCGTGAAAGGTTTTGGACAAATACTTCCGGATCTTTGCCGAGCCGAGAAGGAGCGGGAATTTCTTCAAGCTGCGGCAAGGCAACTCGGCGGTGTCCGAGTATGCGCCAAGTTCGAATCGTTGGCGAGGTATTTCAGTCCATTTCGTGACCGAGTTGACCAGAGATGGTTAAGTGAGAGATTCCAACGGGGATTGAGATTCGACATTGAAGTCGGTGGTGTCGTTGAGGATCGAAATCTTCAAGAGTGATTGATCGATGTGTCGAGGTAGAAGGAGTGAGGAGCCACAAGAAGAAGACTGTTGTGGCGGACCGGTGAGACCCGTGAGTGCGGGGCGTAGATTTGCACGTAAAGGAAAACTACCGCGAAGAGGCCTTACGACCAGACCTCGGGGAACGACAACGAGGGACGATGTCGTCCGATGACCCAAGTACCGAGGAGTGGAGGTCGGACCCGGTGTCGAGGTGATTTGCTACCGATGTGGAAAGCGGGACATTACGCGAGTAATTGTACTCGTAGGGAGGAGGTGTGTTTCAACCGCAAGAAGCCAGGGCATTTTGCTAAGGATTGTCCTACACCTAAAGCTGAACCGACTATGCTTGCGGCAAAGGCCAAAGGAAGCGTCAAGTGGCTAAAGGCGAGTTTTCTGCATGAGTGGCGAGGAAGCGGTCGAGTGATGATCTTATCCAAGGTGAATGTGAGATCGAGGGTAAATCCTTATCCGTTCTTTTTGATTCGGTGCAACCCATTCCTTCATTTCTTCCGATTGTGTGAACCATTTGAACTTGACTGTGATCGCTTTACCGTTTAAATTAGTAGTTACAACCCACCGCTAAAACCTTAGTCACAAACACGCATGTCTTAATTGTGTAGTGATTATTGAGTAGAAAGTTTGTGGTCAATTTGGTTTGTTTGCCTCTTAAGGGTTTAGATGTCATCCTCGGGATGGATTGGTTGTCACACCACCATGTCCTTTGGACTGTGCCCGTAAACTGTAATTTTTCCGGACCTTGGAGTCTCCAATTATCTTTCTGCCGAGCGTATTGGAGTTTCTTTGAAAGAAGGAACTAGGGAATACATGTATCTAGCTAGTTCGGAAGTTTTCCAAACAGATCGGCGTGAAGAATGTTCCGGTGGTGTGTGATTTTGAGGGCGTTTTCAAGACGTGCGGGATTACCACCCGATGCGAGGTCGAAGTTCTCCATCGACCGATTCCAGGAACGGGACCGATTTCCAAAGCGCCGCATGGGATGTCTCCTGCCGAGATGAAAGAGTGAAGTCCCGGATCGAACACTTGGAGTCGAAGCAATTCATACGACCGAGCGTGTCACCGTGGAGCTCGGTGTTGTTGGTTAAGAAGAAGGATGGACGATCAAGGCCGTGCGTGGACTATCGCGAGCTCAACAAGGTTACCGTGAAGAACCGATTATCCGTTACCACGTATTGGCGACTTGATGGACCAACCGTGGAGCGGCGATCTTTTCAAGATAGACTTGAAGTCGGGCTACCATCAGTTCGCGTGAAGGAGGGAGATGTCGCCAAAAGCGACTTTCAGGACTAGATACGGTCACTACGAGTACTTGGTGATGCCGTTTGGAGTGACGAATCGCCCGGTGTGTTTATGGACTACATGAGCAGGATTTTCCATTCGTTTTTGGATCGATTCGTTGTAGTGTTCATCGGCGACATATTGATTTACTCGAGGAACCGAGAAGAGCACGCAGAACACCTATGTCGAGTACTACGGATATTACGAGATAAGCGACTCTATGCCAATCTGTCAAGTGTGAATTTTGGCTTGAAGAGGTGAATTTTCTTGGTCACGTGATTTCCGGAGAAGGGATAGCGTGGATCCAACTAAGATTGGCGGTGATAGCATGGGAACGGCTAAGGCGGTTCTAGAGATCGGGAGTTTTGTCGGCTTAGCGTGCTATTTACAGAAGATTCATTGAAGGTTTCTCGAAGATTGTCGCGCCTCTTACGATTGACGAGGAAGGATCAACCTTTGCTTGGACCGAGGAATGTGAAGCCGATTTTCAACGGCGAAGGAGCTTTTGACGGCGGCGCTGTCTTGATTTTGCCTCAACCGGAAGAGCCTTATGAGGTGTATTGTGATGCGTCACACCAGGGATTGGGATGCGTGCTGATGCAACATCGGAAGGTGGTAGCGTATGCTTCAAGACAGCTTAAGATTCACGAGAGGAACTACCCTACTCACGACTTGGAGCTGGCGGCCCGATGGTTTTTTCTTGGCGAAGATATGGAGGCACTACCTTTACGGAGCACTCTTCTTGCTTTCGGCGATCACAAGAGCTTGAAGTACCTGTTCGACCGGAAGGAGCTCAACATGCGTCAACGTAGATGGACGATTTCTCAAGGACTACGACTTTACGTTGGAATACCATCCGGTAAGGCTAACGTAGTAGCGCATGCGTTGAGCGGGAAGAGCGTTTTAACCTCGGTAATGATGATCAAGGAGTTGGAGATGCTCGAGAAGTTCCGAGATTTGAAGTTGAGTGTCAAGTTTCACCGGAAGCCGAGATTTGGTATGCTTACCATTTCTAACAGATTGTTGGGCGAGATCCGAGACCGGCAAGTTCATGACGAGCTTACGCAAGAGAAGATTCAGATTGATAGCGCAAGGGAAGGCGAATTTCACGTCGGAGAGACGACATCTTGAGGTGCAATGGCCGTGTGCGTGCCTAACGTATCCGAGCCGAGGAAGTTGATTCTCGGCGAAGCGCGCAAGAGCAACTTTAGTATTCATCCCGAGTTACGAAGATGTATCAAGACTTGAAGAAGCATTTTTGGTGGTCCTGAATGAAGAAGCAAGTGGCGAGCACGTAGCTTCATGTTTGGCGTGTCGAAGCGGTGGAGCACCAACGACTGCAGAATGCTACAATCGCTGACGTACATGGAAATGGGACAGTATTTCCATGGATTTCGTTGTAGGTTTGCGAAGACGCAGAAGAAGAATGATTCGATTTGGGTGATCGTCGACCGATTGACCAAATCTGCTCATTTCTTACCGGTGGTCGACATACAACGTGGAAAAGCTGACCGAGATCTACATCGCGGAGATAGTACGACTACATGGAATACCCTCTTCGATCGTGTCGGACCGAGATCCGAAGTTCACGTCTTATTTTTGGAGGGAATTGCAGGAAGCGATGGGAACCGAGCTCGAGCTTAGCTCGGCATATCATCCACGCATCGACGGTCGATCGAGAGAACGATCCAATCGCTTGAAGATTTGTTGCGAGCTTATGCGTTAGATCACCGAGGAAGTTGGGACGACGTCTTACCATTGGTGGAATTCACATACAACAACAGCTTCCATGCGAGTATTGGGATGGCACCTTTGAAGCGCCAGATGGACGAAATGTCGACGCCTCTTTGTTGGTACCAGGGCGGCGAGCGGTCGTAGGACCAGATATGATCCAGCGGACTACCGAGAAGATTCGTTTGATCGAGAGATCGGATGCGAACATCTCAAAGTCGACGAAGAGTTATGCAGATCAACGGCGTCGACCACTCGAGTTCGAGGAAGGAGAACATGTATTTCTTAGAGTCACCCCCACTCATCGGAGTTGGTCGAGCGATCAAATCCAAGAAACTTACCCTAAATTCATTGGACCTTACCAGATTCTTCGTCGTATTGGTCCAAAGGGCATATCGGTGCATTGCCACCATTCTTGTCGAACATCCACGACGTCTTTCACGCGTCTCACAATTGCGGAAGTATGTTTCCGACCCTTCTCATGTCATCGAACCGGATGTGATTCAACCGAAGGGCGACCTATCTTTTGAAGCGTTACGGCAAGGATCGTTGATCGGAAAGCCAAACGATTCGCGGAACAAAGAGATCCAACTTGTCAAAGTTGTGTGGGATCGAAGGACGGGAGATGCGACTTGGGAGCTGGAGGAGAAGATGAAGATTCAAGACTGAACTTTTCTGAGGTAAGAAGCTTATTTGAAATTGCGAGGACGAAATTTTTTTAGAGGGAGAGATTGTAACACCTGAGGACGAGATCGACATCGTATAGGACGACGTATCGAGACCTCGACCAAGACCTTGTGTCGAGATCCCGTGACTAGATCGTTTGCCGAGATCATTTGTCGAGCTGATGAGACCACGTGCACTAGCTGCTGAGTTGAGGAGGTCGCGTGTCGAGTTGATGAAGTCGCGTCATCGAAATGATGAGGACGCAAGTCGAGCTGAGGAGACCGCGTTCACGAACTCGTGTTAGAACCTTGTACGTTTGCACGAGCACTCTTGTCGACATCGTGTCGAGATGACACCTCGTATTATTTCGAACGTTACTCAGCGTTATTATTATATTGTTTGTAATTATTACATTGTCGGCTTGTCGTTGACCGACAGAGTAGAGGGTAATTATGAGAGGAACGAGTTAACGGGTAGATGATTGATGGGATTGGCATCTTTTAGCTGGAGTTACGTTTTTACCCCTATCTCGCCAGCTGTATACCACGACCGTTTCCCTCACACTCATTCTTTCTCTTTTCTTCTTTCTTCTTCCTTCCTTCTGCTCTGTGTTTCGTTGTTTTCTTTAAAAATCTTCAACGACGAAACCGTGAGTTCCAGCGAGATTCTGCACAAGATTTCTTCATCAATTTTGTTCATCATCAACTTCTCGACCCATATCTTGTCTGATCGACCATCACCGTTGAGGTATGAAGAACAGATTTTCTTTCATTTGTGCTACTGTTTAGCGCTAATTCTTCTTCCATTTTTAACCAGTTTTATGCTTCCAAATCATGTCAAATTGATGGGTTTTCTTATTCACAATATTACCTATCTTTTTAACCGATTAATTGGGCTTGTAAAACAAATTTCTTCCTCTGTTTTTCTGCAATCGGCAGTGCCCAGAAACCTCCATTTTTGGTTCGTTTCGATTTTCCTGTTTTTCATTCGTTGTTCTGGTTATTGTTGTTGTCGATCTATCTGTTGAAGCATCAGATAACTTTTTCATGAAATTTTGATCGAAATCCCTAACTTTGTGTTAGAGGAAAAATATATTTCAGTTCTTAAGTTTCATATTTTTCTGGGTTGTGGTTGAGTTTGGGGAAGAGAGAGTTAGATGTATTGGAACCTATAGATCGATCTGAGTTATGTTTGTTTTAGGAAGTCTGATTCCCGAGATCGAGTGATTTCCGAATCGAGGGTACGGGAAAGCGAATCCAAGGACGCGGGCGTGAGATCCGAGCGAGGATCAGACGTGTCGAGGTCGATCGAAAGCGTGCGTGTCGAAGTCGTTGTCGAGTTCGTTGGAGACAGCCGTGTCGAGATCGAGTAAGAGAAGTCGTTGTCGAGCTCTTTGAAGACAGCTGTGTCGAGGTCGTTGTCGAGCAGCATTAACTTGGAGTTCGGTAAGGGCGCTTCACATTAATATTTTTGTAGTATGATAGCGTAAGGGCATTTCATATTCTATGTGGTTATGTTATTGTGTATGGATTTACTGATTTGTGTCGAGATGAAATGTTGTGATATGATTGAGTTTTGCATGTATTTAATATGTGATTGAATATATGTCGTGAAGTGTGTATTGCATGTTGAATTGCGTTTCTTCATGTCGAGCTTGCTCTTTTATTTGACATGCGGTTGAATATTTTGTGTTTAACTCCTTGAATATCGTATGCTGGCGAATTGTTCATCGAGTGAAGCGAGCTAGGTGAGTCGTATGACGTTTTTGAGCCGTGACCGGATAATCGAGGGTGCTAGGTCCCCTTTTTGTTTACGGGAGATTGACTAGACGTCGCCACGCTCACGGGACCTGAGTTGGATCCCTAGGGAGAGCGAGGATCCCAAGGCTTTCTGGACTTTCCGACATACTGATGCGGCGTGTGCATTCCGGAAAATTGTCAGTCGAGAGAAAATGGAATTGTGAGTTGTGTCGAGTTTAGAGTGAGATGGTCGAGTCACGTCGGTGAATGTTATACTTTCTTTGTTGGCTTATATTTTTATGTCGAGCTTATCTTGAATTGTTGAGAAGTTGACCTTTCCCGTGGTGCCTTCAATCCATGACGGTTACCCAGGCGATGTCGAGGGCGCAGTAACTCGGCGATGAGACGATGCCGAGGAGGAGCTCGACGAGGACCCGAGTGGCGACCTCTATCCGTCGTGATTGTTTATTTATTGGATGTTTGTTTTTCCGAGGACTGTACTTGTTTTCCTTTTGTGTTCGAGGTCGTGACCAGTTTAGGCGATGTTGTTTTGTTGCTCTGAGGGTAGACCGTGGTCTTACTTTTGGAGCAGCCCCCTGCGTGGGAGTCTGCCGGAAGTACCCCCAGGGTATGATTGCTCTTTTGAAGTTGTCGTACCTTAGGTGTATTTTCTTTGCACATTTGCTACTCTGTATTTTGTATACATTATTATTTCGAGTGATATATATATATGTGTATGTTATGCATGTATGTTTTATTTGAATTTAAGTCTTGTGTCTTAGTTGCACCATGTTTCGAAAAGCTGTAATTACTCTGTTGTGCACGAGTTGGTTTTATAAAAAAAAATATATATCGTATTTTTAAAAGGCACAAGAGTTTTATTTTTAAAACACATCTCATATAGGTTTTGTTGAGCTTGGTGTGTTGAGCTCGGTAACTCGAGCTCGGTATATTGAGCTTGGTAGCGGTCCGGAAACGGGTCGTTACAATAACCCTTTATCCTAGCCAAACACCATCACATAGAACTTAATTTAAAATGCTAGCTTTCAAAGAATCATTTTTCTACATTTCTAAAGTCTTGAAACATATCAACCAACCATTCCAATCAAGTTCACAAAATAATTTTCCTCCCACAAACTCCCTTGTGGCTCTCGGCTTTTTACCCCCTTTTCTAAAAAAAATTAGTCAAACTTTTCAAATCAACAAGCCATTTCTATGTCATTTAATTAAACTCCAAGACATCAAAATATCAAGACATATCCAAGGCATACCCCAAAACATATTCCAAACACATTTCAAAACACATACCACTTTCCAAGATCATGCTTTCAAGAACATGTTTTTCACAAAATCTAACTACCCAAAGTTTCAATTAGACATCCATGCATCAAAACAAGTTTTTGCAAGAAAATTTCCGTTTTCCTACACCTATAGGCCTGTGGCCCTTAACCCAAATTTAGTGACCAATTTGCAAAATTTTCCAAACAATAAATTAGTACCATTTCACTTAGCATTTCCTTTCAAAATAACAAGCCACAATTTAAGACTAACTTCAACCAAGTTCCAAAACTTATTTTCAAAATATTTCAAGAGTAAGGTTTTCCAAGAAATCTTTTCAATTCTTTTGATTTCAAATCCAACAAACCCAATAACAATTATACTAACTAAAACATGCTATTCATCAACCAATTTCATGCTTCACAAATTAATTCCACTACTACCCTTCCTCAAGAATAGAATTCTATCATAAACAATTAGCCAATAACTTCCAATTCCAAAACTATAAGCACATACAACAACAACAACATCAATTAGACTCAATTAACCATCCAATTGCTTGATTCACCAAGGATCACATATTTTCCCCTCTTTTTCTCTCTTAGGTCACGCCTAGGGTTCAAGAAATGGGATTGAAGTGCTCATCTGCTCTCGATCACAATCAAGCATAAAACCAACACAAAACAAGCATGAAAATGAAGAAGAAAATTAAAGAAATCACCACCTCTCCTCCTCCTAGAGCTTGCGGCCTAGGGGCTGTTTTTGGGAGAGGAAATGTGCTCTCAACCTTGCTTGAATGGAGAGGTAGAGGATGATGAAGAGTAGAAGAAATTAGTAGTAGAAAGTATGAAAGCTTGGAGGTGAAGTGAACTCAAGAACAAAGAAAAAAGAAAGTGGCCATGGAAGAGCTTTGGAGCTTCTCTCTCAAGAAAGTGAAGAAGATGAAGTTGTGAGGGTTAGAGAGAGGGGGCGCGGTTTTGGGCTGGTTATGGGGGTGGGGTTATTTTTTTCACTTAAAAAATAATGCTTGGTTAAAACTTAATCTAATAATGTGTTAAAAAAAATTAATCACACAAAGGTTGACACCTCTCATAAAGCAAAGATGCTAATCACATCAACTAATCTATCCCATCTAATCTCACATCTCTCATGATTACCCTCTAATTCTAGAGTCTAAGGGTTGCTAAAACACGGCGTAGAGTAATCGCGTTACCGATAAATCTCCCGCCGATAAATTCGCGAAAATTAATTTGACGAGAAATTAATTCACCGCGTAAAAATAAATTATCATAAATAATAAAAACAATCTAAAACACTCATAAATAATCACAACAAGTCACGATTCAATTTTCATCGAAATCGGGATTCATTTAAAATTTTATCTGCGGCAAAACTACCGGCGATTCGAAACGCGACGAAACTTCGTTAGAATTTTTTGACAATATTCAAACCATGAATTAATATGGAATATTAATTCTCAAATTCAATTTGATCTTGATTTATTTAAATCACTTATTTAGAGAACAAGGAATTGCTTATTATAGCATAGTTACGACAAAAATACACTACAATAACGCTAAATAACGTATCGTAAAAGCACGGGTGTTACAACAAGTGCTCCACGTGTAGCCCTGTGCTGGTCTCTGCCTCTGCGCGCGTCCCACGCGTATCCTTCAGCTTACTGGAAAGGACAATTGCAAATTGCAAATAGCAGATCGTACAAGGCAATTGCAAATAGTAGATAGTACGAAAACGGTAATGTGTACTATTCTGACATTCTCTGGAAAGGAAGAAAAGGACTACATTTCAAATTACCTCACTCAATGGAAAGGAACTATTTTTACAGCAACGGTAATACCCTTGAAGACTCCTATAAATACCCCAAGGTATTCATTGAAGAAGTTAGCCAAAAATTGTGAAGAAACTTCATTCTGAAAGCAACATTACTCAAGTGAGCAATCAGTTTTGTGCCAAGTTTATGGTCTACAAAGAACTGAACTCAGCGTCTTATACTTTCTTTTAGAAAGCTATTCTGTTTTGAGCTTAATCTTTTCATCCTCTCTGTGAGAGATATTTTGATTGTATTCAAAAGTATAATCTCTTTTGTAAACTGTATTTGGCCTAGTTAAGGCTTTGTTCCTCAAAGGCTCGATCATACGAAGTCGTTTTGAGAAGTTGAGAATATTGTCAAGTTTGTGACAGTAGAATACTCTTGAGGAAAGTTGTAATCAGTTGATTATAGTGAAAAATCCTTCAGGATCGAAGGGACTAGACATAGCTACCAGTTGGTGCTGAACTAGTATAAATCTCTGTGTCCCCTCCTTTACTGCTTTACATTTATCTTTACACTGCTCAGTAAAACAAGTTTTCATAAACGGTTTCATTTTCTGCATCCGGTTAGTTTCTCAGCATCCGATAAACAAACAGTTTTAAAAATCTCTGTTCGTAGTGTTTTTACGTAAAGTTTCCGAAAAGTTTTTTAACACAATTCAACCCCCCTTCTTGTGTTCACGTTCAGTTGGTACCAGAGCTCGGCCTCTTGGTTGAGCACTTAACAGTGTTAAGAGAAAAGATCCTATACTGTGAACATGTCTACTGAAGGTGGTCATATGAACCGTCCCCCTCTATTCGATGGAGAAAAATTTGATTACCGAAAAGATAAGATAAAAGCTTTCTTTGAGACACAACAACTTGAGTTGTGGGATATACTTCAAAGTGGTTACATTCCTCCCACTAATCCTCGTGGTGTTGCTATAGCCAGAGAAGATTGGAATGATGAGCAGAAAAAGAGATATCAAATCAATCAAAAAGCTACATTCATTCTTATCTGTGCTATGACAGAAAAAGAATATGATAAATGTGGCAAATTTGATACTGCCAAAGAAATCTGGGACTCAATCGTTTTATCTTACGAAGGCTCTGCCCAAGTAAGAGAAACCAAAGCTAGCATGTTGGTTCGCCAATACGAGTTATTCAAAATGGAAGATGGTGAAATCAATGAAACTATGTTTGGAAGATTCCAAACACTTGTTCATGGGTTACAGGCCCTTGGAAAAAGTTACATTATACCTGACCATGTTAGAAGATCTTAAGAAGCTTGACTAAGCAGTGGAGACCCAAGGTCACTGCTATTCAGGAAGCAAAAGATCTAAATGTCCTACGACTTAAAGATCTTATGAGTTCGTTGAAAACTCATGAACTTGAGCTAAACGAAGAAGACTTGTAAAAAAAGGCAAGTCTATTGCTTTGAAAGTCGCTCAACATAAAGCTAGTTCTTCCAAAGCCCTTCATGCTAAAGAAGAAGAATCAGAAGATGAAGCTTCAGAAGGAGATGTTGACACATCAGAAGATGAGCTCGCGTTTATATCCAGGAAGATACAAAGAATGTGGAAGAAGAGAAACTTCAGGAGGAAGTTTCAGAAGAAAGATACTTAGGACAAGAAGGAAAGCAAGGACAAGGACAAAGCTCAAATCTTTTGCTATGAATGTAAAAAGCCTGGACATTTCAAGTCCGAATGTCCTAATCTTAAGGAGAAGCCCACAAGAAGTTCTTTCAAGAAAAAGAAGAAGGGCCTCATGGCTACATGGGAAGATCTAGACTTATCCTCATCTGAGGAAGATAATGAAGTAGAAGCAAATCTCGCTCTCATGGCAGACACTGATATTGATTCAGAAGAAGAAGTTGAAGATGTAATAGTATATGATTCCTACTCTGAACTTCAACTTGCATTCGATGATCTTCTTAAGGACTCTGCCACTCTCTCTATTGAGTATAAGAATTTGAAAAAGAAATTTTCAAAATTATCACAAGACTTTCAAGCTTTAAACAAAGAAAAATATGTACTCAATAAAGAGAACCGTGTCGAAACCGACAATCAAGATCTCGATGGATAACTGCCTGGTCGCTAACAAGCAACCAGAAGCTGAGAGCTTTCAAGCTGAAAGCTCTAAAGTTACAGGCATTCCTAAATGCAAATCAAATGATTATGAATATGCATTTCAAAAGTTTCTTGCAGAGAGTGTAACTCGAAGCAAGCAAGCTTCAATGATTTGGGGCGTCAGTAAAACGACAACTCATGGTCTTGGTTATATATCAGATGAACCTCTTTTAGAAAATGATTCAACATCTGAAAAATCCAATAATCATAGTAAATGCTTGCATTGTACTTACTGCAATAAACCTGGTCATTTGAAAAGTGTATGTACTATTTTTAAAACTGTGAAGGATAAGCTTCATTCAAGAACTAACAAGAAAGGACCCAAAAAGATATGGGTACCTAAAGATAAAATAGTCTATGTTGCATACATGCTTAGCAACAAAGTCAACACACCTATCTTGGTACTTAGACAGTGGATGCTCGCGTCACATGACGGGAGAAAAGCATATGTTCCAAGAACTAAGGCCTAAAGAAGCTGGATTCATTGGTTTCGGAGGAAATCAGAAAGGTAAAATAGTTGGAATTCGTCGCATTGGTAAAGACTCTCTTTCCTCTATTGATAATGTACTCTATGTTGAAGGACTTAAACATAACTTATTGAGCATAAGTCAATTATGTGACAACGGTTATGAAGTCATCTTTACAAAAATTGGATGTCTAGTAAAAAGCAAGAAAGACAGCTCTATTTTCTTTACTGCTAAGAGGAAACAAAATATTTACAAAATTGATCTCTCTGAACTTGCAAAACAAGATGTTAAGTGTCTCATGTCTGTTGACGAAGAACAATAGATTTGGCACAAGAGATTGGGTCATGCCAATTTGAGATTAATCTCAAAATTAAACAAGCACAGTGTTGTCAGAGGCTTACCAAATCTTAAGTATCAATCCGATGCTCTCTGTGAGGCATGTCAAAGAGGAAAACAAGTTAAAACTTCTGTTCATTCAAAAAATGTTGTTTCAACCTCTAGACCACTTGAGCTTTTGCATCTTGATCTTTTTGGTCCAACAAGGACAGCCTCTTTAACTGGAAAGAAATTTGGGTTTGTCATTGTTGATGATTTTACTAGATGGACATGGGTTAGATTTCTTGCTCACAAAGATGAGTCATACAAGGTATTTACTGTATTCTGCAAAACAATTCAAAATGAAAAAGGAATTTGTATTTCTTCTATTAGAAGTGATCATGGGGGAGAATTTGAAAATGAAAGCTTTCAAAAATTTTGTGATGATAACGGCATCTCCCACAATTTCTCCTCTCCTAGAACACCTCAACAAAATGGTGTTGTAGAAATGAAGAATAGGTCCCTCCAAGAAATGGCCAGGACCATGATCAATGAGGCTAACATTGCAAAACATTTTTGGACAGAAGCAGTAAACACAGCTTGTTACATTCAAAATAGAATTTTTATTAGACCTATTTTCAAGAAGACTCCATATGAACTGTGGAAAGGAAGGAAACCAAACATATCACATTTTCATTCATTTGGTTGTACGTGTTATATTTTAAATACTAAGGATCAGCTTAGTAAGTTTGATTCAAAAGCTGACAAAGGAATCTTTTTGGGATATTCTAAAAGATCTAAAGCTTTTAGAATATACAATAAAGAAACTATGACAGTGGAAGAATTCATTCATGTCAAATTTGATGACAAGAAGCCTGATACAGCCATGTCAGAGCTAGATGAATTATTTTCAGAATTAAATATAGGTAATACTACAAATAGTGAATCTACATCTTCATCGTCCGGTGGTGACCAGACACAAGAATCTTCAGAAGATGAAGTCAGAAAGAGCTGGAAGTACAAAGCCAATCATCCTAAAGATCAAATCATAGGAAAACCTGGAGATAGAGTAAGAACCGGATCCTCTTTTAAAGAGCATGCATATATGGTATTACTCTCAGAAATGGAACCTAAAACAATTGATCAAGCATTGGAAGATGAAGGTTGGATTCTGGCCATGCAAGAAGAGTTGAATCAGTTCCAAAGAAATGATGTATGGAACCTAGTTACTCTACCAGAAGATAAGCAAGCTATTGGTACTAAATGGGTATTTAGAAACAAGCTTGATGAAGATGGAAAGGTTGTGAGAAACAAGGCAAGATTGGTTGCTTAAGGTTACTCACAGGAAGAAGGTATTGATTTTACTGAAACATTTGCACCTGTTGCAAGGTTAGAAGCTATACGCATTTTACTTTCATTTGCTGCACATCATGATATAATTCTTTATGAAATGGATGTGAAAAGTGCCTTCTTGAATGGTTTTATAACTGAGGAAGTCTTTGTAAAACAACCTCCTGGATTCGAAGACATTGAATTTTTAGAACATGTCTTCAAGCTTAAAAAGGCCCTGTATGGTCTTAAGCAAGCTCCCAGAGCTTGGTATGAAAGACTGAGTACATTTTTGATGAAAAATGGCTTTACCAGAGGTCTAGTAGACACTACTTTTTTTAGAAAAACATCAAACAAGCACTTTATAATTGTTCAAATATATGTTGATGACATTATTTTTGGAGCTACTAATGAAAGCATTTGCAAAGAATTTTCTAAGCTAATACAGGCTGAATTCGAGATGAGCATGATGGGTGAACTGAAGTTCTTCCTTGGAATTCAAATCAAACAATGCAATGATGGTATCTATATGCATCAAAACAAATATATCAAGGAATTGCTAAAGAAATTCAAAATGGTGGATTGAAAACCTATGTGTACTCCTATGCATCCCACATGCATTCTTGGTAAAGATGAAACTGGTAAAAAGGTAGATCAAAAGATGTACGGAGGTATGATTGGATCTCTACTTTATCTTATAGCTTCAAGACCTGATATTATGTTCAGCGTATGTCTGTGTGCTAGATTTCAATCAGATCCTAGAGAATCACACTTGAGTGCTGTTAAAAGAATCTTTAGATATTTGCAAGGATCTACTAATCTTGGTTTGCTTTATAAGAAATCAAAAGATTACAAGTTAGTAGGTTTCTGTGATGCTGACTTTGCTGGAGACCGAATTGAAAGAAAAAGCACAAGTGGAGGCTGCCAATTCCTTGGAGCAAATCTTGTGTCTTGGTCAAGCAAAAGGCAAAGCACGATTGCACTCTCAACAGCAGAAGCTGAATATATTTCAGCAGCAAGTTGTAGCTCTCAACTTCTGTGGATGAAATATCAACTTGAAGACTATATGATAAAAGAAAGTAACATTCCTATCTTTTGTAATAACACTTCTGCAATCTGTCTTACTAAAAATCCCATATTGCATTCACGAGCCAAGCACATTGAGATTAAGCATCATTTTATAAGAGACTATGTTCAGAAGGGTATTCTTGAAATAAAATTTGTAGACACTGATCATCAGTGGGCTGACATATTTACAAAACCCCTTGTTGAAGATAGATTCAATTTTATAAGAACAAATTTAAATTTTCATCTCATAGAAGAATGATTAATCTCAGCGTCAGATGATATGCATCATCTCAGCATCTGGTATGACATAAGCATGTATACTTAAAAGCATTTTATTTGTCATGTGCATCATAACTCAACGTCTGGTGAATCGGTTGCGTGCGTCCGAGCGCACATACACGTGTCACACGTGTAAAGGACTTAAGCGTCTCATCACATCTACTGAGTTATGATTATTTATGTCTTTCGATAAAATCTTTTTACTTGATCTTACTTTTCTTTTGGCGTCTTCATTTAATGAAAAGGCAAATCTTCATGTTCTTTTCTTTTTTGATTTAATTTTTGTTTGGAAATATGAAGCGGTTTTTGAAAAAGGACTATACCATTTTCTATCAACTTTCCCACTACTCCACATTTTTTCGCTCCATCACTTCACTCTGCATCTACTTGCAAAAATTTCTCTCTCTCTCTCTCTCTCTCTCCCTGTGTGTGACTTCAAACCCTAAAACCTCCATTACCCTCTCTGCAACTACTACCATGGCCGATAGAAAGGTTGGACAATATACTGCTGCCTTCGATGTCTTCTCTGAGGCAAAACTCATGAATGAGAACAGAATTGATTTTGAGAAATTCAAGCTCTATGGTTTTGATTTTGAAGAAGGTTTGGAGAAACTAGGCTGGAAAAATTACTTTATCTGGGAACCAGTTGATGTACTGAGCTATGCTATAAAGGCGTTATGGGGGAACACTTACCTACTTCCGGGAGAAATTATAGAAGGACACATCAGAGGCTTCAAGTTACGCTTCACCATCAACTTTATCGCTCAGACCATCAAGTGCCCTTGTGAAGGAATCAGTTACCATGCTAACTGGGTTGAAGCTTACAAAGGACTGGAAAACGTCAACGAAGCCCTGTTCGAAAACTATCGTGAGTTGAAGAAGAAGAACATAACTCCCACTGCCAAAGACTTAAAAAGCTACTACAGAGTATTGCACAAAATCATCGCTAAGAGCGTGATTCTGAAGGCTGGTTCAAGCGACATAGTGAACTACGAGCAAAAGTTCATTATGAGAAACTATATGGATGGGAAGAAAATCAACCTGCCAAGGTTGATTATCAATAATCTTATAAATGCTCTTGTCTTCTCAAGGAAGAGTGTCGATAAAAAGAATATCGTCAAGGTTATCCCTTATGGAGTTCTTCTCTCCATAATGATGATTAAAGATGGTGTTGTGAGAAAGTTGGCTGACTCTACCAACAAAGAAGATAAAGAAAAATACTTTGGTGTTAGCGCTGTTCGTCCTGAAGTTTTTGGAGTCGACAGTCTAGTCAGAATGCAGTTGATAACTGGCTCTATGATTAAGAAGGTGAAATTAGAGCAACAAGAAGGAGAAGCTTAAAAGAAAACCACCAGAAGCTCAATAGCTGGTGTGAAGAGACGTGTTGAATCTCCTCTAAGGGAGACAAGAAGAATGAAACAAAAGGTGGCTCCTGCACCTACTGTTGAGGAACCAGGAGATGAGGATAGAATTCCTATCAGAAAGGTCTTGGAGAAAAAGAATAAGCCAACAGCTGAAAAAGATGCTTCAGCGTCCGGTCAAGGGAAGCAAGTTCCTCCTCCTCCTTTTGCCGTTGTTGCCCCTAGAGGAACAAAAAGAAGGTTGGTTAAGTCTTTTGAGCTTAACCCAAAGGTACTCGACTTTACTGCTGATGAGTCAGTATCTATCTTTGATTCTCATGATGTTATTCCTGCACCCCCATTGTCTGTTTCACAACCACAAACCCAGAAAACTAGAATGAGCCTCCGACAAACCTCTACCCTCATCCTCTCAAAACCTACCCAAACACCATCCAATACACTCAACCTTGACCTACCACAAATTTCCTCAAATACCTCACTTACCACATACATTTCCAAACTTTACTCTCACCCCTTCAACCTATTATTCAAAGTACCTCCCATTAATCCTTTCAAACCTTACACACCTAAAACTATACAATCACCAAAACCACTCCCACTTCACTCACCATTACCAATAAACCTACAGACTTCGGTGGAAGGAAGAATGTCTCGTGCATTAACAAACCTCGGTTTGTTAAGTATGAGTCATATCACAACATCTACAATCGTTCCTCTACATGGCATTTGAAAACCTTCACCTCTGGAGTTGCCAGACTGGAAATTCCCTCTCTAATGAATTCTACTTTCAAGGATGGAGAAGACCATTATGCCATTCAAAGGAAGATTGAGACCAGAACCTCGTAGCAGAGCAATTCCTTTCTCTGTTGACCTTCCTAAATCCCTACCTCAAACTGAACCTCTCACACTGGAGGAGTGTGGAAGGTGGATCGCGGATGAAGAAGCTGCCTTCATGGCACACTGTCTTGAGATGAAGAAAATTGAAGTTATCAGACAGTGCAGGGATCCTTCTTCTGTATCCATAAAGATTGTGCCAGATAGACAAAGGTGGCTACCTTGGTCTATCCCTTGAAAGAGGAAAGAACCTGCTCCTGGCAAGCTGCCATTCAGCAAGATCGGACTCATAGAGTATGAGAAGGCTCCTAAGAAGTATAACCTTAAAGAATTCTCTAAGCTTCCGATTGCCAAAATCACTGAGGACCATGCCAGAAGGTTTTACCTTAGTTCTCTGAAGGAAGATGAATGGAGAACTGGCTCCTCAAACTGCTGCAATGATGAAAAAGCCACTATTCCCACAGTTAGCACTATCAGCAAAGTTACTGACACCAATTTGGGAACTGCCTACTTTGATGATACGTTCAGGTGTTCAGTAATTAGGCCTCTTGACTGCATGAAGATATATATCCAATGGGTTGTTGTGACTAAGCACTTCGACATTGGATTTACTTGGAGTCAATGGTCTGAATCTTGGAAAGACAAATCCTTGTTACCATGCCTCGTCCCCCTAGCGCTTGAAGAAAATGACAGGGAAAATCTGCGAAGAGTATACTTGGCAGAAAATGAAGCACTCTCTTTCGCTTTTGAAGTATTGAGTGTCTTTATCAAAGAATATGGGGAGAAGATACTGGAAACAGGTTTGATGCTTTCACTGCTGATGTGCTTCTGCATAGAGAAAATATCTTCATGGATTTGCTGTATCCAGAAGAGGTGGAGAAAAAAAGGAAAATTCAGGCAGAATCTGAGCAGAGGAAACTTGGAAGTCTCATCAAATGGTTTATACCAAATGATGCGTTCTTTCAAAAAGCTCAACAAAAGAAGGAATTGAGACTAAAGCTATCTAACTGGGTGCTAGCAGAGTATCAGAAGATGAAACCTGCACCAGTATCAGAAGCTGGACCTTCTACTTCTACTCCTGCAGTTGAAATGGTCACTATTCCCAAAGTAGAGTTTGATGAAATGAAGGCCACAAACCTGAAAGTTACTCAGCTTGAGAATGCCCTGAATTTATTATATGAACGTTTCAACATCCCTCCACCACCTCCACCAAACCCTTAAATTTATTTAATTTTTTTTGGGATATAAAATATTTTTTTGATACTCTTATATATATTCATTGTTTTTGCTCTGACTATCTGTTTATATATATACCTATATCTGATTATCTGTTTATATATATTCAAATTTTTCTAAGTCTTATTTTGACTATGATGTGCTTTACACTCTTTTTGTCTGATGACAAAAGGGCGAGTAAAAGAAAGGTTTGATGAGCACGTGAAAGTCTGATTGACAAATTCACCGCCCGATGTTCAAACTCCGATGGATACACTGAAACAGAAGTATCATGCATATCATTTCATACATAGCATTTGTGTGGTTATTCATTGCTCTAATATCTATTAATGCGTTGATATTCATTGATCCAGTACTCTAATAACGATCAATAAATTTGGTACAATGAAAATCTTTTTGATAAAATGAAAATCAGCATCCAATCTCACTTTATTAAATATATGCTCTAAGACATCTACATATTTTTTTGTGATCACTCAAATGAATTTGTTTATCAACAATCGCCTTAATACCTGAATTGTTCATATATATCTAAATGGTTAAATTCAAGGGGAGACCCTTGATATTATTTTGAAATTAAATTATTCATCAATCTTGGATATTTGTCATCATCAAAAAGGGGGAGATTGTTGTTCACCTAAACGATTGAGAAGTTTAGACCCTCATTGATTTTGACGATAACAAAGTATTTTTCAAGAGAACAATTTATCTTCTAATATATCTTTGAGTGTACAGGTATCAAAACTTCATATATATGTACAAAACACTCAAGGAAGAAGAAGAAATTTACAAAAGAATTGAATACAATCCACTAGTGTCAGCATCCGAACTCACTCTAGCGTCTTGCTAACAGCAAGCATCCAGTAGTGTTACTCTTGGACACGTAGAATACTCAATTGCTGAGAGCGTCCGTCCTCTATTCTGAGCGAGCGTCTGATCTCTTTAATGAAGCACGTGATGATCACGTTTTTGCTCTTAGCCTCAGACTGTTCTGGAACGGAATTCGAATTTGAATTTATGCGCTCATTTTGATGTACGAGGATGCAAAGGTGACACCTTTAGCATAAGACAAAAATCGTACAAGGCAATTGCAAATAGCAGATAGTACGAAAACGGTAATGTGTACTATTCTGACATTCTCTGGAAACGAAGAAAATGACTACATTTCAAATTACCTCACTCAATGGAAAGGAGCTATTTTTACTACAACGGTAATACTCTTGAAGACTCCTATAAATACCCTAAGGTATTCATTGAAGAAGTTAGTCAAAAACTGTGAAGAAACTTCATTCTGAAAGCAACATTACTCAAGTGAGCAATCAGTTTCGTGCCAAGTTTCTGGTCTACAAAGAACTGAACTCAGCGTCTTATACTTTCTTTTAGAAAGCTATTCTGTTTTGAGCTTAATCTTTTCATCCTCTCTATGAGAGATATTTTGATTGTATTCAAAAGGATAATCTCTTTTGTAAAATGTATTTGGCCTAGTTAAAGCTTTGTTCCTCAAAGGCTAGATCGTACTGAGTCGTTTTGAGAAGTTGAGAGTATTGTCAAGTTTGTGACAGTAGAATACTCTTGAGGAAAATTGTAATCAGTTGATTATAGTGAAAAATCCTTTAGGATCGAAGGGACTAGACGTAGCTACCAGTTGGTGGTGAACTAGTATAAATCTCTGTGTCCCCTCCTTTACTGCTTTACATTTATCTTTACATTGCTCAGTAAAACAAGTTTGTTGGAACCTAAACGATTGAGAAGTTTAGACCCTCATTAATTTTGATAATAACAAAATATTCACAAGAGAACAATTTATGTTCTAACAATTCTTGAAGTGTGCAGATACTAATATTACATATATTTCTAAGCCACTTAAACAAGAAGGAAGAAGCTCTCAAGAGAAGGATACACTCCATGTGTCAGCATCCGGCTCATCCTAGTATACTGTCCTCGTGAGCGTCTGGAATTATCTTTTTGTGACACTAGTCTTATCCATTTGCTATGAGCGTCCGATCTTCCGTTTTGAGCAAGCGTCTGAACTTCATTATAAATCACGTGTTGGTCACGTAGTTGCTCTTCCTCTCAGAAGTTTCTGGAACGGATTTCGAATTTGATCTTATGCGCTAAAATTGTTGTACGAGGTATCAAAGGTGACACCTTTAGCTAAAAGACAAAAATCATACAAGCAATTGTGAAAAGCAAGGTAGTATGAAAACGGTAATGTGTACTACTGAGATATTCTCTGGAAAGGAAGAAAGAAACAGCTTTTTGAAATCACCTCACTCAATGGAAAGGAGCCATTTTTCTTTATGCAGTAATATCCTTTATAACTCCTATAAATACCCCAAGGTATCCATTGAAGAAACTGCCGAAAACTCTACAAGAGAATATTGCTTCATTTACTGAGAACAAGCACTGTTGCTATACACTACAAAGAGTCACTACTCTAAAGCACTGCTTCTGTGAGCAAACAAGTTTCGAGCCAAGTCTCTGGACTACAAGAACTGAACTCAGTGTCCGACACTTTCTTTTAGAAAGCATTTCTATATTGAGCTTAATTTTTATCCTCTCTGTGAGAGTTATTTATACTTGTATTCAACTTACTTGTAAAAGTTGTTTTGGCCTAGTTAAGGCTATTCCCTCAAAGGCTCGAATGTACTGAGTCGTTTTGAGAAGTTGAGAGTATTGTCAAGGTTGTGACAGTAGAATACTCTTAAGGTTTTGTAATCAGTTGATTATAGTGGAAAATCCTTCAGGAACGAAGGGACTAGACGTAGCTACTAGTTTGGTAGTGAACTAGTATAAATCTCTGTGTCTCTTGCTTTACTGCTTTCTATTTATCTTTATCTTGCTCTGTTAAAAACAAGTTTTCACAAACTGCTTTTCCAGCATCCGGTATATTTCCAGCGTCCGTTTAACAAACTGTTTTGAAAAACCTGTGTTCTAAGTGTTTTTATATCATAGTTTGCGAAAAGTTTTCAACACAATTCAACCCCCCTTCTTGTGTTCACGTTCAGTTGGTACCAGAGCTCGGCCTCTTGGTTGAGCACTTAACAGTGTTAAGTGTAAAGATCCTACTGTGAACATGTCTGCTGAAGGTGGTCATATGAACCGTCCTCCTCTATTCAATGGAGAAAAATTTGATTACTGGAAAGATAAGATGAAAGCATTCCTTGAGGCACAAAATCTTGATTTGTGGGATATAGTTGAAAGTGGATACATTTCTCCCGCTAATGCCCTTGGTGTTGCAATACCTAGGGAAAATTGGACTGATGATCAGAAAAAGAGATATCAAACCAATCAGAAGGCTAGATTTATTCTCATCTGTGCTATGACAGAAAGAGAATATGATAAATGTGGTATGTTTGATACTGCCAAAGAAATATGGGATTCTCTTGTTTTGTCTTATGAGGGTTTTGCCCAAGTAAGAGAAACAAAGGCTAGCATGATGGTTCGCCAGTATGAGCTATTCAAAATGGAAGATGGAGAAAACATTGAAACTATGTTTGGAAGGTTCCAAACACTTGTTCATGGGTTGCAGGCCCTTGGAAAAAGTTATACTACACATGACCATGTGAGAAAGATCTTGAGAAGTTTGACTACGCAGTGGAGACCCAAAGTCACTGCTATTCAAGAAGCAAAAGATCTAAATGTCCTTCGGCTTGAAGATCTTATGAGTTCTTTGAAAGCTCATGAACTTGAGCTAAATGAAGAAGAACCTACCAAGAAGAGTAAGTCTATTGCTTTAAGAGTTAATCAACATAAACCTAGTACTTCTAAAGCTTTTCAGGCTGAAGAAGGAGAATCAGATGATGAAGCTTCAGAAGGAGATTATGATGGATCAGATGATGAGCTAGCTTTCATATCTAAGAAGATCCAGAGAATGTGGAAGAAGAGAAACTTCAGAAGGAGGTTTCAGAAGAAAGATACAAAGGACAAGAAGGAAAGCAAAGACAAGGACAAAGCCCAAGTCATTTGCTATGAATGTAAGAAGCCTGGACATTTCAAATCCGAGTGTCTTAATCTTAAGGAAAAGTCCACAAGAAGCTCCTTCAAGAAAAAGAAGAAAGGTCTCATGGCAACATGGGAAGATCTTGACTTATCCTCCTCTGAGGAAGATACAGAAGAAGAAGCTCACATTGCTCACATGGCAGACACTGATCTTGATTCAGAAGAAGAAGTTGAAGAGGTAATAATATATGACTCTTATTTTGAACTTCAACTTGCATTTGATGATCTGTTAAAGGATTATGCCACTCTCTCTATTGAGTATAAAAATTTGAAAAAGAAATTTTCAAAACTATCACAAGATTTTCATTCTTTACACAATGAAAACTCTGTACTCAATGAAGAGAACCAGTGGCGAAAATCGTCGTCTGGTGGATAACCAGTCTGGAAGCCAACAAGCAACCAGGTGAGAGCTCTCAAGTTAAAAGCTCTGTAGTTCTGAGCAATCTTAACTGCAAATCAAATGACTATGAACATGCATTTCAAAAGTTTCTTGCAGAGAGTGTAACTCGAAGCAAGCAAGCTTCTATGATTTGGGGTGTCAGTAAAACGACAACTCATGGTCTTGGTTATATATCAGATGAACCTCTTTTAGAAAATGATTCAGCATCTGATAAATCCAATAATCATAGTAAATGATTGCATTGTACTTACTGCAATAAATCTGGCCATTTGAAAAGTGCGTGTACTGTGTTTACAACTAAGAAGGACAAGTATCCTTCAAGAACTAACAAAAAAGGACCCAAAAAGATATGGGTACCTAAAGATAAAATAGTCTATGTTGCAGACTTGCTTAGCAACAAAGTCAACACACCTATCTTGGTACTTAGACAGTGGATGCTCGCGTCACATGACGGGAGAAAAGCATATGTTCCAAGAACTAAGACCTAGAGAAGCTGGATTCGTTGGTTTTGGAGGAAACCAGAAAGGTAAAATAGTTGGAATTGGTCGCATAGGTAAAGGCTCTCTTCCTTCTATTGATAATTTTATATGTTGAAGGACTGAAACATAATCTATTGAGCATAAGTCAATTATGTGACAGTGGTTATAATGTTGTCTTTACAGAAAATGGATGTTCAGGAAAAAGCAAAAATGATGGATCTATATTCTTTACAGCAAAGAGGAAACAAAATATTTATAAAGTTGATCTTTCTGAACTTGCAAAACAAGATGTCAAGTGTCTTATGTCTGTTGAAGATGAGCAATGGATTTGGCACAAAAGATTGGGTCATGCCAATTTGAGGTTAATCTCAAAATTAAACAAGCACAATCTTGTTAGAGGCTTACCAAATCTTAAGTTCCAATCTGATGCCCTGTGTGAGGCTTGTCAAAGAGGAAAACAAGTTAAAACTTCCTTTCATTTAAAAAATGTTGTTTCGACCTCTAGACCACTTGAACTTTTACATCTTGATCTTTTTGGTCCCACAAGGACAACCTCTTTAACTGGAAAAAAATATGGATTAGTCATTGTTGATGATTTTACTAGATGGACATGGGTTAAATTCCTTGCCCACAAGGATGAGTCTTTTAAGGTATTTACTGTAACACCTGAGGACGAGATCGACATCGTATTAGGACGACGTATCGAGACCTCGACCAAGACCTTGTGTCGAGATCCCGTGACTAGATCGTTTGCCGAGATCATTTGTCGAGCTGATGAGACCACGTGCACTAGGCTTTGGTGAGGAGGTCGGGTGTCGAGTTGATGAAGTCGCGTCTGCAGGTGATGAGGGCGCAAGTCGGTGAGGAGACCGCGTTCACGAACTCGTGTTAGAACCTTATGCGCTTGCACGAGCACCCTTGTCGACATCGTGTCGAGATGACACCTCGTATTATTTGAGCGTTATTCAGCGTTATTATTATATTGTTTGTAATTATTACATTGTCGACTGGATTGGCCAAGCAGTAGAGGGTAATTATGAGAGGAGCGAGTTAACGGGTAGATGATTGATGGGATTGGCATCTTATAGCTGGAGTTACGTTTATACCCCTTTCTCGCCCGGTGTATACCACGGCCGATTCCTCACACTCATTCTTTCTCTTTTCTTCTTTCTTCTTCCTTCCTTACGCTCTGTGTTTCGTTGTTTTCTTCAAAAATCTCCATCAGCCAAACCGTGAGTTCCATCGAGATTCTGCACAAGCTTTCTTCATCAATTTTGTTCATCATCAACTTCTCGACCCATATCTCGTCCTTTCGATCACCGTTGAGGTATGAAGAACAGATTTTCTTTCATCGTACTCTTGTTTAGCGCTAATTCTTCTTCCATTTTTAACCAGTTTTATGCTTCCAAATCATGTCTAATTGATGGGTTTTCTTCTTCACGATATTACCTATCTTTTTAACCGTTTAATTGGGCTTGTAAAACAAATTTCTTTCTCTGATTTCTGCAATCGGCAGTGCCCAGAAACCTCCATTTTTGGTTCGTTCGATTCCTTGTTTTTCATTTGTTGTTCTGGTTATTGTTGTTGTCGATCTATCTGTTGAAGCATCAGATAACTTTTTCATGAAATTTTGATCGAAATCCCTAACTTTGTGTTAGAGGAAAAATATATTTCAGTTCTTGAGTTTTATATATTTCTGGGTTGTGGTTAAGTTTGGGATGAGAGCTAGATGTATTAGAACCCATGGATCGATCTAAGTTGTGTTTGTTTTAGGAAGTCTGATTCCCGAGATCGAGTGATTTCCGAATCGAGGTGTACGGGAAAGCGAATCCAAGGACGCAAGCGCAGATCCAGATCGAGGATTGTATGCGTGTCGAGGTCGATAGCGTGCGATGTCGAAGTCGTTGTCGAGTTCGTTGAAGACAGCCGTGTCGAGATCGAGTAAGAGAAGTCGTTGTCGAGCTCTTAGAAGACAGCTGTGTCGAGGTCGTTGTCGAGCAGCATTAACTTGGAGTTCGGTAAGGGCGCTTCACATTAATATTTTCGTAGTATGCTAGCGTAAGGGCATTTCATATTCTACGTGGTTATGTTATTGTGTATGAATTTCCTGATTTGTGTCGAGCTGAAATGTTGTGATATGATTGAGTTTTGCATGTATTTAATATGTGATTGAATATATGTCGTGAATTGTGTATTGCATGTTGAATTGCGTTTCTTCATGTCGAGCTTGCTCTTTTATTTGACATGCGGTTGAATATCTTGTGTTTAACTCTTTGAATATCGTATCTGGCGAATTGTTCATCGAGTGGCGAGCTAGGTGAGTCGTATGACGTTTTTGAGCCGTGACCGGATAAGCGAGGGTGCTAGGTCCCTTTTTGTTTACGGGAGATTGACTAGGCGTCGCCACGCTCACGGGACCTGATTTGACCGCCCTAGGGAGAGCGAGGATCCCAAGGCTTTGCTGGACTTTCCGACATACTGATGCAGCGTGTGCATTCCGGAAAATTGTCGAGTCGAGAGAAAATGGATTTGTGAGTTGTGTCGAGTTTAGAGTGAGATGGTCGAGTCACGTCGGTGAATGTTATACTTTCTTTGTTTGCTTATATTTTTATGTCGAGCTTGTCTTGAATTGTTGAGAAGTTGACCACTTTCAGTGGTGCCTTCAATCCATGACGGTTACCCGAGGCGATGTCGAGCGCGAGTAACTCGGCGATGAAGCGATGCTTAGGAGGAACTCGGCGAGGACGAGTGGCGACCTCTATCTGTCGTGATTGTTTGTTTGTTGGATGTTTGTTTTTCCGAGGGTGTACTTGTTTTCTTTTGTGTTCGAGGTCGTGACCGGTTTAGGCGATGTTGTTTTGTTGCTCTGAGGGTAGACTGGTGGTCTTACTTTTGGAGCGACCCTGCGTGGGAGTCTGCCGGGAGTACCCCCAGGGTATGATTACTCTTTTGAAGTCGTCGTACCTTAGGTGTATTTTCTTTACACATTTGCTACTCTGTATTTTGTATACATTATTATTTCGAGTGATATATATGTGTATGTTATGCATGTATGTTTTATTTAAGTCTTGTGTCTTAGTTGCACCAAGTTTCGAAAAGCTGTAATTACTCTGATGTGCACGAGTTGGTTTTATGGAAAAAAAATATATATCGTATTTTTAAAAGGCACAAGAGTTTTGTTTTTAAAACACATCTCATATAGGTTTATGTTGAGCTTGGTGTGTTGAGCTCGGTAACTCGAGCTCGGTATATTGAGCTCGGGAGCGGTCCTAAGCAGTCGTTCTGACTTTAGTATCGAGCGATTCGGTTCAGTAGAAATTTGTGCATAAAATTTGATGAGTCACTATGTCGGGTTATGTGTGTTGGGTACCTAGTTGTATTATGTTGATTGCTGTTTGATTAAGTGAAGCACTTATTGCTTGAGAAATTGTTTGAACTGTTTCTTGATTGAAGCAGTGTGTTTTAACACATCCTTGTTGTGAGATTCGACAGGGGTTTTGAACTTTGTGGAATCTAATGCCACCTCGTAGGAATACGACATCTGCAACCGAGAACGTCGACATGGAACGAGCTATTCAAGCTATGGCCGAGATGGCGGCAGCCATGGCTCAACAATCACCGCCAACTCAACAGCTAACGCGATGACTCAACAGGCAGCGGCGTTAACTCGGCCAGAACTTACAGCGACAAAGAACGAGCGAAATCTTTGAAAGCGAGAGGATTGGCGGACTTCAGAAGCATGATCCACCGAAGTTCTCTGATGAGCCAAATCCGGATAAAGGCGATCTTTGGATGCAAGAGATCGAGAAGATCTTTGAGGCACTTCATTGCCGGGACAACGTGAAGGTCGACTATGCCACCTACTTACCGCTAGAGACGCAGAGTATTGGTGGAGAGGTGAAGCAAGCGTTTATAGCGTAACATCGTGAGATGACCTGGGAGCTTTTTCGTGAAAGGTTCTTGGACAAGTACTTCCAGGATCTTGCACGAGCCGAGAAGGAGCAGGAATTTCTTCAAGCTGCGGCAAGGCTTCGGCGGTGTCCGTATGCGGCCAAGTTCGAATCGTTGGCGAGTATTTCAGTCCATTTCGTGGCCGAAGTTGACCAGAGATGGTTGAGTGAGAGATTCCAAGGGGGATTGAGATTCGACATTCAGAAGTCAGTGGTGTCGTTGAGGATTCGAAATCTCCAAGAGCTGATTGATCGATGTGTCGAGGTAGAAAGAGTAAGGAGCCACAAGAAGAAGGCTGTGGGCGGACGGTGAGACCCAGTGCGGGCGGAGATTTGCTCGAAGGAAACTACGCGAAGAGGCCTTACGACCGACCTCGGGGAACAACAACGAGGGGCGATGTCGTCCGATGACACAAGTACCGCAGGAGTGGAGGTCGGACCGGTGTCGAGGTGATTTGCTACCGATGTGGAAAGCGGGACATTACGCGAGTAATCTGTACTCGAAGGAGGAGGTGTGTTTTAACCGCAAGAAGCCAGGGCATTTTGCTAAGGATTGTCCTACACCTAAAGCTGAACCGACTATGCTTGCGGCAGAGCCAAAGGAAAGCGTCAAGTGGCTAAAGGCGAGTTTTCTGCATGAGTGGCGAGGAAGTGAGCGAGCCGATGATCTTATCCAAGGTGAATGTGAGATCGAGGTAAATCCTTATCCGTTCTTTTTGATTGAGCGCAACCCATTCCTTTATTTCTTGATTGTGTGAACCATTTGAGCTTGACTGTGATCGCTTTACCGTTTAAATTAGTAGTTACAACCCCACTGCTAAAACCTTAGTCACAAACACCGCATGTCTTAATTGTGTAGTGATTATTGAGTAGAAAGTTTGTGGTCAATTTGGTTTGTTTGCCTCTTAAGGGCTTAGATGTTATCCTCGGGATGGATTGGTTGTCACACCACCATGTCCTTTTGGACTGTGCCAGTAAACTGTAATTTTTCCGGACCTTGGAGTCTCCAATTATCTTTCTACCGAGCGTATTAGAGTTTCTTTGAAAGAAGGAACTAGGGAATACATGTATCCGCTAGTTCGGAAGTTTTCCAGTGGATCGGCGTGAAGAATGTTCCGGTGGTGTGTGACTTTGAGGGCGTTTTCGAAGGCGTGCCAGGATTACCACCCGATGAGGTCGAGTTCTCCATCGACTGATTCCAGGAACAGGACCGATTTCCAAAGCGCCGTGCAGGATGTCTCCTGCCGAGATGAAAGAGTGAAGTCCCGGATCGAACACTTGGAGTCGAAGCAATTCATACGACCGATCGTGTCACCGTGGGGAGCTCCAGTGTTGTTGGTTAAGAAGAAGGATGGACGATCAAGGTGCGTGGACTATCGCGAGCTCAACAAGGTTACCGTGAAGAACCGATTATCCGTTACCACGTATTGGCGACTTGATGGACCAACCGTGGAGCGGCGATCTTTTCCAAGATAGACTTGAAGTCGGGCTACCATCGATTCGCGTGAAGGAGGAGGATGTTGCCAAAACAGCTTTCAGGACTAGATACGGTCACTACGAGTACTTGGTGATGCCGTTTGGAGTAACGAATCGCGCCACCGTGTTTATGGACTACATGAGCAGGATTTTCCATTCGTTTTTGGATCAGTTCGTTGTAGTGTTCATCGGCGACATATTGATTTACTCGAGGAACCGAGAAGAGCACGCAGAACACCTATGTCGAGTACTACGGATATTACGAGATAAGCAACTCTATGCCAACCGTCAAGTGTGAATTTTGGCTTGAAGAGGTGAATTTTCTTGGTCACGTAATTTCCAGGAGAAGGGATACCGTGGATCCAACTAAGATTGAGGCGGTGATAGCGTGGGAACAGTAGAAGGCGATTCTGAGATCGAAGTTTTGTCGGCTTAGCGAGGATATTACCGAAGATTCATTGAAGGTTTCGAAGATTGTCGCGCCTCTTACACGATCGACAAGGAAGGATCAACCTTTTGCTTGGGCCGAGGAGTGCGGCCGATTTTCAACGATCAAGGAGCTTTTGACGGCGCGTGTGCTGATTTTGCCCCAACCCAAAGAGCCTTTCGAGGTGTATTGTGATGCGTCACACCAGGGATTGGGATGCGTGCTGATGCAACATCGGAAGGTGGTCGCGTATGCTTCAAGGCGACTCAAGATTCACGAGAGGAACTACCTACTCCACGACTTGGAGCTAGCGGCGATGGTTTTCTTGGCGAAGATATGGAGGCACTACCTTTACGGAGCACTCTTATCGCTTTCGGCGATCACAAGAGCTTGAAGTACCTGTTCGACCGTAAAGAGCTCAACATGCGCCAACGTAGATGGACGAAATTTCTCAAGGACTACGACTTTACGTTGGAATACCATCCCGGTAAGGCTAACGTAGTAGCGCATGCGTTGAGTAGGAAGAGCGTTTAACCTCGGCGATGATGATCAAGGAGTTGGAGATGCTCGAGAAGTTCCGAGATTTGAAGTTGAGTGTCGAAGTTTCACCTGGGAAGCCGAGATTTGGTATGCTTACCATTTCTAATGATTGTTGGACGAGATCCGAGACCAGCAAGTTCATGACGAGCTTCGCAAGAGAAGATTCATTGATAAGCGCAAGGAAGGCGAAATTTCAGGTCGGAGCGGACGACATCTTGAGATGCAATGGCCGAGTGTGCGTACCTAACGATCCGAGCCGAGGAAGTTGATTCTCGGCGAAGCGCATAAGAGCAACTTTAGTATTCATCCCGAGTTATGAAGATGTATCAAGACTTGAAGAAGCATTTTTGGTGGTCCTAATGAAGAAGCAAGTGGCCGAGCACGTAGCCGTGTTTAACGTGTCGTAAAGCGAAGGTGGAGCACCAACGACCGCGGGAATGCTACAATCGCTGACGCATCAAGATGGAAATGGGACGATATTTCCATGGACTTCGTTGTAGGTTTGCCGTGACGCAGAAGAAGAATGATTCGATTTGGGTGATCGTCGACCGATTGACCAAATCGCTCATTTCTTGCCGGTGAGGTCGACATACAACGTGGAAAAGGCGTACCGAGATCTACATCGCGGAGATAGTACGACTTCATGGAATACCCTCTTCGATCGTGTCGGACCGAGATCCGAAGTTCACGTCTCATTTTTGGAGGGAATTGCAAGGAGCGATAGGAGAACCGAGCTCGAGCTTAGCTCGGCATATCATCCACGCATCGACGGTCGATCGAGAGAACGATCCAATCGCTTGAAGATTTGTTGCGAGCTTGTCGTTAGATCACCGAGGAAGTTGGGACGACGTCTTACCATTGGTGGAGTTCACATACAACAACAGTTTCCATGCGAGTATTGGGATGGCACCTTTGAAGCGGCTGTATGGGCGGAAATGTCGACGCCTCTTTGTTGGTACCAGGGGCCAGCGAGCGTATCGTAGGACCGGATATGATCCAGCCAGACTACCGAGAAGATCCGTTTGATCGAGATCGGATGCGAACATCTCAAAGTCGACGTAAGAGTTATGCGGACCAACGGCGTCGACCACTCGAGTTCGAGGAAGGAGAACATGTATTTCTTAGAGTCACCCCCACTGGAGTTGGTCGACGATCAAATCCAAGAAACTTACCCTAAATTCATTGGACCTTACCGCATTCTTCGTCGTATTGGTCCAAAGTGGCATATCGATTGCATTGCCACCATTCTTGTCGAACATCCACGACGTCTTCCACGTCTCACAATTGCGGAAGTATGTTTCCGACCTTTCTCATGTCATCGAACCGGATGTGATTCAACTGAAGGACGACTTATCTTTGAAGCGTCACCAGCAAGGATCGTTGATCGGAAAGCCAAACAGGTGCGGAACAAAGAGATCCAACTTGTCAAGGTTGTGTGGGATCAAAAGGCGGGAGATGCGACTTGGGAGCTGGAGGAGAAGATGAAGATTCAAGACTGAACTTTTACGAGGTAAGAATCTTATTTGCAATTTCGAGGATGAAATTTTTTAGAGGAGAGATTGTAACACCTGAGGGCGAGATCGACATCGTATTAGGGCGACGTATCGAGACCTCGACCAAGACCTTGTGTCGAGATCCCGTGACTAGATCGTTTGCCGAGATCATTTGTCGCTGATGAGACCACGTGCACTAGCTGGCTGAGCTGAGGAGGTCGGGTGTCGAGTTGATGAAGTCGCGTCGAGCCGATGAGGACGCAAGTCGGCCGAGAGACCGCGTTCACGAACTCGTGTTAGAACCTTGCACGCTTGCACGAGCACCCTTTTCGACATCGTGTCGAGATGACACCTCGTATTATTTCGAGCGTTATTCAGCGTTATTATTATATTGTTTGTAATTATTACATTGTCGACTTGCCGTTGGCCAAACCAGTAGAGGGTAATTATGAGAGGAAGGAGTTAAGGGGTAGATGATTGATGGGATTGGGATGTTATAGCTGCAGTTACGTTTATACCCTTTTTCGCCACCATATACCACGACCGATTCCCTCACACTCATTCTTTCTCTTTTCTTCTTTCTTCTTCCTTCCTTCTGCTCTGTGTTTCGTTGTTTTCTTCAAAAATCTCCATCGACGAAACCGTGAGTTCCATCGAGATTCTGCACAAGCTTTCTTCATCAATTTTGTTCATCATCAACTTCTCGACCCATATCTCGTCTGCTCGATCACCGTTGAGGTATGAAGAACAGATTTTCTTTCATCTGTGCTACTGTTTAGCGCTATTTCTTCTTCCATTTTTAGCCAGTTTTATGTTTCCAAATCATGTCAAATTGATGGGTTTTCTTCTTCACAATATTACCTATCTTTCTAACCGATTAATTGGGCTTGTAAAACAAATTTCTTTCTCTGATTTCTGCAATCGGCAGTGCCCAGAAACCTCCATTTTTGGTTCGTTTCGATTTCTTGTTTTTCATTCGTTGTTCTGGTTATTGTTGTTGTCGATCTATCTGTTGAAGCATCAGATAACTTTTTCATGAAATTTTGATCGAAATCCCTAACTTTGTGTTAGAGGAAAAATATATTTCAGTTCTTGAGTTTTATATATTTCTGGGTTGTGGTTAAGTTTGGGATGAGAGCTAGATGTATTAGAACCCATGGATCGATCTAAGTTGTGTTTGTTTTAGGAAGTCTGATTCCCGAGATCGAGTGATTTCCGAATCGAGGTGTACGGGAAAGCGAATCCAAGGACGCGGAAGCGTAATCCGTGATCGAGGATTGTACGCGGTCGAGGTCGACCAAAGCGCACGTGTCGAAGTCGTTGTCGAAGTTCGTTGAAGACAGTGTCGAGATCGAGTAAGAGAAGTCGCTGTCGAAGCTCTTAGAAGACAAAGTGTCGAGGTCGTTGTCGAGCAAAGATTAACTTGGAGTTCGGTAAGGGCGCTTCACATTAATATTTTCGTAGTATGCTAGCGTAAGGGCATTTCATATTCTACGTGGTTATGTTATTGTGTATGAATTTCCTGATTTGTGTCGAGCTGAAATGTTGTGATATGATTGAGTTTTGCATGTATTTAATATGTGATTGAATATATGTCGTGAATTGTGTATTGCATGTTGAATTGCGTTTCTTCATGTCGAGCTTGCTCTTTTATTTGACATGCGGTTGAATATCTTGTGTTTAACTCTTTGAATATCGTATGCGCTAATTGTTCATCGAGTGAGCGAGCTAGGTGAGTCGTATGACGTTTTGAGCCGTGACCCGGATAAGCGAGGGTGCTAGGTCCCCTTTTTGTTTACAGGAGATTGACTAGCCGTCGCCACGCTACGGGACCTGAGTTGGCTGTCCTAGGGAGAGGGAGGACCCCAGGGCTTCGGCGGGCCTTTCCGACATACGGTCCGGCGTGTGCCTCCCGGAAAAATTGTCGAGTCGAGAGAAAATGGATTTGTGAGTTGTGTCGAGTTTAGAGTGAGATGGTCGAGTCACGTCGGTGAATGTTATACTTTCTTTGTTTGCTTATATTTTTATGTCGAGCTTGTCTTGAATTGTTGAGAAGTTGACCTTTCCGTGGTGCCTTCAATCCATGACGGTTACCCAGGCGATGTCGAGGGCGCAGTAACTCGGCGATGAGACGATGCCGAGGAGGAACTCGACGAGGACCCGAGTGACGACCTCTATCTGTCGTGATTGTTTGTTTGTTGGATGTTTGTTTTTCTGAGGACTGTACTTGTTTTTCTTTTGTGTTCGAGGTCGTGACCAGTTTGGGCAGTGTTGTTTTGTTGCTACAGGGTAGACTGGTGGTCTTACTTTTGGAGCAGCCCCCTGCGTGGGAGTCTGCCGGAAGTACCCCCAGGGTATGATTACTCTTTTGAAGTCGTCGTACCTTAGGTGTATTTTCTTTACACATTTGCTACTCTGTATTTTGTATACATTATTATTTCGAGTGATATATATGTGTATGTTATGCATGTATGTTTTATTTAAGTCTTGTGTCTTAGTTGCACCAAGTTTCGAAAAGCTGTAATTACTCTGATGTGCACGAGTTGGTTTTATGGAAAAAAAATATATATATCGTATTTTTAAAAGGCACAAGAGTTTTGTTTTTAAAACACATCTCATATAGGTTTATGTTGAGCTTGGTGTGTTGAGCTCGGTAACTCGAGCTCGGTATATTGAGCTCGGTAGCGGTCCGGAAACGGGTCGTTACATTTACTGTTTTCTACAAATCAGTTCAAAATGAAAAAGGCATCTGTATTTCTTCTATTAGAAGTGATCATGGGGGAGAATTTGAAAATGAAAACTTTCAAAAATTTTGTGAAGAAAATGGCATCTCCCACAATTTCTCCTCTCCTAGAACACCTCAATAAATGGTGTTGTAGAAAGGAAAAATAGGTCCCTCCAGGAAATGGCCAGGACCATGATCAATGAAGCTGATATTGCGAAACATTTTTGGGCAGAAGCAGATAATGATAGAGGTGTTCTCCCATCTAATCTGTGGTGTTTCTCTTCCGTTGAGTATGCTCCTGTTGTTACTCAAAGGGCACATCAATTTGTTGCTTTTACTATTGACTATGCAGGTCATGTTTTGAATTTAGCTGCTGTTTATGCCTCTACTAGTTACATTTTACGCAGGGATTTATGGGCTGGCTTACACTCCCTTCATGCTTCTCACTCTGAACCCTGGTGCTATATTGGTGATTTTAATGCTGTTCTTGGTGCTCATGAGTGTCGAGTGCGGGTAAGCCCTCACAGATCTCTTGTTACGAATTTGGTGCTTGATCCGACAATGATCATCTTATCCATCTCCCTACGAGCGGCATAATATACCTGGTCAAATGGAAGACTGGGTCATCAATATAATGCCAAAAGGCTTGATAGGACTCGGTGATGATAATTGGATTGATTTACGGACCTCTGTTGATTGTTGCACTCTTACAAGGGATCGGTGCTGATCATTTCCTTGCTTCTTACTTTGAAGAAATCTGATCGTCAATTTGCTTCTTCCTTTAAATTCATGCAAATGTGGGCTAGACATCCTGATTGCTTATCGGTCATCCAGAATATTTGGAAATCTCAGGTTCATGGTTGTCCTATGTATGTTCTTTCTCAAAAACTTAAAATTCTCAAAACCAGGCTCAGGGTTTGGAATAAGCAGGTTTTTGGTGATGTTCATTGTAAAGTCTCGAATGCTATGGCTGATTTAGACTCCATTCAATTAGATATTGACCGATCAGGCGGCTCTGATGATCTCTTCAGTAGGGAGAAG
This sequence comes from Calophaca sinica, assembly GCA_037113605.1. Classification (NCBI taxonomy): domain Eukaryota; kingdom Viridiplantae; phylum Streptophyta; class Magnoliopsida; order Fabales; family Fabaceae; genus Calophaca; species Calophaca sinica. The sequence continues at coordinate 58,188,328 of CM073733.1, forward strand.
GAAGCTCAATTAATTTTGCAAAATGCTCTAGGTGTGGAAGAAGATTTTTGGAGAGAAAAGGCTCGAATAAATTGGCATCTACAGGGTGACAGAAACACTGCTTTCTTTCATCGACCGCCAAAATCGGGGTCTACCAGAAAATATACATTATTAAGAATGGTGATGATCTTTTATCTGAGGCAGAAGGATATTGAGGCACATATTTTAAATTATTATACAGTATCTTTTGCGATGGGTAATTCTTGTCGTTCTAATGATCTTATTGATAAAGTTATTCCTTCAATCAGGATCACAGATAATGATTTGCTAACCAGGGTGCCATCCTTTGAGGAGGTTAAGCAAGCGGTTTTCTCTTTAAATGGTGACAGCGCTCCGGGGCCTGACGGTTTTGGGGGTTTCTTCTATCATACTTATTGGGATATTATTGCCGAGGATGTTTATGCTGCGGTTACTCAGTTTTTCAGGCAAGGTTGGTTACTTCCTAACTTGAACTCTAATTTGGTGGTCCTTATTCCCAAAGTCTCTGGAGCTGATAGGATTGACCAGTTCCGTCCGATAGCCCTAGCTAACTTTCAGTTTAAAATTATCACTAAGGTTTTGGCTGACAGGCTTTCAATTGTGGCTCCCAAGATTATTTCTGAGAATCAAAGGGGTTTTATAAAAGGTAGAAGTATTTCTGATTGTATTTGCACTGCTTCAGAAGCTGTTAATTTGATCCATAAACGATCCTTTGGAGGTCAGCTTGCTCTTAAGATTGACATTAAGAAGGCTTTTGATACTATAGTACCGACGCTTTCTTACAGTCTTGCAGGCTTTTGGTTTTGGTGATACTTTTTGCTCCTGGATCAGATTGATTTTAAATTCTGCTAAGCTCTCTATCGCTGTTAACGGTCATGCGGTTGGCTTTTTCAGTTGTAAACGTGGTGTTAGACAGGGTGACCCTCTTTCTCCTCTCTTATTTTGCATTGCCGAAGAAGTTCTTAGCAGGGGTATTTCTATGCTCGTCAATGAAGGCAAGCTTCAATTGATGACGGGTCCTCGAGGTTTCAGGATGCCTAGTCATGTCTTATATGCGGATGATGTTTTGATTTTCTGCAAGGCGACTAAAAAATCGATTTCCGGCCTGCTGCGTTTGTTCTCTGATTATGAGGCTATTTCCGGTCAGGTTGTTAGCTCGGATAAATCTAAATTTTATGTGGGCAATATCTCCCCTTCTCGTCAGGATGCTATTTCTAATCAGTTGGGATTTGCTTCAGGTATTTTTCCCTTCACTTATCTTGGTGTCCCCCTATTTAAAGGCACTCCTAGAAAATCTCATCTTATGCCTATTGCGGATAGAATCAAAACTAAGCTTGCGGCTTGGAAAGGTTCCTTATTGTCTATCATGGGTAGAGTGCAACTGGTCAAATCGGTTATTCTCGGTATGATGGTTTATAGATTTCAGGTTTACTCCTGGCCCTCGAGCTTGTTGTCTCTGGTTGATCAGTGGATTCGTAAATTTATTTGGTCTGGAGATGTTAATCAGCGTAAGTTGGTCACCTTTGCCTGGGACAAAGTGACTAGACCGTCTTTGGAGGGAGGTTTAGGCATCCGTTCTATTAAGTCTATTAATAAAGCTGGCATGCTGAAGCTTGCTTGGGATTTCAAAGATTCGGACCTATATTGGACCTCTCTGTTGAAAGCTAGAGTAGTTAAGAATAATAGACTTGTAACTTACCATATCTCTTCCTCTATTTGGCCAGGTATTAAAACCTGTTTACCCTTTATTGAAGAGCATTCTTCCTGGAATATTGGGGATGGATCTAAAGTTAACTTTTGGAGGAATAAGTGGTTGTCTCAGCCAATTGTGGACCTTCTGAACCTTCCTCCTTATTTGCGCCCTTTGCTGCATGCGAAGGTGAAAGATTTTATTGTTGATGGAGCTTGGTCTATCCCGCACAATCTTGCTGCTAGAGCCTCTAGCGTTATGGCTGAGATAAAAGAGATAGTTATTCCAAAATTTCAGACATCAGACGCTATTATGTGGGGCCTAATGAAAAAGGTATTTTATTTTTTAAAGATGCTTACTTGTTTTTGAACCCATTCGTAATTCTTTGCCTTGGTGTAAGATTATTTGGAGAAGTGTTATCCCTCCTTCTAAGGCTTTCCTGCTTTGGAGATTAATTCACAATCGTCTGCCCAATCGATGACAATCGAGAAAAGGTGGTGTTACTGTGGTTTCAGTCTGTAGCCTATGTGGCAATAACTCGGAAAGTTCGTCCCACCTGTTCCATGGTTGTACCTTTGCCTTGTCTCTTTGGCGCTGGCTTGAAAGCATCCTCGGCATTCATATTGACTATTCCTCAGTTGGTACTATTCTAGAGGTTTGTAATAGAACTTGGAGCTCCTGTGTTTTGGATGTTGTTGTAGCCTGTGTGGTGAACATAGTCTGGGCTATTTGGTTTTGCAGGAATAAGCTGAGATTTGATAATAAGGTGCTCCCTCGGGGATCTGTTATTAATCTCATTATTGCTAATGTTTATCTTGTTGGTAATTATAGCAAAGGCACTATGTTCCCATCTATAGAGGAGTTTTCCATTTTGAAAGCTTTCAAGATTCTGTGTCACCCCAGACCAGCTCCTATTATTAAAGAGATTTTTTGGATTCCCCCTCAACCTTTGTTTTTTAAATGCAATACCGACGGTGCTGCGAAGGGTTGCCCGGGCCCTGCTTCCTGTGGGGGTATCTTTCGTGATTATAATGCAGCTATTGTGGGTTGTTTTTCTGCTAATCTGGGTATTAAAAACTCTTTTCAGGCAGAATTATTTGGCGCTATGTTCGCTATTGAGACTGCCTATCAGAAGGGTTGGCATCACCTTTGGCTGGAGTGTGATTCCCAGTTGGTTGTTGGTGCTTTTAAGAATCAAAGTATTGTGCCTTGGCGACTTAAGAATAGATGGAATAACTGCATTGCTCTAACAAAGCATATGACTTTCCTTGTGTCTCATATCTTTCGTGAAGGGAATAACTGCGCGGATCGTTTAGCGGCTCATGGCCTCGGAATCTCTGGCTTCATCTGGTGGAATTCGCTGCCTAAGTTTCTTTATGAAGATTTCTTTAATAATAGATTGGGTCGTCCTTGTTATAGATTTAAGTAATTGTGCCCTGCTTTTGGCTTGTTTGCTTTTTGAAACCTTTAGTTATAATTGTCTCACCTTGGGGTTGGGTTTTACTTTGTCTTCCCTTGATGTGCTGCATATGATTGTTAATGGCTTTGGTGCCAACATAGTTGGGATGAAAGCCATTATTGTGATGCCTGTGCATGTCAAGCTTTGTTCTTTCTTTTTAGGCGGGTGTCTCTTTCTTGCGGTTTTCCATTTTGTTTCTGCTCATGGGTTTTGGTCTAGTCCCCCCATGTTTGTTTGTTTTTCCTTTTTTTTAATAAATTTTAGGCGGGGGTACTCTTTTTCCTTCTTGGTGTTTTTTCCCTAAGGAGGGTTTTGCATCAGAAGGTTTTAACGAGGCCTCTCTCCTCTCTTTTGCCAAAAAAAAAAAAAACTTGTTATACTCAAAATAGAATTCTTATAAGACCTATTTTGAATAAGACTCCTTATGAATTGTGGAAAGGAAGAAAATCAAACATTTCTTACTTTCATCCTTTTGGTTGTATTTGTTATATTTTGAATACTAAAGATCAGCTTAGTAAGTTTGATTCCAAGGCTGACAAAGGAATCTTTTTGGAATACTCTGAAAGATCTAAAGCTTTTAGAATATACAACAAAGAAACTTTGACAGTTGAAGAGTCCATTCATGTCAAGCTTGATGATAAGAAGCCTGACACTGCTATGTCAGAGCTAGATGAGTTATTTTCAGAATTAAACCTCGGTGACAAGTCAGACGGTGAACATACATCTTCATCATCCGGTGGTGACAAGACGAAGAATTCTACTCAAGCAGAAGCTGAAGCAAGAAAAAGCTGGAAGTACAAAACCAATCATCCAAAAGATCAAATCATAGGAGAACCTGGTGATAAAGTACGAACCAGATAGTCTTTCAAGGAGCATGCTGATTTTGCACTTCTCTCTGAAATGGAACCTAAGACGATTGATCAAGCATTGGAAGATGAAGGGTGGATTCTAGCAATGCAAGATGAGCTAAATCAGTTCCAAAGAAATGATGTATGGAAGCTAGTCATTCTACCAGAAGATAGCAAGCTATTAGTACTAAATGGGTATTTAGAAATAAGCTTGATGAAGATGGTAAAGTTGTGAGAAATAAAGCAAGGTTAGTTGCTCAAGGTTACTCACAAGAAGAAGGTATTGATTTCACTGAAACTTTTGCACCTGTTGCAAGACTAGAAGCTATTCGCATTTTACTTTCATTTGCAGCACATCATAAGATAACACTATATCAAATGGATGTGAAAAGTGCTTTTCTAAATGGTTTTATAACTGAGGAAGTTTATGTTAAACAACCTCCTGGTTTTGAAGATATTGAATTTCCAGAACATGTTTTTAAACTTAAAAAGGCTCTATATGGTCTTAAGCAAGCTCCCAGAGCATGGTATGATAGACTAAGTTCCTTTTTAATGGAAAATGAATTTACAAGAGGTTTAGTTGACACTACTCTTTTCAAAAAATCCTCTAACAAGCATTTCATACTTGTTCAAATCTATGTTGATGATATCATTTTTGGAGCCACTAATGAAAGCCTTTGCAAATAATTTTCTGAGCTTATGCAGGCTGAATTTGAGATGAGCATGATGGGAGAATTAAAGTTTTTCCTTGGAATACAAATCAAGCAATGCAGTGATGGTATCTATATACATCAAAGCAAATATATCAAAGAATTATTGAAGAAATTCAAGATGCTGGATTGTAAGCCTATGTGTACACCTATGCATCCTACCTGCACTCTTAGTAAAGATGAAACTGGTAAGAAGGTAGATCAAAAAATGTACAGAGGTATGATTGGATCTCTACTTTATCTTACGACTTCAAGACCTGACATTATGTTCAGCGTCTGCCTGTGTGCTAGATTTCAATCAGATCCTAGAGGATCACACCTAAGTGCTGTTAAAAGAATATTCAGATATTTGCAAGGAACTACTAATCTTGGTTTGCTTTATAAGAAATCAAAAGATTACAAATTAGTAGGTTTCTGTGATGCTGACTTTGTTGGAGACCGAATTGAAAGAAAAAGCACAAGTGGTAGCTGCCAATTCCTTGGAGCAAAACTTGTATCTTGGTCAAGCAAAAGGCAAAGCACAATTGCACTCTCAACAACAGGTTTAGTATATTTCAAAGCGAAGTTGCGACTCTCAACTTCTGTGGATGAAATATCAACCTGAAGATTACCTGATAAAAGAGAATAACATTCCTATCTTTTGTGACAATACTTCTGCAATCTGTCTTACTAAAAATCCCATATTGCATTCACGAGCCAAGCATATTGAGATTAAGCATCATTTTATAAGAGACTATGTTCAGAAGGGTATTCTAGATATAAAATTAGTAGACACTGATCATCAGTGGGCTGACATATTTACAAAACCCCTTGCTGAAGATAGATTCAATTTTATAAGAAGAAATTTAGACTTTCATCTTATAGAAGAATGATTAATCTCAGCGTCTGAAAATAAACAAAATCTCAGCATCTGATATGACATATGCATGTATGTGTATAAGCATCTTATCTGTCATATGCATCATAACTCATCATCTGGTGAATCGGTTGCGTGTGTCCGAGCACACCCACACGTGTCACACGTGTTAAGGACTTAAGCGTCTCATCATATCTACTGAGTCATAATTGTTTATATCTTTCGATAAAATCTTTTTCATGATTTTACTTTTCTTTTGGCGTCAGTATTTAATGAAAAGGCAAATCTTTATTTTCTTTTCTTTTTGATTTAAATTTTTATGTGAAAATACGAAGCGATATTTTGAAAAAAAAGGACTGTACCATTCTCTATTAACTTTCCCACTACTCCACATTTTTCGCTCCATCACTTCACTCTGCGTTTTCTGCAAAACCGTGCTCTTTTTCTCTCTCTCTGTGTGTGTGTTTTCAAACCCTAAAACCTCCATCACTTTCTCTTCAATTGCTACAATGGCCGACAGAAAGGTTGGACAATACACTGCTGCCTTCGATGTCTTCTCTAAGGTAAAACTTCTGAATGAGAACCGGGTTGATTTTGAGAATTTCAAGCTATACGGTTTTGATTTTGAGGAAGGTCTTGAGAAACTGGGCTGGAAAAACTACTTCATTTGGGAACCAGTTGATGTATTGAGCTACGCTATTAAGGAATTTTGGGGAAGTGCATACTTACTTCCGGGGGAAATCATAGAAGGTCACATCAGAGGATTCAAACTACGCTTCACTATCAACTCTATTGCTCAGACAATCAAGTGTCCGTGTGAAGGAATCAGTTACCATGCAAACTGGGCTGATGCTTACAGAGGACTTGAAAAAGTCAATGAAGCTCTGTTTGAGAACTACCGTGAACTGAAGAAGAAGAACATCACTCCCACGGCTAAAGACTTGAAAATCCACTACCGAGTACTGCACAAAATCATCGCAAAGAGCGTGATTCTGAAGGCTGGCTCAAGCGACATAGTGAACTACGAGCAAAAGTTCATTATGAGGAACTACATGGATGGGAAGAAAATCAATCTGCCAAGGTTGATTATCAACAATCTGATAAATGCCCTTGTCTTCTCAAGGAAGAATGTTGATAAGAAGAATATCGTCAAGATAATCCCATATGGAGTTCTTCTCTCCATTATGATGATCAAAGACGGCATTGTAAGGAAGCTGACTGACTCCATTAACACAGAGGAAAAGGAAAAATACTTTGGTGTTGGTCTTTGTTGTTCGTCGTAAGTTTTTGGAGTCAACAGTTTGGTCAGGATGCAGCTTATTACAGGCTCCATGATCAAGAAGGTGAAAATAGAGCAACAGGAAGGAGAAGCTGAAAAGAAAACCACCAGAAGCTCAATGACTGGTGTGAAAAGACCTGCTGAATCTCCTTCAAGGGAGACCAGAAGAACAAAGCAGAAGGTGGCACCTGCACCTACTGTTGAAGAACCAGAAGATGAGGATAGAATTCCCATCAAAAAGGTCTTAGAGAAACAGTTTAGACCAGCAGCTGAAAAGGATGCTTCAGCGTCCGGTCAAGAGAAGCAAATCCGTCCTCCTCCTGCTGCTGTTGTTGTCACCAGAGGGTCGAAAAGAAGGTTGGTCAAGTCATCAGAGGTTAACCCAAAGGTACTTGATTTTACTGCTGATGAATCAGTATCTGTGTTTGATACTCATGATGTTATTCCTGCACCACCTTTGTCTGTTTCACAACCACAAACACAAACACAAACACAAACCAGGAAAACCAGAATGACCCTCCAACAAACCTCAACCCTCTCTAAACCTACCCAACCATCATCCACTACACTCAACCTTGACCTACAAAATTCTTCAAATACTTCACTTAATACATATATTTCCAAACTTCACTCTCATCCCTTTAATCTATTATTCAAAATACCTCCCATTAATCCCTTCAAACCCTACACACCTAAAACCTACAAAATCACCAAAACCACTCCCACCTTATGTGACACCCTCTACCCCAGCAAATCATTATAGCAACATAATAAGGTAAAATAAAACATGGAGAAACAAAATACTTTTTATTTATGTCGAACCAAAAACTTCATCATCGTGGAATAGAGTCATCACGCTCATTTGCGAAAAACAACATCAAAAGGAATTAAAACCCAGGTTCCCGATGTCACAATAATTCAGAGCCCTTTCCCTAATTATTACATCGGAAGAATACAAGGACTTAAATAAGTAAACACATGCAAATATTCTATTCATCCCAACGAACTACCGAGATTACTCATTGGCATTCACATCCTCAACACCTGCAGTCTCAACATCTACACATACCCGGTGGGATATGCATAGCCACAAAAGGGGTTAGTCATCATAACCTCAAATAGTGCAAACAGTGTAGGAAAATAACGAACAATGCGTAACATACAATAATTCCAATGAAAACGTCTACTCACTAGTGCTGAGGCATAAAATATCACTACAACGGTCAAATACCACATGCCACAGCATCAGACACAACATTAAAGTACATTACCACAACATTAAAGTACATTACCACAACATTCAAATATCACATGCCACCGCATCAATCACGACATTATGATACACCACCAAAAACTGAACAACCAGGCATATTATCATGTAAAATGATGTGATTCTAAAAGCATAATTATATGCATGTGGATCCACTTCTAACGAGGCCGGGATACCTTGCCCGTTTCGGAATACCATGTCCGTAATGCCCCAATAACAATAGGACCGGGAAACCACGCCCGTCACGGGATACCTTGCCCGATTCGCCCCATTAACAGTAGGACCGGGAACCTCACCCGTCACGGGATACCTTGCCCGATTCGCCCTTTTGACTGTAGGACTGGGAACCCCGCCCGTCACGGGATACCTTGCCCGATACGCCCTACTAACAACAACAACAACATTACCGACACCATGATGCATGAACAGACCAAATGCGGTGTCTAACATAATATCCTCTATCGCAAATATCTTCAATAGGGCAGTAACAACAGCAGAACACAATTTCATAAGGTCTAAAGTTTACCATTTACTATTTAAATTCCTTACATTATCGTTTGGTAGTGAACAATTTCTACACAGCAAGCATGTATACAAACAAAGCTCAATCATCACACCAAATTCATCAACCAGTAAAATTATCATAACCTTTACAGAAAATATCACTAGTCAAGAATAATAATTGGGGAAATTCGAAAGTCTCCCTATCACGGTAGTGATAGTGTCCGTTTTTCGTTACCGCGCGAGGCATAGGGGTCTTGGGACACCCCTATTGTTCATGCAAGTCCCATACACTCACTAGAAGAGAACAACTACCCCATACACTCATGCAAGTCCCAATACAATCATAGTTTACGAAATGTTTTCAACACAATTCAACCCCCCTTCTTGTGTTCACGTTCAAAGTTTTCATAAACGGTTTCATTTTTTGCATCCGGTTAGTTTCTCAGCATCCGATAAACAAACAATTTAAAAAATCTCTGTTCGTAGTGTTTTTACGTAAAGTTTGCAAAAAGTTTTTTAACACAATTCAACCCCCCTTCTTGTGTTCACGTTCAGTTTTCCTTTGTCTTTCCTGTAACACCCCGTTTTTGGAGCGCTACTGTGCAACCCAATCAAATGCTGAAAACATTTGATGTTTGTATGCTTTCAGTTAAAAGTACTCTTATGTATTTCGCAATAGAAAATAGGAGTAATTTTTTTTTTCTTTCTTCTCTTTGAAACCCTTTTAAAAAATGAGACATAAAGAGTACTACAATTTTCTAAATAATGCAAAATCAATCTTTTACAAATATCAAAGTATAATGCATGACAATCAATACTTCACATAACATCAAACATAACATAATCGTTCCGCACTGAGGCAAGGTTTTTTGGAAAGAGTTATTACAAAACAATGGGTAATTACGCAAATAACAACGACAAAACCCTAAGATAAGCAGGCCAACAACTATGACTCTTACTGAGAAACCGTTCAGTAAGATCCAAACATAGAGCACTCAAAGGAATCTTCCTCCACGGCTCAATCTTCAACACTTCTGAAACAGCAGCAGTAATTCGAAACTCCATCTTATGACATCCATAAGAATGTCCAATCCAACAACAGTGCAAGGGTAAATTCTTTATCCATGAGTTTATCATAGGCTATGTCGCATGCAAACAATATACATATATAATACAACAACATTCCCTTATATACATATACATACTTAAAGTATATCAAGCATTGCGTGTGAGCAAACAAATCAACCAACAGATTAACAATCAAGTCACCATAATATCAAACAACTGCATGTGAGCAGACAATTCTATCAATAGATCAATGATCAAGTCATAACATAGCAATTTCATCAACAATTCATCACATGTCAATATGTGGTTAGCCATGCATGCCAATGCATTATGAACAAGTTTGTGTATACACTTGCAACCTTAATAGATCAGTAGTAGACAAGGAATTTTCCAAACGTCCGAACAATATAGCCACGCATTAGGCAGTTTGCCGTCCCCCTTTCCCGATAGGGACTCCCGCCTCCCTTTCCCGATAGAGACAGGCGACACTAGCCTAGTCCACCAGGTATTCCCCTTTTCCGATAGGAATCCTCCTCCCCCTTTCCCTATAGGGACGTCCGTTTTCCCTTTCCCGTTAGGGAACGGAGTGGATCTAACCTGCTGGACGAGCTATCCCCCATTCCCGATAGAGATCCTCTCCACATCGCATTCCCGTTAAGAATGGAGTGGTTTCTAATGCAATATCATGCTCATGCATTCAAACAAATTCTTCAATATGGCATGCTCACCAAAAGGAGCACCCGAGTAATGGTTAATTAATCAATGCAGATCGACGAACCCTCACTCAGTTAACTTAGTGGATGTCTAATTTCAATTTTTGTGTCACTCCTAAGTGGTGTTGTACTAGAAATAATTCTTTAGCACTAGGTCGTTGGAACCCTAGTTATGCTAAATAATATGCTAGGATAATTCCCAAACACATTACTTAACTCAACCGTTTTCAAAATATATGATGTTTTCCTTTCAAAAGAACCTCTTAAATAACTTCTAACCCTATGATCCATAAAGTGTGTTTGGACGCCGACTTATTTTAGAAAGATGCCTTTAGTTTACCATGAAAATATTTCTCGGCTCATGGAATCGCATCAGACTTACCTTTGTAAGTCGTCAAACCAATAACAGTCGATCAACGCATTATTAATTAATCCATTATCATCAACAATATCTTGCATATTCCAATCAATATCAAGTTCCAATTAAATCCAACATGATTCAAGGAAAAACAACACAAATCATAATGCCACGTCGGGCCAAGAACATGCTACAGTATTTCAGACAACATATAACAATTCAGTATGCTACAGCATTCCAGACAGCATATAGTAATACTATAATGAATCAAGCCAAACAACACACAAGGCGAAAAGCCCAAACTCATTTTGTAAGAATTTCCCTTACATTGGGCGCTTTAACAATCCAAGCAAGTTAATTCCAAACTATCGTCAAGTCATTCCTCGCACGAACCTTAACAACGCAAGTTTCAATCAATTAGAACCAAAACTCAAATCTAAAGCCCTTAGGGCAGCCACGGCTTAGGACTTCCTAAAGCCTAGGAATTACTCGACTTAATCCCTAATTGGTTCTATCTAGCCATATGCTATGACACATTTTCAAATCATGCATGTTTTAAAACTTTTCCAAAAGCTACACACTTAGAGAAATACCTAAACCAACATTTACCAATTGGAATAGTGCTTTACCACTTTGAATAGTGTTTTCTTTCCAACTTTGAACCACTTTTCAAAGCACTAAAACATGTCACAAAATCTTAGAAACAATTTCATTACAAGTTCAAAACAATTCTTGAAACATAAACCAATTCTTTTTCCAAAATCATGCATCTTTGAAAAGTTTTGGTAAACCAAATTACTAACCACTTTTTACAACATATTTAAGCTTAAAAACAAGTTACGAACATGCTCCAAATTCCATCAAAGTGCCACGGTTTTAAGCTTCCAAAAACAACTCCAAGTTTTCAAATCTTTTAACATCAAAATCTTACAAACTTTACATAATCAAAACTTCTTACCAAAACCAAACTTCTTTACCACTTTAATACAATTAAAAACAAGTTAAAACTTACTCAAAACTTGATCATAAACCACTATTTTGGATGCCCCAAAACAGCCCAAAATTTAATTTAATTCAAGCCATTTTTCAAAGCTTTAAACATACAAACCTTTATAGATTCAAAGCCATAACCAAAAACCAAATTCTTAAACAATTAAAACACTTTAAAAACAAATTAAAACATCATCTAAACACATATATATGCCACTGTTTTCAGCCCCAAAAATTTACCAAATTAATTTCACAAAAACTTGCTTAACATGCATACTTGACTAGATTTAAGTATACTAAACCAAAACCCTCAAAGATCTAACTCAAATTCAACAAAATCAAGCCAAAAATGAACTCTTACCCAGTCCCTAAGGTTCGGCCTGTTCAAAATCTTAGGGATTTCAGAATTTTAAATTCATCAAACAAGCATAATCTTGAAGGAAAATGGTGAATCTAAAGGTTAATCAAACTAATCTAACAAGTTTCAAGACTTTCTAAGCAAAATCAACTCTTAAATCAACCAAAGCCATTCATGGAACTCAAGAGAGGAAAAGGAATGGATATGGAGCATACAAATCAAGATGATGATGGTAAATCAAGAAGGAGGAAGAAAGGATTAAGTTTACAACCTTAATCTCCAAGTTTCCTTCAAGAATCAAGTGTTTCTCTCACTAAATTTATTTCCAAGTTTTCCAAAAATGAAAGAAAACTGAAATGGATCAGCCAAATGAAGAAGGAGCCACGAAAATTTTGGGACAAGGATGGAAAGAAAATGTTTATTTAGTTAGGAATTAACCAAACTAGTTACAAACTAACTACACCAACTAACTACAATTACAAAATAACCAATCCAATGCCTACACTTGTCAAGGAAGGTTCTAAGGATGAGATTCATCTCCCCTAGTTTCTGGATTCACGCCCCCAGTCCAAAATATCAAGATATTTCGTTTCGTCGCGTTCTCGCTCAATCGGGTGTGCGGCGTTACGCGGATATTAGGGTTTTAATACCAAAAACTCCAAAAATAAATCTAATAAATTTTTCTATAATAAAAAATTATTAATCAACCAAAATGTCTGTAAAAATATTAGTAGTATTTCTATGAATGTCGCTTTCTCGATTTACGAGCTAAAACGCTACCGTAATGCAGTTATAGGCGTAGGCAATACACTAAATATTTTCTGATGCCCAAAAATTTCAGAAAAATTCCAATAAATTCTAAATATTGAAAAATGCTAAGATCTCAAATTTATAAAATTTGGATCACGTTTGGGTAGGTTTCAGTTAAAAACTCACTCAATAGCCTAGTTTCGGCAGAACTGAATAGAATTCTCGCAGCGCAATAAAAATTGTAAATTAGTGAGGATCACTAATTTCAATTTCTCTTGTCATGTAGATATTATTCAAACAATAAAATTATAAAGGAAAAATATTTAAATTAAAAGTCATATTAAATATGACATAAAACAGACAATTTAACAAATAAATAAATATCGAAAATCCAATCTGTGACTTAAAAATATCTATTAAATCTTGAAAATTACTTCTCTTTCAATAAAACAATTTTCTTTAATCAAACAATAATTTTTCACATTTTTCAAGATTAATTCATATTAAAAACAGTATACGTCTACACTGTCTTTTAATCTGAATTAATTACTAAAACAGTAAATTGTTTACAATAAATCTTTGTAGTTCTTCATACTTTTAACAAACCATTGAGGTGATCAATCTCTATGATTTATTTTTAAGTAGTCGGAAACTATAAAATAATTTTCATAAAAATTAGGATGTTACATTACCACCCTCCTTAAAAAATTTTCGTCCCCGAAAATTCACTTATAAACCAAGACAAAATTAGAGATCTGAAAAATCATAACTTAATACTAAAAACATATTATAAATATTGGACTTTGAAGATTAATACAACATGGTAATTATTACACTCAAACAGTCTAGCACCAAAGCATACATTTTATTCATCTATCAGTAACATGTTAAAACACTACATCTTCAGCTCAACATTCACAAAACACAATGATAAGCTCCCACACGGAAAAAGTCTTTGCAAACGAAGCTTTATTCCAAACTACGATCTCTACTCCATCACGATCACAAACACGGTTGCAACACTGAGTCACGGCTACATGATAACGCCAACGAAACTTCACTAACACAAATATACCTACCCAACCACGTTTTAACACAAAAACCAACATCAAATTTCTCTTATTTTTAAAACATCTAATTTCTAAACTAACACAAAGCAAGAATTAATTTTCTTAAAACCCACTTGATCTCTTCAAGACTCAACCATTCTCAAGAATGATTCTTTTGAGATTAGGTTTTTCATTGCCTTAAAATCATCAAGACACACTTAATCAAAAATCAAAACTTAAATCAAACCCTAAGTCATCAAAATAAGCTTGGATAAAAAATTATCACTTATCCTAAAAGCTTTTAAAACACCACCAACAACAAAATCACTAAGAACCTATTATTAGAACTTGAAATCTTTTTATTTTTTCCCAAAGAGCCTCACGGCTTACACACATACACTCAAATCCATTTCTCAAAATCATTCTACTCACACTCAAAAGCTTTTTAACCAAAGATAACACAAAATTTTTTTCTACGACTCCTAAATCACAATAAACAGCAAATTATCAAAAGTTTAAGTCGGAAAAAACTTGAAATCCAACCTCACACAAGTTGTGACACGCTCTACCCCGTCGTGGCATTTTAGCAATGTAAGAAGGAAAGAACAAGAAATAAAATTGTGATCCAAGTAAAAGCTTTTCATTTCAAATAAGGTAGGGCTGTCACTCTCAACTTACGGAAATCAAACATAGTACAAGAGGGAAAACATCAAAAGGAGATAAACCCAAGGTTCCCCGATGTCACATTAATTCAGAGCTTCTCCCAAATTAATACAACAAAACAAAAATAAGTCTTCTATCTATTCCAACGAGCCATCACGATAAGCCATCGGCATTAACACCCTCAATACCTGCAGTCTCATCATCTATACATACCCAATGGGATATGCATAGCCACAAAAGGGGTTAGTCATCATAACCTCAAATAGTACATACAGTGAAGGAAATCAGTGAACAATGCGCAATATAACGACAATTCCAATGACCACATCTAATCACCAGTACTACAACATCAACCACGACATAAAGATGTTACCACAACAATTAAATATCACATGCCACAACATCAACCACAACATTAAAGTACACCACTAAAAACTAAACAACCAGACATGTTATCATGTAAAATGATATATTTCTAGGACCATAACTATATGCATGTGGATCCATTTATAACGAGGCCGGGATACCTTGCCTGTTTCGGAATACCATGTCCGTAATGCCCCAATAACAACAGGACTGGGATACCACGCCCGTCACGGGATACCTTGCCCAATTCGCCCCATTAACAGTAGGACCGAGAACCTTGCCCGTCACGGGATACCTTGCCCAATTCGCCCTTTTTAACCGTAGGACCGGGAAACCTCGCCCGTCACGGGATACCTTGCCCGATACGCCCTACTAACAACAACAACAATGCCGACACCATGATGCATGAACATAACCAAATGCGGTGTCTAACAACAACAACTTCTATCGCAATATCCTCGATAGAACAACAACAACAACTTCAAGACACGGGTCAATACATCAACGAGTGCCTTCAATCAACAAGAGAATTGTAACGACCCGTTTCCGGACCGCTACCGAGCTCAATATACCGAGCTCGAGTTACCGAGCTCAACACACCAAGCTCAACAAAACCTATATGAGATGTGTTTTAAAAACAAAACTCTTGTGCCTTTTAAAAATACGATATATTTTTTTTTATAAAACCAACTCGTGCACATCAGAGTAATTACAAATTTTTCAAACATGGTGCAACTAAGACACAAGACTTAAATTCTAATAAAACATACATGCATAACATACACATATATATATCACCCGAATAATAATGTATACAAAATACAGAGTAGCAAATGTGCAAAGAAAATACACCTAAGGTACGACAACTTCAAAAGAGCCATCATACCACTGGGGTACTTCCAGACTCCCACGCAGGGGTCGCTCCAAAAGTAAGACCACCACCACCCTGAGCAACAATAACAACATCGCCTAAACTGGTCACGACCTCGAACACAAAAGAAATACAAGAACAGTCTTGAGAAAAACAAACATCCAACAAATCAACAATCACGACAGATAGAGGTCGCCACTCGGTCCTCGCCGAGCTCCTCCTCGCCATCGCTTCATCGCCGAGTTACCCGCGCTCGACATCGCCTGGGTAACCGCCATGGATTGAAGGCACCACGGAAAGTGGTCAACTTCTCAACAATTTAAGATAAGCTCGACATAAAAATATAAGCAAACAAAGAAAGCATAACATTCTCCGACGTGACTCGACCATCTCACTCTAAACTCGACACAACTCACAATTCCATTTTCTCGACTCGACAATTTTCCGGAATGCACACGCCGCGTCAGATGTCGGAAAGTCCAGCCGAAGCCTTGGGATCCTCGCTCTCCCTAGGGACTAACTCAGTCCCGTGAGCGTGGCGACGTCTAGTCAATCTCCGTAAACAAAAAGGGGACCTAGCACCCTCGCTTATCCGGTCACGGCTCAAAACGTCATACGACTCACCTAGCTCGCTCACTCGATGAACACCGCCAGATACGATATTCAAAGAGTTAAACACAAGATATTCAACCGCATGTCAAATAAAAGAGCAAGCTCGACATGAAGAAACGCAATTCAACATGCAATACACACTTCACGACATATATTCAATCACATATTAAATACATGCAAAAACTCAATATCACAACATTTCAAGCTCGACACAAATCAGGAAATCCATACACAATAACATAACCACGTAGAATTTGAAATGCCCTTACATACTATAACAAATATAAATCTGAAGCGCCTCTTACTTAAGGACTTATAAAATAAAGCCTTAGAGATATCTAGAAGTAGCCCTTACCGAACTCCAAGTTAATGCCGCCGACAATGACCTCGACACAAATTGTCTTCAAAGAGCTCGACAACGATTTCTCTTACTCGATCTCGACACGCCTTCAACGAACTTCGACAACGACTTGACACGTCGCTTCGATCGACCTCGACACGTCATATCCTCGTTCGATTCTGCTTAGCGTCCTTGGATTCGCTTTCGTACACCTCGATTCTGAAATCACTCGATCTCTGAATCGACTTCCTAAAACAAACACAACTCAGATCGATCTATGGTTCTAATACATCTAGCTCTCTCTTCCCCAAACTCAACCACAACCCAGAAAAATATAAAACTCAAGAACTGGAATATATTTTTCCTCTAACACTAAGTTAGGGATTTCGATCAAAATTTCATGAAAAGTTATCTGATGCTTCAACAGAAAGATCGACAACAACAATATTCAGAAGCAACGAACGAAAAATCAGAAATCGAACGAACCAAAAATGGGGTTTTTCTGGCACCGCTGATTGCGTAAAAACAGAGGAAGAAATTTGTTTTACAAGCCCAATTAATCGGTTAAAAAGATAGGTAATATCGTGAATAAGAAAACCCATCAATTTGACATGATTTGGAAGCATAAAACTGGTTAAAAATGGAAGAAGATTTAGCGCTAAACAGTAGCACAAATGAAAGAAAATCTGTTCTTCATACCTCAACGGTGATGTTCGATCAGATGAGATATGGGTCGAGAAGTTGATGATGAACAAAATTGATGAAGAAAGCTTGTGCAGAATCTCGCTGGAACTCACGGTTTCGTCGTTGAAGATTTTGAAGAAAACAACGAAACACAGCAGAAGGAAGGAAGAAGAAAGAAGAAAAGAGAAATGAGTGAAACGGTCGTGGTATACAGCTGGCGAGAAAGGGGTAAAAACGTAACTCCACCTATAAGATGCCAATCCCATCAATCATCTACCCGTTAACTCGTTCCTCTCATAATTACCCTCTACTCTGTCGGTCAACGACAAGCCGACAATGTAATAATTACAAACAATATAATAATAACGCTGAGTAACGTTCGAACCAATACGAGGTATCATCTCGACACGATGTCGACAAGAGTGCTCGTGCAAACGTACAAGGTTTTAACACGAGTTCGTGAACGCGGTCTCCTCAGCTCGACTTGCGTCCTCATCAGCTCGGTACGCGACTTCATCAACTCGACACCCGACCTCCTCAGCCCAGCAGCTAGTGCACGTGGTTTCATCAGCTCGACAAAAGATCTCGGCAAACGATCTAGTCACGGGATCTCGACACAAGGTCTTGGTCGAGGTCTCGATACGTCGTCCTATTACGATGTCGATCTCGCCCTCAGGTGTTACAATCTCTCCTCTAAAAAATTTCGTCCTCGAAATTGCAAATAAGGTTCTTACCTCGTAAAAGTTCAGTGGTACTCAATCTTCATCTTCTCCTCCAGCCTCCCAAGTCGCATCTCCGCCTTTTGATCCCACACAACCTTGACAAGTTGGATCTCTTTGTTCCGCGAATCGCTTGGCTTTCCGATCAACGATCCTTGCCGTGACGCTCAAAAGATAGGTCGCCCTTCGCTTGAATCACATCCGCTCGATGACATGAGAAGGGTCGGAAACATACTTCCGCAATTGTGAGACGTGAAAGACGCCATGGATGTTCGACAAGAATGGGGGTAAGGCAATCGATATGCCACCGACCAATACGACGAAGAATCTAAGGTCCAATGAATTTAGGGTAAGTTTCTTGGATTTGATCGCCGACCAACTCCAAAGTGGGGTGACTCTAAGAAATACATGTTCTCCTTCCTCGAACTCGAGTGGTCGACGCCGTTGGTCCGCATAACTCTTACGCCGACTTTGAGATGTTCGCATCCGATCTCTCGATCAAACGGATCTTCTCGTGAGTCTGGCCGGATCATATCTGGTCCTACGACACCGCCGCCGCCCTGGTACCAACAAAGAGGCGTCGACATTTACGCCCATACGCCGCTTCAAAAGGTGCCATCCCAATACTCGCATGGAAACCGTTGTTGTTTGTGAACTCCACCAATGGTAAGACGTCGTCCCAACTTCCTCGGTGATCTAACGCATAAGCTCGCAACAAATCTTCAAGCGATTGGATCGTTCTCTCGGTCGACCGTCGATCAGGATGATATGCCGAGCTAAGCCTCGAGCTCTGCTCCCATCGCTTCCTTGTAATTCCTCCAAAAATGAGACGTGAACTTTGATCTCGGTCCGACACGATCGAAGAGGTATTCCATGAAGTCGCACTATCTCCGCGATGTAGATCTCGGTCGCCTTTTTCCACGTTGTATGTCGACCTCACCGTAAGAAATGAGCAGATTTGGTCAATCGGTCGACGATCACCCAAATCGAATCATTCTTCTTCTGCGCCTTCGACAAACCTACAAAGAAAATCCATGGAAATATCGTCCCATTTCCATACCGATACGTCAGCGATTGTAGCATTCCCGCAGTCGTTGGTGCTCCACCTTCGCCGACACGCCAAACATGAAGCTACGTGCTCGGCCACTTGCTTCTTCATTCCTGACCACCAAAAATGCTTCTTCAAGTCTTGATACATCTTCGTAACTCTGGATGAATACTAAAGTTGCTCTTATGCGCTTCGCCGAGAATCAACTTCCTCGGCTCGGATACGTTAGGCACGCATACTCGGCCATTGCATCTCAAGATGTCGTCCGCTCCGACCTGAAATCCGCCGCTTTCCTTGCGCTATCAATCAATCTTCTTCTTGCGGGCTCGTCATGAACTTGCTGGTCTCGGATCTCGCCCAACAATCATTAGAAATGGTAAGCATACCAAATCTCAGCTTCCCGGTGAAACTTCGACACTCAACTTCAAATCTCGGAACTTCTCGAGCATCTCCAACTCCTTGATCATCATTACCGAGGTTAAAACGCTCTTCCGCTCAACGCATCTGCTACGTTAGCCTTACCGGATGGTATTCCAACGTAAAGTCGTAGTCCTTGAGAAATTTCGCCCATCTACGTTGGCGCATGTTGAGCTCCTTCTCGGTCGAACAGTACTTCAAGCTCTTGTGATCGCCGAAACAGAAGAGTGCTCCCGTAAAGGTAGTGCCTCCATATCTTCGGCCAAAAACTCTGCCGCTAGCTCCAAGTCGTGAGTAGGATAGTTCCTCTCGTGAATCTTGAGTCGCCTTGAAGCATACGCGACCACCTTCCGATGTTGCATCAAAGACGCATCCTAAACCCTGGTGTGACGCATCACAATACACCTCGAAAGGCTCTTCGGGTTGAGGCAAAATCAGCACAAAGCGCCGCCAAAAGCTTCTTCGGGCCGTTGAAAATCAAGCCGCACTCCTCGCCCAAGCAAAAGGTTGATCCTTCCTCGCCAATCGTAAGAGGCGCGACAATCTTCAAAAACCTTCAATGAATCTTCGTAATATCCTCGCTAAGCCGACAAAACTCCCGATCTCAGAATCGCCTTCTATTGTTCCCACGCTAGCACAACTTCAATCTTAGTTGGATCCACAAATATCCCTTCTCTGGAACTCACGTGACCAAGAAAATTCACCTCTTCAAGCCAAAATTCACACTTCGACAGGTTGGCATAGAGTTGCTTCTCTCGTAATATCCGTAGTACTCGACATAGGTGTTCTGCGTGCTCTTCTCGGTTCCTCGAGTAAATCAATATGTCGTCGATGAACACTACAACGAACTGATCCAAAACGAATGGAAAATCCTGCTCATGTAGTCCATAAACACACCGGCGCGATTCGTCACTCCAAACGGCATCACCAAGTACTCGTAGTGACCGTATCTAGTCCTGAAAGTCGCTTTGGCGACATCTTCCTCCTTCACGCGAACTGATGGTAGCCCGACTTCAAATCTATCTTGAAAAGATCGCCGCTCCACGGTTGGTCCATCAAGTCGTCAATACGTGGTAACGGATAACGGTTCTTCACGGTAACCTTGTTGAGTTCGCGATAGTCCACGCACACCTTGATCGCCCATCCTTCTTCTTAACCAACAACACCGGAGCTCCCCACGGTGACATGCTCGGTCGTATGAATCGCTTCGACTCCAAGTGTTCGATCTGGGACTTCACCTCTTTCATCTCGGCAGAGACATCCATGCAGGCGCTTTGGAAATCGGCCCTGCTCCTCGAATCAGTCGATGGAGAACTCGACCTCTCGTCTTGGTGGTAATCCCGCACGCCTTCTGAAAAACGCCCTCAAAATCACACACCACCGTACATTCTTCACGCCGATCTGTGGAAAACTTCCGAACTAGCTAGATACATGTATTCCCTAGTTCCTTCTTTTCAAAGAAACTCCAATACGTTCGCGTAAAGATAATTGGAGACTCCAAGGTCCTGGAAAAATTACGCTTTACGGGCACAAATTAAAAGGACATGGTGGTGTGACAACCAATCCATCCCGAGGATAACATCTAAGCCCTTAAGAGGCAAACAAACCAAATTGACCACAAAATTTCTACTACGAATAATCACTACACAATTAAGACATGCAAAGTGTTTGTGACTAAGGTTTTAGCACCGGGTTGTAACTACTAATTTAAACGGTAAAGCAATCACAATAAGTTCAAATGGTTCACACAATCGTAAGAAATAAAGGAATGGGTTGCACCGGATCAAAAAGAACGGATAAGGATTTACCTCGATCTCACATTCACCTTGGATAAGATCATCACTCGACCGCTTCCTCGCCACTCATGCAGAAAACTCGCCTTTAGCCACTTGACGCTTTCCTTTGGCTTTGCCGCAAGCATCGTCGGTTCCGCTTTAGGTGTAGGACAATCCTTAGCAAAATGCCCTGGCTTCTTGCAGTTGAAACACACCTCCTCCCTCTGAGGACAATTACTCGCGTAATGTCCCTACTTTCCACATCGATAGCAAAACACCACGACACTGGATCGACCTCCACTCCTCGGTACTTGGGTCATCTGACGATCGCCCCCTGTTGTCGTTCCCCGAGGTCGGTCGTAAGGTCTCTTCGCGGTAGTTTCCTTTCTGCAAATCTCGCCCCGCACTCGGGTCTCACCGGTCCGCCCACAACAATCTTCTTCTTGTGGCTCCTCACTCCTTCTACCTCGACACATCGATCAATCACTCTTGGAGATTTCGATCCTCAACGACACTCATCGACTTCGAATGTCGAATCTCAATCCCGCTGGAATCTCTCACTTAACCATCTCTGGTCAACTCGGCCACGAAATGGATCGAATACCGCCAACGATTTGAACTTGGCGCATACTCGGACACCGCCGAGTTGCCTTCTTGCCGCAGCTTGAAGAAATTCCTGCTCCTTCTCGGCTCGTCAGATCCGGAAGTACTTGTCCAAAAACCTTTCACGAAAAAGCTCCCGTGTCATCTCGCGATGTTACGCTATAAGCGTTGCTTCACTCCTCTCCACCAATACTCTGCGTCTCTAGCGATGAAGTAGGTAGCATAGTCGACCTTCACGTTGTCCCGCAATGAAGTGCCTCAAAGATCTTCTCGATCTCTTGCATCCAAAGATCGCCTTTATCCGGATTTGGCTCACCGTAGAACTTCTGTGGATCATGCTTCCTAAAGTCGGCCAATCCTCTTGCTTCAAAGATTTCGCTCGCTTCGCTGTTCGCAAGTTCTCGCTGAGTTAACGCCGCCGTCTGTTGAGCCATCGCGTTAACTGGTTGAGTTCGGCGGTGATTGTTGAGCCATGGCTGCCGCCATCTCGGCCATAGCTTGAATAGCTCGTTCCATGTCGACGTTCTCGCTGCGGATGTCGTATTCCTACGAGGTGGCATTAGATTCCACAAAGTTCAAAACCCTGTCGAATCTCACACAAGGATGTGTTAAAACACACCGCTTCAATCAAGAAACAGTTCAAACAATTTCTCAAGCAATAAGTGCTTCACTTAATCAAACAAAGAATCAACACAAAACAACTAGGTACCTAACACACATAACCCGACACGGTGACGGACCAAATTCCTATGCACAACTGGAACCGAATCAAGCTCGATACTAACAAAGGTAACGACCCGTTTCCGGACCGCTACCGAGCTCAATATACCGAGCTCGAGTTACCGAGCTCAACACACCAAACTCAACAAAACCTATATGAGATGTGTTTTAAAAACAAAACTCTTGTGCCTTTTAAAAATACGATATATTTTTTTTTATAAAACCAACTCGTGCACATCAGAGTAATTACAGCTTTTCGAAACATGGTGCAACTAAGACACAAGACTTAAATTCTAATAAAACATACATGCATAACATACACATATATATATCACCCGAATAATAATGTATACAAAATACAGAGTAGCAAATGTGCAAAGAAAATACACCTAAGGTACGACAACTTCAAAAGAGCCATCATACCCTGGGGGTACTTCCGGCAGACTCCCACGCAGGGGGCTGCTCCAAAAGTAAGACCACCAGTCTACCCTGTAGCAACAATAACAACACTGCCCAAACTGGTCACGACCTCGAACACAAAAGAAATACAAGAACAGTCTTCAGAAAAACAAACATCCAACAAATCAACAATCACGACAGATAGAGGTCGTCACTCGGGTCCTCGTCGAGCTCCTCCTCGCCATCGCTTCATCGCCGAGTTACTGCGCCTCGACATCGCCTGGGTAACCGTCATGGATTGAAGGCACCACGGGAAAGGGTCAACTTCTCAACAATTTAAGATAAGCTCGACATAAAAATATAAGCAAACAGCAAAGCATAACATTCTCCGACGTGACTCGACCATCTCACTCTAAACTCGACACAACTCACAATTCCATTTTCTCTCGACTCGACAATTTTCCGGAATGCACACGCCGCATCAGATGTCGGAAAGTCCAGCCGAAGCCTTGGGATCCTCGCTCTCCCTAGGGACAATAACTCAGTCCCGTGGCGTGGCGACGTCTAGTCAATCTCCCGTAAACAAAAAGGGGACCTAGCACCCTCAGTTATCCGGGTCACGGCTCAAAAACGTCATACGACTCACCTAGCTCGCTCACTCGATGAACAATTCGCCGCATACGATATTCAAAGAGTTAAACACAAGATATTCAACCGCATGTCAAATAAAAGAGCAAGCTCGACATGAAGAAACGCAATTCAACATGCAATACACACTTCACGACATATATTCAATCACATATTAAATACATGCAAAAACTCAATATCACAACATTTCAAGCTCGACACAAATCAGGAAATCCATACACAATAACATAACCACGTAGAATTTGAAATGCCCTTACATACTATAACAAATATAAATGTGAAGCGCCCTTACTTAAGGACTTATAAAATAAAGCCTTAGAGATATCTAGAAGTAGCCCTTACCGAACTCCAAGTTAATGCTGCTCGACAATGACCTCGACACAGCTGTCTTCAAAGAGCTCGACAACGATTTCTCTTACTCGATCTCGACACGGCTGCCTTCAACGAACTCGACAACGACTTCGACACGTACGCTTTCAGTCGACCTCGACACGTACAGTCCTCGCTCGATTCACGCCTTCGCGTCCTTGGATTCGCTTTCTCGTACACCTCGATTCGAAATCACCGATCTCTGAATCGACTTCCTAAAACAAACACAACTCAGATCGATCTATGGTTCTAATACATCTAGCTCTCTCTTCCCCAAACTCAACCACAACCCAGAAAAATATAAAACTCAAGAACTGGAATATATTTTTCCTCTAACACTAAGTTAGGGATTTCGATCAAAATTTCATGAAAAGTTATCTGATGCTTCAACAGAAAGATCGACAACAACAATATTCAGAAGCAACGAACGAAAAATCAGAAATCGAACGAACCAAAAATGGGGTTTTCTGGGCACTGCCGATTGCAGAAAAACAGAGGAAGAAATTTGTTTTACAAGCCCAATTAATCGGTTAAAAAGATAGGTAATATCGTGAATAAGAAAACCCATCAATTTGACATGATTTGGAAGCATAAAACTGGTTAAAAATGGAAGAAGATTTAGCGCTAAACAGTAGCACAAATGAAAGAAAATCTGTTCTTCATACCTCAACGGTGATGTTCGATCAGATGAGATATGGGTCGAGAAGTTGATGATGAACAAAATTGATGAAGAAAGCTTGTGCAGAATCTCGCTGGAACTCACGGTTTCGTCGTTGAAGATTTTGAAGAAAACAACGAAACACAGCAGAAGGAAGGAAGAAGAAAGAAGAAAAGAGAAATGAGTGAAACGGTCGTGGTATACAGCTGGCGAGAAAGGGGTAAAAACGTAACTCCACCTATAAGATGCCAATCCCATCAATCATCTACCCGTTAACTCGTTCCTCTCATAATTACCCTCTACTCTGTCGGTCAACGACAAGCCGACAATGTAATAATTACAAACAATATAATAATAACGCTGAGTAACGTTCGAACCAATACGAGGTATCATCTCGACACGATGTCGACAAGAGTGCTCGTGCAAACGTACAAGGTTTTAACACGAGTTCGTGAACGCGGTCTCTCACCGACTTGGCGCCCTCATCACCAAGACGCGACTTCATCAACTCGACACCCGACCTCCTCAGCCCAGCAGCTAGTGCACGTGGTTTCATCAGCTCGACAAAAGATCTCGGCAAACGATCTAGTCACGGGATCTCGACACAAGGTCTTGGTCGAGGTCTCGATACGTCGTCCTATTACGATGTCGATCTCGTCCTCAGGTGTTACAAGAATAAATCAACACCCTTAGCCAATTTAGTTTAAGTACATAACACTTAAATAAATCATCAATTTAAACGATTAGTCAATTTGGCAAGAACGGGAATTAGGCGTCTTAGACAATTCTTAGGCATTCTACATAGGTCTTACAACACTGTATAAAGAACGGGAATCTAGGGAAAAGTGACAACACTACTCACACGCAGGCTACCACTGGGCGCCTGGCGCTGGCAGAGTGGACGCCTGGCGCCCTGCCACTGTCTTACAAATAGTAAAATGGTAGTCCCCACTCGTTCGGGGACCAAACGCCGCACCATTATGTCCCATAATACATAATTAAGCATAATCTAGAGTCCTTTGATCCATACTTAGTCCCTACAAATTTATAAAATTCAAAAGGTGGTTCTTTAACTATTTAAGTTCAACACCTAATAATTTTCGACAGAAAATTCTGCATAATCTACTTAGCCATTACTATTAGTACTCAAACGTCATCTTGACACCACGAAAATTCATTATCAAAACATAACCAACTCATGTATCAATTATTCTAGATGATTAATCCTAACTTAGTCGATTTTAACTCCATTTTTAGCCTCATAAGAATTCTGTTTTTAAAGTATAACATTACCTTCTAATTCCCTACAACAACAACTAGTTGAGTTAGGCAATTCATTAACTTGCACATGATATCAGTGTCAATACCAAGGCACAACAACACAAATCATATAGTATATCTTCAAAGTTTGTAGGATTCATGCCGTAGCAATTTGCAACAACAACAAAAACTCATAAATCCATGAACATCAAAGAGGTCATCAAGAGTAACAATCATATAAACAGTCAAGGCTCAATCACCACACCAAAACCATCTATCAAATGAATTTATCACATTACATTACGGTAGGTATCACAAATCGAAGATTATTATCCAAGGGTTCAAGTATTTTCCTATCACGGTGGTGATAGTACTCATTTACTGTTACCGCGCGAGGCGTAGGGGTCTTGGGACACCCCTATTGCTCACTCAAGTTCCATACACTCACTAGATGAGAAACAACTACCCCTTACCTTAAGAGAATTTCGTGCTCCTAGAGTAGGTTGAGAGAACTCCAAGATTCTTCCTTAGCGACTTTCTTAATCAAAAACACAAGAGCAAAGGATATAAGAATGATAAACCAGAATTTTGGAACCCTAATGATGATTAAGAACTTATCCTCGGTCAAGAAGGCTTACCTTAAACTAATCTCCTCAATGGACATAAGAGAATGACAGTGATACTAGTCTTCAATTTGAGTTTCTATGCACAAGCTCTATCCAAGAACACCCTAGAGCAGAAAAAGCAAAGAGAAGAAGAAGAAAGTGGTTTTTCTGGTGAGACACTTTGTGGGCAGTTTAGAGAACGTGGTTAGAGTAAAAACTGAGGCTTAGTTGGTGGTTCATAACCCTAACATGTAATCTTAGTGAATTAGGTCGAGTTTGGGTCCAATGGGTCAGATTCCACGTGCCAAAACGCGTCAAAACATAAAAAAATCGTGTGACAGCATGGTGCCAGTAGGCACCTGGCGCTTGGAATGGGCGCCTGGCGCAGGCTCTCGGTGATCCCGGGCACCTGCGCTTGAGTCTGGGCGCTCTGCGCCACTGTTTCACTATTTTGAACGTATCTGGAGATACAGATGTCTGATTGAGGCGTTCTTGGTGTCGTTGGAAAGCTAAGAGAATTCCCTACAATTTTCTCTCTAATAGGCTTACCCAAATTCGGACTCTAACAGGATCAAACATGCAGTTGAAATATACTATAATATTCCTAGGTGTTACGCTTGCGTTGTATTGACTCCAGAGAACATATCTAGAGTTGTAGGTATCGAAATCAAGTCGAACTAAAGCCAACTAAAAGATAAAAGATAACGCTACAACTTTATTGAATGGACTTAAATCCAATTGAGTTGTTAAGAGGTTCGAAAATGGGGAATACGGTGACTGAAATAACTAAACATAGGAATAAAGGTACATCTAGATACCCAATCGGCTGAAGGAATGGTAAAACATATGAAACCCATCCCAAGAAACTATAAGCATGTTCTAATACCCTAAGACATATCCTAATCTTGAAGGATGAAAAAAATCTGGGCTGTTACACAAGTAAATGTGGTCACGGGTTCATGCTTCCAATTGAACATCAAACTTTCAAAATTTGTTTCAACACTACATACATGAAATTTGTTTTTCCAAGCAAAACAAGATCAAAAACATTTTTCCAACACAAGATCAACTAGAAAAATCACGAAATAAATCACGGTTTTCACACATCAAAAGAAAAGAAAAGTTTTCCAAATCCATCAACAAAATAATTTAGAACAACACAAAAACTAAAGCTTAAATAATTTGAAATACTCACCCATAAATCCTTCAAAAGCCCATGGTTGTAAGACATCAAGGGTAAAGGACAGCTCTCAAAATCACTAACAAGAACAATCTCACTAACACCATCATTACATTCAGAAATGAAAAAGGATCTATTCCAAAAATCATCTTAAAGCTCGCGGTTTGCAAGAGAAAGAAGAAGATGAATGCTTGGTTTCACACACACTAACACTCACCAATATTTCACACTAAATGGAAGAAAGTTCCTCCCCCTAAATGTATTAAAAGGAACCGGCCAAGAGGTTAAAAGGAAGGAAATGACTCACAAGAAAACAAGAAAGGAATCTTATGTTTTCTCTCCACCAATATCAACACCAATAATAGACCTATACTCTCCCATCATTATCGAGAAGGAATCAGTAAGAAAGAAAGGAAGAAAAAAAAAAGACCCCCACCTAAAGTTTCCACTTAGCTATCCATGTGTGTGAAGACAAAGAAAAAGTTGGATAGGATTTTGCAACAATGTCTAACTAATAATCACCACGCACCATACTCTCTCCACTAACTCTCACCTACTCCAAATTGCTCTCCTAACTTAGCCCCCACTGTAACACGCGTATCATCACGATGCGTTAATTAGCGTTATTTAGTGTATTTTTGTCGTATTTACGCTATAATAAAGCAAATTACTTGTTCTCTAAGTAAGTGTATTAATTAAATCAAGATCAAATTATACTTGAGAGTTAATATTTTATATTAATTCACGGTTCGAGTATCGTCGAAAAATTTTAATGAAGTTTCGTCGCGTTTCGAATTGCCGGGCAGTTTCTGCCACAGATAAAATTTAAAATGAGCCCCGATTTCGATGAAAATCGAATCGTAGCAGCAAGGTGCTTCCGTGCCCCTTAAGTCCCACAAAAAGGGTGCGGGTTCGAGTCTTGCGTAAGGCAAAAACATTCCTGGTGGGGGGAATGAAGTCCTATGAGTTACACGCTTGGGAATTAAAACCCAGGGTGTTACATTTTCCGCGGAAGATTCTTGGACATGTATTTTCCTGACACAGCACGGGCGAAGAAAGAGCAGGAGTTTCTTCGACTACAGCAAGGCAGCATGACGGTGTCAGAATATGCTGCGAAGTTTGAATCACTTGCTAGGTACTTCAGTCCATTCCGCGACCGAACTGACCAAGGTTGGCTGAGTGAGAGATTTCAGAGAGGTTTAAGGTTTGATATTCAAAAGTCAGTGGTGTCACTGAGGATCAGGAATCTCCAAGAGTTGATCGATCGTTGTGTTGAGGTTGAAGGAGTGAGGAGCCACAAGAAGAAGACTGGCCCAGGTGGACCGATGAGACCTCAAAGCACGGGGCAGAGGTTTGCACAAAAGGGAAAGCAGTAGAAGAAGCCCTACAACTGACCCCAAGGGAACAACAGCAGGGGACAGTATCACCCGATGGCCCAAAATGCGAGGGGCGGGAGTCAGACTAGCGCCAATGTGACTTGTTACCGTTGCGGGAAGCCAGGACAATATGTGAGCAGCTGTACTGTGAACGAGGATGTATGCTTCAACTGCAAGAAGCCGGGACACTTCGCCAAGGATTGTCCGACACCTAAGGCTGAACCGGCAATGCACGCAACAAAGGCTAAAGGGAAACGCCCGATGGCTAAAGGCAGAGTCTTCTACATGAGTGGAGAAGAAGCAGAGTAGACTGATGACCTCATCCATGGAGACTGTGAGATTAAAGGTAAATCCCTATCTGTTCTTTTTGATTCAGGTGCAACCCATTCCTTTATTTCCTTGGATTGTGTAGACCGTTTGAAATTGACTGTGACTGCTTTACCCTTCAAACTAGTAGCTACTACCCTGGCTGCTAAAACCTTGGTTACCAACACTGCATGCCTTAATTGTGTAGTGGTCATTCAGGGTAGAAAATTTGTGGTTAATTTGGTCTGTTTACCACTTAAGGGTCTAGATGTCATTCTCGGGATGGATTGGTTGTCTCACCACCACGTCCTTTTGGATTGTGCCAGAAAAACCGTGGTTTTTCCCGACCTCGGAATTTCCAACTACCTATATGTTAATCACATTGGTGTTTCATTGAAAGAGGGAACTCAGGAATACATGTACTTAGCTAGTTCAGAAGTTTCTCAAGAGCTCGAGTTGAAGAATGTTCCTGTGGTTTGCGACTTTTTTTATGTTTTTCCAGAACATGTGTCGGGATTACCTCCAGCAAAGGAAATCAAATTTTCCATTGATTTGCTTCCAGGAACAGGACCAATTTCGATAGCGCCCTATCGAATGTCACCAGCCGAGATGAAAGAGTTGAAGTCTCAGATTGAGCACTTGGAGTTGAAGCAGTTCATACGACCAAGTGTGTCGCCATGGGGAGCCCCAGTGTTGCTAGTGAAGAAAAAGGATGGACGATCAAGACTGTGCGTGGATTATCGCCAACTCAACAAGGTTACTGTCAAGAATCGGTATCCGTTACCGCGTATCGATGATTTGATGGATCAACTACGAGGAGCTGCGATATTTTCCAAGATTGACTTGAAGTCAGGTTATCATCAGATTCGAGTGAAGGAAAAGGATATTCCCAAGACAACTTTCAGGACAAGGTATGGTCACTATGAGTACTTAGTGATGCCATTTGGAGTGACGAACGCACCAGCAATGTTTATGGACTACATGAACAGGATCTTTCACCCATTCTTGGATCAGTTTGTGGTAGTGTTCATCGACGACATTTTGATTTACTCGAGGAGTAGAGAGGAGCATGAAGAGCATCTACGTCGAGTACTGCAAATACTCCGACAGAAGCAGCTTTATGTTAACCTTTCTAAGTGTGAATTTTGGCTTGAAGAGGTGAACTTTCTCGGACACATGATAACTAGAGATGGAATAGTTGTGGATCCAGCTATGATTGAAGCTGTGTTAGCATGGGAACAGCCGAAGACTGTGACAGATATCAGAAGTTTTATTGGATTAGCAGGCTATTATTGAAGATTTATCGAAGGTTTTTCGAAGATTGTAGCACTACTCACACAACTTACAAGGAAGGATCAACCATTTGCTTGGACTGAAGAGTGCGAATCCAGTTTCTGGAGACTAAAGGAGCTTTTTACAACAGCACCTGTGTTAATTCTGCCCCAACCAGAAGAACCTTACGAGGTTTATTGCGATGCGTCACACCAAAGATTAGGATGCGTGCCGATGCAACATCGGAAAGTTGTGGCTTATGCTTCGAGATAGCTCAAGATTCACGAGAGGAATTACCCTACGCACGATTTGGAGCTTGCTGCAGTGGTTTTTCCACTAAAGAATTGGAGGCACTACCTCTATGGGAGCACATTCACTGTGTACAGCGACCACAAGAGCTTGAGGTACTTATTCGATCAGAAAGAGCTCAACATGCGACAACGAAGATGGACAGAATTTCTGAAAGACTATGACTTTACTTTGGAATACCATCCAGGGAAGGCAAACATGGAAGCTGATGCACTAAGCAGGAAGAGCGTTTTAGTTTCAGCAATGATGATCAAGGAGTTGGAGATGCTAAAGAAATTTCGAGACTTGAAGTTGAGCGTGGAAGTGTCACCAGGAAAGCTGAAGTTTGGAATGCTCACCATTTCTAGTAGATTATTGGAGTAGATTAAGGAACAACAGGCTCATGACAAGCTACTTCAAGAGAAGGTTGAGCTAATAGCGCGAGGAAAAGCAACAGTGTTCAAGGTTGGAGTAAACAACATCTTGAGATGCGATGGACGTGTTTGTGTACCCAACGTAGCTGAGCTGAGGAAGTTGATTCTCGTCGAGGCACACAAGAGTGGTTTGAGTATTCATCCGGAAGTTATGAAGATGTATCAGGACTTGAAGAAGCATTTTTGGTGGCCTAGAATGAATAAGCAAGTGGCAGAGTATGTGCTTCCTGTCTAACTTGTCAGAAAGTGAAGGTAGAACATCAGCGATCAGCAGGGATGCTACAACCGCTCGACGTACCAGTGTGGAAGTGGGATAGCATTTCTATGGATTTCGTCGTGGGATTTCCGAGAACGCAGAAGAGGCATGACTCGATTTGGGTGATCGTCGACCGATTGACTAAATCGGCACATTTATTGCCAGTGAGATCGACATACAATGTAGAGAAGCTGACAGAGATCTACATCACAGAGGTTGTGTGTCTACATGGTGTATCTTCTTCTGTCATTTCCGATCGAGACTCGAAGTTCACATCTCACTTTTGGAGGGAACTACAAGAAGCAATGGGAACCAAACTCAAACTTAGCTTAGCATATCACCCCCAGACCGACGGTCAGACCGAGAGAATGATTCAATCACTAGAAGATTTATTACGAGTGTGCACACTGGATCACAGAGGGAGTTGGGACGATGTCTTACCGCTAGTGGAGTTCACCTATAACAACAATTTCCACGCGAGTATCGGTATGGCACCGTATGAAGCGTTGTATGGACGTAAGTGTCAGATGCCTCTTTGTTAGTACCAGAATGGTGAGAGTTCTGTCGTGGAACCAAACATGATTCAGCAGACTACCGAGAAGATCCGACTGATCAGAGATAGGATGCGGACGTTTCAGAGTCGACAGAAGAGTTATGCAGACCAGGGTCGCCGACCGTTAGAATTCGAAGAGGGAGAGCACGTATTCCTCTGAGTCACCCCTATTACTGGAGTTGGTCGAGCGATCAAATCCTAGAAATTTACTCCTAAGTTCATGGGACCTTACCAGATTCTTCGTCGTATTGGTCCAGTGGCATATCAGATTGCTTTGCCACCCTTCTTGTCAAACATTCATGACGTCTTTCACGTCTCGCAGTTGCGGAAATATGTTTCCGACCCTTCTCATGTCATCGAACCGTATGTGATTCAACTAAAGGACGACCTGTCATTCGAAGCATCACCCGCAAGGATCGTAGACCAAAAGGCTAAACAGTTAAGGAACAAAGAGATTCAACTTGTCAAAGTCGTGTGGGATCAGAAGACCGGAGATGCAACATGGGAGCTGGAAGAGAAGATGAAGAACCAGTATCCAGAACTCTTTCATGGTATGTATCTTACCTATAGTTTTGAGGATGAAACTATTTTTAGAGGGGGAGTATTGTAACACGCGTATCTTCACGATGCGTTAATTAGCATTATTTAGTGTATTTTTGTCGTATTTACGCTATAATAAAGCAAATTTCTTGTTCTCTAAGTAAGTGTATTAATTAAATCAAGATCAAATTATACTTGAGAGTTAATATTTTATATTAATTCACGGTTCTAGTATCTTCGAAAAATTCTAACGAAGTTTCGTCGCGTTTCGAATCGCCGGGCAGTTTCTGTCGCAGATAAAATTTTAAATGAGCCCCGATTTCAATGAAAATCGAATCGTAACTTGTTATGAGTATTTTTGAGTATTTGGCATGATTTTTATTATTTATAAAATAATATTATCACGCGATGAATTAATTTCTCGCAAATTAATTTTTCGTGATTTTATCGGCAATAAATCGGTAACGCGGTTTTTCGATGCTGTGTTTTATACTCTAAGACTCTAGAATTAGAGGGTACTCATGAGTGAAGCGAGATTAGATGGGATAGACTAGGTGATATGATTAGCATCTAATAAAGTAAGCTAGGTGTCACTTGGTGTGTGGTTTATTTAAAAAAAATTACTTTTACTTATTTTCCTTCTATTATTAATTATGTGTTTAATTATTTTAAGTAAATAAAAGGTGGAGACCCCCCATAATCCTAATTGACGCCACCCTCACCCTCTCAAACCCTCATCTTCTTCCTCTTTTTCCTTCTTGAGAAGCAAGCTTCCATGGATGCTTTCCTCCATTTCCTTTGAGTTTTTCAACTTGCAATCTTCACCAAAGTTGCTCCAAACCTTCACCTCTACCTAGTCCTTCTTCATTCTCATCATCTAAGTAAGAGAAAAATCAATTTTTCCTCCCCTTGCCACTGTTGAAAACCGTTCCCCTTTGTTGCTTCTTGTGATTTTGTTTTTCAATTTTGTTTTTCTTGCTTGTTTGATGTTGTTTGATGGGTTGATGATGATCAAGAGGAAACGAGACACTCTAAATCCCTTCCTTCAGCTCTAGGGTGAAAACCCTAAGAGGAGAAAAGGGGGAAAATGGTGTGATCCTCCTTGAATCACCTAATTAGTGGTTTAATTGAGTTAATGGAAGTCGTATGACGATTGTTTGAATTATAGTTTTGATTTTGCATGCCTAACTTGTTAGTTTATGATTGAGACCTATTCTTTAATTATGGAAAATGTGGGTTTAGGTGATTGAATCATGTATCTAAGTGTTGAATGTTATGTTTTAGGTAGTTTTAAGGCTATTGGAATTGATATGCATGAGTTAGTATAAGAGTTAGTTCATGTTTTGTGAAAAAGTGATCTTTGAAGGACTAAAATGGCATGTAAAAATTGATTAGGTTGTTCTCTAATTTTTATCCTTGGCATGACCATGATTAAGTTGGGTTGAAGCAAGAAATCGGAAAGAATGTTTGGGGAAAAACCTATTCTTGAAAATGTTTGAAAATGAGTTTGAAACTTTGTAGGTCTTAATTGTTAAAACATGTGTTGACTAAATGTATAGCATGCTTTGATGAATTTAATTGCTCTAAGAGTTGATTTTTGGAAATGGAAATTTATTTGTAAAGTGGCTTAGAACATGTTTCAAAATGTGTATGAATTATGTTTAGATAAGATTTGATGTTTTGTTGCCTTTAAATGTGGTTGAATGGCTTGGAAATGCTTGTAGTCATGAAAAGGAGGTTGAGGTCGTGAGGCCATAGGTGGTTTTGAAAGGAAATTTTGGCTTGTTAACTTGCTTAAATGCTTGAAGATTATGTGTTAATGTTTTTGAAAACTTATGAATATGAGTTATTGTTGGTGTTTACTTGGAGTCCAAGAAAGGGTTTAGTTTCAAAACCTTACTCTTTTCAAATAGTTTTGAGTTCCAAAATTGTTATGTTTTAGGTTACTTTTCCTAGAAGTGGTTTGATTTTAAAACTCTATTTATTTCAAGTAGTTAATGATCTAAATGCTTGATTGAGTTTTGGTTAGGAAAGGGCTAAGTTGAGAGCTAAGTTTTAGTTTTTTTTTTAACCTAAAAGTGTACTAAATTGTTGTGGTGATAGGAATCGTGACTCCGGAGACCGAGCGACGCGGACCTGAGGACTTCGGAGCAACGTTAGCGATAGCTTGTGGTAAAGACACTTCTAGATATTTGTAGGCTTTTATTTTTGTATGTCCTCGTGTAAAGGCAAGTTTTTAATGCGAAGAAGTCTGAGAACTCTCCGGGTTCGAAGTTAGGGTTTCTGAACCCCTTCGTGATTATTGTCGTGCGGTCGCTTATATTCCGAGTCATTCATGGGTGAAAAATATTGTGGTTGGTCTCCTTACCCCAACCCCCCACACTTGTTGTACCTCTCTGTCAACTCCATCGAGTTGTAGAGGGATGGATTCCATGATGTGAATGACGATGTTGTTGAGTTATGCATTTATTTAATATGTGATTGAATAACTACCGTGAATTGCTTATGTATTGAATTGTGTTTCACAATGTGAACTGCTTATGCTGCTTATGTTTGTTGAATTGCGTTTCACTGTAATAAGCTTGCTATAAATTATTTGATAAGCGGTCGAATAATTATGCGAATTGCTCTTGAATTTTTGAGCTATGAGCCGAACAACTGAGGGTGCTAGGTCCCCTTCGTTCATGGTGGATTAGCTAGGCGTCGCAACGTTATGGAAATGGAGCTGAATGTCCTAGGGAGAGCGAAGATCTCAAAGCTACGACTGGTATTCAGTGGATAGTGCGGCGTCTGCTTTTCGGAAATTTGTGGAAGGTCGAGAGAAAATGAGTCGTGAGTGAGTCTTGCATTGTGTCTTGAGAACTGTGCATACTGTTGTTTTGCCTATTGTCATGATTTGCTAATTCCTGTAATATGTTGTGCTATTACATGTTTTATTGTCGAGTGTGTTGTCAAATATGCATATCTGCTCTTTATTTTTAAGAAGTTGACCCTTTCCCGTGGTACCTTCGATTCATGATGGCTACCCAGGTGATGGTGAAGAGCATACTGATTCCGGCGATGCGGACGTCGTCGGAGATCATCTTTGATTTCCCCGACATCGAGCAGCCCGCGGCGATGGAGTTTGACCCCATCTCTCGCCGTGTTGTATATACCGGGGATATTGTGCAGACTTTCAGAGAGGACGGTGTTGCTGTGAGGCAGGAGGTGTCACGGCGTACAGTGGGCTTTCCTATCCGGACTATGCAGGTGGTTGATGCTTGGCGTACCACTTGAGATCCCTAGGAGCACTACTTCCAGACTTACTGCTCGAGCTAGAGGGCGAGGACTGAGAGTCAGATGGACCGCTCGCAAGAGTGTGATTCGACGTGGGACAGCAGGAGCGTCTACCTCCAGAGCAGCTGTTGTTCAAAGTCCCCCAGTAGGACCGGGTACTTCTTCTGTTGTTAGGACCCTCACCCCACCAGTGGATCCACCTCCTGTTTGCGTGGTGTGCGAAGAGGTGGATTGTCTAGGAGCGAGATCTGACGAGGATGTGATTGCTGGAGAGTATGTTCCCGGAGATGTACCAGAGGCTGTGCCTGCGGCGGCACCGGTTATCGACTTGACAGGCGAGGACCCGATGGATGACGAGGAGGAGGAGGATCCATCTGAGGATCTGGATAGTTACCTGTAGTGCTGTGTTGTCTGACAGCTGTTATATTTCTTTTTGAGAGGACTCTAGTAAATGTCTTTTTGTGTACCGTTTGTGGGTGACTAGTCGGGCTAGTGATGTTTTGTTGATACAGGGTAGACTGGTGGCTTTACTTTTGGAGCAGCCTTCTGCGCAGGTGTCTGACGGGAGTACCCCCAGGGTATGATCACTCTCACGAGGGTATTCATATCATAGGTGTATTCTCTCATACATTACTACTTTGTTTCCTTTTGTATGTACTGTGTATGATGGGTATATATATATTATGCATGCATGTATTTCCAGTATGTAACTTGTGTCCTAGATTGCACCATGTTTCGAAACGCTATAAGTACTCTGTGCGTGCTTACGGATGATGTTGTTTTTTTTTTAAAAAAATGTACCGCATTTTCCGAAAGACACAAGAGTACCGTTTTAAAAATCCATCGCATACAGGTTTAGTTTTAGTTTAGTAGCGGTCCGAAAACGGGTCGTTACACCCATGGCCTCTGCATCCACCAATTCGCTGTGTCAGGTGGTCGCGTAATCGGTTGCTCGATTGGCGACAAATCACGTAAATTAAATTATCATGAGAAATTTAATTCAACGCGCTATAAAAATATTCGCGTATAATAATATGCTCACAAAAATAATCACAACAACATATATCGTAATACCAAAAGTATGTTAAAATTTGGATTTTGGAATCTAATATAACAATAAAATACGTCACAGAGTTAAAACACTTATGTGGTCTATACTTAGAACCACACACACACCATAATACATATAATACGATAATTATAGCGTCTCCTACAGATAATCTCTCTTGTAAAACTCTGCCCACTCGACTCCATTGTGTCGCGTTTCCTGGAATAAAGTCTTCAGATGGTGAGTTCTCCGCTCTGCTTAGTGTGTAAACACATCCCTTAATGGTTGATCTTGCAGCTTTAACATTGTTGATAGCAGACTCAGCTCATGGTACTTCGCAGTCTCTGGACAGATGTCCCAGTTCCTTGTAGTTAAAACACAACCTTTCCTTGGTTGGATACTGGTTAACGTTGTGCTCTTCATCTTCACTGTTGAAGTAGTACGTCTTCGACTGTCGGTGCTTGTGACTCCCACTTCCACCTATCATACAGGTATGTCTTCCAGCAGCTGGGTGCGCAAACTTCGCAGCGTTTTCAGTTGATCCCTCCTTTGGCAACAGACAATCCCTAGAAAAGAGTCATGGATTCTAGCAGTTGAAACACAGTCGCTCCTTTGATGAGTATTTATCCGCCAAGTGTTCCTTGCTTCCACCTTGGTAACAGTGCAACTTCTTCCTCTGGCTGTTCCCAATAGCCTATGCCACAGGACAATCCTAATTGCGGTCATTTCCCTGAGGATGGGAATGAGGTGCTCCTTGTTGTTGTCTTCCTCTTTGTCCTTTGCCCTAATAATCTGGCCTAACTGGCACTCCAATAGCTCGTTGCTCCCTCTGTTGTCTCAGTAAATAACGTTGATTCTCTACGGTGATCTGTTGTGCGATAGTAGTTGCTATCCCAACTATCACTTGGATTACGTGATTCACGTCTAAATTACTAGCTCTAGCAGAAAGACTTGTTCGTCTCAAAGGCATCAAATTTCTATAAAGTAGACTAACCAGAAGCCCACAACAAAATCAATCATCTGAGATGATCACACACAATTTCACACAATGTCACATGTGTTTCAACTAGGAAACGTTACAGACAATCACAAACAAGATTCACATCACCAAGGCATAACAAACTTATATCCGACAATCCCCAACAATCTAGGCCAGCTTAACCCAAAGCGGTCTGGTTAGAACCGAACTGCTCTGATACCACTAATGTAACACCCCATTTCTGGAACGCTACTGTGCAACCCAATCAAATGCTGAAAACATTTGATGCTGTATGCTTTCAGTTAAAAGTACTCTTATGTATTTCGCAATGGAAAATAGGAGTAATTTTTTTTTTCTTTCTTCTCTTTGAAGCCCTTTTCAAAAATGAGACATAAAGAGTACTACAATTTTCTAAATAATGCAAAATTAGTCTTTTGCAAATATCAGAGTATAATGCATGACAATCAATATTTCACATAACATCAAACATAACATAATCGTTTCGCACTGAGGCGAGGTTTTCTGGAAAGAGTTATTATAAAACAATGGGTAATTATGCAAATAACAACGACAAAACCCTAAGCTAAGCTGGCCAACAACTATGACTCTTACTGAGAAACCATTCAACAAGATTTGAACATAGAGCACTCAGAGGAATCTTCCTCCACGGCTCAATCTTCAACACTTCTGAAACAGTAGCAGCAATGCAAAACTCCATCTGATGACATCCATAAGAATGTCCAATCCAACAATAGTGCAAGGGTAAATTCTTTGTCCACGAGTTTATCATAGGCTATGTCGCATGCAAACAATATACATATATAATACAACAACAATCCCTTATATACATATACATACTTAATAGACCGCGGGCATCATCATGGTATGTCAAGCATTGCGTGTGACCAAACAAATCAACTAACAGATTAACAATCAAGTCACCACAATATCAAACAACTGCATGTGAGCAGACAATTCTATCAATAGATCAATGATCAAGTCATAACATAGCAATTTCATCAACAATTCATCACATGTCAATATGTGGTTAGCCGTGCATGCCAATGCATTATGAACAAGTTTGTGTATACACTTGCAGCTTTAATAGGTCAGCAGTAGACGATGAATTTTCCCAATGTCCGAACAATATAGCCCCGCATTAGGCATGCCACGTATTAGGCAGTTTGCCATCCCCCTTTCCCGATAGGGACTCCTGCCTCCCTTTCCCGATAGAGACAGGCGACACTAGCCTAGTCCACGAGGTATTCCCCTTTCTCGACAGGAATCCTCCTCCCCCTTTCACGATAGGGACGTCCATTTCCCCCTTTCTCGATAGGTAACGGAGTGGATCTAATCTGCTGGACGAGGTATCCCCCATTCCCGATGGAGATCCTCTCCATATCGCATTCCCGTTAAGAATGGAGTGGTTTCTAATGCAATATCATGATCATGCATCCAAACAAATTCTTCAATATGGCATGCTCACCATAAGGAGCGCCCGAGTAATGTTCAATTAATCAATGCGGATCGACGAACCCTCACTTACTCAACTTAGTGGATTTTCAATTTCAATTTTCATGTCACTCCTAAGTGGAGTTGTATTAGAAATATCTCTTTAGCATTAGGTCGTTGGAACCTTAGTTGTGCTAAATAATATGCTAGGATAATTCCCAAACACATTACTTAACTCAACCGTTTTCAAAATTTACGATTTTTTCCTTTCAAAAGAGCCTCTTAAACAACTTCTAACCCTCTGATCCATAAAGCGTGTTTGTACGCCGACTTATTTTAGAAAGATACCTTTAGTTTACCATGAAAACATTTCTCGGCTCATGGAATCGTATCAGACTTACCGTTATAAGTCGTCAAACCAATAACAGTCAATCAACACATTATTAATTAATCCATTATCATCAACAATATCTTGCATATTCCAATCAATATCAAGTTCCAATTAAATCTAACATGATTCAAGGAAAAACAACACAAATTATAGTGCCACGTAGGGCCAAAAACATGCTACAGCATTTCAGACAACATATAACAATTCAGTATGCTACAAAATGCTACAGCATTCCAGACAGCATATAGTAATACTATAAGTACCACCACACAATCAATCAATCAAGCCAAACAACAAACAAGCGAAAATCCCAAACTCATTATGTAAGAATTTCCCTTACCTTGGGCGCTTTAACAATCCAAGCAAGGTAATTCCAAACTATCGTCATGTCGTTCCTCGCACGAACCTTAACAACGTAAGTTTCAATCAATTAGAACCAAAACTCAAATCTAAAGCCCTTAGGGCAGCCACAGCTTAGGACTTCCTAAAGCCTAGGAATTACTCGACTTAATCCCTAATTGGTTCTATCTAGCCATATGCTATGACACATTTTCAAATCAAGCATGTTTTGAAACTTTTCCAAAAGCTACACAGTTA
The DNA here is from genome assembly GCA_037113605.1 of Calophaca sinica. NCBI lineage: Eukaryota > Viridiplantae > Streptophyta > Magnoliopsida > Fabales > Fabaceae > Calophaca > Calophaca sinica. The sequence continues at coordinate 58,228,953 of CM073733.1, forward strand.
GAAAAATACCTAAACCAACATTTACCAATTGGAATAGTGCGTTACCATATTAAATAGTGTTTTTCCCAACTTTGAACCACTTTTTAAAGCACTAAAACATGTCACAAAATCTTAGAAACAATTTCATTACAAGTTCAAAACAATTCTTGAAACATAAACTAATTCTTTTCCTAAAAGCATGCTTCTTTGAAAAGTTTTGCGAAACCAAATTACTAACCACTTTTTACAACATATTTAAGCTTAAAAACAAGTTAAGAACATGCTCCAAATTCCATCAAAGTGCCACGGTTTTAAGCTTCCAAAAACAACTCCAAGTTTTCAAATCTTTTAACATCAAAATCTTACAAACTTTGCTTAATCAAAACTTCTTACCAAAACCAAACTTCTTTACCACTTTAATACTATTAAAAACAAGTTAAAACTTACTCAAAACTTGATCATAAGCCACTGTTTTGGATGCCCCAAAACAGCCCCAAATTTAATTTAATTCAAGCTATTTTTCAAAGCTTTAAACATACAAACCTTTATAGATTCAAAGCCATAACCAAAAACCTAATTCTTAAACAACTAAAACACTTTAAAAACAAATCAAAACATCATCTAAACACATATATATGCCACTGTTTTCAGCCCCAAAAATTTACAAAATTAATTTCACAAAAACTTGCTTAACATGCATACTTGACTAGATTTAAGTATACTAAACCAAAACCCTCAAAGATCTAACTCAAATTCAACAAAATCAAGCCAAAATGAACTCTTACCCAGCCCCTAAGGTTCGGCCTGTTCAAAATCTTAGGGATTTCAGAATTTTGAATTCATCAAACAAGCATAATCTTGAAGGAAAATGGTGAATCTAAAGGTTAATCAAACTAATCTAACAAGTTTCAAGACTTTCTAAGCAAAATCAACTCTTAAATCAACCAAACCCATTCATGGAACTCAAGAGAGGAAAAGGAATGGATATGTAGCTTACAAATCAAGATGATGATGGTAAATCAAGAAGGAGGAAGAAAGGATTAAGTTTACATGCTTAATCTCCAAGTTTCCTTCAAGAATCAAGTGTTTCTCTCACTAAATTCTTTTCCAAGCTTTCCAAAAATGAAAGAAAACTGAAATGGATCAGCCAAATGAAGAAGGAGCCACGAAAATTTTGGGACAAGGATGGAAAGAAAATGTTCATTTAGTTAGGAATTAACCAAACTAGTTACAAGCTAACTACACTAACTAACTACAATTACAAAACAACCAATCCTATGCCTACACTTGTCAAGGAAGGTTCTAAGGATGAGATTCATCTCCCCTAGTTTCTGGATTCATGCCCCCAGCCCAAAATATCAAGATATTTCGTTTCGTCGCGTTCTCGCTTAATCGAGTGTGTGGCGTTACGCGTATATTAGGGTTTTAATAACAAAAACTCCAAAAATAAATCTAATAAATTATTCTATAATAAAAAATTATTAATCAACCAAATGTCCCTAAAAATATTATAAGTATTTCTATGAATGTCGCTTTCTCGATTTACGAGCTAAAACTCTACCGTAATGCAGTTATAGGCATAGGCAATACACTAAATATTTTCTGATGCCCAAAAATTCCATAAAAATTTCAATAAATTCTAAATATTGGAAAATGCTAAGATCTCAAATTTTATAAAATTTGGATCATGTTTGGGTAGGTTTCAGTTAGAAACTCACTCAATAGCCTAGTTACGGCAAAACTCACTAGAATTCTCGCAGCGCAATAAAAACTGTAAATTAGTGAGGATCACTAATTTCAATTTCTCTTGTCATCTAGATATTATTCAAACAATAAAATTATCAAGGAAAAATCTTTAAATTAAAAGTCATATTAAATATGACATAAATCAAACAATTTAGCAAATAACTAAACATCAAAAATCCAAATTGTGACTTAAAAATATCTATTAAATCCTGAAAATTATTTCTCTTTCAATAAAATAATTTTCTTTAATCAAACAACAATTTTTCACATTTTTCAAGATTAATTCATATTAAAAACAGTATACGTCTACACTGTCTCTTAATCTGAATTAATTACTAAAACAGTAAATTGTTTACAATAAATCTTTGTAGTTCTTCGTACTTTTAACAAACCATTGAGGTGATCAATCTCTATGATTTATTTTTAAGTAGTCCAAAACTATAAAATAATTTTCATAAAAATTAGGATGTTACATTTCCTTTGTTGATAATTTGGTCGTTTTCGAGATAATTCTTGTTGTCTTTGCTCTATGCTCATTCTTTGCCATGTATTCCTAGCTTGTCGCCTCCTTCTTTCCAGTCGATGTTCTTGTGATTGTTGGTTTCTGATATTTTTCATACCTATTATTTGCAATCAAAAGTTTAATATTGTACGTTGTTATGTGACTTATCCTAAAAAATTATAAAAGAAGGAAAGCTCTCTCCTATGTTAGTTTTAGACCGACAAAATCCCAAGTTTTTCTTTGTTTATATATCCCTTTGAAGCATAGCCCAAACACAGTAGCAAAATCAGAGTCATAGAACTATAAAGATGATATTACAAAGTGCAAAATAGAAATGGTTTACAAACATATATAAGATACAACTTTCATTAGCGTAGAAGTTATAGACAATAGGAATCATTAGTTTACATAATAAACTCAAGGGAAACCAAAGTCACAGTAATGAGAGTTTATCCTAATTAGCTCTAAGCTTTGGTTATCCCTCCTTTAAATCATGGCAAGATTAAGAAGCAACTCAATGAAAAGAAAGTGAGAGTAGCAACAAATCAAAGCAAGGGAGCGCATGAGGCAAGCATCCTATGCAGTAAACTAAAAAAGAGGCTAACATGCATGTGACGAAAACCTGGCCAATATTTTTCGGCAGTTGCCATGAATTGTCTTTTGTAACATCCCAATTTTTATGAAAATTAGTTTACAGTTTCCAACTACTTAAAAATAAATCATAGAGATTGATCACCTCAATGGTTTGTTAAAAGTATGAAGAACTGCAAAGATTTATTGTAAACAATTTATTGTTTTAGTAATCAATTCAGATTAAGAGACAGTGTAGACGTATACTGTTTTTAATATGAATTAATCTTGAAAAATGTGAAAAATTGTTGTTTGATTAAAGAAAATTATTTTATTAGAAGAGAAATAATTTTCAGGATTTATATTTTTAAGTCACAGTTTCGATTTTTGATGTTTAGTTATTTGTTAAATTGTCTGTTTTATGTCATATTTAATATGACTTTTATTTTAAAGATTTTTCGTTGATAATTTTATTGTTTGAATAATATCTAGATGACAAGAGAAATTGAAATTAGTGATCCTTACTAATTTACAGTTTTTATTGCGCTGCGAGAATTCTATTGAGTTCTACCGTAACTAGGCTATTAAGTGAGTTTCTATCTGAAACATACCCAAACGGGATCTAAATTTTATAAAATTTGAGATCCTAGTATTTTCTTAATATTTAGGGTTTATTGGAATTTTTCAAGAATTTTTGGGCATCAGAAAATATTTAGTGTATTGTCTACGCCTACAACTGCATTACCGTCGCATTTTAGCTCGTAAATCGAGAAAGAGACATTCATAGAAATAATTCTAATAATTTTAGGGACATTTTGGTTGATTAATAATTCTTTATTATAGAATAATTTATTAGATTTATTTTTGGAGTTTTTGGTTCAAAAACCCTAATATATGCGTAATGTCGCGCACCCGATTGAGCGAGAACGCGACGAAACAATATATCTAGATATTTTGGGCTGAGGGGTGATGAATCCAGCTATTAGGGGAGCTGAACCTGATCTTGGAAGATTATTTGACAAGTGTTAATTGGTGATTGGTGGTTTAGTAATTAGTAGTTAGTAACTTAGTTTGTTTAGGACTTATTGGTTAGTTTCCAACTTAAATGAACATTTTCCTTCCATCCTTGTTCCTCAAAATTTCGTGGCTTCCCTTGTTGAAAGCCCATTCATTTCTTCCATTGTTGAAAGCTTGAAAAAAAATTCTAGAAAGAGAAAGTTGATTTAGGTGCTTAATCTTGAGATTTTGGAAGCTAAACCTTAATCCTTTCTCCTTCCTTCTTATCCAATCATCTCCATCATTGTGGTAAGCTTATTTTCCTTTTCTTCATGGCTGCCATGGTTGGGTTTTCATGGTATTAGTGTTGTTCCTCATGATTTTAGTGTTGATTCTTGAAGGAAATTGGTGTTTAAGCTTGCAACCTTCAATCCTTGTTCTTAATCCTTGATCAACCATCATCAATCTTGTTAGTAAGTGTTCTAACTCACTTTCCTCTTCTCGTGGCTTCCATGGATGAGATATCAATGATTTTAGAGTTGTTTTGCTTAGAAAGTGTTGAAACTTGTTAGATTAGTTTGATAAACCATTAGATCCACCATTTTCCCTCAAGATTAAGCTTGTTTGATGAATTAAAAATACTTAAATCCCTAGATCTTGTTCTGGTCGAATGCATAGGGTTGTTAGGGGGATTGATCTTGACTTTATTTTGGTGGTTTTGGAGTTACATATTTGGGGGTTTTGCCTTAGCACACTTAATCTAGTCATATATGCTTGTTTCAAAAAGTTTTGAGAAATTAAATGGTTTGATTTTAAGGGCTGGAAACCGTGACCTATATGGGTTATTTGGGTGATGTTTAAATTGTTTTTAAGTGTGTTAAGTGTTTGAGAAGTTGTTTTATGGTTAAAGAATTTAGGTGTGGTAGATTTGTATGTTAAAGCTTTGAAAAATGGTTTGAAACAAAATAAATTTGGGGCTGTTTTGGGGGTTGTAAAAACAGTGACTTATGATCAAGTTTTGAATAACTTTTAACTTGTTTTTAATTGTATTAAAGTGGTAAAGAAGTTGTCTTATGGTAAGAAGTTTGATTAAACAAAGTTTGCATGATTTAGGAGTTAAAGGTTTAAAACCTTGAAGTTGTTTTTGAACTTCCAAAACCTTGGCCTTCAATAATTTTTAGAAAGTGATCTTGACTTGTTTTTGTGCTAAAATATGTTATAAAAAGTGGTTAGTAATTTGATTTAGCAAAATCTTTCATAGAGGTTTAATTTTTGGAAAAAGAATTGTGTTATGTCTTGAGAATTGTTCAAAACAATAATGAAATTGTTTCCAAATTTTTGTGACATGTTTTAGTGTTTTAAAAAGTGGTTCAAAGTTGGGAAAACACTATTCAAAGTGGTAAAACACTATTCCAACTGGTAATTTTGGGTTAGACATTTTTCTAAGTGTGCAGTGTTTGGAAAAGTTTCAAAACTTGCATGATTTGAATATGTGTCATGGCATATGGCTAGATAGAACCTATTAGGGATTAAGTTAAGTAATTTCTAGGTTTAGGGAACCCTAAACCCGTGGCTGCCCTAGGGGTTTAGAACTTGAGTTTTAGTTCTAATTAATTGAAACTTGCGTTGTTAAGGTTCGTGCGCAGAACAATTTGACGATAATTTGGAATTACCTTGCTTGGATTGTTAAAGCGCCCAAGGTAAGGGAAATTCTTACATAATGAGTTTGGGCTTTTCGCCTTGTGTGTTGTTTGATTGTTTGATTGATTGCGTGGTAGTACTTGTAGTATTACTATATGCTGTTTGACATGTTGTAGCATACTAAATTGTTATATGTTGTCTGAAATGCTGTAGCATGTTCTTAGCCCTACGTGGCATTATGATTTGTGTTGTTTTCCTTAAATCATGTTGGATTTAATTGGAATTTGGAATTGATTTCGAATATGAAAAATATGGTAGATGATAATGGATTAATTAATAATGTGTTGATCGACTGTTATTGGTTTGACGACTTACAACGGTAAGTCTAATGCGATTCCATGAGCCGATAAATGTTTTCGAGGTAAACTAAAGGTATCTTCTAAAATAAGTCGGTGTACAAACACGCTTTATGGATCAGAGGGTTAGAAGTTGTTTAAGAGGTTCTTTTAAAACGAAAACATTGTAAATTTTGAAAATGGTTGAGTTAAGTAATGTGGTTGGGAATTATCCTAGCGTATTCTTTAGCACAATTAGGATTTCAACGACCTAGAGCTAAAAAGTATTTTTAGATAAATGGGAATGATACAGGAACTGATATTGAGATTTCAAAAGATTAAAATATATGGAACCTAGTGTTCCTATTGAGCATATGGGCCATGTGTCCTGTGCTGGGACTTAATGTCCTGCTTGCGTGCGCATTTTCTTGATTAAGGATTAGACCTAGTGTTCCGTATGGCGTGCCTAGTACCTCAACCTAAAAATTGAGCCTAGTGTTCTGCATTACATGCCTAGATTTTAATCTAAGATTGAGATTAGCATTCCGCAGTTGAACACCTGGACCTAGTGTCCTGTGTTTGAACTCTAAGGGGTATTTCTCATCATCTCAGTTTACTGCGTGATGAAAAATACCCGAGCATTACTTGAGTAGTATGGGATGCTCATTGTGGTGCTCAAACTTTGAGTTCCCTCCACCTTTATGAATGTGAAACATAGTTGATTGTCGTTTCGCAATGATTAATTAAAACATTACTCGGGCGCTCCCTACGGTGAGCATGTCATATTAAAGAATTTGTTTGGATGCATACTGACCATTGAGCATCGACACTCGGAGCATTTGATTTGTCTTAATGATTTCAAAAGATGAGTTGTCATTTCACTCGGAGCGTTTGATTTGTCTTAAAGACTTCAAAAGACGAGTTGCCACTGCATTGCCTAATGTGTGGCTATATTGTTCGGACGTTGGGAAAATTCCTCGTCTACTGCTGACCTATTAAGGCTGTAGGTGTATACACAAACATGTTCATAATGCATTGGCATGCATGACTAAGCACATTTATGATATGTGATGATTGTTTGATGAAACTGATATTGTGATGACTTGATCATTGATCTGTTGACAGAATTGTCTGCTCACATGCAATTATTTGATATTGTGGTGACTTGATTGTTGATCTATTGGTTGATTTGTCTGTTCACATGCTAATGCTTGATATACCGTGATGATGCATACGGTCTATTAAGTAGGTATATATATATATAAAGACAAGTTGTTGTATTATATATGTATATTTGTTTGCATGCGACATAGCCTATGATAAACTCGTGGACAAAGAATTTACGCTTGCACTGTTGTTGGATTGGATATCCTTATGGATGTCACTTCAAGATGGAGTTCCATAGCTGCTGTAGCTTTGTCTTTTCAGGAGCGTTGAAGATTGAGCCAGTGGAGGAAGATTCCTCTGAGTGCTTCATGTGTTGATCTTGCTGAACTGTTTCTCAATAAGAGTTATAGTTGTTGGCCAGCTTAGCTTAAGGTTTTGTCCTTGTTGTTTTGTAATTACTCTATTCAGAAAACCTCGCCTCAGTGCGAAATTATTATGTTATGTTTTATGTTATGTGAAGTATTGATTGTGATGCATTATACTCTGATATTTGAAAAAGACTGATTTTGCATTATTTAGAAAATTGTAGTACTCTTTACGTCTCATTTTTTAAAAGGGTTTCAAAGAGAAGAAAAAGAAGAAGAAAAAAATTACTCCTATTTTCCATTGTGAAATACACAAGAGTACTTTTTAACTGAAAGCATACAAGCATCAAATGTTTTCAGCATTAGATTGGGTTGCACAGTAGCGCTCCGGAAATGAGGTGTTACATCTTTGAAGGCATCGTCATGCCAATTTAAATAATAAAAGGTAAATAAAAATCATTTACCCATTTTCTATTAAAATCTGAATTTATCTATTACAAAAAATAATTATTAGGGATGACTTTAGTTGTGAAGGGGATTGATTTTTCTCATGGGAAAATTTCAGAACAAAAAGGAGAAAGAGTATATGAGTAATCATGTAAAAAAAGGTTCCGGGAGACAAACAAAAGCGAATGAGAAAAATAACTACGGAAGCCTCACATCACTTTTTGTATCTCACTGCTCTAAACCCTCAAATTAATGTCATTCACACTTTAACCCCTTTCATTCTCTCATTTTGTCCCTTTAATGCTTAATTTTGCTCACTGGTCCCCATAAAACAATGAAACAAAATACAAAACCATGCATACTAAAAAAACGTTAATAATCCATCTCTAACACATATGTCATGATTTAACCATTAGAAGGACAAATACATTACCTCTTGACATATGCAAACATTACCTCATGACATCATCCGCTTTTCTTATCATTTTATGCGATGCAAACATTACCTCATGACATCATCCACTTTTCTTATCATTTTATGCGACATCACCTCCCTTTTTCCTTCTCATTTTATGTGCAAACCACATCCTTCCATATTATTCTATGCGTTGGAAGGAAACACAGAATAGGATGTGGCATTTTATTTGGTTTCGGTTCTCTATTATTTCCAAATTCACCATCTGGAATAGATTGCTACATGCAATTACCATGACTTGACACATGGCCATCCCTTAATTCTTCTTTCTCTCGTGTACTGACAATTGGGTTTTCTTTTCTTCCATGCCATGCGATTTTAATACCATAATATATCAGTTGGGGAGCATCTTTGTAATGACCCGTTTCCGGACCGCTACTGAACTAAAATTAAACCTGTATGCGATGGATTTTTAAAAACGGTACTCTTGTGTCCTTCAGAAAATGCGGTATTTTTTTTTAACAACAGTGCCCGTAAAGCACACACAGAATACTTACAGCGTTTCGAAACATGGTGCAACTAAGACACAAGTTACGTACTGGAAATGCATACAAGCATAAACATATACAATCCACATACACAGGACGTACAAAATAAAACAGAGTAGTAATGTATGAGAGAATACACCTATGATATGAAGACCCTCACGAGAGTAATCATACCCTGGGGGTCCTCCCGGTAGGCACCCACGCAGGGGGCTGCTCCAAAAGTAGAGCCACCAGTCTACCCTGCATCAGCAAAACATCACTAGCCCGACTGGTCACCAACTAACTGTACACAAAAGATATATATTACAGTCATCCAAAAAGAAACATAACATCGGTCAGATAACGCAGCATCTATAAATCATCATCAGGTCGTACACCTAAACAATTCGCCTCTCCACACACCGCGCAAACAGGGGGTGGATCCACTGGTGGGGTAAGGATCCTATCAACAGAAGGAGAACTCGGTCCTACTGGAAGACTCTGAATAACAGCCGCCATCGAGGTAGACGCTCCTGCAGATCCTCGTCTAATCACGCTCTTACGAGCGGTCCATCTCACCCTCGGTCCTCGACCACGTCCTCGTGACAGAATCCTGGAAACAGTAGGTCTAGGAATCTCAATCGGTCCCTCTGGAAACGAAGAAGAGGCCGGCATAGCCCCCTCACACTGGGTAGCCCTCCAAGCATCAACCACCTGCATAGTCCGAATAGGGAAACTCGTTGTACGTCACGACACCTCCTGCCTCACAACAACACCGTCCTCCCTGAAAGTCTGTACAATATCCCCTGTATATACAACACGGCGAAAGATGGGATCAAACTCCATCGCCGTGGGCTGCTCGATGTCGGGGAAATCAAAGATGATCACCAGCGACGTCCGCATCGCCGGAATCAGTATGCTCTTCACCATCACCTGGGTAGCCATCATGAATCGAAGGTACCATTGGAAAGGGTCAACTTCTCAACAAATCAAAATATAACAATTCACAAAGCAATAAGCAAACAACAATGTATACAGTTCACAAGGTTTAGTTCAAAATTCTCTCTCAAGACTCTTGTAACTGAAAGCATACAAACATCAAATGTTTTCAGCATTAGATTGGGTTGCACAGTAGCGCTCCGGAAACGGGGTGTTACAAAATCTATGCTCTTCCAAGGATTACACAAGAATAGTTTTGCCCCGCAAGGCCTAGGGATCATGGGACATCCATAACATATTATTTGTAGCCATAAGCCTCTTTCCAATAGATCATCCATCCCCATACCTTGGACAGAAGTTGTAGCCTTCCAAAGCTTCCTAAAAGATCCAGGATTGAGTTTTTTGCTACTCTAAGCCTTGTAGTATCGTGTAGTAAACTTATCTTTCCCACAGAGACTTAGTATTGAATACCATTTTTTTTCCACTATGGTGATTAGCTAAAATTATATATAAATGATATATTACTGGAAATCAAACAATAAAATAATTACTAAAAATAAAGAAAAGAAACTCTTGGGACAATGGTTCTTTCCAATGACAATTATCACTAAACCAATTTCCAAAAGGTATGAGTGTTGGATATTTAAAGGTCAAATAATCTAATGTAACTATTTCCTTCTTTGAAAGAACAACAATGTATTTAAGCTAATAAACAACCTATTTTCATGGTGGAAATATTAGCAAAAACCCATTATGAAAAGATATTTTTCATAACCTCAAGGGAACTAAATCTATTTTCATGATTCAATCCCCTTGTCCAACCTTATAGTTCTAATAACTAACTTCACCTTTCAGTCCTTAATTTGATATCTAAGATCATGCATATAAACACTAAGGTTGAATTAAAAGGAAGCAACACCCATAACAAAGACAAATTAGAATTGGTAATAATCCATCAATTGGAATATCCATAATCCCAAGATTAGAAAACCACCCACACATAATTGAAATGTAAACAACAAAGCATAAATTAAACATGTTGGAAATAAGGATTAAAAGATGAAGAGAAAATGAAAGGGAAAACTGAATTTCATTCTTAAACTAAAACCAAATAAAAGTGCCATGAACATGCTTTAACAAAAGCTAAAGAAAGACAAAGTTTTGCTAAGAGAAAAATGGAGAAGAGAAGGATGATTTTCATGGCCATAAAGTCCTCTATTTATAGCTTAATTCTACCCCAATAAAGTTCTAAAACATCCCCTTAAAGATCCATAAAAACAGCCCTTCAAATTCAGCAACTAAAATGTGCTGTTACAAAAATCTGTCACAAACACGGTCGTGTTTATCGACACTGGGGGTCATAATTCTCGAACTGGTGACTTTTCACATCTTGAAGCCCGAATTATGGCGATAATGATAAACACTGGGGGGCATAATTCTCTCTGACTTCCACTTGACTATCCAACTCTTGCAACACGAATTATGGCCATAGTCTTCAACACCGGGGGGCCATAATCTTAGCTTTTTGAACTTAATTCATCAACTCTTCAACTCCCTTTCCTACAAATCAAAACATAAACCAAAATGTAATAAAAATAAAACATAAATAAAAATAAACCACTAATAAAGCCTATTAAAACAAGGTAAAAACTAGATAAATTATAACTTATCAAACTCCCCGATGCTTAGATCTTTGCTTGTCCTGAAGCCAATGACAACAAATGGCCAGACATCGAAATTCCTTGTTTCAACCACACCATTTCGAAGTTCTTTGATGATATCCAGTGACAAAATTTTCACAATTTCAGCTTACTACCATTGGAACCCAGTGCACAGCATGATCAGATGGTTTAAGGCATCAGAACATTGAGCCAGACCTAAATTATTATTCTTATCCTAGCATTTTTGCTAGGGTCCTCCACTCATATGCAAAGAATGCAATTGCCACACTTGGTCTCAAAGGAGTGCCTGTGTTTCCCAGTCGCCAATCAGACTCAAAAGGGTACTACAAGTATTTCCCTAGTAACCTATGACCTCAAAGGGGTGTTGAGCCACATTTTTTTCTTCTTTTTATTAGAACTAATCCCATCATTTTTTTATTTTTATTTATTTTCTCTTTTTATTCTTTTCTTTTCTATTTTCCTTTTTTTAGCTCAACACAGACATTTCTCCAGTACCTAAAATACAGTGAGTTTCACCAAGGGAACTAAATATTCATTAGACAATTTCATGGTTCTTCCCAATTGTCTTAATGCCAAAACCCATCTATGTTTTGTGTATATGGTCCCAACAAGCAGTAAAGCTTTCAATATTCACAACTATGCTTATTGAATACCAATCAATTAACCAAGTACTGCCATAAAAATAAGGATTTCTAAAGGGGCCAAAAAAATTCCACAACAAAGATTTCACATGGGAAGAATGATAAATGTCAGAAAACAGACACAGACATATGCAAAAATAAAATAAAGAAACAAAACAAAGAAAGCAAAATAAAACAATACTCTTCCCTTTCTTGATATCCCTCAATCAGTAGCGTCCTCATTTGTTCATCTTGCTTTGGGGTATCAAGAAGCATAAAAAGTAGATAAATTTTTACCAGGATCCCATATCTTGAAGGATAAAGTCCAAGAGACACACGAAGAATAAAAGCATATCCCCGGATCCCATAACTTGAAGAATGGTAATTGTATAAACAATATGAATCTAACCTCTATTCCTCTTGTTCTTTCCCAAGGATTTGTGGAAGATAATGCTTTTTTGCTCTCCATTTCGTGTTCTTTTTCTTGTGACTCATGTTCCACTACCACCTCAGCTTTATTTTGATCGATCTCCACAACTATATTTTTTCTCAAATTGTGCTTCATGTGGCTCTTGTACTAACTGTTTACAAATTTTCTAAATTTGCATTTTGAAATTTTGCATCACAGTTTCAACATGATCATAACTGGTTTTGCTTTGGCCTCAAAGTTGGATAAATCTTATTGCGCTAGAGCTTTTCCTAAAGGTTTTGGCTCTTTGGAGATCACTTGTAAGCACGATGGTGGTGGCGGCAAAGATGACAAAAATGATTCCCATTCTTCCTTGGAGAATATAATGCTTATTGGTCATTGTTTGTGTGAACAAATCTGCCGAGGGATCGACTAATATCTAGCTGACAAATTGATTCCTGTCAAGCGATTACACCGAGAACGAAACTCTAATTCTCAGTTATAGGTGCTCTAACTACTCCAGAAAGCGTTAGGAGTGGTAAATCTACGCTAAACTAAAGCTAAGAGACATAAAATCAGCTAAGATAAATGTTGTAAATTGCAAGAGAAAAATAGTTGTTTGATTGATCATCTTTACAATTTCTCAGCGGGATATATATATACAAAAGATAAAAACAAAATTGTAACCGCCCCCTATTGGCCACTAAGACCACTCTAAAAGTCATCCTAGTTGAGGATGATCCAATCAATCCCCCTACCAAAAAGAGGGCTAGCGGTCCTGGCATCACAATAAAGGAACCACCCTAGGTTCCTACCAGGCCCAAAGAGAAGGCTCCATCGGCTGACAAAGGAAAACAACCAAAGATAAATTCTTATTCAAGCTTTACCAAAGTTTTTTTTCCCAAACTTCTTTTATCAGCCTGAATCTAATCTCCCTCAATGCTTTCAGAGGCCACGGGTGGAGATTCCTACTCCCTATGTCCATGATAACTCTTAGAAATAAGAGTTATTTATGCTTTATTAACTATGAATCAAGTGAGTTCAAGAGTAATTTAGGGCCTTTAATTATTAGAATAGTGTAAATAATGTGATTTCCCTTGCTTGGTGCTGTTTAAGGCACTTTGGTGTTTTTATGAGCATTTTAATGTGTTTTGCTAGTGTGCAGGATTTTATGGAAGAAATGTTCAGTGCCAAATTTGGTGCCATGGCACCGGGTCCTAATGTGAGCAGCCTTGACTTTAGTGCAGCAGCGTGGCCTAGTGATTTAAGATGAAGAAAAGGACTTTGTCCTTCATTTTATAGACTGCAGCATGTGCACTTGGTGGTCCCCTCAGCAAAGCATTTTCTCTCAGCTAGCTAAAGGACAAAAGTCTTTATTTTTGGGCCAAAAAGACAACATCTTTCTTGGGATCAGCATTGGCAAGCCCATTTAAGGAGAGACTATATAAGGACAATGACCTAATCAAGTAAGAGGAGACTGGTTCTGATATTCCTTTGCTAGGGCAGCATCTGTCCCCTCTAAGAGAAGCAGCCACATTTCTGCTCTTCCCCTTCAAACACCATTAACTCAAGCTCTTAGCTTTGTCCGGGGAGAGAAGGAACTTGTTCAGTACAGAGTGAAGCAGATTCAGTAAGACATTGCTGTTTAAGAAGTGGTTCTCGAGCTCACAAAGCTGGGAGCAATTCTATTTACTGTTTTATTCCATATCTGTAATAGTTTCTGAACTCTTACTCTAGTGCCATGGATTCTGTTTTTGGCACCAGTTTCTGTTGTTTTATTTTTAGGCTCATCATGAGCTAACTTTCTTAAGTTAGGATGAAGTGATTTTGTATTGAAACCTGGTTGGTGAACGTCTATTTGTCTTTGCCTTTGTACCTTTGTCTCATGCGATTTTATTGCTTACATATTTAACTTGAGCATGATCAACTTTAGTTAGGTACTTGTATGTTAGATGTTGAAAGGTGATAACATGCTGATTTCATGAGGCAATATAAGGGGTATCAATTTAAAAGACACTTTAATTGATTTTGATTAAACTAGACATAGGAAATCTGTCTTGTAGGGTGTTCTTGGCCACATTAACTAGACAAGGGGAAACATAATCGGGGCTTAGACATAAGGTACCCTTTACTTAACCCTGGTGAAAGTGCTGAAAGGCACACACATTAGTGCCTACTTGTGTGCCAAATGGCACTGACTTATGGCACTGAAACCAACTTGGTGGAAATATGAATGAACTGATTCCTAGTTGTCTTTATCCAAATTTTACTCAAATCACCTGCTTAATTCTATTTTGTTCTGTTATTAAAACCACAAAAACTTGATGTTTATTTTTTGTTTTTATTATTTACTCACTAACTCATTTACTATTGGAAAAACTTGTGAAAGCATTTAATCAATCCTCGTGGGAAACGATCTTGATTTACTCTTTACTACTTGTTGCGATTGTTTATACTTGCACAACTGTCATTATTTAACATAACAAGTTTTTGGCGCCGTTGCCGGGGATTGAATTGGTTAAATTAACATAGTTTTGAATTTAGTAGGTTTGTTAGTTGAGATATTCTAATTCTTTTGGTGTTTGTGTCAACTGTTAGTGCTTAATTCTGCACATGCGCAGGCACACTGCACCTGAATATCAGTTGGACCCTGAGATTGACAGAACTTTCAGAAGGTTGTTAAGGGAGAGGCAAGCTTTTGCTGCATTAGGTGCTGTTGCAAATATGGCAGGCACTGGTCCCCATACCGAAGAATCAATTCCTGATGCAGAAGAAGAAGGCAGTGTTCAGTTCCAACACAGTGTTCACAGTCAGTACCAAGCCTTGGTGCTAAATGCTGATATCATAGGCATGGCCAATGATAGAGACAGGCCAATGAGGGACTATGCTATTTTTGATCCTTAAACTATGCACACTGGCATAGTAAGGCCTGACATCACTGCAAATCATTTTGAATTTAAGGCTATGATGTTCCAAATGCTGCAAACTGTGGGACAATTTGGTGGCACACCTCAAGGCGATCCTCATTTGCACTTGAAACAATTCCTTGAAGTGTGCAGTAATTTCAAAATTCCTAGAGTTACAGATAATGCTTTCAGACTTAGGCTATTCCCATATTCCTTGAAGGATAGAGCCAAAGCTTGGCTAAATTCCTTGGAGCCTAACTCTATCACTGATTGGAATGGAATGGCAGAAAAATTTCTCACCAAGTATTTCCCTCCAATCAAGAATGCTAGGATGAGGAATGAAATTACATCTTTCAGGCAAAATGAAGAGGAATCACTGTTTCAAGCTTGGGAAAGATTTAAGGAGCTGGTCAGAAAATGCCCTCACCATCGCATACCTATTTGCATTCAAATGGAAACATTTTATAATGGTCTTTCAGGAAGAACAAGAGACATGCTTGATGCTTCTTTTGGTGGTGCCCTCTTGGCACAGTCTTACAATGATGCATATGAGAAAATTGAGACCATTGCTGCAAACAGTTATCAGTGGTCCACTGCTAGATTGAGTGCTGCAAAGAAGGTTGATGGAGTCCATGAAGTGAGTGAAATGACAGCCTTGTCTGCACAAGTGGATGCAATTGCAAACATATTGAAAAATCTGAACACTGCTGGAGCCAACACAGCACCAGCCACAACACCTGTTAATTCTGCAGAATCTGCACATGTGCAGGCCAAGGCTATTTCGTGTGTGTATTGTGGAGGAGGTCATCTATATGAGGAGTGCCCTAGCAACCCTGTATCTGTCAATTATGTAGGGAATTTCAACAAAAACAATAATCCTTACTCCAACACCTATAACCCTGGGTGGAAAAATCACCCAAATTTTTCATGGAGTAGCAATAATCCTATAGCACCTGCTGCCGTGTCTGGAAAGCCCACACATCCCCCTGGTTTCCCTGCTCAACCAGTTCAAAAAACAGTTGCTCCTGTTATTGACAACTCAATGGAGGCTATGCTGAAGGCTTTCATGAATGAAACTAAAGCCCAGTACCAAAGTCAGGGGGTAGCAATTAAAAACTTGGAGAATCAGTTGGGGCAGATTGCAACAGCTATGAACCAAAGACCAAGTGGTTCACTGCCTGCTACAACTAAACCTGCCAAGCCAGCAGGGGGAGAGCAAATAAAAGCCATATATTTGAGGAGTGGTACTGAATTACCAGGTCCTTCCCAAAGGCCTGATGTTACCACTAGCCATCCCTCAAAAGAAAAAGAAAAAGAACCTGAAGTGCCAAAAACTACAGAGCGACTGCAGTGCCATCCCAAAGACCTGGCACCTACACCTGCTGAGAAAGCTACACCAGCAACTACAAGCAACAGATTAATTCCTGAATTTCCACCTCCACCATTCCCTCAGAGACTTAAGAAAGCCCATCAAGACAAGCAGTTTGACAAGTTCATTGATGTACTGAAACAGTTGCACATTAACATTCCATTAGTTGATGCCTTGCAACAAATGCCAAACTACACAAAGTTCATGAAGGATGTTCTAACCAAGAAAAAGAGGCTGGGAGAATTTGATACAGTTGCTATGACCCATGAGTGCAGTATGCTGATGCAAAGCAAGATCCCACAAAAGTTAAAAGATCCTGGCTGTTTTACCATTCCTTGCACTAGTGGTGACACTTATTGTGGGAGAGCTCTATCTGACTTAGGGGCAAGCATTAATCTAATGCCTAAGTCCATCTTCCAACAACTTGGAATTGGTAAGACCAGGCCTACAACACTGACTCTGCAATTGGCAGACAGAACTGTAGCCTATCCAGAAGGAAAAATCGAAGATGTGCTTGTTAAAGTTGACAAATTGGTATTTCCTGCTGACTTTATTATTCATGATTTTGAAGCTGATGCAGAGGTGCCTATTATTTTAGGAAGACCATTCCTTGCCATAGGGAAAACACTGATTGATGTGCAGAAGGGTGAACTCACTATGAGAGTCAATGATCAAGAAATAAAATTTAATGTTCTTAATGCTCTCAAATATCCTGCAGAAAATGTGGAAAAATGTTCCTTTGTTAGAACCATTGATTCCTTGGTTCAACATCAATTCTTGAGGGACAAAGATATGATGAAACAAGAATTGAATGCCCATGATTATGAATTTGAGCAGGAGAAAAAGACAGAAGAGAAAGCCTCAATAAATCAATTGTGGTTCAGAAAGTATGAGTCACTGGAACTCAGTGATAAGAGCTCCAAATCCAATATTCCCTCTGTTGAAAAACCTCCTGAGCTGGAATTGAAAGTGCTACCTCCACACCTGAAGTATGCTTATTTGGGTGAGAATAACATTCTTCCTGTTATTATTGCTTCTAATTTCTCGCAGCAGGAAGAGGAATTGATCACTGTTTTAAAGAAACATAAAAAGCCTATAGGGTGGCAAATGGCTGACATAAAAAGCATAAGTCCTACTCTTTGTATGCACAGAATTTTTCTGGAGGAAAATGCCATGAACAGCATTGAAGCACAATACAAATGGGAAAATTTTTGCTCCCACCCTAAGAGTCCTGTCACGGCCATTGTGAGGGAGTTTTATGCTGGAATCCCTCCTCAGGAAGAAGGTCAACCTGAAACCAACTACTCTAACATAAGAGGAATCACTGTCCCTTTTTCTCTAGAAGGAATCAATGAATATCTCTCCCTGCCGGATGAACGAGATAATGCATCAACTGACAATTGAAGGCACCAACTGGGAAAGGAGACATGGGGATTACTACCGGATTAAGAGAAACACCCTAATTCCTGCAGCTAAAATATGGTATAACTTTATGGTTACTAGCCTACTTCCAACTACACATAATTGAACCATAGATAAGGAAAGGATTGTGCTGTTGCATCACATTTTGGAAGGGAAACAGGTTGATGTGGGTAGGTTGATTCATAGGGAAATTATTGTTTGTGCTAAGACTACTAGGGGTAGTCTTTTCTTCCCTTGTTTGATTACTGCCCTATGTAAGCATGAAGGAGTGCCTATTTTTGACAGTGATGTCACATGGCCTGTTCCAAAACCCTGGAATGCAACAACTGGTGCCCCCAGTCCTGCTGTTTTTGCTCACCACAATGAAGAAGGTAGTGAAGAGCTTGCTGAAGTTGTGAGCCAATTATTGAAGAAACAACAAGCATATTGGAGGTTTGCTCAGGAGCAATACATGTGGCAAAAGAGAATCTTCAACTTCAATTTCCCCAAGAAATTGGGCAATGCACCTCCTGAGTTCCCTGAATGGATTTTAGGAGACCAAGAGGATGCTGAAGACGACCATGCTGAGCCTGCCTCCAGTGAAATGACACCGAAAAAGAAGCAAGCCTCACCTCAACTGGGCAGTGCCAAATCTGGCACTGATACTGAAGATGATTGGCAGCCACCACCTTCCCTTGCTGACACCCCAAAGAAGAAAGCCTCCCCTGTTGAAGGGAGTAAGAAAAGAGGAAAAAAGAGAGCTGCTGAAGAGGTTGTGATCACCATCACTGGTGATGAGGTGGATGAACCCATTGCTAGCTTGCTGAGAACACCAAAGAGAAGGAGCTCAAGGCTCCAAGCAGGGATTTCTAAAACCTAATCTTTTTTTCTGTTTTTTTTTTGTAGTAAATATGTAGTATGTTGTTGCTATTGGTTGCTATTTACTGTTTTTCGTTGTTTTAAGTTGCTTAATTTTCTGTTTTGTATGAACCCTTCATCTAGCATAGAATTTTTACAATAGGGACACTGCAAGGTTTTGTGTTGGGGGGAGGGACAATTTAGGTTTAGTGTTGTTGTTGTTGTAGCAGTGCTGTACTATTTTGCTGTTAAAAAAAAATTGGTTGACACATGTGCTGAACTTAATGAGGAAATTGTGCTTGATTGTGTTGGAACTTTGTGCTGATTGCAAATTGATAGGAACACTGACCTTTGACATAAAACCCTTAGCTTAAGAGAAATGAATAGGTAGCTTGTTAACTAGTTGAAGTTGAACCCCTCTTGTGAACTGAACCTTGTTGCCAAATTTGACCAGTAAGGGGGGATAGGCAATTAGATAAGTTTGGGGGTAAGTCCATTGTAAATATCCAAAGAATAGGCCAATGCACACACACTAGCAATTAGAAAAAGCCAAAAATATAAAAAAAATATAAAAAAATATAAAAAAATAAAAAATAAAAATGGAATGAGCCTCTTTGTTGAGTAACCGGGTAACTTCATTACAATTGTAGTTAAAATTGAATAAGTGTACATTGAGCCTTGAATATTCAAGTTATGCTTGTATATGCTATTCGTATTCAACCCCTAGTATCCATCATGTAAGCCTATTCCCTTTTGTTTGATTAGGAGATGCAAAATAGGAACACTTTAGGGGGGAAACTGAGATGAAATTAATAGGACTATACTTTGGGCATAAGGGGTGCACACTCACACTTGAGGTTAGTGGGACAATTCAAGGAAGTATAATGCACAAAGGGATTGCTTGACAAAGTATTAGTCTGAAAGTAAAGCCATGTGAAGACCATACAAAAAGAAAATTTTGCTGTTTAAACTCACTTGTTTAGTGCTGCTGCAATTCTTACAAGTTGCTGTTTTCTGTTTTTGTTTTAGTGTCATTACTTGAGGACAAGCAATGGTTCAAGTTTGGGGGTGTGATAACTCTTAGAAATAAAAGTTATTTATGCTTTATTAACTATGATTCAAGTGAGTTCAAGAGTAATTTAGGGCCTTTAATTATTAGAATAGTGTAAATAATGTGATTTCCCTTGCTTGGTGCTGTTTAAGGCACTTTGGTGTTTTTATGAGCATTTTAATGTGTTTTGCTAGTGTGCAGGATTTTATGGAAGAAATGTTCAGTGCCAACTTTGGTGCCATGGCACCGGGTCCTAATGTGAGCAGCCTTGACTTTAGTGCAGCAGCGTGGCCTAGTGATTTAAGATGAAGAAAAGGACTTTGTCCTTCATTTTATAGACTGCAGCATGTGCACTTGGTGGTCCCCTCTGCAAAGCATTTTCTCTCAGCTAGCTAAAGGGCAAAAGCCTTTATTTTTGGGCCAAAAAGACAACATCTTTCTTGGGATCAGCATTGGCTAGCCCATTTAAGGAGAGACTATATAAGGATAATGACCTAATCAAGTAAGAGGAGGATGGTTCTGATATTCCTCTGCTAGGGCAGCATCTATCCCCTCTAAAAGAAGCAGCCGCATTTCTGCTTTTCCCCTTCAAACACCATTAACTCAAGCTCTTAGCTTTATCCATGGATAGAAGGAACTTGTTCAATACAGAGTGAAGCAGATTCAGTAAGACATTGCTGTTTAAGGAGTGGTTCTCGAGCTCACAAAGCTGGGAGCAATTCTGTTTACTGTTTTATTCCATATCTGTAATAGTTTCTGAACTCTTACTCTAGTGCCATGGATTCTGTTTTTGGCACCAGTTTCAGTTGTTTTATTTTTAGGCTCATCATGAGCTAACTTTCTTAAGTTAGGATGAAGTGATTTTGTATTGAAACCTGGTTGGTGAACGTCTATTTGTATTTGCCTTCGTACCTTTGTCTCATGCGATTTTATTGCTTACATATTTAACTTGAGCTTGATCAACTTTAGTTAGGTACTTGTATGTTAGATACTGAAAGGTGATAACATGCTGATTTCATGACGCAATATAAGGGGTATCAATTTAGAGGACACTTTAATTGATTTTGATTAAACTAGACATAGGAAATCTGTCTTGTAGGGTGTTCTTGGCCACATTAACTAGACAAGGGGGAACATAATGGGGGCTTAGACATAAGGTACCCTTTACTTAACCCTGGTGAAAGTGCTAAAAGGCACACACATTAGTGCCCTATGTAACATCCCAAAATACCTAAGCCTAATTATTAGGAATCCTAAGTGAGAAAGGGGTTTAATCCCCGAGGATTAAATGCAGTCCATAGCCTTAATTTAGTAATTTAAAACCAATTTGGAACCAAGGGGTAAAATAGTAATTTTACATAATGATTTAGGAATTATGGGACTAAGTAATTAGGAGTAGTTTTAATTAATTAAAATTACTCAAGTTGTTGTTAGAAACCAAAGGTTGAATTAAGAAGCTAAATAAGGGCTTAATTGCAATATTTTTTTACTTAAATCTAAGTCTAGGTCCCACCATACACCACCTCTCATTTAAGTCCACTTTAGAGCCCTCTCTTGAGCCCTAATACTCCCTTCTCACGCGACCAGCACCAGCCAAAGAAGAGAAGAAGAAATCAAAAAAAAAAGAAAAGGGAAGGAAGAGAAGAGAGTAGAAGAAAGGGAGGTGCGATCGGCCGATGGAGGAAGAAGAAGACCCAGGGCGAGACAGCCCTGGAGGTGTGGCGCAATGGTGCACCAGTGAGAGGAAGGAGGGCCGCGTCACTGTTCACGCGGCTGGGAGAGAGAGACGCCGAGAAAGAGAGAGGGTTTGGCCGGGAGTGAGAGAGAGATCGAGACTGAGAGATAGAAAGGGGTTGAGATCGAATTAGAAGAAGAAGCAAGGGATTCCATCTCCATTGAAGCTTGAAGGAAGAAGATGAAAGCTTTGAACCCCCTCCCATGGAGGTTAGGACTTGCATGTGGACTTCTTGAAGAAAAAGGAGAAGAATGGAACACAGAATGGTGACAAATCGAAGAAAGAAGAAGTTGGAGCTTAAAATCCCTAACTTGGGATTATTCAGGTAACATAGACTTCCCCTAAAACCTCCCTTAGGGTGTGCTAGGTTTTGTTATTTAAATTCCTTAGATTAAATAATTAGTTTAATAATTATTCTGAAATGGTCTTGTATGGGGTTTGGCTGAAATAGGGTTGGATACTGCCCCCAACCCCCATAAACCAATGTGTGATGTTTGTACTGTTGCGAGTTCCATTGAGCTCTAATCGGAATATTTAATATGGATATATTGTATGTTAAATATGTATGATTTTGGTCTGGTTGAGGCTCGGCATTCGAGCTAGCCCATTTGTATGATTTTGGGGTAGTAAGTTATTTGAGATTGAATTGCATGCACTAAGATATATGTATTCGCTTAGTGTAGATGATACTTTGATAAGGGTATTAATCCTCTTTACACCTTTTAAGTTTCCTAATGATCTTGGTTTCTTAATATGTTTTGGATTCCTAGTAATACATGTGTATGTGGCTTTGAAATTCTTGTTGAAACCATCTTGGATTGGATTGAAATTTTTTTATGTGTGTGGATGTTTGCGTTTAAAACCACAAACCCGTCATATGTGTACTTCGGTCACTTTTGTTGACGGGGACCCCTTGGTAGGACCACATATAGGTCCTTGCTCATTTTGATCCTTGATCTTTGCCATGTGGGTACATTCATTAATGCTTATGATAAGGGTTGCATTACCTGACTAATGATTTGTGATTGAAATTGTTTATGTGTGTGGATGTTTGCGTTTGAAATGAAAACCCGTCATATGTGTACTTCGGTCACTTTCGTTGACGGGACCCTTTGGTAGGACCACAAATATGTCCTTGCTCATTTTGATCCTTGGGCTTTACCAAGTGGGTGCAGTCATTAATGTTTGTGACATGTATTTGTATTGAGCTTGTTTCTCATTGATTGAAACTTATATATGTTCGGAATGTTCGCACTTGAACTGCAAATATTATCGATTTACGCTAGTGATATGTATTGCATTATTAATTAGTGCTCCTTGATGGAATTGTGTGTGAAGTCCTGTGAGTAACATATCCTTGATTAATCCGAGCCAATCACCCCATATAGGCGGAGGCTGGGGGAGTATACTTGGGATGTTACAATATAAGCCGCTTGTATTCCTCTGATAGGAATTATTTGGAATGTTTGCAATTCAACTTGCACCCTCTTTGTAAGTGACTAGCTATCACCTGTGCCGCTGAGGGGCCCCTTGGTTTTATCCTTTAAAATAGGATTTTACTCATTTCGTGCTTGAGCTGGATCAAGTGGGGGACATTCATATGATCTCTGTGATATATGTCTGCATCTGTGATATGTGTCTGCATCTGTGATTGATGTTGAATTTCCATGTTTGAGGATTAGTTATGTAGTATGATTAATTATACTTCTGATTATGGGGAGGATTTTTCCATACGTCGCACACCACGTATGGCTGAAAACAACGGTAAACGTATTTTGATTCTAAGTCTATGTTATTGAGTTTTATAAACTCACCTTTGGGACGTTGTTTTCAGGTACAAGCAAATTTGAAGAGGTTCAGAGCATTGGAATGTGCTCGGTCATGCTTTTCTGCGAGACCCGAGTCACCGGATCACTAGTCATGTCCTAAGTCTTAGGTTGTGTCCTAGTATTACATGTGAATAATGTGTAATTATAATTGTTTTACCTTATTATTCCTTCAAAAAGAGTTGTAATAATTAAGTTAAGTTCCACTTTCGAAAACTCTGATTTACTATTATCATTGTAGTACCTATTTTGGTATGTCGCTTATGTGTCCAGGATTCATTCTTTATATTTACCATGTATGCGAAAAATTTTCCGAGACTGATTTCCTTAAATTTAGGTTTTATTCGTACGTAATTGCCTAACATGGATTAGGGTGTTACATTATGGTATCAGAGCAGTTTGACCCTCTCGGATTGTGAGTTAAGTGTGTCTATAGGTGATCCAGTTTAGGAAAGTGTCAGTTGTGTCTGTAAATCCGAAATTTTCTAGGTTCTTTCTATGAATTATTGAGGTAGGCCACCTTACGGATTCATTTAAGGAACGAGGAGGATTAAGATTTGCAGGGAATATTAGAGGTACGTACTCATTTCGCGAGATGCCCTCATATATGTAAATACTCCTAAGTGCAAATTCAGACTCCGTAATGGTCTCCCAGTAGTAGTTCAGGTCGTGAAAAGTTAAAGCCACTCTAGCCTGCCTAAGTCCACGGAATGCATACCTGGCCGCAGTTGAGTTTAGTGGCCATGTTAAACTCTGCAACGACTGGAAGTTTATTACGAGAGTTCTGGTATGACGGATTTGATAATCACAGAAGTTACGGGGCAACGAGAGTATTATGGGATGCACTTGGAGAAACCGCGACCTTTGTGAAAGTTATGATGTTTTGATATCCGGTAAATGCTTGTGATTCAAGTATCGAAAAATCTTTTTACATGATATATGTGTAAGTTTTGAAAAAACAAAGTTTGGAAATTGGAAAGTTATAATTTAGTAATATGAATGAATTTCTTTCGCTTTGATTTTCCATTTGGTTGTTTTCAATTCCTTGCATGAATATTAATTATGTCTAAAATTGAGGTATTGATGACTAGAGTTAAAATTCGCATTTCCTTTATGTTCAATTTGGATGGTTATGCTTGGATGTGTTGGTTTTATAACCGCATGTGAGAATTTGACTTTCCTTGATGTTTCAACCTTCTTATTGCATGAGGGAAATTTGGTTGCTTGTCAAGTAATGCATTAGCCTAATTGTGCGTGCAAATTTTGGAATGGCTTGCTCCCAATGTGGTGAACGCATTTACTTTCAACATTTTGATCCTAAGTTTTTGCAAGTTCCGCGCCATTATATGTCCATAAATTTTGGAATCGTGAGTGGCTATTATATGAAAGGCACTTAATCGTGATGTTGTGAACCTGGCATAAATTTTGGTTAGGAGCCATAAGCAGGTTGCATGTCCCTCAAATACCTTATGAGTATATTTGTTATGTTCAAAGACTTGAAGCATTGATGATAAGCAAAATATGCCTTTGGATGTAATTCACATGCAATATGCTTTGATGCTACCATTATGTGTATGATTGATCCTTGTTTGAAATCTTTAAGAGTATGATCTATTTGACGAGTTTATGAAATAGTTGAATTATTTAAAGCATGAATATTGTCATGTGTTTCGTGAACTTTGAATGAGATTTGTGGATTTTTAACCACATTATTGTTTGAAACCTATGTGTTAAGTATGTTGTTTCTTCATTTGATATATATTACATTGATTGAAACATGAGTTTTTTGAGAGGTTTCAATTATGTCTTGATTCATGATGTATTGTTTGATGTGCTCATGTTTTGATGCAATGATGTTTGTGGCCATTGTGAATTCTTCTCACATTAGGTGTGGGCAACCAATAAGTCCCACCATAGGGTTATCTTGCCTTCCTTGCATGTTCATATAGTTGAGGTGTTGGGTGAATTCTGGTTATCTAAGCTTAAAGGAATGAGTTTCGAAGTCTTGAGCATGGCTAAGTGAGGTTTGAGTAGAATTTCGAAATTTGAGATATGGTTTGGCTTTGCATGTAGTTATAAGTGTGTGCAAAGTGTTTGATTCATCATTTGAACTTGTTTGATCACTGATATTGATTTCTATTTGGTTGGATTTGATCTTGAATGGCTTGAATCAAGTTTTGGGAAGTTGGGGACTCTAAAAAACCCATTTTTTTGCTGAATTCTGCAGGAGTGCTCGAGTTGCTCTTCAGGTGCTCTTGAGAGCACTCCCTGTCTCTTTTATTTATTTATTTTTCTGTTTCAATGGCTTAGAGGCTGAGAGGGCATGACTTTTGAGACCTTTTTAACTCTCATTATATTGATGATTGAATAGGCATGTGATATTAAGAATTTGTTTGCATTAATTATGATTGAGGATTATGCTATGTGTTTATTTTGTGATCAATGATTCCATAGTTGTTCCTCAATAGGTAGGGTTCCTAATGGTGACCTTGCTGTCAACAGTGTTAGTAACATGACTGCTTACTCCAATAGCATTTAGAATTGATAAGTGGGGGTTCTTAGCGGTACGGTTTTAACCAATTTGGATTGGCATCCATAATCGCTTAGATTTCAACGCTTGGTAATTAATCAGGTTTGTTGACCTAACCATTGTGGATGGATCTTAAATTGATCGGGAATCACTAAGCCTTTTACGAACCTATAAGATTTTGCTTGGATTGATTCGAAATGCCTTAGTATTTTCCTGAAATCAAAAGGTATAGTGATAAGCCAGGCTTCCTAATACCCAGGTTGTGATTAGGGAACCTTAAAGGTAATCAAGCCCTAAGTCCCTAGGCATGGTGATCTTGTGTGGATAACTAGCCTGAGAAAGAGTAGTAGACCATAGTCTTTGGACTACAAGAACCTTAGCTATAGCTAAATTGGTGGGAATTCAAGAGATCAATGTCGACGCTAGATGCACTCGCCGGTGTAAGAAGTGACCCTGTTGACCAATTACAAAGTCTGCCTTAACTTACTAAGAATCTTATTAGGAATAAGACTTAGTTTGTAACCGGTTAGCCGAATCACCAAATTCCCCGGATAATTGATCTATGGTTGTTATTAATTTCTTTTGGATTTCCAATGATTTAGAACGACCAAGGGGAGGAACTTACTCATTTAAAGCAGAGTAGGATTAGAATTCGCAGCGGAAGCATCGAGAACAATCCTATATACGGATAAGGCTAGAAGATAAGGCGAATTTTGGGGACAAAATTCCTAAAAGGTGGGGAGTAATGTAACATCCCAAAATAACTAAGCCTAATTATTAGGAATCCTAAGTGAGAAAGGGGTTTAAACCCCGAGGATTAAATGCAGTCCATAGCCTTAGTTTAGTAATTTAAAACCAATTTGGAACCAAGGGGTAAAATAGTAATTTTACACAATGATTTAGGAATTATGGGACTAAGTAATTAGGAGTAGTTTTAATTAATTAAAATTACTCAAGTTGTTGTTAGAAACCAAAGGTTGAAATAAAAAGCTAAATAAGGGCTTAATTGCAATATTTTTTTACTTAAATCTAAGTCTAGGTCCCACCATACACCACCTCTCATTTAAGTCCACTTTAGAGCCCTCTCTTGAGCCCTAATACTCCCTTCTCACGTGACTAGCACTAGCCAAAGAAGAGAAGAAGAAATCAAAAAAAAAGAAAAGGGAAGGAAGAGAAGAGAAAGAAGAAGAGAGTAGAAGAAAGGGAGGTACGATCGGCCGATGGAGGAAGAAGACCCAGGGCGCGACAGCCCTGGAGGTGAGGCGCAGTGGTGCACCGGTGAGAGGAAGGAGGGCCACGTCACTGTTCACGCGGCTGGGAGAGAGAGAGACCCCGAGAAAGAGAGAGGGTTTGACCAGGAGTGAGAGAGAGATCGAGACTGAGAGATAAAAAGGGGTTGAGATCGAATTAGAAGAAGAAGCAAGGGATTCCATCTCCATTGAAGCTTGAAGGAAGAAGATGAAAGCTTCGAACCCCCTCCCATGGAGGTTAGGACTTGCATGTGGACTTCTTGAAGAAAAAGGAGAAGAATGGAACACAGAATGGTGACAAATCGAATAAAGAAGAAGTTGGAGCTTAAAATCCGTAACTTGGGATTACTCAGGTAACATAGACTTCCCCTAAAACCTCCATTAGGGTGTGCTAGGTTTTGTTATTTAAATTCCTTAGATTAAATAATTAGTTTAATAATTATTCTGAAATGGTCTTGTATGGGGTTTGGCTGAAATAGGGTTGGATACTGCCCCCAACCCCCCTAAACCAATGTGTGATGTTTGTATTGTTGCGAGTTCCATTGAGATCTAATCGGAATATTTAATATAGTTACCGTGTATGTTAAATATGTATGATTTCGGTCTTGTTGAGGCTCAGCATTCGAGCTAGCCCATTTGTATGATTTTGGGGCAATAAGTTATTTGAGATTGAATTGCATGCACCAAGATATATGTATTCGCTTAGTGTAGATGATACTTTGATAAGGGTATTAATCCTCTTTACACCTTTTAAGTTTCCTAATGATCTCGGTTTCTTAATATGTTTTGGATTCCTAGTAATACATGTGTATGTGGCTTTGAAATCCTTGTTGAAATCATCTTGGATTGGATTGAAAATTGTTTATGTGTGTGGATGTTTGCGTTTAAAACCGCAAACCCATCATATGTGTACTTCGGTCACTTTTGTTGACGGGGACCCCTTGGTAGGACCACATTTAGGTCCTTGCTCATTTTGATCATTGAGCTTTGCCATGTGGGTACATTCATTAATGCTTATGATAAGGGTTGCATTACCTGACTAATGATTTGTGATTGAAATTGTTTATGTGTGTGGATGTTTGCGTTTAAAATGCAAACCCGTCATATGTGTACTTCGGTCACTTTCGTTTACGGGGACCCTTTGGTAGCACCACAAATAGGTCGTTGCTCATTTTGATCCTTGGGCTTTGCCAAGAGGGTGCAGTCATTAATGTTTGTGACATGTATTTGTATTGAGCTTGTTTCTCATTGATTGAAACTTATATATGTTCGCACTTGAACTGCAAATATTATCGATTTACGCTAGTGATATGTATTGCATTATTAATTAGTGCTCCTTGATGGAATTGTGTGTGAAGTTCTATGAGTAACATATCCTTGATTAATCCGAGCCAATCATCCCATATAGGCGGAGGCTGGGGGAGTATACTTGGGATGTTACAATATAAGCCGCTTGTATTCCTCTGATAGGAATTATTTGGAATGTTTGCAATTCAACTTGCACCCTCTTTATAAGTGACTAGCTATCACCTGTGCTGCTGAGGGGCCCCTTGGTTTTATCCTTTAAAATAGGATTTTACTCCTTTCGTGCTTGAGCTGGATCAAGTGGGGGACATTCATATGATCTCTGTGATATATGTCTGCATCTGTGATTGATGTTGAATTTCCATGTTTGAGGATTAGTTATGTTGTATGATTAATTATACTTCTGATTATGGGGAGGATTTTTCCATACGTCGCACACGTATGGCTGAAAACAACGGTAAACGTATTTTGATTCTAAGTCTATGTTATTGAGTTTTATAAACTCACCTTTGGGGCATTGTTTTCAGGTACAAGCAAATTTGAAGAGGTTCAGAGCATTGGAATGTGCTCGGTCATGCTTTTCTGCGAGACCCGAGTCACCGGATCACTAGTCATGTCCTAAGTCTTAGGTTGTGTCCTAGTATTACATGTGAATAATGTGTAATTATAATTGTTTTACCTTATTATTCCTTCGAAAAGAGTTGTAATAATTAAGTTAAGTTCCGCTTTCGAAAACTCTGATTTACTATTATCATTGTAGTACCTATTTTGGTATGTCGCTTGTGTGTCCAGGGTTCATTCTTTATATTTACCATGTATGCGAAAAATTTTCCGAGACTGATTTCCTTAAATTCAGGTTTTATTCGTACGTAATTCCCTAATATTGGTTAGGGTGTTACACCCTGCGCCCAGGTGCCAAATGGCACTGACTTATGGCACTGAAACTAACATGGTGGAAATATGAATGAACTGATTCCTAGCTGCCTTTATCCAAATTTTACTCAAATCACTTGCTTAATTCTGTTTTGTTCAGTTATTAAAACCACAAAAACTTGATGTTTATTTTCTGTTTTTATTATTTACTCACTAACTCACTTACTATTGGAAAAACTTGTGAAAGCAATTAATCAATCCTCGTGGGAACGATCTTGATTTACTCTTTACTACTTGTTGCGATTGTGTATACTTGCACAACTGTCATTATTTCACACAACAGTCCAAGAGACTGCCCATGGCACAAGCTCACAAATTCCCCCAATGGTACTGCCGATTCCTAATTACTCCTACGCGTTTCTGCTTATCTGTTTATCGGCTAACCTTTTGTTGGTATATGCAGGCCCCCCAAGACATCCATTGTTTGTAACGACCCGTTTCCGGACCGCTACAGAGCTAACACTAAACCTGTATGAGATAGATTTTTTAAAATGGTACTCTTGTGTCCTTCAGGAAATACGGTAAATTTTTTTTTAAACGATAGTGCCCGTAAAGTACACACAGAGTACTTACAGCGTTTCGAAACATGGTGCAACTAGGACCCAAGACTCTAAAGCTGATAAAGCATACATGCATAAATACATAAGTCATATATATACAGTATGTGCAAAATAACAGAGTAGAAAATGTGCAAAGAAATACACCTATGGTATGAAGACCCTCGAGAGAGAAATCATACCCTGGGGGTACTCCCGGCAGACACCCACGCAGGGGGCTGCTCCAAAAGTGAAAACCACCAGTCTACCCTGTGACAGCAAAACATCACCTAGCCCAACTGGGCACCAACTCACTATACACAAAAAGAAGCATATATATATATATATACTACAGTCATCCCCAGAAAGAAACACATCAGCAATCAGAGAACACAACAACTACAAGGCACTGTCCCGATCCTCCGATGGATCCTCCTCCGCCTCGTCCTCCATCGGATCCTCGCCTGTGAAATCGATGAAGGGTGCCATGCACCTAAGCAATCTGCCTCCCCACATACCGTACAAACAGGGGGTCGCTCCACTGGTGGGGTGAGAACTCAGTCCTCAAGAGGGGAACTCGGAATAGCAACCGCCCTCGAAGTCGATGCTCCTACTGATCCTCGCCTAATCACGCTCTTACGAGCGGTCCATCTCACCCGCGGTCCTCGACCATGTCTGCGGGATAAAAGCCTGGGAATCGTCACTCTAGGGATGTCAGTCGATCCCTCGGGAGACGAGGAAGAGTCTGGCATAGCCTCCTCTCCCTGAGAAGCCCTCCAAGCCTCGATGATCTGTGTCGTCCTAATCGGGAAGCTCACGGTACGTCTAGTCACCTCCCGCCTCAAAACCATACCATCCTCTCTAAAGGTCTGCACAACATCCCCCGTGTAGACCACGCGGCGGGTGATAGGATCAAACTCCATAGCCGTAGGTAGCTCAATGTCGGGAAAGTCGAAGATAATCTCCGATGAGGTCTGCATCTCGGGTATCAAAATGCTCTTCTCCGTCACCTGGGTAGCCATCATGAATTGCAGGTACCACGGGAAAGGGTCAACTTCTCAACAAATCAAATATAACAAATTCACAAAATAATAACCAATAGCAACGCATACAGTTCACAAAGTTCAATTCAAAATTCTCGCTCAAGACTCGACTCATAACTCATTTCACGGCTCATTTTCTCTCGACTCGACAATTTTTCCGGAAAGCAGACGCCGATCCATCCGCTGAATACCAGCCGTAGCTTTGGGATCCTCGCTCTCCCTAGGTAAGCAGCTCCGGTTCCTTAACGCTGTGACGCCTAGCTAATCCACCATAAATGAAGGGGACCTAGCACCCTCAGTTATCTGGCTCACAGCTCAAAAACATCTCGACGACTCGACAATGCTCTCAGACTCGATGAACAATTCGCCGCATACGATATTCAAAGAGTTATACGCAAGATTATTTGACCGCATATCAAATAATAAGAGCATTCTTAATATGAAGAAACGCAATTCAACAATTTAAGCATTAAAAGCAATTTGCATAGAGAAACGAAATTCAACGATACAAACAGCATAAACAAATCACAGCTCAACAACAACCGACAACAATCAACTCATAAAATCCATCCCTCTGCAACTCAATGGAGTTCACAGAGAGGAACAAACAAGTGTGGGGGGTTGGGGACAGCTACCAACCACTTGCAGACAGGCCCACTAAATAATCAACATATATAAAAATAAAGCGAAGGGGTACAAGACCCTCACTTCGAACCCTTAGGTTCTCAGACCTCTTCGCGTAAACGCTTGAAATTAAATTCATATCTAAATTTGCCCTTACACAAGGACATATAACAATAATTATAAATATGAAGCGCCACTTACGAACTCCAAGCTACGTGTCCACGTGCTCCTCGATCTCCGTCTGCCTTGTCTCGGGTTATTCGAGCCTAACACATGAAACGACTTAGCAAAATTCTAAAAACTTAATTCTACAATCTTATGCACTCAAACTTAACCCTTTCTCTAACCAAATTCATTCAAGCATTTTTCAATAATTAGTTACTAGAAAATAAATAGGGTTTTTAAATCAAATATTTTTCGAAAGGTAACGCATAACACTTCACTTTAGAAAAATGCCAACGTGCTTGAAAGTTTTAAAGTAAGCACAATTTAATTAATCAATTTTCATAACTTTCAAAATCCTAACACTTAACCATCCAAAACACTTGCTTAAAACCTTAAGCATAAAGCATAACTACTAACCACTTACATAAAACTTATAAGACCCAAAACACATGTTCAATTAAGCTTTAAACAAGTCAGCAAACCAAAATCCCTTTTCCAAAAACACCTATGGCCTCACGACCTCTACTTCCTCTTTTCTCAAAAATGTTTGCAAGCCTTCCTTCCATATCCATGGTAACTTCCAAGTTATTTCCAATTGCAATTCCAAACACACTTCAAGGCAATAGAACAACAACTATAGCTAAACATAGTTCAAGCATAATCTAGAATATTTTCCAAAAACAAGAGTTTTTAAGGATTCTTTCAAACAACCACATCTAAACCCCTTTTCCTTTCAAAGACAAGTTACTCTCAATTTCCTATTTAACACATATTGAATCATGTCATCATCATGTTAGAAATTTAAAGAACAACTTGGTCAAATCCTACATATTATTCTAATCCATCAAAAACCAAATTTTGCATAAGACATAAACTACAATCATGCTAACTCATGCATATCTATCTTACTAGCCTTAAGTTATTCTAAACATGTTATCTAACACTTAAGCACATAATTAAAGCAAAGAACACACAAAATAATTTCCTTCTAAGCTCAAAGAGCTCGCGGCCACACCCTTCATTCCCCTTAAAAAAAATTTGCAAAATCTTCTTTTAAATAGGTAACCATTTTCCATGCATGATTTCTAAACTCAAACAATCATCAAATAGCATTTAATCCCCTAAGACAACTTATATCAACATGTCTAGGCATGTTACACAACACTTCAAGAATCTCAAAATTCGAAATAAAAACCTAATCATGCTCTCAAGACCAAACTATTAAGTTCCAAAAATATTTAAATCATAGTTATAACATGCTAAAAATTAAAGAATAACTCAATCAAATCTTACATGCCATTTTTGTCCTCCAAGCTTCAATTTTGCCCAAAACATAGCCTAACACTTATACTCATTCATGCAACTCTATCTCAAAAACCTTGAAATTAACTAAAACATTTTAATTAAACACTTGAACAAAAGGTTATACATCTCAACCCAATTTTTCTAAAGTTCCAAGAATAGGCAAAACCTTAAAATAACAATTTATTCATGCTCACTAAAAACTCTAACTCTAATATGCATCACACAACTTCCAAAATCAATTAAATCACCCCAAAAATTTAATTAGACAATTCAAGGCAATGACCTACAACTAGAACCCACATTTTCTCTAGTTCAAGAATGAACATAAACCCAAAAATAATAAACTAAGCATGCTCATTACAATTTCTAACCCAATCAAGCATCATATAACTACAAATCACTAATTGTTTGATTCAAAGAGAATCACATTATTTTCCCCCTTTCTAACACTTAGGGTTTTCACCTTAAAGCTTAATGAGAGGGTTTAAGGATGTCTCATCTTCTCTTGCACAAATCAAACCAACAAACAACACATAAACATCAATTAATTAAAACTAGGAAAGCAAAATCAATTAATCAAACAAAAAAAGGGGTGTGGGGCGCTGTTCAAGGGGCTGTTTTGGGACCAAAAAAATTTGATTTTCTCATGCTCAAATAGTTAGGATACATAGATAATGAAGTATGGAAGAAAACCTAATAAGAAACAAGGTTTGAAAACAAGAAAAATCAACTACACAAAGGGGAGGGAATTTGCGATTTTAAACAGTAAAATGGAGGAAGGAAAAACTGATTTTCCTTACTTTAGATGATGATGAGGATGAGGAACTAGATAGAGGAGAAGATTTGGAGCAACTTTGATGAAGGAAGTAAGACCAAAATCTCAAAGGTGTGGAAGTTGTTGGCTATGGAACTTGGAACTCATTTCTTGCTCAAGAGGAAAGAAAGAAGAAGATGAAGATGAAGACGAAGGTTGGAGAAGCTGGGGGTGGCGTGAATGGTGCTGAAAAAATGGGGAGTGGTTCACATTTTATCCACTTAAATAAGTTAGCACATCATTGATAAAAATTTAAAATAAGTAAAGTAATTTTTTTTTGAAATAAATCACACATTATGTGACACCTATTACCTAACCACATCATCTAGTCTTACCCACCTAATCTCACATCTCTCATGATTACCCACTAATTCTAGAGTCTAGGGGTTGTTTAAAACACGGCGACGAAATACCGCGTTACCGATAAACTCGCGAAAATTAATTTAACGAGAAATTAATTCATCGCGTGAAAATATTTAATTATAAATAATAAAATTCATGTCAAATATTCAAAAATAGTCTCAACAAGTTACGATTCGATTTTCATCGAAATCGGAGTTCATTTAAAATTTTATCTGCGACAAAACCGCCCGGCGATTCGAAACGCGACGAAATTTCGTTAGAATTTTTCGACGATTTTCAAACCGTGGATTAATATAAAATATTAATTCTCAAATTTAATTTGATCTTGATGTAATTAATACGGTTTCTTAGAGAACAAGAAATTGCTTTATTATAGCGTAAATACGACAGAATTACACTAAATAACGTTAACTAACGTACCGTAAAAATACGCGTGTTACAATACTCCCCCTCTAAAAATAGTTTCGTCCTCGAAACTACAGGTGAGTTACGCACCGTGAAAAAAAAAACTTTGGATACGAAATCTTCCGCTTCTCCTCCAACTCCCATATTACGTCTCTGGTTTTCTGATCCCATACAACTTGACAAACTGTATCTCCTTGTTCCCCAATTGCTTGATCTTCCTATTAACAACCTTCGCAGGAAATACTTTGCTAACAAATCATCCTTTCACTAAATCACGCTTGACTCGCCACAGAATCCTCATCGTCCCTATACCAACCTAAAGGTGTCTGACGCTTACGTCCATACGGCGCTTCGTAAGGTGTCTTCCCCAAATCCTTAGTGCAAAGACTACTGCAGTAAATCCCAAATGATGCGCAGGATAATTTCTCTCGTGGATTCTTAAGCTGTCTCGAAGCATAAGCCACAACTTTTTGGTACTGCATTAGCAAGCATCCCAATCCTTGATGTGACGAAACCTCACAATGTTCTTCTGGTTGAGGCAAAATCAGCTCAGGTGTCGTCGTTAGGAGTCCCTTCAGTCTCTGAAAATTGGATTCACATTCTTCAATCCACCGAAAAGGTTGATTCTTCCTCGTAGGTCATGTAAGTGGTACTACTATCTTTGAAAAACCTTCTATAAATCTCCGGTAGTAGCCTGTTAATCCAACAGAACTTCTAATATCTGTCTCAATCTTCGGCTGTTCTCATCTTAACCCCGCTTCAATCTTGGCTAGATCCACAGCCAACCCGTCCTGGGGATCACATATCCGAGAAAATCCACCTCTTCAAGCTAGAATCCACACTTGGACTGGTAAACATAAAGTTGATCCTAATGTAGCATCTGCAGTACTTGGCAGACATGCCCTTCGTGCTCGCTTCTGCTCCTTGAATATATCAGGATGTTGTTCGTAGATACCGTTGCAACTGGCATATTCTTTTACTCGGTCGCTTGGTAACTTCTATACTAACGAGGGAGTATGAAATCCCGAGCTCTCTCTCTTACAAAAATCTTCGATAGAATTAACAGAAAGGTATGTAAAGACTCCAAAATTAGGAAAAACTACGATTTTTGGGCACAGTCCCGAAGGATATGGTAATTCAAAAACCAATCCGACCCTAGAATAATGGTAAGATTTTTAAAGATACGCGACTCGAATTGACAAGGATTTTCTATACTCAACAATTACTACACAATGAAGTCATGCAGTGTTAGAACTAAGGTCTTAGCAGTTGAAGTAACTACTACTAGGTCAAAAAAATAATATAGTCAAAAGAAATTTTCAACCCAGCTCACACAATCCAAGGAACTAATGTAATGTGTGGCATTAGAATCGAAGATCATGGATAGAGAGTTACCCTCAATTTCGTAATCCTTCTGAGTTAGATCTCCTGATCGCTCTGCTTCTTTACCGTCCATACAGAAAATTCTACCCGAAGTGGTCGGACGTTTTCCCTTCACTCTTGCCGCGTTCACTTTGCCCGCCTTTGGAGCTTT
The DNA here is from genome assembly GCA_037113605.1 of Calophaca sinica. Lineage (NCBI taxonomy): Eukaryota > Viridiplantae > Streptophyta > Magnoliopsida > Fabales > Fabaceae > Calophaca > Calophaca sinica. The sequence goes on from CM073733.1 coordinate 58,265,186, forward strand.
GCGATCCTTGACTAAATGTCCTGCATTGCGGTTGAAACACACCAGGTCCTTCGCAGCTGCGTTAGCAAGATGTTCCAGTCTTCCACAATGATAGTAAAGTTATCTATCTCTAACTGCTTTCCACCACCGAATTACGGCCATAGGGCAACATCGCCTGCTATAAACGGAGAATTCTTGCTCCTTTTCCACTCGTGCAGTTTCTGAAAGATACTTCTCTAAAATCTCCTGTGAAAGATCTCCCAACAAATCCCCTGATACTTAGCCCATTCTTGAATTGTCCTTTCCAAGGTGGAGTTAGCAGGTCCAAACGTACGGTCCTCGCTAGGTGGCAGTAGATTCCTATAAGGTTTCAAAAACCTATCCGAACCTCGCACGTAGGTGATGTGTTAGCACACCTTGCTTCAATCAAGAAACAATCCAACCAATTTTAAGCAAAACTGCTTCACTCAGCAAACAATAACAACAATAGCACGACTATCTACCCAACAAAACAGGACTCGACACGGTGACCAGCTTGATGATTCAATACACAGTCCGGTTAGAACCGAACCGCTCTGATACCACCATTGTAACGACCCGTTTCCGGACCGCTACAGAGCTAACACTAAACCTGTATGAGATAGATTTTTTTAAAATGGTACTCTTGTGTCCTTCAGGAAATACGGTAAATTTTTTTTTAAAACGATAGTGCCCGTAAAGCACACACAGAGTACTTACAGCGTTTCAAAACATGGTGCAACTAGGACACAAGACTCTAAAGCTGATAAAGCATACATGCATAAATACATAAGTCATATATATACAGTATGTGCAAAATAACAGAGTAGAAAATGTGCAAAGAAATACACCTATGGTATGAAGACCCTCGAGAGAGAAATCATACCCTGGGGGTACTCCCGGCAGACACCCACGTAGGGGGCTGCTCCAAAAGTGAAAACCACCAGTCTACCCTTTGACAGCAAAACATCACCCAGCCCAACTGGGCACCAACTCACTATACACAAAAAGATGCATATATATATATATATACACTACAGTCATCCCCAGAAAGAAACACATCAGCAATCAGAGAACACAACAACTACAAGGCACTGTCCCAATCCTCCGATGGATCCTCCTCCGCCTCGTCCTCCATCGGATCCCCGCCCGTCAAATCGATGAAGGGTGCCGCAGTTGGAATATCCTCGGGCACATCACTCGGCACGTACTCTCCTCCAGCCATATCGTCATCAGTCCGTGCACCTAAGCAATCTACCTCCCCACATACCGTACAAACAGGGGGTCGCTCCACTGGTGGGGTGAGAACTCGGTCCTCAAGAGGGGAACTCGGAATAGCAACCGCCCTCGAAGTCGATGCTCCTGCTGATCCTCGCCTAATCACGCTCTTACGAGCGGTCCATCTCACCTGTGGTCCTCGACCACGTCCGCGGGATAAAAGCCTGGGAACCGTCACTCTAGGGATGTCAGTCGATCCCTCGGGAGACGAGGAAGAGTCTGGCATAGCCTCCTCTCCCTGAGAAGCCCTCCAAGCCTCGATGATCTGTGTCGTCCTAATCAGGAAGCTCACGGTACGTCTAGTCACCTCCCGCCTCATAACCATACCATCCTCTCTAAAGGTCTGCACAACATCCCCCGTGTAGACCACGCGGCGGGTGATAGGATCAAACTCCATAGCCGTAGGTAGCTTAATGTCGGGAAAGTCGAAGATAATCTCCAATGAGGTCTGCATCTCTGTATCGTAATGCTCTTCTCCATCACCTGGTAGCCATCATGAATCGAAGGTACCACGGAAAGCGGTCAACTTCTCAACAAATCAAATATAACAAATTCACAAAATAATAACCAACAAGAACGCATACAGCTTCTAAAGTTCAATTCAAAATGCTCGCTCAAGACTCGACTCATGACTCATTTCACGACTCATTTTCTCTCGACTCGACAATTTTTCCAGAAAGCAGACGCCGATCCATCCGCTGAATACCAGCCGTAGCTTTGGGATCCTCGCTCTCCCTAGGTAAGCAGCTCCGGTTTCTTAACGCTGTGACGCCTAGCTAATCCACCATAAATGAAGGGGACCTAGCACCCTCAGTTATCTGGCTCATAGCTCAAAAACGTCTCGACGACTCGACAATGCTCTCAGACTCGATGAACAATTCGCCGCATACGATATTCAAAGAGTTATACGCAAGATTATTCGACCGCATAGCAAATAATAAGAGCATGCTTAATATGAAGAAACGCAATTCAACAATTTAAGCATTAAAAGCAATTTGCATAGAGAAACGAAATTCAACGATACAAACAGTATAAACAAATCACAGCTCAACAACAACCGACAACAATCAACTCATAAAATCCATCCCTCTGCAACTCAATGGAGTTCACAGAGAGGAACAAACAAGTGTGGGGGTCAGACAATACCAACCACTTGCAGACAGGCCCACTAATAATCAATATATATAAAAATAAAGCGAAGGGGTACAAGACCCTCACTTCGAACCCTTAGGTTCTCAGACTTCTTCGCGTAAACGCTTGAAATTAAATTCGTATCTAAATTTGCCCTTACACAAGGACATATAACAATAATTATAAATATGAAGCGCCCTTACCGAATTCATTCAAGCATTTTTCAATAATTAGTTACTAGAAAATAAATAGGGTTTTTAAATCAAACATTTTTCGAAAGGTAACGCATAACACTTCACTTTAGAAAAATGCCAACGTACTTGAAAGTTTTAAAGTAAGCACAATTTAATAAATCAATTTTCATAACTTTCAAAATCCTAACACTTAACCATACAAAACATTTGCTTAAAACCTTAAGCATAAAGCATAACTATTAACCACTTACATAAAACTTATAAGACCCAAAACACATGTTCAATTAAGCTTTAAACAAGTAAGCAAACCAAAATCTCTTTTCCAAAAACACCTATGGCCTCACGACCTCTACTTCCTCTTTTCTCAAAAATGTTTTCAAGCCTTCCTTCCATATCCATGGTAACTTCCAAGTTATTTCCAATTGCAATTCCAAACACACTTCAAGGCAATAGAACAACAACTATAGCTAAACATAGTTCAAGCATAATCTAGAATATTTTCCAAAAACAAGAGTTTTTAAGGATTCTTTCAAACAACCACATCTAAACCCCTTTTCCTTTCAAAGACAAGTTACTCTCAATTTCCTATTTAACATATATTGAATCATGTCATCATCATGTTAGAAATTTAAAGAACATCTTGGTCAAATCCTACATACTATTCTAATCCATCAAAAACCAAATTTTGCATAAGACATAAACTACAATCATGCTAACTCATGCATATCTATCTTACTAGCCTTAAGTTATTCTAAACATGTTATCTAACACTTAAGCACATAATTAAAGCAAAGAACACACAAAATAATTTCCTTCTAAGCTCAAAGAGCTCGCGGCCACACCCTTCATTCCCTTAAAAAATTTGCAAAATCTTCTTTTAAATAGGTAACCATTTTCCATGCATGATTTCTAAACTCAAACACTCATCAAATAGCATTTAATCCCCTAAGACAACTTATATCAACAAGTCTAGGCATGTTATACAACACTTCAAGAATCTCAAAATTCAAATAAATACCTAATCATGCTCTCAAGACCAAACTATTAAGTTCCAAAAATATTTAAATCATAGTTATAACATGCTAAAAATTAAAGAATAACTCAATCAAATCTTACATGCCATTTTAGTCCTCCAAGCTTCAATTTTGCCCAAAACATAGCCTAACACTTATACTCATTCATGCAACTCTATCTCAAAAACCTTGAAATTAACTAAAACATTTTAATTAAACACTTGAACACAAGGTTATACATCACAACCCAATTTTTCTATAGTTCCAAGAATAGGCAAAACCTTAAAATAACAATTTATTCATGCTCACTAAAAACTCTAACTCTAATATGCATCACACAACTTCCAAAATCAATTAAATCACCCCAACAATTTAATTAGACAATTCAAGGCAATGACCCACAACTAGAACCCACAATTTCTCTAGTTCAAGAATGAACATAAACCCAAAAATAATAAACTAAGCATGCTCATTACAATTTCTAACCCAATCAAGCATCATATAACTACAATTAACACAACAAATCACTAATTGTTTGATTCAAAGAGAATCACATCATTTTCCCCCTTTCTAACACTTAGGGTTTTCACCCTAAAGCTTAATGAGAGGGTTTAAGGATGTCTCATCTTCTCTTGCACAAATCAAACCAACAAACAACACATAAACATCAATTAATTAAAACTAGGAAAGTAAAATCAATTAATCAAACAAAAAAAAAGGGTGTGGGCCGCTGTTCAAGGGGCTGTTTTGGGACCAAAAAAATTTGATTTTCTCATGCTCAAATAGTTAGGATACATAGATAATGAAGTATGGAAGAAAACCTAATAAGAAACAAGGTTTGAAAACAAGAAAAATCAACTACACAAAGGGGAGGGAATTTGCGATTTTAAACAGTAAAATGGAGGAAGGAAAAACTGATTTTCCTTACTTTAGATGATGATGAGGATGAGGAACTAGATAGAGGAGAAGATTTGGAGCAACTTTGATGAAGGAAGTAAGACCAAAATCTCAAAGGTGTGGAAGTTGTTGGCTATGGAACTTGGAACTCATTTCTTGCTCAAGAGGAAAGAAAGAAGAAGATGAAGATGAAGATGAAGGTTGGAGACGCTGGGGGTGGCGTGAATGGTGCTGAAAAAATGGGGAGTGGTTCACATTTTATCCACTTAAATAAGTTAGCACATCATTGATAAAAATTTAAAATAAGTAAAGTAATTTTTTTTTGAAATAAATCACACATTATGTGACACCTATTACCTAACCACATCATCTAGTCTTACCCACCTAATCTCACATCTCTCATGATTACCCACTAATTCTAGAGTCTAGGGGTTGTTTAAAACACGCGATTTAAATACCGCGTTACCGATAAACTCGCGAAAATTAATTTAACGAGAAATTAATTCATCGCGTGAAAATATTTAATTATAAATAATAAAATTCATGTCAAATATTCAAAAATAGTCTCAACAAGTTATGATTCGATTTTCATCGAAATCGGAGTTCATTTAAAATTTTATCTGCAACAAAACCGCCCGGCAATTTGAAACGCGACGAAATTTCGTTAGAATTTTTCGACAATTTTCAAACCGTGGATTAATAAAAAATATTAATTCTCAAATTTAATTTGATCTTGATGTAATTAATACGCTTTCTTAGGGAACAAGAAATTGCTTTATTATAGCGTAAATACGACAGAGTTACACTAAATAACGTTAACTAACGTACCGTAAAAATACGCGTGTTACATTGTTCCTCCCCATGTTGAAGAACCTGTTTATGATGCTCCACCTAGGCCTTTTCCACCTAGAGCTCCTCTGGTTAATGTTTTTGAAGAGGAATTGGCTAAATACTTCACTTCGGTTGATCCTCCCCCAATGGTTTCCTCTCCCATTTCCAATCGTTTGGAGAGAGTAAATTCAGCATTGATGGGAGAGATCCCAACCAACAGGGAGCAGGTTGCAGCCCTCAAAACTTCATTGTTCAAATTGGCCTAGCCAAGAAGTCTTCAATGCTATTTCCCTCTAACTCAATGATCTATCTCACCAATATGGTCGCTCCAGTGAAGTTCATGATATAGCCTCTAATGATTTAAAAAGGCTAAGGGAACTTTAGGAGAAGAAGTCTTAGTTCCAAATATCCTATCAAACCTTTGAGGCTGAATGGAAATAAGCCCTAGCCCAGTGTAAAGCAGTAGAAAATCGGCTAGCCGATTTGACAGCTCCGCTAGATCGCATAAAGAAGGAAATGGAAGAGCTAGCTTCCCATTCGACTGTCTCAAACAAGAAACTGGATTTTCTTTCCAACCAACGCCTTGCCTTGTACACTCAATCCTCTTCGCTAGATAATGAAGTTGCAGTGTTATTTGCTCAGAAGGCGGTGTTGGAAAAGGATTTGAGGACTGGAGGTGATGGTTTGGCTGAAGCCAACAGGGTGTGGGACTCATTCTAGCAACAAATAGAAGAAGCAAAGAGGAAGGAAGTTCCTGCTGCGAATGACACCTCAGCTACTTAACAAGGAGAATCAATTGATCTAATTGTCCCTGTGGCGGAAGCCACGGCTGAGCCTACCCCTAAGGTTGTTGTTCCCTCGGTTACGGAGGATCCTTCTGCAGCCCAAGATCTTTCAGCCGAACCAGGTTCAGGGCATACTAAAGAAACTGCAGGTGGTTTACCTAGTGCGGCAGCTACCTAGCCTCTTCTGAAGCCTTTTATTTTCTTGTTTAAGTATTTTGGGCTAGATGTTGCTTTTCTTCTCAAATCAATTTTCTTCATTCCTCCAATATGCTTTGCCATATAGTAGGGCAGTATTTCTTTAAGTATTTGCCATATATGCTTCTGTTCAGTTCTTCGCCTTGCATGTTAACTAGCCGAAAAGCATTTCTTGTAAACACTTGACTAACAATGAATGGGCCTTCCCAATTTAGTGACCATTTCCCAAATTTGGGGTCCTTTACCCCTATTGGTAAAATAGTTTTCCAAACTAGGTCACCTTCAACAAACTTGTTCAACTTAACATATTTGTTGTAGGCACTTGCCATTCTGCGTTTGCTTGCCTCAATTTTTTCTAAGACCATCAGCCGATCTTCATCCAATTGATCCAACTCCATGAACATGGCTTGTTGATACTCTTCCCAACTTAAGGAATTCTGTCTTGCCACTGTTAATGAAGTGACATTGATTTCTAAGGGCAAAACTGCTTCTTGGCCGTATATCAACCGATATGGAGTTGTCCCAGTGGCTGCTGTTGACTTAGAATTCTTGATGGCCCACAAGACCTCATCCAGAGTCAAATGCCATTTCCTGGACTTGTTTTCCAAGTTCTTCTTAATCAAGTCAACAATGATCTTATTGGTTGCCTCAACTTGTCCATTATCCTGTGCATAATATGGGGATGAGTGTATCAACTTGATCCCAATTTGCTAAGCAAAGGCAACCACTTTTTCTCCTGTGAACATGGTTCCTTGATCCATGGTGATAGTCTCTGGAATCCCAAACCTGTATATGATCTGGTGTTGGATGAATCAGATGACATCATCTTGTTGCACTTTGACCATCGGCTGAGCCTCCACCCACTTGGTGAAGTAATTAGTTGCCACAAATATGAAATTGTGTCCCTTGGAAGACGGTGGGTGGATCTTGCCGATCAAATCCATAGTCCAACCTCTGAATGGCCATGGTTTTACCACAGGATGCATTAATTTAGTAAGCACCCTTTGAATTGGGCCATGCAACTGACATTCCTCGCATCCCTTAGCATATTGAAAGCAATCGGTCGTGATGGTAGGCCAGTAATATCCATGGTGATAAATCAACCATTTCATGACTGCCCCAGCCCTATGTGAACCGCATATGCCTTCCTGAATTTTACCCATGACCCTTAAGGCTTCATTCTTATCTATGCACTTTAACAATACCTGATTCATACTTCTTTTGTACAATTCATCGTCAAGAAGCACTTAGCTTAGAGCCTGTCTCTTGATTTTGGGGTCAGTGTATTTAGAAGGATCTTGTAGGTACTCGATCAGCTCCTTCCTCTATGAGTCGATTTAGTCTACAGCCATCATCTCGGCTGGTGGTTCATTATAGTCCAAAGCCAACAAAGAATCTCTGTATCTGGAGGCCTCTTGGGCTAAATCATTGGCCTCCATATTGGCCCCTGTAAGACCCCAATTTTTAAGAAAAATTGTTTTAGCAAATAAATCCCAAATACTTGAACGTAAGTCAGAGAGATTGATCACCTCAATGATTTACTGAGAGTACGAGGAATTAATTTGAATTATTTTAAATAATTTATTTGTTAAAAATAATTATTATCTATGATGTCAATTCAAATTAATAGACAGTGCAGACGTATGCCGCTTTTAAGGTGAATTCGTTGATTAAATTTATTATAAGTTTTCTGGTTAACGCGGTAACGCGTAATTTTTGTTGACTAAGAAAGTAATTGAATTAAATCAATGATTGTAACCCAGATTATGAAGACTACAAGGTGTTCGAGGTTGCTGACCTGGGTGGTTGAGGATAGCCTGTCCGGCTTCTACTCGCGGTTGTTTGCAACTTACTAGAGGACTAGTAAGCGTTGTAGTGCTCCGACCAGCTATAGGGTGTCAGATGCTTTAATTACAATATTGTAATAAATGCTTTATGTTTCAAGACTTGAATTGTTTTATGTTTATGTTTTAATTAAATTTTCTTGTATGGTTTTGTGAGTTAAACATGGTATTTTATTCATTCACCACCTTTCGAAAATGTTGCAATACTCTGATTGCTACTTCAAAACAAGTTTGAAGAAAAAGAAAAACAAAATAGAACCACATTTTTGGAAAACGTACAAGCAGAGTATGTCGCTTTTCAGAAATATGCTAACGTTCGTAAGAAATATTAGTTTAGTGCTCCGGAATCGGGGTGTTACAATAGTGGTATCAGAGCGGTTTGGTTCTAACCGGACTGTGAGTTGGGAAACTATAGCTGGTTAAGTGTCGGGTTGTGTAGAGAACAGATTGTTAGGGTCAAACTTTGTCATATTGTAAGTCAAATTGTGCTTGTGTGTTAGTTGTCCCTCAAGTGAAGTAGCTTTACTTGTAATTGTTTGAAATTGTTTCTTAATTGAAACAATGTGTCCTGAGACACAAAAATTGTTGTGGGGTTCTGACTAGGTTGTAAGACCTTGTGGGAATTCAGTACTTCAAAATTGAGTAACTCATGAACGTGAACACAAGAAGTGGGTTGAATTGTGTCCAAAAACTTTTCAAAAAAACTTTACGATAAAAGCACTAAGAATACAGATTTTTCAAAACTGTTTGTTTATCGGACGCTGAGAAACTAATCGGATGCAGGAAATAAACCGTTTATGAAAACTTGTTTTACTGAGTAAGGTAAAGATAAATGTAAAGCAGTAAAGTAAGAGGCACAGAGATTTATACTAGTTCACCACCAACTGGTAGCTACGTCTAGTCCCTTCGATCCTAAAGGATTTTTCACTATAATCAACTGATTACAATTTCCTCAAGAGTATTCTACTGTCACAAACTTGACAATACTCTCAACTTCTCAAAACGACTCAGTATGATTAAGCCTTTGAGGAACAAAGCCTTAACTAGGCCAAAACAGTTTACAAAAGAGAATATACTTTTGAATACTATCAAAATAACTCTCACAGAGAGGATGAAAAGATTAAGCTCAAAACAGAATAGCTTTCTAAAAGAAAGTATAAGACGCTGAGTTCAGTTCTTTGTAGACCAGAAACTTGGCACAAAACTTGATTGCTCACTTGAGTAATATTGCTTTCAGAATAAAGTTTCTTCACAGTTTTTCCAACTTGTCTTCAATGAATACCTTGGGGTATTTATAGGAGTCTTCAGGGATATTACCGTTTGCAGTAAAAACATAGCTCCTTTTCATTGAGTGAGGTAATTTGAAATGTAGTCCTTTTCTTCTTTTCCAGAGAATATCAGAATAGTACATATTACCGTTTTCGTACTATCTGCTTTTCACAATTGCCTTGTACGATTTTTGTCTTTTGCTAAAGGTGTCACCTTTGCTTCCTCATACATCAAAATGAGCGCATAAAATCAAATTCGAATTCCGTTCCAAAACAATCTGAGGTTAAGAGCAACAACGTGATCATCACGTGCTTCACTAAAGAGATCGGACGCTCGCTCAGAACAGAGGACGGACACTCGCAGCAATAGAGTATTCCACGTGTCAAAGAGTAACACTACTGGACGCTTGCTGTTAGCAAGACGCTGGAGTGAGTTCGGATGCTGACATTAGTGGAGTGTATTCAATTCTATTGTAAATTTTCTTCTTCTTTCTTGAGTGTTTTGTACATATATATGAAGCTTTGATGCCTGTACACTCAAAGATATGTTAGAAGATAAATTGTTCTCTTGAAAATACTTTGTTATCATCAAAATTAATGAGGGTCTAAACTTCTTAATCGTTTAGGTTCCAACAATTCATTCGAAAAACTGATAGTTCGAGACATGGATTCGAGGACTCAGATAGGCCAAGTTGTAGGGCTTAACAGGCTACTACGGAGAAGCAAGGTGAACTGCTAGGACAACAGGGAAAAAAGGAAGCTATAGAGACCAAAGGATTGGTTGACCTTCATCACCATGATTCTCTTAAGTCCTTCGGGAACTAAGAGATGAGATTCTGGGATTGTTTGCAGGCAACGCGGTTATTATTATTATTATTATTATTCTTGTTGTTGTTGTTGTTGTTGTTGTTGTTGTTGTTGTTGTTTAATATGATCTTTGGCGAATTAGTGATCCTAAATATAGATCATGTAAATGATTGATGTTTGAAGTATGTTGATATGTATTATATTTGAATATCAAAAATATTTTGTGATTTTGTGAGTGTGATATGCTTGCCACTAACATCTGTGTTTTTGCAGTAGTCTACCCATGTACTGCTGTGAATATGTATGATTGTCTTTTTATTTTTTTTTATTGTGAGCGTATTCATATTTTTCAATGAAAATATTATACGCAATTATTTTCTAGCAAGCGTTAATTAAATGTCTTATGATAATTTAATTTACGCGAGATCCATTTGACTCAGTTAAATGGAATCTAGAGGGTTAGTGAGAGTTGCTGGTAGTGGGGTTAGTGCATGACTAGTTGTCTAGCTAGTGTTGGGTAGTACCTAAATTTTTTACTAAACCTTATCCTTATTTCTTGAGTCATGGAAGATTTTCTTTGAAGAAGAGCCAAGTATAGTTGGATAACTCATTCCTTTTACCTTTTCCTTTCTCACTTGGTCGATCATTCACTCGTAAAAGGGTGCAGAGGAAAATATTCCATTTTAGTTTTAGTGTTAATAGGTGATGAGGACTTGGACCAATATTTTGTGAGACTATCCCTTCCTTTCTTTTATTCTCTGACCGACCACTTGGAAAAAAAAAATTGTGAGTCTCTTACTATTTTGGTCGACCACGATTAAAAAGAAAAGTGGGGGAATAGTGTGTTGTTGGGTATTGGTGTGAGTGGTGAAAAATTTAGATTCTTTTTCCTTCTTTTGGGATATGTGACCGGCTACTTTTTTTAAAATGAAGAGATTTTAATTGATTCTTTTACTTTTCTGTCGGTCACGCTTAAAAGAAAAGGGAGTGGAGATAAGTCGCATCATTTGTGTAGTCTTAGTGGAGAGAGAGAGAACCTGGTTTCCTCCCCTTTTCTTTTTCTTGTACGCTGCGGCGAGTCCAACTCCCCAGACCCTATTTTCTTTCAAATTCCTCCCTTAGGTAATCCAAAACCATGATAGTGAGTTGTGTGAGAGAGATCTTGAGAAGCTTGGATAGGTTAGAGAGTTGCACTTCTTTCCATTTCCCTAGATCAAACCATGAGTTTGGAGATGAGGTCAGATGAGAATCCTCCCTATCCTTGGTATTTTTGGGGGATGGTGGTTGTGATTATTTGGTTAGTGATTATAAGAATTATTCTTTTTCCCTTTTGATGTCCTACCACCGCGGGTCCTTGGAAGTTCTAGGTGAGTATTTTAGTTCTCTTGTTTTCCATTGTTGTACTACTGTAGTTAATCTTGTTGATTATAATTTGGTAGCTAAGATTTGAAATGTTTTTGTTCCTCCTCTCGTATAATTTTTTTTTATGATTTCAATGTTTCCTTGAAAATGTTTTTATTTGTTGTTGTTGAGAGAGTTGATGCTGAAAAATATTTTCATCTTGTTGTTGGTTGGAAAACAAAGTTTCATGCGTAAGTAGTGTTGAAGGAAATTTTGGAAGTTGTTGTTAAATTGGGAGTATAACCCGTGACCCATATATTTATGTATGAGGTTTGATTCCAAGTTTTTCTAACTTAAGTTTCCAATGATTTTATGGTTAGTTGTAATTTAGAATTTGTAAAGAAAGGTTTTATTGTTAATCCTTTTGATAAAAAGTTTAGGTGGGGATTAGAATGATTTTAAAAATAAAATAAAATTTTGGGAGTGGAAGTGTAATCCGCAGGGTCCCTTGAAAAGAGAAAAAGGATTTTCAATTTTCTACAACTTAGTGAGTAATAATTTTGTTGTTGTTGGTGTATAAATTTTTTTTTAAGAAAGTTTTGATTTAAAAGAATTTTAAAGCGAGGTGATTTTGTTGACCTTAAATTGTAGAGTTAGTTTTAAGCTTTGAATTAAAGTATGTGTAATGATTTTGAGACAATGAGAACCTAATCTCAAATGATCTCTAATGCCCATGAGAATGGTTGAGTATTAAGAGAAAAATCGTGGTTTTATTAGTCCTTTGTTTTGGTGATGTTCTTAGAAGATTTGGAATTATTTTATTGTCAAACTATTTGTTTTGAGAAAAGGTTTTAATTTTCTTAAAATTTTAAAATAGTTTTGTATTTTGATATGTGTGACCATGTTTAGGTATGAGGTTGTGTAGTATTATTGCGGTGATAGCATGTAGTCGTATTTGTGTTCATGTATGTGTCCGTGTTCGTGTCCGTGATCGTGATCATGAATAAGCAGAGGTCGTGGCTCCGGAATAAAGCGTCAGTAGATCGTACATACTTTTTTCGTCTATTATATTACTTGCGTAATTCTGTTTGAGGTATATACTTTGTGTTATTGTGGTGTGATTGTAATATTATGTATGTAACTATAAGTGTTATAGTACTACTTATATTAATATGTATTGTGATTGTTTATGTGTGCAAGTTATTTTCATGGATTTGATTAAAATAATTTTTTCCATATTTTAATATCCGCGTAGTTTCGAGGACGAAACTATTTTAAGGGGGTGGTAGTGTAACACCCCAATTTTTAACAAAAATTGTTTTAGCAAATAAATCCCAAATACTTGAACATAAGTAGTAGAGATTGATCACCTCAATGATTTACTGAGAGTACGAGGAATTAATTTGAATTATTTTAAATAATTTATTTATTAAAAATAATTATTATCTATGGTGTCAATTCAAATTAATAGACAGCGTAGACGTATGCTTCTTTTAAGGTGAACTCGTCGATTAAATTTATTATAAGTTTTCTGGTTGACGCGGTAATGCGTAATTTTTGTTTACTAAGAAAGTAATTGAATTAAATCAATGATTGCAACCCAGATCATGAAGACTGCAAGGTGTTCGAGGTTGTTGACCTGCGTGGTTGAGGATAGTCTGTCTGGCTTCTACCTGCGGTTGTTTGTAACTTACTAGAGGACTAGTAAGCGTTGTAGTGCTCCGACCAACTATAGGGTGTCAGATGCTTTAATTACAATGTTGTAATAAATGCTTTATGTTTCAAGACTTGAATTGTTTTATTTTGATGTTTTAATTAAATTTCCTTGTATGGTTTTGTGAGTTAAACATGGTATTTTATTCATTCACCACCTTTCGGAAATATTGCAATACTCCGATTGCTACTTCAAAAGAAGTTTGAAGAAAAAGAAAAAAAATAGAACCACATTTTCGGAAAACGTACAAGTAGAGTATCTCGCTTTTCAGAAATATGCTAACGTTCGTAAGAAATATTAGTTCAGTAGCGCTCCGGAATCTAGGTGTTACAGCCCCTCTTAGAGTGCATGATACATTTGCATCTATAAAATAATGCAGCAATCTGCTAGCCGTTTCATGACGGGCCAGCAGATTTGGGTTATTGCACTCATATTCTTTTGTTGGCTATTTAATCACCAACTGGGAATCTCCCTATACATGGATATAATCAGCTTTCATGGTAGTCAACAGCTTCAAACCTATGATTAAGGCATCATACTCGTCTTGGTTATTAGTTAAACCTGGGTCTAGCTGATACAGAAACCTCCACACCTTCCCTTCTGGGTTGGTGATCGTCACTCCGGCTCCAACTCCATTCTAGGTTTTGGACCCATCAAAAGTTAGAACCCAAGGCAACAGGTCTATGCAAGTAATTGGAGATACCCAAGGGTCCTCCACTTCACGCAGGGGTGTTCTGCTAAGAAATCGGCTAATGCCTGACTCTTAACAGCCCTCAGTGGGACATACTTTAGAGCAAAGGCAGTGAGCTTAATGGCCCACTTCATCAGTCAACCCTATAAGACAGGCCTATTAAGCAAGTACCTAACAATGTCAATTTTGCGCAAAACCAGTATTTCATGTGGCATTAGATAATATTCAAGTTTTGTACAAGCATGGAATAATGACAAACATAACTTCTCTAGAGGAGTATATCTAGTCTCAGCATCAATAAACATTCGGCTAAGGTAGTACACTGCCCTCTCAATTCCATCTTCAGCATCCTGTGCTAATAAGCAGCCGATAGACTCTTCAGCACCTGCAATATAGAGTTTCAAAGCCTTTCCTGGCATGGGAGGCATCAAAACCGGTGGACTAGCTAAAGCCTTCTTTATTTGATCAACGACCTCTTGCTGTTCAGGACCCCACACTAACTCCTCTGCATTCTTGAGCATCAGCAAAGGGGAAAGAGCCTTCATCTTCCCAGCCGAATTGACTATGAATCTCCTAAAGAAGTTGATCTTGCCCAATAACTTGTTCTTGGGTGGCCTACCCTCCATTATTACCTTGGCCTTGTTTTAGTCTATCTCAATACCCTTTTGATGCACCAAGAAGCCAAAGAAGCTGCCAGCCGATACACCAAACATGCACTTAGCAGGATTCATCTTCAAGTTGTGGATCCTCATCCTCTGCAAGGCTTGTTCCAAATCGGCTAAATGGGCTTCGAAGTCTTTAGATTTTACTACCACATCATCTATGTAAACCTCCATGGTCTTGCCGATTAGATCATGGAAGATAGCATTCATGACTCTCTGGTAGGTAGCTCCAGCATTCTTCAAGCCGAATGACATTACTAACCACTCATAAATTCCTAGTGCCCCTGGGCATCTGAAGGTAGTCTTGTGAGTATCTTCCTCAGCTTAAAATATTTGGTTATAGCCAGAGTAACCATCAATAAAGGTCAGAATACCATGTGTGGCAGCCGCGTCAACTAACATATCCGCCACTGGCATCACATATTCGTCTTTCGGAGTGGCTAAATTCAAGTCTCTGTAATCAATGCAGACTCGAATCTTGCCATTCTTTTCATGACAGGTACTATATTAGCTAACCAATCCACACACCTGGCTATTCTGTTGAACTCAGCATTTAGTAAATGCTCAATCTCTTCTTTGATCCGTGGCATCAACTGAGGATGGTATCTTCTAGGTGACTGCTTTTATGGTTTGAAACCATCCTTAATTGGTAACCTGTGCTCAACTAATTCACGTGCCAATCTAAGCATCTCATGATAATCCCAAGCAAAGCAGTCCCTATATTTCTCCAAGAGGGCTACTATCTCATTTTTGTCTTCCTCCCTCAACAGTCTGCTAATTTACGTTAGCTGTGGTTCTTCTGGGGTCCCCAATTTAATGTTTTCTAAGGGATCTTGGGATTCAAAGATTAGTAAAGTCCTCTAGATGAGTGACTCAAACTCCATCGGCAACTCAGTGGTCTCGGTTGCCAGAGCGATGTCATTACTTCTGTGATTATATATCTGTAAGGAATTAGCTACATGGGATTCAACCCTGATGGCCTCTAGCCGATCCCACAAGCTTCGCACCACTTGGGTATCTTTAATCATTAAATTTTTCCATGGTTAGCCGTGGCTCGGCTAGTTGCTTGATCTTGAAATCTTGGGGGGTCAAGTTGCAAGACTCCCATGATCCTTCCTCATATTTCTCAGTAACAGCAGTAGGAGCAACAAAAGGAGAATAAAACAAAGCTTCTAAATTTTGTACCTCAGCTGGGAATAGGTTGTCGTCGGCTGGGACTATCTCTATCTTATCTCCTTCCCAGAAGATCAGTTTCTGATGCATGGTTGAAGGTAAGCATTGGCTGATTTGAATCCAGTCTCTTCCAATCAGGATTGCATAAGATGGTTTGCCATCAATCACAAAGAAGGCTGGCTTGACACTTTTGGGGCCAACTGTGATCTCGGTTACTAAGATTCCCAAGGCTGAGGAAGCCTCTCCCATGAAGCTAGCCATTTTCATGTTAGTTGGGATCAGGTCTTCTTCGAACTTGTTCAAACTTCTCAAGGTAGCAATAGGCATTACATTTAGCACTGCCCCATTGTCAACAAATACTCGGCTGAAGGCCTTGCCATTGATGTAAGCTCTTACGTGCAAGGGTTTCAAGTGCTTCACCATGTCTTCGGTTGGCTTACCAAATACAGTACTTAAAGCATCTTTTGCCGTGTTATCAGCTAAAGTTGCCCATTCTGCCTCCTCCACGCAGACATCTCCTTCTAAGTGCTCAATTTGTGGGTAACCAGCCCAAAATTCACTTGGGATCAAGCTGACTACCTCAATGGATGCCATCAGACTATCGACGTTCTCATCAGAGAGATAATCCAATATAGAGTCCACTAGATAGCTAGTTTCTGATGTCGACTCATCTCCATCATTCAAGCTCTGCGTGTATATGGAAATATGTTCCTTCTCTTCATCAAACTGCGACAATACTTGTCAATGGGGCCTCCATGACCTGCTTATTTTTAATTTTGTCAAACCCTGGCCCACAAGGTCCAAAAGCCCTGTCAATGGCTTTTGGTACCTTTGCTTCTGGCATCTCCTTCTTATTGGCTTCCTTAGCATCGGCTATCATCTGCAATTTTTGTTTCATGTTTTGCAAAGACCTAACCCGCTGCAAGCTTCTCTTTAAGGTGTAAGTTGTTGATTTTGAGTTAAGAAATAAGTTGGATTTAATCTTAAAATTATTAGAAGTATTGATTTGAAGTTAATTGAAGTTAGTTTAGGGAGTAAGACTCAAGATTGGTGTTAAAATTCAGTTTTTATGTTTTTAGTGCAGTGGGAATCGATTCCCACAAAGCATGAATCGATTCACACAATTTCAATCCTCTGGGAGTCGAATTGGAGGCTCAGTGAATCGATTCACACAAAAACAAGTCACTGGGAGTCGAATTAGGAGCTGCAGGAATCGATTCACTCACTTAAATTCGAGCTGTCACAATTTTGCCTGTGTGAATCGATTCACGCATATGCTGTGAATCGATTCACAACCTGAAATTTGTTTAAAAATGCAGCAGAAATAGCAGAACATGAAATGAGAGAAAAAAGGGAAGAAAAGAAGGAAAAGGGAAGAAAGAAATAGAAGAGGTGAGCTAGGGTTTCATGATTTAAGAAAGATTGAAGAGATTCTTGTTGGATTTCTTCAATCTCTTGCTTGAATAGAGAGTTAGAGAGTTGAGATTTAGTGTTGGTGAAGATTTAGGTGGAACCCTAATCAAGAAGAAGAAGAAGAACGTAAAGAAGATCAAAGAGGGCAAAGTTCCACCATTCTAGCTCAAGGTCTTGAAGAGTAAAGGTGATTCTTCATCCCTTAGGTGATGGGCACCCATAAGTGTATATTGGACTGGGATAATTACGACCAGCATTATACTCAGTAAGTCTAAGCGTCTAAGTGTATGTTGGACTGGGATAATTACAACCAGCAATATACTGAGTTTAAGTTCAAGTTAGTGCATTCTAGGGCTTCAATTGTCTTAAGAATTGTTTTAAACTTGTAATGAATTTAATTCTAGAATTTTGTGACATGTTTTAGTGTTTTAAAAAGTGATTCAAAGTTGGTAAAATACTATTCATTTGGTAAAACACTATTCCAATTGGTAAATTTTGGTTTAGCTATTTTTCTAAGTGTGTAGCTTTTGTAAAAGCTTGAAAACTTGCATGGTTTGAAATTGTTCCATCACATATGACTAGATGTGAACCAAATGGAAGTAAGTTAGAAAGATTTTAGGCCCTTTTTAGAACTAAAACCGTGGTTGCCCTAGAGTCTTAGGACTTGGTGTAACACGCGTATTTTTACGGTACGTTAGTTAACGTTATTTAGTGTATTTCTGTCGTATTTACGCTATAATAAAGCGAATTCTTGTTCTCTAAGAAAGCGTATTAATTAAATCAAGATCAAATTAAATTTGAGAATTAATATTTTATATTAATCCACGGTTTGAAAATCGTCGAAAAATTCTAACGAAATTTCGTCGCGTTTCAAATCCTAAGCGATTTTGTCGCAGATAAAATTTTAAATGAACTCCGATTTCGATGAAAATCGAATCGTAACTTGTTGAGACTATTTTTGAATATTTGACATGAATTTTATTATTTATAATTAAATATTTTCACGCGATGAATTAATTTCTCGTTAAATTAATTTTCGCGAGTTTATCGGTAACGCGGTATTTCGTCGCCGTGTTTTAAACAACCCCTAGACTCTAGAATTTGTGGGTAATCATGAGAGATGTGAGATTATGTGGGTAAGACTAGATGATGTGGTTAGGTAATAGGTGTCACATAATGTGTGATTTATTTCAAAAAAAAAAAATTACTTTACTTATTTTACATTTTTATCATAATGTGCTAATTTATTTAAGTGGATAAAAGGTGAACCACTCCCCATTTTTTCAGCACCATTCACGCCACCCCACCTTCTCCAACCTTCCTCTTCATCTTCATCTTCTTCTTTCTTTTCTCTAGAGCAAGACAAGGGTTCCAAGCTTCCATGGTTGATTCCTCCACTTCCTTTGAGCTTTACAACTTGAAGTCTTCATCAAACTTGCTTCAATCCTTCATCTCCACCTAGTTCCTCATCAACTTCACCATTTAAAGTAAGGAAAAAACAGATTTTCTTCCTCCATTTTTCTGTTTTAAATCGTGATGTTCACCCCCATTTCATCTCTTGTGATTTTGCTTCCATACTTAGTTTTCTTGCTAGGTTTTCTTCTATACTCTATCACCTATATGTCCAACCATTTGAGTAGTAGAAAATCAAATTTTTTTGGCCCTAAAACAGCCCCATAATCAGTGCCCAACAGCCCCCCTTTTGTGTTGATTAATTGTTGTTTTAGTTGTGATTAATTGATGTCTATGTGTTGTTTGTTGGTTTGATTTGTGCAAGAGAAGATGAAACATCCTCAAACCCTCTCATTAAGCTTTAGGGTGAAAACCCTAAGTGTTAAAAAGGGGGAAAATGATGTGATTCTCTTTGAATCAAACAATTAGTGATTTGTTGTGTTAATTGTAGTTATATGATGCTTGATTGGGTTAAAAATTGTAATGAGCATGATTAGTTTATTATTTTTGGGTTTATGTTCATTCTTGAACTAGAGAAAATGTGGGTTCTAGTTGTGGGTCATTGCCTTGAATTGTCTAATTAAATTGTTGGGGTGATTTAATTGATTTTGGAAGTTGTGTGATGCATATTAGAGTTAGAGTTTTTAGTGAGCATGAATAATTTGTTATTTTAAGGTTTTACCTATTCTTGAAACTATAGAAAAATTGGGTTGTGATGTATAACCTTGTGTTCAAGTGTTTACTTAAAATGTTTTAGTTAATTTCAAGGTTTTGATATAGAGTTGCATGAATAAGTATAGGTGTAGTTTATGTTTTGTAAAACAATTGACTATGGAGGGACTAAGTTGACATGAGAAGTATGATTGGTTTGTTCTAAATTTCTAGCTTTGCTTTGAATGTGATTAAGAGTGTTTGAATAAGAGTTGAAATAGTTGCAAATTTCTTTTGTGAAAGAGGGAATTAAAAGGGGAAAATTATTTTGTAACTCCTCATTGGTTTTGAAAATTTACTTTGAAATGAAAATTGATTTGGAAGGACTTGTCTTAGAATATTGTTTTACAATGAGGGCTTGATGTTAAATTATGTGCTTAAGTATTAGATAACATGTTTAGAATAACTTAAGGCTAGTAAGATAGATATGCATGAGTTAGCATGATTGTAGCTTATGTCTTATGCAAAATTTGGTTTTTGAAGGATTAGAATAGTATGTAGGATTGACCAAGTGGTTCTTTAAATTGCTAACATGATGATGACATGATTCAATATGTGTTAAATAGGAAATTGAAAATAATTTGTCTTTGAAAGGAAAAAGGGTTTAGATATGGTTGTTTGATAGAATCCTTAAAAACTCTTGTTTTTGGAAAGTATTCTAGATTATGCTTGAAGTATGAATATGGGACTTGAAAATGATTTGGAAATGGTTTGTCACATTTAAAAGGAAAGGTTTTGCAAATTTTTTTTTAAGGAAAAAGGGAGATGGCCGAGAGCCTAAGAAGAGGTTTTGGAAGGAAAAACTATTTTGTGGACTTAGATTTAATACTTGTATGTGATAGGTTTTATGCCTTAGAAATTTTATGAAAAATGATTAATTTCTATGATTATGCTTAAAGTTTCAAGAAGTAAGATAGTGCTCTAAATGAATATGTGTTAAGGTTTTGAAAACTTATGGAAATGGTTTGGTGTTACTTAAAATGCAAGAAAATTTTTTATTTTCAAAGGTCTTATTCTTTTCAATTAGCTAGTAGTTTAAATGCTTGCTTTTGGTTAGAAAAAGGGTTAGGCTTGAGAGCTTAAGTTAGCTAAGAATTGTGCTAAGTTATTTATTTGGTTAGGCTTTGAGTAAATCCGAGATCGTGCGGCGTAGGATCGAGGAACACGTGGACGTGCAGCTTGGGGTTCGGTAAGGGCGCTTCACATTTATATTTATTGTTATATGTCCTTGTGTAAGGGCAAATTTAGATACGAATTTAATTTCAAGCATTTACGCGAAGAAGTCTGAGAACCAAAGGGTTCGAAGTGAGGGTCTTTTACCCCTTCGCTTTATTTTTATATATGTTGATTATTTAGTGGGCCTGTCTGCAAGTGGTTGGTAGCTGTCCCCAACCCCCCACACTTGTTTGTACCTCTCTGTCAACTCCATCGAGTTGCAGAGGGATGGATTCCTTGAATTGCGTGTCAAGTATGTAATGTTGTGATATGATTGAGTTATGCATTATTTAATCTGAGATTGAATATATGCTGTTTGTATCGTTGAATTGCGTTTCTTCATACAAACTGCTTTTATTGCTTAAATTGTTGAATTGCGTTTCTTTATATTAAGCATGCTCTTATTATTTGATATGCGGTCGAATAATTTTGCGTATAACTCTATGAATATCGTATGCGACGAATTGTTCATCGAGTCTGAGAGCATTGTCGAGTCGTCGAGACGTTTTTGAGCTGTGAGCCAGATAACTAAGGGTGCTAGGTCCCCTTCGTTTATGGTGGATTAGCTAGGCGTTGCAGCGTTAAGGAACCGGGACTGCTTACCTAGGGAGAGCGAGGATCCCAAGGCTACGGCTGGTATGTCAGTTGAAGGATCGGCGTCTGCTTTCCGGAAAAATTGTCGAGTCGAGAGAAAATGAGTCGTGAGATGAGTCATGAGTCAAGTCTTGAGCGAGCATTTTGAATTGAACTTTGTGAACTGTGTAACACCTTACTTTCATTAACTTGAAAATAGGATAATTATCATTAGGTACATTAATCCCAACATTAATACAAACTTAAGTTCAACATTAAGTCCAGAAACCACAAAAGACTAAAACTTCAAATACATAAGTTACACGACGGTACAACACCAATACATAATTCTAGAAATTACATCTTCAAGGTGTTACTTAAAACTACTACGATAACTTTGGTTCCGAGAGCAAGCCGCCGTCAGCCTTCCTTGGGTACCTGTGCATCTGTAAAATAATTAAATAAAGGAGTGGGGTGAGATAATAATATCAGTGAATCCTCCCTTCGACTCCTCACCATCAACTCATACCATTAACTATCAGTCAAGACTTTATATCACACATTTATGCAATGCATATTTTTACTATGAATTTCTAATTCATCTTTGGCTCGTATTCATGGGTAGCGTTGTATGCATACGACCATACAACCCCGTAAATACGCTTTCGATATGGTGGTTAGACGTCTTAACCGTCCGAGGGCGTCCCACACGGCTAACCATATCGATCACCTCCTTTTTTAGGCATCTTAGTGTCTTTTAGGGAATTTAATTCACAAACTATATCCTTAAATGCATGCCTTATTCAATAATAAGAATACAATTAGGTGCCACTCTAACTTCACATGCAACTGAACATATTCATGTCAAGGTACATTTCATATTCAACAGGAAACATATATCATGCTCAATCAAGGAAAATATATTGAGACAAGACTCACTCCCATGAGAGCTCCATGGAGCTCCCAATGGTCAAAACATCAATTTCACAATTTATGGGGGGTTTTGGGTACAACATTAACCCCCTTAATTCGTCCCCAATAGTATATGCATAGCTATTTAACACTAAAAACGGTAGAAATAAGAGGGATTTGGGAAATCCTAAATCTTGAACCCTTTAGGGTTCAAGGGTTTTCTTCAAGGGAACCCTAATGTGGGACTTATGGGTGCCCATCACCTAGGAGAAGGAAGAACTCACCATAACTCCTAAGATTCAAGCTCAAGGGTTGATGTTCAGCTCCTTCTTCTTCCTCCTTCACGTTCTTCTTCTTCTCCTTCAAGCTTGCCTTCTAGGGATTTCTTCCAACTTTCCAAACCAAGAATAAATACTCCCCCAACTTGGATTCAAGCTAAGATTGATGATGAATCTAGCATGAATCCATGTTTTCCCCTTAAAAATATGAGCCCTAGTGTTTAATCCCCTCTCCTCCTTCTCTCTATCGCATCCTCTCTCTAACCCTCTCTCAAAATCGTGTTCTGTTCTGTTTCTGCTGAGTTTTTCTGTTATACTGCAGCTGTGAATCGATTCACAGCCTAGGTGAATCGATTCACTCAGTGTAAAAATGACAGGAATCGCAGCTTTAAGTGAATGAATCGATTCCTGCAGCTCCCAGATTCGATTCACAGGGAACTGACTTTTGTGAATCGATTCACGCTTCGATTCACAGAGAGTCAACTTTCGTGAATCGATTCACTCTTCGATTCACTGCAAGCCTAATCGAGTCCCAGCAAACCCGCAGCCCTGAATCGATTCACAGGGCCTGGGAATCGATTCACACTGGGCAAAAATCATCAAACACAATATTCACATATTCAATTTTGACAATCAACGAAGGAAATCACTTAAGGTTCATCATTAAGCCATACTAAGCTTATGCACACACAACAAACCAAGCTTGAGAAATTGGGGTGTTACACTACTACCCACCTTTAAAAAATTTTGTCCTCAAAATTGGATAAACTTACATACCTATTGAAAAAGTTGCGGATATTGGCTTCGCATCTCATCTTCAAGTTCCCAAGTGGCTTCTTCGGGAGTGGATCCTTCCCAGATCACCTTGACCAAAGGGATAGTCTTATTCCTGAGTGCCTTGGAAGCTCGGTCCACTATTTGGGCTCTGCTCGGCCGGGTACGTGCAATCTGATCTCAGTTGTATAGACTCATGGTCTATAGAGTTGAATGGATCTGGAATGTATTTCTTAAGCTGAGACACATGAAAAACATTGTGGAGATTTGACAAAGAAGGAGGTAAGGCAATTTGGTATGCTACCGGACCAACTCGACTGAGGATTTGGAAAGGACCTACATACCGAGGGGTCAACTTTTTGGCCCTAAGGGCTCTACCAACACCTACAGTGGGAGTGAATTTCAGGAATACATGTTCTCCTTCGTCAAATTCAAGGGGTTTGAGCCTACGGTCTGCATAACTTTTCTGCCTACTCTGAGCAGTCTTTATCTTCTCCCTAATCATACGAATCTTATCAGTGGTTTCTTGAACAAGGTCGGGACCTAACAATTGTTTCTCCCCCACTTCAAACCAACATAGAGGAGTCCTACACTTGCGACCTTAGAGAGCCTCGTACGGTGCCATTCCAATGCTAGAGTGATAGCTGTTGTTGTATGAAAATTCAATTAATGACAAGTACTTGCTCCAACTACCGCCATCCTCTAAAACACAGGCTCTGAGCATATCCTCTAAAGTTTGAATGGTTCTCTCCGACTGGCCATTTGTCTGGGAATGGTAGGCTATGCTAAGACTCAACCTCGTCCCTAAGGCTTGGTGAAGTGCCTTCCAAAACCGAGAGGTAAACTTTGGATCCCTGTCAGAGACAATGTTAGTTGGAACTCCGTGGAGTCTAACAATCTCTCTGATGTAGATCTCAGCTAACTGGACAGTTTTGTAAGTGGACTTTATGGGAAGAAAATGAGCAGATTTGGTTAATCTTTCCACTATGACCCATATAGAGTCATATCCTAACTGAGTGTAGGGTAATCCTCCCACGAAGTCCATTGCTATACTATCCCACTTCCACTCGGGAATTTCTAAGGGTTGGAGAAAACCTGAAGGCTTTTGGTGTTCGATCTTGGTTTTTTGACAAACCAAGCATTGAGCTATAAATTCTGCCACATCATTCCTCATGCCTGGCCACCAATACCCCTGTCTAAGGTCCTGATACATCTTGGTGGAGCCAGGGTGTACCGAGAATCCACTCTTGTGGGCTTCTCCTAGAACCTGCTGCTTAATGGAATTATCTTTTGGTATGCAGATTCTCTGATGGAACAATAAAGTGCCATCCTCAGCTTCAGAAAAACCGGGGCGGTGTTTGCTAGACTGCAACTCTACATCTAAACTCTGGGCAAGTCTAATATGTTCCCTAAAATTGCAGGAAATTTCTAGATGGTAAAGCATGAGACTGTTCACTGATGGGAAAATTCCAAGATTAAGGTCCCTAAAGGACTCCAACAACTCCATTTCTTTTATCATCAGTGAAGACACATGCAAGGATTTCCTACTCAAGGCATCAGCGACCACATTCGCTTGACCCGGATGGTACTTCAACTCAAAGTCATAATCTTTTAGGAACTCAACCCATCTTCTTTGTCTCATGTTAAGTTCCTTCTGATCAAAAAGGTATTTCAAGCTCTTATGATCACTAAACACTTCAAACTGAGCACCATCTGAGATAATGTCGCCAAATCTTTAGAGCAAAGACAATGGCTGCGAGCTCTAAGTCATGAGTAGGGTAGTTCTCCTCATGGGGCCTTAACTGCCTAGATGCGTAGGCTACAACTTGTCGATTCTGCATGAGAACACATCCTAACCCTCTCTTAGAGGCATCACGATAAACTTCAAATCCCAATCTTTGGGTCGTGATAATCAAGACCGGGGTGGAAGTCAACCTGATCTTAAGCTCTAGGAAACTACTCTCACAGCTCTTAGTCCACACAAAAGGCTCCCCCTTTCGGGTTAACCTTGTTAGGGGAAGTACCATCTGCGAAAATCCTTGAATGAACCTTCGGTAGTAACCGACTAATCCTAGAAAGCTCCTAACTTCCGTGACCGTGGTTGGTCGTTCCCAACTAAGGACTGCTTCTACTTTACTAGGATCAACCGACACTCCCGCTTTAGAAATCACATGACCAAGAAACTTAACTTCATTGAGCCAAAACTCACATTTCTCAGGTTTAGCAAAAAGGCTCTTTTCCCTAAGGGTACTTAGAACAATCCTAAGGTGTTCCTCATGCTCTCGAGGATCCTTAGAATAAACTAGGATATCATCTATGAAGACTACTACAAACTTGTCAAGGAAAGGCCTAAAAATTCGGTTCATGTAGTCCATAAATACGGCTGGAGCATTGGTCAGACCAAAAGGCATAACCAAATATTCATAGTGCCCGTATCTAGTCCTAAATGCCGTCTTTGGAACATCCTCTACCTTAACTCTAATCTAGTGATAACCAGATCTTAGATCAATCTTAGAGAAAACCGAAGCTCCCCTAAGTTGATCTAACAAGTCATCTATTCTGGGCAAGGGGTATTTATTCTTCACTGTGATCTTATTGATTTTTTGGTAATCAATGCATAACCTCATACTCCCATCTTTCTTCTTTACCAAAAGGACAGGTGCGCCCCATGGTGACACACTAGGTCTAATAAACTACTTAGCAATCAAATCTTCCAACTGTGCTTTTAGTTCCCTCAACTCCAAGTATGACATCCTATAAGGTGCTATGGAGATTGGTCCCGTTCCGGGAACCAGTTCTATTGAGAACTCCACTTCTCTCTCAGGGGGTAAGGTTGCTACCTCGTTAGGAAACACATCTAAGAATTCGTTCACTATAGGGATAGTGGCCAGATCTAGGCTAACCTCTACAGTTGAAGAAAGTAAGATCATATATCCTGCAAGACCTTCCACTAGACAGCGACTCAATAAAAGATCATTACTCTGTGTAACATAACTTGACTCTTCAATAATAGAATGCACATTTGGAAACTCAATCGTTTTACAGAAACAGTTCAAAACAATTTGATTGGCGGAAAGCCAATCCATACCCAGGATAATGTCCATTCCCTTGAGAGGTAGACACACAAGGCTTACTAAAAACATTCTCACATATCAAGGAAGTAGAAATGCTATCTTCGGTGGGTGTATACACATGCAACGGGAATTGTAAAGAGGTAAGACACAACCCTAACCTTTGAACACATGTACAAGAGATAAAGGAATGTGTTGCTCCTGAATCAAACAAAATAACTAGAGGTTCATCCTGAAGGAAACAAGTACCTTTCATCAGATTTTCCGCTCCCTTTGCTTTCTGGGCGTCCAGAGTAAAGACTCTCCCTTGGTTAGGATCACCAGACTTGGCTCCTTTTCCCTTAGTGTATTGGGGGCACTCCCTGGCCATGTGCCCTGGTTGGTGACAAACAAAGCAAACATTCTTGCCCTTCATACACTCTCCCTGATGCACCTTTCCACAGTTCGAGCATGCATGATAAGCAGACTCGGAGGTTTGAGCCTGCTTTCCCTTGAAAAGATTTCCTTTCGGTCTCACGCGTTGAGCGCTCTTATCCTCCTCCTTCTTTTTGTTCTTATCTTGCCACCTCGTTTGCCTATCCTCATACATCCTCTTCAAGCTTGCTTCGGCCACGTAGCTCTGATGGACGACCTTGGCGAATTCGGTGAATTCAGTTTGTGAGATGCTGTTCTGAATGTCTGGTCTCAGTCCCCACTTGAACTGCTTGATTTTCCAATTATCATTCGGAGCAAATTGAGCGACAGATGAGTACCTTACCAATTCCTCAAACTTGTTCACATACTCTGAAACCGTAGATTTTCCCTGCTGAAGTTGGACTAACTCTCTATCCATCATATCTTTCACTGTCTGTGGAAAGTACTTCTCCAAGAAGACCCTCTGAAAGTTCACCCAAGTTAGTGGTGTCCCTTGAGCCGCCATATAGGCTCGGGCCCCCTTCCACCAGTTTTCAGCATCCTCTACGAGCACATGAGTAGCTAGCTCGACCTTTTGTACAATGAACAACCTTAAAACTCTTCTCCACGGCTTCCAGCCAGTGTTGGGATGCCATGGCTTCTGTTTTTCCATTGAAGGTTGGTGGCTTCGTCTTGAGGAACTTAAGGAATTTCCGGTCTAACTCCTCCTTTTGCGGGGGAGGTTGGGCTTGGTGCTGCTGTTGTTGGGCTAACTGAGCCGCAAGATTGTTGGTTACAATACTCTGATCCTGAATAGCCTGCAAGATCCCTTGTAGCCAAGCATTCTCTTGTCCTGGTGGATTCGGAGGTATCGCATCATTCCTCCTGGGTCTCCCGCGCCTTCTAGAACCTGAAGCCATAATTCTGCATAGAATGCACCAAGCATTGAGTTGATCAAGCTCAATATCTCTTAGCATAATAAGTAGAAAAACAACAGCAGACTCAAGAAATTCACGAAACTACTCCTAGCAACCCCTACAGTCCGATTAAAATCGAACTGCTCTGATACCATAATGTAACACCTTACTTTCATTAACTTGAAAATAGGATAATTATCATTAGGTACATTAATCCCAACATTAATACAAACTTAAGTTCAACATTAAGTCCAGAAACCACAAAAGACTAAAACTTCAAATACATAAGTTACACGACGGTACAACACCAATACATAATTCTAGAAATTACATCTTCAAGGTGTTACTTAAAACTACTATGAAAACTAAGGTTCCGAGAGCAAGCCGCCGTCAGCCTTCCTTGGGTACCTGTGTATCTGTAAAATAATTAAATAAAGGAGTGGGGTGAGATAATAATATCAGTGAATCCTCCCTTCGACTCCTCACCATCAACTCATACCATTAACTATCAGTCAAGACTTTATATCACACATTTATGCAATGCATATTTTTACTATGAATTTCTAATTCATCTTTGGCTCGTATTCATGGGTAGCGTTGTATGCATACGTCCATACAACCCCGTAAATACGCTTTCGATATGGTAGTTGTTGGAACCTAAACGATTGAGATGTTTAGACCCTCATTAATTTTGATGATAATAAAGTATTCACAAGAGAACAATTTATGTTCTAACATTTCTTGAAGTGTGCAGATACTAATAATACGTATATTCTAAGCCACTCAAGCAAGAAGAAAGTAATTCTCAAGAGAAGGATTCATTCTATGTGTCAGCATCCGGCTCATCCTTGTGAGCGTCTGGAATTTCCTCTTTATACACTATGCTTATCCAATTGCTACAAGCGTCCGAACTTCCGATTCAACGAAGCGTCAGAACTTCCGATTCTGAGAGAGCGTCAACCTCACTTCTAATCACGTGTTAGTCACGTTCTTTGCTCTACCTCTCGAAGTTTTTGGAACGGATTTCAAAATTGATCTTGGCGCTAAAATTGTTGTCTGAGGTATCAAAGGTGAAACCTTTAACTACAAGACAAAAATCGTACAAGCAAGGTAGTACAAAAGCGGTAACATGTACTCTTTGGGATATTCTCTGCAAAGCAAGAAAGAGACAACATTTTGAATTTACCTTACTCAATGGTAAGGAGCCATTTTTACCTTAACGGTTATATCCTTGGAACTCCTATATATACCTCATGGTATCCATTGAAGAAGTAACGAATGTACTGTGAAAAAGCTTGCTGAAATTCTGCTGAAATATTTACTGAGAACAAGCATTGCTTCTGTGAGCAACCAAGTCTCGTGCTAAGTCTCTGGACTCTGGCCAGAACTCGACATCCGACCCTTTC
Source organism: Calophaca sinica (assembly GCA_037113605.1). Lineage (NCBI taxonomy): Eukaryota > Viridiplantae > Streptophyta > Magnoliopsida > Fabales > Fabaceae > Calophaca > Calophaca sinica. Next base: position 58,294,122 of record CM073733.1, read on the forward strand.
TTTAAGAAAGTTTTTCTATAGTTGAGCTTAATCTTTTATCCTCTCTGTGAGAGTTAATTTTAACTGTACTTCAACTCTTTTGTAAAAGTTGTTTTGGCCTAGTTAAGGCTATATCCTCAAAGGCTCGACTGTACTGAGTCGTTTTGAGAAGTTGAGAGTATTGTCAAGTTGTGACAGTAGAATACTCTTGAGGAAATTGTAATCAGATTGATTATAGTGCAAATCCTTCAGGAACGAAGGGACTAGACGTAGCTATCAGTTTGGTAGTGAACTAGTATAAATTTATGTGTCTCCTGCTTTACTGCTTTCTATTCATTTTTATCTTGCTGCGTTAAAAAACAAGTTTTATCAAACTGCTTTTTCCAGCGTCCGGTTATACCCAGCATCCGATAAACAAACAATTTTGAAAAACTTGTGTTCTATAGTGTTTCTAACTTAAAGTTTACGAAAAGTTTGTAAACACAATTCAACCCCCCTTCTTGTGTTCACGTTCAGTTGGTACCAGAGCTCGGCCTCTTGGTTGAGCACTTAACAGTGTCAAGAGAAAAGATTCTATATTGTGAACATGTCTACTGAAGGTGGTCATATGAACCGTCCTCCTCTATTCAATGGAGAAAAATTTGATTACTGGAAGGATAAGATGAAAGCATTCCTTGAGGCACAAAGTCTTGATTTGTGGGATATAGTTGAAAGCGGATACATTCTTCCCGCTAATGCCCTTGGCGTTGCAATATCAAGGGAAAACTGGTCTGATGATCAGAAAAAGAGATATCAAACCAACCAGAGGGCCAGATTTATTCTCTTTTTTTTTTTGGCAAAAGAGAGGAGAGAGGCCTCGTTAAAACCTTCTGATGCAAAACCCTCCTTAGGGAAAAAACACCAAGAAGGAAAAAGAGTACCCCCGCCTAAAATTTATTAAAAAAAGGAAAAACAAACAAACATGGGGGGACTAGACCAAAACCCATGAGCAGAAACAAAATGGAAAACCGCAAGAAAGAGACACCCGCCTAAAAAGAAAGAACAAAGCTTGACATGCACAGGCATCACAATAATGGCTTTCATCCCAACTATGTTGGCACCAAAGCCATTAACAATCATATGCAGCACATCAAGGGAAGACAAAGTAAAACCCAACCCCAAGGTGAGACAATTATAACTAAAGGTTTCAAAAAGCAAACAAGCCAAAAGCGAGGGCACAATTACTTAAATCTATAACAAGGGCGACCCAATCTATTATTAAAGAAATCTTCATAAAGAAACTTAGGCGTGAATTCCACCGGATGAAGCCAGAGATTAGAGGCCATGAGCCGCTAAGCGATCCGTATGATTATTCCCTTCACGAAAGATATGAGACACAAGGAAATTCATATGCTTTGTTAGAGCAATGCAGTTATTCCATCTATTCTTAAGACGCCAAGGCACAATACTTTGATTCTTAAAAGCACCAACAACCAATCGGGAATCACACTCGGCAAAGGTGATGCCAACCCTTCCGATGGCGGTCTCAATGGCAAACATAGCGCCAGATAATTACGCACGAAAAGAGTTTTTAATACCCAGATTAGCAGAAAAACAACCCACAATAGCTGCATTATAATCACGAATGATACCCCACAGGAAGCAGGGCCCGGGCAACCCTTCGCAGCACCGTCGGTATTGCATTTAAAAAACAAAGGTTGAGGGGGAATCCAAAAAACCTCTTTAATAATAGGAGTTGATGCAGGGTGACCACAGAATCTTGAAAGCTTTCAAAAAGGAAAACTCCTCTATAGATGGGAACATAGTGCCTTTGCTATAATTACCAACAAGATAAACATTAGCAATAATGAGATTAATAACAGATCCCAGGGAGCACCTTATTATCAAATCTCGACTTATTCTGCAAAACCAAATAGCCCGGACTATGTTCACCACACACAGGCTACAACAACATCCAAAACACAGGAGCTCCAAGTTCTATTACAAACCTCTAGAATAGTACCAACTGAGGAACAGTCAATATGAATGCCGAGGATGCTTTCAAGCCAGCGCCAAAGAGACAAGGCAAAGGTACAACCATGGAACAGGTGGGACGAACTTTCCAAGTTATTGCCACATAGGCTACAGACTGAAACCACAGTAACACCACCTTTTCTCAGATTGTCATCAGTGGGCAGACGATTGTGAATTAATCTCCAAAGCAGGAAAGACTTAGAAGGAGGGATAGCACTTCTCCAAATAATCTTACACCAAGGCAAAGAATTACGAATGGGTTCAAAAAACAAGTAAGCATCTTTAAAAGATAAAATACCTTTTTCATTAGGCCCCCACATAATAGCGTCTGATGTCTGAAATTTTGGAATAACTATCTCTTTTATCTCAGCCATAACGCTAGAGGCTCTAGCAGCAAGATTGTGCGGGATAGACCAAGCTCCATCAACAATAAAATCTTTCACCTTCGCATGCAGCAAAGGGCGCAAATAAGGAGGAAGGTTCAGAAGGTCCACAATTGGCTGAGACAACCACTTATCCCTCCAAAAGTTAACTTTAGATCCATCCCCAATATTCCAGGAAGAATGCTCTTCAATAAAGGGTAAACGGGTTTTAATACCTGGCCAAATAGAGGAAGAGATATGGTAAGTTACAAGTCTATTATTCTTAACTACTCTAGCTTTCAAATGCAGAGGTCCAATATAGGTCCGAATCTTTGAAATCCCAAGCAAGCTTCAGCATGCATTTATTAATAGACTTAATAGAGCGGATGCCTAAACCTCCCTCCAAAGACTGGTCTAGTCACTTTGTCCCGAACAGCGGTGACCAACTTACGCAGATTAAGATCTCCAGACCAAATAAATTTACGAATCCACTGATCAACCAGAGACAACAAGCTCGAGGGCCAGGAGTAAACCTGAAAGCTATAAACCATCATACCGAGAATAACCGATTTGACCAGTTGCACTCTACCCATGATAGACAATAAGGAACCTTTCCAAGCCGCTAGCTTAGTTTTGATTCTATCCGCAATAGGCATAAGATGAGATTTTCTAGGAGTGCCTTTAAATAGGGGGACACCAAGATAAGTGAAGGGAAAAATACCTGAAGCAAATCCCAACTGATTAGAAATAGCATCCTGACGAGAAGGGGAGATATTGTGTAACGACCCGTTTCCGGACCGCTACCGAGCTCAATATACCGAGCTCGAGTTACCGAGCTCAACACACCAAGCTCAACATAAACCTATATGAGATGTGTTTTAAAAACAAAACTCTTGTGCCTTTTTAAAAATACAATATGTTTTTTTTTATAAAACCAACTCGTGCACATCAGAGTAATTACAGCTTTTCGAAACATGGTGCAACTAAGACACAAGACTTAAATTCTAATAAAACATACATGCATAACATACACATATATATATATCACTCGAAATAATAATGTATACAAAATACAGAGTAGCAAATGTGCAAAGAAAATACACCTAAGGTACGACAACTTCAAAAGAGTAATCATACCACAGGGGTACTTAAGAGACTCCCAGCATTTGCTCCAAAAGTAAGACCACCAGTCTACCTCAGAGCAACAAAACACTGCCCAAACTGGTCACAACCTCGAACACAAAAGAAAAACGAAGTACAGTCCTCAGAAAAACAAACATCCAACAAATAAACAATCACGACAGATAGAGGTCGTCACTCGGGTCCTCGTCGAGCTCCTCCTCGGCATCGTCTACTGTCGAGTTCCCTGCGCCCTCGACATCGCCTGGGTAACCGTCATGGATTGAAGGCACCACGGGAAAGGGTCAACTTCTCAACAATTCAAGATAAGCTCGACATAAAAGATATAAGCAAACAGCAAAGTATAACATTCACCGACGTGACTCGACCATCTCACTCTAAACTCGACACAACTCGCAAATCCATTTTCTCTCGACTCGACAATTTTCCGGAATGCACACGCCGTACCGTATGTCGGAAAGTCCAGCAAAGCCTTGGGATCCTCGCTCTCCCTAGGGCGATTAACTCAGGTCCGTGGCGTGGCGACGTCTAGTCAATCTCCGTAAACAAAAAGGGGACCTAGCACCCTCGATTATCCGGTCCACGGCTCAAAAAGCGTCATACGACTCACCTAGCTCGCTCACTCGATGAACAATTCGCCGCATACGATATTCAAGGAGTTAAACACAAAATATTTAACCGCATGTCAAATAAAAGAGCAAGCTCGACATGAAGAAACGCAATTCAACATGCAAACACAATTCACGACATATATTCAATCACATATTAAATACATGCAAAACTCAATCATATCACAACATTTCATCTCGACACAAATCAGTAAATCCATACACAATAACATAACCACATAGAATATGAAATGCCCTTACTTAAGGACTTATAAAATAAAGCCTTAGAGATATCTAGGAGTTGCGCTTACATACTATGAAAATATTAATGTGAAGCGCCCTTACCGAACTCCAAGTTAATGCTGCTCGACAACGACCTCGACACAGTTGTCTTCTAAGAGCTCGACAACGACTTCTCTTACTCGATCTCGACACGGCTGTCTTCAACGAACTCGACAACGACTTCGACACTTACGCTTCTCGATCGACCTCGACACGTCTGATCCTCGATCTGGATTCTGCTGCTTCCGCGTCCTTGGATTCGCTTTCCGTACACCTCGATTCGGAATTCACTCGATCTCGAGAATCAGACTTCCTAAAACAAACACAACTTAGATCGATCCATGGGTTCTAATACATCTAGCTCTCTCTTCCCCAAACTCAACCTGACCCAGGAAAAATATAAAACTCAAGAACTGAAATATATTTTTCCTCTAACACAAAGTTAGGGATTTCGATCAAAATTTCATGAAAAAGTTATCTGATGCTTCAACAGAAAGATCGACAACAACAATAATCAGAAGCAACGAATGAAAAACAAGAAATCGAAACGAACCAAAAATGGAGGTTTACGGGCCTTTGCCGATTGCGTAAATCGAGAGAAAGAAATTTGTTTTACAAGCCCAATTAATCGGTTAGAAAGATAGGTAATATTGTGAAGAAGAAAACCCATCAATTTGACATGATTTGGAAGCATAAAGCTGGTTAAAAATGGAAGAAGAATTAGCGCTAAACAAGATATACGAAGAAGATAAAAATTTGTTCTTCATACCTCAATGGTGATGGTCGATCAGGCGAGATATGGGTCGAGAAGTTGATGATGAACAAAATTGATGAAGAAAGCATGCGAGAATCTCGATGGAACTCACGGTTTAAATCGATGGAGATTTTTGAAGAAAACAACGAAACACAGAGCAGAAGGAAGGAAGAAGAAAGAAGAAAAGAGAAAGAATGAGTGTGAGGGAATCGGTCGTGGTATACAGCTGGCGAGAAAGGGGTATAAACGTAACTCCAGCTATAAGATGCCAATCCCATCAATCATCTACCCGTTAACTCGTTCCTCTCATAATTACCCTCTACTCTGTCGGTCAACGGCAAGCCGACAATGTAATAATTACAAACAATATAATAATAACGCTGAATAACGTTCGAAAGAATACGAGGTATCATCTCGACACGATGTCGACAAGAGTGCTCGTGCAAGCGTACAAGGTTCTAACACGAGTTCGTGAACGCGGTCTCCTCAGCTCGACATGCGTCCTCATCAGCTCGGTACGCGACTTCATCAACTCGACACCCGACCTCCTCATTTCCGGCTAGTGCACGTGGTCTCATCACCGACAAATGATCTCGGCAACGATCTAGTCACGGGATCTCGACACAAGGTCTTGGTCGAGGTCTCGATCGTCGTCTAATACGATGTCGATCTCGTCCTCAGGTGTTACAATCTCTCCCTCTAAAAATTTAGTCCTCGAAATTGCAAATAAGATTCTTACCTCGAGAAAAGTTCGAGTCTTGAATCTTCATCTTCTCCTCCGACTCCCAGTCGCATCTCCGTCTTTTGATCCCACAACCTTGACAAGTTGAATCTCTTTGTTCATAGCTGTTTGGCTTTCCGATCAATGATCCTTCGGTGAAGCTTCAAAGATAGGTCGTCCTTCGCTTGAATCACATCCGGTTCGATGACATGAGAAGGGTCGGAAACATACTTCCGCAATTGTGAGGCGTGGAAGGCGTCGTGGATGTTCGACAAGAATGGTGGCAATGCAATCTGATATGCCACTTTGGACCAATCTGACGAAGAATCTGGTAAGGTCCAATGAATTTAGGGTAAGTTTCTTGGATTTGATCGCTCGACCAACTCCGATGGTGGGGGTGACTCTAAGAAATACATGTTCTCCTTCCTCGAACTCGAGTGGTCGACGTCGTTGGTCCGCATAACTCTTACATCGACTTTGAGATGTTCGCATCCGATCTACGATCAAGCGGATCTTCTCGGTGGTCCTGGATCATATCTGGTCCTCTGACGATTCGCTCGCCGTCCTGGTACCAACAAAGAGGCGTCGACATTTCGATCCATCTGGTAGCTTCAAAAGGTGCCATCCCAATACTCGCATGGAAATGTTGTGTAGGTGAACTCCACCAATGGTAAGGCGTCGTCCCAACTTCCTCGGTGATCTAACGTCTAAGCTCGCAACAAATCTTCAAGCGATTGGATCGTTCTCTCGATCGACCGTCGATGCGTGGATGATATGCCGAGCTAAGCCTGAGCTCGGTTCCCATCGCTCCTTGCAATTCCCTCCAAAAATGAGGCGTGAACTTCGGATCTCGGTCGACACGATCGAAGAGGTATTCCATGAAGTCGTACTATCTCGCGATGTAGATCTCGGTCGCCTTTTCCACGTTGTATGTCGACCTCACCGGGCAAGAAATGAGCGATTTGGTCAATCGGTCGACGATCACCCAAATCGAATCATTCTTCTTCTGCGTCTTGGCAAACCTACAACGAAGTCCATGGAAATCTTGTCCCATTTCCATCTGATGCGTCAGCGATTGTAGCATTCCGCAGTCGTTGGTGCTCCACCTTCGCTTCGACACGCCAAACATGAAGCTACGTGCTCGGCCACTTGCTTCTTCATTCGGACCACCAAAAATGCTTCTTCAAGTCTTGATACATCTTCGTAACTCAGGGATGAATACTAAAGTTGCTCTTATGCGCTTCGTCGAGAATCAACTTCCTCGGCTCGGATCGTTAGGTATGCACACTCGGCCATTGCATCTCAAGATGTCGTCGCTCAGACCAAATTGCATCGCCTTCCGCTTGCGCTATCAATCAATCTTCTCTTGCGAAGCTCGTCATGAACTTGCGGTCTCGGATCTCGTCCAACAATTTGTTAGAAATGGTAAGCATACCAAATCTCGGCTTCCCGGTGAAACTTCGACACTCAACTTCAAGTCTCGGAACTTCTCGAGCATCTCCAACTCCTTGATCATCATTACCGAGGTTAAAGCGCTCTTCTGCTCCAACGCATGCGCTACTACGTTAGCCTTACGGGATGGTATTCCAACGTAAAGTCGTAGTCCTTGAGAAATTACGTCCATCTACGTTGGCGCATGTTGAGCTCTTTACGGTCGAGCAATTGCTTCAAGCTCTTGTGATCGCCGAAAGCAGAAGAGTGCTCCCGTAAAGGTAGTGCCTCCATATCTTGACGCCAAAAACTCTGCCGCTAGCTCCAAGTCGTGAGTAGGGTAGTTCCTCTCGTGAATCTTAAGTCGTCTGAAGCATCTGCGACCACCTTCCGATGTTGCATCGATGCATCCCAATCCCTGGTGTGACGCATCACAATACACCTCGAAGGCTCTTACGGTTGAGGCAAAATCAAGACAGCGCCGTCGTCAAAAGCTCCTTGATCGTTGGCTGGATTCACACTCCTCGGTCAAGCAAAGGTTGATCCTTCCTTGTCGATCGTGTAAGAGGCGCGACAATCTTCGAGAAACCTTCAATGAATCTTCGGTAATAGCCTGCTAAGCCGACAAAACTCCGATCTCGATGAACGTCTTAGTCGTTCCCATGCTATCACCGCCTCAATCTTAGTTGGATCCACGGTATCCCTTCTGCGGAAATCACGTGACCAAGAAAATTCACCTCTTGAAGCCAAAATTCACACTTGACAGTTGGCATAGAGTTTCTTATCTCGTAATATCTGTAGTACTCGACATAGGTGTTCTGCGTGCTCTTCTCGGTTCCTCGAGTAAATCAATATGTCGTCGATGAACACTACAACGAACTGATCCAAAAACGAATGGAAAATCATGTTCATGTAGTCCATAAACACACGGTGGCGCGTCGTCACTCAAGCGGCATCACCAAGTACTCGTAGAGACCGTATCTAGTCCTGAAAGCTGTTTTGGCGACATCTTCCTCCTTCACGAATCGATGGTAGCCCGACTTCAAGTCTATCTTGGAAAAGATCGCCGCTCCACGAAGTTGGTCCATCAAGTCGTCAATACGTGGTAACGGATAACGGTTCTTCACGGTAACCTTGTTGAGCTCGCGATAATCCACGCACAGCCTTGATCGTCCATCCTTCTTCTTAACCAACAACACTGGAGCTCCCCACGGTGACACGCTTGGTCGTATGAATTGCTTCGACTCCAAGTGTTCGATCTGGGACTTGACTCTTTCATCTCGGCGGGAGACATCACATGCGGCGCTTTGAAATCGGTCCTGTTCCTGGAATCGGTCGATGGAGAACTCGACCTCTCGTCTTGGTGGTAATCTGGCACGTCTTGAAAACGTCCTCAAAGTCACACACCACCGTACATTCTTCACGTCGATCTGTTGGAAAACTTCCGAACTAGCCGGATACATGTATTCCCTAGTTCCTTCTTTCAAAGAAACTCCAATACGTTCGCGTAAAGATAATTGGAGACTCAAGGTCCTGAAAAATTACGCTTTACGGGCACGATCCAAAGGACATGGTGGTGTGACAACCAATCCATCCCGAGGATAACATCTAAGCCCTTAAGAGGCAAACAAACCAAATTGACCACAAACTTTCTACTCACGAATAATCACTACACAATTAAGACATGCGGTGTTTGTGACTAAGGTTTTAGCATTTGGGGTTGTAACTACTAATTTAAGCGGTAGCGATCCACAGTCAAGTTCAAATGGTTCACACAATCGAGAAGAAATAAAGGAATGGGTTGCACCGAATCAAAAAGAACGGATAAGGATTTACCCTCGATCTCACATTCACCTTGGATAAGATCATCGGCTCGTTCGACTTCCTCGCCACTTATGCGAGAAAACTCGCCTTTAGCCACTTGACGCTTTCCTTTGGCTCTTTGCGCAAGCATAGTCGGTTCGACTTTAGGTGTAGGACAATCCTTAGCAAAATGCCACGGCTTCTTGCGGTTGAAACACACCTCCTCCTTCGAGTACGATTACTCGCGTAATGTCCGGCTTTCCACATCGGTAGCAAATCACCTCGACACCGGTCCGACCTCCACTCCTCGGTACTTGGGTCATCGGACGATCTGTCCCTGTTGTTGTTCCCCGAGGTCTGGTCGTAAGGCCTCTTCTGCGGTGGTTTTCCTTTACGTGCAAATCTACGCCCCGCACTGGGTCTCACCGGTCCGCCTGATAATGTTCTTCTTGTGGCTCCTCACTCCTTCTACCGCGGCACATCGATCAATCAGCTCTTGGAGGTTTCGGGTCCTCAACGACACTACTGTCTTCTGAATGTCGGATCGCAATCCCCGGTGGTATCTGTCACTCAACCATCTCTGGTCAACTCGGTCACGAAATGGACTGAAATACCTCGCCAACAATTCGAACTTGGCGCATACTCGGACATCCGAGTTGCCTTCTTTGCAATTGAAGAAATTCCTGCTCCTTCTCGGCTCGTGCGATGTCAAGAAGTACTTGTCCAAAAACCTTTCACGAAAAAGCTCCCAAGTCATCTCGCGATGTTCTGCTATAAACGTTTGCTTCACTCCTCTCCACCAATACTCTGCGTCTCCTAGCAGTAAGATGATGGCATAGTCGACCTTCACGTTGTCCGGGCAATGAAGTGCCTCAAAGATCTTCTCGATCTCTTGCATCCAAAGATCAGCTTTATCCGGATTTGGCTCACCGTAGAACTTCGGTGGATCATGCTTCCTGAAGTCTGCCAATCCTCTCGCTTCAAAGATTATGTTACGCTCGTTCTTTGTTCTTTGCGAGTTCTGCTTGAGTTAAGCTGCCGTCTGTTGAGCCATCGCGTTAGCCTGTTGAGTTCTGGCGGTGATTGTTGAGCCATGGCTGCCGCCATCTCGGTCATAAGCTTGAATAGCTCGTTCCATGTCGGCGTTCTCGGTTGCGGATGTCGTATTCCTCTGAGGTGGCATTAGATTCCACAAAGTTCAAAACCACATCGAGAATCTCACAACAAGGATGTGTTAAAACACCTTTGCTTCAATCAAGAAAGCAGTTCAAACAATTTCTCAAGCAATAAGTGCTTCACTTAATCAAACAAAGAATCAACATAGTACAACTAGGTACCCAACACATAACCCGACATAGTGACCGGTCAAATCTCCTATGCACGGCTCGGTCGAACCGAAGCGCTCGATACCAAAGTCAGAACGACCGTTTGGGACCGCTACCGAGCTCAATATACCGAGCTCGAGTTACCGAGCTCAACACACCAAGCTCAACATAAACCTATATGAGATGTGTTTTAAAAACAAAACTCTTGTGCCTTTTTAAAAATACAATATGTTTTTTTTTATAAAACCAACTCGTGCACATCAGAGTAATTACAGCTTTTCGAAACATGGTGCAACTAAGACACAAGACTTAAATTCTAATAAAACATACATGCATAACATACACATATATATATATATCACTCGAAATAATAATGTATACAAAAATCTGAGTAGCAAATGTGCAAAGAAAATACACCTAAGGTACGACAACTTCAAAAGAGTAATCATACCACAGGGTACTTAGCGGAACTCCCACGCAGGGGGCTGCTCCAAAAGTAAGACCACCAGTCTACCCTGTAGCAACAAAACACACTGCCCAAACTGGTCACGACCTCGAACACAAAAGAAAAACGAAGTACAGTCCTCAGAAAAACAAACATCCAACAAATAAACAATCACGACAGATAGAGGTCGTCACTCGGGTCCTCGTCGAGCTCCTCCTCGGCATCGTCTACTGTCGAGTTCCCTGCGCCCCCGACATCGCCTGGGTAACCGTCATGGATTGAAGGCACCACGGGAAAGGGTCAACTTCTCAACAATTCAAGATAAGCTCGACATAAAAGATATAAGCAAACAACAAAGTATAACATTCACCGACGTGACTCGACCATCTCACTCTAAACTCGACACAACTCGCAAATCCATTTTCTCTCGACTCGACAATTTTCCGGAATGCACACGCCGTACCGTATGTCGGAAAGTCCAGCCTTGGGATCCTCGCTCTCCCTAGGGACGGTCAACTCAGGTCCGTAGCGTGGCGGCGTCTAGTCAATCTCCGTAAACAAAAAGGGGACCTAGCACCCTCGATTATCCGGTCACGGCTCAAAAGCGTCATACGACTCACCTAGCTCGCTCACTCGATGAACAATTAAGCGCATCACGATATTCAAAGAGTTAAACACAAAATATTCAACCGCATGTCAAATAAAAGAGCAAGCTCGACATGAAGAAACGCAATTCAACATGCAATACACAATTCACGACATATATTCAATCACATATTAAATACATGCAAAAACTCAATCATATCACAACATTTCAGCTCGACACAAATCAGGAAATCCATACACAATAACATAACCACGTAGAATATGAAATGCCCTTACTTAAGGACTTATAAAATAAAGCCTTAGAGATATCTAGGAGTTGCCCTTACATACTATGAAAATATTAATGTGAAGCGCCCTTACCGAACTCCAAGTTAATGCTGCTCGACAACGACCTCGACACAGCTGTCTTCTAAGAGCTCGACAACGACTTCTCTTACTCGATCTCGACACGGCTGTCTTCAACGAACTCGACAACGACTTCGACACGTACGCTTCTCAGTCGACCTCGACACGTACAGTCCTCGATCTGGATTCTGCTGCTTCCGCGTCCTTGGATTCGCTTTCCGTACACCTCGATTCGGAATTCACTCGATCTCGAGAATCAGACTTCCTAAAACAAACACAACTTAGATCGATCCATGGGTTCTAATACATCTAGCTCTCTCTTCCCCAAACTCAACCACAACCCAGAAAAATATAAAACTCAAGAACTGAAATATATTTTTCCTCTAACACAAAGTTAGGGATTTCGATCAAAATTTCATGAAAAAGTTATCTGATGCTTCAACAGAAAGATCAACAACAACAATAATCAGAAGCAACGAATGAAAAACAAGAAATCGAAACGAACCAAAAATGGAGGTTTCTGGGCACTGCCGATTGCGTAAATCGAGAGAAAGAAATTTGTTTTACAAGCCCAATTAATCGGTTAGAAAGATAGGTAATATTGTGAAGAAGAAAACCCATCAATTTGACATGATTTGGAAGCATAAAGCGGTTAAAAATGGAAGAAGAATTAGCGCTAAGCGATGCACGAAGAAGATAAAAATCATTCTTCATACCTCAATGGTGATGGTCGATCAGGCGAGATATGGGTCGAGAAGTTGATGATGAACAAAATTGATGAAGAAAGCATGCGAGAATCTCGATGGAACTCACGGTTTAGTCGATGGAGATTTTTGAAGAAAACAACGAAACACAGAGCAGAAGGAAGGAAGAAGAAAGAAGAAAAGAGAAAGAATGAGTGTGAGGGAATCGGTGCGTGGTATACGGTGGCGAGAAAGGGGTATAAACGTAACTCCAGCTATAAGATGCCAATCCCATCAATCATCTACCCGTTAACTCGTTCCTCTCATAATTACCTCTACTCTGCCGGTCAGCGGCAAGCGACAATGTAATAATTACAAACAATATAATAATAACTTGAATAACGTTCGAAAGAATACGAGGTATCATCTCGACACGATGTCGACAAGAGTGCTCGTGCAAGCGTCATAAGGTTCTAACACGAGTTCGTGAACGCGGTCTCCTCATTTCGACATGCGTCCTCATCATTTCGATGCAGCGACTTCATCAACTCGACACCGACCTCCTCATTTCGGCTAGTGCACGTGGTCTCATCAGCTCGACAAATGATCTCGGCAAACGATCTAGTCACGGGATCTCGACACAAGGTCTTGGTCGAGGTCTCGATACGTCGTCCTAATACGATGTCGATCTCGTCCTCAGGTGTTACATATTGCCCACATAAAATTTAGATTTATCCGAGCTAACAACCTGACCGGAAATAGCCTCATAATCAGAGAACAAACGCAGCAAGCCGGAAATCGATTTTTTAGTCGCCTTGCAGAAAATCAAAACATCATCCGCATATAAGACATGACTAGGCATCCTGAAACCTCGAGGACCCGTCATCAATTGAAGCTTGCCTTCATTGACGAGCATAGAAATACCCCTGCTAAGAACTTCTTGTGATGCAAAATAAGAGAGGAGAAAGAGGTCACCTTTCTAACACCACGTTTACAATCGAAAAAGCCAACCGCATGACCGATTAACGGCGATAGAGAGCTTAGCGTAATTTAAAATCAATCGATCCAGGAGCAAAAAGTATCACCAAAACCAAAAGCACGCAAGGCTGTAAGAAAAGCGCGGTCTATAGTATCAAAAGCCTTCTTAATGTCAATCTTAAGAGCAAGCTGACCTCCAAAGGATCGCTTATGGATCAAATTAACAGCTTCTGAAGCAGTGCAAATACAATCAGAAATACTTCTACCTTTTATAAAACCCCTTTGATTCTCAGAAATAATCTTGGGAGCCACAATTGAAAGCCTGTCAGCCAAAACCTTAGTGATAATTTTAAACTGAAAGTTAGCTAGGGCTATCGGACGGAACTGGTCAATCCTATCAGCTCCAGAGACTTTGGGAATAAGGACCACCAAATTAGAGTTCAAGTTAGGAAGTAACCAACCTTGCCTGAAAAAGCGAGTAATCGGCAGCATAAACATCCTCGGCAATAATATCCCAATAAGTATGATAGAAGAAACCCCCAAAACCGTCGGGCCCCGGAGCGCTGTCACCATTTAAAGAGAAAACCGCTTGCTTAACCTCCTCAAAGGATGGCACCCTGGTTAGCAAATCATTATCTGTAGCAGTCACAATTGAAGGAATAACTTTATCAATAAGATCATTAGAACGACAAGAATTACCCACTGCAAAAAGATCTGTATAATAATTTAAAATATGTGCCTCAATATCCTCTGCCTCAGATAAAAGATCATCACCATTCTTAATAACAGATATTTTCCTGGTAGTCCCCCTGATTTTGGCCAGTCGATGAAAGAAAGCAGTGTTTCTGTCACCCTGTAGATGCCAATTTATTCGAGCCTTTTCTCTCCAAAAATCTTCTTCCACACCTAGAGCATTTTGCAAAATTAATTGAGCTTCCTTCTCCCTACTGAAGAGATCATCAGAGCCGCCTGATCGGTCAATATCTAATTGAATGGAGTCTAAATCAGCCATAGCATTCGAGACTTTACAATGAACATCACCAAAAACCTGCTTATTCCAAACCCTGAGCCTGGTTTTGAGAATTTTAAATTTTTGAGAAAGAACATACATAGGACAACCATGAACCTGAGATTTCCAAATATTCTGGATGACCGGTAAGCAATCAGGATGTCTAGCCCACATTTGCATGAATTTAAAGGAAGAAGCAAATTGACGATCAGATTTCTTCAAAGTAAGAAGCAAGGAAATGATCGTGACCGATCCCTTGTAAGAGTGCAACAATCAACAGAGGTCCGTAAATCAATCCAATTATCATCACCGAGAGTCCTATCAAGCCTTTTGGCATTATATTGATGACCCGCCTCTTCCATTTGACCAGGTATATTGTGCCCCACTCGTAGGGAGATGGATAAGATGATCATTGTCGGACCAAGCACCAAATTGAACAAGAGATCTGTGAGGGCTTACTTGCACCACGACACTCGGGAGCACCAAGAACGACATTAAAATCACCAATATAGCACCAGGGTTCGAGTGAGAAGCATGAAGGGAGTGTAAGCCAGCCCATAAATCCTGCGTAAAATGTAACTAGTAGAGGCATAAACAGCGGCTAAATTCAAAACTTGACTGCATAGTCAATAGTAAAAGCAACAAATTGATGTGCCCTTTGAGTAACAACGGGAGCATACTCAACTAAGAGAAACACCACAGATTAGATGGGAGAACACCTCTATCATTATCCGCAAGCGATAAATTTAAAGAGCGAAAAAATCAACTGGAATCGGCTAAAAGCAACCCAAGGTTCAAAGAATGAGCAAAACATCGGGTTTATGCAATCTGCAAAGATTCTTGAGAGCAAGTCCGTGTCTGGATTCCCAAGACCCGGACATTCCAATAAATGACTTTTAACATAATGGAGATAAAGAATCACTCTTAGAACGAGTTCTATACCCAGAGTTACATTGAACTTTTAGTCGTTGCTTTCATCTTTTTCTTCGAAACTTAGAAATAACATTAGTAAAATCCTGTTGTCCTCTTCTAAATACTCGAGATACTTTCAGGGCATTATCCTTCCCACTTGTCTATAGTTTCATCATCGTAAATATCCTCTCCATCCCCCGAAACGACCCATCACACGTAGGTCCTTAGCAACCAAAGAGCCAGTGCGATGCTCGAATAACCACGCCCTTTGGCAGGCATTAGCCTCTGATGAAATAGCGACAGCATCAACCTTATTTAAATAATTATCTACAGCAGCTATAGCATCCATGACAGGAAGAACATTTATATCTTTAAGTAAAGCAGCAGATGCATTGACATTTATAGGGCTAGACCTACTTACCGGGCAAGATATCTCTAGCTGCCTAACCGGCTCTTGATCAACCGTGGGATTCTATTTCATAACGACGTGCTCAGTAGTTTCTAGAACCACCTCTACCTGAATGTCAGTCTCGGAAGACTCAGCATCAGAATCTGACACCTCACTCTCCCCCGCATGAGTTTGTTCCTGAGCCGGATCGTTATGACGATGATAACTAGGACCCTCCCCGTTAGTTTCACCTTGAACAGCCGTGTCAACTACCACTTCCTTCTGTTTAGCTTCAGCGTCAGGTTTCTATGGTTTCCCCTTCATAGGTTTAGGAATTACAGGCTTGTTAGAAGTTGCAGCAGCAGGAGCCTGCTTAGGCCGATCTTCCACGACTTTATTCCGCTTGCACTGACTTGTCAGATGCCCGATGGAGTGACAGGTAGAACAGAAAGCCGGCAAGTTTTCATAATCAATCCCCACATAAAAGTCATATCCTTCCCTCTCAACCAGAATACTTTCACGAAGCTCTATGGATAAATCAAGGTCCACCAACACCCTTGCAAAATGACCAAAGGTGCGGTTCTTGGTGGCCTCATCCAAACAAATCGGTATTCCCAAACCACCTGCAATGGCAAAGATGATATTCGGACTCCAATACTCTTGAGACAAACCAAAGATCTTAACCCAACATTGTGCCGAAGTTTGCTTCATCGTGTGAGGATTAAAGTCAGGTGTCCATGAGAACAACCGGAGAAAACCCGGTTTCAGGCTCCAAGAGCCATTCGACAGGACACTACACAAGTCCTCAACATTAGCAAAGGCAAACTCATAGTATCCCTTACCAAGAGGGATCACAGTCCAGTTTTTCAATGGCTTCCATAACTCCAAGAGCTTCGAGTGCAATTCCACCACTTTTAAGGGTTTGTCTCCTTTCTGAAGCAACAAACGGCCATGCAAATGAGTCTTGCATCTTTCAAGACCTTGTAGATAGTCCTGTTCCGGAATCTTGATTGCAAGTGCACCCCCCTTCATGCATGGGCGAGGCAATTGGTAGACCAGGAATGTCACAAACGCGTTGCCAAGGGCTTTTGCAAAGGACTTGCGTTGTGGGGACAAGTCATTGCGTGGACTGAGGAAGAAGCGCCCGTGATTGCCGGAGGCTTCAAGAACGGCCATGGACAAACAGCCGCCATAGCAGTGCGCTGAGAGGAACCCAACGTACCCAACCTCAATTCATGTAGATGGCAGCACCGAGTGAAGGCAGGCACGCGCGACAGAGAAAGCAACGAACCGTAATGCAGCAAAGCGGCGAGAAGAACCGAGAAAAAGCGAGCAGAATAACGGTAGGTGGCGCCAGAAGAAGCGGCAGAAGAAACAAATCGCTGCAGAAGAAACAGGGAGGTGTCGCTGAGGGTTCAATTTGATTTCAACACAGAGGAAATCGAAATCAACAACAACCCAACATCATCAACAACAACAACAGATTGAAATCAACAACAACAACAGATCAACGAAAATTGCAAAAATAAAAACCGAATCTGAATCTGTTTTTAGCCCCAAATCGAAGAAGCAGCGACGAGTGAAGAAGAAGATGAAGCTCGGAGCGGAACTGCGCGGCCTTGGCGAGATCGAACTTTTTTTTTTCACAAGACCCTCTTCCTTTTCATAAAATGTGCATTCAACAGAATACGAGCAAGAAGAAGAAGCAGGACACAAGACCACGGCCGCGGCAAGGTGCAGCGAGATGCGGGGGCTGTGTTTCTGTGTTTCTGGTTGACTGCTTCTCGGCGACAAGCGACGCGGCTGCAGCGAGGTGCGGCGCAGTTAGGCGCGGTCGCTGCGAAGTGCGGCGAGGTGGGGGTCTTCATCTGTGCTATGACAGAAAGAGAATATGATAAATGTGGCAAGTTTGATACTGCCAAAGAAATCTGGGATTCTCTTGTGTTGTCTTATGAGGGTTCTGCCCAAGTAAGAGAAACGAAGGCTAGCATGATGGTTCGCCAATATGAACTATTCAAAATGGAAGATGGAGAAAACATTGAAACTATGTTTGGAAGATTCCAAACACTTGTTCATGGGTTGCAAGCCCTTGGAAAAAGTTATACCACACCTGATCATGTGAGAAAGATTTTGAGAAGCTTGACAAGGCAGTGGAGACCCAAAGTCACTGCTATTCAAGAAGCAAAAGATCTGAATGTTCTTCGGTTTGAAGATCTTATGAGTTCCCTAAAAGCTCATGAACTTGAGCTAAATGAAGAAGAACCTACCAAGAAGAGTAAGTCTATTGCTTTAAAAGTTAATCAACATAAACCTAGTACTTCTAAAGCTTTTCAGGCTGAAGAAGAAGAATCAGATGATGAAGCTTCAGAAGGAGACTCTGTTGGATCAGATGATGAGCTTGCATTCATATCTAAGAAGATCCAAAGAATGTGGAAGAAAAGAAACTTTAGAAGGAAGTTTCAGAAGAAAGATTCAAAGGACAAGAAGGAGAGCAAAGACAAGGACAAAGCCCAAGTCATTTGCTACGAATGTAAGAAGCCTGGACATTTCAAATCCGAGTGTCCTAATCTTAAAGAAAAGCCCACAAGAAGCTCCTTCAAGAAAAAGAAGAAAGGTCTCATGGCAACATGGGAAGATCTTGACTTATCCTCCTCTGAGGAAGATAAAGAAGAAGCTCACATTGCCCTCATGGCAGACACTGACATTGAGTCAGAAGAAGATGTTGAAGAGGTAATAGTATATGGTTCCTACTCTGAACTTCAACTTGCTTTTGATGATCTTCTTAAGGACTCTGCCACTTTCTCATCGAGTATAAGAACTTGAAAAAGAAATTTTTAAAACTATCACAAGATTTTCATTCCTTACGTAATGAAAACTCAGTACTCGATGAAGAGAACCGAAGCTAAACCGAAAATCAGTCTGGTTGATAACCGGCGTCTGGAAGCTAACAAGCAACCGTAGTGAGAGCTCTCAAGCTAAGAGTTACGTAGTTACAGCGATCTAATCGCAAATCAAATGACTATGAACAAGCATTTCAAAAGTTTCTTGCGAGAGTGTAACTCAAGCAAGCAAGCTTCAATGATGCAGGGTGTCGATGAAAGCGACAACTCATGGTCTTGGCTATATACCAGATGAAACCCTTTTGGAAAATAATTCAAGATCGATAAATCCCATAGCCATAGTAAATGCTTACATTGTACTTATTGTAATAAATCTGGTCATTTGAAAAGTGCATGTAATGTTTTTAAAACTAAGAAGGATAAGCCTCCTTCAAGAACTAACAAGAAAGGACCCAAAAAGATATGGGTACCTAAAGATAAAATAGTCTATGTTGCAGACATGCTTAGCAACAAAGTCAACACACCAGTCTTGGTACTTAGACAGTGGATGCTCGAGTCACATGACGGGAGAAAAGCATATGTTCCAAGAACTAAGACCTAGAGAAGCTGGATTCGTTGGTTTCGGAGGAAACCAGAAAGGTAAAATAGTTGGAATTGGTCGCATAGGTAAAGGCTCTCTTCCTTCTATTGATAATGTTTTATATGTTGAAGGACCAAACATAATCTATTGAGCATAAGTCAATTATGTGACAATGGTTATGAAGTCATCTTTACGTAAACTGGATGTTTAGTAAAAAGCAAAAGCGATGGATCTATATTCTTTACAAAGAAAGAGGAAACAAAATGTTTATAAAGTTGATCTTTCGAGACTTGAAAAACAAGATGTCAAGTGTCTTATATCTGTTGAAGATGAGCAATGGATTTGGCACAAAAGATTGGGTCATGCCAACTTGAGATTAATCTCAAAATTAAACAAGCATAATCTTGTTAAAGGCTTACCAAATCTTAAGTACAAATCTGATGCCCTTTGTGAAGCTTGTCAAAAAGGAAAACAAGTTAAAACTTCCTTTCATTTAAAAAATGTTGTTTCAACTTCTAGACCACTTGAACTTTTACATCTTGATCTTTTTGGTCCCACAAGGACAGCCTCTTTAACTGGAAAGAAATATGGTTTAGTCATTGTGGATGATTTTACTAGATGGACATGGGTTAAGTTCCTTGCCCACAAGGATGAGTCTTATAAGGTATTTACTATTTTCTGCAAATCAGTTCAAAATGAAAAAGGCATTTGCATTTCCTCTATTAGAAGTGATCATGGGGGAGAATTTGAAAATGAGAACTTTCAAAAATTTTGTGAAGAAAATGGCATCTCCCACAATTTCTCCTCTCCTAGAACACCTCAACAAAATGGTGTTGTAGAAAGGAAAAATAGGTCCCTCCAGGAAATGGCCAGGACCATGATCAATGAAGCTGATATTGCAAAACATTTTTGGGCAGAAGCAGTAAACACAGCTTGTTATATTCAAAATAGAATTTATATAAGACCTATTTTGAATAAGACTCCTTATGAATTGTGGAAAGGTAGAAAACCAAACATTTCTTACTTTCATCCTTTTGGTTGTATTTGTTATATCCTGAATACTAAAGATCAGCTTGGTAAGTTTGATTCCAAGGCTGACAAAGGAATCTTTTTGGGATATTCTGAAAGATCTAAAGCTTTTAGAGTATACAACAAAGAAACTTTGACAGTTGAAGAGTCCATTCATGTCAAGTTTGATGATAAGAAGCCTGACACTGCAATGTCAGAGCTAGATGAGTTATTTTCAGATTTAAACCTCGGTGAAAAGCCAGACGGTGAAAATACATCTTCATCATCCGGTGGTGACAAGACGAAGAATTCGACTCAAGCGGAAGCTGAAGCAAGAAAAAGCTGGAAGTACAAAACCAATCATCTAAAAGATCAAATCATAGGAGAACCTAGTGACAAAGTACGAACCAGATCCTCCTTCATGGAGCATGCTGATTTTGTACTTCTCTCTGAGATGGAACCTAAGACGATTGATCAAGCTTTAGAAGATGAAGGGTGGATTCTAGCTATGCAAGATGAGTTAAATCAGTTCCAAAGGAATGATGTCTGGAAGCTAGTCACTCTACCAGAAGATAAGCAAGCTATTGGTACTAAATGGGTATTCAGAAATAAGCTTGATGAAGATGGTAAAGTTGTGAGAAATAAGGCAAGGTTAGTTGCTCAAGGCTACTCACAAGAAGAAGGTATTGATTTCACTGAAACTTTTGCACCTGTTGCAAGATTAGAAGCTATTCGTATTTTACTATCATTTGCAGCACATCATGAGATAACTTTATATCAAATGGATGTGAAAAGTGCTTTTCTAAATGGTTTTATAATCAAGAAGTTTATGTTAAACAACCTCCTGGTTTTGAAGATATTGAATTTCCTGAACATGTTTTTAAACTTAAAAAGGCACTATATGGTCTTAAGCAAGCTCCCAGAGCATGGTATGATAGACTAAGTTCCTTTTTAATGGAAAATGGATTTACAAGACGTTTAGTTGACACTACTCTTTTCAGAAAAACCTCAAACAAGCATTTCATACTTGTTCAAATATATGTTGATGATATTATTTTTGGAGCCACTAATGAAAATCTTTGCAAAGAATTTTCTAAGCTTATGCAGGCTGAATTTGAGATGAGCATGATGGGAGAATTGAAGTTCTTCCTTGGAATACAAATCAAGCAATGCAGTGATGGTATTTATATTCATCAAAGCAAATACATCAAAGAATTATTGAAGAAATTCAAGATGCTGGATTGCAAGCCGATGAGCACGCCTATGCATCCTACCTGCTCTCTGAGTAAAGATGAAATTGGTAAGAAGGTAGATCAGAAGCTATACAGAGGTATGATTGGACCTCTACTTTATCTTACGGCTTCAAGACCTGATATTATGTTCGCGTGCACTTTGTGTGCTAGGTTTCAATCGGATCCTAGAGAATCACACCTAAGTCTTTGTTAAAAGAATATTAGGATATTTACAAGGAACTACTAATCTTGCTTTGATTTATAAGAAATCAGAAGATTACCAATTAGTAGGTTTCTGTGATGCTGATTTTACTGGAGATCGAATTGAAAGAAAAAGCACAAGTGGAGGCTGCCAATTCCTTGGAGCTAATCTTGTGTCTTGGTCAAGCAAAGGCAAAGCACAATAGCACTCTCAACTACAGTGAATACATCTCGTGACAAGTTGCGATTCTCAACTTCGTGGATGAAGTATCAACTTGAAGACTACTTGATAAAAGAGAGTAACATTATCTTACGTGATAATACATCCGCCATATGTCTTACTAAAAATCCTATATTGCATTCTAGAGCAAAGCACATTGAGATTAAGCATCATTTTATAAGAGACTATGTTCAAGGGTATTTTAGAAATAAAATTTGTAGACACCGATCATCAAGTGGTGACATATTTACAAAACCCCTTGTGAAGATAGATTCAATTTTATAAGAAGAAATTTAAACTTTCATCTTATAAAAGAATGATTAATCTCAGCGTCGATGATAAACTAAATCTCAAAGATCTCGATATGAGATAAGCATGTATGTGCATCAGCATCTTATCTGTCATACGCATCATAACTCATCATCCGGTAAGTCGGTTGCGTGCGTCCGAGCACACCCACACGTGTCACACGTGTTAAGGACTCAAGCGTCTCATCATACATACTGAGTCATGATTATTTACGTTCTTCGATAAAATCTTTTACTTTTATTTTGGCGTCCGCATTTAATGAAAAAGCGAATCTTTATTTTCTTTTCTTTTTGATTTATTTTTATAAGAGAATACGAAGCGATATTTTTGAAAAATAACTGTACCATTCTCCTTTAACTTTCCCACTACTCCACATTTTTCGCTCACTCTGTGTTCTCTGCAAAACTTTACTCGTTCTCTCTTTCCCTCTCTCTCTCTCTCTGTGTGCTTAAACCCTAAAACCTTCATCACCTCCTTCTCTCAACTGCACTCATGGCTGGAGTAACAACATCTGAATATACAGCTATCTATAACACCATGACTGAAGGAAAAGTCCTGTTAGAAAATCGAGTTGATTTGGAAAACTTCAAGCTCTATGGCTTCGACTTCTTCAATGGGTTCAAGGCAATAAATTTGGGAGCAGTATTTCTTTTGGAATCCGGTTGAGGTTCTGGTGACTGCGATTAAAGAACTTTGGGGTAACGTTCGGTTACATAAAGGTGGCATCTTTGAAGGAATAGTGAAAGGTTTCAAGTTTATTTTTTCCATCAAAAATATTTCTGAAGTCACTGGGTGTCCGTGTGAAGGCATCGTCTTTTATTCAGAATGGGCTGACGCATTTCATGGGATTGAGAAGGTCAACTGTTTGAGAACTACCAGCAGCTGAAAGAATCTGGTGAAACACCTACTGCCAAGAATCTGAAAAGCCATTTCAGAGTTCTTCATAAAATAATCACCAAGAGCGTCCTGTTGAAGGCTGGCTCTAGTGACATTGTCAACTACGAGCAGAAGTTCATCATGAGACATTTCATGGCTGGAAACAAGGTGAACCTGCCAAGGTTAATCCACAACAACCTGCTCAATGCTCTAGTCAACTCAAGAAAAGGTGTTGCTGACAAGAAGAATACCTACAAGTTCATTCCAGTATGGTGTCTTGCTCACCAAAATGATGGACAAGAATCTGGTCATAAACAAGTCGATTGCTTTACGGATCGTGAGAAGGCAAAGTATTTTGGTGTCGATAATATTGTGATTCTGACACTTTTGGAGTCAACACTGGTAAGAATGAAATTGCTTCTGGGTCCATGATGAAGAAGGTGAAAGTTGAACAACAGGAAGAGGAAGCGGAAAGAAAACCACCGAAGCTCAAGGCCTGGTGAGAAAAGATCTGCCGAGTCTCCTTCGAGAGAGACGAAGAACAAAATGTAAGGTGGCTCTGCACCAATCGTTGAAGAACCAAAGATGAGGACCGAGTTCCCATCACCAGGTTCGAGAAAGAGAGAGCAAAGCCGAGAAGCCGATCTCAAAGATCCGGACAATGTAAGAAGGACATTCAAGATCGCCTCCAAAGATCCGCCCCGCATGAAGCTCAAAGATCGGTCAGGCAATCTGAACCTGAACCAAAGGTACTGAATTCTCCTGATGAATCTGTATCTGTTGTTGCATCTGATACCATTACTGCTCCACCACTATCCTTTGCTCAACCACCACAACATCAAACCCTTAAACAGAAAACCTCCATTGCCTCTAAACAACCTATCCAACCATCATCCACTACACTCAATCTTAAACTACCACAAATTTCCCCAAACACTTCACTCACTACATACATTTCCAAGCTTCATTCTCATCCTTTTAACCTACTTTTCAAAACACCCCCCATAAATCCCTTCAAACCCCACTCACCAAAAGCCTACAAAATCACCAAAGCCACTCCCACCTTACTTACCCTTACCATAAAACCAACAGACGCTGGTGAAAAGAAAAATATCTCATACAAACCTCGGTGTGGAAAGTATGAGAGATATAACAAAGATCTACAACCGCCCTTCAACCTGGCATTTAAAAACCTTCACTTCGAGTCGCCAGTTGAAGATTGCCGATCCTATAAGTGCAACCTTCAAGGATGGAGATGATCACGTCCAAATGTCTTTCAAAGGAAGGTTGAGACCAGCTTCAGGAAGCAGAGCAATTCCCTTCTCTGTTGATCTTCCTTTATCCCTTCCTCAGTCTGAACCACTCACATTGGAAGAATATGGAAGGTGGATCACAGATGATGAAGCTGCCTTCATGGCACATTGCCTTGAGCAGAAAAGGCTTGAAGTTATAAGGTAATATCGAGACCCATCATCTGTCTCTATCAAGATAGTACCAGATAGACAATGGTGGCTACCTTGGTCTATTCCTGGGAAAAGGAAGGAACCCGCTCCGGGGAAGCAGCCTTTCAGCAAGATCGGGCTAAAGGAATATGAGAAGGCACCTACCAAGTACAATATTAAGGATTTCTCTCAGCTTCCGATTGCCAAGATCTCTGAGGATCACGCCAGAAGGTTTTCCCTGACTTCTCTGAAGAAAGATGAATGGAGAACTGGCTCCTCAAGCTGCTGCAATGCTGAAAAGGCCACTATTCCTACTGTTGGGAAAATCAGCAAAGTTACTGACATCAACTTCGGAATAGTATACTTCGATGATATGTTCAGATGCTCGATGTCGGACCGCGGGCGCATGAAGATCTATAACCAATGGGCTGCTGTGACCAAACTCTTCGATATTGGGTTTACGTGGAGTCAATGGTCTGAATCGTGGAAAGCCAAAGCCTTATTACCACGCCTCGACCCCCTTGTGCTAGAAGATATGACAGGGAAAATCTGAGAAGAATCTACCTGGCAGAAAATGAAGCACTCTCCTTCACCTGTGAAGCTTTGAGTGTCTTTATCAGAAATTTATGGGGAGAAGACGCTGGGAATAGGTTTGACTCTTACACACCGATGTTGTTATTCATAGGGAACCCTTCTTCTTGCATTTGCTTTATCCAGAAGATGTGAAGCATCAGTGGCAGATTCAGACAAAATCAGAGCTCAGAAGACTCGGAAACTTCATCAAATGGGTCATACCAAATGATGCATTCTTCTTGAGAGCTCAAAGGAAGAAGGATTTGAGACTGAAGTTTTCCAACCGGGTGCTAGCGAGCATCGAGAAGATGAAGTCTGCATCTGTGCAGTGGACCTTCTGCTTCTTCTTCTGCAATGGAAATGGTCACCATTCCCAAAGCAGAATTTGAAGAAATGAAGGCTACAAACTTGAAGGTTACTCAGCTAGAGACTGCACTGAAGCTACTCTACGAACGTCTCAATATCCCACCTCCACCTCTTCCAAACCCTTGATTTTTTTTTACTTGTGTGTGATATAAAATCTATTTGGTTGATACAATTATATATATATAAATATGGTTGATCTAATTATCTGTCTTTTGTTCAAATTTTTCTAAGTCTTATTTTACACTCTTTTTGTCTGATGACAAAAGGGGGAGTAAAAGAAAGGTATGATGAACACGAAAGAAAGGTATATTGAACACATGAGAATCCGATTATCCACCATCCGATGGATACACTGGAACTAAAAGTATCATGCATATCATTTCATACATAGCATTTTTTGCGCTAATATTCATTGATCTAGTGCTATGAAAATGTTTAATAAATTTTCGGTACAATAAAATATATTTGATTAAATCAATCTATTTGGTATATAATCAGCATCCGATCTCACTTTATTAAATACATGCTCTGATACATTTACTGATTTTTCGTAATCACTTAGATGAATTTGCTTACCAAAAATTGCCTTAAAACCTGAATTGTTCATATATATCTAAACTGTCAAATTCAGGGGGAGACCCTTAATGTCTTTTTGAAACTAAATTGTTCATCTACCTTATATGTTTGTCATCATCAAAAAGGGGGAGATTATTGGAACCTAAACGATTGAGATGTTTAGACCCTCATTAATTTTGATGATAACAAAGTATTCACAAGAGAACAATTTATGTTCTAACATTTCTTGAAGTGTGCAGATACTAATAATACGTATATTCTAAGCCACTCAAGCAAGAAGAAAGTAATTCTCAAGAGAAGGATTCATTCTATGTGTCAGCATCCGGCTCATCCTTGTGAGCGTCTGGAATTTCCTCTTTATACACTATGCTTATCCAATTGCTACAAGCGTCTGAACTTCCGATTCTGAACGAGCGTCCGAACTTCCGATTCTGAGCGAGCGTCTGAACCTCACTTCTAATCACGTGTTAGTCACGTTGCTGCTCTACCTCTCAGAAGTTTCTGGAACGGATTTCAAAATTGATCTTGAGCGCTAAAATTGTTGTACGAGGTATCAAAGGTGAAACCTTTAACTACAAGACAAAAATCGTACAAGCAAGGTAGTACAAAAACGGTAACATGTACTACTGGGATATTCTCTGCAAAGCAAGAAAGAGACAGCATTTTGAATTTACCTTACTCAATGGTAAGGAGCCATTTTTACCTTAACGGTTATATCCTTGGAACTCCTATATATACCTCATGGTATCCATTGAAGAAGTAACGAACGTACTGTGAAAAAGCTTGCTGAAATTCTGCTGAAATATTTACTGAGAACAAGCACTGCTTCTGTGAGCAACCAAGTCTCGTGCTAAGTCTCTGGACTACTGAACTGAACTCAGCGTCCGACCCTTTCTTTAAGAAAGTTTTTCTATAGTTGAGCTTAATCTTTTATCCTCTCTGTGAGAGTTAATTTTAACTGTACTTCAACTCTTTTGTAAAAGTTGTTTTGGCCTAGTTAAGGCTGTATCCTCAAAGGCTCGACTGTACTGAGTCGTTTTGAGAAGTTGAGAGTATTGTCAAGTTGTGACAGTAGAATACTCTTGAGGAAATTGTAATCAGATTGATTATAGTGCAAATCCTTCAGGAACGAAGGGACTAGACGTAGCTATCAGTTTGGTAGTGAACTAGTATAAATTTCTGTGTCTCCTGCTTTACTGCTTTCTATTCATTTTTATCTTGCTGCGTTAAAAAACAAGTTTTATCAAACTGCTTTCAAATGTCCTGCTATACCCAAAGATCCGATAAACAAACAATTTTGAAAAACTTGTGTTCTATAGAGTTTCTAACTTAAAGTTTACGAAAAGTTTGTAAACACAATTCAACCCCCCCTTCTTGTGTTCACGTTCAGTAGTTAGACGTCTTAACCGTCCGAGGGCATCCCACACGGCTAACCATATCGATCACCTCCTTTTTGAGGCATCTTAGTGTCTTTTAGGGAATTTAATTCACAAACTATATCCTTAAATGCATGCCTTATTCAATAATAAGAATACAATTAGGTGCCACTCTAACTTCACATGCAACTGAACATATTCATGTCAAGGTACATTTCATATTCAACAGGAAACATATATCATGCTCAATCAAGGAAAATTTATTGAGACAAGACTCACTCCCATGAGAGCTCCATGGAGCTCCCAATGGTCAAAACATCAATTTCACAATTTATGGGGGATTTTGGGTACAACATTAACCCCCTTAATCCGTCCCCAATAGTACATGCATAGCTATTTAACACTAAAAACGGTAGAAATAAGAGGGATTTGGGAAATCCTAAATCTTGAACCCTTTAGGGTTCAAGGGTTTTCTTCAAGGGAACCCTAATGTGGGACTTATGGGTGCCCATCACCTAGGATAAGGAAGAACTCACCACAACTCCTAAGATTCAAGCTCAAGGGTTGATGTTCAGCTCCTTCTTCTTCCTCCTTCACGTTCTTCTTCTTCTCCTTCAAGCTTGCCTTCTAGGGATTTCTTCCAACTTTCCAAACCAAGAATAAATACTCCCCCAACTTGGATTCAAGCTAAGATTGATGATGAATCTAGCATGAATCCATGTTTTCCCCTTAAAAATATGAGCCCTAGTGTTTAATCCCCTTTCCTCCTTCTCTCTATCGCATCCTCTCTCTAACCCTCTCTCAAAATCGTGTTCTGTTCTGTTTCTGCTGAGTTTTTCTATTATACTGCAGCTGTGAATCGATTCACAGCCTAGGTAAATCGATTCACTCAGTGTAAAAATGACATGAATTGCAGCTTTAAGTGAATGAATCGATTCCTGCAGCTCCCAGATTCGATTCACAGGGAACTGACTTTTGTGAATCGATTCACGCTTCGATTCACAGAGAGTCAACTTTCGTGAATCGATTCACTCTTCGATTCACTGCAAGCCTAATTGAGTCCCAGCAAACCCGCAGCCCTGAATCGATTCACAGGGCCTGGGAATCGATTCACACTGGGCAAAAATCATCAAACACAATATTCACATATTCAATTTTGACAATCAACGAAGGAAATCACTTAAGGTTCATCATTAAGCCATACTAAGCTTATGCACACACAACAAACCAAGCTTGAGAAATTGCGGTGTTACAAACTGTATGCGTTGCTGTTGGTTATTATTCTGTGAATTTGTTATATTTGATTTGTTGAGAAGTTAACCCTTTCCCGTGGTACCTTCGATTCATGATGGCTACCCAGGTGATGGAGAAGAGTATTTCGATACCCGAGATGCGGACTTCATCAGAGATTATCTTCGACTTTCCCGACATTGAGCTACCTACAGCTATGGAGTTTGATCCTATCACCCGTCGCGTGGTCTACACGGGTGATGTTGTGCAGACCTTTAGAGAGGATGGTATGGTTGTGAGGCGGGAGGTGACTAGACATACCGTGAGCTTTCCGATTAGGACGACACAGATCATCGAGGCTTGGAGGGCTTCTCAGGGAGAGGAGGCTATGCCAGACTCTTCCTCGTCTCCCGAGGGATCGACTGACGTCCCTAGAGCGACGGTTCCCGGACTTTTATCCCGCGGACGTGGTCGAGGACCACGGGTGAGATGGACCGCTCGTAAGAGCGTGATTAGGCGAGGATTAGCAGGAGCATCGACTTTGAGGGCAGTTGCTATTCCGAGTTCCCCTCTTGTGAGCCGAGTTCCCAACCCACCAGTGGAGCGGCCCCTGTTTGTTCGGTATGTGGGGAGGCAGATTGCTTAGGCGCACGGACTGATGACGATGTGGCTGTGGGAGAGTATGTGCCGAGTGACGTGCCCGAGGATATTCCAGCTGCGGCACCCTTCATCGATTTGACGGGCGAGGATCCGATGGAGGAGGAGGAGGAGGATCCATCGGAGGATCTGGGCAGTAGTTTGTAGATGCTGTGCTTTCTGACTGTTGTTGTGTTTCTTTTGTGGATGACTGTAGTATGTCTTTTGTGTATAGTGAGTTGGTGACCAGTTGGGCTGGGTGATGTTTTGCTGTCATAGGGTAGACTGGTGGTTTTCACTTTTGGAGCAGCCCCCTGCGTGGGTGTCTGCCGGGAGTACCCCCAGGGTATGATTTCTCTCTCGAGGGTCTTCATACCATAGGTGTATTTTTTTGCACATTTTCTACTCTGTTATTTTGCACATACTGTATATATATGACTTATGTATTTGTGCATGTATGCTTTATCAGCTTTAGAGTCTTGTGTCCTACTTGCACCATGTTTCGAAACGCTGTAAGTACTCTGTGTGTGCTTTACGGGCACTATCGTTTAAAAAAATAATTACCCTTTTCGTCTTGTGTGTTGTTTGATTGATTGCGTGGTAGTACTTGTAGTATTACTATGTGCTGTTGAGATGTTGTAGCATGAACTGCTGTGTATTGATTTGGCCCTGTGTGGCAAGACTGAATTGTATTGTGTGACTTAAACCATACTTGATTGATTTAATTGGACTTGAAATTGATGATAATATGTTGCATATTCTTGGCCCTGCGCGGCATTATGAGTTATATTGTTTTCCTTGAATCACCTTGGATTTCATTGGAACTTGGCATTGAATTGGAATATGAAAAATATTATTGTTGATAATGGATTAATTAACAATGCGTTGATCGACTGCTATTGGTTGACGATTTACATCGGTAAATCTGATGCGATTCCACAAGCCGAATTCTGATTTCGTAAGCAAATTGTTAAGGGCATTTTGATTTAAAAGTAAGCGTGAGGGTTTTAGTACAACTAGCCAAAACTTGCAAGGAAATTTCAATGGAATAGTAGCGGAGAAAAGAACATGAAATAAATAGTACAATTTGCGAAAACGGTTGAGTTAAATGATGCGCTTGGGAAAATTTTGGCTAGGAAAGACTTGGTAATTAAGAGTGTTCGCACCACCTCTCTTTTCTGGGAATTCTTCCAGTGTGTTATTTAGCACAACTAGGGTTTCAACGACCTAGAATTAAAAAGTATTTTCAGATACATAGGAGTGATACAAGAACTAAGAAAGAGATTTCAAAGATCGAGTTTTTGAAAGAATAAAACATAGGGAACCTAGTGTTCCTATTGAGCATATGGGCCATATGTCCTGTGTTAGGACTTAATGTCCCGTTTGCGTGCACATTTTCTTGATTAAGGATTGGACCTAGTGTTCCGTATGGCGTGCCTAGTATCTAAACCTAAAAATTGAGCCTAGTGTTCCGCATTACGTGCCTAGAGTTCTGATCTAAGATTGGGACTAGTGTTCCGCAATTGGATGAGATTTGGAAACCCACTAAGTTGAGTGAGTGAGGGTTCGTCGATCCGCATTGATTAACTAAAACATTACTCGGGCACTCACTACGGTGAGCACGCCATATTGTAGAATTTGTTGGATATCACTCGAGCGTTCAATACGGTGAGCATGCCATATTGTTGAATTTGTTTGGATATCACTCGGGCGTTCACTACGGTGAGCATGCCATATTGTAGAATTTGTTGGATATCACTCGGGCGTTCACTATGGTCAGCATGCCATATTGTTGAATTTGTTTGGATGCATACCAACCATTGAGCATCAACACTCGGAGCGTTTGATTGGTCTTAAAGACTGCAAAAGATGAGTTGTCATGTCACTCGTAGCGTTTGATTGGTCGTACAGACTTCAAAAGGCGAGTTGACACTGCATTGCCTAAGTAGAGGCAAGCCAAAGTAGTGGCCAGCCAAAGTAGTGGCAAGCCTAAGCAGAGGCTACCTTGTTCGGATGTTGGGAAAGTAGTCCCCGTCATACTGCTGACCTATTAAGGCTGCAGGTGTATACACAACTTGTCATACTGCATTGACATGCATAGCTAACCACATTTATGATATGTGATGAATTTGATATTGTGATGACTTGATCACTGGTCTGTTGATATATTTGCCTGCTCACATGCAATAGTTTGATATTGTGGTGACTTAATTGTTGATCTGTTGGTTGTTTTGTTTGCTCACATGCAATGCTTGATATACCATGATGATGTGTGCGGTCTATTAAGTATGTATATGTATATAAAAGCATGTTGTTGTATTATATATGTATATATTATTTGCATGCAACATAGCCTATGATAAACTAGTGGAAAAAGAATTTACCCTTGCACTGTTGTTGGATCGGATGTCCTTATGGATGTCACTTCCAGATGGAGTTCAGTAGTTGTTACAGTTTCGTCTTTCAGGAGCATTGAAGATTGAGCCAATGGAGGAAGATTCCTCTGAGTGCTTCGTGTTATGGTCTTCTTGGAAAGTTTCTCGAGAAGAGTTATAGTTGTTGGCCAGCTTAGCTTAAGGTTTTGTATTTGTTTTTTTGTAATTACTCTTTTCAGAAAACCTCGCCTTAGTGCGAAATGATTATGTTATGTGAAGTATTATTTTAGGATGCATTATACTCTGATATTTGCAAAATTCTGAATTGACATCATTTAGAAAACCGTAGTACTCTATGTCTCATTTTGAAAAGGGTTTCAAAGGAAAGAAAATGAAAAAAAAAATTACTCCTATTTTTCCATTGCGAAATACATAAGAGTACTCTTTAACTGAAAGCATTCAAGCATTAAATGTTTTCAGCATTAGATTGGGTTACACAGTAGCGCTTCGGAAACGGGGTGTTACAATGGTAGTATCAGAGCAGTTCGGTTCTAACCGGACCGCTTTGTCTAAGCTGGCCTAGATTGTTGGGAATTGTCGGGTATAAGTTTGTTATGCCTAGGTTATGTGAACTTTGTTCGTGATTGTCTGTAATGTTTCCTAGTTGAAACAGGCGTGACATTGTGTGAAATTGTGTGCGATCATCTCAGATGATTGAATTTGTTGTGGGGATTTGATTAGTTTACTTTGTAGAAATTCGATGCCTTCGGGGCAAACAAGTCTTTTTGCTAGAGCTAGTAACTTAGATGTGAATCACGTAATTCGAGTGATGGTCTGGATAGCAACTACTGTCACACAACAGATTGTCGCAAAGAATCAACATGATTGGCTAAAACAACGAGTGGAAGAGCTAGTTATTGGAGGGTCAGTTAGGCCAGATTATTGGAACCAAGGACAAAGATGAAGACAACAACAAGGAACATCTTATCTCCATCCTCAGGGAAATGAACACAATCAGAATTGTCCTGTGGCGTTGGCTATTGGGAATGGCCAGGAGTTGAAGTGGAATTGTCACCAATATGGAAGCAAGGAACAGTTAGCTGATGAATGCTCATTGAAGGACCGATTATGCTTTAACTGCAAGGAATTAGGATATCTGTCCCGAGACTGTAAAGTACCACGAGCTGAGTCTATTGTCAACAATGTTGAAACTACAAGACCAACCACTAAGGGACGTGTCTACACCCCAAGTAGAGCAGAGAACTCATCATCTGAAGACTTCATCTCAAGAAACGCAACACAATGGAGCTGAGCGGGCCGAGATTTACGAGGGAGATTATCTGTAGGTGACGCTATAATTATCGTATTATATGTATTATGGTGTGTGCGTGGTTCTAAATATAGACCACATAAGTGTTTTAACTCTGTGACGTATTTTATTATTATACTAGACTCCAAAATCCAAATTTTCAATATACTTTTGGTATTACGATGTATGTTCTTGTAATTGTTGTATAACTATTTGTGATTTATGCTGTTGTTGATTTTGTGGTTAATAATTTTTAGAATTTTCTTTTCCTTTTGGTGTCATGATCATGGGTTAGACAATTTTGTAAAATCCTATTCCACCTTATCTTGTCTTTAGACACATAGATGGCTTAGTAGAATTTTGGGGTGGGGGTCACTTTTCCTTTCACATTCTCCTTAGCCGATTCCTTTCAATAATAGAGGGGAGAATAAATTCTCTAGCGTGTTGGTGTTGGTGGAGAACTTCAATTTCCTTCTTTTTCTTCCCTTGTGAACCGTGAGGTATTTTGCTTCAGGACCTTCATTCTTCCTTCATCTTTCTCCTAACTCGTGCCCAATCGTGTGGTGGTGAGAGGTGTGAGAAAACGAAACCTTCATCTTCTTCTTTCTGCTGCAAACCGCGAGCCTTAGGATGATTTTTGTGATGGATCCTCTCACATTTCTGAATGTAATAATGTTGTTGGTGATTTTGTGGTTGTTAATCGTGGCAATCCTCCTCTCTCTTCATGTTTCCAAACCGCAGGTTCCTGGAAGGTTTTAGGTGAGTGTCATAGTTCTTTTGTTTTCCACTCTTGTGTCTTTGTTAATGATCTCATTGAAGATGGTTTTAAGTTTTTAAATGGTATTTGTTAAAACTATGATTTAGTAGTAGAAGTTTGGAAAGATTTTGTTTTCTTTTGTTGTAAAAGATAATTCAAAATTTTTAGTCCATCTTGTCTTGTTGGGAAATGCTTTTGAACTTGTTTTCTTTTGGAAAACCAAGTTTTATATGTGTGAGGCTAGATTTCAAGTTTTAATAAAAGGTTCGTAGTAATTTTGTTGTTGTTGGTGTTTGATTTAAATTTTAGACTTTGAAATAAGTGTGTCTTGATGATTTTAAGGCAATGAAAAACCTAATCTCAAAAGAACTACAATGTTCTTGAGAAGGTCGAGTCTTGAAGAGATCAATTTGTGGTTTATGCAAATCAACTCTTGCTTTGTGTTATTTTTAGAAATTAGATGTTTTTATAATTAAAGAGATTTGATGTTGGCTTTTGTGTTAGTAGAGTTTCGTTGGTGTTAGCATGTAGCCGTAACCCAGTGTCGTCGTGCCTGTGTTCGTGATCATGATGGAGCAGAGGTCGTAGTTTGGAATAAAGCGTCATTCGCGAGGACTTCTTCAACATGGGCGCGTAGTACTGTGTTTTGTAGACATTTAAGTTGATGATGTAGTGCCTTACTTTAGTAAGGATATATGAATAAAATGTATGCTTTGTGTTTGATTGTTTGAGTGTAATAATTATTATGTTGTATTGAATTTCAAAGTTCAAATTTATGATATGTTTTAGTATTAACTTATAATTTTCCGAATTTTGATTTTTAAGTTAATTTTCGGGGACGAAATTTTTTTTAAGGAGGGTGGTAATGTAACATCCCAATTTTTATAAAAATTATTTTATAGTTTCCGACTACTTGAAAATAAATCATAGAGATTGATCACCTCAATGGTTTGTTAAAAGTACGAAGAACAACAAAGATTTATTGTAAACAATTTACTGTTTTAACAATTAATTCAGATTAAGAGACAGTGTAGACGTATACTGTTTTTAATATGAATTAATATCAAAAAATGTGAAAGATTGTTGTTTGATTAAAGAAAATTATTTTATTGAAAGAGAAATAATTTTCAGGATTTAATAAATATTTTTAAGTCATAGTTTGGATTTCTAGTTATTGTATTAATTGTCTGTTTTATGTCATATTTAATATGACTATGATTTTAAAGATTTTGTGTTGATGATTTTATTGTTTGTATAATATCTAGTTAATAAGAGAAATTGAAATTAGTGATCCTCACTAATTTACAGTTTTTATTACGCTACGAGAATTCTATCGAATTCTGCCGTAACTAGGCTATTGTGTGCGTTTCTAACTGAAACATGCCCAAGCGTGATCCAAATTTTATAAAATTTGAGATCTTAGCATTTTCCAATATTTAGGATTTATTGTAATGTTTCTAGAATTTTTGGGCATCAGAAAATATTTAGTGTAATTTCTATGGCCAGAAACTGTCTAATCGCAACGTTTCGGTTCGCATTTCGAGAAAACGAGAAACATGAGTACTTTTCTTATGCCGCGAGGAACATTTGTAATTTTTGGGTGTGGGGTTACAATTAGAATTATTTTTGGGAGTTTTTAGTATTAAAAACCTAATATACGCGAAATGCCTCGCACCCGGTTGAGCGAAAACGCATCGTAGCGAAATATCTAGATATTTTGGGCTAAGGGGCGGTTCACCCAGCCACTAGGGGAGCTGAATTTGGTTTTTGAGTGTGACTTTACAAGTGTTAGTGTGTGATTAGTGGTTAAGTAATGGAAGGTAGTTACATTAGTTAGTTTTGGACCAAATTAGTTAAATTCCAACAAAATGAACAAATCTATTCCATCCATGTCCTAGCTGAAAATTTCGTGGCCTCCTTCCTCATATGACCAGCCCCATTCCATTTGCTCCATTGTTGAAGAACTTGAGAAGAACTTGAAAGAGAAAGTGTGGGTTTTGAAGGATTTTGGAGACAAAGCTTCCATCTTTACTTCTTTGCTACTCAATCCTTGTTCAATCATCACCTAACCTCTTGGTAATCTTCATGAACTTCCTCTTATGTTTCTTGAGTTTCATAAAATGGGTTTTGTTGATTCTTAGAGTTGTTGTTGCTTAGAAGTGTTAGATTGTGTTAGAATAGCTTGTTTAATCCTTGAATCCATCAATTTCCTCCTTGATTACACTTGTTTGATCATTTTAAATTTGAGAAACCCTAAGAGATGAAAGGGACCGAATTTATAGGGCTGTTAGTGGGTTTATTTTTGGCTTGATTTTGTGGTTTTGGAGTTAGTTCTCTGGTGGGTTTTAAGTAGTATGTTGGAAACTAGTCATATATGCATATTTTACAAAGTTTTGAGAAATTGATTTGGTTAATTTTTGGGGGCTTGAACCGTGGCTATTTTGTATCATTTTGAGGATGTTTTGATTAGTTTTAAAGTGTTTTAAGTGTTGAGGAAGTGAGTTTAAGGTTCAAGAAATTAAGGATGGTGAAATGCTTTGTTTTGAAAATGAAAAATTGAAAAATTTTGGGTTATTTTTGGGTAACCAAAACAGTGGCCTTCATGGTAGTTTTAAACAATGTTCTAAGTTGTTTTGTGTCCTTAAAATGGTAAAGAGTTTGGATTTGGGTTATGGCTTGAATCCATAAAGTTTAGTATGTTTAAAATATTGAAAATGGTTGAAAATCTTGAGTTGGTTTTTATTGTTCTAAGCCGTGACTTATAGTGACTTTTTGGGATTGGATTTAGTTGTGTTTAAACCTTGTGAATGTTGTAAAAAGTGGGTAGGGATTTGATTTAGCAAAACAATTTAAAGAAGCATGATTTTGGAAAATGTTTTGGGTTATGTCTTAAGAATTGTTTTAAACTTGTAATGAATTTAATTCTAGAATTTTGTGACTTGTTTTAGTGTTTTAAAAAGTGATTCAAAGTTGGCAAAATACTATTCCAATTGGTAAATTTTGGTTTAGCTATTTTTCTAAGTGTGTAGCTTTTGTAAAAGCTTGAAAACTTGCATGGTTTGAAATTGTTCCATCACATATGACTAGGTGTGAACCAAATGGAAGTAAGTTAGAAAGATTTTAGGCCCTTTTTAGGACTAAAACCGTGGCTGCCCTAGAGTCTTAGGACTTGGGTTTTTAGTTCTAATTGGATTAAGTTTGCGTTGTTAAGGTTCGTGCATAAGGCTCGTGCGGGGAATGACTTGACGATAGTTTCGAAGGACCTTGCTTGGATTGTTAAAGCGCCTAAGGTAAGGGAAATTCTTACATAATGAGTTTGGGCTTTTCGCCTTGTGTGTTGTTTGATTGATTGTGTGGTAGTACTTGTAGTATTACTATGTGCTGTTGAGATGTTGTAGCATGAACTGTTGTGTATTGATTTGGCCCTGTGTGGCAAGACTGAATTGTATTGTGTGACTTAAACCATACTTGATTGATTTAATTGGACCTAAAATTGATGATAATATGTAGCATATTCTTGGCCCCGCGTGGCATTATTAGTTATATTGTTTTCCTTGAATCACCTTGGATTTCATTGGAACTTGGCATTGAATTGGAATATGAAAAATATTATTGTTGATAATGGATTAATTAACAATGTGTTGATCGACTGCTATTGGTTGACGATTTACATCGGTAAATCTGATGCGATTCCACAAGCCAAATTCTGATTTCGTAAGCAAATTGTTAAGGGCATTTTGATTTAAAAGTAAGCGTGAGGGTTTTAGTACAACTAGCCAAAGCTTGCAAGGAAATTTCAATGGAATAATAGTGGAGAAAAGAACTTGAAATAAATAGTACAATTTACGAAAACGGTTGAGTTAAATGATGCGCCTGGGAAAATTTTGGCTAGGAAAGACTTGGTAATTAAGAGTGTTCGCACCACCTATCTTTCCTGGGAATTCTTCCAGTGTGTTATTTAGCACAACTAGGGTTTAAACGTCCTAGAATTAAAAAGTATTTTCAGATACATAGGAGTGATACAAGAACTGAGAAAGAGATTTCAAAGACCGAGTTTTTGAAAGAATAAAACATAGGGAACCTAGTGTTCCTATTGAGCATATGGGCCATGTGTCCTGTGCTGGGACTTAATGTCCTGCTTGCGTGCGCATTTTCTTGATTAAGGATTGGACCTAGTGTTCCGTATGACGTTCCTAGTATCTCAACCTAAAAATTGAGCCTAGTGTTCCGCATTACGTGCCTAGAGTTCTAATCTAAGAGGGACTAGCGTTCCGCAATTGAATGAGATTTGGAAACCCACTAAGTTGAGTGAGTGAGGGTTCGTCAATCTGCATTGATTAATTAAAACATTACTCGGGCACTCACTACGGTGAGCACGCCATATTGTAGAATTTGTTGGATATCACTCGGGCGTTCACTACGGTGAGCATGCCATATTGTAGAATTTGTTGGATATCACTCGGGCATTCACTACGGTGAGCATGCCATATTGTTAAATTTGTTTGGAGGCGTACTAACCATTGAGCATTGACACTCGGAGCGTTTGGTTGGTCTTAAAGACTTCAAAAGACGAGTTGTCATGTCACTCGTAGCGTTTGATTGGTCGTACAGACTTCAAAAGGCGAGTTGACACTGCATTGCCTAAGTAGAGGCAAGCCAAAGTAGTGGCAAGCCTAAGCAGAGGCTATCTTGTTCGGACGTTGGGAAAGTAGTCCCCGTCATACTGCTGACCTATTAAGGCTGCAGATGTATACACAACTTGTCATACTGCATTGACATGCATAGCTAACCACATTTATGATATGTGATGAATTTGATATTGTGATGACTTGATCACTGGTCTGTTGATAGATTTGCCTGCTCACATGCTATAGTTTGATATTGTGGTGACTTGATTGTTGATTTGTTGGTTGTTTTGTTTGCTCACATGCAATTCTTGATATACCATGATGATGCGTGCGGCCTATTAAGTATATATATGTATATAAAAGCATGTTGTTGTATTATATATGTATATATTGTTTGCGTGTGACATAGCCTATGATAAACTCGTGGACAAAGAATTTACCCTTGCACTGTTGTTGGATCGGATGTCCTTATGGATGTTACTTCCAGATGGAGTTCGG
This sequence comes from Calophaca sinica, assembly GCA_037113605.1. NCBI lineage: Eukaryota > Viridiplantae > Streptophyta > Magnoliopsida > Fabales > Fabaceae > Calophaca > Calophaca sinica. The sequence goes on from CM073733.1 coordinate 58,332,938, forward strand.
TAGCTGTTGTAGTTTCGTCTTTCAGGAGCATTGAAGATTGTGCCAATGGAGGAAGATTCCTCTGAGTGCTTCGTGTTATGGTCTTGCTGAGCTGTTTCTCAGTAAGAGTTATAGTTGTTGGCCAGCTTAGCTTAGGGTTTTGTATTTGTTGTTTTGTAATTACTCTTTTCAGAAAATCTCGCCTTAGTGCGAAATGATTATGTTATGTGAAGTATTATTTTGTGATGCATTATACTCTGATATTTGCAAAAGACTGAATTGGCATCATTTAGAAAACCGTAGTACTCTATGAAAAAAAAAATTACTCCTATTTTTCCATTGCGAAATACATAAGAGTACTCTTTAACTGAAAGCATACAAGCATTAAATGTTTTCAGCATTAGATTGGGTTGCACAGTAGCGCTTCGGAAACGGGGTGTTACAGATATCAACAATCCCAAGATGAAAGAACTACTCACTCGTGATTGAAATATAAACAAGGCAATGTAAATTAAACATTCAGAACATAAAGATGTAAAAAATGAAGATTAGAAGGTAATAGAAACTGAAATTCATTCAAAACCCAAAGCCATAAAAAAGTTACTTGAACATACATGAAGAAAAACTACAAAAAGACATAAATTTAGCTAAGAAAAATGGAGAGGAAGAGGGTGAATTTTGTGTTCCAAAAGGCCTCTATTTATACCCTAATTCTACCCCAATTAAATCCCGTTACATCTGCTTAAAGACCCATTAAGTCAGCTTAACAAATTCCAAGTTTTAATGATCATTTACACTCTGCCTGCCACGATTATGGCCGTAATTCTCAGCACTGGGGGGTCATAATTCGTGATCTGATGACTTTTCACATTCTGCTGCACGAATTATGGCCATAATGGTCATTACTGCCCGGCCATAATTCTTTCTATTTCCACTTGACTCTTGCATTCTTTCCACATGAATTATGAGTGTGATCTCCTACATTGAGGGGTTATAATTCTTGCTATTTGTATTAAATTTCTCAAGCTTTCAACCACTTCACCGAATAAACAAAATAAAAACAAAAAGGTAATAAAATATAACAAAAAGTGAAATAAAATGCTGAAATGACTTACTAATTAAAAGCATAAACTAAGCCAAATTCTAACTTATCAGTCATCAATTCTAATTTAATTCTAGGCACAAGAGCACCTAATCAATATTCAAAACAACAACTTTATATTACAATTCATGCCAATAAATAATCCAAACAATACCAATTATCCTAAATAATGTCTTTTCCAACAACAACACATAAAACATCAACCTTTAAAGGATAAACATACTTTAATCCTTTTAAACATGTTAATCAACAACTCTTATGGCTCCTTGCACATACAAGGGCCTCCAATTAAGTTAAAACATAAACCATAGGCATCCAACTCCATGCTCTTGCAAGGATTACACAATAATAATTTTGCCCCACAAGGCATAGGGATCATGGGACATCCCTAACATATTATTTGAAGCCATAAGCCTCTTTCCAAGAGATCATCCACCCCTCATACGTTGGACAGAAGTTGTAGCCTTCCAAAAGTAACCTAGAAGATCCGGGATTGAGTTCTTTGCTACTCCAAGCCTTGTGGTATCCAACAACTCCAAGTTCAACAATTAGAAAGGAAAGGAAGAAACGCTAAGAGAGCAAAAACGATAGAACAATGAGGGTCACGAATTTTGATTCATAAAAATACAAAATAAACCAAGAGGAATGAAGAGAATGTTCTTACGATCATAGCCTCGAAGACGGGACTCGATTTGGTTGAGAAATGAGAGAGAAACGGCAAAAACGGTGGCAATGACAATAATAGAGCTCAAAGGAGTTTTGGGGTACTTGAGAGCTCTTAACCAATGTTTAAAACTAGGTTTTAGAGTCCTAATAGGTCTAGAATTAGTTTTGGGTCGTGATTTATAAGTCTCATCACGTTTGGAGACAAAACGGGCCGAAACTGGGCGACCCGCTAATTAAAAAACGCTGTCAGCAGGTGTGAATTAATTAATGCACGTGTGAATCGATTCATAGAGTCTGTTTTGGACATAACTTGAGTTACAAGTGTCCGATTGAGGCGTTCTTGGTGGCGTTGGAAAGATAAGAGAATTTCCTACAAAATCTTGTTTCACGGTCTTTTCCTAAAACAAAATTTAATATGGCGTAAAATCTATTTGACATTGACTCTGGTGTTTCCAATTCTACACTTGCACTGCATTGACTCGGGAGAGAATATCTAGAGTTGTAGGTATCGAAATCGAGTCAAACTAAAGCCAATTGAAAGATAAGGGATAAAACTATAACTTTCATGAAGACGCATAATTCCTATTCAGTCCCTAAAGGGTTAGAAAATGAAGAGTACGATGACTGGGTAGACTAAACATAATGATAGAGTTAAGTCTAGACATGTCCTTATGTAGATTGGTACTAAACACATTCAACCCCCAAATAACACCCAACGGCTGTATAATTTCTAACGCTTAGGCTTGAGAAATTCGGGGTGTTACACAAACCCTAAAGCACCTCACGTTGCTGCGCAAACCCTAAAGCAACACCTTGGTGGCACAAAACCCTAGGGCCAACCTAAACCGTTCGATGAATCGCACAGTAAATAATCAACCAAAGGCAGCAAAAGAACACCGACCCGCCAGAGTGCTGACCTCAGCTATAAAAGGTCACTAACCTCAGCATGATAAGGTACACATTATATTCCCTTACCTCACCTTATTTCGGTACTGACTTAAGCATCAAACTGTGTGCAGGTACACCCCCACTATCAACACCACCGTGCTCCGTCGTTCGCTCTAAGACACCGACCAACTCCAAGGTCCACTTTGGTTCAATAATCAATGTCAAAAAGAAAGAAGTCCCCACTAAATAAAAGGTCAAAAATACAAAAGAAAAATATCCCCACCAAAGAAAAAGAATTTAACTAATGCAAAACATTGTAGAAAAATGTTTAAAAAAATTCAAAATAACCAAAAAAAATTAAAAAAATACACCTCGATCAACGACAGAAGAAAATTGTAGAAAGAAGTAAGAATGCCCTAAATAAAGTGACCAAATCGAGGATGAAAGAGAGCAACATAATCCAAATTCTTATTTAACCAGTATCTAAATAATCCAAGATTACATTGTCTTAAACATGGTATGGGTAAAAATCTCCATTATTTTTTTCTATAGACCTAATTATAAATTTTTTTAATCTAAAAAAAATTCACACAAACAATCCTAGAAAAATCCCTATTATTTATCACCTACAGAGAAGTCTTGATGAGTAGCGCTCGACATAGTACAATATTTGCTACTAACCTGTTGAAGAACAACCCTCCAAGTATTTATATATCTTTTTCCCAACCTACAAGAAAAATGAAAATGCCAACTTGAGTCGAACTTATAAACTGACAAAACCACTATCATAACAACACTAACATTACGGAAAAGGGAAGGGAGGAAGGGCAATCAAAGAGCGTGGAACAATTAAAAAAAGAAAGTAACCTAATATATAGAATAGAAACCCATGAAATGTCATCCTCATTCTTTCATTTTGTAACGGGTCAATTAAATCAAAACCCAGGTAGCAGAAGAAGCAAAACAAAAAGGCACCAATTCCTTTGGTGCATTAAAGCAATTAAAACCCACCGTCAATTTAAAGCAGCAATCAAATCCTACTAAATTATTCAATTTAAAAGTAAAGAACTCATCCAGCAAAAAAACATAAATGTATGCTTTCAGTAGGATATAATGGAGTAAATTATGCCAATACTTGTATTATTATGAGGTTTTTTTAACAGAAAATGTGATTTTTGGTCTTTTTTGAAGATATGGTTGAAGATACTAATATAATTTAAAAGAATATAAAAAGTTATGTTGTCGACTAAAAGTGGATTTTTATGTAAAAGGAATTTCAGAGGCGTGTCACTTATTGATAATAAAAGTTAGTATAAAATTATTTTGTTGAAGTTTAAATATGATAGATATGTTGTTTGATAATTTCTTAGAAGTAGTTATTATATTTGTAAGATGTAAGTTGGAAAACATTTTTCTAAAACTATTTTTTTTGTAATATATAAACGCAAGTATATTGGAAATGTAACACCTGAGGACGAGATCGACATCGTATTAGGACGACGTATCGAGACCTCAACCAAGACCTTGTGTCGAGATCCCGTGCCTAGATCGTTTGCCGAGATCATTTGCCGAGCTGAGGAGACCACGTGCACTAGCTGCGGAGTTGAGGAGGTCGCGTGTCGAGTTGATGAAGTCGCGTACCGAGCTGATGAGGACGCATGTCGAGCTGAGGAGACCGCGTTCACGAACTCGTGTTAGAGCCTTGTGCGTTTGCACGAGCACCCTTGTCGACATCGTGTCGAGATGACACCTCGTATTCTTTCGAACGTTATTCAGCGTTATTATTATATTGTTTGTAATTATTACATTGTCGGCTTGCCGTTGACCGACAGAGTAGAGAGAGTAATTATGAGAGGAACGATTTAACGGGTAGATGATTGATGGGATTGGCATCTTATAGCTGGAGTTACGTTTATACCCCTTTCTCACCAGCTGTATACCACGACCGATTCCCTCACACTCATTCTTTCTCTTTTCTTCTTTCTTCTTCCTTCCTTCTGCTCTGTGTTTCGTTGTTTTCTTTAAAAACTTCCATCGACGAAACCGTGAGTTCCATCGAGATTCTGCACAAGCTTTCTTCATCAATTTTGTTCATCATCATCTTCTCGACATATCTCGCCTGCTCGATCACCATTGAGGTATGAAGAACAGATCTTTCTTTTCCTCTGTGCTACTGTTTAGCGCTATTTCTTCTTCCATTTTTAGCCAGTTTTATGCTTCCAAATCATGTCAAATTGATGGGTTTTCTTCTTCACGATATTACCTATCTTTCTAACCGATTAAATGGGGCTTGTAAAACAAATTTCTTTCTCTGATTTCTGCAATCGGCAGTGCCCAGAAACCTCCATTTTTGGTTCATTTCGATTTCTTGTTTTTCATTCGTTGCTTCTGGTTATTGTTGTTGTCGATCTATCTGTTGAAGCATCATATAACTTTTTCATGAAATTTTGATCGAAATCCCTAACTTTGTGTTAGAGGAAAAATATATTCAGTTCTTGAGTATTATATTTTCTGGGTTGTGGTTAAGTTTGGGATGAGAGCTAGATGTATTAGAACCCATGGATCGATCTGAGTTATGTTTGTTTTAGGAAGTCTGATTCCCGAGATCGAGTGATTTCCGAATCAAGGTGTACGGGAAAGCGAATCCAAGGACGCTAAGTTGCAGAATCCGTGATCGAGGATCAGACGTGTCGAGGTCGACTAAGAAGTGTACGTGTCGAGGTCGATTGAGGACGGTACGTGTCGAAGTCGTTGTCGAGTTCGTTGAAGACAGCCGTGTCGAGATCGAGTAAGAGAAGTCGTTGTCGAGCTCTTTGAAGACAGCTGTGTCGAGGTCGTTGTCGAGCAGCATTAACTTGGAGTTCGGTAAGGGCGCTTCACATTAATATTTTCGTAGTATGCTAGCGTAAGGGCATTTCATATTCTACGTGGTTATGTTATTGTGTATGGATTTCCTGATTTGTGTCGAGCTTGAAATGTTGTGATATGATTGAGTTTTTGCATGTATTTAATATGTGATTGAATATATGTCGTGAATTGTGTATTGCATGTTGAATTGCGTTTCTTCATGTCGAGCTTGCTCTTTGTATTTGACATGCGGTTGAATATATTGTGTTTAACTCTTTGAATATCGTATGCGGCGAATTGTTCATCGAGTGAGCGAGCTAGGTGAGTCGTATGACGTTTTTGAGCCGTGACCCGGATAACTGAGGGTGCTAGGTCCCCTTTTTGTTTACGGGAGATTGACTAGACGTCGCCACGCTATGGGACCTGAGTTGACTGTCCTAGGGAGAGCGAGGATCCCAAGGCTTCGGCTGGACTTTCCGACATACGGTACGGCGTGTGCATTCCGGAAAATTATCGAGTCGAGAGAAAATGGATTTGCGAGTTGTGTCGAGTTTAGAGTGAGATGGTCGAGTCACGTCGGTGAATGTTATACTTTGCTGTTTGCTTATATTTTTATGTCGAGCTTATCTTGAATTGTTGAGAAGTTGACCCTTTCCCGTGGTGCCTTCAATCCATGACGGTTACCCAGGCGATGTCGAGGGCGCAGGGAACTTCGGCGATGATGATGCCGAGGAGGAGCTCGACGAGGACCCGAGTGACGACCTCTATCTGTCGTGATTGTTTGTTTGTTGGATGTTTGTTTTTCTGAGGACTGTACTTCGTTTTTCTTTTATGTTCGAGGTCGTGACCAGTTTGGGCAGTGTGTTTTATTGTTTCAGGGTAGACTGGTGGTCTTACTTTTGGAGCAGCCCCCTGCGTGGGAGTCTGCCGGAAGTACCCCCAGGGTATGATTGCTCTTTTGAAGTTGTCGTACCTTAGGTGTATTTTCTTTGCAAATTTGCTACTCTGTATTTTGTATACATTATTATTTCGAGTGATATATATGTGTATGTTATGCATGTATGTTTTATTAGAATTTAAGTCTTGTGTCTTAGTTGCACCATGTTTCGAAAAGTCAGAACTACTCGATGTGCACGAGTTGGTTTTATAAAAAAAAATATATCGTATTTTTAAAAGGCACAAGAGTTTTGTTTTTTTAAAAACACATCTCATATAGGTTTATGTTGAGCTTGGTGTGTTGAGCTCGGTAACTCGAGCTCGGTATATTGAGCTTCGATAGCGGTCCTGAAATGGAGTCGTTACCTTTGTTGGTATCGAGCAATTCGGTTACCGAAAGTGTGCATAGGAATTTGGGTAGTCACCGTGTCGGGTTATGTGTGTTGGGTTCCTAGTTGTCTTATGTTGATTGCTGTTTGATTAAGTGAAGCACTTATTGCTTGAGAAATTGTTTGAACTGTTTCTTGATTGAAGCAGTGTGTTTTAACACATCCTTGTTGTGAGATTCGACAGCGGTTTTGAACTTTGTGGAATCTAATGCCACCTCGTAGGAATACGACATCCGCAACCGAGAACGTCGACATGGAGCAGGCTATTCAAGCTATGGCCGAGATGGCGGCAGCCATGGCTCAACAATCACCGCTGCAACTCAACAGCTAACGCGATGGCTCAGCCAGACGGCGGCGTTAACTCAGTGAACTTGCGGCAACAACAACGAGCGAGCGAAATGCTGAAGCGAGAGGATTGGCGGACTTCAGAAGCATGATCCACCGTTCTACGGTGAGCCAAATCCGGATAAAGCTGATCTTTGGATGCAAGAGATCGAGAAGATCTTTGAGGCACTTCATTGCGGACAACGTGAAGGTCGACTATGCCACCTACTTCATCGCTAGGAGACGCAGAGTATTGGTGGAGAGGAGTGAAGCAACGCGTTTATAGCGTAACATCGCGAGATGACCTGGGAGCTTTTTCGTGAAAGGTTCTTGGACAAGTACTTCCCAGATCTTGCACGAGCCGAGAAGGAGCGAGAATTTCTTCAAGCTGCGGCAAGGCAATTCGACGGTGTCCGAGTATGCGGCCAAGTTCGAATCGTTGGCGAGGTATTTCAGTCCATTTCGTGATCGAGTTGACGAGAGATGGTTGAGTGAGAGATTCCAACGGAGGATTGAGATTCGACATTCGGTCGATGAGTGTCGTTGAGGATCCGAAATCTCCAAGAGTGATTGATCGATGTGTCGAGGTAGAAGGAGTGAGGAGCCACAAGAAGAAGACTGTTGTGGGCGGACGGTGAGACCCCAAAGTGCGGGCGTGATTTGCACAGAAAGGAAAACAACCGCAGAAGAAGCCTTACGACCGACCTCAGGGGAACGACCACAGGGGACAGTATCGTCCGATGACCCAGGGAGCGAGGAGTGGAGGTCAGACCGGTGTCGAGGTGACTTGCTATCGATGTGGAAAGCCGGGACATTACGCGAGTAGCTGTACTCAGAAGGAGGAGGTGTGTTTCAACTGCAAGAAGCCAGGGCATTTTGCCAAGGATTGTCCTACACCTAAAGCTGAACCGACTATGCTTGCGGCAAGAGCCAAAGGGAAGCGTCAAGTGGCTAAAGGCAGAGTTTTCTGCATGAGTGGCGAGGAAGCAGAACGAGCTGAAGATCTTATCCAAGGTGAATGTGAGATCGAGGGTAAATCCTTATCCGTTCTTTTTGATTCGGGTGCAACCCATTCCTTTATTTCTTCTGATTGTGTGAACCATTTGAACTTGACTGTGACTGCTTTACCGTTTAAATTAGTAGTTACAACCCCAGCTGCTAAAACCTTAGTCACAAACACTGCATGTCTTAATTGTGTAGTGATTATTCAGAGTAGAAAGTTTGTGGTCAATTTGGTTTGTTTGCCTCTTAAGGGCTTAGATGTCATCCTCGGGATGGATTGGTTGTCACACCACCATGTCCTTTTGGACTGTGCCCGTAAAACTGTAATTTTTCCAGACCTTGGAGTCTCCAATTATCTTTCTGCCGAACGTATTGGAGTTTCTTTGAAAGAAGGAACTAGGGAATACATGTATCTAGCTAGTTCGGAAGTTTTCCAGCAGATCGACGTGAAGAATGTTCCAGTGGTGTGTGACTTTGAGGACGTTTTCAGAAGGCGTGCCAGGGTTACCACCAAGACGCAGAGGTCGAAGTTCTCCATCGACCGATTCCAGGAACAGGACCGATTTCCAAAGCGCCATACAGGATGTCTCTGCCGAGATGAAAGAGTGAAGTCCCGGATCGAACACTTGGAGTCGAAGCAATTCATACGACCGAAGCGTGTCACCGCGTGGGAGCTCGGTGTTGTTGGTTAAGAAGAAGGATGGACGATCAAGACTGTCCGTGGACTACCGCGAACTCAACAAGGTTACCGTGAGGAACCGTTATCCGTTACCACGTATTGACGACTTGATGGACCAACTTCGTGGAGCGGCGATCTTTTCCAAGATAGACTTGAAGTCAGGCTACCATCAGATTCGCGTGAAGGAGGAAGATGTCGCCAAAACAGCTTTCACGACTAGATACGGTCACTCACGAGTACTTGGTGATGCCGTTTGGAGTGGCGAATCGCCCGGTGTGTTTATGGACTACATGAGCAGGATTTTCCATTCGCTTTTGGATCAGTTCATTGTAGTGTTGATCGACGTCATATTGATTTACTCGAGGAACCGAGACGAGCCCGCAGAACACTTATGGCGAGTACTACAGATATTACGAGATAAGCAACTCTATGCCAACCTGTCGAAGTGTGAATTTTGGCTTGAAGAGGTGAATTTTCTTGGTCACGTGATTTCCAAAGAAGGGATAGGCTGTGGATCCAACTAAGATTGAGGCGGTGTTAGCGTGGGAACACCAAGACGATTCTGAGATCGGGAGTTTTGTCGGCTTAGCGTGCTATTACCGAAGATTCATTGAAGGTTTCTCAAAGATTGTCGCGCCTCTTACACGGTCGACGAGGAAGGATCAACCTTTGCCTGGACCGAGGAGTGCGGCCGCTTTCAAAGATCAAGGAGCTTTTGACGGCAATACCGTCTGATTTTGCCTCAACCGTAAGAGCCTTCGAGGTGTATTGTGATGCGTCACACCAGGGATTGGGATGCGTCTTGATGCAACATCGGAAGGTGGTCGCGTATGCTTCAAGACACTCAAGATTCACGAGAGGAACTACCCTACTCACGACTTGGAGCCGGGCGATAGTTTTTGCGCTGAAGATATGGAGGCACTACCTTTATGGGAGCACTCTTCTTGTTTTCAGCGATCACAAGAGCTTGAAGTACTGTTCGACCGTAAAGAACTCAACATGCGTCAACGTAGATGGACGTAATTTCTCAAGGACTACGACTTTACGTTGGAATACCATCCCGTAAGGCTAACGTAGTAGCGGATGCTGAGTAGGAAGAGCGTTTAACCCTGGTAATGATGATCAAGGAGTTGGAGATGCTCGAGAAGTTCCGAGACTTGAAGTTGAGTGTCGAAGTTTCACCGGGAAGCCGAGATTTGGTATGCTTACCATTTCTAACAGATTGTTGGGCGAGATCCGAGACCGGCAAGTTCATGACGAGCTTACGCAAGAGAAGATTCGATTGATAGCGCAAGGAAGGCGACATTTCAGGCCGGAGCGGGCGACATCTTGAGGTGCAATGGCCGAGTGTGCGTACCTAACGTATCCAAGCCGAGGAAGTTGATTCTCGGCCGAAGCGCATAAGAGCAAATTTAGTATTCATCCGAGTTACGAAGATGTATCAAGACTTGAAGAAGCATTTTTGGTGGTCCTAATGAAGAAGCAAGTGGCCGAGCACGTAACCGTGTTTGGCGTGTCGAGCCGAAGGTGGAGCACCAACGACTGCGGGAATGCTACAATCGCTTGACGCGTGCGGTATGGAAATGGGACAAGATTTCCATGGACTTCGTTGTAGGTTTGCGAAGACGCAGAAGAAGAATGATTCGATTTGGGTGATCGTCGACCGATTGACCAAATCTGCTCATTTCTTACCAGTGAGGTCGACATACAACGTGGAAAAGCTGACCGAGATCTACATCGCGGAGATAGTACGACTTCATCGAATACCCTCTTCGATCGTGTCGGACCGAGATCCGAAGTTCACGTCTCATTTTTGGAGGGAATTGCAAGGAGCGATGGGAACCGAACTCAGGCTTAGCTCGGCATATCATCCTCAGACTGACGGTCAGACTGAGAGAACAATCCAATCGCTTGAAGATTTGTTGCGAGCGTGTACCTTAGATCACCGAGGAAGTTGGGACGACGTCTTACCATTGGTGGAGTTCACCTACAATACGATTTCCATGCGAGTATTGGGATGGCACCTTTTGAAGCCAGTATGGGCGGAAATGTCGACGCCTCTTTGTTGGTACCAGGATCGGCGAGCGAATCGTCAGAGGACCAGATATGATCCAGCAGACTACCGAGAAGATCCGTTTGATCAGAGATCGGATGCGAACATCTCAAAGTCGATAGAAGAGTTATGCAGACCAACGACGTCGACCACTCGAGTTCGAGGAAGGAGAACATGTATTTCTTAGAGTCACCCCCACTACTGGAGTTGGTCGAGCAATCAAATCCAAGAAACATACCCCTAAATTCATTGGACCTTACCAGATTCTTCGTCGTATTGGTCCAGTGGCATATCAGATTGCCTTACCCCCATTCTTGTCGAACATCCACGACGTCTTTCACGTCTCACAATTACGGAAGTATGTTTCCGACCCTTCTCATGTCATCGAACCGGATGTGATTCAACTGAAGGACGACTTATCTTTTGAAGCGTCACCAGCAAGAATCGTAGATCGGAAAGCCAAACAGTTGCGGAACAAAGAGATCCAACTTGTCAAAGTTGTGTGGGATCAGAGGACGGGAGATGCGACTTGGGAGCTGGAGGAGAAGATGAAGACTCAGTACCCTGAACTTTTCTGAGATAAGAATCTTATTTGTAATTTCGAGGACGAAATTTTTTTTAGAGGGAGAGATTGTAACACCTGAGGACGAGATCGACATCGTATTAGGACGACGTATCGAGACCTCGACCAAGACCTTGTGTCGAGATCCCGTGCCTAGATCGTTTGCCGAGATCATTTGCCGAGCTGAGGAGACCACGTGCACTAGCTGCGGAGTTGAGGAGGTCGCGTGTCGAGTTGATGAAGTCGTGTACCGAGCTGATGAGGACGCATGTCGAGCTGAGGAAACCGCGTTCACGAACTCGTGTTAGAGCCTTGTGCGTTTGCACGAGCACCCTTGTCGACATCGTGTCGAGATGACACCTCGTATTCTTTCGAACGTTATTCAGCGTTATTATTATATTGTTTGTAATTATTACATTGTCGGCTTGCCGTTGACCGACAGAGTAGAGAGAGTAATTATGAGAGGAACGATTTAACGGGTAGATGATTGATGGGATTGGCATCTTATAGCTGGAGTTACGTTTATACCCCTTTCTCACCAGCTGTATACCACGACCGATTCCCTCACACTCATTCTTTCTCTTTTCTTCTTTCTTCTTCCTTCCTTCTGCTCTGTGTTTCGTTGTTTTCTTTAAAAACTTCCATCGACGAAACCGTGAGTTCCATCGAGATTCTGCACAAGCTTTCTTCATCAATTTTGTTCATCATCATCTTCTCGACATATCTCGCCTGCTCGATCACCATTGAGGTATGAAGAACAGATCTTTCTTTTCCTCTGTGCTACTGTTTAGCGCTATTTCTTCTTCCATTTTTAGCCAGTTTTATGCTTCCAAATCATGTCAAATTGATGGGTTTTCTTCTTCACGATATTACCTATCTTTCTAACCGATTAAATGGGGCTTGTAAAACAAATTTCTTTCTCTGATTTCTGCAATCGGCAGTGCCCAGAAACCTCCATTTTTGGTTCGTTTCGATTTCTTGTTTTTCATTCGTTGCTTCTGGTTATTGTTGTTGTCGATCTATCTGTTGAAGCATCAGATAACTTTTTCATGAAATTTTGATCGAAATCCCTAACTTTGTGTTAGAGGAAAAATATATTCAGTTCTTGAGTATTATATTTTCTGGGTTGTGGTTAAGTTTGGGATGAGAGCTAGATGTATTAGAACCCATGGATCGATCTGAGTTATGTTTGTTTTAGGAAGTCTGATTCCCGAGATCGAGTGATTTCCGAATCAAGGTGTACGGAAAGCGAATCCAAGGACGCGAAGCGTGAATCCAGATCGAGGATCAGACGCGTGTCGAGGTCGACTAAGAAGTGTATGCGTGTCGAGGTCGATTGAGGACTCGTGACGCGGTCGAAGTCGTTGTCGAGTTCGTTGAAGACAGCCGTGTCGAGATCGAGTAAGAGAAGTCGTTGTCGAGCTCTTTGAAGACAGCTGTGTCGAGGTCGTTGTCGAGCAGCATTAACTTGGAGTTCGGTAAGGGCGCTTCACATTAATATTTTCGTAGTATGCTAGCGTAAGGGCATTTCATATTCTACGTGGTTATGTTATTGTGTATGGATTTCCTGATTTGTGTCGAGCTTGAAATGTTGTGATATGATTGAGTTTTTGCATGTATTTAATATGTGATTGAATATATGTCGTGAATTGTGTATTGCATGTTGAATTGCGTTTCTTCATGTCGAGCTTGCTCTTTGTATTTGACATGCGGTTGAATATATTGTGTTTAACTCTTTGAATATCGTATCGGCGAATTGTTCATCGAGTGAGCGAGCTAGGTGAGTCGTATGACGTTTTGAGCCGTGACCGGATAATCGAGGGTGCTAGGTCCCCTTTTTGTTTACGGAGATTGACTAGACGCCGCCACGCTATGGGACCCGAGTTATCGCCCTAGGGAGAGCGAGGATCCCAAGGCTTCGCTGGACTTTCCGACATACTGACGGGCGTGTGCATTCCGGAAAATTATCGAGTCGAGAGAAAATGGATTTGCGAGTTGTGTCGAGTTTAGAGTGAGATGGTCGAGTCACGTCGGTGAATGTTATACTTTCTTTGTTTGATTATATTTTTATGTCGAGCTTATCTTGAATTGTTGAGAAGTTGACCCTTTCCGTGGTGCCTTCAATCCATGACGGTTACCCAGGCGATGTCGAAGCGCAGGAACTCGGCGATAGATGATGCCGAGGAGGAGCTCGACGAGGACCGAGTGACGACCTCTATCCGCCGTGATTGTTTGTTTGTTGGATGTTTGTTTTTCCGAGGACTGCATTTCGCTTTTTCTTTTATGTTCGAGGTCGTGACCAGTTTAGGCGGTGTGTTTTATTGTTTGAGGGTAGACTGGTGGTCTTACTTTTGGAGCGACCTGCGTGGGAGTTCAGGAAGTACCCCCAGGGTATGATTGCTCTTTTGAAGTTGTCGTACCTTAGGTGTATTTTCTTTGCAAATTTGCTACTCTGTATTTTGTATACATTATTATTTCGAGTGATATATATGTGTATGTTATGCATGTATGTTTTATTAGAATTTAAGTCTTGTGTCTTAGTTGCACCATGTTTCGAAAAGCTGTAACTACTCTGATGTGCACGAGTTGGTTTTATAAAAAAAAATATATCGTATTTTTAAAAGGCACAAGAGTTTTGTTTTTTTAAAAACACATCTCATATAGGTTTATGTTGAGCTTGGTGTGTTGAGCTCGGTAACTCGAGCTCGGTATATTGAGCTCGGTAGCGGTCCGGAAACGGGTCGTTACTGGAAATACATGGTTTTGATGATTAGTTTACTTATTTCTCAGAGTTATACACCACATACTGATATAATAAAAGATAAACAAATATAAATTATGTTTATTAATAAGTAAATAGTAAGTTTTTGATAAAAGTCAAATAACTATTGAATCAAGAATTTTTTTCGTAAGACACATTATAGGATAAGAAATTTTTAAACAAATTAATTCTAAGGATAAACTTCTGTAATTTTAAGAAAATTCTCATATTTGAATTAAATAGTTATGAAATGAGAGTTAAAAAACAAAACAAATAATGGTAGACTAATATTAATATACAAAACTATTTAAATATGTATATTTTAAATTTATAAATTAGAAACGAATAAATTATCAGTTTAGGCTATCGAGTTGTTAAAGGTCAAGTAATAGTTGAATTAGCAAATCATTTTAGAAATTCAATGATAAGGACAACCATATATTGAATAAAATAATTTATAAAAAGATTCACCGCCATTTTCATAACCATATCGCAATGGAAGCGGCGAATGATAATCCTTTTGATTATCTAATTTTTATATTCCTTGTGAAATCAAAATCTACATGTAAATTTGACTCAAACTTTGTTTTCGTCTCAATTTAGAGTTATTTTTGCATAAATGTCTATGAATAATCTATTTATATATTTTTGAAAGTTGCTCACGAAAACCAAATAGGATTTAGAAGTCACTATCCTTTTTTTTAAAAGTTACTATCCTAATAACTTGTTTTAATTAAATTGAATTTTAAAAACTGTTCATGATATTCAAACAGGAAGATCCAAAATGGTTATTCTCAATAACTCAATTTTAATCTTAAAATTAAAAAGTCAATTTTAAGACAAAACAAGAAGTAGATCCAAAGTAGTCATTGCTAATAACTAAACTATTTACAATTTTAGAAAAAAGTATTTGACTTATGTTAAAAATAATTTACTTTGATTTTTAAAATATCTCAATTTTTTATTTATATAATCCATTGTTTAAAATGGTTTTTGATTTTCTATTTATTTAAAAGAAAACAATCTTGATTGAAATAAAAAATCATTTTGTTGTCTATGATTTTTACTATAAAATGGAATCAAAGCAGGACTTAATTTTCTTTAATTCAAAACAATTTTCATTTTTTTGTTGAACTAAACTATAAAAATACAAAAAGAAAATCTTCTTATCCGAAAGATAATCACATACCACATTACCAAAAATGATAACCACGTCACAGATGGACATAACCACAAATGTGATATTACACGTAAATTGCAAGACGATCAAACTTTGTGCGTTTACAAAGAAAAAATATTGCAAATCATGTTATAGTACCCATATTTGGATATAAACTTAAGAAAAATGAATTTTCTTGTTAATAATCATCACAATCCATTACTCATCATGCCTCTTAATCGCACACTCATTCACTCAAGGAGAAAACTTTGTCTCTTCACCACCTATGAACAAAAAAACTGAAAAATGATGTGTATTAATTGTCAAACAAAAATATACACTATCGTAGTATTACAATCAACCAATTCGCGTACCCAAAATAAAGAAAAGAAATTAAAGAATAAGTAGAATAAAAAATAAGAAAAGGTAAATGATAATTTATGGAACAATACATCACAGTCTATACAAATGCAATAAGAAATACTAATTATAATGTTTCATCTCATTTGGTTTTGGTGAGCGTGTTCCCAAGACAATACTGAAAAAGGAAGTAACCTTAAATTTGAGTGGTAGTCATGCCCATGACTTGGTATTGTATTTGGGTCAGGTTTCATATTTCTTCACCATTCTTTTTCATCTTACGCAAGAAAACTGAGTGGTTTATTGGTAAATCACCGTAAATGGGTTGTGTGTACTTCATCCTCTATTTATATAATGTAACAATGGTTTCAATGTGGGAAAATTAGCAGGAGAGGTCCGTTTTCTGGTTGGTAAGTGATAGCAGAAATGATCATAAGTGGATTCTTGAAGTTAGCCATTGGTGAGGGGTGGTTTAAGGGAGATAGCCTAATGTTTTTTTTATGCGGATTTCCCTTTTAGTTTGGTTCTCCATGTTTTCTTTTCTACTCAAAATCTCTCTCTGTATTGTAATTTCCATACTCTTCTTTCTTCAACTTCATTGAAATTGGTTTGTAAAAAAAAAAAAACTTATTTGAAATTGGTGATAGTATTTTGCTCCTTCTCTTTTGCATTATCTTCCTTTTATAACTGAATATTCAATTGTCTTTTTTTTTCCTTTTATAATAATTTTCTTTATATATGGTAAAAGAAATTAAATAGAAAATTGTTACAAAAGATGAAACAAATTCAACAACCAATACATTTTTTGTTTTACCATTTTATTATATATATATATATATATATATATTTGTACAAATTTGAGTAACTAACATCTTCAACCAACACTTTCAGTTAGTGTTTAAATATTTATTTGACTTATGATTTTCAAATAAAAAATAAAATAAATAAAAAGTAAAAATGTTTTAAACATTCTTATATTGTTATATTAAACTAAAATAATTTTACAAAATTTTAAAAATGTTTTTTGACCTAACATATAATATAAACATACATTTTGTAAAAAAATATTTTTGAAGCAATAAAAAATGTAAATAAGCATTAGGTCTTTATAATAATATAAATAAATTAACTTTATCATAAAAAAATTTTTACACAATCATTTACATATTTTTTTCCTTTAAAGCATTAATTCATAAATTAATTGAAATACTTATTACATAAATTAGTTAAAATTGTATAATACAATAAAAACTTATTGAAGAGACTAATTAAAAATAGGCCTATTTCTTTTATTCTAAAACTATTAATTAAATTATAATATTACCAATTAACCCATAATTGGACAGATAAAATTTCCAATATTTCCTATAGACAACAGTCCTTTATATATATATATATATATAGTCAACCAACAACCATCTCATGTATATAATTTAATTTAATGCATTTCTTTCTCCAATCAGCCAAAAACCATCTAGATAGTAAGAAAGATATTATTATTTTTGACAAGAAAAAAAAATGTGTTTCTTACTATCTAGAAAGACGTTATTTGAAGAAGGTGTTCACGGTCAAACAACAACCCCCTTGATATTAATAATAAAAAAAGGACTTCTGCATACGTATATATATGTGTGCCTATGTGTGTGTCTATGATACAGTCAACCAACAACCATCTCATGTATTTAATTTAATTTAATGCTTTTACTTCAATAGTCAACCAACAACCGTCTAGATAGTAAAAAAAATGTTATTTTAAAAAGGAGTTCACAGTCAAACAACTACCATATAGATGATAATAAAATACTTCTTTTGTATTCGGTCAACCACCATCTCTAAGGTTTTCACCATAAATACCATATGATTTTGTAACCTTCAGGATCACCTATAGCAATTGAAACCTTTACTCCTAAGGATCAATAGAAAAGGAAAGCAACATGAAGTTTAGGCCTTTGTTTACAAGTGCTTTTTTGGTGATTATGACAACATACATGCTTATGGTTCCTGTGCAAGGTCAAATAGACGGTGTTCATTTTTACGACACAAATGTGGCTGTTCAAAATGATTTGGGTGGTGGTATCAATCTTTTTATCCATTGTCAATCAAAAGATAATGATCTAGGCCCGCATAATCTAGCAAACGGGCAAGCCCAAAGATGGTCTTTCAAAGTCAACTATTTTGAAAGTACTCTGTTTTGGTGCACTATGAAATGGAACAATGTGGCAAAGAGCATGGAAATTTTCAATGCTGACTATGATCAGGCAGAGTGTTTACAAAAATGCTGGCGAAGTGTTAGACAAGATGGAATCTATTATTATTCTGAGAAAGAAACAAAGTGGTATAAGAAATATTCATGGTTTTCTAAGATGGAAGACATGGCTTAAAGCCTTAGGTCGTTATTCATCTATAACAAATAAATAAATTAAAAATTGTAATATGTTGCTTTTTATTTATAATAATACAAATAAAGGAGATTTTCCTTTATTTTGTCAAATCTCTATTTTATTTATTTTTCTAATTCATTTGCTTGCTTCACAGTTCATTTTTCCAATTTAATATAATTATCTTTCATTCCACAAATGCTATTTTGTTTCTAAAAAAATTCTTACTGATAGACGTAGCTGGAGTTGCTATCCATGCCATGTTCACAAAATGTCAAGGTAGAATTTAGGCAAAATGGTGGATTTTTCCAAATGATCCCTTGCAAAATATATACCGATCAATTAGTGCTTGCAAAGGTTTACTTCAAAGTTATTTGAAAATTTTTATCTGTTAAGCAATATGTTAATCTGGAACTTCATGTTAAACAATATTATTTATTCTCTTTACTTATGTGATAGCTTATGATGAACTCGTGTACGGGAGATTTACCCTTGTCAGTTTATTTGCATGCCTTGTGTTGGGGTTGAGTTTAGTACATTCAGGAACTGTTGGAGAGTTTCCTAACTGCTAGAGGAATCTAGTTATTGATCATGTAAAGGCTTGAAAGAAGCGCTGTAGACTGCTAGTATTTAGACAAGCTCTGAAGCAGAGAGTTATATGGAAATGATTTACATTTTAGACTTACTAGATACGTATCTGGTAAGAGACTTTACTATTGTCTATAAAGTGTGGTTTTCATTGTTGTGTCTCTAACTGGTTATCTAGATGATCAGACTAGCTCTTAGAACTTTTGCGGTTATAGCCAGTCCTTTGACTTTGATTAAATGTGTTGTGTATTCAAAAGACTAGAAAGATGTATGCCTTCTGGCAAAGTCGATCTTCTATTTTAGTTGATGATTTTTCAGTTTGTATTTATTTGGTTGTGAAGGTTTCCTTTGGTATCAGAATTTTGCGCAACTATTCTATTAGGTAAATTTCAAAAAAATAAAGTTTTAATTAACCGCAAAAATTTGGGTTACGAAATGTGACACCGAGGGGTGTTCCAGGATGCCCCAGTAGTGCCCTGCCTTTTTGGAAGACCCCTATTGGTATGCTACCTGCAAGGCCAACTTAAGCTCATCATGGTCGTCACCGCGTTATTTTGACATTTGCTCAACACCCTGTTTCATCGCAGGAAAGTGCTCCTGGTCGCAATTGATAATAAAGAAGAGAATATTTAAGATCTGAATGTCGAACCCACAAGGAATGCGCGAGTACTAAATTAATAGAGATCTGTTATTATTTAGAGAACCAAAAAATTAAATAATAATAATAAAGCAAATACGCAAAAACAGAATAGAGATTATAAGGTTTTTTAATGTAAAATGTGATTTTTGGTCTTTTTTGAAGATATGGTTGAAGATACTAATATAATTTAAAAGAATATAAAAAGTTATGTTGTCGACTAAAAGTGGTTTTTTATGTAAAAGGAATTTCAGAGGCGTGTCACTTATTGATAATAAATGTTAGTATAAAATTATTTTGTTGAAGTTTAAATATGATAGATGTCTTGTTTGATCATTTCTTAGAAGTAGTTATTATATTTGTAAGATGTAAGTTGGAAAACATTTTTCTAAAACTATTTTTTTTTTTGTAATATATAAACCCAAGTGTATTGGAAATACATGGTTTTGATGATTAGTTTACTTATTTTTTTGAGTTATACACCCCACATAATGATATAATAAAAGATAAACAAATATAAATTATGTTTATTAATAAATAAATAGTTAGTTTTTGATAAAAGTCGAATAACTGTTGAATTAAGAATCTTTTTTCGTAAGATACGTTATTGGATAAGAAATTTTTAAACAAATTAAATCATAAGGATAAACATCTATAATTTTAAGAAAATACTCATATTTGAATTAAATAGTTATGAATTGAGAGTTAAAAAACAAAACAAATAATGGTAGATTAATATTAATAGACAAAACTATTTAAATATGTATATTTTAAATTTATAAATTATAAACGAATAAATTATCATTTTAGGCTATCGAGTTGTTAAAAGTCAAGTAATAGTTGAATTAGCAAATCATTTTAGAAATTCAATGATAAGGACAACCATGTATTGAATAAAATAATTTATAAAAAGAATCATTGCCAGTTTCATAACCACATCGCAATGGAAGCGGCGAATGATAATCCTTTTGATTATCTAATTTTTATATTCCGTGTGAAATCAAAATCTACATGTAAATTTGACTCAAACTTTGTTTTCAACTCAATTTAGAGTTATTTTTGCATAAATGTCTATGAATATTCTATTTATATATTTTTGAAAGTTGCTCACGAAAACCAAATAGGATTTAGAAGTGCCTATCATTTTTTATTTAAAAAGTTGCTATCCTAATAACTTGTTTTAATTAAATTAAATTTTAAAAACTGTTCATGATAATCAAACAGGAAGATCCAAAATGGTTATTCTCGATAAATCAATTGTAATCTTAAAATTAAAAAGTCAATTTTAAGACAAAACAAGAAGTAGATCCAAAGTAGTCATTGCTAATAACTAAACTATTTAAAATTTTAGAAAAAAGTATTTGACTTAGGTTAACAATTATTAACTTTGATTTTTAAAATATCTCAATTTTTTGTTTATAAAATCCATTGTTTAAAATGGTATTTGATTTTCTATTTATTTAAAAGAAAACAATCTTGATTGAATTAAAAAATCATTTTTTGTCTACAATTTTTACTATAAAATGGAATCAAAGCAGGACTTAATTTTCTTTAATTCAAAACAATTTTCATTTTTTTGTTGAACTAAACTATAAAAATATAAAAAAGTGAATCTTCTTATCCGAAAGATAATCACATACCACTTTACCAAAAAGATAATCACGTTACAAATGGACATAACCACAAATGTGATATTATACGTAAATTGCAAGACGATCAAACTTTGCGCGTTTACAAAGAAAAGATATTGCAAATCATTTTACAGTACCCATATTTGGATATAAACATAAGAAAAATAAATTTCCTTGTTAATAATCTTCACAATCCGTTACTCATCAGGCCACTTAATCGCGCACTCATTCACTCAAGGACAAAACTTTGTCTCTTCACCGCCTGTGAACAAAAAAACTGTAAAATGATGTGTATTACATGTCACACAAAAATATACACTATCGTAGTATTACAATCAACCATTTCGCGTACCCAAAATAAAGAAAAGAAATTAAGGAATAAGTACAATAAAAATTAAGAAAAGGTAAATGATAATTTATGGAACAATACATCACAGTCAATACAAATGTAATAAGAAATACTAATTATAATGTTTCATCTCTTTTGGTTTTGGAGAGCGTGTTCCCAAGACCGGGATAGAACAATACTAAAAAGGGAAACAACCTTAAATTTGAGTGGTATGTCATGCCCATGACTTGGTATTGTATTTGGGTCAGGTTTCATGTTTCTTCACCATTCTTTTTCATCTTAGGCAAGAAAACTGAGCGGTTTATTGGTAAATCACCGTAAATGGGTTGTGTGTACTTCTTCCTCTATTTTTATCATGTAACATTGGTTTCTATGTGGGAAAATTAGCAGGAGAGGTCCGTATTCTGGATGGCAAGTGATAGCAGAGATGATCATAGGTGGATTCTTGAAGTTAGCCATTGGTGAGGGGTGGTTAAAGAGAGATAGCCTAATGTTTTTTTTTATGCGGATTTCCCTTTTAGTTTGGTTCTCCATGGTTTCCTTTCGGCTCAAAATCTCTCTTTGTACTGTAATTTCCATACTCTTCTTTCTTCAACTTCATTGAAATTGGTTTGTAAAAAAAAAAAAACTTCTTCGAAATTGGTGATAGTATTTTGCTCTTTCTCTTATGGATCATCTTCCTTTTATAACTGAATATTCAAATGTCTTTTTTCTTTTCCTTTTATAATAATTTTCTTTATATATGGTAAAAGTAATTAAATATAAAACTATTACAGAAGATGAAACAAATTCAACTACCAATACATTTTTGTTTTACCATTTTATTATATATATATATATATATATATATATATATTTGTAGAAATTTGCGTAACTAACATCTTCAACTAACAGTTTCAGTTAGTGTTTAAATATTTATTTGACTTATGATTTTCAAAAAAAAAAATAAATAAATAAAAAGTTAAAATGTTTTAAAAATTCTTATATTGTTATATTAAACTAAAATAATTTTTACAAATTTTAAAAAAATTTTTGACCTAACATATAATATAAACATACATTTTGTAAAAAAAAATATAATATATATTTTCGAAGCAATAAAAAATGTAAATAAGCATTAGGTTATTATAATAATATAAATAAATTAACTTTGTCATAAAAAAAATTTTACACAATCATTTATATATATTTTCCCTTAAAGCCATTAATTCATAAATTAATTGAAACACTTATTACATAAATTAGTTAAAATCTTTTATCCTAAAATCCTAGTAGGTCTGCACTAAACATTATGTTGCCTAATATCCCGCCCAATCTCTCTTAATGTTACTTCCAGGTGCTTATGTCTTTACTACCCGTATCCCGCCTAATCTCTCATAGTTGCGCATTAATGTTGACTCTACCTACCATCTGCTTTCAATTATTAAGGGACCACATACCCTGATACGGATCCACTCCCACCCCATATACCCACCATGTTTCCCATTTAATGTTTACCTACTTCCAGGTTGTTTCATTTATGACTGAAACACATACCAACATCTCTCCCTCCTTCCCCGTCACTAATTCTTCTTCTCAAATTCAAAAAGTTTTGAATACTCTTTGATTGAGTCAAATGCTTCTTCTTCCTTCTCGACGGACCTTCTCAAAATCCCGCCCAACTTCTCCTTCCAGATCCCACTTACGGCGCGAATCTGAGGAGCGATCCTCGCCTCGCTGACGTTGTCCGTTCAAATATTGGTTCAATAAGAGAAATATGAGTGTGTTACTGACAGTTTGAAGAGCCTCTAAGAAGCCCACCCTAGATCTGCGCCGCCGTGCTACCGCCCCGCCTCGCTACCTCTGTTTCTACCGTCACGCCAGAGGGCGCCGCACCAGCCTCTGTTTGTCGCTTTGCCTGTTCCGCCAACCGATCGAGTTTTCTACCACTCCCAAGGTTCCTGTGATCTAATGTTACTTTCGATTTGTCATAGAATAAGAAAGGTTTGTTGTTGTTAGTTTTTTTTTTTTTTTTTGCTTCTCCCCTGGTCCATCTTTTTCTCATTTTCTTCATTAATCTTACATTGTTCTCTGCTTTCTTCTTCAGTTTAGACACCGACATGCTCTCATCTAACGGTTCCAATGCGATACTAATCTTTGTTTTCGTTCTTGCAGGAAAGTATCAAGCATTCCATAGTGCATGCACAGGATGGCTCCATTTGGTATGAGTTCAAATCCATTTTTATTTTTCTGAGTTTATTTTTGGTTTTAAGGTTTGGTTTTAAGGTTTGGTTTAAAGGTTTGTTTATTTTTCTGAGTGTCCATTTTTATAAAGCTTTGTCATTTTAAACCACCTTCATCATCCTGTACACTTCTCTTTACTCATTTCTTCTTTTCCTTTCACAAATATATTTTGATTCTGCACATGTACTTCTAGCTGTTTTATAGCTTTTCCTTTACTGAGTTTCATTGTTAATTTGTTGGGTTTGATTTACTGATTTTGCATATTTGGGCATATTCTTTGAAGTGATTCTTCATTCCTTGATTCTGCTAATGACTTACTGATTTACTTATTTACTGATTTTGATTCTGCATATGTTTTTTCATAGCTTAATAGCTTACTTAGTTTTGTATACCTCCTGCTTTCTTACTTTACAACTTGAAAACTTTTGGAACCGTTAGATAGTGAAGCTTTGGTTAGTTTCTTGGTTATGGTTAGTTTAAAACTTTCATTTGCCATTACTTTTAGCTTGCTTAGTATCTTGGTTATGGTTACCAAAAAATAAAACTTGGTTGGGATGAGTCAAACTATCATCTCTCGGTTAGAGTAAGAAAAAGTAGAGATGATAATAGCAAACATTGATTCTGCATATGTAGTTCTAGCTGTTTTTTTGCTTTTCCTTTATTGAGTTTCTTTGTTAATTTGTTTGGTTTGATTTTCTGATTTTCCATATTTGGTCATATGATTTTCTTGATTCTTCATTCCTTGATTCTGCATATGTTTTTTTATAGCTTAATAGCTTACTTAGTTTTGTATACCTTCTGCTTTGTTATTTTACTTTCTGCTTTGCCCTGTTTGATATGTTGGTTCATTTATTTATAAATGCTTCATTTGTGCTGGATATTTTGATTGATATGGTGATTCATATGTGTTAGAGATCACATGGCAGGCAAGTAAGGATTATGTTGCTAAGACATTGAAAAGACTAGAAGAGAAGCTTCATGGACATGTAAGGACAATGTCACATTGATTTATTACTTTACTCATTATAATGAAAATGGCTGGGATGCTTCATTTTATCAATTATAACTAAGAGAAAGCATATTAGCTACTCTATATGATTGTTTTTCTTTGCCTATCCACTCAATTGAAAGTATTTTCTAATAAAACAAAAATATGAATAGAAAAAATTGTATTATCTTCCCTCTGCTTCTCTTCTCTCTTTCATTGGTTCTTATTTTTCATTTCAGTCGGTTTCTACTGGTTGTTGCTTTTGATTGATCATGTTTCTTCTATTTTGATAAGGAGCGAACCAGGGAGTGTAGAGGAAGAGACTGTGAGAGATCCTGTGTTGTGTGAGGAAAAAAAAAGTTGTTCCACACAAACTCTCTCTCTCTCTCTCTCTCTCTAACTCAGTGGTTTCACTTTGTCTCCAATTATTTTGGTAAAAATCAATCTTTTTTTTATGGCAGATTTTTAAGGCAAACTCCGGATATTATCTGATTTTTGGTTGAAGAACACTTTGATTTCCCCTGGAGGTAATGAATATCTGCACAAGTGAATGCAGGTTCTATAATATTCATAGTGTATCCTTTATCTGCACAAGTCTTATGTGTAGCAATTGAATTCGATGACCTCTGGCTTACTTGGCGTCCGATTTAATAAATTATCCCCTACTTTTATTGTAGTGGATAATATGTTACAAGCATTATTTGTCTGTACTGTTACTCTTTCAGTTGGGTGCCTAAATGATATATTGATTGTGTTCTTTTACGAATAGTGTGTGACTCCTAATAAAATAGCAATGAATAATTCATAAACTTATGTGTATTTTCTCAATAGCAGAAAGATGGGAGAGGAAGGTGTTGAACAAGTATTACCCACCCCATGTCCATCCTTCCAAGCTTCCCATAATAATCAAGGTCCAAGAACCAACAAATCCAGGTCTGCATAATGCTTCCCATGAGCATTTGATGGAATACTTGCGGCATTTGTATATCTACAAAGGCACCAAGTTTAATTCTAATAATATTTATTTATTTTTTGTTAACATGTTAAATTTCAGTTTTTTTTATTTTGTAATATCTCTGTTTCAAGGTGATCTGATGGGAATATTAGGAAAGCATGCTAACGTATGACCGAATTTTTGATTTGGTTGTGTTGCTTTTTCAACTATTAGTAGAATTAATAGAACTTGGGTTGCAAACTCCAATGCATGCTATTTAAAGGCTAACCCTGAACTAAAGCATTGTAAGACAACCATCATAAAAATGATTTTCCATTTGTCAACAAAATTTTAGGCTATGGCATAAATCAAGTGTTTAATTCTATAGAATTATTTAGCTCTTATTTTTAATCTCTGGACAATTTCCGTAAAACCACGTTGTTTAATGTACTATGCAGTAAGTGGGATTTTATCCTTCATCCTTTTATTTCTGTATTAAATGATCTACAAGACATAAGCTAAGATAGCAATATGGAATTAACAAATGCCATTAGACAAAACACAGGATGTAACTGAAGAGTGAGACAATTCGTAGTAAATTGGATCAAAGCAAATCTAATTCCTAAATTTTGGCATTAATAACATATACATGTTACATACAAGGTCATGCCAAGGCTGTACGCATTTATGAAACATATTGAACAACTTAAGTAATGAACCAACCCATCAATTTATTGAGTATGTCAATGCATTAATAGTGGCTGCTGCTTTTGTTCAACTTGCTTTTGTTCAACTTGCAACTATCCGGAAATCTAATAAGTTGAATATAGTTGATGAGATTGGCTAAGTTTGGACTTTCAAGCTTTTGTGGGATAACATTGATGCATCTAAGTGCCTTTTAACATTTTGCAAGGCCAAAGGGTTGAAAAGAGGAACTTCCATATGTTTTGGTGTTAAGGAAGGATGCTGCCAGTCACATTTTCTTCAAGTTTGTTTGAAATCATGTATTGTTATGTTAGTGTTTACAGACTATGTTTTGAACAATTGGAGCACATGTAGCTTGAACAGAAGAACATTTGGCTCCAAAAGATCAATGTAATATGTTAGTTTATGGAATTGTACTGATGTTTTGGCCATTTTCTTAACATACAGGTTGGAGTTTTATACAACATCACTACTTGACCAAGTTTAAAATAATGGACAAGTGTATATTACAGGTATCAATATGTACATATAAAAATGACATACCAACATCAGCCAGCGTAATTTCACTAACTCCATATGCATATTTGAACGTAATTTCAACAAGTAGTGACAAGTACAAATGCATATATTTCATCCAGGTTGCATAGCCTGATTTTCTATACCCAATTGTGTCAAACCCTTGCCAAGTACAAACTACCCAGTGATCAAATATGTCCACAGTTTAAAGCTTATAGTTCACTAAAAATAAGTAATCATAACTGTCAATATGATTATATTACCCGTGTCTGATTAAGAAAGTCTGCCACATATCTATATTTATAAGCTAATATATTTTTTAGGAGAATCTCATATCATGTATGTTCATGACCCTTTTTTTGAGTTCAGATACGTGCATGTCCATTACCATGTCATTTTCTTATTGAACTTAAAGAAACCCATGTACACTTCAGTAATGTACACAATTTTTCCAAGCGACTTCCAATATTTTCATGCACTATCCATGCACATATTAATTCTGCTATTTAGTGATCTCGATGGACCCGTTTCACTTTCAAACCATGTATGAATATTTTGTCAATATGTAAAGTATTCTTTTATCCTTAAATGTTGGTAGGTCCATCACTTTCAAAACATGTATGAATATTTCGTCAATATGTAAAGAATTCTTTTATCCTTAAATGCTGGTAGGTCTGTACATAAAAAATTGGCGCCCAAACTCCTTCCTTATTTGCATTAATTATACTGCTCCCCAATGAATGCCTCTACCTACCAACCTGTGCACATAGCCAACGTGTTTACTGCTTCCTGTCATCAACCTCTTCCTTCCCTCTCTGCAATTTGATGAAATTTAAAAAAAATTCGAAATCCCAATATCATCTTCTCTCTCACACATCTTCATTCTTCCTTTTTTTTTCCCCTTCAGGACTCACATGTTTTCATTGTTTTTGTTCTTGCAAAGTTTGTGACTTTGTGTTGTAAAGATAAGTGGTGGTGGGTTTAGGGCTTCGAATTGGGATGAATAATGGGTGAATGTTGATGGCATCTCTCTCTGAAAGAAAACATTGAAGAAGATCCCAAGGCTGAACCAATGATTATAGCAAGTCATTTTTAACTTAGGATTCTTTGTTATTTGATTATTTAGGTACTTTGAATTATTGAGTGTTGAGGTGCTATCGTAAACAGGAGCCTCAATCTGTACAATGTCTGATTAATGCACAATTTGCTAAATAACATTATGCCCTCGACTTTTTTCCGCGTTTATTTGAATATCTTTCAAAAACAAAAGCAATGATAGAGTGAAAAAGTGTTGTAGAGAGTTGAAAAACAAAATTTATCAATAGTTACGTACATGATTTTTTTGCGAAGCAAACCAAGCTCCATTTTTGTCAATGACTTGGATTACGAACTGCTAAATTTGTAAACTGTTAAGTTAGCCATATTAAGTTGTTATATTATTTTAAAAGTTAACTATTTTTGAAATTGTGAAGTTGTAAATGTGTTTGTAATATAAGTACATGAAATGATTATCCTACTGTGGCCAGATATGGTTTTTGGATTTGGTAGTATTGGTTCAATTGTCAGATTTATGAGAAACACTACAATTTCTAATGACTATTAAGCAGAGAAATTGAGTATGTGGGTGCCCCGTGCATCGCACGGGTAGTAGTCTAGTTGTTTAATACAATAAAAACTTATTGAAGAGACTAATTAAAAATAGGCCTATTTCTTTTATTCTAAAACTATTAATTAAATTATAATATTACCAATTAACCCATAATTGGACAGATAAAATTTCCAATATTTCCTTTAGACAACAGTCCTTTATATATATATATAGTCAACAAACAACCATCTCATGTATATTGTAACACCCTAACTCTAATTAGGGGATTACTTACTAATTAAAGATTGAAACTTCACCTGGAAATTTTTTTCTCAAATATAACCTTAAGATATAAATAAAACCTTGTTTAAAAGACCTGTTTGACTTGGAAAGAAATATTTCAAGGACCCAAACATGACACATATATCTATCAGAGTTTCAAAAGCGAAATAACTTTATCATTTACATCACTTTTTATAAAATGACCACAAGATAAAACAAATATAACCTATACATTATTTTCTAATTACAAAGGACTCATCCTAGAGATAAGGACTCTGACTCGTGATCCGGTGACTCAATGTCTTGCCGAGGGCGAGACCGAACACGCTTCGTGCTCTAAACCTCCTCCATCAAGTGTACCTGAAAACAACGCCCCAACGGTGAGTTTATAAAACTTCAAGAACATAGACTTAGAAGAAAAAATGCT
Source organism: Calophaca sinica (assembly GCA_037113605.1). Lineage (NCBI taxonomy): Eukaryota > Viridiplantae > Streptophyta > Magnoliopsida > Fabales > Fabaceae > Calophaca > Calophaca sinica. Next base: position 58,361,891 of record CM073733.1, read on the forward strand.
TTTACCGTTGTTTCACCATACGCGTGTGCTACGTATGGAAAATCCTCCCTGACAACATATACTTAACATATACCAATACTATGGCCAAATCTTAACATCATCTTCATTCATTCAGTCAAACTCAAACACAACTTACTTCAAGAGCATTCATTTGCGAGGTAACATAATTCATACACATATCATACAATCACATAATTCAAATCAAACATAATGGGCCTTTTTGTAAGTCATTTATCGCAACACCCGGGTTACTGGACTTTATTGTCCACCGGGCTTACCCCACTGGTGAGCCCGCAATGCCACATCACGTAATTCGTAATACATGACTTCAAACCTTATTCGTCATACATCATAGCATAGGCATCCTCAATCTTTTAAGAAAGCTCACTAGGTAGTTAAGTGTGAGCAACTTAACCACACCAGTTTAAAAATTTTGATACGGCAGTCAGAGCTCGGTGACCACGGTTAGACGTCTCTTTAAACCGCTAATACCGTATCCTAGCCTTTCAAATAGAAAGGACTTACTAAAACAGTTTGGGTCTCACCCACATATATGTGGCCCATGATAGCTAGCCTTTAACGGGAAACATGGTATTTCTCCAGACATAGACTATCCTAAGATTTTGGATGCTATGTTATAATGTAAGCGATTCCTTCCTCCTTCACAAATGGATAGGAGAATCAAATCATAATTTCAAGACCATAGAAAAATCAAAGTCAAGCCAAGGAATAGACAAGCACATCATAACTAAATATTCATAAGCACTCAAATTGACTGAGAAACTATATGACTCCTAGGGTCACAAGTGGCAGGTTGAATAAAGTTAGCCCACCTGAACCCCTGTTATTAAAATGTGCATAACTCAATGTGTATTTACTGGAATTGAGTGATTCTTGTGGCCACTTAAACTAGACAAAATTCTCTAAATTCTATCCACTGGGACCACTTGAATCCATGTAGAATCAAACTCGAGTGCTCTGTTTGGATTCCGGACAGAATTGTACTTAGATTGAATATGGATAAGTTGTACTTCAAATTATGTGCGAAATAGGCACAATCAATAATAAGAGAGAAAAAGGCAAGTCTTTAAAGCGGGATGCTAATATGCGTTATGATCTATGATTGCAATGTGATGAATGATGATAGTGACATAGTCCATGGACTACCATCAGACACTAAAGTCAGAGATATAAATTCAAATCCAAGACCACATGCTTAAAGGATCCAAGAACCGTCAGATGTTGGAAATTTTGATTATAGCAAATATCATCTTTTATAGTTGGTTACGGTAGAAGATGAAGCTCCAACAATGTAGTAAAGAAACAGTCCAATAATATTATCCCATAATTATTTCGACTGACATAAGAGAAAGAGTCAAGCCTACACCTCTTTGAAAGATTTCCTTTGTTGTCACATATGCACCCAAAAGATGACAACACACAGAAGTTGAGAATTATAATGAAGTTTAGAATTATAATGGATGTCTTAGTAAACACACACATGCCAACAATAACCAATCCTAACACCAATGGAATAATTTCAAGACAAAATTACATATAAATGCACCTAAAATAAGTGTCTTGGAGCCCAAACTCATATAAATAGGCTAGCTCGGGTGTCGAGCCATTTCAGAATCTAATTCATACATTTTAGCAAACATAGCAATCACATAAATAATCCGAGTGAGGTTCGATGGAGCTCACAATAGAACAAACATCAAACATTGGTTTAGGGGGGTTGGGGGCAGCCGTCCAACCCTATTTCAGTCAAACCCCATACAAGACCATTCAGTATGACTAATAAGCTACTTATTGAACTAATAAAATTAATAATAAAACCTAGCACACTCTAAGGGAGGTTTTGGGGGAAGTCTATGTTACCTGAGTAATCCCAAGTTAGGGATTTGAGCTCCAAAAATCCCGTTTCATTGAGGTACACTTTAGGTTCTAGTTTCAGCCCCCATCTACTTCTTCCTTCAGTCTGAGTTCCATTTCTTCATCTTCTTCAAGAAAATTTCGCAGTCCAGCCGTAGCCTCCATGGGAATGAGCTCTCAAGCTCCAATCTTCATCTTCTTCACCAGAATGGCACATGCAACATATTCCCCTTTGATTTTTGAGCTCCTTTCCTCCATACCTGTCTCGATCTCTCTGTTTCTTTCTCTCCCAAGCATTGTCCATCTTCCTCTCGGCCTCATCTGGTTCTTTCTCTCCCTCGGCCCAACTCTTTCTCTCGATTTGGCCATCCCCTCTCTCTCGGCCGCGCTTCTGCTGCTTCTCCGGCGCGGTGGCGCGCCGTCGCACGTCCGGTCATGCTGGCCTCTCCTCCAGCTATCTCTCTCGGCCTCCCCCCTCCCTCGCGGTCTATAGCTCGCCATGAAGGGTGGTGGTTCCGCCACCAGCTCTCGCCGTCGCGGCTCAGGCCTTCGCGGCCTCCACCTTTTTCTCCTCCCTTCACCGTCGCCCCTCATCTTCTTGCTTCCCTCTCTTCTCTTCTTCTTTCATTTCTTTCCCTTCTTTCTTTTTCTGATTTTTCAATTCCTTTCCCTTCTTCTGCGTAAGTTCCACGCTGAGGGGGAGTAAGTGAGGATGAGGGAGTGAGATGTGGTGGAATCTAGGGGATAGTGGTGTATGGTGGTCCCTTGGGTTTTAAATTAATTAAAAACTTGCAAACAAGTCCCTATCAACCCCTTATTCTAATCTTTGATTTCAAATACCCTCTTGAGTAATTTTAATCAATTAAAACTCCTCCTAATTAATTGGTACCAAACTTCCTAAATCATTGGGTAAAATTACCATTTTACCCCTTAGTTCCTAATTGGTTTTAAATTACGAAATTAGGGCTTCGAACTATTTTTAATCCTTAGAGATTAAATTCATTTTCACTTAGAACTCCTAATAATTAGGCTTAGGGATTTTGGGATATTACATATATAATTTAATTTAATGCATTTCTTTCTCCAATCAGCCAACAACCATCTAGATAGTAAGAAAGATATTATTATTTTTGACAAGAAAAAAAAAGTGTTTCTTACAATCTAGAAAGACGTTATTTGAAGAAGGTGTTCACGGTCAAACAACAACCCCCTTGATATTAATAATAAAAAAGGACTTCTGCATATATATATATATATGTGTGTGTGTGTGTGTGTCTATGATACAGTCAACTAACAACCATCTCATGTATTTAATTTAATTTAATGCTTTTACTTCAATAGTCAACTAACAACCGTCCAGATAGTAAAAAAAATGTTATTTTAAAAAGGAGTTCACAGTCAAACAACAACCATATAGATGATAATAAAATACTTCTTTTGCATTCGGTCAACCACCATCTCTAAGGTTTTCACCATAAATACCATATGATTTTGTAACCTTCAGGATCACCTATAGCAATTGAAACCTTTACTCCTAAGGATCAATAGAAAAGGAAAGCAACATGAAGTTTAGGCCTTTGTTTACAAGTGCTTTTTTGGTGATTATGACAACATACATGCTTATGGTTCCTGTGCAAGGTCAAATAGACGGTGTTCATTTTTACGACACAAATGTGGCTGTTCAAAATGACTTGGGTGGTGGTATCAATCTTTTTATCCATTGTCAATCAAAAGATAATGATCTAGGCCCGCATAATCTAGCAAACGGGCAAGCCCAAAGATGGTCTTTCAAAGTCAACTATTTTGAAAGTACTCTGTTTTGGTGCACTATGAAATCGAACGATGTGGCAAAGTGCATGGAAATTTTCAATGCCGACTATGATCGAGCAGAGTGTTTACAAAAATCTTTGTGAAGTGTTAGACAAGATGGAATCTATTATTATTCTGAGAAAGAAACAAAGTGGTATAAGAAATATTCATGGTTTTCTAAGATGGAAGACATGGCTTAAAGCCTTAGGTCGTTATTCATCTATAACAAATAAATAAATTAAAAATTGTAATATGTTGCTTTTTATTTATAATAATACAAATAAAGGAGATTTTCCTTTATTTTGTCAAATCTCTATTTTATTTATTTTTCCAATTCATTTGCTTCCTTCACAGTTCATTTTTCCAATTTAATATAATTATCTTTCATTCCACAAATGCTATTTTGTTTCTAAAAAAATTCTTACCGATAGACGTAGCTGGAGTTGCTATCCATGCCATGTTCACAAAATGTCAAGGTAGAATTTAGGCAAAATGGTGGATTTTTCCAAATGATCCCCTGCAAAATATATACCGATCAATTGGTGCTTGCAAAGGTTTACTTCAAAGTTATTTGAAAATTTTTATCTGTTAAGCAATATGTTAATCTGGACTTCATGTTAAACAATATTATTTATTCTCTTTACTTATGTGATAGCTTATGATGAACTCGTGTACGGGAGATTTACCCTTGTCAGTTTATTTGCATGCCTTGTGTTGGGGTTGAGTTTAGTACAATCAGGAACTGCTGGAGAGTTTCCTAACTGCTAGAGGAATCTAGTTATTGATCATGTAAAGGTATGAAAGAAGCGGTGTAGACTGCTAGTATTTAGACAAGCTCTGAAGCAGAGAGTTATATGGAAATTATTTACATTTTAGACTTACTAGATACGTATCTGGTAAGAGACTTTACTATTGTCTATAAAGTGTGGTTTTCATTGTTGTGTCTCTGACTGGTTATCTAGATGATCAGACTAGCTCTTAGAACTTTTGCGGTTTTAGCCAGTCCTTTGACTTTGATTAAATGTGTTGTGTATTCAAAAGACTAGAAAGATGTATGCCTTCTGGCAAAGTCGATCTTCTATTTTAGTTGATGATTTTTCAGTTTGTATTTATTTGGTTGTGAAGGTTTCCTTTGGTATCAGAATTTTTTGCAACTATTCTATTAGGTAAATTTCAAAAAAAGAAAGTTTTAATTAACCGCAAAAATTTGGGTTCTGAAATCGACAGGGAGTTCCACGATGCCCCAAAGAAGGTTCTCGCCTTTATGGAAGACCCCCTATTGGTATGCTACCTGCAAGGCCAACTTAAGCTCATCATGGTCGTCACCGCGTTGTTTCGACATTTGCTCAACACCCTGTTTCGTCGCAGGAAAGTGCACCTGGTCGCAATTGATAATAAAGTAGAGAATATTTAAGATCTGAATGTCGAACCCACATGGAATGCGCGAGTACTAAATTAATAGAGATCTGTTATTATTTAGAGAACCAAAAAATTAAATAATAATAATAAAGCAAATACGCAAAAACAGAATAGAGATTATAAGGTTTTTTTAACAGAAAATGTGATTTTTGGTCTTTTTTGAAGATATGGTTGAAGATACTAATATAATTTAAAAGAATATAAAAAGTTATGTTGTCGACTAAAAGTGGTTTTTTATGTAAAAGGAATTTCAGAGGCGTGTCACTTATTGATAATAAATGTTAGTATAAAATTATTTTGTTGAAGTTTAAATATGATAGATGTCTTGTTTGATCATTTCTTAGATGTAGTTATTATATTTGTAAGATGTAAGTTGGAAAACATTTTTCTAAAACTTTTTTTTTTTTGTAATATATAAACCCAAGTGTATTGGAAATACATGGTTTTGATGATTAGTTTACTTATTTTTTTGAGTTATACACCACATAATGATATAATAAAAGATTAAACAAATATAAATTATGTTTATTAATAAATAAATAGTTAGTTTTTGATAAAAGTCGAATAACTGTTGAATTAAGAATCTTTTTTAGTAAGATACATTATTGGATAAGAAATTTTAAACAAATTAAATCATAAGGATAAACATCTATAATTTTAAGAAAATACTCATATTTGAATTAAATAGTTATGAATTGAGAGTTAAAAAACAAAACAAATAATGGTAGATTAATATTAATATACAAAACTATTTAAATATGTATATTTTAAATTTATAAATTATAAACGAATAAATTATCATTTTAGGCTATCGAGTTGTTAAAAGTCAAGTAATAGTTGAATTAGCAAATCATTTTAGAAATTCAATGATAAGGACAACAATGTATTGAATAAAATAATTTATAAAAAGAATCATTGCCAGTTTCATAACCACATCGCAATGGAAGCGGTGAATGATAATCCTTTTGACTATCTAATTTTTATATCCCGTGTGAAATCAAAATCTACATGTAAATTTGACTCAAACTTTGTTTTCAACTCAATTTAGAGTTATTCTTGCATAAATGTCTATGAATATTCTATTTATATATTTTTGAAAGTTGCTCACGAAAACCAAATAGGATTTAGAAGTGCCTATCCTTTTTTTTAAAAAAGTTGCTATCCTAATAACTTGTTTTAATTAAATTAAATTTTAAAAACTGTTCATGATAATCAAACAGGAAGATCCAAAATGGTTATTCTCGATAAATCAATTGTAATCTTAAAATTAAAAATTCAATTTTAAGACAAAACAAGAAGTAGATCCAAAGTAGTCATTGCTAATAACTAAACTATTTAAAATTTTAGAAAAAAGTATTTGACTTAGGTTAACAATTATTAACTTTGATTTTTAAAATATCTCAATTTTTTGTTTATAAAATCCATTGTTTAAAATGGTATTTGATTTTCTATTTATTTAAAAGAAAAAAATCTTGATTGAAATAAAAAATCATTTTTTGTCTACAATTTTTACTATAAAATGGAATCAAAGCAGGACATAATTTTCTTTAATTCAAAACAATTTTCATTTTTTTGTTGAACTAAACTATAAAATTATAAAAAGTGAATCTTCTTATCCGAAAGATAATCACATACCACTTTACCAAAAAGATAATCACGTTACAAATGGACATAACCACAAATGTGATATTATACGTAAATTGCAAGACGATCAAACTTTGCGCGTTTACAAAGAAAAGATATTGCAAATCATTTTACAGTACCCATATTTGGATATAAACATAAGAAAAATAAATTTCCTTGTTAATAATCTTCACAATCCGTTACTCATGAGGCCACTTAATCGCGCACTCATTCACTCAAGGACAAAACTTTGTCTCTTCACCGCCTGTGAACAAAAAAACTGTAAAATGATGTGTATTACATGTCACACAAAAATATACACTATCATAGTATTATAATCAACCATTTCGCGTACCCAAAATAAAGAAAAGAAATTAAGGAATAAGTACAATAAAAATTAAGAAAAGGTAAATGATAATTTATGGAACAATACATCACAGTCAATACAAATGTAATAAGAAATACTAATTATAATGTTTCATCTCTTTTGGTTTTGGAGAGCGTGTTCCCAAGACCGGGATAGAACAATACTAAAAAGGGAAACAACCTTAAATTTGAGTGGTATGTCATGCCCTTGACTTGGTATTGTATTTGGGTCAGGTTTCATGTTTCTTCACCATTCTTTTTCATCTTAGGCAAGAAAACTGAGCGGTTTATTGGTAAATCACCGTAAATGGGTTGTGTGTACTTCTTCTTCTATTTTTATCATGTAACATTGGTTTCTATGTGAGAAAATTAGCAGGAGAGGTCCGTATTCTGGATGGCAAGTGATAGCAGAGATGATCATAGGTGGATTCTTGAAGTTAGCCATTGGTGAGGGGTGGTTAAAGAGAGATAGCCTAATGTTTTTTTTACGCGGATTTCCTTTTTAGTTTGGTTCTCCATGTTTTCCTTTCTACTCAAAATCTCTCTTTGTACTGTAATTTCCATACTCTTCTTTCTTCAACTTCATTGAAATTGGTTTGTAAAAAAAAAAAAAAAACTTCTTCAAAATTGGTGATAGTATTTTGCCCCTTCTCTTATGGATCTTCTTCCTTTTATAACTGAATATTCAAATGTCTTTTTTCTTTTCCTTTTATAATAATTTTCTTTATATATGGTAAAAGTAATTAAATATAAAACTATTACAGAAGATGAAACAAATTCAACTACCAATACATTTTTGTTTTACCATTTTATTATATATATATATTTGTAGAAATTTGCGTAACTAACATCTTCAACTAACAGTTTCAGTTAGTGTTTAAATATTTATTTGACTTACGATTTTCAAAAATAAATAAATAAATAAAAAGTAAAAATGTTTTAAAAATTCTTATATTGTTATATTAAACTAAAATAATTTTTACAAATTTTAAATTTTTTTTTTACCTAACATATAATATAAACATACATTTTGTAAAAAAAAAATATAATATATATTTTCGAAGCAATAAAAAATGTAAATAAGCATTAGGTTTTTATAATAATATAAATAAATTAACTTTGTCATAAAAAAAATTTTACACAATCATTTATATATATTTTCCCTTAAAGCCATTAATTCATAAATTAATTGAAACACTTATTACATAAATTAGTTAAAATTGTTTAATACAATAAAAACTTATTGAAGAGACTAATTAAAAATAGGCCTATTTCTTTTATTCTAAAACTATTAATTAAATTATAATATTACCAATTAACCCATAATTGGACAGATAAAATTTCCAATATTTCCTTTAGACAACAGTCCTTTATATATATATATATATATATATATATATAGTCAACAAACAACCATCTCATGTATATAATTTAATTTAATGCATTTCTTTCTCCAATCAGCCAACAACCATCTAGATAGTAAGAAAGATATTATTATTTTTGACAAGAAAAAAAAAGTTTTTCTTACTATCTAGAAAGACGTTATTTGAAGAAGGTGTTCACGGTCAAACAACAACCCGCTTGATATTAATAATAAAAAAGGACTTCTGCATACGTATATATATATATATATATGTGTGTGTGTGTGTGTGTCTATGATACAGTCAACTGACAACCATCTCATGTATTTAATTTAATTTAATGCTTTTACTTCAATAGTCAACCAACAACCGTCTAGATAGTAAAAAAAATGTTATTTTAAAAAGGAGTTCACAGTCAAACAACAACCATATAGATGATAATAAAATACTTCTTTTGCATTCGGTCAACCACCATCTCTAAGGTTTTCACCATAAATACCATATGATTTTGTAACCTTCAGGATCACCTATAGCAATTGAAACCTTTACTCCTAAGGATCAATAGAAAAGGAAAGCAACATGAAGTTTAGGCCTTTGTTTACAAGTGCTTTTTTGGTGATTATGACAACATACATGCTTATGGTTCCTGTGCAAGGTCAAATAGACGGTGTTCATTTTTACGATACAAATGTGGCTGTTCAAAATGACATGGGTGGTGGTATCAATCTTTTTATCCATTGTCAATCAAAAGATAATGATCTAGGCCCGCATAATCTAGCAAACGGGCAAGCCCAAAGATGGTCTTTCAAAGTCAACTATTTTGAAAGTACTCTGTTTTGGTGCACTATGAAATGGAACAATGTGGCAAAGAGCATGGAAATTTTCAATGCTGACTATGATCAGGCAGAGTGTTTACAAAAATGCTGGCGAAGTGTTAGACAAGATGGAATCTATTATTATTCTGAGAAAGAAACAAAGTGGTATAAGAAATATTCATGGTTTTCTAAGATGGAAGACATGGCTTAAAGCCTTAGGTCGTTATTCATCTATAACAAATAAATAAATTAAAAATTGTAATATATTGCTTTTTATTTATAATAATACAAATAAAGGAGATTTTCCTTTATTTTGTCAAATCTCTATTTTATTTATTTTTCCAATTCATTTGCTTCCTTCACAGTTCATTTTTCCAATTTAATATAATTATCTTTCATTCCACAAATGCTATTTTGTTTCTAAAAAAATTCTTACCGATAGACGTAGCTGGAGTTGCTATCCATGCCATGTTCACAAAATGTCAAGGTAGAATTTAGGCAAAATGGTGGATTTTTCCAAATGATCCCCTGCAAAATATATACCGATCAATTGGTGCTTGCAAAGGTTTACTTCAAAGTTATTTGAAAATTTTTATCTGTTAAGCAATATGTTAATCTGGACTTCATGTTAAACAATATTATTTATTCTCTTTACTTATGTGATAGCTTATGATGAACTCGTGTACGGGAGATTTACCCTTGTTAGTTTATTTGCATGCCTTGTGTTGGGGTTGAGTTTAGTACAATCAGGAACTGCGGGAGAGTTTCCTAACTACTAGAGGAATCTAGTTATTGATCATGTAAAGGCATGAAAGAAGCGGTGTAGACTGCTAGTATTTAGACAAGCTCTGAAGCAGAGAGTTATATGGAAATGATTTACATTTTAGACTTACTAGATACGTATCTGGTAAGAGACTTTACTATTGTCTATAAAGTGTGGTTTTCTTTGTTGTGTCTCTGACTGGTTATCTAGATGATCAGACTAGCTCTTAGAACTTTTGCGGTTTTAGCCAGTCCTTTGACTTTGATTAAATGTGTTGTGTATTCAAAAGACTAGAAAGATGTATGCCTTCTGGCAAAGTCGATCTTCTATTTTAGTTGATGATTTTTCAGTTTGTATTTATTTGGTTGTGAAGGTTTCCTTTGGTATCAGAATTTTTTGCAACTATTCTATTAGGTAAATTTCAAAAAAATAAAGTTTTAATTAACCGCAAAAATTTGGGTTACGAAATCTGACACCGAGGGGTGTTCCACGATGCCCCAGCAGTGCCCTGCCTTTATGGAAGACCCCCTATTGGTATGCTACCTGCAAGGCCAACTTAAGCTCATCATGGTCGTCACCGCATTGTTTCGACATTTGCTCAACACCCTGTTTCGTCGCAGGAAAGTGCACCTGGTCGCAATTGATAATAAAGTAGAGAATATTTAAGATCTGAATGTCGAACCCACATGGAATGCGCGAGTACTAAATTAATAGAGATCTGTTATTATTTAGAGAACCAAAAAATTAAATAATAATAATAAAGCAAATACGCAAAAACAGAATAGAGATTATAAGGTTTTTTTAACAGAAAATGTGATTTTTGGTCTTTTTTGAAGATATGGTTGAAGATACTAATATAATTTAAAAGAATATAAAAAGTTATGTTGTCGACTAAAAGTGGTTTTTTATGTAAAAGGAATTTCAGAGGCGTGTCACTTATTGATAATAAATGTTAGTATAAAATTATTTTGTTGAAGTTTAAATATGATAGATGTCTTGTTTGATCATTTCTTAGATGTAGTTATTATATTTGTAAGATGTAAGTTGGAAAACATTTTTCTAAAACTTTTTTTTTTTGTAATATATAAACCCAAGTGTATTGGAAATACATGGTTTTGATGATTAGTTTACTTATTTTTTTGAGTTATACACCACATAATGATATAATAAAAGATAAACAAATATAAATTATGTTTATTAATAAATAAATAGTTAGTTTTTGATAAAAGTCGAATAACTGTTGAATTAAGAATATTTTTTAGTAAGATACATTATTGGATAAGAAATTTTAAACAAATTAAATCATAAGGATAAACATCTATAATTTTAAGAAAATACTCATATTTGAATTAAATAGTTATGAATTGAGAGTTAAAAAACAAAACAAATAATGGTAGATTAATATTAATATACAAAACTATTTAAATATGTATATTTTAAATTTATAAATTATAAACGAATAAATTATCATTTTAGGCTATCGAGTTGTTAAAAGTCAAGTAATAGTTGAATTAGCAAATCATTTTAGAAATTCAATGATAAGGACAACCATGTATTGAATAAAATAATTTATAAAAAGAATCATTGCCAGTTTCATAATCACATCGCAATGGAAGCAGCGAATGATAATCGTTTTGATTATCTAATTTTTATATTCCGTGTGAAATCAAAATCTACATGTAAATTTGACTCAAACTTTGTTTTCAACTCAATTTAGAGTTATTCTTGCATAAATGTCTATGAATATTCTATTTATATATTTTTGAAAGTTGCTCACGAAAACCAAATAGGATTTAGAAGTGCCTATCCTCTTTTTTTAAAAGTTGCTATCCTAATAACTTGTTTTAATTAAATTAAATTTTAAAAACTGTTCATGATAATCAAACAGGAAGATCCAAAATGGTTATTCTCGATAAATCAATTGTAATCTTAAAATTAAAAAGTCAATTTTAAGACAAAACAAGAAGTAGATCCAAAGTAGTCATTGCTAATAACTAAACTATTTAAAATTTTAGAAAAAAGTATTTGACTTAGGTTAACAATTATTAACTTTGATTTTTAAAACATCTCAATTTTTTGTTTATAAAATCCATTGTTTAAAATGGTATTTGATTTTCTATTTATTTAAAAGAAAACAATCTTGATTGAAATAAAAAATCATATTTTGTCTACAATTTTTACTATAAAATGGAATCAAAGCAGGACTTAATTTTCTTTAATTCAAAACAATTTTCATTTTTTTGTTGAACTAAACTATAAAATTATAAAAAGTGAATCTTCTTATCCGAAAGATAATCACATACCACTTTACCAAAAAAGATAATCACGTTACAAATGGACATAACCACAAATGTGATATTACACGTAAATTGCAAGACGATCAAACTTTGCGCGTTTACAAAGAAAAGATATTGCAAATCATTTTACAGTACCCATATTTGGATATAAACATAAGAAAAATAAATTTCCTTGTTAATAATCTTCACAATCCGTTACTCATCAGACCACTTAATCGCGCACTCATTCACTCAAGGACAAAACTTTGTCTCTTCACCGCCTGTGAGCAAAAAAACTGTAAAATGATGTGTATTACATGTCACACAAAAATATACACTATCGTAGTATTACAATCAACCATTTCACGTACCCAAAATAAAGAAAAGAAATTAAGGAATAAGTACAATAAAAATTAAGAAAAGGTAAATGATAATTTATGGAACAATACATCACAGTCAATACAAATGTAATAAGAAATACTAATTATAATATTTCATCTCTTTTGGTTTTGGAGAGCGTGTTCCCAAGACCGGGATAGAACAATACTAAAAAGGGAAACAACCTTAAATTTGAGTGGCTTGTCATGCCCATGACTTGGTATTGTATTTGGGTCAGGTTTCATGTTTCTTCACCATTCTTTTTCATCTTAGGCAAGAAAACTGAGCGGTTTATTGGTAAATCACCGTAAATGGGTTGTGTGTACTTCTTCCTCTATTTTTATCATGTAACATTGGTTTCTATGTGGGAAAATTAGCAGGAGAGGTCCGTATTCTGGATGGCAAGTGATAGCAGAGATGATCATAGGTGGATTCTTGAAGTTAGCCATTGGTGAGGGGTGGTTAAAGAGAGATAGCCTAATGTTTTTTTTAGGCGGATTTCCCTTTTAGTTTGGTTCTCCATGTTTTCCTTTCTACTCAAAATCTCTCTTTGTACTGTAATTTCCATACTCTTCTTTCTTCAACTTCATTGAAATTGGTTTTTTAAAAAAAAAAAACTTCTTCGAAATTGGTGATAGTATTTTGCTCCTTCTCTTATTTATCATCTTCCTTTTATAACTGAATATTCAAATGTCTTTTTTCTTTTCCTTTTATAATAATTTTCTTTATATATGGTAAAAGTAATTAAATATAAAACTATTACAGAAGATGAAACATTTAACATCCCTAGTTCGTAGTCGACCATACAAACTAGAATCATTACCTTTTAGTAAAATCAGAGGTGTACAATACGGAATGGATAATCTCATAAGAGAATTACATAAAGTTTCACAACCAGTGATGTCTCAGTCATACAAAATAACATGAAGTTTTTTTTTTTTTTTTTTTGAAATACACATCAGTTAGCCGAGAAGATACAATATCCATAAGTGCACAGACCCCTAAAACATAAAGCGGTTCAAGACCGATACAAGACACCAAATAAGACTAAATATAGTCTCCATGATACAAAACACTGGAACATAAACTGGTCATGATCTGATAACCTCAGCCGGCAGGACTCTTGCCCTTACTTGAATTACCTGAATCCTTCACCTGTGAATCTGAAAAAATCAACAACAATGAGGAATGAGATTACTTAATCTCAGTGAGTTCTCGCGACCCCTTACCATAATATTCTCAGTTGATAAATTTTAAACTTAGCCTAGGGTGCATCCCTCCTAACGTGATAGACTTACATAATATAAAAGCTACCGCGTACACTGTGAGGGAATCCGACACTCGTAAATAACGAGTAACTGAACCATGAAGACCCCGGGAGCAGTTCATGACACCGACCCCGAGTACACCCTCCATTCTTTAATCAGTTTATTTTCCCTTATGTATAGGATACATAGTCATCTCACACGGTTAACCAAAATCATGCAGAAACATTATGCAGAAACTTTCTGCACAGCTACATAAACTTCGACAATTTATTTACCCTATCAAACGATATCGGAATCTAACAAACGACCCACCTACAGAAAGCTAATGAGGTCTATTTTCTAACCATGTATTTAGAATTTTGGAATGATGTACCAAAAAGTGCAGTTTTTCGAAACAAAACAGTAAGTTTACAGAATGGGACAGCAACTGTGTCCTAAGTTGGGAGCCTTCTAGAATGACCAAGACAAACTCAAATAACACGAAACTTGAGCCTAAATGGTAGCAAAATTTGTCTACTTTTCAAAGGAATTGGATTCATAAAAAATAAGTTCATTTGACAACATAATAACCGAAATACTGAACCCATGCACAGTTTGGCTTCAGAAATTTGACCTAACTTGGGACACTCATAACTGGAGGTATACTACTCCGAATTAAACCAAACCAGTGCCAAAATGACCGTAATTAAGTCTATTTTCGAACAAGGTAAGCCCCAAAATTTTTAGATAAGGAGAATGGTCCCAGTTTCAAAATAACCGAACCTACCTGCAGACAGCCTCCACAATTTCACACTCACTTGTGGGGTCTATAACTTGAGCTATACTACTCCAAATGAGACCAAACCAAAGCCAAAATGACCATCATTTAATCTATTTTCAAGAATGCTAAACTATAAAATTTTAGGACTAACATATGTCCCCATCCTACACGAAACAGAACTGGTATCAGACTGGTTCCAATTTCAAACTTCCACACAAAATTTGCACAATACATCATCAAAATTAAAAAAAAAAACATAACCAGAGGAGTCCAATACAATCAGTCCAGAACATTCATGCAATTTATTCAGAGACAAACACAATCAAAACCCTAGAACTCACCTAGTTGCCGAGTAACTCGAAAACCGATTTCATGGACCAACGAAAACAAAGGAGCTCAAAGCTTCAGCTCTCCCTCTAATTCATGGAGATAGAGGAGATGGAGTTTTTCATCCAGCTTGTTTTGCTTGTTAAATCTAGTATCAATGGAAGGGAAATTGAAAATGGAGGAGAATGGTGAAATCTCTAGCAACATGCAATGGAAGGAATTCTAGTCCCCCCCCTCTTCTCTCATGCGTGACCTTCCCTCTCCCATGGAGCCCATTCTGTTTTTCTTTCTTTTTGTTTCTGTTTTCCTTCCCTATTCCAGCGTGTGTGTGTGTGATTAAAATGAGAGAAGTGAGGGTGCTAAGGTAGGTGTGTAACACCCGCACCTCAACATAATTGAAAGTACGACAAATTACATTAAAGCACAGGAGTTACTAATAACTTACAGACTTGATTACAGTAATCCATGTCATAAATCAAACTTAATTCATTAATCTAATAAAAGATTACATATTATACATAACTTGGAATATAATTTTCCACTTCAATACAAAACTAGCCTATGAGTCCCAAGCTTGGAGCTTCGCCTCATCGTCTTCGGTACCTGCTTATCTGAAAACAAATAAAAGGAAAAGGGTGAGATTATAAATCTCAGTGAGCCCTTCACGGACTCCTCACCATTCTCTCCTCGGAATATTCTAGGCTGAAAAGACTAGCTTAGGCATTTCAAACCTAGACAAACTCTCCTTATGTACCATAAGGACTTGACTTGCAACTTCTCGATATCCCTAAGCTAAGACGCTTTAGAAGGCACTAGCTTGAGTTAAAAACTTAGCATATAATCAAATAGGGTAATCCTAGGGCCAATATGCCACTTATCAACTTGTGATTAAACTAAACACATAAATGTATAGCAACCCACATCAATCCTACAAATGTCCATTCTTTAACCTTTGTTTAGCTCGACTAACCTTAATACAATATAAATTGCAACCTTATTAACTAAGAACGTATTGTTATTACTTACTCACTTTGTGCTTAACACATCTTTGCTTTTTCTTATGCTATTGGACTTTGCCTTATGCTCTATACCACAAATCCCAATCAACCTAGCTTGCTTATCCTTTAAGTGATCTAATCACAATGCTCTTTACTATATAATAATTTAAGCGACTAGGGATGTGCTATCCAAGATTCCATACAACTAACTAAGCTAATTACTAATACATATATATATATATATATATATATATATATATATACATACAAGGAATTCATTAACATTCATAAACTTAACATCACTTCACATATTATACCTTTCATAGGAGATATATAATATGATGCTTTGCATGTAATGCATTTTGTGTTATTGGGTAGTGTCGTAGGCTTCCGTCCCTAGACCCCAATTACACACTTTCGGAATGGTGGTTAGACGTCATAACCCTCCAAGGGCGTCCCACTTGGCTAACCAAACCGATCTACTCCTATAAATAGAGGAGTCTTGCCATGGACTTTAGCTTATGCTTATGCTTATGCTTATGCTTGTATGTATGTTCGAAGAAATACAATCATACTCATTACTTAACTATTCAAGGAAACTACAATTATTTCAATGAATCAAGCTTACATTAATAGCATCCCTTTATCTAATAACTCCAAATCATGAACACTAATTCATACATTCTTTCTATTACATCCTTTTCCTAGGGTCCTTTCTTCGACCTCTATAACTTAAGCTTATGGCTCTTAGACAAGCCTCACAATTCGCCAAATTAATGGACAACACATACATTAACTCATCCCTTGAAACTCTATGGAATTATCAAGAGAAAAACATCAAACATACATTCAACTGTGGGGGGTTGGGGGCAGTCGCCAACCTCTTTTAATCAAGCCCACTACACAATCATAACAATAATAACTCAACCTCTTATAGGTATTTAAAACCTAACTTGAACCTAGGGTTCATATATTACTAAAGGAAGAGAAATTCCTATATGTGGGACTTATGGGTGCCCATCACCTAAGGGTTGAAGAACTCACCTCTATTCTTCAAGACATTGAGCTAGGAAGGTTGAACTTTGGACTCTTTGCTCCTCTTCAAGCTTTTCCCTCTTTGCTCAACTTGGGGCTCCTCCAAATACTTCCCAAATCTTGATCTTCAACCTTCAATCTTCCTTCTCCATCCAAGAACTTGAACCATCCTTGCCGGAGCTTGGTCTTCTCCCCTTATTCTTCTCCAAATTCGTGCTTCTTCTTCTCTCTCTAGGGTTCAAACCCAAATCTTCCAAATACTCAAATCTCCACTCTCAAACTCTCCATTTAGGCAAGTGATTGAAGAAATCCAACATGAATCTCTTCAATCCTTCTCAAAGGGTGAAACCCTAGCTCTCTCTCTCTCCTCTTTCTCCTTTCCTTCTCTTCTTTTCCTTCCCTCTTTCTCTATTTCTGCGTTACGCTCATTTGAAAGCAGCGTTTTTAAACAATTACTGCGCATTGTGAATCGATTCACAGCATAGTGTGAATCGATTCCCACAGTGTAAAAATGCCTGAATTGCAGCTTTAATGAATGAATCGATTCCTGCCTGCGAGTCCCAGTGGCCTGTCTTATGTGAATCGATTCCTGGCTTCTGTGAATCGATTCCCACTGCTAAAATCTGATGCCAATGGATCTTTAATGCTGTGAATCGATTCCCAGGATATATGAATCGATTCACACTGCAGAAAAACCAGGAAAACTTAGTTCTAACCCCAAACCTTGAGACTTTCTTCTCAAATTAACTTCCATAACTACAAATCAACACCTTTAACCATCTTAGGATTAAATCCACACTTATTCCTCAATTCAAACCCATTAACTTTCTTATCAAAACTTTGTGTAATTATATCCACTCACCTTGAAATCAAATTAAGCTTGGATACAATCACACAATTCTCCTCATAACTTATTCTCAACTTAGCTTAGAAATTTGGGGTGTTACACTACTACCCACCTTTTAAAAATTTTCGTCCTCGAAAATTACTGCATCCTTCATTGGAATCTCGTCCCCAAACCACGCCTTTCTTTCTTACCTCATCCTTCTGTATAATTAAGTGGCTTTTGGTGCTTCCGCTGCGAACCCTGATCTTACGTCTGTTCAAATGAATGAACTCCTTTTGTCTTATTTCCATCAGATGGAATACTTTACTTGCAGTCTGAGAGTTTAACTCTGGTGCTGTTCTATCTTTCGATTGCTCTTGACTGTTGGAAATTGTTACGCTTGCTTTTCATCGTCTGTTACTCACTTAGACATTCTGCCATAAGATAACCTGTGCCTCCTCTGTAATTCCGTAGTAACCCACAGTCTCACACAGCCATCCTCATGAACTTGCCACACGATATTGCTTAACTCGGTTTGGGTTTTCAACCCAACTGATGAGTCGCTTACTCATCATCCTATACATGTTGAAGGTAGGTTAAGAATGTGGAGAATTCTTTGAATTCATCTACACAATCCCCTGCAGACGTGCCTTTTGGTGTCAAGCGAGTGAATCTTTGCTCCTTCTATCTCTTCAGGCTCCTTGGAAGGTACTCTCCTTCGAATGCTCCTTGGAAGTTCACCCAAAACAGCATCCAATACCATCGTTGGTGGTTTCGTAACCCTTCATTGGGCAACTATCTTATCAAAATAGAATTGTCACCTAGAGGTGACTAATACATACCTTGAACAAATTTTCCCATTCGTGACGTTCACGCTTATGTTACCAATGGAAATCCTTTCTTAGAGACCTCTTCCGCAACTACGGAGTTGATACCCATATTTAGCTCACTGTACTTGGTCTTGCAACCGACTTGGCCTAGGAACTTGAAACTCTAGGGTTGCTCAACTCTTGGGAGGTATCCGTTGGTTAAACTGACTTGATTTTCATTAGTTGATTGCAAACTTTGTCTCACACGAGGTCTAAGCCTCACTTGGTTGGAGACTTAGCTTGCAAGTGGCTAATTAGAATCACATCAGACCTAACCTAATGACTTGACTCACAGTAACTTATAGTCTCAGATGTCCACCATCTTTACTCTTAAATAAACTTTACTACTGCTCTCCTTCGCTTGATGGTGTAACTCCCTTTCTTGATGCTACTGGAATTAAACCAGAACCCACACTTCTCTATCTGATAGCGGTGTAGATCGACGCGTGAGAAAATGAATCCTTGATATTCTTGGGAACAATCTACCTTATTGATCCTGTCTTATCCTCCTTACCCAATCTGAATCATTAGAAACCCTGGAAGGGATTAATCTCTATAGAGGAACTAATTGCTCAGGGAATTAAGTGATCTCATTACCCACCATGCACTAAGTCTTATTCTAACTAATATTCTTACTTAGTTAAGGCAAAGTCTATAATTGGTCAATTGAATTCACTTGACGCACTGAACAGTTAGATCGAACATAGATATCAATAACTTTAGGTTTCCGTTGACTCGGCTTTTCTTGAAACTCCTATAGTTTGAAGACTACATCTCATCTTGTAACACCTGAGGACGAGATCGACATCGTATTAGGACGACGTATCGAGACCTCGACCAAGACCTTGTGTCGAGATCCCGTGCCAAGATCGTTTGCCGAGGTCATTTGCCGAGCTGAGGAGACTGCGTGCACTAGCTGCTGAGCTGAGGAGGTCGGGTGTCGAGCTGAGGAGGTCGCATGTCGAGCTGAGGAGGCCGCGTGCACGAACTCGTGTTAGAGCCTTGTGCGCTTGCACGAGCACCCTTGTCGACATCGTGTCGAGATGATACCTCGTATTCTTACGAACGTTATTCAGCGTTATTATTATATTGTTTGTGATAATTATATTGTCGGCTTGCCGTTCTCGTCGCGTGTCTAGATCGTTGACCGACAGAGTAGAGGGTAATTATGAGAGAGGAACGATTAGACGGGTAGAATGATTGATGGGATTGGCATCTTATAGCTGAAGTTACGATTATACCCCTTTTCTCACCAGTTGTATACCACGACCGATTCCCTCAGATACTCATTTCTCTTTTCTTCTTTCTTCTTCCTTCCTTCTGCTCTGAGTTTCGTTGTTTTTCTCCAAAAACTTCCATCGAAGAAACCTTGAGTTCCATCGAGATTCTGCACAAGCTTTCTTCATCAACCTTGTTCCTCATTATCTTCTCGACATTTCTCGCCTGCTCGACCATCACCATTGAGGTATGAAGAACAGATTTTTCTTTTCTCCTGTGCTACTGTTTAGCGCTATTTCTTCTTTCCATTTTTAGCCAGTTTTATGCTTCCAAATCATGTAAAACTGATGGGTTTTCTTCTTCACGATATTACCTATCTTTCTAACCGATTAATTGGGCTTGTAAAACAAATTTTCTTTCTCTGTTTTTCTGCAATCGGCAGTGCCCAGAAACCCTTCATTTTTGGTTGATTTCGATTTCTTGTTTTTCGTTTGTTGCTTCTGGTTGT
Organism: Calophaca sinica; assembly: GCA_037113605.1. NCBI lineage: Eukaryota > Viridiplantae > Streptophyta > Magnoliopsida > Fabales > Fabaceae > Calophaca > Calophaca sinica. The sequence goes on from CM073733.1 coordinate 58,382,385, forward strand.
TGTTGTTGTCGATCTATCTGTTGAAGCATCAAATAACCTTTTTCATGAACTTTTGATCGAAAACCCTAACTTTGTGTTAGAGGAAAAATATATTCAAGTTCTTCAGTTTTATATTTTCTGGGTTGTGGTTAAGTTTGGGATGAGAGCTTAGTGTATTAGAACCCATAGATCGAACTGAGTTGTGTTTGTTTTAGGAAGTCTGATTCCCGAGATCGAGTGATTTCCGAATCAAGGTGTACGGGAGAGCGAATCCGAGGACGTGGAAGCAGCAGAATCCAGATCGAGAACTGTACGTGTCGAGGTCGACTAAGAAGCGTACGTGTCGAAGTCGTTGTCGAGCTCGTTGAAGACAGCCGTGTCGAGATCGAGTAAGAGAAGTCGTTGTCGAGCTCTTTGAAGACAGCCGTGTCGAGGTCGTTGTCGAGCAGCATCAATTTGGAGTTCGGTAAGGGCGCTTCACATTAATACTTTCATAGTATGCTAGCGTAAGGGCAACTCTTAGACATTATTAAGACTTTATTTTTATTGTTATACTTATGTATAGACTCCTTGATTGGTGTCGAGATTGGGTTTTTGCATGTATTTGATATGTGATTGAATATATGTTGTGAATGGTGTATTGTCTTTAATTCAGTGCGTTTCTTCATGCGAGAATGTTTTATTGCTTAAATGTCAGTGCGTTTTCTTCATGTTAAGCATGCTCTCTTTATTTGATATGTGATCAAGTAAGTTGTGTTACTCTTTGACATGCGGCGAGCTAATCATCGAGTGAGAGCTAGGGAGTCGTATGGCGTTTGAGCCGGACCCAGATAATCGAGGGTGCTAGGTCCCTTTTTGTTTATGGTGGATTGGCTAGGCGTTGTAGCATTATCGGTTTGGGGATGGACCTGGCGATTAATGTATGGAATTCGGTTTGGGGATGGACTGCCGTTTACATATTACGTCGGTTTGGGGATGGACTCACGACGATATTCCTAATAAGAGTCTAGTCGAGTCGAGTCTAGAGTGAGATGGTCGAGTCACGTGTGGTGATTGAGATACATTATTGTGTTGCTTATTTCTTTATGTCGAGCTTATCTTGAATTGTTGAGAAGTTGACCACTTTCTGTGGTGCCTTCAATCCATGACGGTTACCCGGCGGTGTCGAGCGCGAGGAACTTCGGCAGAGCGATGCCGAGGAGGAGCTCGGCGAGGACCCGAGTGGCGACCTCTACTTGTCGTGATTGATTATGTTCTTTGGATGTTGTTTTTATGGTCAGTACCTTGTTTTTCTTTTGGAGTAGTATGTCGTGACCAGTTTGGGCGGTGTTGTTTTGTTGTTTCAGGGTAGGCGGTGGTCTTACTTTTGGAGCGACCTCTGCGTGGGAGTCTGTAGGAAGTACCCAGTATGATTGCTCTTTTGAAGTCGTCATACCTTAGGTGTATTTTCTTTATACATTTGCTACTCTGTATTTTGTATACATGATTATTTAGAGTGATATATATATGTATGTTATGCATGTATGTTTTATTAGAATTTAAGTCTTGTGTCTTTGTAACGACCCGTTTCCGGACCGCTACCGAGCTCAATATACCGAGCTCGAGTTACCGAGCTCAACACACCAAGCTCAACATAAACCTATATGAGATGTGTCTTAAAAACAAAACTCTTGTGCCTTTTAAAAATACGATATATTTTTTTTTTTATAAAACCAACTCGTGCACATCAGAGTAATTACAGCTTTTCGAAACATAGTGCAACTAAGACACAAGACTTAAATTCTAATAAAACATACATGCATAACATACATATATATATCACTCAAAATAATAATGTATACAAAATACAGAGTAGCAAATGTATAAAGAAAATACACCTAAGGTATGTCGACTTCAAAAGAGCAATCATACCCTGGGGGTACTTCCGGCAGACTCCCACGCAGGGGGCTGCTCCAAAAGTAAGACCACCAGTCTACCCTGAAACAACAAAATATACCCGGCCCAAACTGGTCACGACCTCGGAACACAAAAGAAAAACAAGTACAGTCATAAAAAAAAACAACATCCAGCAACATAATCAATCACGACAGATAGAGGTCGTCACTCGGGTCCTCGTCGAGCTCCTCCTCGGCATCATCTGCTGTCGAGTTCCCTGCGCCCTCGACATCGCCTGGGTAACCGTCATGGGTTGAAGGCACCACGGGAAAGGGTCAACTTCTCAACAATTCAAGATAAGCTCGACATAAAGGATATAAGCAACACAGCAAAGTATAACATTCACCGACGTGACTCGACCATCTCACTCTAACTCGACACAACTCGCAAATCCATTTTCTCTCGACTCGACAATTTTTCCGGAATGCACACGCTGCATCAGTATGTCGGAAAGTCCAGCCGAAGCCTTGGGATCCTCGCTCTCCCTAGGACGATCAACTCAGTCCCATAGCGTGGCGACGTCTAGTCAATCTCCCGTAAACAAAGGGGACCTAGCACCCTCGCTTATCCGGTCACGGCTCAAAAACGTCATACGACTCACCTAGCTCGCCACTCGATGAACAATTAGCATACGATATTCAAAGAGTTAAACACAAGATATTCAACCGCATGTCAAATAAAAAGAGCAAGCTCGACATGAAGAAACGCAATTCAACATGCAATACACAATTCACGACATATATTCAATCACATATTAAATACATGCAAAAACTCAATCATATCACAACATTTCAAGCTCGACACAAATCGGAAATCCATACACAATAACATAACCACGTAGAATATGAAGTGCCCTTACGCTAGCATACTATGAAAGTATTAATGTGAAGCGCCCTTACATAAGGACTTATAAAATAAAACCTTAGAGATATCTAGGAGGTGCCCTTTCCGAACTCCAAGTTAATCTTTGCCGACAACGACCTCGACACAGCTGTCTTCAACGAGCTCGACAACGACTTCTACACGTACTGTCCTCAATCGACCTCGACACGTACGCTTCTCAGTCTGGATTCCGCTGCTTCCACGTCCTCGGATTCGCTCTCCCGTACACCTCGATTCGGAAATCACACGATCTCGGGAATCAGACTTCCTAAAACAAGCACAACTCAGTTCGATCTATGGGTTCTAATACACTTAGCTCTCATCCCAAACTTAACCACAACCCAGAAAAATATAAAACTCAAGAACTGAAATATATTTTTCCTCTAACACAAAGTTAGGGATTTCGATCAAAAGTTCATGAAAAAGGTTATCTGATGCTTCAACAGATAGATCGACAACAACAACAACCAGAAACAACAAACGAAAAACAAGAAATCGAAGTAAACCAAAAATGAAGGGTTTTCGGCACCGCCGAGCGAGAAAAACAGAGGAAGAAAATATGTTTTACAAGCCCAATTAATCGGTTAGAAAGATAGGTAATATCGTGAAGAAGAAAACCCATCAGTTTGACATGATTTGGAAGCATAAAACTGGCTAAAAATGGAAGGAAAAGTAGCGCTAAACAAAGAGTACGTAGGAAAAGAAAAATCTGTTCTTCATACCTCAATGGTGATGGTCGAGCAGGCGAGATATGTCGAGAAGATGATGATGAACAAAATTGATGAAGAAAGCTTATGCAGAATCTCGATGGAACTCAAGGTTTCGTCGATGGAAGTTTTTGAAGAAAAACAACGAAACTCAGAGCAGAAGGAAGGAAGAAGAAAGAAGAAAAGAGAAAGAATGAGTATCTGAGGGAATCGGTCGTGGTATACAGCTGGAAGGGCATAATCGTAACTCCAGCTATAAGATGCCAATCCCATCAATCAATCTACCCATCTAATCGTTCCTCTCATAATTACCCTCTACTCTGTCGGTCAACGGTCTAGACACACGACGAGAACGGCAAGCCGACAATGTAATTATTATTACAAACAATATAATAATAGCGCTGAATAACGTTCGAAAGAATACGAGGTATCATCTCGACACGATGTCGACTAGGGTGCTCGTGCAAGCGCACAAGGTTCTAACACGAGTTCGTGAACGCGGTCTCCTCAGCTCGACATGCGTCCTCATCAGCTCGGTACGCGACTTCATCAACTCGACACGCGATCTCCTCGATTCGGCTGACTAGTGCACGCGGTCTCCTCAGCTCGGCAAATGACCTCGGCAAACGATCTTGGCACGGGATCTCGACACAAGGTCTTGGTCGAGGTCTCGATACGTCGTCCTAATACGATGTCGATCTCGTCCTCAGGTGTTACAATCTCTCCCTCTAAAAAAATTTCGTCCTCGAAATTGCAAATAAGATTCTTACCTCGGAAAAGTTCAGTGGTAATCGAAGTCTTCATCTTCTCCTCCAGCCTCCCAAGTCGCATCTCCGCCTTCTCGATCCCACACAACTTTGACAAGTTGAATCTCTTTGTTCCAGAATCGCTTGGCTTTCCGATCAACGATCCTTGCTGGTGACGCTCAAAAGATAGGTCGCCCTTCGCTTGAATCACATCCGCTCGATGACATGAGAGGGCCTAAACATACTTCCGCAATTGTGAGACGTGGAAGACGCCGTGGATATTCGACAAGAATGGTGGCAAGGCAACTGATATGCCACCGACCAATACGACGAAGAATCTGTAAGGTCCAATAAATTTAGGGTAAGTTTCTGGATTTGATCGCTCGACCAACTCCAAGAGTGGGGTGACTCTAAGAAATACATGTTCTCCTTCCTCGAACTCGAGTGGTCGACGCCGTTGGTCCGCATAACTCTTCCGTCGACTTTGAGATGTTCGCATCCGATCTCTCGATCAAACGGATCTTCTCGGTGAGTCCGCCGGATCATATCTGGTCCTACGACGCTCGCTTCGCCGCCCTGGTACCAACAAAGAGGCGTCGACATTTCCGCCCATACAGCCGCTTCAAAAGGTGCCATTCCAATACTCACATGGAAATCGTTATTGTAGGTGAACTCCACCAATGGTAAGACGTCGTCCCAACTTCCTCGGTGATCTAACGTACACGCCGCAACAAATCTTCAAGTGATTGGATCGTTCTCGGCCGACCGTCGATGCAGGATGATATGCCGAGCTAAGCTCGAAGCTCTGCTCCCATCGCCTCCTTGCAATTCCCTCCAAAAATGAGACGTGAATTTCGGATCTCGGTCCGACACGATCAAGAGGTATTCCATGAAGTCGCATTTATCTCGCAATGTAGATCTCGGCCGCTTTTTCCACGTTGTATGTCGACCTCACCGTAAGAAATGAGCAAATTTGGTCAATCGGTCGACGATCACCCAAATCGAATCATTCTTCTTCTCGTCTTCGGCAAACCTACAACGAAATCCATGGAAATACTATCCCATTTCCAAACCGTACGCCAGCGATCAGAGCATTCCCGCAGTCGTTGGTGCTCCACCTTCGCTTCGACACGTCAAACACGGCTACGATTTGGCCACTTGCTTCTTCATTCCGACCACCAAAATACTTCTTCAAGTCTTGATACATCTTCAGAACTCCTGGTGAATACTAAAGTTGCTCTTATGCGCGCTTCGCCGAGAATCAACTTTCTCACTCGGATACGTTAGGTACGCACACTCGGCCATTGCACCTCAAGATGTCGTCCGCTCCGACCTTGAATTCGCCGCCTTCCACTTGCGCTATCAATCGAATCTTCTCTTGCGAAGCTCGTCATGAACTTCTTTGGTCTCGGATCTCGCCCAACAATCTGTTAGAAATGGTAAGCATACCAAATCTCGCTTCCCGGAAACTTCGACACTCGACTTCAAGTCTCTAACTTCTCGAGCATCTCCAACTCCTTGATCATCATTGCCGAGGTTAAAACGCTCTTCCCGCTCAATGCATCCGCTACTACGTTAGCCTTACCGGATGGTATTCCAACGTAAAGTCGTAGTCCTGAGAAATTACGCCCATCTACGTTGACGCATGTTGAGTTCTTTACGGTCGAACAGTACTTCAAGCTCTTGTGATCGCCGAAACAAGAAGAGTGCTCCCATAAAGGTAGTGTCTCCATATCTTCGGCAAAACTACTGCCGCCACTCAAGTCGTGAGTAGGGTAGTTCCTCTCGTGAATCTTAAGTCGCCTTGAAGCATACGCGACCACCTTCCGATGTTGCATCAAGACGCATCCCAATCCCTGGTGTGACGCATCACAATACACCTCGAAGCGCTCTTACGGTTGAGGCAAAATCAACACAGCGCCGCCGTCAAAAGCTCCTTCGGCCGTTGAAAATCGGCTTCGCACTCCTGGCCCAGGCAAAAGGTTGATCCTTCCTCGTCGATCGTGTAAGAGGCGCGACAATCTTCGAGAAACCTTCAATGAATCTTCTAGTATCCTCGCTAAGCCGACAAAACTCCCGATCTCGCAGAACCGCCTTCTGGCTGTTCCCACGCTAGCACAGCTTCAATCTTAGTTGGATCCACAGCTATCCCTTCTTTGGAAATCACGTGACCAAGAAAATTCACCTCTTCAAGCCAAAATTCACACTTCGACAGTTGGCATAGAGTTGCTTATCTCGTAATATCTGCAGTACTCGACATAAGTGTTCTGCGTGCTCTTCTCGGTTCCTCGAGTAAATCAAGATGTCGCCGATGAACACTACAACAAACCGATCCAAAACGAATGGAAAATCCTGCTCATGTAATCCATAAACACACCGGGCGATTCGCCACCCAAACGGCATCACCAAGTACTCAGAGTGACCGTGATCTAGTCCCGGAAGTCGCTTTGGCGACATCTTCCTCCTTCACGCGAATCTGGTGGTAGCCCGACTTCAAGTCTATCTTGGAAAAAGATCGCCGCTCCACGAAGTTGATCCATCAAGTCGCCAATACGTGGTAACGGATAATCGGTTCTTCACGGTAACCTTGTTGAGCTCGCGATAGTCCACGCACACCTTGATCGTCCATCCTTCTTCTTAACCAACAACACCGAGCTCCCCACGGTGACACGCCGGTCGTATGAATTGCTTCGACTCCAAGTGTTCGATCCGGGACTTCAACTCTTTCATCTCGGCAGAGACATCCTGTATGGCGCTTTGGAAATCGGTCTGTCCCTGGAATCAGTCGATGGAGAACTCGACCTCTCGCATCGGGTGGTAACCCTGGCACGCCTTCTGAAAAACGCCCTCAAAATCACACACCACCGTACATTCTTCACGCCGATCTGTTGAAAACTTCCGAACCAGCTGATACATGTATTCCCTAGTTCCTTCTTTCAAAGAAAATCCGATACGTTCGCGAAAGATAATCGAGACTCCAAGGTCCGAAAAATTACGCTTTACGGGCACACCCAAAAGGACATGGTGGTGTGACAACAAATCCATCCCGAGGATGACATCTAAGCCCTTAAGAGGCAAACAAACCAAATTGACCACAAACTTTCTACTCAATAACCACTACACAATTAAGACATGCAAGGTTTTGTGACTAAGGTTTTAGCATTTGGGTTGTAACTACTAATTTAAACTGGTAAAGCGATCCACAATCAAGTTCAAATGGTTCACACAATCGAAGAAATAAAGGAATGGGTTGCACCCAATCAAAAAGAACGGATAAGGATTTACCCTCGATCTCACATTCACCTTGGATAAGATCTTCACTGCTCGCTTCCTCGCCACTCATGCGTAAAACTACGCCTTTAGCCACTTGACGCTTCCTTTGGCGCTTTGCCGCAAGCATCGTCGGTTCAGCTTTAGGTGTAGGACAATCCTGGCAAAATGCCCTGGCTTCTTGCGGTTGAAACACACCTCCTCCTTCTCGAGTACAGCTACTCGCGTAATGTCCCGCTTTTCCACATCGATAGCAAGTCACCTCGACACCGGCCTCGACTCTCCACTCGCTCCCCTGGTCATCGGACGATATCGTCCCTCGTTGTCGCTCCCCGAGGCCTGGTCGTCACGGCTTCTTCGCGGTTGTTTCCTTTGCAAATCTCTCGCCCCGCACTGGGTCTCACCGTCCGCCCACAGCCTTCTTCTTGTGGCTTCTCACTCCTTCTACCTCGACACGTGATCTATCGCTCTTGGAGGTTTCGGATCCTCAACGACACCATCGACTTCAATGTCGAATCTCAATCCCCGCTGGAATCTCTCACTCAACCATCTCTGGTCAACTCGATCACGAAATGGATCAAATACCTCGCCAACGACTTCGAACTTGGCCGCATACTCGGACATCGCCGAATCGCTTTGCTGCTTGAAGAAATTCTGCTCCTTCTCGGCTCGTGCGGTATCTGGGAAGTACTTGTCCAAGAACCTTTCACGAAAAAGCTCCCGTGTCATCTCGCGATGTTACGCTATAAATGTTTGCTTCACTCCTCTCCACCAATACTCTGCGTCTCCTAGCGGTAAGTAGGTGGCATAGTCGACCTTCACGTTGTCCCGCAATGGAGTGCCTCAAGATCTTCTCGATCTCTTGCATCCAAAGATCGCCTTTATCCGATTTGGCTCACCGTAGAACTTCGATTGGATCATGCTTCCTAAAGTCCGCTAATCCTCTAGCTTTATGATTTCGCTCGCTTCGTTCTTTGCCGCAAGTTCTTGAGTTAACGCCGTCTGTTGAGCCATCGCGTTAGCCTGTTGAGTTGCGGCGGTGATTGTTGAGCCATGGCTGCCGCCATCTCTGGCCATAGCTTGAATTGCTCGTTCCATGTCGACGTTCTCGGTTGCAATTTGTCGTATTCCTCTACGAGGTGGCATTAGATTCCACAAAGTTCAAAACCCCGCCAATCTCACAACAAGGATGTGTTAAAACACACCGCTTCAATCAAGAAACAGCTCAAACAATTTTTCAAGCAATAAGTGCTTCACTTAATCAAACAAAGAATCAACATATACAACTAGGTACCCAACACACATAACCCGACACGTTGACGGTCAAATTTTATGCACAAATTTCTACCAACCGAATCGCCTCGATACCAACAATGTAACGACTGCTTCCTGACCGCTATCGAGCTCAATATACCGAGCTCGAGTTAATGAGCTCAACACACCAAGCTCAACATAAACCTATATGAGATGTGTCTTAAAAACAAAACTCTTGTGCCTTTTAAAAATACGATATATTTTTTTTTTTATAAAACCAACTCGTGCACATCAGAGTAATTACAGCTTTTCGAAACATGGTGCAACTAAGACACAAGACTTAAATTCTAATAAAACATACATGCATAACATACATATATATATCACTCAAAATAATAATGTATACAAAATACAGAGTAGCAAATGTATAAAGAAAATACACCTAAGGTGTGTCGACTTCAAAAGAGCAATCATACCCTGGGGGTACTTCCGGCAGACTCCCACGCAGGGGGCTGCTCCAAAAGTAAGACCACCAGTCTACCCTGAAACAACAAAATATACCCGGCCCAAACTGGTCACGACCTCGGAACACAAAAGAAAAACAAGTACAGTCATAAAAAAAAACAACATCCAGCAACATAATCAATCACGACAGATAGAGGTCGTCACTCGGGTCCTCGTCGAGCTCCTCCTCGGCATCATCTGCTGTCGAGTTCCCTGCGCCCTCGACATCGCCTGGGTAACCGTCATGGATTGAAGGCACCACGGGAAAGGGTCAACTTCTCAACAATTCAAGATAAGCTCGACATAAAGGATATAAGCAAACAGCAAAGTATAACATTCACCGACGTGACTCGACCATCTCACTCTAACTCGACACAACTCGCAAATCCATTTTCTCTCGACTCGACAATTTTTCCGGAATGCACACGCTGCATCAGTATGTCGGACAGTCCAGCCGAACCCTTGGGATCCCCGCCCTCCCTAGGATCGTCAACTTGGGTCCCATAGCGTGGCGACGTCTAGTCAATCTCCCGTAAACAAAAGGGGACCTAGCACCCTCAGTTATCCGGGTCATGGCTCAAAAACGTCACACGACTCACCTAGCTCGCTCACTCGATGAACAATTCGCCGCATACGATATTCAAAGAGTTAAACACAAGATATTCAACCGCATGTCAAATAAAAGAGCAAGCTCGACATGAAGAAACGCAATTCAACATGCAATACACAATTCACGACATATATTCAATCACATATTAAATACATGCAAAAACTCAATCATATCACAACATTTCAAGCTCGACACAAATCAGGAAATCCATACACAATAACATAACCACGTAGAATATGGAGTGCCCTTACGCTAGCATTCTATGAAAGTATTAATGTGAAGCGACCTTACCTAAGGACTTATAAAATAAAGCCTTAGAGATATCTAGGAGTTGCCCTTACCGAACTCCAAGTTAATGCTGCTCGACAACGACCTCGACACAGCTGTCTTCAACGAGCTCGACAACGACTTCTACACGTACCGTCCTCAATCGACCTCGACACGTACGCTTCTCAGTCTGGATTCCGCTGCTTCCACGTCCTCGGATTCGCTCTCCCGTACATCTCGATTCGGAAATCACACGATCTCGGGAATCAGACTTCCTAAAACAAGCACAACTCAGTTCGATCTATGGGTTCTAATACACTTAGCTCTTATCCCAAACTTAACCACAACCCAGAAAAATATAAAACTCAAGAACTGAAATATATTTTTCCTCTAACACAAAGTTAGGGATTTCGATCAAAAGTTCATGAAAAAGGTTATCTGATGCTTCAACAGATAGATCGACAACAACAACAACCAGAAACAACAAACGAAAAACAAGAAATCGAAGTAAACCAAAAATGAAGGGTTTCTGGCACCGCCGATTGCGTAAAAAAGAGGAAGAAACTATGTTTTCGATGCCCAATTAATCGGTTAGAAAGATAGGTAATATCGTGAAGAAGAAAACCCATCAGTTTGACATGATTTGGAAGCATAAAACTGGCTAAAAATGGAAGGAAAAGTAGCGCTAAACAGTAGCACAGAGGAAAAGAAGAGACTGTTCTTCATACCTCAATGGTGATGGTCGAGCAGGCGAGATATGTCGAGAAGATGAGGATGAACAAAATTGATGAAGGAAGCTTATGGAGAAGCTCGATGGAACTCAAGGTTTCGTCGATGGAAGTTTTAGCAGAAAAACCACGAAACTCAGAGCAGAAGCAAGGAAGAAGAAAGAAGAAAAGAGAAAGAATGAGTATCTGAGGGAATCGGTCGTGGTATACAGCTGGAAGGGCATAATCGTAACTCCAGCTATAAGATGCCAATCCCATCAATCAATCTACCCATCTAATCGTTCCTCTCATAATTACCCTCTACTGGCTTCGGTCAGCGGTCTAGACACCACGGCGAAGCGGCAAGCCGACAATGTAATTATTATTACAAACAATATAATAATAGCGCTGAATAACGTTCGAAAGAATACGAGGTATCATCTCGACACGATGTCGACTAGGGTGCTCGTGCAAGCGCACAAGGTTCTAACACGAGTTCGTGAATGCGGTCTCCTCAGCTCGACATGCGTCCTCATCAGCTCGGTACGCGACTTCATCAACTCGACACGCGATCTCCTCGGCTCAAAGACTAGTGCGCACGATCTCCTCAGCTCGGCAAATGACCTCGGCAAACGATCTTGGCACGGGATCTCGACACAAGGTCTTGGTCGAGGTCTCGATACGTCGTCCTAATACGATGTCGATCTCGTCCTCAGGTGTTACAGTCTTAGTTGCACCATGTTTCGAAAAGCTATAATTACTCTGATGTGCACGAGTTGGTTTTATAAAAAAAAAATATATATCGTATTTTTAAAAGGCACAAGAGTTTCGTTTTAAAACACATCTCATACAGGTTTATGTTGAGCTCGGTGTGTTGAGCTCGGTAACTCGAGCTCGGTATATTGAGCTCGGTAGCGGTCCGGAAATGGGTCGTTACATTGTTGGTATCGAGCGATTCGGTTCGACCGAAAGTGTGCATAGGAAATTTGGGTAGTCAACGTCGGGTTATGTGTGTTGGGTACCTAGTTGTAATATGTTGATTCTTTGTTTGATTAAGTGAAGCACTTATTGCTTGAGAAATTGTTTGAACTGTTTCTTGATTGAAGCGGTGTGTTTTAACACATCCTTGTTGTGAGATTCGACGAGGTTTTGAACTTTGTGGAATCTAATGCCACCTCAGAGGAATCTGACAAACCGCAACCGAGAACGTCGACATGGAACGAGCAATTCAAGCTATGGCCGAGATGGCGGCAACCATGGCTCAACAATCAGGCCGCGAACTCAACAGGCTAACGCGATGGCTCAACAGACGGCGTTAACTCAAGAACTTGCGGCAACAAAGAACGAGCGAGCGAAATGTCAAGCGAGAGGATTGGCCGACCAGGAAGCATGATCCACCGTTTCTATGGTGAGCCAAATCCAGATAAAGTCGATCTTTGGATGCAAGAGATCGAGAAGATCTTCGAGGCACTTCATTGCGGGACAACGTGAAGGTCGACTATGCCACCTACTTACCGCTAGGAGACGCAGAGTATTGGTGGAGGAGGTAAGCAAACGCTTATAAGCGAACGTCCGCGAGATGACCTTGGAGCTTTTTCGTGAAAGGTTCTTGGACAAGTACTTCCCAGATCTTGCACGAGCCGAGAAGGAGCAAGAATTTCTTCAATTGCGGAAGCGCAACTCGACAGTGTCCGAGTATGCGGCCAAGTTCGAATCGTTGGCGAGGTATTTCAGTCCATTCCGTGATCGAGTTGACCAGAGATGGTTGAGTGAGAGATTCCAATGGGGATTGAGATTCGACATTCAGAAGTCAGTGGTGTCGTTGAGGATTCGAAACCTCCAAGAGCTGATTGATCGATGTGTCGAGGTAGAAGGAGTGAGAAGCCACAAGAAGATCAAGTAGGCGGACCGGTGAGACCCCGAGTGCGGGCGTAGATTTGCAACGTAAAGGAAAACAACCGCGAAGAAGCCTTCTGGCCGACCTCGGGGAACGACAACAGGGGACAATATCGTCCGATGACCCAGTGCAGAAGCGGAGGAGCACGATGTCGAGGTGACTTGTTTCCGTTGTGGAAAGACGGGACATTACGCCAATAACTGTACTCAGAAGGAGGGGGTGTGCTACAACTGTAAGAAGCCAGGGCATTTTGCCAAGGATTGTCCTACACCTAAAGCTGAACCGACGATGCTTGCGGCAAAGGCCAAAGGGAAGCGTCAGGTAGCTAAAGGCAGAGTTTTCTGCATGAGTGGCGAGGAAGCAGAACGAGCTGAAGATCTTATCCAAGGTGAATGTGAGATCGAGGGTAAATCCTTATCCGTTCTTTTTGATTCGGGTGCAACCCATTCCTTTATTTCTTCTGATTGTGTGAACCATTTGAACTTGACCGTGGATCGCTTTACCGTTTAAATTAGTAGTTACAACCCCAGCTGCTAAAACCTTAGTCACAAACACTGCATGTCTTAATTGTGTAGTGGTTATTCAGAGTAGAAAGTTTGTGGTCAATTTGGTTTGTTTGCCTCTTAAGGGCTTAGATGTCATTCTCGGGATGGATTGGTTGTCACACCACCATGTCCTCTTGGACTGTGCCCGTAAAACTGTAATTTTTCCAGACCTTGGAGTCTCCAATTATCTTTCTGCCGAACGTATTGGAGTTTCTTTGAAAGAAGGAACTAGGGAATACATGTATCTGGCTAGTTCGGAAGTTTTCCAGCAGATCGACGTGAAGAATGTTCCAGTGGTGTGTGACTTTGAGGACGTTTTTCCCGAAGACGTGCCAGGGTTACCACCAGTACGAGAGGTCGAGTTCTCCATCGACCTGATTCCAGGGACAGGACCGATTTCCAAAGCGCCATACAGGATGTCTCCTGCCGAGATGAAAGAGCTGAAGTCCCAGATCGAACACTTGGAGTCGAAGCAATTCATACGACCGAGCGTGTCACCGTGGGGAGCTCGGTGTTGTTGGTTAAGAAGAAGGATGGACAATCAAGATCGTGCGTAGATTACCGCGAGCTCAACAAGGTTACCGTGAAGAACCGTTATCCGTTACCACGTATTGACGACTTGATGGATCAACTTCGTGGAGCGGCGATCTTTTCCAAGATAGACTTGAAGTCGGGCTACCACCAGATTCGCGTGAAGGAGGAAGATGTCGCCAAAACAGCTTTCAGGACTAGATACGGTCACTACGAGTACTTGGTGATGCCGTTTGGAGTGACGAATGCGCCAGCTGTGTTTATGGACTACATGAACAGGATTTTCCATTCGTTCTTGGATCAGTTTGTTGTAGTGTTCATCGACGACATCCTGATCTACTCGAGGAACCGAGAAGAGCACGCAGAACACTTATGTCGAGTACTGCAGATATTACGAGATAAGCAACTCTATGCCAACCTGTTGAAGTGTGAATTTTGGCTTGAAGAGGTGAATTTTCTAGGTCACGTGATTTCCAAAGAAGGGATAGCTGTGGATCCAACTAAGATTGACGCTGTGCTAGCGTGGGAACAGTAGAAGGCGATTCTGAGATCGGGAGTTTTGTCGACTTAGCGAGGATATTACCGAAGATTCATTGAAGGTTTCTCGAAGATTGTCGCGCCTCTTACACGATCGACGAGGAAGGATCAACCTTTTGCCTGGGACCGAGGAGTGTGAAGCCGCCAAAGATCAAGGAGCTTTTGGCGGCAAATACGCTGTCTGATTTTGCCTCAACCTCAAGAGCCTTACGAGGTGTATTGTGATGCGTCACACCAGGGATTGGGATGCGTCTTTGATGCAACATCGGAAGGTGGTCGCGTATGCTTCAAGACAAATTAAGATTCACGCAGAGGAACTACCCTACTCACGACTTGGAGCCGGCAAAGATAGTTTTTGGCGAAGATATGGAGGCACTACCTTTATGGGAGCACTTCATCGCTTTCAAAGAATCACAAGAGCTTGAAGTACTGTTCGACCGTAAAGAACTCAACATGCGTCGGCGTAGATGGACGAAATTTCTCAAGGACTACGACTTTACGTTGGAATACCATCCCGTAAGGCTAACGTAGTAGCGCATCGCTGAGTAGGAAGAAGCGTTTTAACCCTGGCGATGATGATCAAGGAGTTGGAGATGCTCGAGAAGTTCCGAGACTTGAAGTTAGTGTCGAAGTTTCACCGGGGAAGCCGAGATTTGGTATGCTTACCATTTCTAACAGTTGTTGGACGAGATCCGAGACCAGCAAGTTCATGACGAGCTTCGCAAGAGAAGATCTCAGATTGATAGCGCAAGGAAGGCGACGAATTTCACGCGTCGGGCGGGCGACATCTTGAGGTGCAATGGCCGAGTGTGCGTACCTAACGTATCCGAGCCGAGGAAGTTGATTCTCGAAGCCAATAAGAGCAACTTTAGTATTCACCCGGAGTTCACGAAGATGTATCAAGACTTGAAGAAGCATTTTTGGTGGTCCGAATGAAGAAGCAAGTGGCGAGCACGTAGCCGTGTTTAACGATGTCGAAGCCGAAGGTGGAGCACCAACGACTGTGGGAATGCTACAATCGCCGACGGCGTGCGGTTGGAAATGGGATAGTATTTCCATGGATTTCGTTGTAGGTTTGCGAAGACGCAGAAGAAGAATGATTCGATTTGGGTGATCGTCGATCGATTGACCAAATCGCTCATTTCTTACCAAAGGAGGTCGACATACAACGTGGAAAAGGCGACCGAGATCTACATCGCGGAGATAGTACGACTTCATGGAATACCCTCTTCAATCGTGGCCGGACCGAGATCCGGTTCACGCCTCATTTTTGGGGGAATTGCAAGGAGCGATGGGAACCGAGCTCAGGCTTAGCTCGGCATATCATCCACGCATCGACGGTCGACCGAGAGAACGATCCAATCACTTGAAGATTTGTTGCGGCGTGTACCTTAGATCACCGAGGAAGTTGGGACGACGCCTTACCATTGGTGGAGTTCACCTACACAACGCTTCCATGCGAGTATTGGAATGGCACCTTTGAAGCATCGTATGGGCGGAAATGTCGACGCCTCTTTGTTGGTACCAGATTGCGGCGTTACATTGTCGGACCAGATATGATCCAGCGGACTACCGAAGATCCGTTTGATCGGAGATCGGATCCGAACATCTCAAAGTCGACAGAAGAGTTATGCCGACCAACGACGTCGACCACTCGAGTTCGAGGAAGGAGAACATGTATTTCTTAGAGTCACCCCCACTACTGGAGTTGGTCGAGCGATCAAATCCAGGAAACTTACCCCTAAATTTATTGGACCTTACCAGATTCTTCGTCGTATTGGTCCAGTGGCATATCAGATTGCCTTGCCACCATTCTTGTCGAACATTCACGACGTCTTCCACGTCTCACAATTGCGGAAGTATGTTTCCGACCCCTCTCATGTCATCGAACCGGATGTGATTCAACTGAAGGACGACTTATCTTTTGAAGCATTACCAGCAAAGATCGTTGATCGAAAAGCCAAACAGTTGCGGAACAAAGAGATTCAACTCGTCAAGGTTGTGTGGGATCAGAAGACGGGAGATGCGACTTGGGAGCTGGAGGAGAAGATGAAGACTCAGTACCCTGAACTTTTCCGAGGTAAGAATCTTATTTGCAATTTCGAGGATGAAATTTTTTTAGAGGGAGAGATTGTAACACCTGAGGACGAGATCGACATCGTATTAGGACGAGGTATCGAGACCTCGACCAAGACCTTGTGTCGAGATCCCGTGCCAAGATCGTTTGCCGAGGTCATTTGCCGAGCTGAGGAGACTGCGTGCACTAGCTGCTGAGCTGAGGAGGTCGGGTGTCGAGCTGAGGAGGTCGCATGTCGAGCTGAGGAGGCCGCGTGCACGAACTCGTGTTAGAGCCTTGTGCGCTTGCACGAGCACCCTTGTCGACATCGTGTCGAGATGATACCTCGTATTCTTACGAACGTTATTCAGCGTTATTATTATATTGTTTGTGATAATTATATTGTCGGCTTGCCGTTCTCGTCAGCGTGTCTAGATCGTTGGACCGGCAGTAGAGGTAATTATGAGAGAGGAACGATTAGACGGGTAGAATGATTGATGGCATTGGCATCTTATAGCTGAAGTTATGATTATACCCCTTTTCTCACCAGCTGTATACCACGACCGATTCCCTCAGATACTCATTTCTCTTTTCTTCTTTCTTCTTCCTTCCTTCTGCTCTGAGTTTCGTTGTTTTTCTCCAAAAACTTCCATCGAAGAAACCTTGAGTTCCATCGAGATTCTGCACAAGCTTTCTTCATCAACCTTGTTCCTCATTATCTTCTCGACATTTCTCGCCTGCTCGACCATCACCATTGAGGTATGAAGAACATATTTTTCTTTTCTCCTGTGCTACTGTTTAGCGCTATTTCTTCTTTCCATTTTTAGCCAGTTTTATGCTTCCAAATCATGTAAAACTGATGGGTTTTCTTCTTCACGATATTACCTATCTTTCTAACCGATTAATTGGGCTTGTAAAACAAATTTTCTTTCTCTGTTTTTCTGCAATCGGCAGTGCCCAGAAACCCTTCATTTTTGGTTGATTTCGATTTCTTGTTTTTCGTTTGTTGCTTCTGGTTGTTGTTGTTGTCGATCTATCTGTTGAAGCATCAGATAACCTTTTTCATGAACTTTTGATCGAAAACCCTAACTTTGTGTTAGAGGAAAAATATATTCAAGTTCTTGAGTTTTATATTTTCTGGGTTGTGGTTAAGTTTGGGATGAGAGCTTAGTGTATTAGAACCCATAGATCGAACTGAGTTGTGTTTGTTTTAGGAAGTCTGATTCCCGAGATCGAGTGATTTCCGAATCAAGGTGTACGGGAGAGCGAATCCGAGGACGTGGAAGCAGCAGAATCCAGATCGAGAACTGTACGTGTCGAGGTCGACTAAGAAGCGTACGTGTCGAAGTCGTTGTCGAGCTCGTTGAAGACAGCCGTGTCGAGATCGAGTAAGAGAAGTCGTTGTCGAGCTCTTTGAAGACAGTAGATGTCGAGGTCGTTGTCGGCGAGATCAATTTGGAGTTCGGTAAGGGCGCTTCACATTAATACTTTCATAGTATGCTAGCGTAAGGGCAACTCTTAGACATTATTAAGACTTTATTTTTATTGTTATACTTATGTATAGACTCCTTGATTGGTGTCGAGATTGGGTTTTTGCATGTATTTGATATGTGATTGAATATAAGTTGTGAATGGTGTATTCTTTGTCAGTGCGTTTCTTCATGCGAATGTTTTATTGCTTAAATGTCGAATTGCGTTTTCTTCATGTTAAGCATGCTCTCTTTATTTGATATGTGATCAAGTAAGTTGTGTTACTCTTTGACATGCGGCGAGCTAATCATCGAGTGAGAGAGCTAGGGAGTCGTATGACGTTTTTGAGCCGGACCCAGATAACTGAGGGTGCTAGGTCCCCTTTTTGTTTATGGTGGATTGGCTAGGTGTTGTAGCATTATCAGTTTGGGGATGGACCTGCTGATTAATGTATGGAATTCGGTTTGGGGATGGACCTGCCGTTTACCTATTATGTAACGACCCGTTTCCGGACCGCTACCGAGCTCAATATACCGAACTCGAGTTACCGAGCTCAACACACCAAGCTCAACATAAACCTATATGAGATGTGTTTTGAAAACAAAACTCTTGTGCCTTTTAAAAATACGATATATTTTTTTTTTATAAAACCGACTCGTGCACATCAGAGTAATTACAGCTTTTCGAAACATGGTGCAACTAAGACACAAGACTTAAATTCTAATAAAACATACATGCATAACATACACATATATATCACCCGAATAACAATGTATACAAATACAGAGTAGCAAATGTGCAAAGAAAATACACCTAAGGTACGACAACTTCAAAAGAGCCATCATACCCTGGGGGTACTTCCATAGACTTACGCAGGGGTTGCTCCAAAAGTAAGACCACCGCCACCCTCAGAGCAACAACACAACACTGCCCAAACTGGTCACGACCTCGAACACAAAAGAAAAACAAGTACAGTCCTCAGAAAAACAAACATCCAACAAACAAACAATCACGACAGATAGAGGTCGTCCACTCGTCCTCGTCGAGCTCCTCCTCGGCATCGCTTCATCGCCGAGTTCCTCGCGCTTCGACATCGCTGGGTAACCGTCATGGATTGAAGGCACCACGGGAAAGCGGTCAACTTCTCAACAATTCAAGATAAGCTCGACATAAAAATATAAGCAAACAAAGAAAGTATAACAATCACCGACGTGACTCGACCATCTCACTCTAAACTCGACACAACTCACAAATCCATTTTCTCTCGACTCGACAATTTTTCCTAATGCACACGCCGCATCAGATGTCGGAAAGTCCAGCCGAAGCCTTGGGATCCTCGCTCTCCCTAGATACCAACTCAGGTCCCGTGAGCGTGGCGGCGTCTAGTCAATCTCCCGTAAACAAAAAGGGACCTAGCACCCTCGCTTATCCGTCCACGGCTCAAAAACGTCATACGACTCACCTAGCTCGCTCACTCGATGAACAATTAAGCCACACGATATTCAAAGAGTTAAACACAAAATATTCAACCGCATGTCAAATAAAAGAGCAAGCTCGACATGAAGAAACGCAATTCAACATGCAATACACAATTCACGACATATATTCAATCACATATTAAATACATGCAAAAACTCAATCATATCACAACATTTCAGCTCGACACAAATCAGGAAAATCCATACACAATAACATAACCACGTAGAATATGAAATGCCCTTATTTAAGGACTTATAAAATAAAGCCTTAGAGATATCTAGGAGTTGCCCTTACCGAACTCCAAGTTAATGCTGCTCGACAACGACCTCGACACAGCTGTCTTCAAAGAGCTCGACAACGACTTCTCTTACTCGATCTCGACACGGCTGTCTTCAACGAACTCGACAACGACTTCGACACGTACGCTTCTCAGTCGACCTCGACACGTACAATCCTCGATCTGGATTCTGCTGCTTCCGCGTCCTTAGATTCGCTTTCCCGTACACCTCGATTCGGAATTCACTCGATCTCGGGAAACAGATTTCCTAAAGCAAACATAACTCAGATCGATCTATGGTTTCCAATACATCTAACTCTCTCATCCCCAAACTCAACCACAACCCAGAAAAATATAAAACTCAAGAACTGAAATATATTTTTCCTCTAACACAAAGTTAGGGATTTCGATCAAAATTTCATGAAAAAGTTATCTGATGCTTCAACAGAAAGATCGACAACAACAATAATCAGAAGCAACGAATGAAAAACAAGAAATCGAAACGAACCAAAAATGGAGGTTTCTGGGCACTGCCGATTGTAGAAATCAGAGAAAGAAATTTGTTTTACAAGCCCAATTAATCGGTTAAAAAGAGAGGTAATATTATGAAGAAGAAAACCCATCAATTTGACATGATTTGGAATCATAAAACTGGTTAAAAATGGAAGAAGATTTAGCGCTAAACAGTAGCACGAAGAAGACAAAAATCTGTTCTTCATACCTCAATGGTGATGGTCGATCAGACGAGATATGGGTCGAGAAGTTGATGATGAACAAGATTGATGAAGAAAGCTTGTGCAGAATCTCGATGGAACTCACTCACGGTTTCGTCGATGGAAGTTTTTGAAGAAAACAACGAAACACAGAGCAGAAGGAAGGAAGAAGAAAGAAGAAAAGAGAAAGAACGAGTGTGAGGGAATCGGTCGTGGTATACAGCTGGCGAGAAAGGGGTATAAACGTAACTCCAGCTATAAGATGCCAATCCCATCAATCATCTACCCGTTAACTCGTTCCTCTCATGATTACCCTCTACTCTGTCGGTCAACGGCAAGCCGACAATGTAATAATTACAAACAATATAATAATAACGCTGAATAACGTTCGAAATAAATACGAGGTGTCATCTCGACACGATGTCGACAAGAGTGCTCGTGCAAACGTACAAGGTTCTAACACGAGTTCGTGAACGCGGTCTCCTCAGCTCGACTTGCGTCCTCATCAGCTCGGTACGCGACTTCATCATCTCGACACGCGACCTCCTCAGCTCAGCAGCTAGTGCACGTGGTCTCATCAGCTCGACAAAAGATCTCGGCAAACGATCTAGTCACGGGATCTCGACACAAGGTCTTGGTCGAGGTCTCGATACGTCGTCCTAATACGATGTCGATCTCGTCCTCAGGTGTTACATATTACGTCAGTTTGGGGATGGACCTGCTGACGATATTCCGGAATAAGAGTCGAGTCGAGTCGAGTCTAGAGTGAGATGGTCGAGTCACGTGTGGTGATTGAGATACATTATTGTGTTGCTTATTTCTTTATGTCGAGCTTATCTTGAATTGTTGAGAAGTTGACCCTTTCCCGTGGTGCCTTCAATCCATGACGGTTACCCAGGCGGTGTCGAGGGCGCAGGGAACTCGACAGCAGACGATGCCGAGGAGGAACTCGACGAGGACCCGAGTGACGACCTCTACTTGTCGTGATTGATTATGTTGCTGGATGTTGTTTTTTTATGGCTGTACCTTGTTTTTTTCTTTTGGAGTAGTATGTTGTAACACCTGAGGACGAGATCGACATCGTATTAGGACGACGTATCGAGACCTCGACCAAGACCTTGTGTCGAGATCCCGTGCCAAGATCGTTTGCCGAGGTCATTTGCCGAGCTGAGGAGACTGCGTGCACTAGCCTTTGAACCCGAGGAGATCGGCGTGTCGAGTTGATGAAGTCGCGCATCGAGGCTGATGAGGACGCATGTCGAAAGCCGAGGAGACCGCGTTCACGAACTCGTGTTAGAACCTTGCGCGCTTGCACGAGCACCACTAGTCGACATCGTGTCGAGATGATACCTCGTGATTCTTTCGCACTTTATTCAGCGCTATTATTATATTGTTTGTAATAATAATTACATTGTCGGCTTGCCGTTCTCGTCGTGTGTCTAGACCGTTGACCGACAGAGTAGAGGGTAATTATGAGAGGAACGATTAGATGGGTAGATTGATTGATGGGATTGGCATCTTATAGCTGGAGTTACGATTATGCCCTTCCAGCTGTATACCACGACCGATTCCCTCAGATACTCATTCTTTCTCTTTTCTTCTTTCTTCTTCCTTCCTTCTGCTCTGAGTTTCGTTGTTTTTCTTCAAAAACTTCCATCGACGAAACCTTGAGTTCCATCGAGATTCTGCATAAGCTTTCTTCATCAATTTTGTTCATCATCATCTTCTCGACATATCTCGCCTGCTCGACCATCACCATTGAGGTATGAAGAACAGATTTTTCTTTTTCCTCTGTGCTACTGTTTAGCGCTACTTTTCCTTCCATTTTTAGCCAGTTTTATGCTTCCAAATCATGTCAAACTGATGGGTTTTCTTCTTCACGATATTACCTATCTTTCTAACCGATTAATTGGGCTTGTAAAACATATTTTCTTCCTCTGTTTTTCTGCAATCGGCAGTGCCCAGAAACCCTTCATTTTTGGTTTACTTCGATTTCTTGTTTTTCGTTTGTTGTTTCTGGTTGTTGTTGTTGTCGATCTATCTGTTGAAGTGTAACGACCCGTTTCCGGACCGCTACCGAGCTAGATATACCGAGCTCGAGTTACCGAGCTCAACACACCAAGCTCAACATAAACCTATATGAGATGTGTTTTTAAAAACAAAACTCTTGTGCCTTTTTAAAAATACGATATTTTTTTTTTTTATAAAACCAACTCGTGCACATCAGAGTAATTACAGCTTTTCGAAACATGGTGCAACTAAGACACAAGACTTAAATTCTAATAAAACATACATGCATAACATACACATATATATCACTCGAAATAATAATGTATACAAAATACAGAGTATTAAATGTGTAAAGAAAATACACCTAAGGTACGACAACTTCAAAAGAGCAGTCATACCCTGGGGGTACTTCCGGCAGACTCCCACGCAGGGGGCTGCTCCAAAAGTAAGACCACCAGTCTACCCTGTAGCAACAAAACAACACTGCCCAAACTGGTCACGACCTCGAACAAAAAGAAAAACAAGTACAATCCTCAGAAAAACAAACATCCAACAAATAAACAATCACGACAGATAGAGGTCGTCACTCGGGTTCTCGTCGAGCTCCTCCTCGGCATCGCTTCATCGCCGAGTTCCTGCGCTTCGACATCGCCTGGTAACCGCTATGGATTGAAGGCACCACGGAAAGTGGTCAACTTCTCAACAATTCAAGATAAGCTCGACATAAAAATATAAGCAAACAAAGAAAGTATAACATTCACCGACGTGACTCGACCATCTCACTCTAAACTCGACACAACTCACAAATCCATTTTCTCTCGACTCGACAATTTTCCGAATGCACACGCCGCATCAGTATGTCGGAAAGTCCAGCCGGCCTTGGGATCCTCGCTCTCCCTAGGGATACTAACTCAGGTCCCGTAGCGTGGCGGCGTCTAGTCAATCTCCAGTAAACAAAAAAAGGACCTAGCACCCTCGCTTATCCGGTCACGGCTCAAAACGTCATACGACTCACCTAGCTCGCTCACTCGATGAACAATTCGCCGCATACGATATTCAAAGAGTTAAACACAAAATATTCAACCGCATGTCAAATAAAAGAGCAAGCTCGACATGAAGAAACGCAATTCAACATGCAATACACAATTCACGACATATATTCAATCACATATTAAATACATGCAAAACTCAATCATATCACAACATTTCAGCTCGACACAAATCAGGAAAATCCATACACAATAACATAACCACGTAGAATATGAAATGCCCTTATTTAAGGACTTATAAAATAAAGCCTTAGAGATATCTAGGAGTTGCCCTTACCGAACTCCAAGTTAATGCTGCTCGACAACGACCTCGACACAGCTGTCTTCAAAGAGCTCGACAACGACTTCTCTTACTCGATCTCGACATGTTGCCTTCAACGAACTCGACAACGACTTCGACACGACGCTTCTCACCGACCTCGACACGCATAATCCTCGATCCGATTCACGCTCTGTCCTTAGATTCGCTTTCCGCACACCTCGATTCTAGATTCACTCGATCTCGGAAACAGATTTCCTAAAGCAAACATAACTTTCGGATCGATCTATGGTTTCCAATACATCTAACTCTCTCATCCCCAAACTCAACCACAACTCGTAAAAATATAAAACTCAAGAACTGAAATATATTTTTCCTCTAACACAACGTTAGTGGATTTCGATCAAAATTTCATGAAAAGTTATCGATGCTTCAACAGATAGATCGACAACAACAATAACCGAAACAACGAATGAAAAACAAGAAATCAAACGAACCAAAATGGAGGTTTCGGGCACCGCCGATCAGAGAAAAACAGAGAAAGAAATTTGTTTTACAAGCCCAATTAATCGGTTAGAAAGATAGGTAATATTATGAATAAGAAAACCCATCAATTTGATATGATTTGGAAGCATAAAGCGGTTAAAAATGGAAGAAGAATTAGCGCTAAACGAGTACGAAGAAAACAAAATCTGCTCTTCATACCTCAATGGTGATGGTCGATCGCACGAGATATGGGTCGAGAAGTTGATGATGAACAAAATTGATGAAGAAAGCATGCAGAATCTCGATGGAACTCACGGTTTAAATCGATGGAGATTTTTGAAGAAAATAACGAAACACAGGCGAAGGAAGGAAGAAGAAAGAAGAAAAGAGAAATGAGTGTGGAAAGCGGCCGTGGTATACAAACGGTGGCGAGAAAGGGGTATAAACGTAACTCCAGCTATAAGATGCCAATCCCATCAATCATCTACCCGTTAACTCGTTCCTCTCATGATTACCCTCTACTGCTTGGTCAGCGGCAAGCCGACAATGTAATAATTACAAACAATATAATAATAACGTCAATAACGTTTGAAATAAATACGAGGTGTCATCTCGACACGATGTCGACAAGAGTGCTCGTGCAAACGTCATAAGAGTTCTAACACGAGTTCGTGAACGCGGTCTCCTCAGCCGACTTGCGCCCTCATCAGCTCGATGCAGCGACTTCATCATCTCGACACGCGACCTCCTCACCGAAATTAGTGCACGTGGTCTCATCACCGACAAAAGATCTCGTGAGCGATCTAGTCACGGGATCTCGACACAAGGTCTTGGTCGAGGTCTCGATACGTCGCCCTAATACGATGTCGTTCTCGTCCTCAGGTGTTACAATCTCTCCCTCTAAAAAATTTCGTCCTCGAAATTGCAAATAAGATTCTTACCTCGTAAAAGTTCAGAGTCTTGAATCTTCATCTTCTCCTCCAGCCTCCCAAGTCGCATCTCCCGTCTTTTGATCCCACACAACCTTGACAAGTTGAATCTCTTTGTTCCGCAATCGCTTGGCTTTCCGATCAACGATCCTTGCCGTGACGCTCAAAAGATAGGTCGCCCTTCGCTTGAATCACATCCGCTCGATGACATGAGAAGCGGTCGAAACATACTTCCGCAATTGTGAGGCGTGGAAGGCGTCATGGATGTTCGACAAGAATGGGGTAAGGCAATCGATATGCCACCGACCAATACGATGAAGAATCTGGTAAGGTCCAATGAATTTAGGGTAAGTTTCTTGGATTTGATCGCCGACCAACTCCGATGGTGGGGGTGACTCTAAGAAATACATGTTCTCCTTCCTCGAACTCGAGTGGTCGACGTCGTTGATCTGCATAACTCTTACGTCGACTTTGAGATGTTCGCATCCGATCTCTCGATCAAACGGATCTTCTCGTAGTCTGTTTGGATCATATCCTGGTCCTCACGATAGTTCGTTCGCCGCCCTGGTACCAAACAAAGAGGCGTCGACATTTCCGTCCATACAGCCGCTTCAAAAGGTGCCATCCCGATACTCGCATGGAAACTGTTGTTGTAGGTGAACTCCACCAATGGTAAGACGTCGTCCCAACTTCCTCGGTGATCTAACGCATAAGCTCGCAACAAATCTTCAAGCGATTGGATCGTTCTCTCGGTCGGCCGTCGATGCCTTGGATGATATGCCGAGCTAAGCTCGAGCCTCGGTTCCCATCGCTCCTTGCAATTCCCTCCAAAAATGAGACGTGAACTTCGGATCTCGGTCCGACACGATCGAAGAGGTATTCCATGAAGTCGTACTATCTCCGCGATGTAGATCTCGGTCGGCTTTTCCACGTTGTATGTCGACCTCCTTTGGCGAGAAATGAGCGATTTGGTCGATCGATCGGCGATCACCCAAATCGAATCATTCTTCTTCTGCGTCTTCGGCAAACCTACAGCGAAATCCATGGAAATCTTTGTCCCATTTCCATCTTTGATGCGTCAGCGATTGTAGCATTCCTGCGGTCGTTGGTGCTCCACCTTGCTTTACGACACGCCAAACATGAAGCTACGTGCTCGGCCACTTGCTTCTTCATTCCGACCACCAAAAATGCTTCTTCAAGTCTTGATACATCTTCGTAACTCCGGGATGAATACTAAAGTTGCTCTTATGCGCGCTTCGTCGAGAATCAACTTCCTCGGCTCGGATACGTTAGGCACGCACACTCGGCCATTGCACTCAAGATGTCGTCGCTCAGGCCTGAAATTACGCCGCCTTCCACTTGCGCTTATCAATCGAATCTACTCTTGCGAAGCTCGTCATGAACTTGCTGGTCTCGGATCTCGCCCAACAATCTGTTAGAAATGGTAAGCATACCAAACCTCGCCTTCCGGTGAAACTTCGACACTCAACTTCAAGTCTCTAACTTCTCGAGCATCTCCAACTCCTTGATCATCATTACCGAGGGTTAAACGCTCTTCCTACTCAACGCATACGCTACTACGTTAGCCTTACGGGATGGTATTCCAACGTAAAGTCGTAGTCCTTGAGAAATTACGCCCATCTACGTTGACGCATGTTGAGTTCCTTCCGGTCGAACAGTACTTCAAGCTCTTGTGATCGCTGAAAAGCAGTAAGAGTGCTCCGTAAAGGTAGTGCCTCCATATCTTCGGTAAAAACTCTTCTTTGCTAGCTCCAAGTCGTGAGTAGGGTAGTTCCTCTCGTGAATCTTAAGTCGTCTAGAAGCATACAGCGACCACCTTCCGATGTTGCATCGACGCATCCCAATCCCCTGGTGTGACGCATCACAATACACCTCGAAAGGCTCTTCGGGTTGAGGCAAAATCACAGCGCCGCCGTCAAAAGCTCCTTCCGCCGTTGAAAATCGCTTCACACTCCTCGGTCAAGCAAAGGTTGATCCTTCCTCGTTAATCGTAAAGAGGCGCGACAATCTTCGAGAAACCTTCAATGAATCTTCTGTAATATCCTGCTAAGCCGACAAAACTCCCGATCTCAGAATCGCCTTCTACTGTTCCCATGCTATCACCGCATCAATCTTAGTTGGATCCACAGCTATCCCTTCTCCTGGAAATCACGTGACCAAGAAAATTCACCTCTTCAAGCCAAAATTCACACTTCGGCGGGTTGGCATAGAGTTGCTTATCTCGTAATATCCGTAGTACTCGACACAGGTGTTCTCTGCGTGCTCTTCTCGGTTCCTCGAGTAAATCAATATGTCGTCGATGAACACTACAACGAATCGATCCAAAAGCGAATGGAAAATCATGTTCATGTAGTCCATAAACACACCGGGCGCATTCGTCCTCCAAACGGCATCACCAAGTACTCGTAGTGACCGTATCTAGTCCTGAAAGCCGCTTTGGCGACATCTTCCTCCTTCACGCGAATCGATGGTAGCCCGACTTCAAGTCTATCTTGGAAAAGATCGCCGCTCCACGAAGTTGGTCCATCAAGTCGTCAATACGCGGTAACAGATAACGGTGCTTCACGGTAACCTTGTTGAAGTTCGCGATAATCTACGCACAAATTTTGATCGTCCATCCTTCTTCTTAACCAACAACACCGAGCTCCCCACGGTGACACGCTTCGGTCGTATGAATTGCTTCGACTCCAAGTGTTCGATCTGGGACTTCACTCTTTCATCTCGGCAGAGACATCCCATATGGCGCTTTGGAAATCGGTCCTGTTCTGGAATCAGTCGATGGAGAACTCGACCTCGTCTTGGTGGTAACCCTGGCACGTCTTCGAAAACGTCCTCAAAATCACACACCACTGGAACATTCTTCACGTCGATCTGCTTTGGAAAACTTCCGAACTAGCCGATACATGTATTCCCTAGTTCCTTCTTTTCAAAGAAACTCCAATACGTTCGGCAGAAAGATAATTGGAGACTCCAAGGTCTGGAAAAATTACGATTTACAGGCACAGTCCAAAAGGACATGGTGGTGTGACAACCAATCCATCCCGAGGATAACATCTAAGCCCTTAAGAGGCAAAGAAACCAAAATGACCACAAACCTTCTACTCTGCAGAATCACTACACAATAAAGACATGCAGAGTTTGTGTTCAAGGTTTTAGCGAAATTGGGTTGTAACTACTAATTTAAACTAGCAAAAGGCAACACAAATAAGTTCAAATGGTTCACACAATCGGAAGAAATAAAGGAATGGGTTGCACCGAATCAAAAAGAACGGATAAGGATTTACCCTCGATCTCACATTCACCTTGGATAAGATCATCATCACCGATCGCTTCCTCGCCACTCATGCGTAAAACTCGCCTTTAGCCACTTGACGCTTCCGCTTTGGCTCTTCGCCAGCATAGCTCGGTTCAGCTTTAGGTGTAGGACAATCCTTAGCAAAATGCCCTGGCTTCTTGCGGTTGAAACACACCTCCTCCTTCCGAAAGTACTGCATCGCGTAATGTCCCGGCTTTCCACATCGGTAGCAAATCACCTCGACAGTCCGACCTCCACTCCTCGGTACTTGGGTCATCGGACGACATCGTCCCTGTTGTCGTTCCCCGAGGCTCGATCGTAAGGCCTCTTCTGCGGTGGTTTCCCTTTCTGAGCAAATCTACGCCTCGCACTCGGAGGTCTCACCGGTCCCGCCACAATAATCTTCTTCTTGTGGCTCCTCACTCCTTCTACCTCGACACATCGATCAATCGGCTCTTGGAGATTTCTGATCCTCAACAACACCATCGACTTGAATGTCGAATCTCAATCCCCGTTGGAATCTCTCACTTAACCATCTCTGGTCAACTTCGATCACGAAATGGTGAAATACCTCGCCAACGATTCAAACTTGGCCGCATATTCGGACACCTCGAGTTGCCTTGCTGCGATTGAAGAAATTCTGCTCCTTCTCGGCTCGTGCAAGATCCTGGAAGTACTTGTCCAAAAACCTTTCACGAAAAAGCTCCCAGGTCATCTCGCGATGTTACTCGCTATAAGCGTTGCTTCACTCCTCTCCACCAATACTCTGCGTCTCCTAGCGATAAGTAGGTGGCATAGTCGACCTTCACGTTGTCCCGCAATGAAGTGCCTCAAAGATCTTCTCGATCTCTTGCATCCAAAGATCGCCTTTATCCTGGATTTGGCTCACCGTGAGAACGGTGGATCATGCTTCTGAAGTCCGCCAATCCTCTCGCTTGACATTTAGATTACGCTCGTTCTTTGTTCTTTGTAAGTTCTGGCTGAGTTAACGCCGCCGTCTGTTGAGCCATCGCGTTAGCCTGGTTGAGTTCTGCGGTGATTGTTGATCCATGGCCGCCGCCATCTCGGCCATAAGCTTGAATAGCTCGTTCCATGTCGGCGTTCTCGGTTGCGGATGTCGTATTCCTACGAGGTGGCATTAGATTCCACAAAGTTCAAAACCCTGTCAGAATCTCACAACAAGGATGTGTTAAAACACACTGCTTCAATCAAGAAACAGTTCAAACAATTTTTCAAGCAATAAGTGCTTCACTTAATCAAACAGCAATCAACACAATACAACTAGGTACCCAACACACATAACCCGGACACATTGACCAGTCAAATCTCCTATGCACGGCATTTCTGGTCGAATCAAGCCTGCGATACCAACAATGTAACGACCCGTTTCCGGACCGCTACCGAGCTCGATATACCGAGCTCGAGTTACCGAGCTCAACACACCAAGCTCAACATAAACCTATATGAGATGTGTTTTTAAAAACAAAACTCTTGTGCCTTTTTAAAAATACGATATATTTTTTTTTTTTATAAAACCAACTCGTGCACATCGTGAGTAATTCTGACTTTCGAAACATGGTGCAACTAAGACACAAGACTTAAATTCTAATAAAACATACATGCATAACATACACATATATATCACTCGAAATAATAATGTATACAAAATACAGAGTATTAAATGTGTAAAGAAAATACACCTAAGGTACGACAACTTCAAAAGAGCATCGTACCTGGGTACTTCCAAGCAGACTCTGACGCAGGGTCAGCTCCAAAAGTAAGACCACCCGATCTACCTCAGAGCAACAAAACAACAACTTTGCCCAGACTAGTGGTCACGACCTCGAACAAAAAGAAAAACAAGTACAATCCTCAGAAAAACAAACATCCAACAAATAAACAATCACGACAGATAGAGGTCGTCACTCGGGTTCTCGTCGAGCTCCTCCTCGGCATCGTCTCTTTGCCGAAGTTCCACCGCACCTCGACATCGCCTGGGTAGCGTCATGGATTGAAGGCACCACGGAAAGGGTCAACTTCTCCAACAATTCAAGATAAGCTCGACATAAAAATATAA